>JAPCWY010000009.1:25487500-26857500 GCA_028455895.1 Rhodomyrtus tomentosa | reverse complement strand
TCGATTATGTATTATAATCTACTTTTACATTATTGATTCGACATATTCATTGAAAGAATTTATGCATGAAATGAGCAGTCTCATTTCCAAATTTACCCAATTTGTTTCTTTTGAAGCCTATTTTCGTTTTGGTAAAGAAGAGGAATATAACTACTAGCCGCGATCACAGTAACATCCACTACAGCGTCCAAATCTATTGCGGTTAGAACCTTGCTCTGAAGGATGAGACCCACGATATGAATATAGCAGAAAGACACGTGTCGACATTTATGAACTAATTGCCATATGATACAGATTTATTCTGACTACAACGAGTCATCTCTCTCTCGCTCTCTCACTAAAAAGTCCAATGGTAACAATTGCAGAACCATATAAAACTAAGCTCTCGAAGAAACTCCGGGGAAAACTCGCGACGCAGGCAGAGCAAATGGCTTATTTGCACTCAAGAGGAGAAAACAAAAGGTGGATGGTGGAAACCTGAGGCTATCTCTCTAATGACTAGTGCAATGAACAAAGATGCCACACGTGTTGTCTGTCACTTGATGGGCTTCAAGGGGTGACAATGCTGATGGAAGCTGTAGAGCTGATGGGTGCAGTACATGCAGGTCCAGCTTTTGCTGCTCAACATCCGGAATGCCGGCTCTCTAGGGATGGTCAAGGGCCTGCTCGATCTGGCACGACAAGAACCCAGTTAGGAATTTAGTCACCGCACTCGAAGGAATTGATATTGTCTAGGCCCGTTGTGTGTGTTTTAGAGAGTAATGCTATTTATTCTTTCTGAAGCTCATGCTTCTCGAGACCGATCACATTCGTATGACAATGTGAATCCAGATTTGGGCAAGATCTGAAATTTCACCTCTGTGGGTAGAAGGGCCTGTCGAACAAAGGCATTAACTGGGCTCTAGGAATCATCTCTTTTCTCAGCAGCCGTATCTCTTCCTCTTCAATCATCTGCTAGTTGATAAATTCATATTAGAAATGGAAGCGCATTTCATGAAGATCTGGAACTTGTCAGATACCATATCTTAATTCTTTTCTGCACCTTCTGCAACTTCTCTTCATGTTTCTTCTGTTTCTCCATTAGATACAGCTTGGTTGCAACCTGCTTGTGGTGCCCCATTAGAAAACTTAAAAGAGAACGACTAACTCAATTGAAATCTATATGCTATTGATCAAGAGTACTAATCGACTTCTACTTGATACACACGCTACATGCGCACAATGTCATGATGGATGAACGATGAAGACTCACCGAGTAATTGAACATCGCACGTTTGACAGCTCTCTGTTGTGTGTGGAGTTTGACATCTACAGGCTTGGTATTTTCTTTTGCAGAAGGCTTTTGAGTAGCCTAAAGAAGAACATGCAGCCTTGTTGGTCGAGAAAGAGAGAGTTGAAATGCAGAAAAGAGATATTACCTTCGATTTATCAGGAGAAAGTTGCTCTTTGACTCCATCCTTTGCCTGTGGATAGAAAGTAATATTTTGTATCAGTTTGTTGTCTTCTTTCTGGATAACTGAAAGCTAGCAAAGACAGTTAAGATTAATGATGACTCTAAGACAGAGCAAAACATCAATTTCTATAAGGAGGTGGACGCTGGACAGGCTCAGAATATCCTAGAAGCACATCAAGAGGCGGATTCAACAAACATAAAAAGCGAAAGTAAGCATCAAGCACTCAATTTTCCTGTTCATGTCTGCTCACAAACTACTTGGCATCGTAAAGCAGATCTCTTATTTCGATGTGTCTCAAACTGATTGGAGAAATATAACGTGCAATATGGTATGTCATCCTAACATCGCAAGTGTGGCAGTGTCATATGTCTTCTGGCAAGCAGTAAATGATCAAGCAATTAATCGAAAGGTCAATTTAGACTGAAAGAACGTGTGCTTAGTGTCATCATAGTTTATATGCAATTAGGCTTCCCTGCTGCACACGCTTTTCGCATGGAGTCAGGCAGTGGAAAATACTGGAGTATGTCCCTGAAAGACAGAACTTGCTCTTTGAGAAGTGTGGATTCATTTTTACTCACCATTCCTCTGGCACTGGCTGCAGAGCTCCAAGGAAGAGCAGACTCCGAGCCAACCTTCACAAATTTCTTAGTATCGCCAAAACAAAGAGGAAAGCCAATCAGTCACGGCATCGGCTATAGAGCATTAAATAATCAGGACAAGAAAAGGGACATGACAGCAAATAACCAAGAACCTTAATTGCAGATTGGGCATGTGGTTTCTCCATGTGTTTAAGTTGGATGTGACTGAGATGCGAGGGAATCAGAGTGAAATATATAGAGGAGAGGACTGGAGGAAGTTTGGAGGTTGGTACTTGTCCTGGAGGAGCTCATTCACGTCTGTTGCCATATCACCAGCATTCTTCAGGAATTTGCAGTGCCTTTCACTTCCACCAAACTGTCTGATTGAACCTCCCTCTCAACATATACTCTTCTTATCAGTTGCTTCAGATCTCCACTTGTCTTTTTGTTCTGCTTTTTGAAGTCGAGTTTTCAAAGCTAGCTCCTCAATTAGAACTTCATCTCATCGGTCTTTGCTTTCCATTCGGACGACATTCTAGACAAACGGTAACAAATTGTATTCGCGATGCATCTGGATCTATTTCAAGTTGAGTACGCAGGGGTGAGGCATGAGACCAAGTTATGTAGTAAATACTATTGAGATAATCAGTAAAGTTGTTTAATAAGTACCTCTCAAGCACTCTTAACAAAGTATTTTGCTACTTTAGATGACTAGGAACTCTACCTTCAATGGGTAAAACTCCAGTTAGATGATACGACATTTCACTAACCCCACAGACCAGATAAGATGGGAGCCGAAGCTTGGGTGAGTGGCTCAAACATGAACTAGTTTGCAATTGGAATACAAAAGCTCACAAGACGGGGTAACCTTTTGTATAGTGGCCATAGCCACCGTTCTGCATCTCTGGCTTTACACATCCTCGATGTTTTATGATGATCGTGCAAACAATAGAGCACGAACAAAAATCCAAGTCAAGTTACGCCGACTGCGATCTGCACTAATTGCAGCCATGTCACTGGTCCAAAGAAGCAAAAGTTTGAACCAGAGGTCGTTAACACATCCGGTTCTCAAAAGTTTTCTTGATGGAGCAGTTATCCAACCATGAAACACATAAGATGCCTGAGGAAGGCCTGGTCTGGACTGTCCTTTTTTTTGGCTTTTACTATGAAATGGGATAAGAAGAGGCGTGTCTATTTCTAGTTAGGTCGAGAATCGAAAAATTAACCAACTGATATAGTGCCATGCATGCTTCCTTTTGAAGTTTGGGCAGTCCCAAGTTTCCTTTAATGAAAGATGTGGAAAGCTTAAGTAGTTTTTTTAATGTGATAATCATTCACATTAGAATTGTCAATGTTTTGTCTTGGATGTCACGCTTCTTTGTCAAATTGAGGGAAATCTTCTATCAAGGTTTTCCCGTTTGTGGAAATCGCTTTAGGCAGGTTGCTTTTCCAACAAGGATGGATGGATGCAACACTCATTTAACTTCCTGGGCGACCAGGTTTGATTGGCACCATGTTTTTCTTTCATGATTTTCAAGATCCATAATCTCCCGGTAGCGTCTCCAGAGACTATGGTTAGTCCATCGCAAAAACCTGCGGTTGTATAGGCATAGTTGAACAGTCATATGACTCGAGATGAGCTCTGACTCAAGATGAGCATAGAGCAATGCGGAACAAAACTGAGGAGCTCGAATGAGAAGGATCCGGCTAATTGAAATAGGAAAATTCCTTGCTTTGAGACCATGCAAAATTACGAGTTGATCCCGACACTTCAATTCTAAAAAATGCTTCTAACATGGGGTCATGTATTTAGTTCTCTCACAATCTACTCATTTATCAATAGTATCCTAGGACATTGCTATCGTAGAGAATTTTGTGCTGTCAAGCTCTTCAATACATTTTCCCCACTTTTGTATTATCGTAATGACTTTCAGACCGGGTTCTATGGTCAGGACAGTCAAGTGCAAGCACTCGCTCTTTTTCTACCACTTGGAAAAATCAGTAAGATTAATACACGCGCCAGTTATGAGACAGCATGTCATGTCTGAAAAAAATGAATCACATTCTGAAACATGAATTAACCATGTTATTGTAGCTCTTTTGGTAAGAAGAATGCCAGCGACCATGCCGCAGTGAAATCCACGGATTGCCGGTGTGGGTATAACATTCATGTTTTACAATAGATTGTGCCAGCCCAAGCTTAAAGCCAGTCTACTTGGCATTCTCTAAATCAGCTAGCCGCCTTTTGTCGAAGTAACTGACATCCAAAACTTCGTCAAGTTTTGCAGTAAACACAAGTCAATCAGTCCTCAGATACCTTGAAAAATGTATATGACAAAACCAAGTTATTGATGCCCTCCATTCTAGGATCGGTTTCAAACTCAGGGTCGATGTAAAAAAACACCTGCATATGTGAGAACGCATCCACTGTTGTAAATTTGTGTTGTCACTGAAGTCCAAATTAGCAAAGTATCAGAAGACGAGGAATATTATACTTACAGGCATATCAATTTGTTCTCCTGGAAGTAGCCGCTGCTCTTCAAAGCAAAAGCACTGTATTTTGTTGAAATAAACTGCTGCCTGCAACACATTAGACGAACTTAGCCAGAATAAACCTCAATTGTCAAGCGTAAAGCAATCTCGACGAACATGCTCTCTCACTTAAGTCATCTGCTGGATGAATCACCCCAATGAGCAAAGTATTAACAGATTTAGAGATAATGATGCGCATTCACAGATGGCTCGTATTAGTCAAAAAAGTACATGAAGCGTCCATTTTTTTTGGGGCAATGAGCGTTAGGCAGCAGTACCTTCATGGGAGTAACATTGTATGTGGAAATGCCAGTTATTGGTGCTGAACTGCGATTTTCAGCAGTATAAAATGCAAGAGCACTTTCTCCGGGCTTGACTCTTACCTGCAAAAATAAGTCAAGAATGTTGCCTCTGTCCCTTTGATATAGGCAAATAAATTATGAGAACAGGGTATTCTAGCCAACTTGAAAAGAAAAACCTCTCTTTGGGTGGGAGTAAACTTCCATGGCATCCCATCAGCCACATCAGCATTAAACTGCACCGCAATCTCCCTGTGGCAAAATCCGTATTCTCAAATAAAAAATACACTAAGAATAGACTGAAAAATTAATTAGATAAATAAAAACCTCAATGTGCATCTAAAAACAGTATTAGAGTAAGTAAACTAGCTCTTAGTACGTAATTTGACTTCCATTATGCCGAGAGAACAATCAGAAGGACAATATCTACCTCCCTCCCTCTTTCTCTTTCTTCCTCTGATTATAAGGAAGCCTACCTCTGCAACCATAAAACAATCTTACAAAACCTCACCATCTTAAAAACCTCCCACCTACCCTCCCTTTTTCTTCCTCTGATGATGAGGAAGCCTATCTCGGAAACATCGGAACGATCTTAAAAACCGCACCGCCTTATGCTCCCTCCCTTTTTCTTCCTCTGATGGTGAGGAACCCTACCTCGGTAACCATGACATGATCTTAAAAACCACACCGCGTTATATAGCATGTTTCAAGAAATTTCCTAAAACCCAGAAAAATATCCTATCAGCAAGAATCAGAAACTGAAATTCTATGCAAAATGATAAACATGCTCTCTGGCGCAATAAAGATCAGTAGAAACCACCCTGAGGTATAAGCAATTTTCACAATCACCAAGCAGAAGACTCAACAATAGTGTACCCATACCTTGTGGTGACAGTCCCATCATTAGCATGTCGGGCAATTTTTTCTTCAACAGTCTAAAAATAACAGAGTCAATTCATGATCAGCCAAAGTGGTCAAAAGAAATAAAAACTACAACTACAAATACAAAGTACATCGTACAGACAATGAACAAATGAAAATACTTGAATCTGACCTCACGTCGTTGAATGGTGCCGCCATATCCAGTAGCCTGACAGAATCTCCTATACAACGGTACTGCCGCATAACTACTTCCCACCATTGCGAGGACCAGAGCTGTCAGGTATAGAAGCATTTTTCGAGATTTTTGTTCTGTTGAAGAAGCATGCGAGGCATAGTGGCGATGGTTACTGAATACAGAGCTGGATTTCCTACTATGTACAGAACCATTTGGAAACTCATAAGACTTGCAAGGTGACCAGGTACTAAATCTGCATCTTCGTAATAAGCACCATACATCGCTAATTGAAGGTCGCCCATATCCAGAAACAGAGCGTGCATGACAGAAACCTAACCCGGGAATCCCATGTTTGAACCTATACAGCAATCATAATTTGCAATCAAAAGGGGATAGAACGAGGATGACGATGATGATAAGCAGAGTCTCGAAGTTAGCCCTCTTTTTCCTTTTGCTCATGGAAAGATTTAAAAATTTGTAGTCCAGAAATTATGAAAAGTTCTGACATATTCATCGCACGAGTGGCCAAATTCAAAATTCTGCAGTAGGAATATACTTACTGAGAACCAAGAGGTGAATGCGGTATCTTAATGAGGTTTGCTGACAGAAGACATCTTCTACTAAGCTTTGACAATGACATGTTTAGGAGAGACTAGAACCCAATAAAAGAGGAAGTAAGTGACATGAAAAAAGGACCCAGAAAGAAAAAAGGAAAGATCACCCAAATTTAAATTCCACTAAAGTACTCCATGGCAAAAGGAGAAACGAGAATAGTTGCACAAAATAGTTAACCATGTCTCTGAGTTCTTCAGTTTCATTGCTCAGTAGGTTGGTTTGACACCACTTTGCATTAGAATGCCCACCCACAACGGATGGATCCACATGCAAGCATTGGAGAACGACATTGAATGACTTCAAATTGAAACAGACAGCCTTAGCCCATCAGCATATTATTTTAAGCGGATGCCAGACCAAATGGATGAACAATAGTCTCCGTGAGATGCCATAACAGCACGCTCTTTATCTCAAGCATGCTTCCCAGACTCAAGCAAAAACCGCAAATAAACAAAGGAGGAAACCCTCAAAAGGTTCAGCCGCCAAGAGAAATCAGCACAAGAAAACTTCAAGAAATTTCAGGTATCGGCTTCATTTCGAGTCTTTTCATGCACTTGCAGGACATGCCAACCACAGCCACCGTATCAAAACTTCCAGACTCGAGCATTTTATGACAACATTCCTCTGACGGGGACTAGGAGACGATGAACCTCCATCCCAGTAAACACTGAACCCAGCTGTTGCAGCAATTGGAAATGATCGAGTAAAACCACAAAATTACCAGGCGTCAATCGTCTACAGAAGTCAATACCTGAGCCCAACACTCCCTAAGGGAGGACAGAACTTGATGTAAAATGAAATCAGGACGCGCTACAGAAACTCGAAGAGAGACAGAAAGAACGATGCACAGTCATGACAAGAACAGGTCGAGAAATTCTGCAAACAATCTCACCCATCAATGAAGCTCGTCAACCAAACGTTGGGCGCTCTAGCACTCGGAAACGGAACGCGAGGAGGAAAGTGAGACAACGTAATGACGGAGCAAGATTGAGATTCGTGCTCTTCGACTCGGAGAAAGACGACAGAGGGACACTTAACCGAGATTTCTCAATTGCTAAGGTTTAATCCAAACAACCCGAAAAAAAAGAAAAGAAAAGAGGAAGTTACCCGTTGATCCAAGGCTTTTCTACTGGGCCCAAAGCGCCCGTCCTACTGGGCCGAAGTTACTCGTTGACACGTGGCAATCAATGATTGTCTTATGTCGACACATGGTAGCCTAATCTGCTCTCGATTTCTGCTTCCACATCAAGATTATCACATGTTATCCTGTCAATAATGATCCTCTGAACAGACACAAAACAAATCCTGTCAATTATCCTTTTGATTCTTGCCAATACGAACACCCCGTCAGTTCAATATTATCACAATGTTCCCTTTCTCAATGATTTGATGTAGAAATCGATGGGAGCGATGAATTCGTAACGTTCAGCAAAGTTACTCTGCAAAATAAATTGTTTGAAATTGCATTTCGTACATTTTGACTTTACTTTTTATATGAAGTACTTCTAGTTTTTTCAAATGCAGAAATTAAAAAAAAGAAGAGAGTATAAATCAGTCTATAAAATAAAATTTAAAAATCTATCGTGCCGGCGAAAGCACCCTACACCTTGAGTGGAGAACAGCAAATCCTTCAAATTACTCAAATTTAATCAAGATTCAAGATCAAGAAGCGAATTTTTTGGCTAGCATGTTCGAGAAAGGGGTGAAATTTTATCATGTAAGGCCCTACATAACAACCATTCTGATTCTTAGATTCTATTCTTTGAAATAAAAAAAAGATGAAAATACTTTTTGATAATGTAAATGATTCTGATTTTATTCTCGAAAATAGTATTGAAGCAAAAAAAAAACAAAAAATATTAATTTTGAGAATCTGAAAACAAAATAAAGTCATACATCTCTGACTTTTCCTTTTCAGCTCTCTTGTCAATTTTTCCTCAATCTACAAGAGAATTCAAAGAAAAATATTTTAAGTTAATAAAATATAAAAATACAAAATTGAAAAAATTTAGAAAAATTAAATAAATTAAAAAAATTCTGAAAATCCCTAAAAAAAGAAAAAGCATAGAGTAGGCAAATTTGACCTCATTTTCATAAATTTGGGCCTAGATTTCCTCAATTTCATAAATTTTATTTTTTATTAGTAAAATCATAAATATATTTGTAATTAAACTCAAACCATCTCTAAGCATTTAGGGCTCTATTAAGATTTTATGATGCGATTTAACAATGGCATGATTTCTTGATTGTGCATTGGTTTCATTGATCGTGATTTGCCTAGATTTATGTATTTTAGACTTAGTCTAGTTTTAGAAAATTTTGAAAAAAAAAAATGACTATCATGAACACTAAGCAAGCTTTTATTCTTAAGTTCTCGATGAATTAAGGCTAAGATTTCATTTTCTAGGACAAAAAATGCACATCAATGTTGGACAATGCAGTGCATTTTCATTGCAAAAATGATAGTGTCACTTGTGTCGATTATCCACTTGTGTCGATTATCCGCTCGCTCAAAGGAGCTTGATGAAATCCCACAATTAATATGCGATATGTCATATAAGAGATCAATATAAATTAATCTTTGACTAATTCTAAATGTATGATGAAATTTCACAAAGTAACTACGTGGTTATTTGACTTAAATGATAAAAATTAAAAAGAACAATTGTTCACGGGAACATAAATTTTGTGCATTTATCAAACGCGTTTCTATTTTATGAACAAAAATTTTGAGCAATTATCAAATGCATACGTAAAGAGTGCCACTCCCCACTTCTTCTCAAGTGTACTCATTTCTCATTCCATTCTTCCTAGAGTGTCGATACATTCATCAAAATATCGTCGCTTCAATTTCTATCATCCTTTATACATACAGAAACTTGACCACCAAAAGAAAACAATTTTTTTTTTTTTAAGTTTTAGGTAATTGCCTTCTCTTCACATCTAATGAAGCACAGATCAACTAAACAGATGCTAACAATAGAAAAATAACCACAAAGTTCTCCAAAGGAAAGCCTTATATGAAAGGGAAATTTCAAAGAATCAATATGAGTAGATCTCTCACCATCAATCACCACAGGTACAAGCTCCATTTCGAAGAGATGGAAACAATTGGCATCTTTCACTTAAATTTCTCTTTGCACACTATGAGATACATACTTGAAGACAATATGGCAATCAGCACAAATCCTAAGGTTCTTCATTATTTTTAAGGGACTTCCAGGTTCTATATATAGCAAACCAAATGCTATCGCTAACCTTTCCCTGTGCCCCAAAAGCATGTCTTTCTTCTCATCACCGTCAACAACATACAGTACACATTGCAAAACAGGAACATAGCCTTGTTTAGCCATCAGACTGCCAAGTATATCTAGCAACTGATAAACCTCCTCAAATTGTTCGAAGGATCTATCTCCTGTACCAAATATATAAACCCTTTTCTTTATCTCCACCCTGCTACAGCCGGCACTCTCTCTCCTTTGTTTTTTTTTTTTTTTTTTATCACAACAAAGCCAAAATCATGGAAACCAATACGTCCAGCATCCAGAGCAAGTCGCTAAACCTCCAAGTATAATCACAAGTTTAAGCCATCTTTTTTTTATCTTCGCTCGCTTCGTTACGAACCTATGAATAATGATGCCATGTCCGCACTCAGGGCCTTTAGATACAAACCGTTATCTACTTCCATCAATACACCAATAGAGATTCAAGCCTATAACTCTCAAGTATCATTTAATCTATCCCAAGTCCACAAAAATCAATCGCAATGAGGCACTTCCATAATATAATAAAGCTCTCGCTAAACCATCAAGGTCAAACATACATATTCAAGCCTATGTAAGTAATTGCCCTTTTGACGCACCATCCAATCCACTGTTGATCGTCACACTATGCCCACAAAACACCAAGATCATCAATTCCTCACGTAGCGATCGACAACAATATTCACTATTAAGTAGCATAAGCTATTGCCAATCATGTAACAACGACAATCACATGCAATTGTAAGTTTTAGCGCATTCGTACCTACCAAAGACTTCAACAACTAGCGCACCTTATCACTCCATTTAACCTACGCTCTAATCAACATCAACATCAACAACACCTTTATCCCAAACTAGTTGGGGTCGACGATCGATGAACCCCAAAGAATCATAAAAATAAAAGCAGAATCAAGAGAGAGAAAAGAGATAAATGTGTAAAAGTATATATATATATATATATCTATTTATCTATACACTACCCCTCCATAATACTAATAGCCTCCTTCTACTCCGTTCTAAGACAAACCGTACGCCAATCCATTTCTCACTCCATTAAATCTTGTTTTACTGCTTTTCCCCAAGTAAGTTTCGACCGACCTCTTGCTTTCTTCGTGTTATGCTCTCGATAGCAAACTTCTATTCATACCGGTGCATTTAAGGGTCTTCGGAGAATATGTCCAAACCATCTCAATCTACGCTCTCTCATCTTTTCCGCCACCGGTTCTACTTCAACTTTTCGTCGAACCTTTTCATTCCTTATCTTATCCATCCTTGTATGACCACACATCCACCTTAACATCCTCATTTCCGCTACTCCCATTTTATGCTCATGTTTACTTCGTGCTGGCCAACATTCAGCTCCATATAACATAGCAGGTCTGATTGTTGTTCTATAAAATTTTCCTTTTAACCTAAGAGGAATTTTGCGATCACATAAAAATCTCGATGCACTGCGCCATTTCATCCAACCCGCTCTAATTCTATGACTTACATCCTCATCAATCTCTCCCTCCTTTGGCAATATTAATCCCAGATATCTAGATGTATCTTTTTTGGGTACCTCCTGTTCGAGTATATTTACGGCTTATTGATCCCCTCTTTCTGCCGTATCAAACTCACACTTCAAGTATTCCGTCTTACTTCGACTTAGCGTAAAAATATTTAACCTACGCTCTAATACCACTAAAAAATGTAACAACCCCAAACCCTCGATCCTCCTTCTCTCAAATCACCTGCAGCAGCCCGACCTTAAACCTTAACTCCAACACCCTAACAAGTGCATATCACTTACCTAAAAAAATGAACAACGAGGTGAGTAAACTTAGCGAGCCAGAGTTCTAAATCATCGACTAAAAAGTATACTAGATTGAACAGATAACAGTGAACCATCAAATAAAATCCCTTGGCGTATCATCTCATTCATCTCGAGTATCGTTCATGTACTCGCATGTGGATGATGCTAATGCATGTCATGTATTCGTGCAATCGTATCAACATCTCGTTCCATCGTAGAAACTGATCCGGCACACGCAACGAGACCACCCAGATCACATAGCAGGGCCTTCCCATTAACTCCATGGGGTATCATTTTTCAGGCTCGCGGCCCATTCATCTCACTTTCACTCAATGCAGGTGCATGGAATGAATGCTCATGCATATATTTAATGCAAATCCTCCAATGCACAATTAATACAATATAAACCTCAAACAACTTATATCAGCCATTGGTATCAACAAACTCAAACTTAAAATCTTAGTACTGGGCCAATCAAGCTCACGGCCAAAGTGCCACACATATGCGGCAATTTCCATCTTGCGTTAATCCAGTCATATTACCAATATTTGAGACATAAAAATCTAATTTCTCAGAGCTGCCGAATGCCAGCTCTAATATCTCATGCAATAGTCAAGTAAATGCATGAGATAACACGCCATAAACACGCCATAAATCACCATACATGAACATTTATAAATTAAAGTTAAGCAGCCCTCATTGAATCAAACCGTCTGAACCTCTAATAATCAAATCCTTCACATTTCAAGTACTTCAAAATGGCAAGTGATACTCTAAGAACTTCAGGTTTCCAGTAAAAGATCCAAACCAGAATAGGGACTCCATTGGTTCACCAATTGCCAATTTTCGGAGCAGAAAAAAAAACACAATGGAAACTAAATTTTCAAGTAAACAAAGGACTCAATTCCCGACCCAATTTCACCTCGCTCGCCACAACAGTCCCAGCGCTACTCAATTGCGACTCCATATTACCCGCCTCCAATTGTCTGATCCTCACGTTGATCCCTCTACAACTCAGCATCAATTATTTATGACAACAACTCCAACAAACGACTGATAAAAGGCTGTCCAGAGGAAGCCCAACAAATTTCATGTCTTTCAATCGGAAGGGGAACTCAGTTTTGTTCACCGAATTCCCTAGAAGCCACAACACCAGATCTCATCACCCTACCATCCCCGCCAAATATAATTTCAATCTATTTCGCACAATACTCAATGTCGCCAACATAAATCGCCCCACAAGTCGTGCATCCACTGATTCCTCTCGCTACTGCAACACCCATTGCACAAATCAAACACTGAATTAGAATATGACTTGCCGTATGTATAATCAACCCATTATACATAACAGTCAAGGCTACTAACCCACATCATAACTCACGCATCCCTATTCCGCCGTTCCTTCGCCACCCCGAGTCCAATTCCGCTGTAATTCTTCCGAAAACCCATCACGCCGAAAACTCTACGATCAGAAATCGGACTCGCGGCCCTCATTCGGACCTCTCACAGTACATCATCACCCACCCCCGTACCTCAATACCCAGTTTAGTAGAAAAGCAAGAGCTCGACTTGCCTTTTAGGAGGGGTAGTAGCTGAACGACCCGTGAACCAGGCGAGCGGCGACGAACGGCGTTGGAGTCGGGCACGGCTGTGCGAGCGCGAGTAACGGTCGAACGGAGCGGTCGGCGACGATCTGCGTCGGGTTTAGTTGCACAGAGCCGTTCGGAGTGAAGGCTCTCTCTCTCTCTCTCTCTCTGTTGCAGGTACCCACCGAAGAAGGAGAAGAGAAAACCGAAACCCCCAGATTCCCCTTTTTCTTTTTCTTGAAAAAAAAAACTCATTTTCTCAAATAACTCAAATAAGAGCATAAAATTAACTTTATTTGATGGGCTGAAATACTAAAATTATTTCAAAAAAGGGCGTATCCTCCCTTCCTTTTTTTGACTTTCATTTTTTATTTTTTGTTATTTTTTAATATTTTGCTTTTTTCATTTTTTCCCTCCCCTCCATTCCTGTTCATCATCTTCCACCTCGCCCGCACGTCTTCTTCTCATGGAGAGTGGCCGAAAACACAGAAGTTTACTTGAACATTCGACAAAAATCAGAGTTCACGACGCCATTTGCTTGAAGAGCTACTAAACTGAACTGGGAAAGCCGACGTCAGAGTTGCGGGGCATCGAGTGAGACATGTTAAGAGGAGAAGCATTGAGTGCATACTGGGCTCTGCTGCGAGCCACACGGAGGATGTTTGCTGGAGACACGCTGATGCTATCGGAGTCGGATCCGGAGCAAGTTCGAGGCGAACTGCTACGTCGCCTCCGAGGCTGGCATCCGCTGCCTTCTCGATGACTCCCACCAGGCGTCTCGTTTCATCTCTACCGTGATCGTCCAGGCCAAGTTCGATTCCCTCGCTCCGCCTCTTCTTCCCCCGCTCTCGCCTGTTCTTCCCTCGCTCCGCCGTTGCGCTTCTTCACATCTATCTCGGACTCGCCGTCGTGCCCTACGGAGGAGACCCCCCTTGCCCACTCGGACGGCAGGACCAAGGTTTTGCAGCAACAGAGGAGGGCGAGCAGGAGCGCGGTGTACGTGCAGAGGGACGCCCACACGCAGAAGCTCCATCTCCAGGACCACCTCTTTCGCCCACGGTAGGCGCACTTGTGGCGGCGACAAAGTCCCGGCCCTAGACATCAGTGTGATCCTAATGGCCGCCATCCTGGGATGCCTTGGCTCCCTGTGCTTCAAGGCCTCAACTTCGATCTTCTGGGTCTCCGCTGTGACCCCAGCAACAGAGGTATGCCCAGTACGAGCGTCCTCATGATACCTTTGTATATCGTGACCAACGTCGGCAGTGGGATAGGGGGATTTGCTCCGGCTGGTAAGGCTGCGTTTGGACTGTAGACAGTAAAAAAGTTTATGTTATAAAAGGGTTTCGAAAATAATTTTCAAACTGATTCAAAAATATTTCAAAATTATTTAGCAGGACACTTTTATTTTAAGAAATCGTTTTTAATAAATAAAAAAAATTATTTTTGAATTTTGAAATATTTTTTGAAATACTTTTAGAATCAACATACATACATCGACATTGATGCGGCCACCACCCGTTGGCCATCGCCACCATCGGTCTCTGGCCGCCATCCGGCGACGAAAAAAATAAATTTTTTTTACTTACTAAACGCATTTTTTATCTAAAAAATCTTAGTCGGTAACAAAAATACAAAATATATATATATATATATTTTTTTTTTTTTTTTCTGTCCACTACCATACAAAACCTAAAGGGCCTTGGGTGCAGGTCGTTCGGCAACAGCCCATGAAGATGACGTGCGTGTGGAAGATAATGAACAGGAGGGGGAGGGGGAAAATGAGAAGGTAAAAAGCAAATCGTTAAAAAAAAATAAAGATAAAAATATCCTTCGATCACGTTACCAAAAAAAAAAACGCCCTTCGATTAAATCCAATTTTGAAATAATTTGAGCATTTCATGCCCTTAATTAAAATAAAGTTCACTTCGAATTTTTATTTGAGAAAATAATGGCACTTTGAACCCCTTTTCTGAAATTTTCTTTTTTTCTTGTCCGTTCACTGCTTCAAATGAGAAGGGTTCTGATTGGTTGGTCTTAAAAAAAAATGAATCAAAAGAGGTGCTGACTTTGGGCCATGGTTATTCGGATGAGGGGATTGTAAAATGAAAATAAAAATGAGCCTTCATTCTTTTAAAACCCAAAGGAAGGACCGTAGCTGATTCAAATATATATATTTTTAAGCAAAATTTGTGAGTCTATAGTTTTGGCGCCTACGACTTTCTGTTGACTTCCAAATAGCCCCCGAGTTTACTGACTGAAATTTAAAATAAAAAAGTATATAAGTTAATTCAGTAAACCTATTCCAAGTTCCGTGACTTCCCATCGCAAAAGTTAGCTTTCAAATTCATTTCATCTAATTCATATTTATATAGAACTATAAAAATGAGACGTCACAATGAACCACAAAATTTCAGTATATTTTGCTATGGGTTTAGTAAAATCGACATGATAATCTAATTAAAGCCTGCCATCTCAAACATTTCACTCCGCAATTTAACAGTCGCTTTAAGCTGGCGTCAGAGAACCACACTCAAAGCCCTTCTGGACCTCTCAAGGTCTCTTAGCAAATGTTGAAGTGTTTGGGGAGCCCAAAGACCAAAGGCCTTTTTATCTCAAAGCCACAACCCATCAACATTGGACATCCAGCAGTTAATGGCATTGCGCAAGTGATAGTCTAGAGATAGTTGTAGAGTCGATTGGGGATGTGCAAACTAGATCGGACCGGCCCGGACCTGCCGAGTTAGCCTGGTCCTTAAGGTGGCCGATCTAGTCCCCGATCCCAATTATTGGGACCGATAACCGGGCGACCTGTCCTTGGTTTCATGTGTTGGGATCAGACCGGCCGGGGAGCCGGTCCGGTCTCCAGTTCGATGTGTTGGGACTAGACGGCCCAGCCCGGCCCAAATCGAATCGACTATATATATAATTATTTATATATAAATATATAAAATTAGAAAAAAAATATATTTAAAACGTAACAGAATAATAATATCCATAGGATATCAATTTAAATGCTGAAAAATATAGTGCGATAATGAACATATCATATCTTTTCTTTCAAGTTTTTTTTTATTGTAGTAATGCAAAACAACCTGAGCACACTCATTCATAAATAGCTCAGTTGGTTAGGATGTATTTGAGATTCTATGGTTAGATACTGGTTTCAGATTCGATTCCCCAAATGAGCATATGTGATTTAAGTAGGGGGCCATGGCTGTGGGTTACTGTGATAATATACCCCGATAAACAGTAGATGTGCGCGCAGGCTTGCCGGACACCTTGGATATATATATATATATATATATATATATATATATATATATATATATAAACAACCGAGTGCATCCCCTCATGGGTAGCTCAATTGGTTAAGGCGTACTGAAAAAAAGAGTAGTTCAATTGGTTAAAACGCATTGAAAAAAATGATGTGCTAGTTTCTTCTGACAAATAGTCGATTTGCGCGCAAGCTGGCCTGGACACCTTGGTTAGCGGGAAAAAAAAAACAACTTGAGCATCGGTGTTGGTTGAATGTCTTACTAGGCTAGGATTGGGATCGGACCGGATTGAACCATCGGTCCTGGTCATGAAAATATGGAAATCGGGACTAGTGGTCCGATCTCTGGTACTATGGCGAGATCGAACTGGTCCAGACCATGCGCACCCCTAAAATTGATGGTTGAGAATTCAAGTAACGGCAATGCAAAATTTGAAGAATTGAGGGTCATATATGTTTGCCACGACTAGCACGAGACCTGCGGATAGTCATCGTGCCTCTCTTGACCCCAATTACGGGTCGCATGACGCCTGTACTCAATTTTAATTTGGCCCTTGATCAAGATCAAGTGTGACTGAGCTTGAGACCATGACTTGTCTAAGGTTGCGCAACCTCGACCACGTCGCTTGAAATCACGCAACACTAGAAGATCCATGTCTAGGCTGCTTGCGATTTGCACAACCTTGGCGTCGCTTCGCCGGGGGTTACACGACCTCGTCCGTCTGAATTGGGTCACTATTGCAATTACGGTTTTTGTTTTTACATTGAAGTCCTTTATGCACAAAAAGACAAAAAAAAGCGTTTTCTGAAATCGGTCTAGCTACTAATCATTATTTATATTTCATCAAAACCCTACTACCTAAAATATTTTCGATTTATGCAAAGATAGCCCCAAAAATTCTTCGAAAAGCGCCCTTAGAGCCGAAGAACAAATTTTCCAATAGTTATGCAAGATTAACAAAAGTTAAAAAGAACAGCTTTTTTTTTTTGGTCGGAAAAAAGAAAAAAAAAATAATTGGTTTCTGCCGTGGACCGTCTCCTCCGTCATCCTTTGCAGACTCCATTTTGCTCCACCTTTTTCCTTTTCGATTGCCGCTTCGTTCTAGAGTCTACTGGACTCTTCTTCTCCTCTCTGCCTTCCTCCCCCCAAATACCGCCATCTCCCACTTGGGCCTCCTTCCCTCTGTCATCTCAATCTCTCCGACAGAGGAGCAGCAATCGTCAATCTCGTCGTACGCCTAAGGATGTTCGGGGTCGTGTTCCCCAACCGGAGCTTCCCGATCGACATCTCCACTTTTGCCCAAATCGACACCTTCCACTGGGTCCTCGACATGAACACCTTCGTCGGTAAGGGTCCTCCGGCCGAATTCACCTCCAATTTTTGTACCTCGCCCCGACCCCTTGTCTGATTCCGCAAAACCATTCTTTTTTTTCCCCCTGCGCAGGCGAGGCCTACGACCAGGTCCGAGAGATGTGCATCTTCCTCCTGAACGGCTTCACCCTCCCGCCCGACAAGGCCCTCGCCGTCTACGTCCAGTCCCCCGGGTCCCCCTTCGTCTACTGCGGTGCCGTCACGCTGTCCCGCCCCTCAGCTGTGCTCCCCCTCCCGTGGCCGGAGCCGGGGGACGCCGGGTTGGGGCAGCCGCTGCAGCTGACGTCGCCGGACGCGGCGCCGCTGTCGGCGAAGATCGGGGTGTCGGTGGAGGAGGCGGGAGCGCTGCCGTCGCTGGACGTGGCGGCGGAGAGGAGGATCGAGCGGATGGCGATGAGGGTCGGGGAGAACCTGTTCAACTTCATGCAGTCGTTCTGCGGGGTGGACGGGAGCAAGCTGGTGGTGCCGATGGACATACTGGACCGGTGGTTCAAGAAGTTCCAGGAGCGGGCCAAGCGCGACCCCGAGTACCTCAAGGGCTTCGCTTTGTAGATTTTTTCTTTCTTGGTGTTTTGGGCTTTTGTCTTGTTTCTCCTTTCTTTTTGGGTTCCATCTATGAAAAGGCTTAATTGATGCTTTTGCCTCGTGACTTGTGTTGAGACCCATTAGATCATCGTTAGATGCGGTATAGTCAGCGCAAAGCCCGGAGCCTGATTATCAATCTAAATGCACCTAATATTTTGCTCCTCATTCTTAGTTGGCGGTGTCCTCTAACGCTAGGGGTTGGATATCTCTCGGGCGCGCACGTTGGGACGGCCGCAATAATCAGTCGTGGTCCTCGACGGTCTCAAATTAGGGTCCCCGTATTGGCAACCTCAATCAAAGGCCCTAGCCCTCCGCCGGCGGCAGCCGAGTTAGGCAATTATAGTTGAGGAGGGCGATGAAGTTTTTTCTTTTGTTGGAGTGAGCGACTGAAAGTAATCCTAAAAAATTGGTTATAAATTCTAATAAAGCCAATACGTAAGTTTTAGGGTTAAGACATGCGCTTCAAGCTAGGGTAACTATGAACGGAAAGAAAAAACAAAAAGAGTAGTTATGTATGTTG
This sequence comes from Rhodomyrtus tomentosa, assembly GCA_028455895.1. NCBI lineage: Eukaryota > Viridiplantae > Streptophyta > Magnoliopsida > Myrtales > Myrtaceae > Rhodomyrtus > Rhodomyrtus tomentosa. The sequence continues at coordinate 26,838,570 of JAPCWY010000009.1, read as the reverse complement.
GGTAAGCATCGATTTTTTATTTTTATTTATTATTATTATTCTTTTGTTTGGGGTGGCCCGGGGGGGGGGCGGTGGTGGACTTAAATAATCTTAAAAGAAGTTAATTATAAATTCTAATGGAGTCAATAAGTAAGTATTAGGGGTAGGACATACGCTTCAAGTAGGTAACTATGAATGTAAAGAAAAAGAGTAGATATGTATGTTGTTGTTATTGGGTAGGCATCCAACAGAGAAAGCTAAAGTAACTTAATGAAAATTTTTACGGTAAATGTATTTCTTTTCTTGTAAGTAAATCGCCCAGCATGCGCTCTTGAGCAGATAAATACCCACCTAAGCTTAATGAAAATATACAACGATTTCTATTTCAACAACCTTGAGAAAACTCTCCGGCCCGCATTTCTCACACGTCACTAGCATCTATATCTACCGAAAATTGCCATTTTTTTTTAAGCTCTCACGTCCTCTCTAATTCATCCCGCTTTGGAGTTTGTCACTGCGCGCGACGCTAAACATTTTCCTAATCTTTATTGAAAAAAAAAAAAAACTCCCGTAACGCTGTTTAAAGGAAACGATTATAAGGAGTTGCTTTTTAGAAATCTAAAGACGAAGACGGTGCTACTTAAAAAAAAAAAGTTTTGAATTGATAATTGATAAATAGGAGATAAAAGGGAGTTTTTTTTTTTCAAAATTAATATTAAAAAAATAAAAATTTGCAAAATTAATTCAAAAATAATAATATTTATAATTTTGAGTCTCCCTCGACAATTCAATTGCCAAAGGAGACCTAAGGGCCCACAGGCGAGGCACCTCTCCCTCTATTGTTGAGGGAGTGGGGGGCCCGCCTCCCTCGACAATTCAATTGCTGAGGGAGGGGAAATCCCATGCCTCAATTTTTAAATAAAAATAAAAGAAATGTTAAAAAATTACATTAAAAAATAAATTATTTATAATTTTTGGTCTTGCCTTTTTAATTTGTTTGTTTTGCTCGGCAATTCAACTGTCAATCCAAAGCATTTTAATTTACGTAAATATTTTTTCGACGACATCTCATCCCTTCTCGGTCCCGTCGTAGAAAAATATTTATGTGCCTCAACTCCAAGAAAAATGAGCAAATGAGCAATGCGATGTTGAAAAAATATTTTCGTAAATTAAAAAAATAAAATACTTTGCTCGCTTTTACCTGTCGATAAAAATATTTACCCGCCCTGCTTTTCTCAGAGCGAGGTATAATGGCTTCGTGGCCCCAGAGCGAACATCGACGCAGTCACCTCATTCGTTCGCTCGCTTTTCTCGGAGTCGAGACGTGTAAATATTTTTTACTTAAATATGATCATTCCGTGGTTCTGCAAGTAAATGTTGTCGCCTCGCTCATTTGCTCGCTTTTCTCAAATTTGAGGCGCTTAAATATTTTTTTTATACCTGATTGCTTCGTGGCCTTGTGAGCGAACGCCAACGCCTTGCTCGCCCTTTTGCTTTTTTCGGAGTCTAGTCACGAAAATATAATCTCTCCTTGGCCCTATGGATGAACGTCGTCGCCTTACTCGTTTGCTCAATTTTCTAAGAGTTGAGGCGTGCAAATATTTTTTTTTACATAAATATAATCGCTTCGTGGTCCCATGAGTAAAGATTGTCGCTTTGCTCGTTCGCTCGCTTTTCTCGAAGTCAAGACGTACAAATATTTTTTTACATAAATATGATCACTTCGTGATCCCACGATCAAACGTCGTCGCCTCGTTCGTTCGTTTTTCTTGGAATCGAGACACGTAAATATTTTTTTTACGACGAAACCGCGAAACGGTGAGGCGGCGTCGAAAAAATATTTACATAAATTAAAAAAATTAAAATGTTTTGCTTGACAGCCCAACTGCTAAGAAAAGAAAGCAAATTAAAAGTTCAAAATTTGAAATTTGAAATAGTTTATTTTTTAATATAATATTATAAATATTTTTTATTTTTCATATTATTTTGAAAAAAAGAAAAAAAATGAATAGATGTGATTTCCCTCCTTCAGCAATTCAATTGCCGAGGGAGGGGGGCCCACTCCCTCAACAATAGAGGGAGAGGGGGCTCGCTTGTGGCTCTTAGGCCTCTCTTAGCGATTCAAAAATTATAAACATTATTATTATTGAATTAATTTTTTAAATATTTATTTTCGAAAAAAAATTCGATAAAAGGGTAGTACTAACGTAAATAATTCGGAAGGATTTGTTTTTTTTTTGTTTTGTTTTTGGCCTTTTGGGAAATTTCCATTTTTCTTCTTCCACATTGATGGGTCCCGCACATCAGCCATTAGCAAATTAGATGAGATCCAACTGCTAGGAAGCAACCACGTGCCCGGGTTCATCTTGGCCATGGCGTCGGTGAAGGGAGCGAGCAACCCCTCCGGTCCTCCCGGGCCCCACCAGAACTCAATTCTAATCTACAAGTCGGAGCATACAGCTTTCATTCCCGAGCTCGATTGTCGCAAGTCGGTCGCAGCGATTTCCTTCGCGCCTTCCATCGCAACCGACAGTCCTTCGTCCTCGCTCCCGGAGCAGTAGCGACCTACACAGGCAATGGCGGAGTCCGCCGGCGAGAACGAACGCTCTAACGGCGTCCACGGGGAGGCGACGGACAAGGTCGAGGTCGAGGTCGAGTTCGAGCGTCGCCGCGAGGGTCGGTCTCCGGCCTCGGCTCCGACTCTCCACGCCGTCCTCTATCGCATGATATCCACCGTCCTTTTCCCCGATTTCTCCAGCAGAGCTTCGGGCGAGCGGCTCGCGCGGCGGATCAAGATCTCCCTCGCCGACGACGGCCCCGCCCTCCGGGAAGCTTCTAGACAGACTGGGCGCCACATCCTCCTCTGGACTCGCCGGGGTTCTCCTCTCCGCGCGCTGCTTGTCGTCTCCGTGAGTTGCTGATGCTTTGATTCTTTCGCATTTGATTTGTGGGTTGATTACTTGAGGCTGGTTCTGGGCTTGTTTTTTGGTTCCAAAGTATGATCGGGATGGTTTCTGTCGAGTTTACACCTAGATTGCCACTCCTTACTGAGGCGATCTTAGTGAAAGCTGGAGTAGTATCTGGGAACCAGTTGTAATAAGCGGCACAGTGTTAGAAATAGAGTAGCCCGGTGAGGTCGGTGCAAGATTCTAGCGTTTTGTAATGTAATCGATGATGTCCAAAACTGTGGAATGGTAATACGATCTACTCTTGAGTAGTCAGGTATCCTAAAAAGAAATCAAAATTCCCATAGAGCTGCTATGATGGTTGTGCTAAGGTCTCCTGGATGAGGGCCTCCATGCTCAAATATGTTTCAACAGTAAGAAAGTGAACAGGGAAGAGTAAGAGAATGGGAGATGTTTATGGTGGATAAGTGCCTAGTGACGTTGAATTTAATTTTTTTTTTTATGTTTTTTTATTAGGTATAAGATGTTGATTTCTCATCGTATATAGATGCATCAGCTTTGACACTAGAAGCGATGATTTGTGGTTCCATGGTATGAAAGCCTTCAAAATATTTCATCAACCATGCTTGCTTCCCTTTATTTTCTTTGGCAGAAAGCTAAAGAAGCCACATTACGCCTATTGTAGGCTACGTAAGTACCCGACTCAAAAGTTGGGCAATAAAAAGGGTACCAGTTTATCGCGGAATAAATCACCTGACCCTTGCAAAGATATAAATAGAGATGGCGGCAAATGTCTGACTTTCCAAATATATGAGTAAATTAGATCTATGTTTGATTCCTTGTAACCAGATATTTAAACACAATAAACACTTTTTAGCTCACATGGATCGAACAACTCGCGCTTGTGAGATTTTTGATATTTGATCTGCACAAATGAACGCCAAGAGGCTTCAAACTTGTCTTAACTATAGGGGGAAAATCAGCACAGACAGGGAACAAAGTCCAAGTAATGTGGCTATAGATCTTTAAGTGCTTTGAATGTAAGGATCTTATGGAGACTCTGTGTTGAACTGGAGCACAATGTAACTTGATCAATGTAGCATATTCATGTTTCCCTTATAATGTTATAATGTGGGTTATCGTCGGAAGAGAGGAACAGGGATAGGGCATGCAGTTTCTGGGAGGTGTGTTAAGTTTGCTCTATGTTCATGGAGTACAATTCATTTCCAAGCCTTTCCAAAGGTTGTTTACTTTATGATGTATTAATAAAACTGCTTTAGTCTGTATATTCTTTTTCAGGTAATATGCAAATTACTTTAGCATGTATTTGAAATGTACTAATACTCAATTGTTAAAATCACAATTACTATCAGCTATTTAAAATGTGAATTTTTCAATTAGGTGAGGGTGCGTATGGGAGTATTTCTGTTCTTGGGCACAATTTTTGAATAGAAATATTTGTTTGTATTTCTGTTCCCGTCTACGACTTCTGGAAATAGAAACGCGTTTGCCATGGCTGGCGGGTGGTGACCGCATCGACGGCGGCGGGTGATGATTCCAAAAGTGTTTCAAAACCTAGAAACAAGTTTTTTTTGTTTCTTTAAAAGTGTTCCATGGCACAAAAGTGTTCTGCGGAACACTTTTGGAATAATTTTTAAACTATACGCGTTTCTGTTCCAAAAGTGTTCCAGGAGCACCTTTGTAACAGAAACACTCCCCCTGGAGCGTTCCCATATGCACCCTAATTCTCTGTTGGTTTTCACTACTACTGAATTTTATGTTGATTTCTAGTTGGGTACATACCTTAGTGAAATGGATCGGCCATTATTGTCATTTGCCACTTAAAAGTGCCAAAAATTGTTTCAGAGTACCCAACGGGTGGTCGGATTAAGATCCTGATAAGCATGAGCAGGTCCACCTTATAGGAAAAGTATCTGTTGGTTGTTGTTGCTGCTCTATTTTTTGAGTTGCAGCTGTATAAGTCCGTATCATATGTTCTGTTTGATAAGCAAAATGGAGAACCTTTAGTTTCTTCAGCGTTGTCTGGCCTAAATTGGGTCATTTTAAGAAGTGCCATACTTGATGCTCTCTTGAGTACTTCCAAAATGTTTATTTTGACTATTCTGATTCTGGGCAGATTGGAACAATTGCTTTTCTTGCTTTGACGGGACTACTTGTGTTCATGCTCTTTTTCCTTGCGGCCACAATCAATGCAATCGTCATTTCTCTTCTGATGTCTATGGCCGCAGTAGGGAGTGTATTGGCTCTTTTTCTTGCCTGTGTGACAGCTGTATATGTTGGTGCTCTGGCTATCGCTTTTTTTGTTATTTCTACAGCAACATGCTCTGCAGTTCTAGCTGTTCTTGTAGCTACAGGTAAATACATCTTATGCTACTCCTTGTTAAGAAGTAATACTTCAGTTTATCTATTTGATCACATCAACAAGTTACCCTACCATTTGTTTCTCACCTTCAATTATGATATACTTGTTTCTTTGTTCTAACTTTTGTAGAATCTTTTATTTGAAACGATAGAATACTTATGTACTCACATTTCATGTGGTTTGCAATGCGCTTGCACCTGCTAACAATAAAAAATGAACTAGCTCTGGCATTGACTAATACTATCCTAGTCTCCCAAGATTGCCCTTCAAGTTTCCTTCTATTTTTCTAGTTGTCTTCTTCACAAATACTTGCCAATTGGCATCAGGATGATTGTGGAGGCCTAGACAACTGAAGAGGAGGTAGTGGGATATTTTCTATGGTAATTGTTGCAACATTGTTTGTCTTTACTGACTATCAAATCAATACTAGAAATTTTGCCTATATTTCTATTCGTTCTAGTTTAGCTTCAGTTAGATCCACATACTCGATAGTGCTGGAGCAGATGGTGCAAACAGAGGTTATTACTTGCCCAGAACCTTTCATGCGTCTGACATCTATGAACTTGTTATTAGTTTCACTACTTCAGTTTTTGCATTTGAAATTCATGAGCACATTCCCATGTGGATTTATGTTGTGTTTATAGATACCTGAGATGTGAATTCCATCATGGCACAGGTTGGATAGGTTTTCTTTGGACTGTCTGGTTGGCAACTAAGAAAAGTGTGGACCTTGCAAAACATACTATCGGTGTGACTGGTTCAGCCATCTCAGCATATTCTACTGGTCGGCGTTCCCATCACCACCAGGAACCCAGTAAAATCTTGGATTGAAGAGCCACTTTGGATGTGTCTCCTCGTGTAATGTTGCTGGGCGCTTTTATGGTGCGATGAGATGCTTTCCCTTCAGTTTTCATGATATGTACAGAGGCAGCAGTGAGATTAATGGCTATGCTTGTACTTATGTTTGTTTAAATGAGGTTTGGGTGCTGAATCTGTATCTGGTGCTGTTAGATGTGGTTTGTTGCGTTTTATAAGTTATAACTCGGTACAGATGTGAATTCATAGTAATGATTATCTGTACTTTCTTCTGCTTTTGAATGCCTACACACACCATCGAGACATGTATGCGCAATTTTCTTTGCCCCATAGATATCACGCATTGCCAGAAGTTTGAGTTTGCTGTTCGATTCGTTTACTTTATGCTTTTCTTTTTAATCACAAATCCTAGACATTATTTCTATGTTGCTATGTTTATTATATTGATGATTATAAGCTGTGACCATTGTGTTAAAGAATATCATTAGGCCCTGCATAGATCGTTAGGAACGAGGGTCGTAAATCTGCATCTCGGGGACATTTGACTTTCCACTATTTCCTAAAGAGCAGATATCCGATGGGAAAGTGGAAAGGCATTCCCTATTCTTTGGTTCTGATAATCATTTTGAGTATTGAGCAGTAAAGTTTGGTGACGTCTCCTTTTTCGTCGTGGCATAGTGTTTCTTATGGATATTGTTTCGAGAATGTTGTGGCAGACAAGATTGCAACTTTATAAGGTCACTTGAACGAGTTCTTTGTAGTCCTCCCAAGACAGAATATGAATTCCATGTCTTTAAATTTTAAGTATTTGCCATGTCGATGCTAATGTGCCTGTACGATACGAGTAGACGAGGTGAGCTTCCTTCCTATTTCGTCAGATGTCATTATCTTCTGACGCAGGATTATGTACCTTGCTGCCTCAAAAGTAACTTGTGAAGATTGTCGCGATTTCTTGATGCTTCTCCGCACAAAAGCAATCGCTTCTCAACGCATGCAAAGTGACCACTTTGTTCAATCTTCTCAGTCTCTGCCTTCCGCGGCGCTACATGGAAGCATCCTTTTGGTTCGATAGCTTGTCTTTTGGTTCGATAGCTTGTCGTGTTCTCTCAAAAGGAGTTCTGAATCAGTAGCACCATTGATTTGCGCTGATTTCTGCTGGTACGTGTATTGGGATGTCGTGGCTCAACTGTAAATGCGGACATTGGTATGGAAATGGACTCCTACAGTTCCTTGGAGGTTTTTCCTCTTCTTGCACGGTCCTTGCTGGCTCTCAGTCCCATCAACTTGTCCATAACAAAAATCAAACAAAAGAAGCGGAAATCAGTACACATTCAACGTTGCTTATAGATTTGAAGTACATAATATGCATTATTAAACGGTAGGGCATACGTACAATGGTGCATATCATATAAGTGTGCAAGCCGCGGGCCGCCTTCTATCCATCGTTCTAGACTAGGTCAGGACTTCTTGCCATCCGTATCTTAAGTCATCAAGTGCACACCTTAGACACGTCTTTTAGCCAAATGATGACTTTTGACTCGAGTATTTCAGGCTCATTCTCAGGCTCGAGCCTCAAGATCAAATCCAACTTGATAGAATGTTCCGTAAGTTTGGGTTCGACTTGTCTAGATAAACATCGTCAAGTAAATTCTCATTTGAGCTGGAAAGATTGAATTATTTTTTCTTATGTATACAACACACTTAAACTTTAAAAAGAAGTGGATTTGAGAATCTAACTAGACAGCAGGTCGACTAGCTGGCCGCGTGAAGCGGTTGAATCGAGCCACAGACTCGACGGAAATAGTAGAGCGAACACGACTCGGGAAAAAGCCTGAGCGTGCCCGCCAATAAGTAAGTCGGAATGAAGTAGGTCCGCCTCTTTTTGTCCTCCTTCCTCTTGGTCGCCTAACGGTCAAAACGCCCTTCTTGATCCAACCGTCTTTCCCCATTGGCGACCCCAGAAAGACGAATTGGTTGAAGTGCTGCAGAGAGCGTGGACAATGAGAAAGCCAGCTTGGACCCGCAACATCGAATCTTGGCTTTGTTCTTTTCTTTCTTCTTCCGTCGATGGCCGGGTACATGTGGAGGAAGAAAGAAGAAGAAAGAAAAAAGAAAAGAGAGAGAGAGGGAGTGTGTGTTGATACTCAAAATTGACTACAGATAAAAGCCATCGGAATAGACATCCATGAGCATTAACGTCAACAATTTACCGATAGTTGGAAACTTACTAATAGTTGGTGAGCATTGGTATTGGCAACTTATCAATACTTGGAGATTTACCGATAGTTGGTAACGTTCTTTATCAGTTTACATTTCTTTTATCTTTATTTTCACTACATTTTAAATTTCTTTAGATATAGTCCCAATTGTTTCTCAGATTTTTGTCGTCAAGTCAAACTCCGCCAAAGTTTGTTTCCGTTGTACTTTCTAAACTTTTCCATGGAATCAAACTCCAGTTCAATTTATGTTTGTACAATTCCACATTGATTTTTATAATCGCATGGATATTTCTTGTTCGAAATCGCCACAGGACCTTCTTAATAAAAATCGAAGAACAAATTTCGATGAAAGGCATTCGTTGTTGCAAAATGAGCGAAAAAAGAGATTTTTTTTTAAAAAAATCTGGGAAAATTACAACAAAGAAAGTATGGGAGAGAGAATCCCAGTCCTTGTGGCTAGACGTGGCCGGTTCCGGGTCCAGTTTAGGGTTCGGTTCTCGTTTCGATTTTTTTAAAAAAATTATAAATTATAAATTATGATCATTAATCAAATTGTACATTGTAATAAATTTTGAAAAAAGAAGAAGAAGGAATGTGCTTGAAATTAATGAATTATCATTAAACGCCTACATATCTTCTTGTAATAGAAGAATCAAAGACCATGTAGTTCTATTATCTTTGGTAACCCCAGGTCCCCAACTTACCTCATCGTCAATCGTCGCTACCCATTGTTGTGGTGGCGATAGTATCTCCACAGTACTCACTAAAGAATTCGTGTTCTCGATCCAACTCTTGTTATCGAAATTTAACCTTTGTCCAATCATCGACACAAGCTTGAATCTCCACACTTTCGGGACTTAATCTTGAATGGCGGGGGTCCAAAATTAATTCTCTAGCGCTAAATGCTTGTTCAACTGCCACTGTTAAAAAAAGGGTCGCTAATATTTATTTCGCAATGAGGGAGATAACTGAAAATTGAGTTGAATGGTTATTCCACCACTCAAGAATATTGGAATTTGCGTTGTTTTCAGAATCACTAAACTCAAAGCAATTGTTAAATAGTTTTCTAATTTAGAAATACTACTTGTTGATGTCCTTTTATGTTTTTTTGCCTACTCATAAGCATTTTATACCATCTACTAAGTGAAATACCTGCATCTGCATCGCTTTGTGAGACACTGTGTTGGGCAGATCCACATCTACTATCACTTAAACCATATCCACTAGAAAATTCATTATATAATGCCATTATTACTTGTTTAACCTCTGCTTGTATAATTGAAATATTTATTACTTCATTCAAATGTAAATAATCATAATAATAACCTTACCAAATAATAATAATAATAATAATAAGAATTCATATAATCTAATAAACCATCTAATTTGGTACGTGGATCAAAAACAATACCAACTAAATAGACAAGAGGAATGTTAAAATAATAATGCAACCATTTTTCTCGCATTACTAAAATACTCGAAACTAATTTAGCATAATTTTCATATATATTAAAAACACTAGCAATATTAATACACTCTATTAAAAATAAATGTGTAGTGGGATAATAAATACCAGATAAAGTATTAGTATCATCATTAAAAACTTTCAAAAAATCTAATTTTTTTTTGCAAACGTCCCAATGTTGCGGGAGCAAAGCAATATCGGGAACGGTATTCGAAATAAATGAACATAATAAATCTTTGTAATCAAAAGTTTGTAAAAGCAACTCGTAGGTAGAATTTCAACAAGTCGAAATATTTTTTGGAAACCTTCTTACATTTTTCCCATTTTGTTTATAAAATTTTCCCAACTCTTTCATAAGATGAGGACGGCTTTATAAAAATTTGATTGCACTATTAATTGGAAAGAGATAAGTTACAAGAGATTATAAACCATCTTGTGCACATAAATTTAAAATATGGCAAACATATCTAATGTGAAAAAATTGTCCGCCAAAAGAAGGTTTACAAATTTTTTTTAACTCGAGAATGGAAACAGTATTTGCGACGACATTATCAAAACCAATTGAAAAAACTTCATTAATCAAATCATATTCTTCTAAAACTTTCCTAATTAACATATAAATATTATGGGCCGTATGTTTTTCAGGAAAAACTCGAAATGCAAGAAGTATTTTTTGAATAATCCAATCATCACCCATCCAATTGCATGTGACACCCATATAAGAATTAATATTCCAAGTATTCCTTCAAATATCACTACCTATATGTACACGTCCATTGAATTCTTCAAAAAAACTTATCAATTCATTTTTTTTTCATTTTTTATAAGTTTTTTTAAGTTCGCATCTAAGAGTAGTTTTCGGAATAGATAGTGCTTACGGAGCCACCGCAGTATTCACCAAATATTTAAAATTAAAAGTTTCACAAGTGTTGAACGGAGCATGCTCAAGGGCAACATATTTAACTAATGTTTCTTTATAAAGTGCATTAGTTAAACGGAACAAAGGATGATAATTAGGATTGGCAAACTCGAAAATTTATTGTTGGCTAGTGTTGATTCCCGCTTATGTTGGATGTTTTTTCGTCAGATGCCGATGAAATGTTCCGTAACCATCTCCTTTACCAAGTTTGTATATTTGCAGACAATATTTACAACTTATATCAAATTTACCTTCATTTTCATTTCATACTTTGTTGAAGTGTAGCCATAAGTCGGATTCTCAGCTCTTCCGTCCCGACTCATTTGCCATCGACGTTTATTCGACACCAGTAGAAGGATAAAGGCTTTCTTGAGTTGGGGTGTGCTCGATGTTGGGATAAGGAATATCGTCGTCTTCCCAACATGCAATTCACGATGATCATATTCATGAGCAAGATAATCGGAATCTCCCATCGGGCTCTTTCCAGTATTTCTGATTTCACTTGCCATTTTTTGAGAGAATTGATCGGAAAATTGATTCAAAGAATTCAGACGAAATGGAGAGATAATAACGGATTAAGAGAATTTGATAGAATTTGAGAGATTGAGACTTGAGAATTGAGAGAAATTGTGAGAAAAATGAAGAGATCCTGCGGCCCCTGGCTCTTTTTTTTTTCTTTTAGGTTCGAAACCGCGGGTCCGGTCAACGGGCTGGTTCCGAGCCGGTGGTTTCGAATGGCCATGTATACTTGTGGCTGTGGACATGAAAGGGAATGACTACAACAATAGTCCACTCGTTACTTATAAAAAACAAAAGTAAGAAGGAACAAGGATGATGAGGCCTTCCTCGCTCGGAATATGTTCCTGTCAATTACTACAAGAAGAAATAACACGGGTCATCACATTCGTCGACATGAGCTTTCTCCTAGAAAGGAGAATAAATGTTGATCCTTCCTACCAAATAGGCTTCCAGAAACGTTGTCCGAGTGCACTGTAGTTTCAATGAGATATAATTAGATATAAAGTTTACATAATTTCTTAACGAAATCAAACAATAAGCATTCCGTCCTAAGAAAGATCCAATTCGTCGCGAGATTTTTAAAGAAAGATCTGGAAAGAAAGAGCAAGAACTAAGAAACTGAAATAGATCGGCTGTGGAAGCACTTCAGCAAGGTAACGAGTTTCTGCATGGACGTGTTCACCGTCGCTCTGCAATTATCTTCTCCGTCTCCTGAATCAACCAAATAGGCCAGCCCAAAAAAAAAATCAGGATCCTTCTAACCTCAGACCATACAAGGAATTCTAAAAGGGGACACGGGGCATTTGATTCCATAAACCAAGTACTGGAAGGCATTAAATCCTAGCGGGAAGTGATGTTCCCACAAGTTCTACAATTTTCTCAACACAAAGATCATCGATATAGGAAAAGGCTTTCAGCATTGCACAATGTGCTTTCTTTTTCCAAATATTTTTACGAAGTATCTTTTTTGAGAACTGCCATGAAAAGTGAATGCTGCTGAGGAGGTCCACATTATATTTACTACATGTTTAATGAGATCACCCAAACAACTCTAAAATTTAGTGCACCATATATGAAAACACCAGGAAAAAAAATTGGCCACTTCAGTCTCAGACGTACTGCACAAAATATTTCGAATTTTGACAGGAATTGCTTGACAGAAGACTTTTTCTCAAGGGGAAAAAAATGAAGTTACCCTGTCAATATCAGTATGAGTAAGGGCAACATGATCATTGCACGCTATACAGTTCCTCAGGGCAGATAGCTTTTCTTCAATACGTTGAACGACAACTTGATCTGGCAGATTATTTCTCGAGTGTTGAAGCTCTAAGAAAGAAAAATAAGTTTGTAGAGAATAGAAGTCAAATCAGCAAACCGGTCAAAAAACGACAAGAAAATTTATCTGGCTTGCACCTACACCACAAGATGAAGTGGACCAATTCTTCCTGTTTAAGCTAACAGTTTCGTCAGCTCTGAAGTACAGTTTACTTCACATAGAACAAATTTGGTGTGTGGTTTCTTTTCCTTATGGGCTACTAACTTATAGAGAGGATAGAAGATTGCGAGTATGATTGAAAATGATTAGATAACCAAAGCGTCATTGTAGCTTATATATATGAGTTAATATACAAATTTGGATTTATCTCCCACTAAAATCATTATATTCATAGAACCTTATTCCTAGACAGTCCCTCCAAATGTATCTTATAGAAACATATGTCGGAATTGGCGCACCCTCTCACATGTCCCATAAGAGTCTTGGATTAGAATCGAATGAATCACTATTGATCGACAAAAAGTTACAACAAGCTGTGAATCCTCTAGAGAAGACTACCTTGGTCAGTAGTGGAATAGTCAATTGAGGCGGTTAAGGTTATCAAGGAAATACCGAGAACGGCATAGAGTCGTCAGAAGAGCTATGCTGATACAAGGCGCAAGTCCTTGGAGTTGTAAGTTGGTGATCATGTTTTCCTGAAGGTACCGTCGATGTGCAGATTATCTCGATTTGGAAAAAAATGAAAAACTGAGTCCGAGATACGTAGTTCCTTTTGAGATTCTGGAGTAAATTGAAACTTTGGCCTACCGACTCGCCTTTCCGCTGAACTTGTCGCAAGTGCACAATGTGTTTCATGCATCAATGTTAAGGAAGTACGAGCCAGACCCGACTCATGTTTTGGATTATGAAACTATCGAAATAGACGACAAGGTATCATACGTGGAAAAGCCAATTAGAATCGAGAATCGGAAGGAACAAGTCTTGAGAAATAAGACAATTTCATTAGTCAAAGTGATCTGGGAGCACCACGGAATTGAAGGTGCTACATGAAAAAACGAAGAAATTGTGAAACGTCAATAACCCCATTTGTTTGAATAATTGGGTTTATTATAAATTTTGAGGACGAAATTTCTGTAAGGGGGGAAGAATTGTGACATTCTGAATTTCCTGTCATCCTGAGACTATTGAATGAGAAGTGTCGATCAATGTATTTCAGTTTTTATTTCGCTCGGATCTGATCAATCATGAGTAAACTGACCAAAATGAAAAAACTGACGTATGACAAGGTACGTGGACTTAGGAAACTCGAAAAAGGAAATGTCGCTTTGACCATAAAGATTGCCGAGGGAACATTTAGAACCAATAAAGGCTGATCCAATAACGATTAAGGAAGCCATTGCTAGCGTTATACGATTGAAGCGCGGGTGATGCCATTTAATCAATGTATAATTTACAAAATTTCCCTAAATCGAACTATAATGATCTAGGCCATCGAAACTAGCGATGAACCCTAGCAATTACATGACAATCAAAGCTGTCGTAACTTGAGTCGTCTTAAGTGTGATGAGAATCATAAAGTCGATACGTGTAACGTCTGTAAAAACCGCCTGTTGGTTCAAGATAAACTGAAGACACGATTGACGGAAGATTGATCACGAAATGGGAACTCGAAATTGGCAAATGGAAATGAAGAATTCTAACATTAGAAAAAGGTTTGATGTCGTTCTGCCAACGGTAATTTAGAATTGAAAAAGTGAAGTTTCGGACGGAAAGCGCAAAATTACCATTTTGCCTCTCGACCATTTGCCCTTGTCTTTAGTAGGATAGAAGGACAAAATGGTCATTTTAACCCTCCAAGGTGGCTACCAAAAAATTATGAGGAAAAAGTCAAAGGAAGTCAAAGCCAAGAGTTGATATTACTGTAGCATGCCAAGTGTCATTCAATGTGTGTTTGAGCATTAATTATTCTCACCAACCAATCTTGTCACAAAAACCTAGCAATTTTTTGTGAAAGACTCCATTTCACTCCCTCTTCAGTCGTGACACTGTTGATATCTGATTTTTGATTAGTATTTTTTCAGTTTATTTTTAAAAAATTCATAAAAAATTCATAAAAAATTAAAAAATTAAAAAAATTAACTTTGGTGGCCTTGACCAAGCCCAATGAACTATTTTTTGATCATTTTTTTTTGTATTTTTCACATTTTTTTGGTATTTTTAGAAAATATGAAAATACCCAAAAATTTAGGTTAAATACCATTTGAGGTCACAAATATATGAAAAAATATTTAATATTTTTATTTTAATTCCTTTGTCTTATTGACCTCATAAAAAGTCCAAATTTAAGTTTAATTTTATGTGTTCCTTTGTTACACGTATGATTGAATTTGGTAAATAAATGTCAATTGAGTATTTTAATTTACAATTTTGACATTTTTAGGATCTTGACATTCAATCTGATTATCATTTGTTCCAATTTAGTCCAATTATATGGACAAATTGCTCAATTGTATGAATTGGATAAAATTACATACTTAATTGTAATTTAGTAATTGAATAGGGCATAATTGAAATTACTTTCAATTCAAGGGCTACCTTTACCAATTGAAGCCACTACCCAATATTTTTTATCGTTCTAAGTCGATTGACATAGGTGATTTAGTCCAATTTGACTGTTTGAGCCCTCAATTGCATAACTTTTCGAATTGCAATTAAAAGAAAATTTGAGGTTTTTTTTTTATAGAAATTGGCTAGAACTTTTGAGCAAAATCAATTTTTTGGATAATATCCATGTCTTAAGTTTGATTCTGAGATTTAATTGCAAACATTTCCCATCGAATTATGATTAATTTTGAAAATTAAATCAGAACTGATTCTGACCGGTCTGCTATAGTATCGTCTTCTTCCTCAGACTCCCGCGCAGATGAATAGTGCAGAGCCGAGTTTTGCTGGTAGAATTGATTGACCAATCAACCACAATTGAAGACGTATTGATGAGGGTTTCCTTCTTTAGCTATTCCCTGTTGATTGATACCGGAGTCGAGACCAATGGTTGCCGGAACAGGGAGTAATTGACCGGTCAAGATCGTGATACCTACAAAAGTCAACAAAAGCAAACTCAGATAAAATTCACACCAAATTCGCACAGAATGAGGCTCGACGGAGGATCAAATGGAGTTGGGTGGAACACCCAGAATCCCAGTTATTGTCGGCATACCATTTGGCACGTGAATTCGAGTGGATGGGGGTACACCGATCGGCGGCAAAAAATTTCGAAAGTGAAATATAGCCTTTGGAGGCTTTCTAGAAGAGAAGGTTGGTTAATTCAGTTCGGGGAGGAAGAACATAATCCAGAGAAAGAGAGAACGAGAGAGAGAATTCACTCTCTGGCCCTTGCCATTGAGAGCTCGAGTTCGACCTGCAAGTGACCTTCGACGACGATTCAGGCTGAATCGAATGGCCATTCCACGTCAAGAAGATTGCCTGAGCTCCGTGGAGTCGATCACATCAGTTCACGTGGCCTGTAATCTCGAAAAACGGTAAGTCGATCCTCCAAACTTGACTTATACCCTTTAACGGCAAAGTCCTTTCCCCACCTCAATTCTTTCGATTGCCGTGTACATTTTGTATCTGTGACAAATTGAAAACTGCTTTATGCTTTGATTGCATTGAAATCGAGTTGAACCTTGCTTTTAAACCACATCGCCATTGCCAACCCTATCGAAGCTTCCCTAGCTCAAGCTAGCTTAAACTAGACAATCGGACCTGTAGGTAAGTGTTCTGAACTTATATAGATGCGATTGTGCTGAGAAATTGGCTTGATATGCTCTCTGTTGCTTGATTGAACTTCCATGACCGTACTCGACATTTTGCATGCTGCACGTGATTTAATGGATGAAATGTTGTGATTCTCAAATATGTTAAACTAGAGACTAATACAAGTTCGATGACATTAGTCTCGTGTTAATCTATATATGTTGGGTCATTCATCGACGCCAGAGAAGTCTCCGCCGTTCGTTTAATTACAGTCGGGAGGTTGAAGATGAAGTTGACGTTGTAGAGTCAACGAGTCAAAGATCTAGGTGGCGCTCTGTGATTGGTCCACGTAATGCTGAGTTGGTTAAACCGTTAGTTTGTTAGGCCGAGTTAGTTTAGATCGGACGGCCTAGATTAATCGAGTTTTATTTTTAGTGATTGTCCGATTAGAAATTATGAATATTCAAAACTATTTTTTAATCGAAAAATCAAAACGAACTCAAACGATGGCGTTTAGGATAAGGGTTGAGTGATGTCGTTTAGGTTAGTAAGGATGGACGGACCAGATTGAATCTTGACTTTTAATCGTGACCGTTGGTTCGAGTAATCAGGTTTGACGATCGAGGATAGTCGACTTTTGATCTGAACCGTAGGTTGCTGTCAACAATCTAGTGGTCGTGTAGTAGCACGTGGTTCAATAGGAACCGTCGGATTAAATCCGAATAATTGAAAAATAAAAAATGTGGAAATGCATCGTTTTGGAGATTAATGTCTCGCGGGTCCGGGTCTAGGCCAGGTCCAGACCCGAGTAGGCCGGGTCGACCCTGTCCGAATCATTTTTAATAATAATAAATTTTTTAAAAATGATTAAAAAAAATAAAAAAATCAGAAAATATCTAGAAATTCTAAAAAAATGTTAGAAAATCCTAGAAAATTAAAAATAAATGTAGGAAAATTGTGAAAAATTCTTAGATATTCCAGAAATTTTCAAAAATCGAGGAATGACCACATGCAACTAGTCAATCCTATTTTTGTGATTTCTCATCCGTTCTTCCGGAAATTGACGATATTACCCTTTATGGGTAAATTGCCTCTACTTGGTATATGATATAGGTCGAGAATGTCAAGATAAAAATTAGGGTCAGTCAGGTGATCAATTATTATGCTTGGATTTTCGAATCTTGTCAATTTTTCTGAAAATAACGATTTTACCCCTCAAAAGGTAAATCGTCTTTCTTATTCCGATCGAGGCGTGAAAATTGCTCAAAATTAGGATTTGGATTTGGAGGTCGACCAATTCTTTTGTTTGGGATTTTCACTTCTCATCAATTTCCGAAACCACCACCTTTTGACTCCATGTTTCATCTGAAATAAAAAATTTGCCCTTCTTCAGCAAATTGTCCCAAAATTTTTCAAAATTACGATTTTACCCCTCAAGGGAAAATCGTGTCAAGAACACTCCTGAACCATGATTGACACTTCTCTAGGCCAATAAGGCCTCATTAGGGATGCCACGTTGCATTCATGTGATTTATCCGTACGTTTTGGATTGTTGATTTGCACATATATTTTTACTGATTTGTAAGTGCTAGGGTAGTCACTTCTGTCTGCATGAACGTTTTTCAACATGTAGAACTAGGTGTTAGCAAGTAAATTAGTGAATAAATTGAGAATTTAGATTGAATTATGGGCTGATCGAGTGAGATATGCACAGAACCGAAAATACCCTATTTCGGTTCTGTGCATACAAAAAATTTAGGGGTTTTTCATGGGGAATTGAGCTCTAAATTCTTCGTTGAAGTGTACTAGAATGTTGATGGATGTGTTATTAAGGATTATACTTGATGGTTCGATGATTGGACGAAGAAATATTGACGAAACGGATGGAATTCTATTAGGTACAAAGCTGCCTTGTTTTGGAACCCTTGGAGCCGATTACTTGAGGTGCTTGGAAAGGGAAATTTGTTGATTTTAGGACAAGGTAAGAATTTTCTAAACGTTGGCTAGGAGGATTGAACTCGACTGAATGATTTGGGTGCGGATTGAGTTAGTTTTTGTGAGTTATGGCATGGTTGTCCAATGTTCGTCATGGTGGATGGATGATTGCTTAAATGCTTGCTTAATACATATGCCATGAATTGATTGCCTATTGTGAGTAATAAAATTGATTGCCTTGCATGCCGTAGATACTTAGCTCATTGTGTGAGCTTGTACTTGATCATAAAGTTTGAATTGAAATGATGTTTGGTATGCTTGAAAATTTATGATATCCCGAGGCGTTGAGACGCGGGGTTGAAATGACCAATATCCTGATGCATTGAGACGCGGGACGAGACTTGATTTTTATCAACACAGGCCTAGAATGAAATTGAAAACTTGATGCGTTTACGCGGGTTTGTCAATTGAATGGTTTGAGGCGTAATTACGCGGACTGAGCCTGAGGCATTTTAAACGTGGGCGTGAACTTTGAGGAAGTTGGAAGGGTGGAATCTGTGGCTTGATTTAGTATCCCCATGCCTGACTTGATTGACATAATATGATACTATTACTGTGTGATTAACGAACGCTTGCATCTCTATGTCATATTGACTGATGAGTGCATTATGTTACTAAGTGCATATTCTTGTTCATTGTTTGCATTCATCTGGGTGCACTGTTAGCCTGACCTATGGTTTGGACCTATCTTACTGGGATGTGAATCTCACCCCGTCGTAGGACCATATTTTCAGATCCAAAGCCTTGAGGATGTTGCCGACTCGACTAGGTGGCTTCAAGAAGATGACAGTACATTTTGATGAGTTCCCGGACGGTCGGGAAACTGCATATGTTAGAAAATGTATAGTGATCTGGGTCGACGATGGCAGTAAGGACTGAGTACCACATAGGTTCGAAGCTTGGTTTCGTAAAATAGGCGATGTCACCACTGGTCCGCTGAAGGCCACGGAGGTACCTCGCAGGGTTATTCCTAGTTGGTACCATCCCACTTGGGATTCAGTAGAGGTTGAGGGGTCTGTTGTTGGCTCGAGGAACATACTTGAGAGGACCCCGATAGACGTCGTTGAAGTGATTGAGATTGATGTTTCAGAGGATGAGCTGGAAGAGCAGGTGTAGGACGAGACGATGGAGGACACGGTGGAGGTACGCTCTGAGACTTTCTCGGAATATGAGACTGCTGAGGATGCTGAGCAGACAGATGATTCCAGTAGCTTGACCTAGGGGTTTTCTGACTTACTGTGTAGCCTTTTGATGATGACCTCGTCGGTCAATTTCTTTTAGGGGCTTGTTTTGGAAAGCTTTTGGCTTGACCCCGTTACCCCGACCAAACAGCAGGATTAGCTCACCTGCTCTTTTGTATAAACTTATGAGATGTCATATTTATTTGTTATGTCCTTGCTACCTAAGTCCCCTTTTGATGTGTGTATGAAGGAGTGTGTGTTAACGCTTCCCTATGCTACTGTTATTATGCATCTCTCGATATATGAATTTCGGGATGCTTGAGAGTTTAGTCGTAGGGAGTCTTGCGCCTGTGCCCGGGGTGCGAGGCGTGATAGTAAATATGAACCTCTCGTTGAAACAAGAGATTTGCATATGTCCAATTCTATTATATAGAGTAACAAATTTAAAGCCAACAACTATTTGGCAATTTTATAGAATTTTAAGATACTTTCACTAAATAAAGGTTTAACTCAAAATAGACATTCATTTATGTATATTAGTCTCATGAAAATTTTGACAGTATTTTTTGAGAAATTTTATTTTGTAATTTT
Organism: Rhodomyrtus tomentosa; assembly: GCA_028455895.1. NCBI lineage: Eukaryota > Viridiplantae > Streptophyta > Magnoliopsida > Myrtales > Myrtaceae > Rhodomyrtus > Rhodomyrtus tomentosa. Next base: position 26,818,565 of record JAPCWY010000009.1, on the reverse strand, counting down.
GTTTTAAAAAGAAAGTGGTAAATTGTTGGTTGTTTGTTTGTAAAACAAACGAAAGAGGTCAATTCTCCCACTTTGATGTTTACTCTTTAGAGGTTATTTCACAGAGATGAGATTTTGAAAGGTCGTATATGTTCAGGTATAATGAGTTGTATCTGAGAATAACGTCTCTTCGCAAAAGTTTTCACTATTATATATTCAACATTTTTGTTGAATATTTACAACTTCTTCTTCCATTTGCCTTTGTTTTAAACGAGAAATACAAATATTGTTTTTAATTATTTTCCTTGAGAGATCCCGATTAATTTTTATAATTGCTATATGTTATTCTCATCAATATTTTATTATATCCTGAAAGGTATTTGTCGAAAATCATTAACAATATCATGGGACAAATAAATCCTTAAAAGAGAGTGTTATCATGTTTCAAAATCTGATTATGTTGTTCATCCCATTTTCGATAAATTTTCCAACTACAAGTAGAGAGCCCGTTGTTTTTTATCATCCATCATTATGGATGCAACATTTTGATGGTAAACAAAAACTAGATTTTACATTTCACAATGCAATCAGAATTGATATGACATATAAAGATTTGGTGGCCTCTTTAGGTAGCATGTGTGTCGAGTTAGGATTTACTTAGTACATTTGAAAACTAGGTAAAATGACAACCGGTGCCGTCCCTCCCTCAGTAAGCCCACACTGGCAAAACCGTACCCGTCGGCAAATAAAAATCGCGTAAGCTGAGAAAGAGGACAAGACAAAAGAAGAAGAATGTAAAGAGAAGAAGTCAGATAACTCCTTATGGAGACCATTCAAAGCCTCTCCCAACTTACGGTTTTTTTTTTCCTTTTCTTTTTCCTGAAAAGGCTCGAATGTTGAGGCGTATAGCAACAAACAAGGATTCTAACATTCGGCACAGACTATGAGAGGTCAGGAGTGCTGGAGTTGCTTTTCCTGGATGGAAAGGACAAGAGAAGGCTTCCTCATTGAGATGGTAAACCATTTGTACGAGGCCTGAGGGCAGTTAATGTTTCCATTTCCATGTAACTTGTACTGACATTTACTCTATTGTGGCTGAAGAGTGGAAGCATTCACAGAAAGAAAATGACTGAACAGTAAGCATTACTTGCCCAGAACTTGGTGGTTAATAGTAAAGGAGTGCAGCTAGCCTCACGGTTGTCACGGGTGCTTCTGTGGCCACAAATCTCATATTAATGATATTATGGTAGCTCGACTCATTTTGGCATTGGATGTAAACGCAAGACCCCACATTTCATGGAGCCGGATCCGCTGCCCTCCCCTCAACGAAGGGGAAAGATCCAATGACCCATATCACTGGGATCCCCTGCCCGTAGGGCAGAGGATTGGGATACGCATTTCATATGTTTCACATTTATTTTAGGTTTCGTGCTTTGTGCTCAGATTATTTAGTAAAATGTCATGCATAATTTCTGAGAAGGAATCGAAAATTTAATTGAATTGAGAACTAATAATTATATTAGTGTACTGCCAGTTGTTTGTAAAATTCTCAATGCAAGTCAATGTGTCAATGAATCGTGCCGAACAAAAGTAATATAATGATGACCATAGATATTGATAATTAATAAACCAATTAAATACTAAAAATAGACTAATTCATATAATACCAAAATAGAATTCAAAATAAAATAAAATTGACAATCTTAGAAGCAAAAGTTCGAAACTAGATGCCATAAATCAATCAACTAAATTCGTTAGAGCATTTGATTTCACCATAACCACTAGATATGAATTTCGGATTTTCACGCATACATAAATCAAACATGTGATAGCGAAATTTTCTCTTCTTTTTACCATCCTATCTCTAGACATGTGATGACATAATTTCCTCTTCTTTCTATTATCCTATCTCTAGGTATAGCAAACCTACTCGGTTTATCAATTCACTATATCTCTATGTAAATTTAAATAAACAAAAGTGAATTAAAATTTGTGAATATTCCCTATTTACAATGATTCTTTTGGATCACCTAATCATTGAAAGCCACACAAATATCATAAGGATCAATTGCATATTGTCACTTCTCGATCTCAAACATACACATTAGTTCATTCAAATAGTGGCCAGTCACTTAAAAGCATGAAACACAATAATATATAACTTACATGAATGAAATCACTTGCAGAACATAAATATCACGAAATTCATTTCATCGTGGTTAGGCTACATTGTTGCCTTAATGAAAGAAAACTAGAACATAATAAAGAAGAAACGAAAATATAAATAAAACCAAACATCTTGAATCAAAGAACAAGAATTCTATCGGTTATTTTTTTCTTCCCTTCAAAATACTTGAAAATCTCCCGGAACAATAAAAGAACAATGTGAAAGTAAAAACATAGATATCTTCCAAGCGTTCAATGTTATCCTATTCATAGGATAACATCCAAAACTCCTAAAAACAAACAAATCCCTAGAGATAACCCCTAAAAATAAGCTAAAATATTAATTCATGTACGTCGGCACGTGGTAATCAATTATGGATTCAGATAATTTGGGTCGCACCTGCACGCTCAAACATTTCTCGGACGCTGGCTTCGAGCGGGAATGTGCACAGAGGCTTTGCATGGATCGTCAATCCCATTTGAGCGGAGGTTTGTAATTTTTGATATCCATTGTCGTGAAAGAGACAGGGTAATTGCTAGCAAAAAAAGTCTGTGTTGCACCCGCTTTTTTTTTTTGTCCATAAATAATATGACAATTGTTTTACCAATACATCAGTATGATGAATTATTTTAGGTTAATAACACCATCAAATATTTAAATTTTTCTCATAATGCAATACTATCCCTCGACTTATTTTATGTTCAACGCTGTCCTTAAAGAACTTTAAAAAAATTCCCTACTGTCCTTCCATTAAAATTTTAACAAAATTCATTATTAGGCTCCATTTGTTTCAGGAAAGATGAATAATTTGAAAATTATTTGCACTTAAAATAATGAGCCAATGATTTTTTTTTCAATGATAAGAATTTGCTTATATCGATTTTCGTGAACGATAAAAATATATTTTATCCATTCATTTTTATACTCAGTACAAATGACCATTTTTAGGAAATTCTTTTCCAAATTATTCATTTTCTGCAAAACCAAACACACATTTTAAACTTTATTTGTTTGTTCAATGTCGTCCTTTAACTATTACATTTTGATTCTTTACGTTTACCAGCCCTTACTTGGGCATTATGAGGATTTGTCCTATAATTTTTTAGATAAATCTAATTTACCCCATGACAAAACTTACATTACCCGTCTAAAATGGATATAAGATTAATCATGATGAGTAACAACATATCTACTGTGAATTAACCATTTTATTACTTTATAATGTGTTTTTTTGTGTGTGGAAATAACGCGCTTTGACTGTTTAGAAATACCAAAAAAAAATGTTTCATCTATAACACATGTTAACTTGAATGTCGCTTATGAGTTAGTGTCATTTCATTTAAATTTACCTTTTCTCATTTCTGATTTGAAATGCGGAAAAAAGGTATAAGATGAAATGCATGAAAATTTAAAAGAAGGGCGGAGTATTGCTTTTTCCTTTTCTCACCATCCCCCTTAAATTCTGCTCTCTCTGCGTCATCTTCAGGCTAGGGCTTCTACCGCTGGTCCTAGCTCCACTGTTGAGGAAGAGATATTAACGTTTTTCTTCTAAGAAATATGGCGAGGTCGATGGAACGGATGAGGTGGTCGTCGAGGTCATGAAAGCGGCAGCGGAAGGTGTCGATGGCCTAGGGGAGAGTGCACCACCGGAACACCGATTGCACCACCACCGAATCCTCTCTTTTGGCTGCAATATCTGGGATTCACATATAAACCCCAAAAATTGAATTTATTGTGAATTATTTCCTAAGATACAGTTTAGTACAGCTCGAGCACGACTAGCACCCATGGCATTAATGAGAGAGAGAGGAAGAGAAGAGGAGGAGGATAAAGCAACACTCTTTCGTTGAAAGCCAAAATATAACATAAATAGGGTCGGGAGCCCCGTTTGATTCAAACATGGAAAAAAAAAAATCTAAAACCCTTAAACATGATGGAGGAGGCCCGTTTGATTCAAACAAACACAGAAAAAAAAACTTATGAAAACCTATTCTGTCCACCGACAAAACACAGAAATGAAAATCGTGAAGAACAGAAAAAACAAGGAGCCACCTATAGCATATAGAAGCTGGAAGCCACGCCAATCGATGAAGCGTTTCATCCACTTCGATAAAAATGTAGTTGGCAACAACGTGGGCTCAAATACAGTCAAGATGGCTCAGACGGGGGCCTCGGACCATGTGCTAGACTCAAGGTGATAGGGTCGGTGAGATCCTTGAGCTCCTTCATCTTTTTCATCTTCAAATATTTATTCAGCAGACGCTTCACTATCATTTCAAACATAAGCACGTGCAGCACAGCCACCATGGACAATAGTGCTATCCATCTAGACCTTGTCGCAGTGCAACTTCGATGGAGGGACTACCAGGATCACACATGCGATTTTTGCTATGTGGAAACTGATCAGACGGTCGAGCATTTGCTAGTACCTATTGATCGACGTCTTGAGAACACCGATCTTTAGTTCGAGCTCCTTCCTTTCGGAAGGAGATGCTATAGTAGCTGCTGTCTGACAAACTTGACATGAAGTGAAAACAATGAGGGAAGAATAGGCCGAGGAGGAGGAGGAGGAGATGAACAAAGAGAGAGAGGTCAAGGTAACTGGTTAGACTGAGAAGAGAGATTGACTGAGCACAGACATTAAGAGGAAAGTACATATAAAGAAAGTCTCACTAACGACAAATTAATGAGAATTCGTAATTGAGAGACAATTTGTACAAAAAATGAGATCCGGATCCCTACCCGGATCAAATCCGGGCAGGAGTGTCAAGATTATATCGTGACCGTCCGATCATTCACGGACGGCTATGATTACTCTAAATTGAGGCTGGCACTGTTTATTTTTTATTTTTTATTTTTACTTTTTAGGGTCAAATCGTGGCCGTTCGATCAATCACGGACGGCCACGATTGACCGGGGTAACCTTGTCAAGATGTTCACTTGACAGAGGATCCGCTCGCCAAAGAGTGGGCTGTGTGGTGGAACGAGAAATAAAGGACCAAGGAGACTGCAGGAGAGGTTTGCACTAGAGGTCTGCGGCTCTCACCGGCCTTAGCCTTGAGAATTTGCGGATGCTGCTTCTCCTCACGCGCTTGTTTCAATTTTTATTATTATAACTGTATCAGTATCACTTATTAAAATTAATTCGAGAACGAATAAGAAAAGTATTCTCAATCGTGCGGCTGTGAGAGCTTGTAGACTTGCCGGCACGAGTTGTCAGCCACAAGTTTAATTTCTCAACCAACTCCCCTGGCCATAATCCACCGTTGCCTTTTCAAATTTTTTTTTTTATTATAGAAAAAGCAACTATGGTCCTTTCCATCCAGTAAAAGCTACCAGCACTCCTGAGTCCCGACCGCCCATAGTCTGTACCGTACCAAATGTTTGATGCGGGCTTAGTTTGAGCATTAGAATCCTTGGGTGCCAGCCATGCACCTCCACCTTTAAGCCTCTCGCAGCTCTCTCACTTCTTCTCTTTACACTCTTCTTCGTTTGTCTTATTGTCTTGTTAAACTTTCACTTGTCATGATATCTGTTGCGCGCTAACGCTGTTGGTGCAGACTTGCTTTGTCGATACTTTTGCCAGCGTGAGTTTACTAAGGGAGGGAGGATACCGGTTGTCATATTACCTATTACTATTACTGTTTTTATCTCAACTGATACGATGAGGGATTTAAAAAAAAAAAAAGGATTACAAAGAGGATATCACAAATTGCAAACTGTTAAACCTGGACATCACAGATAATTTATTTCACTGAACATTTTAAAATTTGAAGAAATGGTCCCTTATCAAATGTAGGGGAAGATCTTTGACCTTATCAAATACAATAAGATTTTCGACCGAAGAAACAATCTAATAGGATCGCATAGCACAATAAGCTCCAATAATGAATTCAATCTCCAAAAACTTATCCAAAGTCAACTAAACAAGCAGTCCAACTCGGCATTCTTTCTCGCCAAGTAGACGAAATTTCCTGAAAATAATAGAAGTAGGTTTGATTTTAGCCTTATGCTTTTCCATGATAGTACGTTATATTCCGTAATGGCACATATTTTACATGTCAGTTTATTAGCCGATATTTGACTAATTAATGATATTAAACGATTTGAAAAGTTAGGTGTCACATTATGTGTGAATGCATATTAAAAAATCAATTGGAATAAATTTAAGCAAATACGAAAATCATAATTGCATAATTTGTATATAGGAAAACAACTTCCCATATGATAAACGCATAATAATAATAACTCGGAATGAGATAACTTTTTTAATAAGTTATTGGCAAAATTGCATGTTAACAATTATGTAAAACAAAATTAAGGGCCCTTTTACTCTCAATTTTAAAATATTCAGGAAAATAAATCGCCGAAGATAATTTCTGTCATTAGTCACAAAGGTGATTTCTATTCTTTTACAATTGGTGAGAATAAACTTAAACTAAGGATTATGATAATTTCGTTGTACAATGGATCTCCATAAGTCTTGAAATAATTCGCACAATGAAGTATACTTTGGTCGATATTCATAATCTATTTAAAAGATGGAAAAAAAAAGTCAATTACCATTTCAAAAAAGGTTATAAAAAATACGTGTCAAGAATTTGCTACACCAAAAAATTTAATTACCATTTTTGGGCATGCATATTCTTTTTTGAGTTTTCAACATTGCAAGTTTAGTATTGATTGTCAATCAAAATGCGAAAAGGCTGTGAGATTTTGGGGTAGGATTTAGCCTATATGCTGTAAACACCAATTTTTTTTTCAAAAAAAAATTGAAATTTGGAACAGGTCTCCAGTAATCAACCTTATATTGGATTCATGTTAACAAAAAACAGATATATGTCTTGGAAATATTTGTGTTTCTCTCAAGAAACTCGACGACGAGGAATTGGCTCATTGTTAGTCTGCGACATGTTTGACATCTTCTGTTCAAGAGACGCCACTTTTGAGGTTTGCGAATCAAACCGTCGCTCTTTTTTATATCTTCCAATTTGTTCCCTCACCCTTTTGACATTCGGGGAAGAGAGAAAGGCATTCAGCGAGTTGCGAGAGAGAGAGAGAGAGAGAGAGAGAGAGAGGAGCCAGGGTTCGAGGACGCAATTAAACGAAATTAATGATCAACGTAATTAAACGAAAATAGATCGACTCATATAAGACAAAAAGGAGAAGGCGAGAAAGAAATAAAGATTTTTCTTCAAAGTGATTACTTTTGACAAATTAGTATATTAATTAAAAGCTCCAAGTAGATATTATGGACGATGGGATTCAGACTTTTTTTTTTTTGGTAATTTACGTGTGTATTAAATTTTCAAATGCTAGGTACAAAAGAATCGGGCACAAAAATTATTAACCAATAATGATATCAAGTGTGCCACGAGAGGTTCAACGGTGAACCGATTACAAGATACATCATTGCGAAGTGTGCACCTAATAAATAGTCCAAAATACAACCGTCACCGCAACAGAAAAAGAGCCAAACAAGCGGCTCAATAGTGCAGCAATAAATGACCAAGAGAAATAAAGTGAAAAACCGGCGAAACAGGCAGCCTACCTCGTCGGGAGGAGGGGGCCAGCAGTGTCCTAAGCTGAGTGGTAAAGACAACAGCCTGGAAGGTGTGGAACTGAGCAATAGGAGCAGCTGGGATGTAGAACCTTGAATAGCAGCGGGTCGAGAAGCATAGAAGCTGAGCCGAGTTCCCAAAATCCAACCCACTTCAGTAGTAACCTGTATACAAATACACAAAAGCAGAGGGCCAAGACAAGGCCATACCAGACTTGAAGAAGGGCCAAATACACGGCCAAAAGAGACAGAGAGAAGAGAATAGAAATGGAAAATAAAAAGAAGCCGAGTGGTCGGCCAAAAAAAGGTGCCAAGTCAATCGGCTGAGGTTGCACCAGTCAGGGAAGGGCTAGCAGAATTCTGTGGTACAGCAGCAAATCAGAATCCAACTGCCTGAGGCGAGATAGTGATGTAGAAGATGAATGTTGAAGCAGCCCAAATTTGTCCAATCCTGTTCCATGAAGCTCTGGACAGTAGGCATCTTCAGTTGACAAAAAACTGGGCAGAGAGTGTCCAAAACCATCCACTATCCAAGAAGAACAGAAGTAAATGGACTAGTGTGTTAAAGCTAGAACGTAACGGCCAAGTGACAGCAACAGAATCACTAGAGCAAGGCCAAGGACGCAGCCAAAAAGAGAAAAGAAAGCTAAACATAGATCTAATAAATACAACAAAGGACCAACTAAAGAGGAAAAGAGGCAACCTCCAGTCGAAGCAGCAAAGATTCACTCTATTCCACAAGATCTGCCGAGAAGCCAGCCAAAGGAGGGTGGAGAAGCATAAAGAAGGCCATAACTACAGCCACATAGCATCAGCAGCACAGATGGTCCAGGGTGTGGTCGGCTGATGGAGCAGCATCAAGACAGTTGTGCAGAGATAGATAAGAGTATAAAAAAGTCTTCCCACAAGAAAGGGAGGAGGCCCAACTATAAGCGGCCAAAATATCATCCACAATAGGAGAGCAGCAACAGCTTCCCCACCATCTTCCCCAGACTAGTGATAGGTCCGACATATCAAAAACAGCAACAAAACATGTATAAACCGTTCCAAGTAGCACAACTTTACAAGGAGTAGTATGTGCTCCCTTGACTGGCAGAAAAGGTAGACGCGAACAGTCAGGGCATGGCCAAAGTAATAACAACGGCAAGGCCAACCGTAATGCCGAACAACCAGAAGCAAACCACCAGCAGGAATGGTAGCAACAGAAGAGCGAAGAAGTCGGCCCAAAAAATACCCCAAAAAACCCAGAAATTCGGCTGAGGGAGGCATCAAAACCTGGAAGTTGCCTGCAGACAGCATACCACAAAAAGAGGACCTTAAACTCAACAAAAAATGATCGGATCAATACCCCAGCCAGATTTGCATTCTCCTGTTTCGAGGGATCTCTTGTACATGGTTGAAGGTCATCCCTTTATCCTTAACGGTCTTCTCAAGTTGCTTCTTAATGGCGGGTAAAAGGAGAACTTCGTTGCGAAACAAAATCTGGTTTCTCACCTTCCAAATAATATGGCATGAGGCTCCAAAGGAGAAGCGGGCAGTCTGTTGGTGGAATCTCTGGCCACTAAAATGTTGTATTGCCCTTTGTAGACTGTCCCACCATGACCTGGTAGACCACGCGAAGTTACACTTGGCCGCCCAGAAGGAAGCAAGAGTCTTCGTTTGATGGCAGCCGAAATATAGATGATCAACACTATCCAGTTTACATCGACATAAAGCACACACAGCATCTGAGATCTGATTATAAGTGAGCAGTAATACCTGAGTGTGGTCAACCACAGGTGGAAGGAATGCCAAGGCGCAAGAGAGCGATTCCAGATAAAGGCATGCCACGACACCACTTCTCCTCTCGGCCGCATGGTATTCCAGGCTGAGGCAATGGAGAACTCACTAGAAGAGTGGCCAAGCCATATAAAACGATCAGAGTGACGATGGTCAAGGGGTTGGAGCTGCTCAGGCCATGTCTCAATATTAGCCACAACCCGTGACTGGTGATTCAAAGAATCAAGCACATTAGCAACATAAGCTTTTCGAGGGATGCCTGATTAGATAATACTTTGTTAAGCGGCCCACGTGGATGCCAAGGATCAAACCAAAAGGACACATTGCCTCCGTTGCCCAATCGCCATCTAAAATGAAACTCCCCACAAAGGTCAATTATCTTTTTCCACGCCCATGAGCAAACCGTGGGCTTTGTAGCTATCCAAAAATTTACATTCTTGAGGAACGTGGAATGAACCCGTTTACACCATAAAGATTCCTTGTCAGTGAACAAAAGCCAGATATTCTTAAGCATCAACGCCTTATTACAGTCTACAAGTCTTTTTATTCCAAGGCCCCCCTCTCCCCTCTTCCTTAGGAAGTCAAACATTAATCCAAGAGACTTTAGCCCTTCCCACCCCCCCCCCCCCCCCCCAAAAAAAAAAAAAAAACCGGCCCCTTCCACAGGAGCTGTCTCAGGATTTGTTCAATGCGAGACAATATAGCCTTAGGTAAAATGAACACAGCAGCCCAAAAGACATGAATTGCATGAAGCACCGACCTGATGAGTTGGAGTCGACCAGCGAATGACAATAAGCATTGAGTCCAGGATCGAGCTCTCGCTGTTATCATGTTCACAAGGGATTGGCAGTCCACTCTTCTTAACCTTGAAGCAATAATAGGGACACCTAGATACCTGAACAGCAGTGTACCCTCTTGGAAGCCAAAGACATTTAGGATACTTTCCTGCAGCTCCATTGAACCACCAGAGAAGAAGATTTCGCTCTTGGACAGGTTCGGCTTAAGACCAACCCAATTAGAAAATCTATCAAGCCCGGCCTTCAACAATGTAGCCGTGGCTAAGTTGGCCTCACCAAACAGTAACACATCATCGGCAAAGAACAAATGTGTGAGCTCAGTAGGCTTGCATCTCCAGAAATATTTGAATCCCTGAAGTCGAGTCTGCATATTAAGAATATTGGTGAAAATTTCCATCACAAGAGTAAATAAATAAGGCAACATAGGATCTCCTTGGCGAATACCCCTTCCGGCTGAGAAAAAACCATGCAATTCCCCATTGATTGCCACTAAGAATTTAGGGGTTCGAACGCAAACCATGGTTTGCTTGATAAATGCTTCAGGGAATCCGAAGGCTCGCAATACCATTTCCATGAAATCCCAGTCCACCGTATCATAGGCCTTGCAAAAGTCCACCTTAATAGCACATTTTGGTAAGTACGGTTCATGATGAAAACCACTAAATAACTCCTAAGCAAGGAGGATGTTATCATTAATCTGCCGTCCTTTGACAAAGGCATTCTGAGGGCAGCTAACTAGCATCGGCAGCACAGAGGCTAAACGATTAGCCATGATTTGAGTAATACATTTGTAGATAGTATTGCAACAAGCAATCGGTCTAAAATCAGTCATAGCAGTCGCATTGGGGACTTTGGGAACCAAACATAGAATGGTAGTATTTACCTGTCGAAGCAAGCTACCAGTTTCAAAGAAATCTTTAACATCCAAGAGAACATTGGCACCTACAATCTTCCAAGTGCTCTTAAAGAACTCAACATTATATCCATCCGGCCCCGGTGCCTTCCCAAGTGCTAGGGAGAACAAGGTGTTGCGTATCTCAGAATCAGAAACAGGCCGTGAGAGGAAGCGTACCTGGTCTTCATCGAGAGTGCGCCCAATGACAGCGCGTAAGTAATGATCCGAGGGCCTAGCAGGCAGCGCAAAAGGAGCTAGCAAATTCTCAAAGTGTGAGACAATAATTTGCTGGACAACAAGTGGGTCAGCGACGAGGGTATTAGAATTATCCACAACCGACATGATTCTGGTTCGAAGATGCCTCTGGTTCACTGAATGGTGGAAATATTTCGTATTCAAATCCTCTTCCTTTAACCAAAGGACACGAGATTTCTGTTTATGAAAGGCTTCCTCTTGGAGGCGGAGATCAGAGAAGGACCGAAGAAGGTCATGTTCCTCATCAGCTAGCGCTTGGTTATGAGGATCCAACACCCGTGCATCCTGGACAACCGTCAAAGCATATCTAGCATCAGAAGTGCAAGCCGAAATATCAGAAAAGGACTCCTTGTTGAGCTGTTTGAGCCGACTCTTTAGAAGCTTAAGCTTAGTATACAGGATGAACATAGGAGTCCCAACCACCTGGCTATCCCAAGCCTGAGAAACCACCGTCATGAAAGACGGATAAGAAAGCCAGAAGTTAAAAAACTTAAACGGTCTTCTGCATCTTCCAACAGTCATAATCCTAATTATCATAGGCGCAGGATCCGAGACCCCGGCGGCCACAAAGGATGCTTCAGAGTAAGAGAAATCATTGGTCCGTTGGGCATTGACAATAACTCTATCTATCTTCCGTTGTTTCCTATTTTCCCCGGAAGAAGTGGACCACGGAATTCAGACTTCGTATTACGCAAAATCAAAATATCTAAAATTTTGAGCTAGGTGTGAAATGATGGCCATGGTATAAACTTTATATTGGAAAGTAAATACTACGCACCTAAGTCGCCAAATAGAAATGTATAGTATCGAAAGAAAGAAGATCAAACAATCTGTGAGGATATTTGCACATATTAGAACATTCATAAAAAGGCTCGCGTGACAGGCTCAAGTGAGGATATTTGCACATAAAATTTGTTACGATAGTCACGTAAATGGTTATGTTGTTTTCTACATATTATGATGTTTTAGCAACAATATGAGATGAGACAAGCCTTGCTATTCTAATCTAAATTAACAGTGAGCAGGATAGTTTTTTCTTTTTAACTCAAGGTAGGATTGGATATGACTGAGAAAATACTTTTTGTCTTTGCGGTTAAGTAATGCATAATCCTTGGTAAATAACAATCCAAATGGTGCTCTAAAGACGGTCATTCCATGCAAACAGTCCTAGGGAAAGAATTTTGTACTCAAGAGTAACTTTTAATAAAGTGACTCTGTCATTTTCAACGCATTTCTCATTGAAAAATTAACGTTGCCTCAATCAATTGATTTAAACCTTAAAAGGAAGAAAAAAGAAGAAGAAAACAATTAACATACCTCACCAAAAAAAAAAACAATTAACATGAAATTCTAATAAAGAAGTCTAACTAGATAAACACATGACAAGGATCGCTTCACTCCATGATGCCATATAATCTTTACATTACCGAAGGATGAACCAAACTGTTTTGACCGAAATTTAACACATAACAATGATCAGCTGCCCCCCCCCCCCCCCCCCCCCCCCCCCCCCCCCAAAAAAAAAAAAAAAGGATTGGCTACGGTTGCCAGCCTTAGCCAACAACCTCAAGCGACACCTCGCCAGCCCATCTCGATCAATCTTATAAGATAATAGCTTTATCATTCAAAATCCATTTGCGTAAAATTTAGTATCCAAATATTGGTCGCAATAAATCTTCAAGTTTAAGTCCTGGAATCTGTCGAGGAGAGAGAGAGAGCGCGCGAAAAGATTTTAACTTGTAAAAGAAAAGGAAAAAGTGGTGAGACTCAAAAGAGATGCTTTGGAATTACCGGTGTACCTAAAAAACATGTATATCGATCGGAAAAAGGGTGGCGTGCAGTTTCAAGAAATATTCGATAAATTTTTTTTAACTAGTTTCGACTTTAAAGTTCAATTTAAGTATATATATAAAAAAATCTCTTAATTTGCTAACAAAGGAGAGGCTACCTAATTCACTTAATAGAAAATTAGCAGCTTGAACTTTCACAACTTGTACTGCTAAAAACTTTAAACCTGCCAATCCTATTCACCATTTTATATAAAACAATAAACTAATGCAGTCAAGTATTCATTATTTTAAGTATTGTCAAACAGCAATTTTATTTCATTTTGAGCACTGGATCAACACTCGATACCCAGTACCTGAACTCGCTTCTTTCTGCTCCTCTGCTGCATGGATGTCAATGTCATCATTGGTTGCAAGAAACCTTCAAGTTTAGGTCCTGCACTCTGTCGGAGAAAGAAAGAAAGCAGTAAAGAGAGTCAAGAGAGGGGGGTTTTGCAATGCCCGTGAATATGAAAAAATCAATGTCAGTCTGTGTTAATGAGATGCTGTGGAATTACAATCTGCTATAAAAATAAAAATAAAAAGTTATATTCATCAGAGATTTAAATGGTTGAGCTTTTGCCTTTTCTGCAATCTTCTCTTGTCCCCTCTCCCCTCTGACGGCACTGCCTGCATGGCGCATGCATCAATCGTTTTCCTGCGATCTTGTCCTCTCCTCTCTTGTTGTTGCTAGTGCAACGCATTATTTGAAGTAGCGATGAGAACGAAATATCTATATTTCCCGTTTTGTGCTCCACCCGACTGGGGTAAAGGAAAAGTGCAAAAATGTAGAGACTCAAAAGAGATTCTTTGGAATTGTCGGTGTACCAAAATAATAATAATAATAATAATATTTGAAACTAGAGACTCAAAAGAGATTCTTTCGACCGCGCAATGAAGATGGTGGTGGCGTTCTCAAATTAAAAGTTCTACAGGCAGCCAAGCGGGCACAAGAGAAGACAGAGAATTGTATGGGGGCTTATTTAATGTTTCTAACAAGCTCTGGAATGTTATTTATTGAAACGGGACGGACGGTGCATGCACCATGCAGGCGGTAACGTAAGTTGGAGGGAAGGACAAGTCACGTGATTTATGTTGCGACTGGGAAAGGACAAATAAATAAAAATAAAAAATAAAAAGGAAAAAGGAGGGAAGGACAAGAAAAGGACGCTACAAAATCAAATCCTATCGTGCCAAGTCCGCCCTTTTTCTTTTTTAAATACGTAAATCCCATTATTCAAAAGAATCGAAACGCACCACCAAGGACGATCGAAAAATAAAATCCTGTCGTGACATGTCCTTGCTTTTTCTTCATTAAACCCACTACCCGCTCCTCTCCTATTCTTCTTCTTTTGCTCGTTAATTGAATTGCCGCTGCTTCTGCTTGCGTTGCTGTTCCGCAAGATCTCGAACTCGAGGAAGCCATGAGAAAAATATTTCGAGAGCGAGATATTAAATCTGCAAGAGAAATTAGATGCTTTATGGATGCATTTTTTCGGCAGCCTGGATCGTCAACGCTCTGCTTGTCCTTGTCGCTATTGGGCAACTCACCAGCTTCCGCAGGCTTGTCCATAAAAGTATCTTAACATCATCTCCGTGAAATTGGAAGCCCTAAATCACCCCCGCCCTCCCTCTTGCCCCCCTCTCTCTCCCCAACAAGCCCTAATCGTCCCTCTCCCCCTCTCTCACTCTACAAAATGGCTGGCCCTCCTCCCTCGCTCTTCAAGAGGACTGACAAGTGCCCCGCAGCCTCCTCATCACCATTCACCTTGACCGAAAGGAAAAAATATATAGGAAGAATTGCCATTGGTCGGTCGAAAAATAAAATAAGAAGAATCGATGGGGTGTCTCCGGTAATGGATACTCAGGGGTCGGCGTTTGTGTATCGAAATGTTTTAGAGTTACATGATTTTGTAGTTTAAGTTATTGATCCTTTGGGGAGGAGCGCTACGATTACTCTCCCTTTTTTTGGATCTACGTATTGTGTATTGTGTTTTGGAGACAACGCCAAACGAAATTGGTCAAGTGAGAAGTGGTTCGATTGTGGTATATGAGGGCTTGGACGGTGGAAAATCAGTTGCCTTAAAGTGGCTAGTTGGGGTCGAAGTTAAGGTTGGCGGAGATTTCAAGAAGATTGTACAGTATCCTCACCCAATATCGTTCATAATTCCGCCTTAAATCAGACTGAGCATTATTTATGAGTTACTCAGGAGCGGTGCCTTTTCACTTTATTGAATATTATAAATGCTCTGGAGCAAAATGTATATCGTTTGAGATTCTCCTAGGAACACAAGTTGAATCTCGCAAATGTTATAATTTAAGGTTTTTTGTGGTATTAATCTTACGAAAAAATGATTGTCATGGACAAAAAAGGAAGAATAAGAAAATGAGAAAGGACATGATTGCATAAAAACGACGACATTGTCATCCTCCACGGTGGTCTCTTTCCCACTATTTTTGCCTTCCCCACGCCCAAACAATAGAGAATTCTGGTAAATAAAATTAGTATTGTTATGACCACAGGACAATTTGCATGGACTAATAATTTTGCTTATTAATTTCGTAGTCGTTATAATTTGGATATTCAGATTATAAGTTATTAAGATTAAAAAAAATGTCTTGACTTCCAGTTAAAAAAAGTCTGGTGCAGAAATACTGGTGCCACGTAGGAGTGAGCGGTTCCAGTGCTTTACAGGTTCCACCTAGAACCTGGAACCTACCCATTAGAATAGATTTCTCATTTTTTGAAACCTGAACCTACTCATCATATTCTGGAACCTGGAACCTGACACCTACCCTGTCACAGGTTCTAGGATTGGGTCCAAGGTACCCAAGAACCTATTAATTTATTTTATTTCTTTTTATTTTTTTTCATTTTTAGCTAAGCAAAATGAGAGTAAATACTACAACAGTTAAGGAGAAGTAGAGGTGAATGGTTTTAGGTTTCACATTTAGAACTTGAAACTAACTCGTTGGAATAGGTTCTTCATTTTTTAGACCTTGGAAAATAAAAATTTATTTGGCTCTAGATTATATACTCATCATTGAACGCTATAGAATATTGTAGGATCGTACAAAAATATATACTAAAAAAACACAATCAAAATCGAGGGTATAGAGTCCAGATTCTCGATTTCAAGTTTCAGGTAATGGAATCTGAAACCTACCCGTTAGAACAAGTTCATTAATTTTTGGAACCTGGAATCTACCATATATATTTTGGAACCTGGAACCAGATTGGTTCCTACAAGTTCCAGTTTCAGGTTCTCGGTTCTACCTTGGAACCATGCTCACCCCTAGTGCCACGTCAACCATGCGTAAGCGTGGATAAAATCCTTTCATCCATATATTTACTAGTAAGCCTCTTCGGGTTTTCATGATCATCGATTGTCTAGAGGAACTTGGGGAATGATTATTGTGTATTTAGCGTTGTTATATATCGTGCTACATTTATTAAAACTGAAAATCATTTGTAAAGATATTTTTATATTATGAATATATGCCGATAGAACAAGCCACTAGATGAATATATTGTTAAAAGTTAACCGGAGAGAACGTCCGCTCATGTGCTCATCATATTGCATTTTACTTTGTCTTTGTGAATACGATGTGGCAGCCACGTGGTAAGGATCTTGCCGCGTGACCCAATTTCAGTTCACTGCTCTTCGCATCAACTGGAACTTTGACTGTAGCAAAGTAATATTGATAAAGTGAGGAAACGGTCTTATTGTGATTAGACAAAACGGGCTTATAGAGCAAAAGCAAAAATGATTTGCCTCTAAGAGACACTACAACGTAATAACTATCCCCGGAAGAACTCGAGCACTATTGCGGTGCACAGGGACACAGCATCTGTTCTTGTCCCGCTCAGGCTCTAAGATAGCAAGACAGAACTTTCACTCCAATTTCGCCAGAGAATCAAGTGGACACCCCCTCTGGCACTTTGTGGAAGTTCTGATTGTTCATCCACTCGGCCAAAACCCTGTGATCCTGCCGGTGAAGGTCCTGGTATCCCCGTAACCTGGGAAGGTTGCTGCTGGATCATTACTTGGTGAAGGCCCCCGTAGTCCGCCCATTTGTGATGGAAATGGTGATCCCGAAACTTGCCAAGGTCCTGAAGACCCAGGCACTTGCGAAGATCTCGGTTGACCAGGTATTGGAGAAGGTTCTCCTGTTCTGAAAAACGGTGGTCCTCCTGATGCCGCAGCTATCTGTGGATATCCTAGCGGTCCATTGGTCTGGGAGGGCCTCAATGACCCAAATCCTTGTGGGGCGGCACCTTGGGGAGGTAGTGGGCCATTCATCGAAGAGGGCCCTTGAGTAGCAGCCATTTGAGGAGTCCCTTGTACCCGTGGTTGCTGATTTAGTCCCCGTTGAGGATATCTTGCAGCATATCCCCACCTACTCATGCTCAACAATCTCTCAATCTCCTCACCGCGACCTGCTTTTCCAAAGGCCATGGAGACGAACTCACGCAAAGATGGAGTAAAGCCAATGCCATACCTTATCATCTGCCCTACTAGGTCTTGGGCCACGTCAAATGCACCTTCATTGCAAAGCCCTTTCAACACAACCTCATAACAGGAAGCATCTGGTTTCGGATCCTTCTCACCCATCTTTGTCAGCGCCTGAGCGCAATCAACCACCTTGCCATTCCCAATAAACACCTCAAATACCCTGTTTCCAAAACTCGCCACCACCCGTAATCCAGCATCCACCATTCTATTAAACATACTCAAAGCATCGTCAACCCTGTTCTCTTTCAAGCAAGCATCTATCAATGTCCTATGACTCGTGACATCCGGGCACAGTGACTTTGACATCAGCTCTCCGAAGAGATTATCTGCCTCTGCAAGCATCCCATGTTCGCAGTACCTAGTTATGATGTTATTGTATCCAGCAACATCCATGGAAAATGGCCTGGATCCTGCTTTTGTCCCAACCTTTCGGAAGGTGTTGATAGCCTCATCAAAATTTCCATTCTTGAAACACTCATTGACCATGATATTGAAGGTGTCCGAATTCACTGCCTGGTAGGTCGGAGGAGTGTGATTGTCCAACATTTGGTCAAACATGGCCCAAGCATCGGTCTTCCTCCCATGCTTCAGCAGAACCTCTATGAGGGTATTGCAAGTGGCAGGAACCATCCTAAATTGCCTGTCAAGCAAAGACTTATACGACTCCATAGCCTCCTTCTCTCTGCCCTGATTGAAGAACCAGTCCATGAACATAGCGCTCACAACCCCATCATAAACCAGACACCTCTCTTTAAGCTCATCGAACAACTCGTTCGCCTTGTCCAGATTTCCCAATTTGAGAAAACCGGAAATCAAATTGTTATAGACCAAAGAATCGGCTCCATGGCCCTTGGTCAGCATCTCACGCAAAAGGTCGACAGCATCCCCTATCCTCCCCGCGTCAATAAGGCCCTTGGTGAGATGCCTATAAGTGATGGAAGAGGGGCTAAAAGGGGCATTGGCCAGGATGTGGCGATAGACCTCGAGAGCAGCGTCGACGTTACCTATATCGCAGTGAGTGTTGATCAAATTATTGTAAGAGATGACGTTGGGGACGATGTTGTACTGGTTGAAGAAGAACTGGAAGAGGGCAATAGCGTCAGTGTACCTCTTGGAGCGATACATAGAAGCAATGATGGCGTTGCAAGTGAAGACGGTGGGGCGGATGTTGGAGAAGACGGAGTGGCGGGCGACGGCAGAGGCGGCATCGAGATCTCCGGCACGGATGAGGGACTGGACGCGGTTGTGGAGGTTAAGGCGAGGGCCCACGAGGGCGGAGGTTGAATCGGGGAGGCGGGGGGCGTTGGGATCGCGGGAAGGACGGAGGTAGTTGTCGCGGCGGAGGGCGTGGAGAGGGGGCTCCATGCGGCGGCGGCGCTTCTCGCGGCGGCGTTCGGCAGCAGCCTCCTCGGCGGAGCTGAAGGCGAAGGAGCGGTGTTGAGCAGCGGGAGCCAAAGATGGGAGGAGGTGGGGGGAGGAGGAGCGGCGGCGGAGAGAGCCGAGGAGGAGGAGGCGGTAGAGCGACATGGGAACAGCGAGGATCGGGACAGGCCCCCTCTTCCACGACACAACTGGATAGGGAGAAAGAGAGGGGGAGAGAGCAGTGGTTGATTAAACCCTAGAGAGCCGCTGCAACTGGAGACGCAAAGACGGGCGTCCGGATTGCCCGACTCATTAACGTTCAATCACGGACGGTCCGTTAAAAAATAAAAAAAAATAAAAATAAACCGTGCATAAATAGTACAGCTACAATTTGATGTGATTACGTGATTCCGTAATTTAACGGACGGCCATGATTTAATCTTGACATCCATGCCCAGATTTGACCCGAGTAAGGGTTCCAGATCCAAAGGAGAGGAATGTCTAGAGGTGTTGATCACCAGCATTACTTCGTGGCTGTCATTCCAAACTTATATCTATCGAAAAGTTTAGGTTTATGAAAACAAAAACGATTAGCAAATCATATATTAAATAATTTATTTTTATTTAATTTTTCAGACTTTCACCTGTTTGTTTTGCTGAAATACACTTATCTATCATTCACTAGAAGAGAGTTTTCCGAAGAAACACAATATCATTGATCTACTATTCACTTAACATAGATTCTTAAGTACCGCAGCAACCCCGTCTCTAGCAGACAATACCAAATCTTCTGAAGAAACTACTCCGGGGCCGTGACATCATCTTTACTGGAAGAGAGATCTTCATGTGCTCAGTCAATAAATCTGGAGGTGAACATCGAAATAAAATAAGCATGGGCATATAAACTGACAAACACAAATAACACAAAACAGAAAAACGAGATATCTTTGAGTCAAATCACACTTAAAAATTGAAGTTTGACATGTCAATGGACATTGTATACTCAAGAAGGAGATACAATGGTATACTCACTTGTAGAGAAAGTAAGATGTTGACAGTGTCATACAATTTCTCTGGCTCCATCTTCTCACCAACAATTTCAGGTGGCATCATTGAGAAAAGCAAGCAACACTGAATAAACGTGGAACGAATTTCAGTGAGAAACTTGAGCAATTTAAGATTGGATTGGACCTGTGGATACAGTCAAGGCATATCCATTGGAGTATTACCTTCAGCCCTTCTGCAGTGCAGTCGGACACTTGCCAACCGTGATCGTGGACCGAAAAATGTCCAGGATCCTTTAGAAATATGACTGTGCATGCTTTTGAAATCACCAGAAGGATTGTCCTTGACCTGGAATGTTGTAAACAGATCGATGCAGGTCAGCTTATGTGAGGAAGCAAAAGAAACTAGGAAGATGTTTGGACACAAGCGATGCTCCTTTAGCTAATACCAGGGCTATTTCCTCGGTCATATTATTGGCACCATCAGAATACGGCTGCTGCAACTGATCAAGTGCTAGGAAAGTCTGACAATTAATACGAAAGAGAATACACGATCTGTTAGCAGGTGCAGAACATTCCATCGTAAATCTTAAAAATTGATAGAGGGGCAAAAAATTAGCCAGTGATTGTCCAGATTTACTCATCAATGTCTCAACTAAGAACATACATGAAAAGAAAGAACACAACTTACATGCATCGAGGGATCAAAACCCTTCACATAACCTGAAGCTGACTGATTAAAAAACTGCAACAGAGACATTGCCGTCAGATATTAACACAAAAGCGTGAATGCAACAATCACCACAAATTCATACATGCCACGAAAGATGAAGGACTAAAATATTAGTGGGCATAACTCTGTATGTGATTTAATCGCCTTCAGATTAAATGTACAAATAGTACTGCTATATAAATAGGTTTTCCCTAAGAGAGAAACTTCAATGAGATAGGCCAACTTAATACAACATAAAATAGAAAATTATGAACTTTTTTAAGCGGGTAATTCAAGAATATTATAGATGCGAAAACCTAACAAATAGTTCCCAAACTGTTGAGAGTTTCATCATTGCACAAACTGCATAAGGACTTTATCTATTGGACTGATATAAACAACCAGAGACCTATATCATATAAACAGATGTCTCTCCCGGCCACAGATTCACAGAATCAGCAATAGAACAATAGATTGGGATGACTAATGACTGTTCGCTAAATTAGGCAACCTATGCCCAACAGATAGCAAGGATAAACTGCATTCTTTTTTTTTTTGGTTCTTTTTCTTAGATTGAAATTTTGAACAGATATGTTCACCTCTTTGGTACTGCCGGAACTTGATTTCAACAACTGGACGATAAATGCCCTCTCGAATTTTTCATCACCATCATCACATGCAGCCTGCGCATCATAATACACAAGAGATTGCAGGACTTCATTGCAGAAAACCTTCGTAGTATCATAAGCAAGGTCCAAATGAGACATGGTAACTGATCAAGCATAAAAAATAAATCCAATGTAGAAAGTGATATAAGCCCAAATAATCTGTTCAAGGTTGTACCACCAACACTTTGAATATGCGAGTATAGATCGTTCAAATGTCCATCTGAACGGGCATGGAGTGAAAGCAACTATGAGAAACCATTGTGGCAGTTAGCAATTGGGATAGAATGAATTGCCTCAGTGGTCTAACAACCTGAAGAGTCAAACTTAAATGTTGTTCTCATGAGATGTCAAAGCGGACCATCCTCCAGATTGTTAAATAAGACCTTTAACCTAATGATAAGAGTATTACGAGTACAACTTTCAATTACGACCAAGCTGTACGCACGTAGATAATGATGTACAAGGCAAGAAACGAACACTGAAGAAATTGTAACCCTTGTTTTCTATAGAATAGTTTTCCCTTTCATTTCTATTTCCATATGCATGACTACTAAAGGACAGTCCACACTGTCATTCCCCTCGTTTTCCTATTTGTTATGTCATTATATCATCCTCAGTAGCCCAATCTTGCTAAGCTTTGAAACCAATTCAGTAGCCATACAGAAGAGAAACTGCAGCCTCCTAGGCATTTCGAATTATAATCCCCGTTTTCACCATTGCACAATCCAGATTTATCATTCTACATTCAGCAAAACCAGGTCAACCCACGAGAATGCCAGCAAAATTTGCTAAATAAGACCCTACGGCATCAATTACCGTCCTGACCTAAAGAGGGCTTGGCTTTTGTACCTCTAGGTGATCCGGTAAGAGAGCGACGAGCGAACGTAACAGCCGCCGCATGTGAAATTAGGAGCTGGTAAGAGAGCGAAGGAGGTGAGCACCTCGTGGAGAGGAGACTTGGCGATGAGGGAGGAGGCTTCGGCGCGGAACATGGACTGGCTGTGCTTGTAGCCCTTGTCGTGGAGGCTGTGGTCAACGATGAAGGCGATCTGGACCGGCGTGACCTTGCCTTTTCCGAAGTTCTCCGGCTTCTTGCCGCCTCGCGGTTGCTTCCCCATCGATGCTGCAGAGACAGTACAGAGAGAGAGAGAGAGAGAGAGAGAGAGTAGGGAAGGGGAGGAAAATGAAAATTTTGGCAGATGGCGGGTGGATTTTGTCGCTAAATAGCAACGAAATAACATAGTGGGTCGCTCATTAGCGACGAAAAAGGTGTTCCACGCTAATTTAGCGACGAAAAAGTATGGTCGCTAAATTTGATTCCCTAAATTTGTGAAGAATCCCATTTTCTTCGCTAATTTAGCAACGAAAACCGTCAAGAAATTTGCCTCGCTAAATTGGCGAAGAATCCACATTTCGTCGCCATTTAGCGACGAAAACTCATTGGTCGCTAATTTAGCGACGAATCACTTTTCGTTGCTAATTTAGTGATGAATCCACTTTTTGTCACTAATTAAGTGAGGCAAATTTAGCAGCGAAAAGTGCATTCGTCGCTAAATTAGCAACGAAAAAGTCATTCGTCGCTAAATTTAGCGACCAGCTTGCTTTTATCGCTAATTTCGTCGCAAATTAGCAACGAATCACTTTTTCATCTCTAATTTTTCGTGGCTAAAATTTTATTTTTTTGTAGTGAATAATAATAACATCAATATATCTTGATTCATTAGAAATTGGAAAAGTAAGGAAATTTATCGTTGAGTCACGCACTTACGTAAAAACGAATAAGTCTCAATTCTAGGAAATTATATCTTCCACTAAGACATTCATTGAGGAAACGGAAGCCTTTTTGCAAGAAGCTATCCAGGAATAGAAGGAACGGTTTCCACTTCAGGAACAAGGATAATAGAAATAAATAAATTGATCGCTATTCATTTTTGCATATTAATGTAATCTTTACTTAATTAATAATATATTCAGTTTTTTATTTTAAAGAATATGCGCTCTATTTTAATTTTCTATTAAAAAGAATGAATATAAATTAATATAAAATAGAATATAAGAAAGAACATAAATAAGCTAAGCTAAACGACCTATTATAAGCGTTTCTTATTTAAATCGTTCATCGTTTCTTTTAGTTGTTGAATCTCTCTTTGATTGATCAATGTGTGATATTCCGAATCCTCATTGCTAATGGAATCGAAATGATCTCCGAATTGATTCGAAGATCCTTTCAATTGGCTAGAATCAATTACTTGAACGAAACTAGATCTTTTAAAATCACATTGAATATTTGACGATACATTTCGCACCTTGCTAAAAAACCGATCCTTCTAATGTTTTTGTAAACTTCATTAATCGATTTAGAACATCTTTTATTCGCTGATAGTATTTTATCTATCTTTCGAAGTTAGAAGAAAGAATTGCTCGATTCCATTTTCCTGAATAACACAATTACAATATATATTTCTGGAGATCATATATTATGCAAAGTAAACCATTTTTGAATAGATCCTTACTCTACTCTATTTAGTAGCTAATCAAAGTTGAATTTTTCCTAAGTTATATTTTTTCAAAAAAATTCACCTCTATTTTTTGTTTGTTCAATACATTATATATGTAATAAATATAAAAAAGCTTCAAATAAACCTGGAAAAAAAATAAATTAAGGATAGTAATTAGCGACGAACAACTATTTTTGTCGCTAATTGGCGACGAAATCAACAGTTCGTCGCTAATTTAGCGACGAAAACACCGATTAGTGAAGAAACTTTAGCATGGAAAATTTAGCGAGGAAATGAGTTTACGCCGCTAATTTAGCGATGAATCGTGTTTTCGTCACTAAATTTGCCTCAAAAAAGCCAATTTGCGATGAAATCCAGTGTTCGTCGCTAAATGCTAAATACCATATTTACGACGAAATATAGTGTTCGTCATGACGAAAAGAAGTTTTCATTGCAAAATATCAAGTAACATTTTGCAACGAAAAGAAAATTCGTTGCTAAATAGCGATGAACGTAGTTTTTGTTGCTAAATTCAAAATAATATGTGCCAGTTTGTGACGAAATATAATGTTTGTCACTAATTAGCGAGGAACTAGTTTTTCGTCATAAATATTCAAGTATCCAATTTGTGACAAAAAGTGGAGTTCGTCACTAATTAGCGACGAATACAATTTTCATTGATAACTTCATAGTACTAATTAGAGATGAATCATGTTTTCGTCACAAAATTTGTCTCTCAAAATTTCAAGAAGCCAATTTGCGATGGAAAGTGAAGTTTGTCGCTAATTAGCGACGAACAAAGTTTTCATCGCTAAATGCTAAATGCCATATTTGCGACGAAGTACAGTGCTCGTCGCTTATTACCAACGAACATAAGTTTTCATCGCAAAATATCAAGTAACATTTTGCAACGAAAAGAAAAGTGTTTTTTTATAATCAAGGTGTCCAGGCCAACTTGCGCGTACCTCGACTATTTCTCGAGGGAGACTAGCACAACAACCCACTTAAATCACAGGTGCTCATTTGGGGAATTGAACTTGGGACCAGTACGCCTAACTACACAATCACAAGTGCGCCCTAACCAACTGAGTTACCCATCAAGTAACGTTTTGCGATGAGAAGAAAAGTTCGTCGCTACATAGTGACGAATGTAGTTTTCATCACTAAATTCAAAATAATATGTGCCAGTTTGCGACGAAGTATGAGGCTCGTCGCTAATTTAGCGACAAACTACTTTTTTGTCGCAAATATTCAAGTATCCAATTTGCGACGAAAAGTGTAGTTCGTCGCTAATTAGAGACGATTAGGATTTTCATCGCTAACTTCAAAGTAATAATTAGCGACCAATCATGTTTTCATAGCTAAATTTACGTCACAAATGAAGTTTTCATCACTAAATAATAAATACCATATTTAAGACGAAAAACAGTGTTAGTCGTTAATTTGCGATGAAATACAGTGTTCGTCACTAATGTGCGACGAATTTCACTTTTCATCTCAAAATATCAAGTAACATTTTACAACGAAAAGAAAAGTTCGTCGCTACGTGCTTTTCTTCGCTAAATTCAAAATAATATGTGCCAGTTTGCGACGAAATATAATGTTCGTCTCAAATATTCAAGTATCCAATTTGCGATGAAAAGCCGTGTTCGTCGCTAAAATAATTTTCGTCGCTAACTTCAAAGTACTTATTAGCAACAAAATACATAATTCGGCACTAATTAGCAACGAAAATAACTTTTCGTCACTAAATGCTAGCGACAAAAACTTTTTCCTCGCAATTTTCGTCGCAAATTAGCGACAAATACACTTTCGTTGCTGTTTTCGTCGCAAATGAGCGAAGAATGCTCTTTCCGGTGCTATTTTTGTGGCTAATTAGCGACGATTATTTTCGTTGCTATTTTTGTCGCAAATAGTGACAAACTAATTTTTCGTCACTATTGTCATCGCAAATTACTGATGAATTTTTTTCATCACTAATTTTCCGTGGCTAAATCTGTATTTTTTTGTAGTGCGAGGTAAGCACTTGGGAAAGTCCAAACTGATCTATGGATCACCACAGATATATAGATATGAGGCAATCACCCCTAAATCCATCCCTCCGACCATGCAATGTCGCTAGGCGGGTCGAGACAGATAGTACTTAGCTGCATCTAAACTTATCAGCACTATAGAGATAATTTTGTTCAAGTTAAGGAGAACAACTAGATTTTACGGTCTGTACTTTTAAGTTGAAGAAAGAAGAGTTGATGGAACAAATTCCTTTATAAAGTTTTACAGATATTAAATGCTTAAAATGATAGATTTAAACGATCGCGCACGCGTTGCATATGAGATTATTAGCCGATGTTCGATGCAATATTAATATAAAAGAATTATTCATAGAATTAAGCATCATCTTATAATTAAATGAACATAAAAAAATTTGAATAAATTTGACAAATATAAGAATCATAATTGCATAATTTTTTTGAAGGAAAATGATTTTCACTATTTCTCAAGTTTCATAAAAATAAAAAACATAATACCCTGAACAACCCCAAACTAATACACTAATAACAAATTTACCGCAAAGAAATTTTTTACCACAAAACTCTCAACCTAGTACATTTGTGATAAATTTACCCCAAACTGATTTTTTAACCTCCAAAAATCCTAAATCGGTACACATATGATAAATTTACCATATGTTAGTTCTAATTAAATTGGATAAATTTAAATTTCACGAAAAATTTCAAATTGACACATCGATAAATAGAGAGTAAAACTCAAACTAGTATACCCATCAACTGTCATTGTCATCTAACTCAACAATTTGATGTAAATTTTAATGAAAATCAATGGAAGGTATACTTGTCATAGGTGTACCAATTTAATTTTTTTAGTGATCGAAAAATTAGTTTGAGAAAATTGTTGCGACCCTCCTTCGTCAGGGCGAGGGATAGTGAGCCGTCCAATGTCTAATTGGACGCAGGCCTCTCCTAAGGTCCATTACCCAAATCGCAATGGTGGAATACGTGGTCGACATTCGGTGTGGTCTAGTGATATGTGATACGTGATACGTGTACATGTTGACATTATGATTTTTTCTGTCATTTCAAGACTCATTAATGAGAAAGTACCTAACGATGTATTTCAGTTGTATTTCGTTCGGATCTGATCAATCTTGAGTTGACTGACCAAAAGAGAAAGGCTAATGCGAGACAAGATATGTGGACCTAGGGAACTCAAATAGAAAATGACGCTTTGACCATAAGGATTGTCGAGGGGACATTTAGAGCCATAAAAAGCCTATCTAAGAACGATTAAGGAATGCATTGCTAGCGTTATATGATTGGAGCGCTGGTGATGCCGCTTAACCAATGTATAATTTATAAAATTTTCTTAAATCGAACAGTGACAATCGAGACCGTCGGAACTAGTGATAAACCCTCACAATTACATAACAACCAAAGTCGCCATGAATTGACGAGCTCTAATTGTGATGGGAATCACATGGTTGATACGTATAACATCTGCAAAAGCCGTTCATCAGTTCGAGATAGGCTGGAATCACGTTTGATAGAGAAATAATTCAGAAACGAGTCTCAAAATTAGAAAATGAAGAATCAAGAATTCCAACACTATAATTGGATTGGTCGTCACCTTATCAAAGAAAATTAAAATTAGAAAAATGACATTCCGAACGTCGAGGATAAAACTACCATTTTGCTCCTCAAGCCTTGGCCTTGTATTTACAATTGGATGAGGGCATTTTGGTCATTAACCACATCCCCAAGGCTGTTGAAAATGAGAAGAAATAACAGCCCTTGGATGAACATTGATTGACCCTTGGACAAGTATCAAAGGATTAAACAATGATGTGGATGGGGACACTTTTAACCTACCATTCAATCTTGGTTGACCATCAATTTTGTATACCTCACTCTCTCTCTCCCCTCAGCCAAAACCCCCGTCTCCTTCTGCCATTTTCTTCTTCTTCTTCTTCTTCTTCTTCTTCTTCTTCCTTTCAGTCGCGAGCTGTACCGCCGACCAGCCACTGCCACCAGCTTCGCCACCGTCGACCGCCACTTTCGGAGACTTCCAGCCGCCGAGCTGACACCAGCACCTTTCTCATCCTCTTGTCGACAACCTCCAAGTGAAATCAAGTCATTTGACCCACTGAGGAGTCCCGGTCGGCCATTCTCTCGAAAGTCGATGAAAATCGTCGCAGTTGGAGGTAAGCTACTATTTAGATTCTGTAGAACCCCGAAACCTTTGAATCTTTCGGTCAAATTTTGTGGACATCTAGAGGACTTGTTGAATGAGCTGTGGTAAAAAGATTAGATGAATTTGATGGAGTTTTAACCCCAAATAGGTCTTGTATTTGAAGGACAAAAATTGATCGGTGGAAGACTTAGAGGAACCGGCGCCGTTCATGGACTTCCCTACGTCGCCTTGGCTTCAAACTTTCGGTGAGACTCTTTCACATCTACAACTAAGTATTAGCAAGTAGATTGATAGATAAATTGAGGATTAAGATTGGTTTATGGGCTGATTAGTGGGATTAAACACAGAATCGAATTGCCCTGTTTCGGATTCTGTTCAAACCGAGCCATAGGAGGTTGTTAGGAGTTTAATGAGCCCCAAATTCATCATTGAGAAGTATGATGATATTAATTGATAGGTTCATGAGGTGTATGTTTAGTGAAGTGACGAATTGAACAAGAAAAATTGACGAATTGGATGAATTTTCTTAGGTTGGGCGATTGACTCGTTGTTGGGCTAATTAGACCGAACCATTGAAGTGTTTGGAAGGAGAATTTTGTTGAATTAAGCTTGAGGTAAGGAATTTCTAAACCTTGACTAGGAGAATTGGACTCAATTCAGGGAATTGAGTGTGAATTAGATTGATTCTTGGAAGTTTAAGGGGTGATTATCCATTGTGCATCTTTGAGAGATATAAATGGCTTGAGTGCTTGACAATGCTTGTGTCATGAAATGTTTGTCGCATTTGAATGTCGAATTTAATTATATCGCATGCCATTTATGTGTTGCTCGTTGCATGAGTTTCCAATTGATCATGTGTTATGAATTGAAATGAGAATTTGGCATGTCCGAGAAATTGTGACACCCTGAGGCGTTGAGACGCGAAGTTGTGTGGATGGATACCCTGAGATGCGGAGGCGCGAGGTTTGAGTTGAACGATACCCTGAGGTGTACGAGACATGGGGTTGAGATGGCCATGGTCCTGATGCGTTGAAACGCGGGACGGAGTTTGAGATGTGTCGACACAAGTTTGGAGTGAAATTGAAAACCTGATGCGTTTATGCAGGTTTGTCAATGCGATGGTCTGAGGCATATTTACATGGACCGAGCCGAAGGCGTTCTAAATGCAGGCGTGAAAATGAGGAGGACTGGAAAGGTGGAGAGTGTGATTTGGCATGGTAATGTGTGTTTGATTATGATGTGATATGGTGCCATGATTGCATGCTTGACATGTACATGTATGTTATCTAATGACTGCTGAATGCCTCATTTGATTGCATGTGTGTTATGTCATTGATTGCATTTGCCTGAGTGTACGGTCAACCTAACATAGGATTAGAACCTACTTTACTGAGATGTAAATCTCATTCCGTTGTGGGACCCCATTTTTTCAGATCCTAGGCCGTGAGAATGTGGCCAATCAGATTTGGTGACCTAAAAGAAATGTCAGTGTATTTTGAGGAGTTCTCGGACGGACAGGGAACCGTGTATGTTAGGAAATGTACCGTAGTCTGGGTCGATGAAGGTGGTAGCAGTTGGAAGCCTCATAGGTACGATGCCTGGTTTCGAAAGGTAGGAGATGTTTCTACAGGGCCACTAAAGCCTACTGAGGTACCCCGTGAGGTAGTCCCTAGTTGGTGTCATTCCGCTCGAGATTCGATAGAGGCCGATGGGTCAGTAGCTGGCTCGAGGGACATTCCTGAGAGGACCCCGACCTTGGAGGACACCGACGAGATCATCGAGATCGAGGCTACCGAGGACAACCAGGTGGAGCCGTCAACTGATGGGACGCTCGAGGATACTATGGAGGTTTGCTCTAAGACATTCTTGGAGTATGAGCCATCTGAGGATGTTGAGGAGACTGATGACTCTAGTAGCTCAACGTAGGAGTCTCTATTTTTTTTTTTTGGGTCTGATATTTTGATGGTAGCCTCGATGCCTATTTCTTTTTGGGAGATTTGATTATTGTCTTTTGTACCAGCCTTGTCACCCCTACCGACCAACAAGTTTAGCTTGCCAGTGCCCATGTATGAATGTTTGGGAGTTTATATATTTATTGGTACTCTCGTTACCCAGGTCCCATTTATTAATGTATGGAGGAGTTTGTATATTATCGCTTCCGCGTGCTATCGATATGGTACATTTCTTGATCTATGTGAATCTTGAGATCTCGAGAGAGTTTATGCTTGCAGGGTGTCACACGTTCGTGCCCGGAGCGCGGGGCGTGACACATGTCAAGGAGTCGTCACCAATCGTTTCGTGAAGGGTATGATTGGAAACTCTATCAAATAGTTGGGAGCACTCTATTTGATCTATAGAAACTAGAGAAATGAGATCGTGGACTTTGTTACACCAACTATTAGAGTTGACGTCATTTCGGCACTTAAGTTGAATGATTTATCTAACCCTAAGATTTCATGCAGATGAATGGGGGACCCTAAATCTAGAAATTCATGTAGATAGGAGCGACTACCCTAGCACTTACAATTAGTAAAATAAATGCACAAAATCAAGGATCTAAAACGTGCGGATAAATCACATTAACATAACGTGGCATCCCTAGTAAGACCCTATTAGCCTAGAGAAACGTCAATCAAGGCTCATGAGTATTTTTGACACGATTTACCCTTGAGAGACAAAATCATAATTTTGAAGAGTTTTGGGACAATTTGCCCTAAAAGGGAAATTTTGTCATTTTAGATGAAATGTGAAGTCAAAAGGTGGTGGAAATAGGATTGGTTACCAAACCAATCCATTTCCTATTTTTCGAGAATTTTCAGAATTTTTCTGGAATTTCAGAAGTGATTTACCCTTTGAGGGGTAAAATCGTCATTACTGAAGGTGATGAGAAGTGAAAATCCAAAACAGAAAGATTGATCGACCACCAGACCTAAATCCTAATTTTGAGCAATTTCCACGACTCGATCGGAATAAAAAAGACGATTTACCCTTTGAGGGGTAAAATCGTCATTTTCAGAAAAAGGACGAGATTCAAAAATTCAAGCATAAGAATTGGTCACCTTTCGACCCTAATTCTTATATTGGCATTTTCGACATATCTAATATACAAAGTAAAGGCGATTTACCTCTAAAGGGTAATATCGTTAATTTTCAAAAGAACGGATAGGAAATCTAAAAAATAGGATTGACCAGTTGTCTATGGTCATTCCTCAATTTTTGAGAATTTCTGAAGTGTCTAGGAATTTTCTGCAATTTTCCTACATTTTTTTGGGATTTTCTAAGATTTTCTAACATTTTTTAGAATTTTCTGGAATTTTTTCAATTTTTTAAGTTTTTTTAAAAAATCATTTTTGATTTTTTTATTTAAAAAATGATTCGGACCGGGTGACCCCATCCACTCGAACCGAAACTTGATCCAGACCCGAACCCGCTTGACCTATCCTCCAAAATGACGTCGTTCCGTGTTTTTCTGTTTTTCTATTTCCGGATTTAATTTGACGGCTCCTATTGAATCACTTGGCTAATCCACGGCCTTAGGATTGACTTACTAAAACCTACGGCTCAGATGAAAAGCCAACTATCCCTCAGCCGTTAGATTTGATTACTTAGATCTACGACCAAGATCGAACGACTCGGCTTATTCTCGACCGTCCGATCAAACTATATATTTTTTTGAAAATTCGATTTTTATTAACATAATTTATAAAACTGATCGAACGGTCACCAAGCCAACACGTGGCACAACCTAGATCGTTCGATTATCTAATAGACTTATATCCGACTCTAACAACCTAGCTAACACGGCTGCCACATGGCATGCCACGTCAGCGCCATGCCAGCATGTTGGTCGCCCTGACTGCCACGTCATCGTCTTCTTCACGAGACATCCTTCAATTGCAATGAACGGCCGACAGCCTCCAGCAATGATCCAACAGTGAAATCTCGACGGAATGGAGCAGGACTGACGCCAATCGACTCGTCTCGATGTCACGAGTAACATATCTAAGAATCAAACGTGATTATTCAAGATAACTAGGTTAATCTAGCTATAAGCAGTTCGGCCATTGCTATGCTAATCAAGCAACAAAGAGCATATCGAGCTAATTCATTCACATGATCACTTCTAAGTAAGTTCAGAAGACTTACTTAGATTGACCTGGTAAGGTTTAGGATAACCTAGACAAGATTCAACTGAATCGGCGATAGCGACGGAGTTCGAATACGAGGTTTGACTCGATTTCAATGCAATCAAAACACAGAACCATGCTTAGTGAAATCACAAATACTATTCGCACACATTAATCGAAAGAATTGAGGCGAGGATAGGACTTCGCCATTGAAGTTCAGAAGTCAAGCTTGGAAAACCGACTTACCATTTTTCAAGATTATAAGCAACGTGAGCCAGTGCGATCGACCCCACGAAACTCAAGAAATCTTTTAGACGTGAAATCACAATTCGATTTAGCCTGAATTGTCGCCAGAGATCACTTGCAGGTCGAACTCAAGCTCTTGACGACAGGGGTCGGAGAGCGAGTTATCTCTCTCCTTCTTCCTCTTTTTTGATTATGTTCTCCTCCCCGGAACAAAATTCAACCACCCCTTCTTCTAGAAAGCTCAATTGGCTTTTTATATCTATTTGAAATTTTGGCGCCGAATGGGGAACTCCCATTTGTCCTTGTCACATGTCTTCCACGTGCCATTTGGTCATCGGACGGTGACGAAATTCGTTGGGTTTCCGTCCATGTCTGTCAGGATTTCCGGCATTCTCCATTTGGTGCAAATTTGGACGAATTTGATCTGAGTTTGCTTTTGTTGACTTTTGTAGGTACCGCGACCTTGACCAATCGATTGCTATCTGTTCTGACGATGTCAGATGGTGTCGCCAGTGTTGATCGATGGGGGACGACAAGAGGAACAAAATGCCCACCATTTCTCGTCTAATTATTCGCGAATTGACCTTCAATTTGACGACCAAAATCCACCTGGGAGCTGTTCATTTGCACGGGAGCTTGGGGAAGAAGACGATCCTATATCAAACCTGTTTGACCGGTCTGACTGGGTGGTATGATCGGTTAGAACCGGTTCCGACTTGATTTGTTCGAAATTAACCAAAAATTTGTGGGAAAATTTCACAGTTAAACCTCATGATCGAATTTAGGACATGAATCCCAAAATTTTTTTAATTGCAATTTAGAAAATTATGCAATTGAGGGTTTAAACAGTCAAATTGGACCAAACCACCTCTGCCAATCGACTTAGAATAATGAAAAATGTTGGGCAGTGGCTTCAATTTGTAAAGGTAGCCCTTGAATTAAAAGTAATTTCAATTATGCCCAAATTCAAGTACTAAATTGTAATTAAGTATTCAATTTTGTTCAATTCATGCAATTGAGCAATTGGTGCAAATAATTGAGCTAAATTGTAATGAAGTACAATCGGATTGAACATCAAGACTCTCAAAATGTCAAAATTGTAAATTAAAAGACTCAATTAATATTTTTTACTAAATTCAATCATACGTGTGTTGACACCTGATTTTTAATTAACTTTTCATTTCAATTATATTCTCAAAATTACTTAAAAATAGAAAAAAAATCATAAAATTTCAAAATCAACTTTGGAAACGATGGCCTAACCTTAGGGAACAATTTTGAACAAAAAATATTTTTCGTAATTTTAAATATTTTTTGAATTTATTTAATTATAAAATACTAAAAAATTATAAAAAATACCTTTCATGGTCAGAAAAATACAAACAAATAGTCAATAATTTTATTTTAATTCCCTTTTCAGAATGGTCACTTTAAACCTCAGAAATTCGACTTGGGTAACTATGTTCTTTCACAAACATAAAATCGAATCGAGCATCAAAATTCTTTTTTGAGTCTTTCAATTTTCACTTCTAATAAGCTATGACACTTTAATCTAGAGCCTTGAAGTGAAATTGAGTCAATCCGGCATCCAATTTGATCGATTTTGACAAAAGGACTTAATTACACAAATTTTCTTTTCAATTTAGTCCCGATTTTGCTAATCTTCAAATTAAATTCTCTTGAGCCACAACCATAAAAATTAAACACCTATTCCTTATGATTTTCATCATTCTGAATTTGATGGCGGCCTCAATTTTGACTGATTCAATTGTTTAGACATTCAATTAATACAAATCAATTTCAGACCTTTCATGAAATTTGGGATTTTCGTTCAATTCCAAGCCATTCATTCATGAAAACACCCATTTTACATGTAAAATGTGTTGGGAAACCCATTTACGACATCAATTTTACAAAAAGTGGGCGAATTGGACCCCAATTGGATAAAAAATTCAAGACCGGATCCGTCGAGTCGGATCTGACTCGACCTAGCGAATCTGGGTCTGCAACTCACTCACGCCTGAAGCCGAACGTACGATTCCCTTCCCCTTTTGCTCACAATGACACCACGTCCTTTCTTCCGTTTTGTCGTCTACTGCACCAAATTGGTACGATAGAGCTATTGGCGACCTGGAGATCCGAAAGAAAAAGGATAGTAAGTGGAGGAGCCGAAGGGAGAGAGAGAGAGAGAGAGCTTGGGGGGTGTCCAGGATTCTTCAAGGGGGGGTGTCCACTCTTCTTCGGAGAAGGGGAGAGACATAAAAAAAACACACACACCTAGAGAGAGAGAGAAGGAGAGAGAGTAAGGGAGACAAGTGAACACGAAAGAGAGAGCTAGTAAGCCAACGGCCGGACCTCCATTGCTCTGAAAAACAAAGCAACTCAAGCTGATGAGGAAGAATCAGAGAGAGCGAGTTCAGAGGGGAATCGAGGCTCAACCATTCATTCTCAGCTCCCCAGGCATTCAACCCATCGTCAACGAAGCCTCCATCGCTGTCGACGAGCTCGGAACAGGTCGGTTAACCTCGATTATCCCTTCCCCTGTTTTCTTCTTTAAACATCCTGTGAGTTTGGCTTGGTTTGGTTCTTGACCAAACCGAGCCAAACCAAAGGCATACCGACACCTCTTCCCTTCCATATACCACGTATGAATGCATGTTTATGAACCAAACCAAGCCAAACCAAAGGCATACCGACACCTCTTCCCTTCCATATAGTCACGCATGAATACCTGTTTACGTCGACATCGCCTGTTGATCCTCTTGTTTGAGTCGAAATGTTGATTTTTCGAATGCCCTCAACCTGTTTGATGAAATGTCACCTAAGCTGTTTGCAAGTTTTCGTCCCTGGTTGTGTGTTACTTGAGTGATTCTTGCCTATTTGTTGCATTAAATTAGTTTTAGAACTGACTTTAAACCCTTGTGACTTTTATTTTGCATTAACCCGTGCCGGAAACGGGGACTTGACCATTACCACTCTCTATCCAGACCGAGAGCTCAAGGTAAGGTTCGTACGATCGCCGAGCTCCTAGCGAGCTCACATAACCTTCTCTATACCCTATGGATGTTGTCTGAACGACTGAAGTCGAGGTTTAAAAAAAAATTGCAAATGCGCTCGCCGAATCGGTTCTATGGAGGTTCGGTTTGCTGGTTTTCGGCATGTTCTTGGGTATGAATTTGACATATGTTAATGTGGGATGTCTGGGGATTTGAATGGTGTAAAAATGAAAGAAAAATTCAGAGTTTTGGGCTCGGTTCGAGTTTTCCGACGAAAATTCCAGCGACCTTGCCGGAAAAATAACTATTCCAGCGAGGCGCTGGTTGTCTTCTCCGGCAAGGTGGTCTGGTCAACTGGTCAAGGGGTGACGTGGAAAAATAACTATTCCAGCGAGGCAGCCACGCCAGCTTGATGGGCACGGCTCAATTTTTTAAATAAAACCCCGATCGGACGGCCGTGGAGAAGCCACGTGTCGCGATCCAGCGATTTTTGAAAATTAAATAGTTAATTTTATATTATCAAACGAATTTTTAGAAAATAATAAAAAATTAATCTGACGGCCTCGGATTGACCATGTGTCGCGATCTCGATTTTTCAAAATTAATAAAGGATTTTTCATAATAAAAGAAATTCATTTCCAAAATTAAAAAATATGATCAGATGGTCGAGACTGTGTCAAGTGTCACTCTGTGATCCGTCTGATCAGGGAGAATATTTCCTGCGTATAGAAGAACAAGTGAAAGATCTCTCGAGAGAGATGGAGGAGGTGTCATTTTAATTGACAACATGCAATCATCCTCAGACGACAGATGATAAGCTTGACACCGAGCAATACGTCAGGATGGACAAATTAATGGCCCAATGGCAAAGTTTGGCTGAAATATTCGAAAGAATAAGAAAACACTTGAAGATTGCAATGTTAGCAGAGCCAAGTGATGCTAACAGATACCGCCAGTCGGAATACGAAAACTCCCCTGAAGATTTGAGCGACACAGTGGCAATAATTGAAACCGCTACGACTGTGGTGATTAAACTGAATGAGGTTGACAGCCTAAGTCAAGAAGAGGGTTTTTTGGTGAAACCCGTGGTAATTCACCTATCAAGAGATGAATCTGAACCAGAGATATTCCACCTAACGATAGTAACCATACAAGTCCCGCCAGTAGAAATCTACGACTTTAAGGCAGTTCATTGAGACTATGGAACAGGTAAAGTAGATGTTGTGATGAGGTCCGGACAATTTTACGCTCCAAGGGAAAGCGAATATGAGAAGAAGGAGGCGTCAAAAGAGGATGTAGAAAAACTCCTATCCATCGTCAAGACCAGCGAATTTGAGGTGATAGAGCAGTTAAGAAAAATGTCAGCCCAAATACCTATGTTGGATCTGTTCATCAATTCAAAAAAATATAAGGATGAGCTACTAAGGTACTAAATGAAGTGCATGTTCCCGAAACCATCAACGACGTACATTTAGGAAATTTCGTGGGGACAATCCTTCTTAAAGACCAATTGAGCTTCTGAGATGAAGATTTTCCCGTGGAGGAAAGAGGACACAACAAGCCACTACACACTATAATGGAAAGAGAGTGCCACACATGCTAATTGACAACGGATCAGCTTTTAACATCTGCTCGTTGGCAATGTTGAGGAATTTGGGCATTAAAGAAGAAATGATTCGAATTTCCAAAGCAGCTATTAGAGCCTTTGATGGGATGAGGAAGACAGTAGTAGGCGAGATCGAGCTGGATGTGCTCATTAGCCCAACCAAATTCTCCATAAACTTCCAAGTGATGGATATGCCGAGCACAATTGGATTCCTGTTAGGGAGACCCTGAATTTACATCGTTGGAGCTGTACCTTCAAGTTTACATCAAAAGGTACGATTCGTGATTGATGAGAAAGTAGTTACCATCCATGGAGAAGTTGACCTCCTTGCAAATCAGAATAGCGTTATCCCCTACATTGAACTTAAAGTTAAGCAAGAAGCTAGCTATCATTCCTTGGAACTCGTAGTAGTAATCCACACTCCTTGCATATCAGAATAGCGCTATCCCCTACATTGAACCTGAAGTTAAGCAAGAAGCTAGCTATCATTCTTTGGAGCTGGCGGCAGTAATCCACACTTATGTGGGGGAGACACTGAAGGCTCCTTTCGTATCTGAAGCTAACATTTTACCAGCTAAGATGTTGCCGGCACATGGGTTCAACTAGGGGAAGGTCTTGGTAAGCATGGCCAAGGAATCATCGCTTCTCTACAATTAAAATCCAATGAGCATAAGATGGGCCTGGGATATATAACACTCGCATTGGTGATTTTACTCTTAAGATAGTAGGCTAAGGCCGAGGCAAGAGCCGTGGACACTATGGATGCCATAAAGGCCAGAAGGACTCCTTTATTGGTTTTTCAGTATGGAAAGGCAAATTTAAGATGTTCAACAACCCATTGAGTGAGTACTTTAACAATGACTCTAAGTGGTTGTCAGAAGAAGGGATAACCTCGTCAACAGAACCAGATCTAGCAAACCCTTTTATGGGTGATGACTATGTGAACATCATTATAGAGGCTTGATGAAGAAGCCGATACTTCTGAGTAAAGAAACCTCTCTCTTGCTTTCAATACTGCATTTAAATTTCTGCATTTTTTTTCGCACTTTTCATCTTTGTTGTTTGAAGATGAGGTAGAAAAATGCTTTTAGATCTCCGACCGTTGGTCCAAACAGCATAGCTTGTAATGCGATTCATTTTTGCATTCAATAAAACGCACAAGTTTTGTTAAGGACATATAGGACTACAAAGCAGCCAAATGATAATACTCGCCTTCCATATATGAAGTTTAAGGCTTGATTTGCCATATAATTCCTGATTTTCAAAAGATTTTTGAGGAACAAGGATGTCTGAGGATATAAGGACTAGTTCCATTTATGCCTGCACTTATCGTTGAAATCTCTTTTGAATTTTTTTTTCACACTCATGCATCACATTTGCATATAAAGTACAGACTAATCATTATTGTGACATTTCAAGCATATTATCTCAAACATACATGATAGATTATCGTGTGAACCGAACCACCAAGATGATTACTCCTGCGATATTGAAGAACACGCAAATGAGAGTTATGCAGCTATCCGTAGATATTGGAGTGTCTTCGAAAATTCAACACCTCCCACTTCAGAAGAGCTGATAGTCATTAACTTGGGTGATGCTACAAATATAAAAAAAGTCAAGATTGGTGGACATCTGTCCCGAGCTTAAAGGCTCAGATTTACTGAATTACTTAAAGAGTATCATGATATCTTTGCATGATCGTACGTCGATATGCCGGGTTTGGATCCAAGAATTGTGAAACATGCGTTACCTATAGATTTCAGTGTTAAACTCGTGAGACAAGGTAGCAGACAGATGAAAGCTGAGTTAGAAAACAGAATTAAAGAAGAAGTGATGAAACTTCTTAGAGTGAGCCTTATTGAAGATATCCCTTACTCAGATTGGATTGCAAATAGTCTCCGTCATGAAAAAAGATGGCAAAGTCTGGATCTGTGTGGATTATCGAGACTTGAACAAAGCAAGCCCAAACGACAATTTCCCATTTCCCCACATCGATGTGCTGGTGGATAGTATAGCAAGGCAT
Organism: Rhodomyrtus tomentosa; assembly: GCA_028455895.1. Lineage (NCBI taxonomy): Eukaryota > Viridiplantae > Streptophyta > Magnoliopsida > Myrtales > Myrtaceae > Rhodomyrtus > Rhodomyrtus tomentosa. The sequence continues at coordinate 26,779,336 of JAPCWY010000009.1, read as the reverse complement.
GAATTATTCTCATTCATGGATGGATTCTTCGGATATAATCAGACCTCATGAAGCAGGAGGATAAGCCGAAAACTGCATTTACCATCCCTTAGGAAAATTTCTGTTATAAAGTGATGCCCTTTGGACTAAAGAATGTTGGGACAACTTATCAGATGGCGATGGTCACTCTATTTCATGACATGATCCATAAGGAGATCGAATTATATGTTGATGACATGGTCGCCAAGTCCAAGAAGGGACAATATCACATTCAAGTGCTAAGAAAGCTGTTTGAGCGATTGCAAAAATACAAGTTGAGGTTGAACCCTAATAAATGTGTGTTTGGGGCGAAATCAGGGAAATTTCTTGGATTCATGGTCAATAGTAGGGGCATTGAAATTGACCCTTCAAAAATTCAAGCTATTTGTAACCTAGCAACTCCCTCAATGGTGAAAGAAGTAAGAAGTCTTCTAGGGATATTAAACTACCTCACCAGATTCATCAATCAATTATCGGACGTGGCTAAATCAATTTTCAAACTGCTCAAGAAAGGCGCGAAAGTGATTTGGGATGCAGAATGCAGTCAGGCATTCTAGAAGATCAAAACTTATTTAGCCACTCCACCAGTACTTGTGCCATTCATCCTAGGTTACTTATTGACCTTGTATTTGACTATACACCAAGAGTTTTTGGGAGCCTTACTTGCTCCAACAAGCTCTGTGGATGGTAAAGAAAGAGTCATCTACTACTTGAGTAAGAAATTCACTTCATCTGTAGTAAATTATGTGCCTGATGAGAGAGCTTGTGTAGCAACACTGTGGGTACTTCGTAGATTGAGACAATATACCCTACACCACCACATTTATCTGGTGACAGAAAATGATCCTATTAAATATCTCTTGGAGAAGCCCGCCTTGATAGGAAAATTGAAAAAATGACAAGTGTTATTATCTGAATTTAATATCAAAAGTTCTCCACAAAAATCTATAAAGGGAAGAGTCATAGCTGATATGTTGGCAGAGAACACCCAAAATCGCACATCTTCTGGACAAACAAAGATAGAAGATCAAGTTTTGAACCTAACAGAAGACAAATGGGTCATGTATTTTGATGGTGATGTTAATCTATAGGGAGCTGGCACAGGGGCAGTGCTAATATTCCCTAATGGTCAACATTATCATGTTGCAGCAAAACTGACTTTTCCTTGCACCAATAATATTTTAGAATACGAAGCATGTATTTTAAGCCTACAATTGGCCATCTCCATGAAAGTATCTAAATTGTAGGTTTATGTAGATTCTATACTTATAATCTTTCAAACACAAAGAGTGTGGAAGATAAAGGACACAAAACTCATCCCTTATCATGAGTACCTGGAAGAATTGACGCTTAAATTCGAAAAAGTGTCATTTGAATACATGCCATGAGCGCAGAACCAGTCCGCAAACACGTTGGCCATGCTAGCCTCCATGCTGCAGATAGCTGATGGATTAGAAGTAGAGCGTAATGATCGGCATAATCAAAAAATTGACTCATTATATGATGGTCGAAGAAGAATTTGACGGAAATTCGTGGTACCATATCAAGAATTATCTCTTAAAGATAGAATTTCCCGATGTATGTCAAGCAAAAGATCGAAGATATATAGCAAAGATGGCTAATAAATTCTTCTTCAGTGGACAAACTTTGTACAAAAGGTCGTTTGACTCCATTTTGTTAACATGCGTAGACGCTAAAGAAACAAACATTCTCATGAGGGAAATCCATGAAGGTATATGCAGACTACACATGAATGGCCATCTCCTCGCGAGGAAGATCATGCGGCTTGGTTATTATTAGATGGCCATTGAATCAAACTGTAATCAACACATTAGGTCATGCCACCAATGTCAAGTATATGACGATAATATTAATGCGTCCCCGATTGAACTGCATCAGATATCTAAAGTTTGGCCTTTCTCTATGTGGGGAATAGACATGATAGGGCCTATCAATCAAGCAGCTTCAAATGGCCATTGCTTTATTCTAGTTGTAATTGATTACTTCACAAAGTGGATAAAGGTCAGTTCTTACATGAATATCATTGCAAGGAGTGTGGCAAAGTTCATCAAGAGAGATATAATTTCTCAATATGGTATCCCTTGAGCAATCATAACAGACAATGGGTCCAACTTAAACAACAAGATTGTCAATGATCTACTAAATCACTTTGGCATTCGGCATCTTAATTCTTCCTCTTACCTCCCACAAATGAATAGAGTAGTAGAAGCGGCAAACTAGAACATTAAGAAGATTTTGTCTAAGACAGCCGATAATTACAGGAATTGACATAAGAGGTTACCCTTCGCCTTAATAGCATATCAGACTTCAATCAGGACTTCTACTAGGGCAACTTCGTATTCTTTGGTGAATGGGATGTAGGCTGTCCTATTAGTAGAGATTGAAATTCCGCCTTCGAGAGTATTATCAAAAGTGAAACTCTCCGAGGCAGAGTGGATCAAACATAGATATGAATAGCTAAATCTGATAGACGAGAAGCGTCTTAGAGCGATTTGTCATGGCTAGAGCTACCAGAAGAAAGTGGCTAAGTCATTTAACCGGAAGGTCAAATCTAGAAGTTTCGAGGTGGATGACCTAGTGATAAAGAAGACTTTGTCGAATGCTGCTCATTCGAGAGGCAAGTTTATCTCGAATTATAAATGCCCTTATGTTGTCAAGAAAGTCATTGTGGGAGGAGGATTAATTCTTGTAAAGTCCGAGTGAGAAGAATTGGGATATCCTGTAAACTCGGATGCTGTAAAGAAGTATTATCCTTGAAATGAAATCAGATGGTGGTCACATGACTTTCTCCGAAATGATTCAAGTCGCTTTAGCAGTCATTGCGTAGGCATATCATGCATCCATGCATACATGGCATGTGTTATGTTTACCAGGATTTCGAGAAATGAATTGAGAATCAAAATCGTTCAAATTGAACCAAGAATAGAACGGTCCCTGACGTGTAAAACCAGGTCATATGTATCCGTTTCATCAAGCGTTAAAATATATTCTACTCACTGGAGTTCTCACTTTCTTCATACATGATTGTTTGATGAAGATGGAAGGCAGCAATGGAGGAATACCGTAAAATTTCTCACCTTCTTGTAAAAGAGAAGTCGAAGATGAACGTACATGTTGTCAAACTTAGGAATGAACTATGCCTTCAAAAGAAAAATTTCTAACACTTGTTTAGAGGTTATCCAAACATGGTTGAAGCACGCATAGTGCGTCATTAATTCCCTATGAGGTGAAATGTTTGAAGAAAAACAAAGTGATTTTTCCAAAACAAAGTTGTTTAGGCTATCTGGCAATGTTTCTTCAGATAAGAGGCAAGCCTAATCCAAACACGTCACATACACACTAGAGAGATGAGAGGAGTGTAAGGATAGAAAAGCCTGAATTCGGAGATGTAAGGGTTATTCGCATTGATTACATGGATTGGGATGACGGAGGCATTCATTCTTCTCCATAAACAATACAGGTGATCATTGATAAACCTTTTGAGTGGTGGTTTTCATTTGTTTTCCCTGTCAAGAGCCACCCCACATTGGGGGCTTTTAGAAGCGGTCCAACAGCTTGGAAAGGTAAATGATTAGAAATCTTTTTGCTCGGACTAACATCAATCTTCATGTGTTGATATGCATTAATCCAGGCACCATAGGATGACGAAGAGACATTCATTTCTCTATCCTATACACTTATACCCTGAGCCTACATATTTGTTTCATATGCCCTCATTGGTGATCATTGCACAGCACCAAGACGAAGGTGGCAAAGACACTCACCGATAGAGAAGTTCATGAAGTAGGAGCTACATGAGATTGTCAAAGCAAAATGTTCAGACAAAATGTGATTCAAGTCACATACCTTACATGATCATTAAAAATCCTAGTTCCTAGAAAAAGAAAAGGACAAGACGATATCAAAAAGAGAAAAAATCGAATCTCTAGGCATTAAAAAAGAGGCAAAAAGCTCGACTAGAACAAGGCTGACGCTTATTGAAATGTTGAAAGTCGTAAAATTGATTTGGGACACCAAGAGATTACTAGATGCTTCCACCCCCAATAACTTCTGCAGTAAAGAAGAATCCTCAGAAACTGTGTAGTAAAAGGCTACCCCTTGAATGGAATCATAGCCAACTGCCAAAAGATACAGAAGGTCTTTCAAAGATTAGACCCGTTTTCAAGAAGACTAGAGATGTTCTTCAAAGAGTCGTCGACCAAAGACAAAACAGAAGATTGATTAGCAATGATCACCAATGTTATACCCTTCGCGATTTCGAGCCAAAAACAAGCCTTTTTCGATCCCCAATCCAACCGACATTACAACCCTTTGCAGTCTTTTCTGACTAAGATGTCTAGGTTAATGTATACCTTAGTTCGAAGAGGTACGAGCAAGATTATTTCTTTCTCATTTTGCAGGGTTCTTGACTTGTAAACCAGAGCAAATGAAAAAAACTTTCATTCAAAAGGCTTGACTCAGAGAATGAGTCCCCCTTGGAAACTGTGTCCAAGCCTAACATTATGGTCCCGTCAAGACCTCCCGATTGATCAAAGTGTATGCACTGCGAATAGCCCCGAAATCCCAGGAGCATGTTATTAGGAAATTCGAGTGTTTTCTTCGTAAAAGACTAAAGTTGAAGAATCGGTGAGAAACCCTATTTGACGAAGACATTCCAATAGAATGCTTGAAAGTGAGCTTTGTTGAAAATTTCAAATTGTTTGATCCAGGATTTTCCTTACAAGGATTTCTGATCATCTTTGCGTGCTTCAAGATGTCTTGGATAACCTTCAACATCATAGACCACTTTGCATAATTGCAAAGGTTAAAGTATAACTTTGCCTACATTATAACTGTCATTGCCTCAAGATAACTGATATCTTTGATGAGAAATGAACTCTCAGGTTGAAACTTCTATGAGACTCATGGCAGCCCCGAGTCAAAGAATAATACCTTGCTCAACAAGGAAGAGCATCAGAGCCGTCTTTTATGTGAGGTTTCAGATTCGAGCTTTCTGTAGGATACTTGGAGTTTCCAAATCCCAGAATGGCACCTTGCTCGTCAAGAAGACAATCTTTAGAACCAGCTTTCTGTGAGGTTCTAGGTAACTCCTAAACCTCAGAATAGCTCCTTTGGTAAAACCTAAAAGTTAGGTATACCTCATTTGTATAGACCCTCGTTGATTCCTCATGGTATAAGATCATCCCAGTATCTGACAAACCCTAAAAAATGGATGCGTCTTCTTTAGGTTCCTAGTGGAAAGAAAGCCTAGTCTCTTACAAACTCTAATGAACTGGTGCGTCTCATTTAGGTTCCTGATGGATAAGAAACCTAGTCTCTAACAAATCCTAAGGAACGTGTGCATCACCTTTAGGTTCCTGATGTATAGGAAGTCTAGTCTCTGACAAACCTTAAAGAACGGGTGCCTCCCCTTTAGGTTCCTAGTGGATACGAAGCCTAGTCTCAGAAAAATCCTAAAAAATGGGTGCGTCGCCTTTAGGTTCCTGGTGGATATGAAGCCTAGTATTAGACAAACCCTAAAGAACAGGTGCGTCATCCATAGGTTCCTGGTAGAAAGGAGTCCTACTCATGGTTGGATCCATCATACGGATCAAAACCTTAGACAATTCCTAAAGAACGAGTGCGTCATCTTTAGATTCATGTCAAATAGGAATCCTATTATGGTTTGGCCTAGCATACAAGCTAGAACTTAACCGCCCTAAGATGCTCAAAAGACGAGTCCCTAGGCCTACTTGAATCTGTCATACACCACGCATGCTACACGAACATCAGGCAAGTGAGTAGCAGATGAGTATCTTTACTCCATCTCTTTCTCTTACATCAGCCAAAACAGAATGAATAGAGCGTTCACCAGTGAGACAATAAAAATTAAATGTCATGATTCGTTTTTCTTTTCCCCAGTCAAGTCAGTATGGACTCAAGTGTCAATTGTTTTTAAGTTAAACCTCTCACGAGATTATTCTCAAAGAGGAGCAATTGTTGAGTCTTTCTCTTGACGGCAATCCAATATGCTTGACCTAAATTGAATTGGTACACTTACCATTCAAACCACATAACAAATATTAGGTCTCTTACACATCATAGTGTACTTCAAGCAATCAAACGCTAATATACGGAATAATTTCTATTTCTGCATTTACTTGATGAGTCACAAGACATATTTTATGGCTCAGACCTTTACCTCATGCAATAGGAGTATCTTTGGGTTTATAATTTTGTATACAAAATCATTCAAGGACTTTATCTATATAAGTCACTTGTGAAAGAGATCACGATATCTTTGAACGATCTCTTGAAATCTTAATTCCAAGAATATATGCAGCTTCACCCATATCTTTTTATTTCAGAATTAGAACATAACCAATTCTTGACTATATTAACAAACTTCATATTGCTCCAAGCAATTTGTACATCATCAACATATAATGAAAAGACCACATATTTATTTTAGGATATTTTGATATAAACGCAATAATTTTCATCAATCACTATAAAATCATATGCCACTAAGGCATTACGAACAAGTATATATCATTATCTTAAAGTCTGCTTAAGGCCATATATCGATATCAAAAATCGACATACTTCTTGTTCTTGGCCATTTGTGTGTGTGTGTGTATAATATTATTCTCTATTAAGAAAATTAGTCCTTATATCAATCTGATGTAATTCAAGATCCATACTAATCACTATTGATTATACATTTTCACCATAAGGCGAGCCTTTTATCTCTCAATTGAGCCATTAGCTTTACGCTTTATTTTGAGAACACACTTGCTCTCAATGACTTTGCATCTATTCGGAAGACCAACCAGTTCCTAAACTTGGTTTGATCTCTTTGATTCCATCTCTTTTTCTATTGCTTATATCGACTTTTCGTTATCAGGGCAAGCCAGAGCCTCATTTATATTCCTTGGCTCATCAACTTCTTGTGGAGCAACCATTAAAGCTTTATCTTCAATGTCTAAACGTCGACAAATCGACGAAGAATGATTTTACGACTTGTTCGCTAAATTGAGGATAATACACTTAGTACATCAAACTCCATTACGCTCCCTCTTGGCGACTTATTCGCTGCATTGAAGATCGTACATTCAGTACATTATTCTCCATTATGCTCCCACTCGGTCAGACAACGACGACATCTCCTTCACATCAAGTGGTTGCAATTGAGATTAGATCGAAATAAATTCCCCACTTCTCACATTGCTCTCACTTGGATTAGATGCCCCAGTAGAGTCATTATCACTATCCAAGATTTCAAATAGAGGATAGTCTCCACCTATCTTGCCATTTTTCAAAAATTCATTCACTAAGAATATGACATCTCATGATTCATATTCAGTTACACTTCCCACTTTCTTGCTCACCTATAACACATTTTCTTTCAAATGCTTTCAACATCTCATCAAGATACTCTTTTTGCCTCTAGGGCCTAATTTCCCTTACCAATGGGAGAAATCATATATATAGGAAGCACATTAAGGTCTGAGAAAACTTAAATCTAATTTTCGACCTGTCCAAAACTCATATGGAGTGATAGTAATTGATTTAAAAGGCACACGATTAAATATCTAGACAATAATCAACAAAACTTCACCTCAAAAGTTGATAGGCAAATTAGCCTATGCCATCATAGACCTAACCATTCTCATTGGGACATGTTTATTCTCTCTGCGACTCCATTCTATCGAGAAATTGTTGGAATAGTCAACTGTATTTTTATTCCTTTTTCATCACATAAACATTTGAACTAATTAGATAGATTTTCTTGACCTTGATCGGAATTATTTTTAAAGATTTCTAAAAGCTCAAAATTTTTGTCAAAGCAACTTATACTTCAGATTTATGAGAAATCGAAAAAATAACATATTTGAATCAAGCGTAATCATCTTTAAATATAATGAAATAAATATGTCACGCCCCGAACCTGGCGAGGACGCGAACATCCTTGTCCATGCCGTTCATTCAAGAATACTCCAAGATCCAACGGCCAATTACATACAACTCCTTTTATCAAATGCAAGCAGAAGTGATGCCTCCTCCCGTCATATAATTACCACAACATACAGATGACTTAGGACATATACAACCAAATCTCAATAACCAATTACTAAAAGATCAACTCCTAATTCAATATCTGAAGTACAATCTCAATATCCACAATTTACAATCTCACTTTAAATACAACTGGTCAACTATCTCTGCAAGTGCCACTCCTTGGCAAACTCGTGTACCTTCGCCTGGAACCTGAAAAATGTAAGCCCCCACTAGGGTGGGATATAAATCTCAGTAAGATGGGTTCTAACCCTAGGTTAGGCCGACCGTCCACTTAGGCCGTCATGTCTCTCTACAGATCCCAACTCAAGATCACATGCAGGTATAACAATCATAATTCAATAAACAACAACACACAAAAGATAGGCGCGCATTTATAACTTCATGTCACACACAAATGCACATATATGCTCAGCCTGCCACTTCGCCACATTCATCAACCTTTGCCTGCCTCATTTCTAGCTCGCGATTAGATCGCATCATGCTCGGCTCGCGTAAACGCATCAGATCGCCATCGGTGACCCGCGTAAATGTATCAGGTCCCGATTCATCTCCAGGCAAGGTATATGAGCTCATACTCTGTCCCGCGATTAGATCGCATCAAGACTGTGGCTATCTCAACCCCACGACTCCGTCTCATCAGGCTGCCATCTAATCATACTTGACTGTGGCTATCTCAACCCCGGGACTCCGTCGTATCAGGGTGCCATCTAATCATTCTTTACCCCGCGACCTCGTCGGTCTCAATCTTCCGCTCCGCGTCTCATACGCCTCAGGGCCATGCCATGCTATGCTCATGCCACAATTAGGACTTATACTTTCACTCTCAATTCAAAGGCACACTTAATGGCAAGTGTCAATTTAAACACATTTAATAAATTCTGTGGCATGCAGGAAAATCAAATGATGTACAAGCATGGCAATCACTCAAGCATAGACAACGTCACATACATTCATCCTATACATCTTAGGACACATTAGACTATCACCTTTGGGAATTTCCTCATAAACTGATCCGATCGACCCTTGACTTACCCAATTGTCCAATCGTCTTAACAACGGGTTAGGAATTCCCATACCTTCGCTTAGCAACACAAATCACTCCTCTTTGAGCTCCTTAGGATTCGACCAACTCAAATCGAAAGACGATTTGTCGTGCAACCTAGGATAATCGATCGATTTGTTAAATTTCAAGTCCAATTCTTCAATTCATCCATCCAAATCACTAATAATATACTTTTAATCATCTCTTCACATCATATACACCAAATTGCAACACAAATCCAGCATATCTAGCCACCCACAGAATCGGTTTGGCCTGGCATTGAACCGGTTCCATTTGATTCTATTCATGCCGGATCCAACCGGTATTAATCTACTTCAAATCCATCAATTATACACCCTTCTACCTCTTATAACATCTATTCAAGGGTTTGGGTGGCTCACCATGAATTTCAAGCCGCGTGGTTGCCGCAAAGTCGTCGGAACTTGCTGGATCCATCCTTGGTCAGTAACCGACAGATTCTGGGCAAGATATACATGGGCGGTTCATGGTAAAAAACTTATCAAATAAATATCCAATTTTTACTACAGATTCCTACACATGTCTTTTGAGTCTCCACCAAATTTGAGCTTTAAACTCCAAGAATTTGATCTTCAAATGGACTGAGGAACAGACCTACCTCAGGTAGTCTCCAGTTCTGTCGGCCTGTGGGAGAATGCTTGCCCCGAATTTCATAGAGCTCCAAATGACTTGATTCAAGTTGGAGGACGTCGAAAAGAGGTGGATATATGCTGTGGTGGTCGGTCGGCGGTAGCTGGTGGCCGAAAGTGGCCCTCGTAGGCACCGAACAAAGGCTCCAAAACTGATCACTAGTTCCTCCAAGTTAGTTTTTGGGTGAAATGTACAAGGTCGGTTCGTGGTCAAAAACTTATCAAATTGAGCCCAACCTTTTATCACAGATTCCTACATGTCTCAACTTGATCTCCACAAAATTTGAGCTAAGGATTCCAACATTTTGACCACCAAAGGGACTGAGAACTGAACCTATCTCAGATTGGAGTAGTTTCCGTCGACTCTCGGGAGAGTCCTCGCTTCGGACTCCTCGGTGCTCCAAATGCTTCAATTCTTATTGGAAAATGTCGGCAAGACATAGATCTTTCTTGTGGTGGCTGGCTGGCATCCAAGGGTGGCCGTGGTGGCCGGCGAACGGGAGACCAGAATCTGGTCAGGCGAGCAGAGAAGAAGCTGGAGGAAGAAGAGGATGTGTTCGGTTGATTGGGGGGTAGTTTCTGCCGAAATTGGCGTGAGGAGAGAGAGAGGAAGAGAGAGCTGGTTATCCCCAAAAAGAATTGATTAAATGAAGTGATTGGTAGGTGGGCATTAATTGATAAATTAATCTCCACTCTTGGATTTGTGACACTTGTTCATTACTCTATCCCATGAGATCCAATGGCCATTTTTAATCCTCTTTTTCGGCAGGTTATGGGGAGGGTTTATTGCCCATTTTTCCCTTCTTCAATTGCAAGGGCAAAGTTCAAAGCTTGAGGAGCAAAATGGTCATTTTACCCCTGACGTTCCGAACGTCGTTTTTTCTCGTTCCGGAAACCTTCGATAGTTTAGGGCTCGTTTTTGATTTTTCATTTTAAATCTTTCAAGGCTCGTTTCTGATAGTTTTTTCTATCAGACGTGGTTCCAGCCTATCCCGAACCGAAGGCGACTTTCGCAAACATTACGCGTATCGACCCCGTGATTCATATCAAGTTTGGAGCTCATCAATTTGTGGTGGCTTTAGTTGTCATGTAATTGTGAGGGTCTATTACTAGCTCATAAGGTCTCGATCTTCACCGTTCAATTTAGAAAAATTTTACAAATCATACGTTGGTTAAGCGGCATCACCAGCGCTCCAATCGTATGACACTCGCAAGGCATCCCTTAATCGTTCTTGGATCGGCCTTTTTGTGGCTCTAAATATCCCCTCGACAATCCTTATGGTCAAATCGTCATTTCCTATCCGAGTTTCCTAGATCCACGTATCTCGTCTCGCGTTAACCTTTCCCATTTGTTCAGTCTACTTGAATTGATCAGGTTCGAGAGGGATGCGACTGAAATACATTTCCAGACACACACTTCTCACGAATGAGCCTGAAATCAATTGGAAATCAGAATGTCACAACTCTTCCCCCCTTAAAGAAATTTCATTCTCGAAATTCATAACTTTCTACTCCATCCAATCCCTCGGGGTTATAGGCGTCTCGTCGTATCCTCACTTTTCCGGATAATCCTTTCCAACTCAAAACTATCTTCCCTCCAGGACTTGTCTCATTCAGTCTTCAATCCGATTTAATTTTCTCTATTCTCTTTTGGCATTCACATCATTAGCCAACAGCTCTTTCTCGAGCGTTTACTCTAACTCTTTCATTTGTCCATAACCATCCTTACCAAGCCCTCGCTAGTATGCACTCTTACTATCCACTCCATTTGGCGTATTACTCCTTTCAAACTTCCTTTCATGCCAACAGAGATTCAAGGGCTTTATCAATTTGCCCTTCATTGATCAAACCGATTTACGGCCCTCTTAACTCCTCAAAAATTTACATGGATGCTTCCATAGCAATCCATTTTCGATTTCATCCGAAATTCCCTTGGATCAAAGTGATCCTTCAGCTCTCATCAACACGTCTAGTACTCGACTGCAAGATAGATAAACCTCAACTTTCAACCTTATCACCAATATATGTATACATCTTGGCACGTCTTTGTGCCACCCCAAGGTCACTATAATTCCTCCTTTGAATCGTCCTTTCATCCATAGGCCTCAGAGTTCCATCCATTCCTATAATACGTCCAGTATCGACGCTCAATCGTGGTAACACCTCAATTTCCTTCTGGCCTTCAGGTCAGGTATTCCTAGTAACCATCACATTAGTCCATGAATGAACTTCCAACTTGAGGGAGGATCTCTCCCTCCATTGCCCATTTCTCGATGTTCAACTCTCACTTGTAAACATCCGTTAAACAATTCACCCTTCCTTAGTGATGCAAATATCGCTATAACAACATTTGGGCGATCTCTTCGTTCCACGTGTCTTTTCACCAATTCTTCTTTAGACAATCCATGCTCTCAACATCTTATAATTCTCATAATTTCGAGGTCTTTTCTTCATCTAAGCAATGCTTTCATATCCACAAATGATTCTATACCTCTGCATTGCCTTTTATTCAATTCCCCTCAGGAAACTGCTACCTTGTACTCTTGTGGTAGGTGTTGCCTTGCAACGTCTTTTCACTCAAACAACATTTCCCAACTCAATCACAAGGACATTCACAAACCAATTCCAGTCATGCTCTAGCATGCCAATTCATACGGCCTTATCGTCATGATCATAAGATGATCGACTGATGTGAGACAGAGTTCTCAAGGTCGCTTAGATATATGGTAAAGGCAGTCAAAGACCCTTGAATAAGATGAGAAGTCCCTGAGTGGGTTGAAACTTGAGAACCATATGGCTAATTGTTATTCCTGATTTTGAGGAATGGTGACAGGACTCAGCTAAAGAGGAGAATGATCGAGAGATTTATAAATAAGAGAACTCCTGCTCATGGGTTACGAGCAAAGAAATGTTCATTATAAGTATGGAGCGTGCCTACGGAAAATAGCTGATTACCTGAGCGTAAAACACATGGTGGGAAATGGGTAGTAAGTCTTTTCTATTATGAATGAGGTCGAAGAAGAATCGGCATGCTGGATTGCCTGAAGTTAATGATTTCTTGGGATCGGTTGATTGAATTGGAACCATGAGCAAGGAAATCATGAGTTGTTGTTCCCTAAAGAATAGGGCACTGTTCTTAAAGGGCGATTGGACCATGAAGTGGTCATTGGTGAAAAGAAAAGTGGACGGACTTGATAGTCCCGACTGATTATGACTCTAGTGAATGATTTAGTAAGTGAAAAGAGCGCTTGAAGAATACTTACAAGGTGATTTGAGGTAATCGAACTGACCATTCGACAAGTGAACTGGTGAAGACCTTAGGACGAACAGATATTGTCACTCGAGGTGACTGAGTTATAGGAAGGAAAACGTGAATGTATGGTGGCATTAGAACCCTGGAGTAAAGGTATCGCCGTCGGCACAGACTCCAATGTTGACATCCTATGAAATAGAAAGGACATGGTGAATTTGAAGTGAGAAAATGCCATGAAGTTGTGTAGTTTCATCCTTAGGGTAAGAGACCCTATTGTAAAAGGAAGAAAAACTCTAAAGTGTCTTAGTATGATGAATGAACGTCTGTATCGAGAAAGAGGACGTAGAACTCGAATGACTCCTGGAGGTGAAATCTGAGAGATCGTTTTGTAATCAATATTGAATTTCAGGATGATGTTGACGTTCAGTGGAACAAATGGAATTGGGATAAGGTTGCCTTAGTGAGTATGGAACTCAGAGGATGATTGAATTGGTCATTACCATCTCGAGAGATGATGGTTGAACTCATGTAAGGAGTCATGAGAAACATGAATGACCTTCGAAAGTATCCTATGGAATTTAAGGAGATGTTCGATATATGACGAATGGAAAGAGCGTGAGTCGTGGACCTAATGAGATGAGATTCCTCAATCATGAAACTTTTGAAAAAGGGAAGCCTTGGGAAGCCTTTGAGGATTGGAATAAGTAACGAATCGACTATAGTCGATGTGAGTTGCGGAAAGTGCAAGCTTCTTGGGATTGATGAACTACAATAGACGTACCGTTGAAAGATTCCCTCCAAGAGCTATTCCATTGGTGAAATGGACTAAGGACGAGTCGTGACACAAATGGGTGAATGAACGTGAAAAGAGTTTTCGAGGACTTGAGTTAAGTTGATGACTACGCTATGTATGACGATTCCGGTTGGAAATCGAAAATCATATGAAGGTCGTAATAACACGACGTAGAATGGAACTTGAGACATAACAAAGCGATTTGAAATGAATATGGCTAGTACGTTGTGACAATAATGCCATATGAATTGGCCTGCTTAAAGCGTGATTGGAGTAGGTTTGCAAATGTTTCTCGCAACAAAATTTTAAAAATCTTACTTGAGTGGAAGAAGATTTCAAGTTTATATCTACTCCAAAAGATATCAAGTAGTAGATTTCTAAGAGGAATTGAACAAGAGGCAACGCAGATGTGTAGAATTGCTGGTGGATATGAGAGCGTTGCTTAGATGAAGGAAAGACCTCGAGAATTGTGTGAACTAAAGGAGGTTGAGGATATGGACTGCTTAAGAGAATTGAAGGTGAGGCATGTAGAACGAAGAGATCACCCAAGTGTGGTTATAGCGATATTCGTATCGCTAAGGAAGAGTGAATTGTTTAACGGATGCTTACAAATTGAGAGTTCAGCCTTGAGAAATGGGCAATGGAGGGACAAATCTTCCCTTGAAGAAATAAGAGATTCAACTCCTAAAATTGAAAGTCGCTAATGGACTAAAGTGATGGCTACTGGAAACACCTAGTCTGAAAATCAGAAGAAAATTGAGATGTGCCATGATTAAACACTGATACTGGAGGAATTATAGGAATGTATGGAACCCTTAAGACCCCAGAGACGGAAGTACGAGTCTAGAATTAAGGGGAAACTTAAGAAGATGACCCCATTGGAATTCGAAGGGAGAATTATGGTGTTTCCTGGGGATGGCACAAAGGTGTACCAAGATATATATATATATATATATATATATATATATATATATATATATATATATATATATATATATATATATATATATTGGTGATAAGGTTGAAAGTTGAAATTGTCTATCTTATAGTCGAACACTAGACGTGTAGGCGGAAGGGAAGGACAAGACGATGAAAGTTGAAGGATCACTTTGATCCAAGGGAATTTTCGGATGGAGTCAAGAATGGATTGCTACGGAAATAACCATGTGAATGTTTAAGGAGTTAAGGGGGGGCCATAACTCGATTTGATTAATGGAGGGCAAATTGATAAAACCCTTTAATCTCTGTTAGGGAGAAAAGAAGCTTAAAATGAGTAATACGCCGAAGGGTATGGATATTAAGAGTGCATTCTTGCGAGGGCTTGATTAAATGGTTATGGGCAAATGAAAGAGATAAGGTGAACGCTCTAGAATGAGCTGCTGGCAAATGATATTAATACCGAAAGAGAATAGAGAGAAGCAAATCAGATTGAGGGCTAAAGGAGACAAGTCCTAGGGAAGGATGGCTTTGGATTGGAAGGGATGAGCAAGATCGTCAAGCCATGGAAATGATTATCCGGAAAAATGAGGATGCGACGAAGCGCCAATACCCCAAAGGATTGGATGGTTAGAAGATTGCGAATTTCAAGAACGAAATTTCGTTAAGAGGGAAGAGTTGTGACATTCTGATTTTCAGTCAATTTCGGGCTCATTGATGAGAAGTGTATATCTAGAGATGTACTTCAGTCGTATTCCGCTCGAACCTAATCAATTCAAGTAGGCTGACCAAAAGGGAAAGGCTAACGCGAGACGAGGTACGTGGATCTAGGGAACGGCGCTTTGGCCACAAGGATTGTCGAGGGAACTAGTGATAGACCCTCACAATTACATGACAACCAAAACCGCCGCGAATTGACGAGTCCTAAACGTGATATGAATCACGAGGTTGATATGCGTAATGTCTGCAAAAGTCAACTGTTGGTTCGGAATAGGCCGGAACCACGTCTGATAGAGAAAACTATCATAGACGAGTCTTGAAAATTTTGAAATGGAAAATCAAGAATTTCAACGTTATTTGGATTGGCTGTCGCCCTATCGGAGATAATTGGATTGAGAAAAACGATGTTCCGGACGTCGGGGGTAAAATGATCATTTTGCCCCTCAAGCCTAAGACTTTGCCCTTGAAAATGAAGAAGGGCCTTTTAGACATTAAGCCTCTCATGGCTGCCGAAATTCATGGAGGAATAAGAGCCATTGGATCATCTTGGAATTGCAAGTAGACAAGTGTCACAAGATCAATTGAGGAGAGGTTTTGTCCAACTTTTCACCAAACATTCAACTCACCTTTGACCCAAGCTTGTATATAAGCCTCCTCTCTTTCTCTTCAATCATTTTTGGCTAGCCATTTCACCCCTAAGCCACCAAAACCCCATCTTCTTCCTCCTCCATCTTCTTCTCGTCGAAGACAGTTTCTGGACCTCCTGTTCGGTGCTATCGATGGCCGCTTTTGGCCACCATCTGACTGCTGGCTGATCACACACACCTAACCCTATGTCTTGCCAACCTCCTTAAAGTGGAATCAAGTCATTTGGAGCACCGAGGAGCTCCGGCCAAGAGTTTTCCCTGGAGTCAACGGAAACTGACTCAACCTGAGGTAGGTTCGATTTTTGACTCTTTTGATGGCCGAATTCTTGGATTTTTGGGCTCAAATTTTGTGAACACTCATAGACATATGTAGGATTCTGTGGTAAAAATTAGAGATTTATTTGATGAGTTTTTTACCACGAACCGACCTTGTACATTTTGCCCAGAAACTGCCAGATTATGACTTGCATTCTCCTTGTTTGTCTAGACGTTTCATTTTAACGCCAAGACAATTGGCATTTTTTTTCTTCCTTCCACACTAGGATCTCTTACCCTATGAAGAAAACCATACATTTCAGTGGCATTTTTTTAATTTGAATCCACCTTGTCTTTCTTATCCCATAAGACATCCGTCTTGGAGTCTCACCACCATCAGTTCATTTACTTTCGGATTCTAATGCCACCACACTTTAGCATTTTCCTTCCAATAGTTCAGCCACCTCAAGTGACAAGTTTCATTCTTTCTTGGTCTCCACAAATTCAAATTTCAGATATTCAATTCGACTTCCTGAAGTCGCCTTGCGATTACAATCTGAACACTCCTTTTGCTCATTCATTCATTCATTAAAATCGCAAGTAACTAGGACCATCAAGTCCATTCGCCTTTCTTTCCATCAATGATCATGTTATAATACAATCGTCCTTAAGGACCACGCCCTATTCTCTAGGGGTGATAACTCGCAATGCCACTTTTAGTGGTTTCGATTCAACCTCAATCAATCTCATAAAATCCACAAGGTCTGACAGACTGACACATCGGTCTCCTTATTATTCCTCACGACAACAAAAGGTTAATCACCATAAGCCTTATGAGATAGTAACAACATTTCCTTATAGGCACATTCTATTTTCTATAAGTGAAGTTCTCTTTTCTCACAATCCATGAACAAAAATTCTACTTATTCCTCTTCCGATCATCCATTTCTCTCCTTGATGTCCATTACGGTTCATCAGATTCAGGAATAACAATTAGCCATAAGACTTTCAAATCTAATCCACTCAGAAACTTCACATCTCATTTAAAGGGTCCCTGACCACCCTTAATACGCTTAGACGACCTTGAGAACTCTGTCTCATAATGATCAACCTTCCTCAAGTCCTTTCAAAGCTATTAAAGTTCAAGCAATCCTTACTCTCGTGTAACCTTAGAAATGTACTTTCCATGGAACAATTCAACGAAGACAATCTAAGCAAATATCATGCCTTCAAGGGAAATTCTTCCTTTGGTGAACTTTCATTAGTCATCGACAGCCTCTTCAAGCTAATAGCTATTAGAGTTGCTTCCCTTCCTTAATGAATTCAATACCTCTAAGGTTCTTTTCCAAATTCTCAATCTAGAGAAAGGCAGTTTAGGAATCATTTTCTCCATCGAAACTTAGTCAAACTCAGCCTTATACATCGTTCCTCAAGCTTTCCATCAAGCGATTTTCATTTTCTATCGCCTTTTCTATGATCTCTACCATTTACTTTGCTACAAAAAGTAACTGTAGTCTTAGTGTCTGGGATAATAAAGGCAGCTCCTTCTCGAGTCTACCTACCCATCTACTTTCTCATTTCCCTTCAAAGTTCTCATGACCTTTTCAACTCTTAGGTTTTGTATAGTCCACAAGCTCGAGCCAAACGCTTTTCTAGCACTCGTATTCTGATTACTCATCTTTACTCAATTCTCACGACTCCCTTCAGTTCTAGAGTCATATTATATCTTGCATACTCGAGCCAATGCTCTTCTAGTGACCATTCTCTTGTCGTTCAACCTCATTCGGATCTTATGGTACTTGAACCACTACAATTTCCTCTAAGAATTAATGACTTGAGTCATCTACTCGAGTCTAGTAGTCTCAGGCTCTCATCTCATCATCTACCACCAACAAACAACCATCTAATGGTCCCTATGTAACCCTCAACTAATTGCCAATTATCTAAGTATTCCAATTCATCCTTAAGCAACAACCACATTACAAACTAGCCTTAACTAGGCAATTTCTCAATTAACAGTCAATTACTAAACAAGCCTTAGCTCGGCAACTATCAAACAAGCACTCAAGGCATCAATTCAATGAGTTAATCACTCATACATTAGGTCTAGAGGCATCTGCCACTCTATCATAAACGCGACAGGCTATCTCATTCTCAACAGACATCAGTTCAATGGGTATAAACCCCACAGGTCGTCTAACCTCTCAGTTATACCTTGGCCAAGCCAATCACATGATGTCAATCATAAAACATGCCTAACAGGCCCATCACAAACATTACTTTTCTTTTTCAAAGGGCACCCACTGCCAAACACGAAGTTTTTAACCATGCCACTCATATGCGCCATTACACATGCCATGCCACTTTCGATCATTCTTTTCGAGGATCAATCACGTGCCACACATCTCTTAACCACAATTGGACTCAACTTAATATCTAGACTTCTCTTTCAAGTTATGATTTGGGTCATTCCTGCTTCTTGCCATCCTAGAAGCCTGCCAGGAGCCGCTCCTTGCCCGGACCTCTCTATCCCGGCGATCACTCCCCGCCCTCATCAGTCATGGCCATTGCAGGTTGTCCCAAGTTATACATCTACGGAGAAAGCCCTATTCCACATGTCACATACCATGTTTCATTATAGTTTATAGGTATCCCATTAAATTGTCACATACCAAGCGATAGTTTATTAAGTCTAACAGCGATAAGTTCATGCATGCATCCTCATCAACTTTCGTTTCAAAGCCACAAACACATACACAACATGTTCATTCTCACCACTTGTCATACAACAATCGTCTCCACATCAAGCCTTATTAATAGAAAAGCTCTAGTTCCACAAAGACCATCGCTTCTCACAGATCAATTGCCTATATTCAACCATATACCTCAAATCTAGTTGTTATTCAAGTCAAATCCATATGCATTCGATCACAACTGATCTATAATCCAAATATTCCTTCCTTGTTTTCCTGTATACACCTCATTTCATACCATCTAAGATCATTAATAACAATCGATAACTAAACCATTAGGATACAACGCAATTCAAGCCTGAATCGACTAATGCCAATCACCTCTTTATAACTCATACTCCCTAAGTTGGGTCATTGACAAACCACAATCACAATCATATAACCCAATCGACCCTTCATTCATAAGCCATTCTCTAGCAACCTCAAATCCAAGCTTATGACTCCTCAATTTCTATTCACTTCCTTGTGAGCCTTTTTCATAAAATCACTCAAGATCATTCATTAAATCGGCACTAGGACCATTAGAATATTACACAAGTTCAAACCTATAGTCCTCAAGATTCAGCAATCTATGCTTATCCCTCAAGGTCTCATTACCTAATTGTCCTCAAGTCATCGCTCCTTATCACTCCAAGTCTCAATCACATTGGATCGAGCTGACCTTACTCTGATACCACTTAAACGAGGATGTCACGCCCCGAACCTATCAGGCACGCAAAATCCCACCAGGGTCGTTTTGTCTCGGTGGTACCTAGGATCCGTCGACCAACAATTTATAACTTTTAAATAATACAAACATACGGAAGCGATGAAACTTCTCAATTCAATTCAATCTTAAGATAACTCGGGATATATGGTACATCTTCTTATAAACGCCGACTACAAGCTCTGAGGATACAACTCTAACTTCAAGGTGACATGAAATCCCTAAAGTTACAAAAGTGTAAATCCATTTCATATAATCACTTCTTTAAACACCGATCATTGGCAAGCTCAGATTTCCATCGCCTGGACTTGAAAAAGTTAATCGCATGACAGGGTGAGATATAAATCTCAGCAAGTTCACCCTAAACCTAGACTAGGCCATTGGTCCTCCTAGATTATGCAATAAAACAACAAATAATGATTCATTGATAAAACAACACATGATAATAAAACATCAATGCACCTTGATACATCTGACATAACGCAATCACGATTCAAGGATAATCATATCATCACAACCAAGCTTCATACTAGCACAACTTTAAATTCATAAGCAAAGATGTGTCCTCAATTTCATCACAACTTTCAATTTCAATAACAAGCCCACGTTAATACGCATTAGGCTAATCACAAATTTAATCCCAATGGCCAAGACCGCGTCAATGCGCCTCAAGCTAATCACAAATTTAAACCCAATGACTAAGCCCATGTCAATACGTCTCAGGCTAATCAAGGTCTCGATTGACAACCTGTGTTCTGACATATCAGGTTTCAAAGGCTATTTTGATACTTGTGTCAACACGTATCAAGACTATCCCGTGTTTTGACGCATCAAGATATCAATTCTCATTTCAATAGCTATGCCCGCGTCAATAAGCCTAAGGCTCGGTCCGCGTCATTACGTCTTAAACCATCAAATTGATAAACCCACGTTAAACGCATTAGGTTTTCAATGCCATTCTCAGCCTGTGTCGACACATAATCAATCTCGTCCCGCGTCTCAACGCATCAGGATATTAGCCAGTACAACCCCGCGTCTCAATGCATCAGGGTACTAACCATCATAACCCCGCGTCTTAGCGCATCAGGGTGCCACAAGCTCTTAGGCTCACAAATCAAACTCTCCTCTTAAGAAACTTCATAATCGAATACAATTTTTATCAGTAAAGTAATGAATTATTACCATGCGAGACGTCAAGGCCAAACGCCCACAAGGTGATATCAAGTACATAGCAAGACAGCCAATCTAACGATTTGTTCTCTTGCCAACTCATTCATATTTTTCGACAGTCACCATTCAAGGCCAATATGTCACATGGCCATACCAACATCCATGTCAATCGAATGCACACAACAATAATATAGCCATGAGAGTTATAATTTCTTATCATCAGGAGTACACACGACTCAGACCTCAATTATCTCAGTCGATCATGAACAATCAATGCAATAGACTCTCAAATTCATCAATATATCATCCAAACGCACCCAGTAGTATCCTAATTTCCTAGCAAAGGTTTATGAGTCACTTACTTTTCAATTTAATCCATAAAATTTCCTCCAAGACTCCTCCAAAGATTCAGTTCCCTTGATCCCAAAACAGAACAGCCGTGCAATCTAATCCAAAGTTCGTCAAACGATCAATTTTTCTATTCCAATCACCAATTCACGGAGCATACACCTCATTAACATCTCAATTAACATTTTAGTATGTCTTAATGATGAATTTAAAGCATGGCGACACCTCCTACAGCCCTCAAAGGGCTCAATTCATCCAAATCAAAACAGGGCAGAATTCGGTTCTGCCCTCTACCTCCTTAATCAGTCTATAATTCAACTCTAAACCTTGATTTACCATAAAATCAACTTGCTAACATGTCCTACTACATCTATAGGAGTCTTACCAAAAGTTTTGGAGCAAGTCGAAGCCTCGAAGTGCCGTAAACGGCCTTGGTTCTACTCGGTCCATCGGCGGCAGATCCTGCTCCACAGAAACCCTCACAAATGAACCATGGAAATCCATCTAAACCCAATCAAACTCACAATTTCAGCTCATCCAAAACAAGTACTATGAGTTAAGAAATCCTCACCAAAAATTTGAAGCAATTTGAAGTCTTGAGTGGCCAAATGAAGACCTTCCCCTAACTCGATCAGAATCTGCCTCGTCTAAACCTTTATCCACTCAAATCGAGCTATGGGAAGATCTACCAGGTCAAATTGAACTTATAATATGTTTATGAAAATATAAGATAATAAGCTTTCATTTGGCGGTAGTTTTACCTCGATCCGGTATCGGACGAATGAAATATGATCGGAATAGTAAAATGGGTTAGGACTGGTCGGCTGGGAGCTCTCGGCCAAGATGAATAAATTGAAGAAGAAGAATGGAGAGAGAGAGAGAGAGAGAGAGAGAGAGAGAGAGAGAGAGAGAGAGAGAGAGTGCGTTGAATTGAGTGAAGGGGAGAGAGAGAAATTGATATAACTTAATCCACTTGGTCAAAATCCTTTGAATGATATGTTAAAAGCTTGTATTAAATGCTAACCAATTACATAATACCACTTGTCTCCATCTCAATTATGTCACTTGTCTTCATCTAAATAATGTCTTGACTCTCATTGACTTTCATTGACCAAGACACCCTCTCATTTTCAGCAGCCACTAGGATCTTGGAATTGACTAAATTGTCATTCTTCAATTGTTAAGACAATGCCAATTCTTGAGGGGCAAAATTGTAATTTTCCTCTCGTCGTCCGAAATTTCGTTTTTTCAATTCAAATTAACTTCGATGAGAACGTTGGAATCTTTATTATTCAATTTTCAATTTTGAGATTTTATTTCATATCTCAAGCCTTGAGGGGGCGGAAATTCGGAATGTCCCAATCCAGTCGCTTGTTAATATAAGCTCAAATTCATTCTGCAGATGCAAAATGCAATGCATGATTGACAAAAATTAAATATGAAATATGATTTGATTATAGTTAGTTCTAATTTTCTATGCCAAAAAAAGACTGAAAAATGGGTTAATCAAAATTTAGGCACAGAGAGTCGGCTGGCCCTTGGCAGACTTGAGGGAAAAACAATTGAAAAAGAAAGAAAGAAAGAAATATAAAAGATAGAATAGAAAATAGTAAAAAAGTATCCACATGGCACTACCAAGTTTCAAGTCAGCGATTTCCTGTTAAATAATATGTACACAGGGATGTTTAGTTGCATAAGTTTTATTCACATCATATTTGGACGCTCTACATTAGCTAAAATTTTCCACACATGTCCACTTGTGCATCCACATCATACTTCTGCGGGCTTTTTTCCAAAACAGGCGAAAAAAACAAAGTATTTACCAAATCAGGTTTAAAAATAATAAATTGACCAAACCAGGGGCTGACTGCCGAGCGGGATGCTTCAATTTTTTTTTTTTCCTCGGCATCATCAGAGCTTTCCAAAAACCCTGGTGACAAATTGGACGTGCCTTAGACAGAGAGAGAGAGAGAGAGAGAGAGACGGGGCGGAGAGAGGGGGAGGTCAGGCACGGTCACCATTTTGGCGTTTTGCCTGTGCATTAAGAAATTAGGTGTCTTCAACCTTTTGCGGTGGAAACCTGTATCCGTTGCTTTCCTGCTGGTGGATGCCCTCGATCAGATCTTTAGAGAGCTAAAGTGGAGACTCGTGGCGGGGTTTTACGGCGGGTGTAGGAATGAGGAGATCGGATACCGTGCCTCACTAATGATCTCTGGTGGTGTTGGTGGATTTCCATGCAAGGAGGAGATGTACTGTGGTACTGTGTTTTGAGGCAATTTTAATTATTTTTTTATTATTCAATTTATTTTCTGGAATGGACAAAATGTTAATGAAATTCGTATATAATACCATGTTCTGTATTAACAAACGAGCGAGCGAACGAATGGACGAGCGAGCAAGTGAACGAATGAACGAGCGAGCGAGCGAGCGAAGGAACGATCGAAAGAACAAGTGCTTGGGATCGAGGCTAGCTCGCTCGAACAAATTAACGAATGAGCATTCATTTCGCGGCCTTGATCGACCGTTCGTTCATTCGCCTGTTCGCTCACTCGCTCAGAGCGGGGTCGAGGTTTTAATTTTTGTCATTTTGCCAAAAAAAATTGAAGCATCCTGCTCGGTTTAATCTAATTCGGAGGGATCTTTTAAAAAAAAAAATTGTAAAAGTAAGGAGTTCATTATATAAAATAAAAGTAAGAAAACTTAATTAGATGAGAAATAAAAGTATAGGGACAAAGAGAAAAAAAAAATTATAGTGAGGAGGGGCTTTTGTAGACGTTTACGTATCCACGTACTACTTCTTGTTGTTATACAATCACGTCCTTTCCACAAATGCAAAGAGATATCTTATAACATATTGCAGGGCATAGGATATTCTAGTTCTTGGTCTGAAAATCATACTCTTTACTCTAAAAAGACTAATAAACAGTAGAGTGAACCACTGATTATCCTATGAGAAATGAATTACTTGCACTAAACTCACTTGTTAACAGCTTGTCAGTATCAATTCACCAAAGGACGGGATTTCCATTTTGCTCTTTCGGCGAAATTGAAAATATTATCTGATTTCAATAAGTTATAACAACATGAAATATATATCTACCCGAGCTTCTTGAGGTATATATCAAGTAAAATGGAAAAACTATTTCAGACATGTGCTAAGCCTTTAGTTCAGTTTTTGATAGAACAATGCTACATGTATTGAGGAAGTTAAGGAACCTTATTAAATTCTATTAGCATGACAATATTGCTTGAATGCCACGATACTTCAATACCCAATTTTGGAGGTAGAAAAGTAGGGCTTTTTTTTTTTTGGGTTCCAAAATAGGATAAAAAAAATAAAAATTTACCAAAACAGATGAAGAAAAAAATCACCAGTTTAGGTCCCGGTCAGCTTGTCTATTTTTTTATTTTATATATATATATATATATATTTTGCGACGAGGTATTTTGTTTACCTTTTGTCTTGTTTTGTTTATTTTTTGTCCAGTAAGGTGCTCTGCACTTAGACTCCATTCCCTTTTTTTTTTTTTTACTTTTTTTTTGTTCTTTTATCATTATTTTAGCCGATCAAACGTTAAGGCGAAATGAAGCATTGTAGTTGTTTTCGAATTCAGTTGAAGTCCAATAGAAATTCGAAAGCGTATTTCGCAGAGTCGTGAAGGCGAGGTAGTCCCCGCCTCCCCGGGCTCTTAATATGTATTTACAAATCTAATGAAATTCGAAATCCAACGTGAAAATTTCTGTTATGGGTTTACATGGACACGAATTTTTTTTTTTTTACTTGTTCGTGATCATGACCAATCATCTGATCTGTTTCCTCACCGGTTCCACCGTGCTCGGGTTCACGTCATTCCCGGAAGATTCCGTCACGTAGAACAACCGCGCCTCTAAATTTTTCGACCCATTAGGTTTTTCGATTCAACATTAAAAATTTGATTGTGCATGTATCCGACCCGTTAGGATTTTCACATTGGATTTCGAATTTCATCATATTTGTAAATACGAATTAAATGCCTGGGGACTACCTCGACTTCACGACTCCGCGGAATATGGGTCCGAGTTTCTATTAGACTTCGACTCAATTCAAAAACACCTTATTACATTGTTTCATTTTGCCTTCACGTTTGATCGGCTAAAATAATGATTAAAAAAATAAAATAAAATAAAATAAAATAAGATTGGACTCTAAGTGCCGAACACCTTACTGGACAAAAAAGTAGATAAAACAAGATAAAAAAAATAAACAAAAGAACTATTAGCAAAAAAAGAAAAAGAAAAAGTAAACAAGCTGCTCGGCAGTCACAATGCCAAGTGAGGCCTGCTCGACATTAAGACTGCCAAGCGGAACCTAAATTGGTAATTATTTTATTCATCTGCTGGGCATTGAGACTGCCAAGCGAGAGCTGAGTTGGTAATTTTTTTCTTCACCTATTTTGGCAATTTTTTATTTTGTATTCTATTTTGAAAAAAGGCCCGAGAAAAGTACTTAGTATGTGAGATTTTGTTGAATCATTGTCAATTATAAAATTTTGTTAAATGATTGTCAATTATTCTAAAATTTTAGGCCGTTAGCCAAAGGCATGATATATTATTTTGATATTTTAACACTTCCCCTCAAGCATGGAGGGATTTTGACATTAACCTAAGGTGTGAAAATATTCAAGCAGGAAGGCAAATAGGAAACAAAAAGATTTCAAATTAAGACCTTATGGGCTGATAATATGTGAGATTTTATGAAACAACATTATGCTCTGATAATATGTGAGATTTTATGAAACAAATATCAAATTTTAATGAATAGATATCTAAATATTTTAGCATAATAAATGTATTGTCATAAATTTTGCTCGTACAACAACCATTTTTCATCTTATTGACGCGAATGCTGCATGTTTCTCCATTCCACTCTCACTTCCGCTTCCATGACTAAACGAGATGACCCAATTCAATATTGGATGACCCGCTCGGGCTCAGAGCAGCCTCGGCTTCGTCCTTCAAAGACTTCACTCGCTCCCTCTTGATCTCATCCTCCTCCGACTCCAACTCTCTGACTCGCTTCTCCACCTCCTCCAAACTCAACAACCTGCTCTCCGACCCGTTGACCGCAGGTCAATCTTGATTTCCTCATCCATCAGCCCTTTGTTCTGCCGCTGCAAAGCGTACAGCGGCCATGCCACCATCAGCACGCCGGCGCACACTGCCTCGAGCACGGAGATCCACCCGCAGTGAGTCATGAACCCACCTATTGAGCTGTAGTTCTGCACCTCCAACTGCGGCGACCACGTCTTCACCACCAGGCCCCTCCCCCGGTCCGCTCCAGGAACCCCTCTGGGTGAAGCGGGCCCATGTCTGGGTTAGGCATTGCTGACCTCGCGGTCTTCCCGTCTCTCTTGCGGAGGTTGCGGACCACCCACAACAACCGTTGGCCACTCCTCTCCAATCGTGCCGCAATTTCCTTCAATTGTTCAACCGAGAAAACGCCCAAGCTCCCAAAAAACAAGAACACGATGCCTCCTTTCAGCTGCGAGTGCAGCCACGTCAGACAATCTGACATGCCAGTGCTGCCGCCCTCTCTTTCCCTCTCCGCCTGTGATAAGCGGCCGACGCAGTAGAGTGGAGGAGTGGGACCGTCGGGCACCCACTTGTCGTCCCTGATCGCTTGCACTGCCCTGGGCGCCAGCTTCTTGAACGTGTTAATTATGATCCCAACAGACGTGGCCATGTTCGTGGATGTTGGAAATTAGAGAGTCGCAGATACCAAATGTTGGAATAAGTAAATTATTGATATTCGATTATAATCGATGAAGGATTATATAGTAGTTATGGACCCTTTAAATAACTAGAACAAAAGTTATCTTGAAAACAAACAACAATAAATAAACATAGTTTCCTAGACAACAAATTTCAAGACTCCAAGTCTCTAGATGATAGTTGCAAGACTCCAATTCACGAGATGAGCTTGGATTACGAAAAGTCTTTTGAAGTTTCCAACAACCTCCTTTAAATCGAGCTCATTGACCATGTCGATCATTCTCTTGAGTTTAAAGAAGGATTTGTCTTCAACGACTTCGTGAACATGTCAACCACTTGGTTTTTCGACTTGCAAAACTGTAACGCAATCTTCCCAGACTTCACTAGATCTCAAATGAAATGATACTTTATATCAATGTGCTTGCTTCTTCTATGAAAGACCGGATGCTTTGCAAGGGCAATTGCCGACTTATTATCACAATTAAGCAATTCTTGCTACCACTGGAAGACCTTTTTTGCCATGAAAAGATAGAGCAAGTCTAATGACTCCAAAATGGAGATGAGTATGCCCTTGTTGAGCCCATTGGAGAGGAAACTCTTGAGAAATCTATAAAGTAACACAAATTGTTCTTGCCTTTGTGGGGTTAACATCTTCACTCTTTTTAAAAGGCAAACGAACAAAGAAATCAGGATTCTTCCAAAGAGACTTTGAACATATCTTAGAGAACTGGGAATGGGAATCAACACAGCAAGAAAGAAGCATCGAACGTAGCCAAATTGCTTGAGTAGCATAATAAGCCGCTGCTATGTATTCCGCTTTTGCACTGGACAAAGCAACCACTTGTTGCTTCTTAGAGGGCCAAGAAAAAATTCCATTTCCTAGAGAGAAAACAAATCTGTAAGTACTCTTCCTTTTTCCAATATCACCTCCTTAATCATTATTTATATATCTCACAAGCTGAAAATCATTAGAAAAAGTGTAGAATATACCGTCATCCACAGTACCTTTAATGTACCGTATAATCCTTTTTGTTATCTGCAAGTGTAATTGTCTAAGAGTCTTTATAAATATGCTTACCATCCCAACACTATAAACAAGATCTGGCTGAGTAAAATCAAATATTGTATACTCCCGACTAGCCTCTTGAAATATGTGGGATCAACTTAGGAACCACTTTCATCTTTTGTCGACTTCAATCTTTTCTCTATGGGAGTGCTAATTGGTTTACAAGCAGCCATCTTGAAACCCTCAAGAATATACTTGGCATACTTTTGTCGACAAACAAAAATACTATCCTCTGATTGTTTAACTTCAAGGCCGAGAAAATAACACATGAGACCCATGTCCGCCATCTCAACTCACAAGTCATGGCCTCCCTAAAGTCAGAAATCATCTCTTGACAATTTTTAGTAAACTAGATCATCAACATATAAGCAAACAATAGATATCTCAACGTTCAAGCCAATCTTCACATATAAAGTATGCTCATAAGGACATCAATAATCATGATTCATGAAATAAGAATCAATTCTGGTATGCCATGCTTATGGTGCTTGCTTAAGACCGTACAGAGATTTCTTTAATTTGTAGACCAAGTCTTCTTGTCCTTTCTTGACATACCCTTTGGGTTGATCTACATACACCTCGTCCTCAAGCATGCCATTGAGAAATGCGGACTTGACATCCATTTGGTGTGTTTTCCAACATCTTTGAGCAGCCAAAGCAAAGATCATGCGAATAGTATCCATTCTTGTAACCGGAGCAAATACCTCAAAATAGTCAATCCCGAATTTTTGTTTGCAACCCTTGACTACATGAGGAGCCTTCAACTGATCAACATCACTATTAGGCTTATACATGGTCTTATAGACCCATTTTACGCTGATGGATTTCTTGCCTTCTGAAATAGATGTAAGCTCCCACGTATCATTTTTCTCGATCGCATATATCTCATCATCCATAGCACGAACCCAACCATTATCTTGGGAAGCCTCCTTAAAATTTGTGGGATCACGATCCATGAAGAGAGAACAATTAATAATTTCTTCATCAGAGGGATCATCATCATTCGAAAAAACGCAATCTCTCAAACAAGTCCGTAAAACTCATTCTTACCGTGGACTTTGAAGAAATTTCGATAGAATTCGATGGAATCTCTGCTATCAGATCAGGTTGCACCGATACTGTTACTGGTTCAAATTGACTATTTGAATCGTGTTGAACCGACTCTTCTCATCTAGGATAAAGTGAAACTACTTCTTCTCCTCCGTGTCACAAGTCTACTCACCTTCCTTATCGAAGGTAACATCTCGACTGATAACAAACTTCTTCATTACCGGATTATACAATCGATAACCCTTGATCTCAGTGCTATAACTAAGGAAGATGCACTTCTCACTCTTCTCATCAAGCTTCTTACTAAGCTCATTTGGCACATGAGCATAAGCAATACGCCCGAACATGCGAAGATGCTGAACATAAGGGGCTTGACCACTCCACACTTCCGTTGGAGTCTTGAACTCAAGACCTTTAGTAGGACATCGATTCAACAAGTAAACAGCACAAGCAACCGCCTCTAGCCAGAAATGCTTAGGGCAAATGTTTGGAACGAAGCAGAGTACGAACCATATTGACAATAGTGCGGTTTTTTCTCTCCGCTACTCCATTTTGTTGAGAAGTATACCATGCTGTCAAATGATGCTTAAAGCCACATTTTTTTAAAGAAACCATCACCAACCAAATATTCTGTGCCACTATCAATTCGGAGAATTTGAATTTGGTGCTCACTTTGTTTTCGACATAGGTTTTGAACTCCTCACAAGTCTGCACAGAGAGAGAGAGAGAGAGAGAGAGAGAGAGAGAGAGAGAGAGAGAGAGAGAGAGAGAGAGAGAGAGAGAGAGAGAGAGAGAGAGAGATGAATGCATGCAATGAGTGCAAGCTCTGGGCATGATTTCTTGATGAATAGATTCATAAGAATTTTCCAAAAAGTTTTAGTTAAATGAATGCAGTTACATCCCTGCTAATGCAAGCCCTGCTAGAGTAATCCCTCCTCAGCACTTTGTATAGAGAACATCATAGTAACCCACTGATATAGAGAACATACGTACAAAATATGTTCAAAGTAACACATTCTGGCAAACTCATACATGTGTTGTTACTACAAGCAACAACAATAAAACCACAATTATCTTCAATCTAGAATATTCTTTTTTCATGTATGTCAATTCATGTTTCAAGTGCTTCATTTGTTTCAGTTGTGCCCTGAGAGCTTTGACCTCGGCAACTATTGAACCACCACCGTCTCATCATGAGTCGACATCATCGATTGTGCCATCTTCAAGGGAAAAAGTAAGGATATTTAGTTAAGGACGTATTACTCTAGTAGATTTCTATAAAGTAATAAATTCAACAATTTTCTTTCGCCATAGAAAAAGCTCTTGACACACGTTGATATAGAGTCAACCATGAAATTATGCACAATGTCTAAAGCATAAGCAAAAACTAACCTTTCTTCTATAGCAGGAATGAGACCCTCAGTCAAAGCCTCTCCACAAATCTAAATCCCAAGGCACAGTCATTACTCATAATCGATTAATACCAATTGAAAGAACATCTCAGGGTGTGCACGAGACTCACCTATGGTATGCAATGGAACAGTTTTCTCATAAGAACGATACGCTCTATCAAACTAAGATAGAAAAAACAATGAATCCATAGCACGACATTCACTGCAAGTAGAACTGAAGAAATTTAATTTCTTTTGGACTTGCTCTTTAAAAGGTTCAAGAATTCCAGTCGTCTAATTTTCATCTGCATAGGGTTCACTTCCCCGAACACACTGTAGATTTTAATTTGTTAAAGCCATCGATACTATCAGCAACAATTTTAGATATTTATATTCCAATGACCCACTAAACAAGGTTATTTTCATTTTTTTTAACAAGAATTGAAGCCTTCAACCTTGCGACAAGAGAATGTCAAGCATATGCTTAGTAATGGCAAAATGACACAAATAGTCCCTAAACTTTGGTAGAATGTGCAATCTGGTCCCTGAACTTTTAATTTGTTCAATTTAGTCCATGAACTTTGGCAGAATGTGCAATTTGATCCCCAAACTTTTGACTTGTTCAATTCAGTCCCTGAACTTTTAGTAAATGTTCAATTTAGTCCATGAACTATATGAAAATGTCCTTGATATTAAATTAATAAAAGGACTATGTTGAACATTTTCCTATAATTCAAGAATTAGATTGAACATGCGCTAAAGGTTTAGAGACTAAATTGAACAAGTCAAAAGTTTAGGGATAAAATTACACATTCTGCCAAAATTCAGAGACTAAATCGAACAAATTAAAAGTTTAGAGATCAAATCGCACATTCTGTCAAAATTCAAGAACCATTTATGTAAATATCCCCAAACACATGCTTAGCAATCGTGTATTACAGATTCTCAAAGAATCAAAAAAGCACAGCCAGAGAAAACAAATTACCCCAAGGCCAAGTGATAAAAACTCACCATTGACTGGGTATAGATCAATCGGGTCACAATGAACCGTGTAACCGTGGCTCGTCCTCTTCGCAAGGTCATCGTTAATGTCCCTGCAAACTACTCAAGAATATCCCCTCTGCATTGTTGAGAGTCATCACCTATCACGGGGTAGAGAGAGGCTACTATCAATGAGAGTTGTCGCAAATAGGAGGATCGTCGTCCAGTATCCAATTGCCATTATCCATCACTCTAGCATGAAGGAATGAGAGGGTTTAGTGTTACGAGGAATGATGGAGTCAGGGGATTTTAGGGTTCTCAATTTGGGCGTGTTTTGATGACAATTTACCCAAAAAATAAGAAAAGAATAAGTCGTTTTTATTTTTCGGCGGCCACGTTAGCGTCGGACCAACCATGTAGGACAGTCAGTGCTGATTAGGAATACACATGAGCATTTTTTGAGAGCTAAATTGGCCGAAAGATTGAATTGTTAAAAAGTAAAAAGGTATAGGACTAAATCGGCAAAATTAAAAGGTTTAGAACTGAATCTGAAAAATATGAAAATATTTATGATTGAATCCATAAAATTAAAAGGTTTATGACTGAATCGACAAAAGTGCAATAGGTTTAGGACTTTTTTGAAAATTTTTCCATTAATATAGTATTGAGATTTTCCCACGTCAACATCGACGAGCTAAATGGACTGAACTGATATGATTACAAAAGGTTTAGGACTCAATTAACAAAAAATAAATGTGATTGACTTAACAATTACAATAAATTTAACAATTTTTGAATAATTTTTTCAATATAAGTATACAAGCCATGGGCCATCTTCAATCCATCGTTTCTAGGTTTAGGACTTCTTGCCATCCTTATATTGAGTCATCAAGTGTACATCCTAGCCAGATTTTAGCCAAATGATTGACTTTGACCCAAGCATTTCAGGCTCATGCTCGACTGGAGCCTCAAGATTGAATTCGACTTGATAAAATGTTCAGTAAGCTCAGGTTCGACTTGTCTAGACTCAAACCGTCAAGCAAATTCTCATTTGAGCTCGACGAGGTTGAATATTTCCTTATATTGAGTTTTATATACAATTAAAAATAATTGACATGTCTTTGAGAATCTAACTGTGAAACTAGGTCCACAAGCGGCTCATGTCAAGCACTTAACTCGATGCAAGCTCATTGAACTCGACTCGAAACAAAGCCTGTGCACGACCGCTAATAAGCTGGGATGAGGTAGGTCCGACTCATAGGTGATCGGGCCCTAGTACTTTCCAAGTTCATCATCCTCGTTCCTGGCCACAAAGGGTCCATGGTCCACATTAAACATGTTCTGGATCTTGTCTATGATGGAAATGAGGAAAAACGAAAAAGAGAGCGACCCTCTTATGTCCTTCTTCCTCATTGTTGCCTAGGTAGCACATGGTAATACTTCTCACCAATTTCTCAATTTCTGACCAGAAATTGATTTCTCTACTTCTTCTCAAAAATAAAAGTTGATTTTTTCTAATTTTGTTCCCGATTAATTTCTGATCGAAGAAATTCGTTTAGTAACAGCTGAAAATCTTTATTTTTGAAATATTATTAATAAAATCTTTGGCGGCGGCGGCCGGCCACAAGTGGCAATGGTGGTTGGTCGAGACTCGTGTGGTCGCAAAATTGATTCTGGAACTGAAAAGTATAAATTTTTAACTTCTTAAAATTGATCAAAAATCCAACCAGAAGTGAAAAATCCAGCCATAAGTTAATTTTATTATCAAATGTATTTTTACTTCGAAATTGATTTTATCAAACGAATTTACCTATTAGATTGATTTATGACAGAGAAATTTTCATTCTGCATTGTTATCATGCAGCATCGTAAATGTCAAAATCCCATTTTGAATCAAAAACCTCTTTCTGCGTTGGCGCCGCCGGAAAGACTTGGGTTAAAGTGTTGCTTTGCAGAGGTGTGCACAGAGAGAAGGGCAACTAGACCTGCAAAATCGAATCTTGGCTTCGCCCACCTCTCCATGTCCAAACTCCGATCGAAACCTTTAAAAATTTCACCTTTTTCTGCCTTTTTCCATCGTTTTTCATCGCAAGTGTCAGTGAAGAGGTGTCGATCGAACGGTGCCATAGAGAATTGATGGGTAGGGGTAGTGGGGAAGGGGGCCCCCACAGGAATCGAAACCATTCCAACCTTTCCTTTCGCTATTTCCAATTTTGACCCCACCACCTTCCTTCCCTCACCCATGTGCTTTTCTCTCTCTCTCTCTCTCCCTCTCTCTCGCTGGCTCTCAAGTTACGTTCCAAGTAGTGCAAGCTGCAAGGCAATGCTCCTCTGACTGGGACTCTCAATCCTCATGAGCTGAGAAAAGACAGAGCCTTTCTCCCTAACCGAGCTTCACTCACTCCCTCTCTCTCTCTCTCCAATATGAGGAAGACCACTCGCCTCTTCTTCACCACCACCTGCTCTTCCTCCTCCTCTGTTTCTCCGCCACCTCCCAGCACGCCGCCGCGACCGCCGACGACGAGGCCTCAATGCTGGCTGTAAAGAAGTCCCTCGCCGCCCCGGATTCCCTCGGCTGGTCCGACCAGGACCCATGCAAGTGGTCCCACGTGGTCTGCTCCGAGTCCAACCGGGCCACTCGCATCCAAATCGGCCACCGGGACCTCCAAGGTACGCTCCCCTCGGACCTCAACGCCCTCACCCAGCTCGAGCGCCTCGAACTCCTGTTCAACAGCCTTTCCGGGTCGCTCCTGAAGAGAAAGAATATTTGACAAGGGATTGCGTAAAGTTACTTTTATCTCATAGAATATTTGACAACCCTTATAATCGACATATAATAGTATATTGACGAAATTTAAAAAACAAATAAAGTTTAAGAATGAAAAGTTGAACACAAAATTGACAAGTCAGCAGTTTTAAAGGCCACGTCAGGGAATCCTAAAGATGAAGATTAGGATGTTTAACGGAATGCATGGCTCATTAAATATACCGGAGAAATCCAAGTAAAAGGCATGTCCAACATATCAACGAGATACTCATGAAAGAAAAGTTTATTGCCTTCTAAGATATAGCACACACTGCGGCTCGTAAAATGTAATAGGATGGGTAGAACTAGATAATAAAAAAAATCATGTATTCGATGCACAAGAATTTGATATTGCCTTTCTTCTATGTTAAGGATTCAAAATCGAGTCTATCCCGGCTCCACAATACCGACTAGTTTCATTGCATGCGCTTTGTATGCGCATGTCTTGATAATTTCCCACGTTGTTACTTATATTTATAAGTTAGGGTTACGATAATTTATGGTAGAAAATACCAAGTAGAAAAAATTATCAATGGAAAATAGAAAATGCGGCTTGAAAATCTAAATTCAGAGTTGGTGTAATAGATATATCATAAAAGAATTAGAAAAGAAGATCTAGCACATTATTAGCTTCTTCACAAATTTAATTTTGTTTCCTTTCGGAGTGTGAAAAGTTGTTTTTTTTTTTTGTTAAGGTAAGTTTGTATGTACTTTGCAAAAGGCTAGGTACAAAAGAAAAACCGAACACAAAAATCATGAACCACCAATGGCAAAATTGACAAAGTGAGTTCAATGGTGAACCGGTTGTAAGATACACGAATGCATCAAATTAAGCCTAGTAACAGGGCATAATGAACAAGGAAAACTAAAAAGGCCAAACAGAGCGACCAAATCCAGGAGGCTTAGTGAAAGAGCCTGCCGAAATGGTGAGAAAGGGGAATCAAAGGCATAAACAAAACAACCCAAAAGCCCAGAAAAGAGCAACCTAACAAAGTAAAGCTAAGTGAAAAAAAAAAAAAAAAGGAGCAAAGAGCAGATGCAGAGGAGGCGCAAGTCCAACGGCAGCAACCACGGCATAAGAAGTCCAGAGCACATAGAAGAAGGCACCCGAGAAGCCCAAGCAGCAGCAAAAGGAACCAGACAAAGCACAAAAGTGGCTTGCCGAGCAAACTGAGCAGCGTAGGAGAGGGAACAGCAGCTCTGTACAGAACAATAGCACCAAAACCAGCAAGCAGCAGCAGAGTTTATAACCACCAGAGGAAACCCCGAAAACGCAGGGGAAGAGAGCCCACCGCAGCAGAGTTGGGAAGAGGAGAGCAACAAGAGGAAGAACAATACAGAAGGCCGGCCAAGAAAAAGGCAAGACAAAAAGGAAGCTAACCAAACTAAAAGGCTACCTAGAGAAAAAGGCAAAACAAGGCCAAAACAGCGGCCAAAACAAGAAGAGAAGGGAGCGGTAGCACAGACTCCAGCAAGACAACAGTTCAACTACAACAACAAGGAATAACCAAAGAAGAAGGGAGCTATGGGGAGAAAGAACAAACTAAAAAGAAGCCACGAAACAAGTAGCATGAACTGGCAGACCAACCACCAAAGCAGTCCCAACCGAGAGCAAGAAACCAAACCCAGCTGAGATCAAAATACCACCCCACCAACCATGACACTCCAACAACAGACACGCAAAAGAGAGAAGTAGGGGAGCCTGAGAAATAATGGGTACCCAGCAAAGTAAGAGCATAGCAGTTGGCAGAAAAGGAGTGCAAAAGTTAAGAGGTCCGCCAACATCTATCAATAAAGCACATAAGCAATCGGCTAATTCAGGGGGTAGACTCAGGAGGGTTGAGAAAGTAATCTGCCATCCTTCCGCCATCCAACTTCTTGTAAGAAAGAGAAGCATTAGCAAAGCATAAGAGTAAAAGCCGAAAAACTCAACTCGACAGCTCCTTGGCACCAAATACAAATAGGTTAACTCCATAGAGTGATGACTTCCCATGTCAAGGAAGACCCTATAGCTAAAGGAATCATTATAGCAAAATGCAGAATTCATCGGAAGACACCATCATTAGAAAGCATTTCGATGCTCTTCAAATATAGTGGGAGAAAGTCCCCAATTGGCTTGGAGACGCCTATTGCGAGGGAGATCTCGGATACGTCCCATAGAAGCAACCTTGTCCTTGACCATTTTTGTGAGGTGCAAGAGAAGCCTCGGAGCAAAAAGAGCTTTGTTGCGGAACAGTATATTATTCCTCTCGATCCAAATAATATGGCATAAATAGCCAAGAGAAAATCTAGCAATCCGATGAGTAAATGAGGATCCCCAATATGATCTTTCGCCCACCTAATCAAAGCTCGAAATATCACTTTTATGGGACGTCATGTTCTTTATAATATTACTGTCATGTTCTTTATAATATCACTTTTAATCAACCTTTTCAACGGTAAATTAAAGCTCAAAATACTCTTTGTCTTCACAACTCCAAGGCCAACCGAGGAAATAGGAAAAAAAGGAAAAGAAAGAAAAAGTAAAGCAAACAAAAAATAATAATTAAAAAAAATTTGAAATATGATGATGATGATAATAATAATAATAATAATAATAATAATAATAATAATAATAATAATAAAATTTATACACGTGAGCCGCTGCCTATGTTAAAAATGAGCAAGGGTAATATTTCGTTAGAGCGTACCCTTTTTAGCGACGCGTTGCATTGGCGCCCAGGTGTAGCGAAAAATGAGCAAGGGTCTTTGCACCAAGAGAGGTGGGTGCAAAGGGTAAGGAAGCTAGCTTTTGGCCATCATTCCTAAAGTAATGCGCCATATCGGTGTCCGATATGGTGATAAATGAGCAAGGGTCCCCACACTTCTGTGGGCGAGTGTGGATGGCAAAAAAAGCCCAAGGGATAGGAATTAGATTGGGGAGTTGGAATGTAGGGACCTTAACGGGTAAATTGAGGGAATTGACAGATACTTTTGCTAGAAGAAAAGTGAATATTGCTTGCCTGCAAGAGACTAAATGGAAAGGAGAGAAGGTTAAGGAAGTGGATGGCACCGGATTCAAGTTATGGTATACAGGCACAACAAAGAGTATAAATGGAGTTGGGATTCTGATCGATAAAAATTTCAAGGATAGAATGGTTGATGTTAAAAGAATAGGAAATATGATTATTTTAGTTAAACTAGTAGTGGGGGATTTAATTTTGAATATCCTTAGTGTGTATGCCCCTCAAGTTGGATTGCAAGCGTCCAAGAAGAGCAGATTTTGGGAAGATTTGGAAGAGATTTTAAGGCGGATACCACATGAGGAGAAGCTATTCATAGGATGAGATCTAAATGGACATGTCGGTCAGAGTAGTGGAGGTTTTGACAGAGTTCATGGAGGTTTTGGATATGGGACTAGAAATGAGGTTGGTGAAGACATCTTGAGTGTGGCATTAGCTTATGATTTGATGTTGGCAAACACTTTTTTTAGGAAAAGATAATCACATCTGATCACTTTTTGCAGCGGTCAAAATTGTAGCCAGATTGATTTCTTTCTTGACAGAAGAGAGGATAGAGCTTCGTATGTAAATTGTAAGGTATGCCCTGGTGAATGTGTAGTTACACAATATAAGTTGGTGGTCTTAGAAGTTCGGTATAACAAAGTACAGAAGATAAAGAGAAGTGCGCATCATCCCAAAGTAAGATGGTAGAAGTTACATGAGGATAAACAAACAAAATTCAAGGAAAAAATGCTACAGAAAGGACCGTGGCGACTGGAGGGCGAAGTAAATATGATGTGGAAAGAGATGTCTAACTGCATCCAAATAGTGGCAAAAGAGGTGTTAGGGAAAAGTAGAGGAAATGGACATCACACAAAGGAAACCTAGTGGTGGAATGAAGAGGTGCAGGAGGCAATTAAGTAGAAGAAGGAGTGTTTCAAATGCCTACATCAATGTCCTAATGAAGAGAATTTGCAAAAGTTTAGATTGATGAGAAAAAGTGCCAAAAAAGTTGTACGAGAGGCCAGGGGCAAGGTTTTCACCGATATGTGCGACAAACTTGGGAGTAAAGAAGGAGAAAAAGGCATCTATACTTGAAAATCAAGAGACAAGAAAAGTAAAGACTTAACACAGGTTAGATGTATCAAGGATGAAAATCAAACACTCTTGATAAGAGATGAAGACGTCAAGGGCAGGTGGATAAGTTATTTTAACAAACTTTTTAATGGGGAGAGCAATAGAAGTGAAATGGATTTGGAAGGTGCTTCTGATGATTCAAATAAAAGGTTTGTGCGTAGAGTTAAAGCACGAGAAGTTAGGGAGACATTAAAAAAATGAAGACTAGTAAAGCCTTGGGACCCGATGGTATTCCTATTGAAGTATGGAGATGCTTAGGGGATGTAGCAATAAGTTGGTTGACTAATCTTTTTAACAAGATCCTCCATACTAATAAGATGCTTGATGAATGGAGGAAGAGTATATTTGTACCTATATACAAGAACAAGGGGGATATCCAGAATTGTTCTAATTATAGAGGCATCAAGCTTATGAGCCATACAATAAAATTATGGGAGAGAGTTATTGAGCATCATTTGAGAATAGAGATCAAGGTTTCTATCAATCAATTTGGATTTATACCAGGAAGATTTACCGTGGAGGCTATTTTCTTAATACGGCAATTGATGGAAAGATATCGAGAAAGAAAGAAGGATCTCCATATGATCTTTATTGATCTCGAGAAGGCGTATGATAGGGTTCCAAGAAAGGTTTTGTGGTGGATTCTTGAGAAGAAAAAAGTACCTTCAAAGTATGTGGAGGTAATCAAGGACATGTATAACGGTGCTACTACATGTGTGAAGGCTTGTAATGGCACATCAAGTTATTTTCCAATCACAGTAGGTTTACGCAAAGGTTCTGCTTTGAGCCCTTACCTTTTTATCCTGGTTATGGATGAGCTAACAAAAGATATTCAAGATGAGGTACCGTGGTGTATGCTATTTGCTGATGATATCGTGCTTATTGATAAGACCAGGAGTGTGGTTAACGCTAAGTTAGAAGTATGGAGAGGCACGTTGGAGTCTAAAGGATTTACGCTAAGTCGAAGTAAGACGAAATACTTGAAGTGTGAGTTTGACACGACAGGAATAGGGGATCAAGAAGCCATAAATATGCTCAGACAGGAGGTACCCAAAAAAGATACATTTAGATATCTGAGATCAATATTGCAAAAGGAGGGAGAGATTGATGAGGATGTAAGCCATATAATCAGAGCAGGTTGGATGAAATGGCGCAGTGCATCGAGATTTTTGTGTAATCGCAAAATTCCTCTTAGGTTAAAAGGAAAATTTTATAGAACATCAGTCAGACCTACCATGTTGTATGGAGTTGAATGTTGGCCAGTACAAAGGAAACATAAGCATAAAATGGAAGTAACGAAAATGAGGATGTTAAGGTGGATGTGTGGTCATACAAGGATGGATAAGATAAGAAATAAAGAGATTCGACGAAAATTTAGAGTAGAATCGATGGCGGAAAAGATGAGAGAGCATAGATTGAGATGGTTTGGGCATATTCTCCGAAGACCTTTAATGTACCAGTACGAACAGAAGTTTGCTATCGAGAGCATAACACGAAAAAAGCAAGAGGTCGGCCGAAACTTACTTGGGGGAAAGTAGTAAAACAAGATTTAATGGAGTGGGAATTAGATTGGCGTGCGGTTTGTCTTAAGACGGAGTGGAGGGAGGCTATTAGTATTGTGGAGGGGTAGTGTATAGATCGATAGATATATATTTATTTATTTATTTATTTTTACACATTTATCTCTTTTCCCTCCCTTAATTCTGCTTTTATTTTTATGATTCTTTGGGGTTCATCGACCGCCGACCCCAACTAGTTTGGAATAAAGGTATTGTTGATGTTGATATTGAACCGCTGCCTATGCTACATAGGATAGTTGGCATCCACCTCAGCTATTTTCGATCGAAATTAGCTAAGCGAACTCAATTAACAAAATGTGAAGATATTTAGGAATCAATCGATATAATTAAAAATGTTTGAGCTACAAAAAAATAAATAACATCCTCTTTTTTAAGAATTTGCGACTCGCAAGATACCGTCATTTTCACGGTCACTCAAATATTGTTGTACTAGGAAACGCCTTTAAATAAATAACCATTGGGCTCATTAGACTCTTTTCCTGGTCTAGTGAATTAGGTAAAATTGAAAGCCGAAGTCTAGTTGGCCGGATTGATGATTCTTTTTCGTAGTTCGAATCTGGATGGACGATTCAAATCGAGCATGTTTCACGCATTTAGTCCGGTTGTGAATCACGTTGGCAAGCAGTTGGAGAACTTGTAATGAGAGGGGCAGAGAGAGACAAGGACATCTGCTATTTAATGAGCCATGCATTCCCCGAAAGCCTTTCCAAAGGCAACCTATGTTACCTTGTTGCATCAAAGTAACTCGTCAACATTGTCGTGGTTGCTTAATGCTTCTCCACACGTGCAAAAGTGACCATTTAGTTCCATCTTTTATGTCTCGACCTTCCCTAGCGCCACATGGAAGCGTACATCGGTTCTAATGGTGAGTCAAATCTTCTCAAAACGAGTTCTGAATCAGCAGCACCACTGACTTGCCCTCATTTCTACTAGTGCGCATATTGGAATGTCAAATCTTCTTGACCATAAATTGAGGACGGCGATATGGAAATGGACTTCTAGAGTTCCTTGTAGTTATAATCTCTAAATCCCATTCAATTTTGTCCGTAACAAAAAGCAAACATAAGAAGCTAAAATCAATACGAGTTCAATGTTGCATATACATTTGGAATACATAATATGTAACAGAGGTATGTTAGATTGAATCGACATCTAGTATAAATCGTAAGGCATATCATGTAAGTGTGCAAGCTGCAAGCCGGCTTCGATCCATCAAGTTTTGGGTTAGGACTTCTAGCCATCCCTATTGTGAGTCGTCAATGTACACCTTAGACTCGATTTTAGCCAAATGATAGACTTTGACTCGAGTATTTCAAGCTCATACTCGACTTGAGCCTCAAGATCGAGTCCAACTTGATTGAATATTCTCTAAGTACAAGTAAATTCTCATTCGAGGTCGATGAGATTGAAGATTTCTTATGTTCTATACACACTTAAAAATTTTTTAAAAAAAAAATGAAGTGCCTTTGAGAATCTAACTATGAATCTAGGTCCGTGAGCTGCTATGTAAAGTAGTTAATTTGACTCGAGAACCCTTGAACTCAGACTCGAAACAAAGCCCGAGCTTGCCTGCTAGGTCTGACTCTTAGGTGACGGACCGTAGTGCCATTGAGCTCCTAATTCCCG
Organism: Rhodomyrtus tomentosa; assembly: GCA_028455895.1. NCBI lineage: Eukaryota > Viridiplantae > Streptophyta > Magnoliopsida > Myrtales > Myrtaceae > Rhodomyrtus > Rhodomyrtus tomentosa. The sequence continues at coordinate 26,737,576 of JAPCWY010000009.1, read as the reverse complement.
TTCCTAGCCGCAAAGGATAGGCACGGTTCACACTAAAAGTATTCTGAATCTCGTCTGTGACCGGAATGAAGAAAAATGAAATAGAGGGCGACCCTCTTCTGTCCTCCTTCCTCGTTATCGCCTAACTGTCAAAATGCCCTTTTGATCAAAACCCTCTTCCTGCGTTGGCAATAACAGAAAGACTTGGGTAAAGTGTTGCAGAGAGCGTGCAACGGCGAGAAAGCCAACTGGACCGGCAAAATCGAATCTTGGCTTCACCCTACCATGTCCGAACTCCGTCCGAAACCTTTAAAAATTTCACATTTTTTCTTCTTTTTCCATCATAAATGGTGTAAACAAGGTTAAAGCAACATGTGTAAATAAGAATGAGCATGGCTCCAGGTAGAACCGAGAACTTGAAACCAGAACCTGTAGGAGCTCGTCAGAATTCAGGTTTCAAGGTATGTAGGGTAGGTTTATGATTCCAAAAAATAATAAACTTATCCCAACGGATAAGTTCCACTACTTATAACCTGAAACTTAGACCCTGATCTTGAAATAATTTTTTTGTGTTTTTCTTTATATTTGTCTTCGCTTGATCTTATTATGTTCTATAAAGTCTAGTGATGAGTATATAATCTGAAGCCAACCAAATTTTTAGATTTCAGGTTCTAAAAAATGATAAACTTGTTCCAAGAGATTGGTTTCAGGTTCTAAATATAACATGTACAAAACCTAAAACTGCTAACATTTACTTTCCCTTAACAGTTGTAAAGTTCATTTTCATTTTGCTTAACTAAAAATAAAAAATAAAAATAAAAGAAAAGAAATTTGTAGGTTTTCGAGTAGCCTGGAAAGGATTAGTTCCAAATCTCATGATATAACAGATAGGTTCTAGGTTCCAAAAAATGAGTAAATTGCTCCAATAGGTATGTTTCAAGTTACAGGTGGAATCTATAAGGAATTTGGAAACGTTCATTCCTATCCTAGACGGAGAATTTTTTTCATCATGTACCCCAAATTCTCTCTCTCTTTTTTAATTCGAATCATGTACCCCAAATTCGAGAATCTGAATTTTGTGACGTTATAGAATTGATTGATTGAGTAAAAATGCTAACTTGGAGCAGGTAGCCTGGTAGGGGTTGGGCAAGGGTTCCTCAGGAAACGAAACCATTCCAGCCTTTCGTTTATTCCAATTTTGACACTACCACCTTCTCTCACCTCCACCCCATGTCCCTCTTTCGCTCTCTCTCTCTTCCTGGCTCAAGTTTGGTTCCAAGTAGTGCAACCTGCAAGGCAATGCTCCTCTGCCCTCTCAAACCTCATGAGCTGAGGAAAAACAGCGAGTGTGGCATTATCCATCTACCACGAGGACTCGAAAGAGTCATATGATTTGTCACTCATTTGGCACGGTAATGTCAGTTGGTTGATTTAGATAGTACGTTAATAATATTGGTGAACTATGGAAGGTGCAGACGTCGGCGAAGAGCAACATAAAGAGGAGATGTTGAAAATCAAGGGGGGATCATGGGTAAATCGGGAGTGATATATGGAGAGAAGATTTTGGAAATCAAGAGGAAATCATGATAAATATGTAGAGAGACGATTTTGAAAATCAAGAGGCAATTGTGGGTAAAATCGTGAGTGACATATGGTTAATATAAATAGGAGCATATTATGGCTTTCAGTCGAAGAACATTCTTCTCCCGGGAAATTTACCTTCAAATTGTTATCTTCTTGATTCCTTCAATTTTCTTCAGATTTAAGTGTCGATGCTCTTATTCAAAATTGAGATTATCGTATTTATTATTTTTCTCTTTAAGAATTTGCAGCCAGTTTTTGGCTGGATATTGAACGTGACTTCTTGTTCACGATTGTCAAACTATATTTTTTTCTTTTATCTGGCGATTAAATGTTTTCTTTGTTGTTCTTTGCTCAAGGCTATGTTATACCTCGCCGGATATGGAAGGTTAAATGATTTTGATTTTTGTTTGACATAATAACTATGCAATAGAATCCCATATTATCTAGAAATGCTGACATAGTGGAAAATAGCATAGTATAATGCTCCATCCCTCAGCTCAGGGGCGAATGTAGAAATAAGAAAGTTCTAGTGGGGGAAAACTGCAAAATTGAAAGTATTACAAAATAGAAGTACTTTTCAAATTAGGTTGGAAAAAAAAAAATTAGGTTGGAAATATTTTGCAAGAAGCTGCTTCCACAATTTCAGTTGTGTTTCTCTCGCAGAATGCCACAATATGCTATACCATGCACTTATAGTGGTAATGGGCTTGAATATTGCCTAGTAAAAATAATAAATGAAAATTATTAATTCGTGCACGAAAATACTTAGGCATATTCATAAATGATAATTTTTCATTTAATTTAATTTATTTTTTTATTTTCAATTATTTTAAGGTATAAATGATATCATTTAGAAATATTACTTTAGAAAAAAAAACGAAAATGAAAATAGCTTTGCCCAAAATCCACTTATTATTGCAACTTAGAAAAGAAAATGAATGTAAAGGAATTGAGAAAGTAAAGATGAAAAAATGTTGTCCTCTTTTTTTTTTTTTAAGGAGTATATTTTCTCCACTTTTGAACGAGTTTCTTTCACGGGTGAAAAATATTTTTCTTGACTAGCTTATTTTTCGTAAACCAAATCCCGAAAACTCTGAAAGTTGTTTTCTGTAAAACAATATGAGGCTTAACTCAACCTAGTTTTTTTTTATCCTCATCTTGATCAAGTCTTGTCTCGTGTTCAAATGTACACCAATCTTCAAACAATTCAATTTATATCAGCCTTATCTAATCGTGACTTGCGCCAACTAGCATTATTCCCAACTCTGGCCGAACATTTAAAACCTTTTATATCTTGAAATTCAGCCAACTTTGGTCAACCCAAGTCGACTTTAGCACAGATAGTTGCCACTTACCAATCTTGGATCCGTTAAGATATTCACACGTCTTGAAAACATCACCCGCTTTTGTAAATCGAGATCAATTTGGGAAAATATAGAATAGGAAGACATGTTTTCAGAACGAACAAGGTAGTGCTTGCCTGAAATAGGCATCCGAATTGAACCGAGAACCTTTTGTCATTTTATAAATCTGACAAATCATTCCCGATGAGAATAAGCGTGAGCGAGGACTTCAAAAATCTTATGTCTTTAGATCTTCAATCGGATTCTTGCTCACCATCCTTCTCTCCTTCGATGAATTCAAAACGAGGAAGGAAAATTCTAAACCTATGTCAATCTCAACAAACTTTTTATTTCGATCGATTTAATTTGAAATCTTTAATAATTCAGCAATGAAGTCTTTTTGAATGTAGACGCTGGCCGTTCTATGTGGCCCAACCAGCCCTTATGCGAACAATTTTTTACTTTATAAAAATATTATAATTTTTTATATAATTTTCGCTATGGACCCGCAGAATAAGAAAGGGAAAGGAAAAAGAGAAAAAAAATTAAATAAAAATTGAGAATACTTGTAAAAAAAATAATAATAATAAGAGAGAGAATTCAAGCTCTTGTGGATCCCCCGCTCTCATTTATGTTGAAACAGTGATGAAATTGAAAGAGGAAAAGGCCATTCCATCGAGAAGGTGGTTGGTGAGATCGTGGCTAAGCAAAAAAAAAAAAAACAGAAAAGAAAGAAAATTTGTCACTTATAAAAATCAATGACGATGTGGCCTATCTTGGTGGGAAATGGCTTGATTGTGCCACCTCATCCTGGTAACTTTTCTTGGTTAGTCATTCAAAAATTCCATGAGGGATTAGCACGTAAAGATGCCAAGCGCGATTTCAAGAAAAAAAAAAAGGAGTGGCTTGATGGAGATAAATCAAAGAAGTTCATGCAACCCGACGCTATACTGTCGATGATTGACTAGAGAGGGATAAATCGGGCTGAACAACGGATGACATGACACTGTATTTATGATCTTTGTGGTGAGTTGTTGTTAAGGTATTTTTATTTGAGGAAATTACTTTCAAAGTTAGGATTCAAGCGCCACAGGATTGCTGAAGCCGCTTCTTGCGGTATTCAACCTAAGTTGAAAAATAATCTGTAAAGAAGTCGGTTTGTCATAATTTAACCTTGTCAGTTTGCCAACAGTAAAAAAATTTACATTCTAGTAGGTCAGCATTCAACCTAAAGTTTCAGCTGAACCATGACGCATTATACTGATAAAAACATTTGCAGAAGATATAGTAATTAGTATTCTACGGCTGTATTATTTGGTCAAAGATAGATTTAAAAAAAAAAAATTTACTTCGATTTGTGACCAACTCTCCATTAACAAAGTGAGGTGACATGTGAGCTTTGAGCCGAGAACGAACTGAGACTACATTTAATTACGAGATGTAAAATAATACAATCTGGCTATAGTAAAATGGAAGTCGAATTTGATATCCCAAAAGACCAATGCAACGAAACCAAAGAGGACGGAAATCTCTAATTTTAACAAGAGCGTGGGACTAATTTTATTTTCATCTTGCCCTTCCAAATGAGTGACACATCATATGGTGCTTTCAAGTGCCAATAGTTGATCTATCCTACTACATCCACGACCCTAACTCTATTGGGATAGACAATCAGTTGTTCGACCCTAACTCTCCAGCTATCTTCGGGTAAACATGGACCTTTGAGCTTTTGAATGGCACGTCAATATGATCTCCGGGCATTAACTCATAGTTGAGGATCTCTGATCTTGGAAGGGTTAACATGACTACCGTCCACCTTGTATACATAACGCTTTGCCATACACATGAAAGGGACATTTGAAGCGTTCTTGATCCGACATTTAGGGCCCGAGAATACCCCCTTTGCCCTACGAAGGAACCCACTTGCATAAACAGCACAGGTTGGGATATTCTCCTCGATGGCTCTTAGGAAGCCTGCACGACTTTTGGTCTTCTTGTTCTGAGAGGCAAAAACTCAACAATGTCAACAAACTCCACCACGGATCTATCAACTCACAATGGTAAAACCAATATAAAGAGGGAGCCAGAAATGTTGTTTACCCTTCCATTCATCTCATCGATGGCAACGCCATTGAATGTTTCAATTTAGTCTTCGAATTCTGCCTGTGGCTGGATCAATTAGCGGAACCCTTAATTCCTTTTACACATGAAGATAATAAATCAACGGTTGTGGTTCAGAAACCAAAACCCTGAAAGTGAAACCTTAACAAAAGCAACCAAGTTGACTCGCAAACCTTAACAGCGGGGCCTCTTCAATTGCGGAAGCCAAACATGTTAGCCGCCCTACACTGAAGCTAATCCTCGTCGTCCTGCGTCTTTCTCCTTCTTCTCTTCCATATGTATTATGTATATCGCATCTGGAACTGGATCCGTGATCGGATTGGTTCTTGGAGACCTTCTCCAATTTTCAAAATAATCATCCGCAGGAAACACGCTAAGCCCTTATCCTTAAAATCTGCAAGGCCTTTTTTTTTGGATTTTTATTTTTTAATTAACATTTAAATACTAATTAACTTCCCAACTTGAAAAAAATCAGATGCATATTTAGGGAAAACAAATAAATCGGACCTGGGCTCAGCTCCATGGCTTCCTCATTTACCGAATCCCACTCTCCGAAGCTACTCAAACCAACAGTAGAGCAAAGCAACACAGAACCTGCAGCGCGACCTCACGAGTGAGCACTAAGTGTGGATTGTCTCTCAACTTGAATTAATAGAGGGATTAAATTTAACATCTTTATATCGTTTAAGAACTAAATTAAATATGTTATAAAAGTTCAGAAAATATATCGATCAAATTAAAAATTCATGAATCACATTGCACACCGCGTCAAAGTCCAAAAATCATTCGTGGCACTATCCCAAATAAAAACGGCGAAACCATATTTTATTATGCTCTTATTTGATTCTTGAACTTAAAATATGTTTAAACCATGCAAAAATATATTAAGAAGACATGAGAATACAAATATAGAAAGAAACATGAAAGTCAATAAAATGTTGGTGATGTAGATATATTTATTCGACATCGTTTTCCAAAGTTTTTGAATTTTTCACTTCTTTTCGTAAGTTTAAAAGATGATGTACAGTGTATTCAAAAATTTTGTGGGGAATTCAGAAAACAAAAAGCAGAGATGATGTAAAATATATAATTTTAAAATCCCAATTATTGTTCTTCTACCGCTTACGCACACACACAAAATCTCCTTCTATTGTTTTGATGACTGCAAATTTTTCTTAATAATTGCTCCCTGCAAATTTATCTTTACATCAAATTGTTGAATTGCTTACATATACAGATTTTTTCACGTTGATTCTTGTGCTTCTTTTTTTTAGGATAGTTGTTGCCACGCTTTGGGATCATCATGAAGACTGACGTTTACCGCTACCATCGCTGATGCTGGCTATCTCCACCGCCAGACTCTGCCCCCATCGCCGCCGAAAAGCTCGGATCGTGCACACCATTGCTTCTTCTGCTAATTCAAATCTTCGACATTTTGCTTCCGTGATTTCTTTACTAAAGTGCCATTGATAATTGCCACGGTTGCAAAGTGGAACGCTTGGTTCGAATTGGCGTCGATCGTCGACGGCAAGAGCTATTCTTGAGTGCTGACCAAGTGCTCGACGAATTGCCTGGGAAAGAAAATCTGAATTTCTTCGCCATGGCTTAATTGTTAAGGATTTGCCATGTTGAGTGCTAATGGTCCCGCACTCATCTCTCGAAGATATGGCCGAAAATGTTGGGAAGTTTCAAATAAACGAGGTGAGCTGCCTTCCTACTTCCCCATATGTCATTATCTTCGGATGCATAATTATATTTCCTTGCCGCATCAAAGTAACGTTGCCAGGAATCAGGATCGCTTTAATGCTTCTCCAAACGTGGAAAGTGACTGTTTTTTTCTATCTTCTTGGCCTCGACCTTCCGTGGCGCTACATGGAAGCATCCTTTGGGTTCAATAATGTGTCGTATTTTCCCAAAGGGAGTTCTGAATCGGTAGCACCGCTGATCTGCACATATTTCTGCTGGTATGCATATGGGAATGTCGTGGCTCTTGACCGCAGATTGCGGATGTGGATGTGGATGTGGATATGGAAATGTACTACTAGAGTTCCCTATAGTTGCAATCTCGGAAATGGGCCGAACCTCAACCACCATGTCCTTGCAGTTTTTGCTCATTTTTGCTGACTCTTAATCCCTTTCAATCTCTGCCCATACCAAAAAATCAGGATAAGAAAAGAAAATCAATACGAGTTCAATGTTGCATATCGATTTGTAATAAATAGTCTGTAATAGAATTTTTGTTAGATTGAATTGACATCTAGAATAAACCGTAGGGCATATCACATAAGTAGAGAAAAAAAAAACCTTAAACCTATTGTAATTGTGCAAATTCAGTCGTAAACTTTTTCTTTAGCCAATTAAATCCAAAATGTTTTGCAGTTGTGCTAATTCAGTTCATTTGACCGATCGACACTAATGTTGCAAAATTTTGATAATACTTTAATATCTTTGAAATTATAATTTTTTTCTCTCTTTCTCTTTTTCTTTTCCTTTTTTTTAGGGCTTGGGCAGACAAGAAATTGTCGCTCATCGGCCCTTATGCGTGGCTTGCAAGCCCTCGTTGATCGTTGGGCAAGGGCTCGCAACTCTCACCTCAGTCGGCAAGGGCGTATAGCCCTCGACCAGTGGTCGGCGGAGGTCGCCGCCCAACCCCTCTAAAAAGAAAATAAAAAAAAAGACAAAAAAATTATTAAGAAATAATTAAAAAAATTGAAAGTATTAACAAATTACTAAAACTTTGCCACATCAACGTCGTCACACAATTATAAAAGATTCATGACTCTATTAACAAAAAAAAAATTAAAATTAAATTGGTACTGTTGTAATAGATTTAGAAATTTTTTTGATAATTTTTTCATAAAAGTGTACAAGTTGTGGGCCACCTTCATTCCATTGAAAGGCTAGGACTTCTTGCGATCCCTATCTTAAGTGTACACGTTAAACTGATTTTAGCCAAATGATGGACTTTGACTCAAGTATTTCAGGCTCACGCTCGACTCGAGCCTCAAGATTTAATCCAACATGATAGAATGTTGTGTATGCTCAAGCTGGACTTGTCTACATTAAAACTGTCAAGTAAATTCTCATTTGAGCTCGACGAGATCGAATATTTTCTTACATAAATTTCTACCTACATTTAAAATTAATTGACGTGCTTTTGAGAATCTAACTATGAGATTGGGTCCACAAGAGGGTCATGTAAAGCAGTTAGCTCTAGTCGAGCTCGTTGAACTCGACTCAAAACAAAGCCGGTGCATGTGCGTGACTGGGATGAAGTAGGTCCGACTCTTAGGTGACCGGACCCTTGTCCTTTCCGAGTTCCTTATCCCCGTTCCTGGCCGCAAAGGGTCCACGGTCCACATTAAACGTGCTCTCGATCTCATTTCTGACGGAAACGAGGAAAAACGAAAAAGAGAGCGACCCTCTTCTGTCCTCCTTCCTCGTTGTCGCCTAACTGTCAAAATCTCCTTTTGAATCAAAACCCTCTTTTCTGCATTGGCGACGCCAGATAGACTTGGGGTAAAGTGTTGCTTGCAGAGCGTGTGCACAGAGAGAAAGCCAAATAGACCTGCAAAATCGAATCTTGGCTTCACCCCTCCATGTCCAAACTCCGGTCCAAACCTTTAAAATTTTCACCTTTTCCCATATCGTTTTTTCATCGCAAGTGTCAGTGAAGAGGTGTCGATCGAGAATTGATCGGTAGGGTAAAAATGCCAACTTGAAGCTCGTGTGGGGGGGGGGGGGGGGGGGGGGGGGGGGGGGGGGGTGGGGTGGGGTTGTTGGGGTGGAAGGGGCCCCACAGGAATCGAAACCACTCCAGCCTTTCCCTATTTCCAATTTTGACCCCACCACCTTCCTTCCCTCCCCTCACCCATGTGCTTCTCTCTCTGTCTCTGGCTGTCTAGTTACCTTCTCACGTTCCAAGGAGTGCAAGCTGCAAGGCAATGCTCCTCTGACTCTCAAGCTGAGAAAAGACAGAGCCTTTCTCGCTAACCGGCTTCACTCTCTCTCTCTCCCTCTCTCTCTCTCTTCAAGATGAGGAAGACCACTCGCCTTCTTCTTCAACACCACCTGCTCTTCCTCCTCCTCTGTTTCTCTGCCACCTCCCCGCACGCCGCCGCGACCGCCGACGGCGAGGCCGCCGCAATGCTGGCCCTCAAGAAGTCCCTCGTCGCCCCGGATTCCCTCGGCTGGTCCGACCCGGACCCATGCAAGTGGTCCCACGTGGTCTGCTCCGAGTCCAACCGGGTCACCCGCATACAAATCGGCCACCAGGGCCTCCAAGGTACGCTCTCCTCGGACCTGAACGCCCTCACCCAGCTCGAGCGCCTCGAGCTCCAGTTCAACAGCCTCTCCGGCTCTCTCCCGAGCCTGAGCGGCCTGAGCTCGCTCCAGGTCCTCATGCTCAGCAACAACCAGTTCGATTCTATCCCGACCGGCTTCTTCGACGGCCTGTCGTCGCTGCGGTCCGTCGAGATCGACAACAACCCCTTCGCCGCCTGGGAGATACCCCAGAGCCTGCAGAATGCGTCCACGTTGCAGAATTTCTCTGCAAACTCTGCAAATGTGACCGGGAAGGTCCCCGACTTCTTCGGGGCCAACAACTTCCCCGGCCTGACTCTTCTTCACTTGGCATTGAATGATCTTGATGGGCGTTTGCCCCCTAGTTTTTCCGGGTCGCCGATTCAGTCGCTCTGGCTCAACGGGAGGGCCGGTAGTGGGAAGCTTAGTGGGGATATTGATGTTATAGCTAACATGACTTCCTTGATGGAGGTTTGGTTGCATTCTAATTCCTTCTCCGGCCCGTTACCAGACTTCTCGGGGCTCAAAGATTTGCAGACCCTGAGCCTACGGGACAATCTGTTCACCGGCCCTGTTCCGTCATCGTTGACGGGTCTCCAGTCCCTCCAGTCCGTCAACCTGACCAACAACTTCCTCCAAGGGCCAGTGCCCGCGTTCGGAAGCTCGGTCCAGGTGGACATGGCTGCGGATTCAAACAGCTTCTGTCTGCCAGGCCCCGGGGACTGTGATCCCAGAGTGAATACCTTGCTTTTTATCGCGAAGTCGATGGGTTATCCACAGAGATTGGCGGAGAACTGGAAGGGGAATAACCCGTGCTCCGGTTGGATCGGGATCACTTGCAACAATGGGAACATCACCGTTGTGAACTTTGAGAAGATGGGCTTCAACGGCACCATTTCCCCGGCTTTCGCCTCGCTGACATCGCTGCAGAGGCTTATCCTTGCGAGCAATAATCTTACCGGTTCCATTCCCACAGAGCTTACCACACTCCCTGCACTCGTGCTTCTTGACTTGTCGAGTAATCAGCTTTATGGTAAAGTCCCGACTTTTAAGAGTAATGTGATCGTCAAAACCGATGGTAATCCGGACATTGGGAAAGATAAGAGCAGCCTTTCAACGCCTGGATCTCCCCAAGATGCAGCAGGTCCATCAGGTAGTATAACAAATCGACATGGCGGTCGATCAGGCAAAAAGTCTGCTTTGATCGGAGTCATAGTGGTTTCTGCCATTGGCGGTTTGTTTTTGATTATCTTGCTCGGTTTGTTGGGTTTCTGTCTATATAAGAAGAAACAAAAGCAGTTTACCAGAGTGCAGAGCCCCAATGCAATGGTGATTCATCCACGCCATTCTGGATCCGACAATGAAAGCGTGAAGATAACAGTTGCAGGATCGAGTGTTAGCGTCGGTGCGATCAGCGAGACTCATACTGTACTGGGCAGTGAAGCCGGCGACATTCAAATGGTCGAAGCAGGTAACATGGTGATTTCTATCCAAGTCCTGAGGAATGTCACCAACAATTTCAGCGAGGAAAATATATTAGGACGAGGTGGTTTTGGGACGGTGTACAAGGGGGAACTACACGACGGGACAAAGATCGCGGTGAAAAGAATGGAGTGCGGGGTCATAACAGGGAAGGGCCTCGCAGAATTCAAGTCGGAGATTGCTGTTTTGACTAAGGTTCGACACCGACACCTCGTCGCCCTGCTCGGTTACTGCTTGGATGGCAATGAGAAGCTTCTTGTGTATGAGTACATGCCCCAAGGGACACTGAGTAGACATCTATTTAACTGGCCTGAAGAAGGATGTGCCCCGTTGGAATGGACGAGAAGGCTGATCATTGCCTTGGATGTGGCGAGGGGTGTCGAGTATCTCCATGGTTTGGCGCATCAGAGCTTTATACACCGGGACTTAAAGCCGTCGAACATCCTCCTTGGGGATGATATGAGAGCTAAGGTTTCGGATTTCGGTCTAGTGCGTCTTGCGCCTGAGGGAAAAGGCTCCATCGAAACCAGAATAGCCGGAACATTCGGGTACTTGGCACCGGAATATGCGGGTTAGTCCTGATCCATCATCTTTGAAAACACTTTATTTTTTTAAAGATAAGATGCTTGCGCCCAACTCACTCTGGTCTGGCAATTCACAACCAGGTTAATTTCGCAAGTATAGTATTATCTGTTTGAGACAATATTTTGTTAATGTTCTAGTTGACTCGCAATATCAATTGGCAAGACCCTTGTTGCAAAAAGGCAACATTTGCTGGAAATTGGACCTTCCCTCATGGCCTTGACATGCCAAGTTGTCTTAGCTAGTTAAATTCGATCTTGCTTCAAATCCATGTCAAACATTTTAACAACTAGACCATGGTCATGGTAATATGATTGCAGTGACTGGCCGAGTGACGACGAAAGTAGATGTCTTCAGTTTCGGGGTGATCTTGATGGAGTTGATCACTGGAAGGAAAGCGCTCGATGAGAGTCAGCCTGAGGACAGCATGCACTTGGTGACATGGTTCAGGAGAATGCACATCAACAAGGACACGTTTAAAAAGGCAATCGACCCTGCGCTCGATCTCAATAAGGAGACACTCGCCAGCATCAGCACGGTCGCCGAATTGGCGGGCCACTGTTGTGCTAGGGAACCTTACCAAAGGCCTGACATGGGCCACGCAGTCAACGTGTTATCTTCTCTGGTAGATGTGTGGAAACCGACCGATCACAACCCCGAGGACGTCTTCGGGATCGACCTGGAGATGTCATTGCCACAGGCCCTAAAGAAATGGCAGGCGTACGAAGGAACAAGCCACGTGGATTCCTCGGCATCATCATCCTACCTTCCGAGCTTGGATAACACCCAGACAAGCATACCCACCCGACCATACGGGTTCGCGGAGTCGTTCACATCCGTGGACGGGAGATGACATCGACCGTGTAAATTTGAGTGAGGGGGGTTTGTGTCCATTCTATTTGCTTCTTGATTTGCTGCTTTCGTGTCATGTAATCTATCTCGATACGTGATGATTCTTTCATGGTGTTTTTTAGCCCTGATCTGAGTTTCTAACCTTTTCTTTTACCCATTGATACTGTAGTTGATCCTGTTCTGTATGAGATGCTCTGCAAAAGGAATCCAGAGGTTTCTTGAAAACGGTTTTTTTTTTTTTTTGATTTTTTTTTTTCAATTTTTAGGCACACCCAATTTGCAGTACCATTAGATTCTTCAAACTAGGTTGATTCACTTCTTGTATTGATCTAGGACAGGATATTGCAATGGGAAAGTTGGGTGGGGCATGTGCAATCATAACCATGCATGTGTCAATGGGGGAATCATAAGGATTAGAAAGAAAAAAGGAAAAAACGGGGGGTGCTGAACAAGGTAACATGGGAGTCAAAAGGGCAGTTTCAACCACCTTGCAACAATAATGGGTCGGGTGAGACATTGGGTTTTCTTCTCTCTTTTTTTAACTTGTGGCTTCATATGTTGATCTTTTGGTTGATTACATTAACTAATGCTTCGGGACAGTTGTTAAATACATTCGATGTGAAACGGTTGGTCAATTTTTGAAGATCGATGTTGCACAACATAACACGATTAAAGTGAGGTTGTTAGAAATCACAAAACAAGGATTCTCAAGGTATCCGCTAATAAGATCGTCCAAAGCACGGTTCAAATTACATTGGGAATCTCCAAGCTCAAAAATCTCACTTATCTCGCCTTGTAATGAAATGCGACTCGATGCTTGACGGATCAAATTATTCAAACACGAAATTATTTGCACTCGAACGGGGATCCTCCCGCCCGAGATTATTCGGGACGGGAATATTTTATCGTTAGAGTGTACGAAGTTTGGAGTATAATTTAATAAGAGAGAAGGAGGGACAGGGGTCCGATCCATGTGAAAATGGAGGGTTGTGTCCCTCGGAGCACACATGGGTTCACGTTCGGGTCACCGGGCTTCCCAATGCAAAATTTTCTCAGCTGTCGTTGATTTGTTATTGTCGGTCGTACCCCTCTTCTCTTCCAAATTTTGTTTTTTTTTTAATTTCCGGTCCATATCCCCAAGTTTGCGTCTCCCTATGAAATTTTGACTGACCTATGCAATTATATTATCTGGGGATTAAAAAAAAATTATTGGGCGAAGACAGACATAACAGTGGGAAATACCATAATAGATCTATAAATTAATAATGAGAATAAAGAGGTTCAATAGTAAAATCTCACTTATTGGGTGGTTAAATATTTTTTTACCATCCTCTTTGAGATACCCATTTAACATTTTCAAAACGACGTGGAATTCGCCGTCACGAGCATAAACTCATGACTACTATGATTAAGTCATGTTTCTTCAAAACGAAAGGTAGCGAGATCTTCTAACGAAAGAGTGTGACTTTTCGTCTCATCGCATGGTATACTCTGGACCTTTTCATTTGTTTACGCTCTTACTCTTTTCTTGTTCAGCTTGTCTGGTTCGGGTATTGGTGCTTCTGGTCGGGCGCATTCGATGTGGGCGAAAGAGTTGTGCAAAGCCAAACAGGCCTAAATTAAGGCTCTAAAAAATTGGGCCCAGTGAAATTTGTGTTTACTGGAAAAGGTCGGCCCATAAGTCCAAAATCATTTTTCGGTATTTGCTGTCGGGACGACTTAAAATTTGTCTTCGACAGACGGGAAACGGCCTCCCGGGAGGTGAGGTACGCCTAAATCGGCTTCGTTAAGCGCCGCTGATTTGTTTTCTACTTAAGATAAGCAATTATCCCAGCACGTGCTTCTCGCGACACTGTGGATATCTTGCTTTCCGGCGACAGATGCATGGTGCATTGTCCGGCTTTATTGAACAACTTTAAAGTAGATCCAGCCTAACTCATCATGCTTCATAGTCCCTATAACTAGGCAGGTCAATGGGCCGAGCCGGCCCGAAGGTGAACAATACCGAGTTCGGGCCAAGCCGAGCAGAATTATTTTGTTCATTTTTTCTTTTTTTTTTTGGAAATTAAAATTAATTGACAAATATACCAAATGAAAGAATATAAAAAGAACAAATTAAATTAAATTAAAGGTGCTAAAAAAACATCCGAGCGTGGGGCTGGCCCGGTCCGAAATGGCCTGAAAATTAACTGAATTTTCGGGTCTATAACCACCCTATAACTTGAAACTGTGTTACATAGGTTTTCAAGTGCCTTGTAGCCTATATTACCGTATATTTTTTAATCATTTACGACAGTTATAGTTATTAACACATTGAACATTCAGTTACAAACCATAAAATGGATTCCATGATAAAATGTATATCCGCGTCTAGTAGTAGCATAATAAAGATGATAATGACGTCGGTACTAAAAGAAGCAAAGAGATTAATCAGCTTTCAGCCATCAGTTAAATCTATTAACAAGACACTAATGCGTTACACGAACCAAAGATTATATTTGTTATAGCATTTTATATATTGGTGTTGGCATAAATTTTCGTAAGAGAAATCCAATAATATGCATGAAGATTATAACAACATACATATTTCCGTCACGTTGTATGTTTTTTAGCCAAAAACGTAGTACGCAATCATATCCTTACTTGTCGAATGTGGAATATCTTGTTATCTATTTTGCTATCAACATTTCATTAGTCAAATATAGACTCTATCGTAATACTAATACATATTTCCAGTTATTGGTTTTTTTTTTTTGTAACCGAGATTTTTCACGTACAATTGACTATTAATCGAGATGGTAGGGGTATAAGCACTAATGCCGCCGGTTAAATTTCCCAAGACGCGATTGGAGAAATTCGAATCTAGAACCTCACGAGTTTAGCTGTCTATGGCTCAGGAATCTCATCGACTCGATCAACGCCCCATTGGCATATTATGTTGGATTATAAATAAAGTGTGTTTCATAATTTTTCGCGATGACGAATTTTTGTAACGATCCTTTGTTAGTGTTTACTTGTCAATTATGAAGACAATATGAGATTGATCAGTTTGTATTGTTGATTCTCAAGTAGTAATTTCTGCCAACGGTTTATTTGTCAAAATGTGCACAATCTGGATTCATCTTTCAATATAGTCGAATATGAGACAAAAAACGAGAAAGGTATTCTCGCATGGTTAAAGCTATTTCAAAGCCACGCCATAAACAATTTTCAGTGAACGTATAACATGAATACTTCGATTAGGGAACTAATTATGCATAAGAATATATGAAAGAAATTAATTACAAGTATATGCATAAGAACCGGAAAAAACGAAATTATAGTTTTGTTAGGGTGACCATAAAAGACAAATTACTAGATCACGTGGCTCAACCTTGCGCAAGTTTTACCCACTTTCATACATATTGTTTCTCAGGAATTAAATCCGTAAGGAAACAAACACTGAAAATGAATCTTCGGATTTTAATTTAAGGAGATTGGGTTATGTGGTGATTTGACAGGAAATTTCCAAGCAATCATAAAAATCAACGTTGAGTTGTACAAACATAAACTGAATTAACCATCCATGGGTAGTTCAGTTAGTTAGGGCGCACTTGCGATTGTGTGGTTAGGCGCACTGATCCTAGATTCGATTCCCCAAATGAACAACTATGATTTAAGTGGGGGTTATGGCGGTGGGTTGCTGTGCTAGTCTCTCCCGAGTAATAGTCGAGATGCGCACAAGCTGGCCTGGACACCTTGATTAAAAAAAAAACATAAATTCAACGTTTGACCCAATGGAAAAGTTTAGGAAATACGACAGAAACAAACTTCGTCAAAATTTGACTCGAGGAGAAAGCTTGAAAGAGCAATGGTATTGCGTTGGGATTTGACTCGACGACAAAGCAACACGGATGAGGATTCATATCGAAGGACGTGAATATGAGAATTAGAACTACTCCTAAGGAAATGCAAAGTGCGATGCGGATAAAGATAAAGAAATTGCAACTACTAGATAAATGTAAATGCAGTGAAAGTAAAGATAAAGGAAACACAAACTAATAAAGAACGTAAAGTTATGTTGCTGGGATTTGACTCGACGACAAAGCAACAAGGATGATGATTCATATCGAAGGACGTGAATATGAGAATTAGAACTACTCCTAAGGAAATGCAAAGTGCGATGCGGACAAAGATAAAGAAATTGCAACTACTAGATAAACGTAAATGCAGTGAAAGTAAAGATAAAGGAAACACAAACTAATAAAGAACGTAAAGTTCTGTTGTTGGGATTTGACTCGACGACAACGCAACAAGAATGATGATTCATATCGAAGGACGTGAATATGAGAATTAGAACTACTTCTAAGGATATGCAAAGTGCGATGCGAATAAAGATAAAGAAATTGCAACTACTAGATAAAGTAAATGCAGTGAAAGTAAAGATAAAGGAAACACAAACTAATAAAGAACGTAAAGTTCTGTTGTTGGGATTTGACTCGACGACAACGCAACAAGAATGATGATTCATATCGAAGGACGTGAATATGAGAATTAGAACTACTTCTAAGGATATGCAAAGTGCGATGCGAATAAAGATAAAGAAATTGCAACTACTAGATAAAGTAAATGCATTGAAAGTAAAGATAAAGGAAACACAAACTAATAAAGAACGTAAAGTTCTGTTGTTGATTGGGGGACTTTACAAAGAGTATTATCCCTTACAAGTGGTTATAACTTCAAAATTTAAGTAAAAAGTAACTTCCAAATGGTGGTTTGGATCGCCTAACCTTCCAAGGAAAGGTTAGACGATCTCTTTCCGTTATTGTCTTCCTATTTTCTAGGCACTCTCCACATTCAGATAACCACACTTGTTCATAAGCAGTTTTATTGTTGATGCCCCAACTATTAGTAAGTTTCCGATGGCTAAGGATGCATATGAGAACGTTTCTATTACTGGGTAATGTTTTTGAATAGAAATATATTTTTTTTTGTTTCTGTTCCCGACTACGTTTTTTGGAAACAGAAATGCGCTAGAAAGTTTTAAAAAAAAAATTCAACTCTGGCGGCGGCGGGTGACCAGCAGCGACAGAGGCTGCCGGCAATCGGCGACGGCGACGAGCGGCTGGCAATAGGCCGAGCTAAACCTTCGGGAGACGAGACTTGGGGATATGCACAATCGGGAAGATGGTTTAAGGACATGCGGAATCGGGAGCTCAAGCAAAATCGGGAAGTTGGCCCTGCGTAGAATCGGAAGATAGGTCTTCTGCAAAATCGGGAGTTGGTTTGTGTGCAGAATTGGGAAGTGGGGCTCATGCAAAATGGGGAAGTTTTCCCTATGTGGAACCGGGAGATATGTCTTGTGCAGAATCAGGAGTAACACTTGTTCCCAATTTGACGAGCAATAAACACGTCTTCAATTTGAGAACAGAGTTGCGGGAACGATCTGCATGGGCCACCATTAACAAGACCTCTCTCTCCATTGGGAATGCCAGCCTTGAAAGGTATCTGAGCACTTGCCATCCGAGAGGGACCGATTATCTACCACCACGGTGCGACGCCTCAATCAAAGAAGGATGGTTTTGGCACAAGCCGCAGTCTCGGAAAGAGCCAACCAAACTGCTCCAAATATACTACAACTCGACGAGACAAAATTGTATGCTGCTTCTCAACGTGCCGCCGAGCAGGAAGGGCCTCGTATCCACACCTGGGGCGGCTTCATCCCTGCACTTATCGCCTCAAGGATGGATCAACGTGCATGTGCGCTTGCGGAAATGCACAATAATCTTTATCGAAGCCTGCCTTTCGCTTGCTGGGCTCTTGAGTTGATGATTTTGAACATCCTTCTTATAGCAGCTACTCCAATTGCCTTCTTTGTTCTTCGGTGATACCTCATTCTCATTCTTGTTCCCATTGGTTGTTCAGATTATGGTTCAGAATGCCACTAGGATTGTCAGGGTCAAGTTGAGTACGTACCTTCATATTTCCTCGAATCAGCCACATTGGTCCCACCGGGCGTGCCAATTTGTTTCTTCGAAATTACATCCTTAAGGAAACAAACACCGAAAATGGATCTTCGATTTTTAATTGAAGAAAATTAGGTTATGTGGTGATTTGACAGGAAATATCTGAGCGATCATAAAAATCAACGTGGAGTTGTATAAACATAAATCGAATCGGACCCACTCATTGGTAACTCAGTTAGTTAAGACGCACTTGAGATTATGTGATTAGGCGCACTGATCCCGGTTCGATTCCCCAAATAAGCATTTGTAATTTAAGTGGGAAGCCATAGCAGTGGGTTATTGTGCTAGTCTCCCCCGAGAAATAGTCTAGATGCGCGCAAACTAGCCTAGACACATTGGTTATAAAAAAAAAAAAACATAAATCGAATAGTCGGTTGATTCGACTGAAAATTTTAGGAAGTACAACAAAAACAAACTTCATCGAAATTTGACTCGAGGACAAAGCTTGAAAGAGTAGCGGTACTACGCCGAGATTTGACTGGACGATGAAGCACCAAGGACGAGGATTCATATTGGAGGACGTGAATCTGAGAATTAGAACTAATCTTAAGGAAATGTAAAGTGCGATACGGATAAAGATAAAGAAATTGCAACTACATCTAGAAAAACGTAAATGCAGTGAAAGTAAAGATTGATAAAGGAAAGACAAACAGATAAAGAATGTAGAGTTGTGTTATTGATTGGGGGCTTTATAAAGAGAACACTTAGTATATTTATAATCTATTACAAGCGGTTACAACTTCAAAATTTAAATAAAAAGTAACTTCCAAACGGTGGTTATTGTCTTCCTATTTTCTAGACACTCTTCATATTCAGATAACCACTCTTATCCATAAGCAGTTTTGTTGTTGACGCCCCAACCACCGGTAAGGTTCCGATGCCTAAGTTCTTGACACCTATTCCCATGATTTTGCAATTTTTTGGTGTAAACAAATGTATAACAGGAAAAGTCTGGCCTGACGTTCACACAGTTGCGAGTTATGCTTGCTACAATTTTTTTATTATTGTTATTTGCCAGCCACAAATTCATGGCTGGCAAAGCATAACAATGGACGTTTATGCTGGCTTCGTCCTCAGGCACACATGCATGATATTTCGAATAAAAGGACATAGGAAGAAACACATTCTCAACAACGGAAGACAAACTTTCGTGAAGACTTGGGCACGAGAAAAGAATTGTGAAGTCTCTACATAGGCCATGTAAACCAAGTCGATCTCAAGAAAAAAAGTACCAAAAAACCTATTGATTTGATAACAATTCAATACTAAACCTTTCAATTAGATCAATTAATCCTAAATTTTTTTCATTAATACTAATTCAGTACATCCTGTTAATTTTGACCTAAAATTACTGATGTGGAAGCGTATCACATTGGATGTTTGGCACTAACATGGATATTTTATTAAATGATATTTATTTAAAACATTATTTTTGAATTATTTTTTCCTTTTTTTCTAAACTTTTCCCCTTCAATCCACCTCAGATTTTCGGACCAAAGAAAAAAATCCACATCATATATCCATCTCCTTCCATGTTTCCCCCTCGCTCCAGCCACCTTGAGCTGGACTTTCCCATCCGGCTCTGCCGTTGCCGATGGTGAAGTTGCCTGCGGCGCATCCAAGGCAAAACTGTCAGACGTCCAACCCTCTCTGTCGACCATCGTCGCTCGTAATCATGGACAAGCCACTGTCGCTGGAGGTACGGTCGCAGACTTCCAAGCTGTCGCTCCGTCATGCTTTCTGATCGGCTTCGTCTTCCTCTGTCGTTGCACGTCGTTCGCTAGTGGTTGGTCCTATACATGGCTAAGCCACCCCTCGATATCACGGTGGCTCGTGGTTGTTGCCCGTCCAGATCTGTACTGGAGCCATGGACGGCGAGCTTAAACAGGGAAGAAAAAGCAGAGGTACAAGGTAGACAGCGGGAGCTTGAACTCAGTCTTTGGCCAACAACTCCGCCAGTGGGGGTAAGTCTAATCAAGTCGTCGGTGACTTCGCCAATGGCGCTGGCAAGGGAGGAGTAGGCAGTTGGACGTGAGAATCGGGCCAGATATGAACTCTAGAAAAGTTGCAGGGAGGGAGAGGGGAAGCAGTGAATGAGAGGGGAAGAAAATAAAGAAATTGCTATTTTTTGTATTGTTTTAATTCTTGGTTATATCCATTTGTCATGCTCTAATTGGATATATATATTACTAAAAATTATTCACGTCAGTACCGATCATCCTATATGGCACTGCCGACGTTCATGTTAGCAATTTCAAGTTAAAATTGGCTAGATGGGCCGAATTTGTACCAATACAAAAAGGTCTAGAACTAGATTAGTCCAATTAAAATCTTTAAGATTGAATTGATGCCAATACAATAAGTTTATAACTTATTTGGTACTTTTCCGTCCTTGATGAGATGAATCACCTCATATTCAATGGTCATGCAATAATTCTATGGTGTACCTTGTGACAAAGGTAGAATGCTCATGTTCATGTAAAAAAGTATTGTTGGTTATGAGGTGAGAAAGAATCAGCATGATTAAGGGTGAGCAAAATAAAACTATGATTCATCCAAAACGGATCAGACCATACTTAACCAGTCAATTTTGGATGGTAACCGATAGGTATGGTCCGATTCTTAATTTCAATTTTCTGAAACTGGCGGGTACCAATTCAATTTTTGATTTCGGGTAAGAATCATGAAATTGGCCCAACCGAATCGATTTTTTTTTTTTTGTAATACAAATGTATATTCTTTTAAAATAGTTTTTGCAAATATTACAATGCTTGTTATCTTGCATAGTGAAATTTTTCCATGTGACAATGTTACTAAATCATTGTCTCCATTGTTATCTTGCATTATTGAAATTTTTTCTCATCAATTGCTAGGGATCGGTTTCGATTTTTTTTTTAAAAAAAAAAAATTTGATGTTGGAATTTGGTAGGACCGTAACAGGGATCTAACCGGGAACCAAACCAGATCGGTGGTTCAATTTTCGGATGAATCCATGAAACGAGCGGATGATTCACGATTTACATTTTGCGAAACTAGTCCCTAGCAGGAGGTTCTGGGTTCTATGGTAGAAACTATTCATCCTGGAATCGATAACCCCTAAGCGGGATTAATTGCATGCTTCTCATTCTTGACTCTTAAGCAATTCCGAGGTTGACTTTTCTTTTCTTTTTTTAAATTGGAGTTAACTAGGTTGATCCACAAACCATGTAGAAACTTGGCGGGGCGACAATTTGACTCTAGCCCCATAACACGTACGCAATGCGTATCTTAACATACATGCTTGCGTGCTTAACATACATGATTAAAAAAGATTGAACACAAGTACAGCACGCACCGTACTTTCAGCTTCTTCCGTGATCAAGGAGAGTCATACCGGGCCAGATAGAAAATCATAGACTGGCCGCATCTTCTTCCTTCTTTCTTTTTTCTTTTTCCTTTTTCTGAATCAAGCAATTCGATGGTGTCCCCATGACGGATTTCGGGTTACTCGATCTTTTGTTTATTTTTCCCTTTTGATTCACGATCCGAACATCCGAAGTCCGCCGCCACCGGTTGCATCTCCCCCTAGGCGGTCCCGAAAGGTCTTTCGAGCTAACTAGTTTCGCTTGCATTTTGATCTACCTCACGCCAGGATGACCATTGCCTTAGCCTAGAAGACTAGCAAAAACAAGAGACTTTTAGTACTCGGTCCTTCGTGTGCACGGCGATTTAAAACTAGCGACTGGTTCGCAGGTTTCATGGAGCGGCGGTCGAGAGACGAACGCTTCCAGTCGTTGTACCCTCAGTACAGAAAGCAGGAAGACCCAAGAATCGAGGGACTTTTGCATGTGGGCAAATGAGGCGTTCCGGTCTCTCTGCTATAACCCTTGTTTAATGTCTTTGGTTTATGTGCAGCTATGTCCGATTCCTCCGATTACGGATCCGATTACACGCAACCCCATTTCGAGATTTCATCTTTACGAGGAAAAATATTTAAATGGAAGACTTAAGTACTATCACTTTTCTTAAATAAAGTCCTAAACTAAACACAATTATTTCAAATAAAGATTTTAAATGCTATCATTTTATCAAATAAAAAACTAAATTGACAATACTTATTTCATATAAGAACATAATTGTCATCATTTTCTCAAATAAAGACATGAAACGACTATAACTATTTCAAACAATAGGCTTAAGTGACCATAATTATTTTAAATAAGGATTTGAAATGGCCATAACTGTTTCAAATAAAAACATGGATTGTAATTATTTTCTAAAATAAGAGTTTAAAGTGAATTTTATTTCAAATAAGAGTGTGACCTGGCATGACTATAAGGGCTTGACATCACTAGCTAGTCAAGGGAATTTTCATCCAAAGAAAATTTTAACCTAAATTTCAATTAAATTAGTTTAAAAACTTAAAAAAGTAAAACTTTTAAAAAAGAAAAACAATGCAGATGGGGAGGGATGGCCGCTTGTGGCAACCCTCGTTGCGCGCCCTCACGGGCGATGGGGCGACAACCATAAGCAGATGTACTTTCTTTTTAAAATTTAAAGGAAAAATGGAATGAAAAATGATAATTCTCTTGATTAGCCGGAGAGGCTAGGTTGTTATTTTTTTATTTAAAAAAATAACAATAAAAAAATAACAACCTTAGTTGAAATTTTCTCCCATCTCGATGAGTCAACCCCCTAGAACGAGGGCCATGGACAGAGCAATTAAGGACTAGGATTGTCCCCATTTAGATTCTTGCTTCTACTTGGCACTTCGTACAGAACATGATAGACATCGTGGTTGGGACTCCAACGAGCAAAACACCGACTGTTGACCATCGAACGCTCCGATGCCCAGGGGCCACCGCACTAGATTACTGATACTTGCTCTATTTGCTGAAATCTGCTCCGCGGTTCTTGCTATTTGATAACAGGGATTTGATAGCAAGACAGTACGGCATTATTGTTATTATTTCCGACCTCATGATTATATAATTAGTTGGTGCTTTATGTAAAACGCACAATAATGTTGCATAGATCTACTATGATAAATAATGAAAATGCTGTTAGATTGTAATGTAAGTTTTTACTGTGATAATATATTCAATGGTTTTGGCTCTCCATTGGCCATGGCATTGAAGGCCGAAAGATCCACCGATTAATGCGTCTTCCATTTGTTTATAATACCCTTCTTCTGTTGCTTCCGCATGGGATTGGGGGAGACCTAGATGAGGCCTGTCCCATGTCAGAACAGAACTTGGGTTTTGACTTTGAGGAAGAGTTTCAAAACACCCCACCAAATCTGCCATTCAAGATCTTAAGGTTTTACCTTTCTTGTGATCTCATTTGAATGATGATTCAGTGAGCAGCCTTGGATCCTATTTCATGGCATTGCACCATCTTGCAAGTTCACTTCCAGTGGAACCTTTTGTTTAGTAGAGGCCAACAATGGAGTTTTCGCATAAAAGAAGGCCCGTCACCACCAACTGGTTCTTTCTCTTCCTCCTCTTGTTAACCAACCTCCTCACTCTCCTCTACTCAACCACCTTCTACTCCTCTTGCTCTCGCTCTCCAAATATAGTGGTCACTGAATCGACGGTCACCGTCCCTTCTCAATCCACGGTTCGCTCTGCCGCGACCGCCTCCCTGAACAATGCGTCGGAGGATGATCTCCCGCCCGAGTTCATGGCCTTCACTTCAGGCCAGCTCCTCCCGTTTGGGGTCAACCCGAATTTCGACTCCGACACCATGTATCCTCCGGTCGGTCGCCCGTGCACCATGTTCCCGGACTTGCTCCGCCGCTTCATGACCTACAAGGTGAACGGCTCGTGCCCGGATGACGAGCTCCTGGCGCAGAAGCTCCTGCTCAAGGGGTGCGAGCCGCTCCCGCGCCGCCGTTGCCGCCATGCCTCGCCCCCGGACTACGTGGAGCCGTACCCTCTCCCGACTAGCCTCTGGACCACTCCCTCGGATTCTTCTGTAGTCTGGACGGCCTACACTTGCAAGAATTATGACTGCCTCATCAACAGAAAGCACAGGCAGCAGGGCTTTGATGACTGCAAGGACTGCTTCGACCTTGACGGTGCTGAGAAGAACCGTTGGACTGCCGCCAAGAGCAACGGCGGCCTCGACTTCACCATCGATGAAGTCCTGGCGACGAAGAAGCCAGGGACGATAAGGATCGGGCTTGACATCGGAGGCGGGGTTGCCACTTTCGCGGTGAGGATGAGAGACAGGAACATAACCATCATCACCACTTCCATGAACTTGAATGGCCCTTTCAACAACTTCATAGCATCAAGAGGGGTTGTGCCTCTCTACATCAGCATCTCTCAGAGGCTTCCCTTCTTCGACAACACGCTGGACATCGTCCACTCGATGCATGTGATGAGTAACTGGATCCCGACTACGCTTTTGCACTTCATGATGTTCGACATTTACCGGGTCCTGAGACCGGGGGGTCTGTTTTGGCTTGATCATTTCTTCTGTGTGGGCAAACAGTTGGAGCATGTGTACACCCCTCTCATCGACAGCCTGGGGTTCAATAAGATAAAGTGGGTCGTCGGTCGGAAACTTGACCGGGGGCCAGAGCTCCAGGAGATGTACCTCTCGGCTTTGCTCGAGAAGCCATTGAAGAACTCCTGGTGATCCTGTGGTTGCTGCTTCTTTCCTGTTCACTTCAGGGGAGACTTATTTTACGCTGCCTTCTTAAAGTTCAGTCAGAGGAATACAAAACTTGCCACTGTCGCTTACTAGTTGGAGAAACATTGTTATTCATTCAAAAGGATTAGTGCTGTTACTGAATATCTGCCTGTCGGATATATGGTCAGTTAGTATTTTGGTATAAGAAAATTTGTCTTTAGTATCTATTTCTGCCGGTATGCCATCTATTATCATTCGACTAACAAGTTGTGCGCTTTTCCATCCCGTTATATTCCGTCTTTCCACTCTGATGTTGTCAACATTGACTGCCTATTCGAATGCTTCTAGCTAAAACGAGGTTGAATCAGTTGTGCTTTCATGAGAATGCATTCTTCTTTAACGTGCCGAACTCCAGTTTATATCGAATGAGCACCGAGTTACAACTTATAAGATGGCAAAAAAACCAGAACACGAGGGAAAGTATTGGCCTCAATCCAACCTATGCTGTCTATGGAGCTTTTCACGTATTATAAGGCTGTCTGAAAAATGGACTTGTGCATATGCAATCCCACAATTAAGATCCTGAAACTGGTAACAACTCCACAGATGGCAGATACGCGAATGTTTCCGGACTTGTAAAAACCTTGTATATGCATCCTCTGCCCAAGCACTATCAAGTACTTGGACTAGTCTTCAAGCTAACACTAACAGCAATAACTGCAGTCTCGATTTCATTGTGCACTCCGCAGTCGGTTACAACAGCTGGTGAAGCTGCGCCAATTACTACAAAAATCGACCTACCGCCTCCACTCTCCAATTGTCGACCAGTGGCACCTTTGGCAGAGGAAAATCAAGGAATTTCGATGGAAAAACAGGCCAGTTTATGTCTCTAACTCTGGATCTTTTGAGCTCGTAACCAGCTGTTACATTTTTGGTTTAGGAATTTTTGAAGGGAGACTAGAATGGTTATCACAAGAATCCTCTGTGTAAGAAAATGTGGAGGCACATTTTTTACATTCTTGCACCCTGTCTACCAAAAGCTTTTGTTGCTTACATATTGATGTGGTATCTAATACCTGTTCCCTTGTGTCAAGAGCTGATCAGTAACCGGAAAGACTATTTTTCCCTTTTATTTATTGATGCGTAATAAACTATGCACCGTAATCCTGGGAAGGAAGCATCTGATGATTGCCTTAGGCCCTTTGAAGATGCTTTTTCCCCAAGTGCTCTTAGGATGGCAATAAGAAGACACTAGCAAGCTTAAGCAAGAACGTTGCTGATTAGATCCCAGAAGAGTTCTTCTTGCCCCAGTTGCTTTGACAGATTCAATAGCTATTCACGCAGGTCACTCGTCGGATACTTGATAATGATCTTCAGTCCATCCTTTTGTTTTCCTGGTCTGCTCTTTGTCACATGCTTGATGAAACTTCATGTGCCAAAGGTTGATTTTATTAGTTGAGAGAGAGTACTTTGAGTTGCATGAGAAGGAACCAAAAACAAATTGCATATTCTTGACCATGAGGATCCCATTGACAAGTCTTCTCGAAATATTGTTGAAACTGTTGTCAGTCTTTGCTCGTCATAGCATATGCGTGGCTCTAGCAGCCTCTGTTAACAAGTTATTCTCTTTCTGCTTGAATTAGATTGAATATGTATCTTAAAGAGCTCCGTCTTCTTGCTGAAAATTCTTAATTACAACGCAAATATTGAGCTGCAAATTGCTTGAATTAGTTGGTGTTGTCTGTATGTTTGAATGATATATGTAACTTTGCTATGTATCACCTGCAGCATCTCGATCATCCATCACAATTGATGGTGTGAAGTGCTTAGCCTATGGAGAAATGGCTCCAGCTACAAACAATTTCAACAGCGCCACTCAAGTAGGCCAAGGAGGATACGGAAATGTTCATCGGGGAGTTCTGGCTGACGATCGCAGGAGGGGGTCATTACAGGGTGAAAAGGAATTCTTGACTGAAACTGAACCATCGAAATCTCATGTCTTTGCTTGGATATCGTGATGAAGAAGGTGAACAGGTACTTGCTAAACCTCAATGTTAATCCCACACTGGTGTAGTCTAGAAATTCCAAGCTTGCCTCATATCCAATTGCAATATACACGCTGTCTTCTTTCTGCCGCACTTGATGATCGCTGTACAATGATATGCAGAATAGCTCCTGATATCTCGTTGGTTATAATTGGAGGTAAGCTGTGACGTCCTGGAAATTCAATCCTTGTAAGCGCTGGAAGTCGATTAAATGATATGAATGTATAGTCATAGTCGACGTCTATTTTGGACTATAAGGACTGAAAAAACGAAATTTTGGACGAATTCCGAACTTTAGATTATTTCGAATTGAGTTTCGAAATTAATCCGCTGCGATTTTTGAATTGCCGTTTTCGCAAACGAGCTTAACCTTGACCGAGCTTGGCTAGTGAAATTGCCGAAATTATCCTTCGCTCAGTACACCAAAAATTTCGTTCCAGTCCCGGCGCGCCAAAATTACCGTTCTACCCCTGCATTTATTTAACCACAAAAAACAAAAAAATTAAATGCTTACCTTGAAAGTCTTGGTCGTGGGCCATCCTTTCCTCTGCCCAATGCACGTCCCTTCTGCCGTTCCCTTCTTCTTCCTTGTTTCTTCTTCTTCTGTTCTTCATCATATTTTTTTTTGGTTGACCGACGACTGACCCCTCCTTGCCGATCAATCCACCTCCGTTCGTCGCCGTTTTTCGCGACCACCAACCCACCACCGGCAGCCATCGTCCTCAGCCACTCCCCGCCGCCGCCTTGACCCCAGTCGAGCCGCCGTCGCCGTCGATCGGCCGAAGAAAACCGCGGCCGAAGTTCCTCCTGTTTTCGGGTCAGAGGACCCGAGAACTCCGCGGCCTCTTCCGACCTCCACGGCCGCCACCGGCGCCGACCACCACCACCCAGCTAACCCCTGACTTCCCCTCGACCGATCCAACCCCTCACCGCTAACCATCAGCCGCCGGAATCGCCGGAATCAGGCCTTGAAGTTCTGGTGCTCTATTTTGAACCTGGTTTATTCCGATCTTCGATCCGGCGGCCACAGCCGCCGTCGTATCTCACCGCCACTGCCAGACGACTCACCTGAGTCCCTTCTACCGCCGCCTAGCTCACCTCTGCCGGTCGCCACCCGTGACCGCCGGAAACGGCTGCCGACCGAAACCCCTGTTTCGGTGCCAAACAGGCAGCCACTGATCGTGGCTGTCCGCCGTCTCTGGCCACCTTCCGCCGCCGTCCACCTGTCCCAACCGACCCCCACCGATCCCTGGGTGAGCCCCCGAACCTTGGCCGGCCTTGTCTCGGCCCATGTCGCCGGAAAACGGCCAAAACAGTAGAGTTTGCCGGTTGAATATTCTGTTATTCACGGTTTTAGGCCGCCGGCCGCCCCTCGCCGAAGCTCCGCCGCCGGCCACCTGTTTCGGCGACCTCGCCGGACTCCCACGGGGTGTCGCCGAAGTTTGAGCTCGATCCGCCGCGCGATAAACCTTAATTTTATCGTCGCCACCGTCGCCGATCGAGCTAACTCACATTGTGAGTTGACCCCTAAACCTTAGTTAGGGCGCTAATTGCGCTTAGAATTAGTTTTATTTATTTATCTATTTATTTATTGTAAAAAAAAAAATCAATCGGGACCGGTTTAGATAGAAACCATGGTTAGGATATATGGTCGAGCGATTATTTGTCAGTGGCTATTTGTGGTAATTTATCAATTAATTGATTGATTGAGTGGTTCGTGAGTGAGTGATATGTTAGAGACGAGCGAACGATTGATTGCTATAATTTGATTGAGAATTAAGTTTTTAATATGAATTGAGCTTGAAATTGCCGGGTTAAGTTGATTACTCGAGAGTGTGTGAATTGCTTGATTGGTTTGTTTGCCTGGCTAAAATGCTCAATTGGGAGTCTTGTGGGCCTTGGGGCCGAGTTGATTGTATTTCTTGTGGATTTTGGCGTTAATCCAAGATAATCAATGAGTTGATTGCCGAATGCAAATTGTGTGGTCATTTAAAGGATCAATGACGCTACCTGGCAAGTTCGCATTGTACCGTGGGTATTTGTGCCGTATAGATTGTATGAAAATTCGCGACTTGTCAGAAGCACGATAATCCATGCCATGTGCCAGTCGTACGGTTTTAAGGGATTATTGGATGCCGGTCGCAGCTTGTGATGGACCGAAGCTCCTTTTTAAGGAATGCCTACTTGCAGTGCCGTGCCGGGTGCACTGGATACACCACTTGTAGTAGCCGTCGCTGAGAGGGTAAAGTAGACGTAGCCTGATTTTGCCAGAAGAGTGCGGGATCGCACTATTGATGTATCCATCATGCCAGTCGCGTGGGTCATTGTTTAATAATGGACTTGTGTATGCCTGAGTGGTTGTGTTTCTGTGGGTTATAGATTTGACAGATTTATTTTGATTGATATATATATATATATATATATATATATATCTCTCTCTGTTGAAATCTTTTGACTTTTATGGTGCTTAGGACGTTCTGGGCGAATCAATATCCTAACCGAGATTAGGCTTGATTCACTGAGATTAATTTCTTATCCCGTCGTGGGATAATTTTTTAGGTTCGAAGTAATGGAGAGACCGGTGCGGTTCGATACCCCTACCTACTTATCACTTGATATCAGTCTCCATCCGGTACCAGGTACGGACCAGATGTAGGAACGTCACATCACGACGATATGGGTCGATGAAGGGATGCCACATCTGGTGGCACACCTCTTTAAGGCCTGGTATCTTCGTGATGGGATGGATCTCTTTGGTCCGCTTAGAGGATTTGAGGGGCCACTTCTTCAGAGGATCCCTAATATCCCCGCTTGGGACCCGATGGATATTGATACACCTGATGGGGAAGTGGTGGACCCCGCGCCTGGCATGCAGCTCAAGTTCGAGCCTGAGCAATCAGTAGCCCCCTCTGTGCATTCTAGCCAGAGCTCATGTGATGACCCGAACGACCCGGCTCCCCCGATTGGTTATGACGACCCGGAGTCGAGTTTACCTAGTAGAGGGTTAGGTTCCTTTTGTGGTCAGAGGACTGATTATGTTTTTGTAGGGCTACTGTTTTGGAGTAGATGAGAGTTAACCTTACCTGACTCTTGTATCTTTTTGTGAGTCTTAAAGGGCCGCCCCGAAGCATGGGGTTGTAATTATTAGTTGATGGCTCTGTAAGGTTATAAATCATCTATTTTCATTAGCTTTTAGTGTTGTGATATCTAACTTTACTTCCTATCTATCCCATATGGTTTTATTGGATGGAAGATTGTACGTTCCGTATGCGTAGTAGAATCTTAGGTCGATAGCAGTTGCTTGAGACGCTATCTACTTTGACCTGGTGACTATTTGGTAAGGGATGTCGCGGGTTCGAGAGTCGGGACGTGACATCCCCGCCCAAGGTGGTATCAGAGCAAGGTCAGCCTGATCCGTCTGGTCATTCGCATGAAGTGATAAGGAGCGTTGAGAAATGAGATAGTTAGTAAGATTTTTGGTTTCTATGCCTGTGATTGTTAATTTTGTGGTAGAATTTAAGGGTTTCTTTCTGACCGCGTTTTGCTATGGGGTAAGCAGGACTTCACCTTTTACTGCAAAATGAGCAGACGTGGTAGAAGAGCACCCCGAGCACATCGAAAGAGGCCTTTAAGGCCAGTGGAAGAATTGGTTGATGTTGAAAAAGTACCGCCTGTGGTGTTCCCTATTGCACCCCCTACTGCAGCCTCTGCTGCAGAACCTACAGGACCTACTGGAAGGGAACCGACCATGGCTGCAGTCATGCAAGCCTTAGATGCTATTGGAGATTTGATGGGGCAACAAGTAAGGAATCAAGCCGCAGCTACTGTCGCTGCTGCTGGGACTTCATCTGCGATTCCGTTTGCAGTTCCGTCGGCGAGTCCCTTACCTGTACATGACAGTGAGGAGCGTAGGGCTCAAAAGCTGGTGGAACAGTTTCTCAAATTAAAGCCACCTCAATTCACTGGAAGTGGATACCCTGAAGCTGCTACTCGATGGGTCGAAGGGATGGAGAAAGCGTTTGATTTGCTGAGATGCTCAGATATGGATAAAGTTACTCTGGCAGTTTATCAACTCGAAGGGAATGCTAGTACGTGGTGGAGAGCTGTCAAGGGTAGAACTTTTCCGGAAGGTACAATTCCAGTATGGAATACTTTTGTGGAAGTTTTCAATAATAAATACTTTTCGAGGACAGCTAGGGAGCAAAAGATGGCTGAGTTCTTCCGCCTCCGTCAGAATCAGATGACAATTGACCAGTACGAGACAAAGTTTTCTGAACTGTCCAAGTATGCTCCGAGAATGATTGAAGATCCGGAAGATAGAGCTAGAAGGTTCAAGGACGGATTGAAGCCCGAGATTAAGAGTGCCCTGGCACCGCTCGACCTCCAAGACTATGATGATATCTACGCGAGGGCGCTGATAGTGGAGCGGGACTTGTCTGAAAGGGCTACTGCATCTGGATCACGATTTACTTTCCCAAATAGATCGACATGAGACAGGGAAAGAGACCCATGTTTAATAACCGGAGTCACATTCCACCAAATCGCCGAGGGGTGATTAGTAAGCCGACATTTCGTCAGAATGAGATGTGCAGCTTGTGTCGACAGAGGCATGGGCCTGGTTTGTGCCCGCATCGAGGTGGTACCTGTTTTGGTTGTGGCCAGCTGGGCTATCAGGTGAGGGACTGCCCGTAGAGGCAAGGTGGACAGGCACAACCCTAGCAGGGAGGGCAGCCTAGAGGAACTGTGCCGTCAAACTTCCAAAATCGCCCGCCGGCACAAGGAAGGGTTTTTGCAGTCACTCGGGAAGCAGCGAAGGATTGGCCGACTGTTACAGGTACAGTCCTCTTGCATGACCAAGTAGCATACGCATTATTTGATCCGAGCGCCACCCATTCATTTGTTGCAGATCAGTTCGTTAAATTATCTGAATTGAACTTGGTACCTTTAGAAATTGTGCTTAATGTATCTACGCCATTGAAAGATAAAGTAGTGGCTACAGTGAGCTGTCCTGATTGCAGACTTGTGGTGGATGGCCATGAGAGTAAGATAGATTTGATTATGCTAGAAATGTACGATTTTGACTTAATTGTGGAAATAGATTGGTTGGTAAAGCAAAGAGCCACAATGGACTGCTTTAATAAGGTAATACGGTTTAATCCGACGAACAATAGTAGCTATGAATTTTTGGGTAATCGAGGAGGAACCTCAACTGTGATGATATCGTCGTTAGAGGCGACTCGATTGTTGAAAAATGGGTGCCAAGGTTATTTGGCTTCTGTGAAAGATACATCTGCTAAAGAACTGAAATTGGAGGATATTGCGATTGTATGTGAGTTTCCAGATGTTTTCCCCCAAGAATTACCCGATTTACCACCATAAAGAGAGATTGAGTTTGTGATAGAATTAGTTCCTGGGACAGAACCGATTTCTAAGATGCCATATAGAATGACGTTATCAGAATTGAAAGAACTCAAGGTTCAAAAGCAGGAGTTGTTAGACAAGGGATTCATTCACCCTAGTGCATCGTCATGGGGAGCGCCTGTCTTGTTCGTCAAGAAAAAGGATGGGTCTTTGAGATTATGTATTAACTATAGGCAGTTGAATCAAGTGACGATCAAGAATAAGTACCCACTGCCAAGGATTGACGACTTGTTCGATCAGCTGCAGGGAGCATCTATATTTTCAAAAATTGATCTACGGACGGGATACCATCAGTTGAGAATCAGAAAAGAGGATATACCGAAATCGGCATTTAGAACACGTTATGGGCATTACGAGTTCACAGTGATGCCGTTTGGTTTGACGAATGCTCCTGCTGCTTTTATGGATCTGATGAACAGAGTGTTCAAGGAGTTTCTAGATCGCTTTGTAATCATTTTTATAGATGATATCCTAGTGTACTCGAAGAGTTCTGAAGATCATGAGCAACACCTGAGAATAGTTCTGAAAACTCTGAGAACGCATCAATTGTATGCTAAGTTCAGTAAGTGTGAGTTTTGGTTAGCTAGCGTGGCGTTCTTAGGCCACGTAATTTCGGGTGAAGGTATTGCTGTGGATTCGGTTAAAATTGAGGCAGTTATTAATTGGTCTAGACTGATAACTGCTACAGAAATTAGAAGTTTCTTGGGTTTGGCAGGTTATTACAGGCGATTTGTGGAAGGATTCTCAGCTATAGCCTCGCATTTGACTAAATTGCTGAAGAAAGATATGAAGTTTCAATGGACGGACAAGTGCGAGCGTAGTTTCCAAGAGCTTAAGCATAAGCTAACTACGGCTCCTGTTTTGACAATTCCGTCTGGTCCTGGTGGTTATGAAATTTATAGCGATGTTTCGCTTAGGGGGCTGGGTTGTGTTTTAATGCAGCATGGCAGGGTGGTAGCGTATGCGTCCCGTCAGTTGAGACCGCACGAGTTGAATTATCCCACACACGACTTGAAGTTAGCTGCGGTCGTGTTTGCCTTGAAGATCTGGAGACACTATTTGACTGGGGAAAGTTTTCAGGTGTACACTGACCATCAGAGTCTGAAATACCTGTTCTCTCAAAGGGAGCTGAACATGAGACAGCGCCGATGGATGTAATTATTAAAAGATTATGACTTTGAGATCTTGTATCATCCTGGTAAGGCGAATAAGGTTGCTGATGCCCTGAGTAGAAAATCAGTGATTGCTCAACTACAGGTGCAGGAGTGGCGTTTACTTGAGCAATTAAGAGACTCAGACTTTAAACTGGAGATAAGCCACCTGTCGAGTCTCGTGGCTACCTTGAGAATCGAGCCAGAAGTACAAGTTAAAATTAAGGTCTTGCAGTCCACAGACCCCTTTATTCAGAAGATCTTGCAAGAAGATCCGACCAAACGACGGGTCGATTTTCAAATAGCTGAGGATGGGATACTTAAGTTCAGAGTACGTTTGGTTGTGCCGGCGGATGAAAATTTAAAGGAGGAGATATTATCAGAAGCACATCGTAGTAGTTATAGTATTCATCCTGGGAGTACAAAGATGTATTAGAATTTGAAACAGCATTACTGGTGGAATGGTATGAAAACTGATATAGCCAAACATGTGGCTAAGTGTTTGACCTGCCAACAGTTCAAGGCACAGCACTGCAAACCTGGATGACTACTACAGCCTTTGGAAATTTCAGAGTGGAAATGGGAGCATATCACGATGGATTTCGTGATGGGTTTGCCAAGGAGTCAGCGAGGGCATGATTCAATTTGGGTCGTGGTAGATAGGCTAACGAAGTCAGCGCACTTTATTCCAGTAAGAAAGGACTTTGCTTTAGATAGATACGCAGAGTTGTATGTGAGGCATATTGTAAGGTTGCATGGTGTGCCAGTGACGATCACTTCTGATCGAGATCCCAAATTCACTGCTATATTTTGGAAGAGTCTACAAACTGTTTTAGGAACGAAGCTGCAATTTAGTACAGCTTATCACCAGCAGACAGATGGTCAGTCTGAAAGAACGATTCAGACCTTGGAGGACATGTTGAGAGCATGTGTTCTGGATTTCAGAGGTAACTGGGAGGAACATTTGCATTTGGTAGAGTTTGCCTATAATAACAGCTACCAACAGAGTATTAAGATGGCACCTTTTGAGGCCTTATATGGCAGGGCTTGCAAGACGCCAGTCTGCTGGGATGAGGTTGGAGAAAGGAAGATAACTGGCCCTGAGTTAGTAGAACAGTCGATGGAAGCAATTAAAGTGATTAGAGATAGATTAAAGACAGCTCAGAGTCGCCAGAAAAGTTATGCTGATAAAAGGCGCAGACCTTTGGAATTTCAAGTAGGCAACCATGTCTTTCTGAAAGTGTCACCTATGAGAGGAACATCCCGTTTTGGTAGGAAAGGAAAGCTGAGCCCGAGGTACGTTGGACCATTTGAAATCCTAGAACGAATTGGAATTTTGGCTTATTGACTCGCATTGCCGCCTAGACTTGCTCAAATACATAATGTTTTCCACGTATCGATGTTGAGGAAGTATGAGCCAGTCCCTGCTCATGTGCTGAGTTACGAGGAAATTGATTTGGATGAACGGGTGTCATATGTGGAGCGACCAGTCAGGATCGTGGACAGGAAAGAGCAGGTACTACGATCCAAGACAATTCCGTTAGTCAAGGTGGTTTGGCAACATCATGGTACAGAAGGAGCTACATGGGAGAACAAAGAGGTTATGAAGCTTAGTTATCCTTATCTTTTTGAGTAGTTAGAACTGTGCTGTAATTTCGAGGATGAAATTTCCTAAGTGGGGGAGAGTTATGACGTCCTGGAAATTCAATCCTTGTAAGAGCCGGAAGTCGATTAAATGATATGAATGTATAGTCATAGTCGACGTCTATTTTGGACTATAATGACTGAAAAGACGAAATTTTGGACGAATTTTGAACTTTAGATTATTTCGAATTGAGTTTCGAAATTAATCCGCGGCGATTTTTGAATTGCCGTTTTCGCAAACGAGCTTAACCTTGACCGAGCTTGGCCAGTGAAATTGCTGAAATTATCCTTCGCTCAGTACACCAAAAATTTCATTCCAGTCCCGGCGCGCCATAATTACCGTTCTACCCCTGCGTTTATTTAACCACAAAAGACAAAAAAAATTTAAATGCTTACCTGTCCAGGGTTGAGCCCTGGGATTTGACGGCGGACTTAAAAAGCCACCTACAGACGCTTTACGCCCAATCATTCCGGATAACGCTTGCATCCTCTGTATTACCGCGGCTGCGCGCTCTACCACTGAGCTAATAGCCCGTCGTGCGGGCCTCCCGCCGGGGCCCGCTATGTCAAAAGCGAGAGAAACCCCATCCCCCTCTTTCCCTTTTTCGGGCATTTCCCATTTTTATAGGAACTTCTGTACCAGAAACAATGAAAAAATATGCTAGACGTGCCCAATTAGGTGAAATTTTTCTTGGTCGTGGGCCATCCTTTCCTCTGCCCAATGCACGTCCCTTCTGTTGTTCCCTTCTTCTTCCTCGTTTCTTCTTCTTCTGTTCTTCATCGTTTTTTTTTTTGGTTGATGGACGACTGACCCCTCCTTGCCGATCAATCCACCTCCGTTTGTCGCCTTTTTTCGCGACCACCGACCCACCACTGGTAGCCATCGTCCTCAGCCACTCCCCGCCGCCGCCTTGACCCCGGCCGAGTCGCTGTCGCCGTCGATCGGCCGAAAAAAACCGCCGTCGAAGTTTCCCCTGTTTTCGGGTCAGAGGACCCGAGAACTCTGCGGCCTCCTCTGGCCTCCACCGGCGCCGGCCACCACCACCCAGCTAACCCTCGACTTCCCCTCGATCGATCCAACCCCTCACCGTCGACCGTTAGCCGCCGGAATCGCCGGAATGAGGCCTTGAAGTTCCGGTGCCCTGTTTTGAACTCGGTTTATTTCGGTCTTCGATCCGGCCGCCACAGCCGCCGCCGTGTCTCACCGCCACTGCCAGACGACTCACCTGAGTCCCCTTTACCGCCGCCTAGCTCACCTCCGCCGGTCACCGCGCGTGACCACCGGAAACGGCCGCCGACCGAAACCCCTGTTTCGGTGCCGAACAGGGCAGCCACTGATCGTGGCTGTCCGCCGTCGCCGGCCGCCTTCCGCCGCCGTCCACCTGTCCCGACCGACCCGCACCGATCCCTGGGTGAGCCCCCGACCCTTGGCCGGCCTTGTCCCGGCCCGTGTCGCCGGAAAATGTCCAAAACAGTAGAGTTTGCCGGTTGAATATTCTGTTATTCACTGTTTCAGGCCGCCGCTCGCCGGAGCTTCGCCGCCGGCCACCTTTTTCGGCGACCTCGCCGGACTCCCACGGGGTGTCGCCGAAGTTTGAGCTCGATCCGCCGCGAGATAAACCTTAGTTTTATCGCCGCCGCCGCCGCCGTCGATCGAGCTAACTCACATTGTGAGTTGACCCTAAACCTTAGTTAGGGCGATGATTGCGCTTAGAATTAGTTTTATTTATTTATTTATTGTAAAAAAAAATCGATCGGGACCGGTTTGGATAGAAACCATGGTTAGGATATATGGTCGATCGATTATTTATCTGTGGCTATTTATGGTAATTTATCAATTAATTGATTGATTGAGTGGTTCGCGAGTGAGTGACGGGTTAGAGACGAGCGAACGATTGATTGCTATAATTTGACTGAGAATTAAGTTTTTATTATGAATTGAGCTTGAAATTGCCGGGTTAAGTTGATTACTCGAGTGTGTGAATTGCTTGATTAGTTTGTTTGCCTGGCTAAAATGCTCAATTGGGAGTCTTGTGGGCCTTGGGGCTGAGTTGATTGTATTTCTTGTGGATTTTGGCGTTAATCCAAGATAATCAATGAGTTGATTGCCGAATGCAAATTGTGTGGTCATTTAAAGGATCAATGACGCTACCTGGCAAGTTCGCATTGTACCGTGGGTATTTATACCGTATAGATTGTATGGAAATTCGCGACTTGTCAGAAGCATGATAATCCATGCCCCGT
Source organism: Rhodomyrtus tomentosa (assembly GCA_028455895.1). NCBI lineage: Eukaryota > Viridiplantae > Streptophyta > Magnoliopsida > Myrtales > Myrtaceae > Rhodomyrtus > Rhodomyrtus tomentosa. The sequence goes on along the minus strand of JAPCWY010000009.1, from coordinate 26,700,203 downwards.
GCCAGTCGTACGGTTTTAAGGGATTGTCAGAAGCACGATAATCGCAGCTTGTGATGGATCGAAGCTCCTTTTTAAGGAATGCCTACTTGCAGTGCCGTGCCGGGTGCACTGGATACACCGCTTGTAGTAGCCGTCGCTGAGAGGGTAAAGTGGACGTAACCTGATTTTGTCAGAAGAGTGCGGGATCGCACTATTGATGTATCTATCACGCCAGTCGCGTCGGTCATTGTTCAATAATGGACTTGTGTATGCCTGAGTGGTTGTGTTTTTGTGGGTTGTAGATTTGACAAATTTATTTTGATTGATATATATATCTCTGTCGAAATCTTATGACTTTTGTGGTGCTTAGGACGTTCTGGGCGAATCAATGTCCTAACCGAGATTAGGCTTGATTCACTGAGATTAATTTCTCACCCCGTCGTGGGATAATTTTTCAGGTCCGAAGTAATGGAGAGACCGGTGCGGTTCGGTACCCCTATCCACTTATCACTTGATATCAGTCTCCATCCGGTACCAGGTACGGACCAGATGTAGAAACGTCACATCACGACGATATGGGTCGATGAAGGGATGCCACATCTGGTGGCACACCTCTTTAAGGCCTGGTATCTTCGTGATGGGATGGATCTCTTTGGTCCACTTAGAGGATTTGAGGGGCCACCTCTTCAGGGGGTCCCTAATATCCCCGCTTGGGACCCTATGGATATTGATACACTTGATGGGGAAGTGGTGGACCCCGCGCCTGGCATGCAGCTCAAGCTCGAGCCTGAGCAATCAGTAGCCCCCTCTATGCATTCTAGCCAGAGCTCCGTGATGACCCGAACGACCCGGATCCTCCGGTTGGTTATGACAATCCGGATGTTGAGTTTACCCAGTAGAGGGTTAGGTTCCTTTTGTGGTCAGAGGACTGATTATGTTTTTGTAGGGCTATTGTTTTGGAGTAGATGAGAGTTAACATTACCTGACTCCTGTATCTTTTTGTGAGTCCTACAGGGCCGCCCTGAAGCATGGGTTGTAATTATTAGTTGATAGCTCTGTAAGGTTATAAATCATCTATTCTCATTAGCTTTTAGTGTTGTGATATCTAGCTTTACTTCTTATCTATCCCATATGGTTTTATTAGATGGAAGATTGTACGTTCCGTATGCGTAGTATAATTTTATGTCGATAGCAGTTGTCTGGGACGCTATCTACTTTGACCTGGTGACGATTTGACAAGGGATGTCGCGGGTCCGAGAGTCGGGACGTGACATAAGCTTATATGGATTGCTAGTTAGCCCTTTCGAGCGTTTCCTAGTCATTTAATGTATGAGGAGCATAGGAGAGCTTATGCATTAGCATGTTTCGTTCTTATGGTACAGCTACTTACCGGGGAAGTTCTTAGCATCTCTGCATGTGATTGAAAATATTATTTCTGTCCAGATGTAACGTAATGTATGTTCATTCTTGTTGTTTGCAGTGTAAAGTTATTTTCTGCATGACTTTTACTTCCATTTTAGGAGAATTAAAGATAATGGCAGCTATCGGAGCGTGTGCCAAAATGCAGTACCCTCGAAAGAAAATCTGTTTAAAGAGAAAGATGTTACCTAACCCGCTACTGCTATGTCCGATGTGCTGGAATGCCCCAGAGACCATGGGACATATTTTCCTCCTCTGCGTCTGGACCGCAAAACATCCGGTCAGACATGAGACTCAACGCTAAAGTTTCCTTTTTGAACATTACAAGAATCCGACAAATGGGTAAAAGAGATGTTGACTTTTGGCCCAAACACTCCATCTCATAAACTTTTTGTGAAAGACAGAGGAACGAACTCAATATTCCCGAACTGATCTGCACGTCCCACTTGCTAAATGACACAGCTTTCTCAGTTACGGTTGGCTTATCAGACGTAAACTAGCGCCCATGGGCCCTGTGGCAGCTCTTTGTGAAAAGCAACGGTCTTCTAGCCCAACAAATAAACGTATCCTTAGCCCACTTCCCACGAGAACCTAATCAAGTTGCTGATTTGACAGCCAGAGCCCACCGAATTGGGACCTTCCCCCCTAATCGGCCTTCTAAGCCCCCAACTCCTTTTGAACCTTTTATATTTTGTCTTGTTGTCGTTATTCTCTACGTACTGTCGTTAAATGAATGAAATGAATCTCTCTTTCGATTAATATGTTTAAGCCTCTTTCCTTGGTATGGTAAAAAAACTTTGAATCTATGTTCCTCCGTTTACCCTCACACACCCCCTCCCAACCCCCCCCCCCCCCCCCCCCCCCCCCCCCCCCCCCCCCCCCACAAACCAAAAATTCAATCTAGAACTCTTCGGAAAGCTTCTTATGATGATAGCTTTTCATCTACATAAAACTCACTTGATTGACATCCGGATGGACAAGTTACGGACCTGAAAGTTTCCAAGTGCAAAGACAAGGAGCTCGCTTTCAAATGACGCCCCGAGCCTCCAAGAGAGGCACTAAATGCATCACTTTTAAGGCTTGTGATTCTCATTCTAAGTGTGACGTCCTGGAAATTCAACCTTTGTAAGCGTCATAAGTTGATTGAATGATATGAATTTATAGTCATAGTCGACGTCTATTTTGGACTATATGGACCGAAGAGACGAAAATTTGGACGAATTTCGAATTTTAGATTATTTCGAATTGAGTTTCAAAATTAATCCGCGACGATTTTTGAATTGTCATTTTCGTAATCGATCCTAACCCTGACCAAGCTTGGCCAATGAAATTACCCAAATTACCTTTCGTTCAGTACACTAAAAATTTCGTTTTAGTCTTGGCGCGCCAAATTACCGTTTTACCCCCCCCCTCAATTATTTATGTGAGTAGGACAAAAAAATTTAATTTTTTGGCCAAAAAGTCTTACCGTGGCCCACTCTCTGCTTTGCCCAACGTTATGTCACTTCTTCCTTCCGTCTTCTTTTTCTTCTTCATTTCTGTCTTCTTCTTCTTCTTCGTTTTGGTTTTTTGGCCGTGGACGACCACACCCTTCGCCGATCAATCCTTCTCCATTCGTCGTCGTTTTTCGCGACTACCGGCCCACCACCGACAGCCACTGTCCTCAGCTACTCTCCGCCGTCGCCGTCAATCAGCCAAGGAGAAGCTGCGGCCGCCACTGCTCTGTTTTCGGGTCAGAGGACCCGAGAACATCTCGACCTCCTCCGGCCGCCACTGACGCCGGCCACCACCCCTTAGCTAATCCTTGACTCCCCTTCGACTGATCCAACCCACCCCCACCGGTCGTTCGTCGCCAGAGCCGCCAGAATCGAGCCTGGAAGTTCCGGTGCCCTGTTTTGGGCCCGGTTTAATCCGATCTTCGATCCAGCCACCACGGTCGCCGCCATGCCTCACCGCCACCGCCGGACGACTCCCCTGAGTCCCTTCTACCGCCACCCAGCTCACCTCCGTCGACCGCCGGGCGTGGCGCCCGAAATCGGCTGCCGACCTACGCCCTTGTTTCGGCGCAGAACAGGGCAGCCACTGTTCGCGGCCGTTCGCCGCCGCCGGCCGCCTCCCGCCGCCGTCCACCTGTCCCGGCCGACCCCCACCAACCCCTAGGTGAGTCCCCGACCCTTGGTCGGCCTTGTCCCGGCCCGTGTCGACGAAAAAACGGACAAAATAGTAAGATTCGCCAGTTGAGTTCACTGTTCGCCACTGTTTCAGGCCGCCGTTCGCCGGAGCTCCGCCGCCGACCACCTGTTCCGGCGACCTCGCCGGACTTCCTCGGGGTGTCATCGAAGTTTGAGATCGAGCCGCCGCGCGATAAACCCTAGTTTTATCGTCGTCGCCGCCGCCGCTAACTCACATTGTGAGTTGACCCTAAACCTTGATTAGGGCGCTAATTGCGCTTAGGATTAATTTTATTTATTTATTTATTTATAAAAAAAATTCGATCGTGACCGGTTTAGATAGAAACAATGATTAGGATATATGGTCAATCGATTATTTATCTATGGCTAATTGTGGTAATTTATTAAGTAATTGATTGATTGTATTTGTTCGCGAGCGAGCGACAGGTTAAAGACGAGCGAGCGATTGATTGCTATAATTCGACCGAGAATTAAGATTTATAATATGAATTGAGCTTGAAATTGCCGGGTTGAGTTGATGGCTCGCGAGTACGTGAATTGTTTGATTGATTTAATTGCCTGGCTGAAATGCTCAAGTGAGAGTATTGTGGGCCTTGGAGCCGAGTTGGTTGTTTTTTCGAATGGATTTTGGCATTAATCAAAGATAAACAATGAGTTGATTGTCGAATGTAATTTGTGTGGTCATTTAAAGGATCAATGACGTTACCTGGCAAGTTCGCATTGTACCATGGGTACTCGTGCCGTACAGATTGTATGGAAATTTCGGACTTGTCAGAAGCACGATAATCCATGCCCCGTGCCAGTCATACGATTTTAAGGAATTATTGGATGATAGTCGTAGCTTGTGATGGACCGTAGTTCCTTTTTAAGGAATGCCTACTTACAGTGCCGTGCCGGGTACACTGGATACACCGCTTGTAGTAGCCGTCACTGAGAGGGTAAAGTGGACGTAGCCTGGTCCTGCCAGAAGAGTGCGGGATCGCACTATTGATGTATCTATCACGCCAGTCGCGTGGGTCATTGTTTAATAATGGACTTGTGTATGCATGAGTGGTTGTGCTTCTGTTGGTTGTTGATTTGATAAATTTATTTTATTGATGTATATCTGTTTATATCTTGTGGCTTATTGTGGTACTTAGGGTATCCTGAGCGAATCAGTGTCCTAATCGAGATTAGGCTTGATTCACTGAGATTAAATTCTCACCCCGTCGTGGGACAACTTTTCAGGTCTGAAGTAATGGAGAGACTGGTGCGATTTGGTACCCCCACCCACTCATCACTCAATGTCAGTCTCCACCCGATGCCAGGTACGGACCAAATGTGGGAACGTCACATCACGACGATATGGGTCGATAAGGGGATGCCACAGCTGGTAGCACACCTCTTCAAGGCCTAGTATCTTCGTGATGGGATGGATCTCTTTGGTCCGCTTAGAGGATTTGAGGGGCCGCCTCTTCAGGAGGTCCCTAATGTCCCCACTTGAGATCCGATGGACATCGACACGCCTGATGGGGAGGTGGTGGACCCCGCACCCGTTATGCAGCCTGAGCTCGAGCCCGAGCAATCAGTAGCCCCCTCTATGCATTCTAACCAAAGTTCCTGTGACGACCCGAACGACCCGGCTCCCCCGGCTGGTTATGACAACCTGATGTCGAGTTTACCCAATAGAGGGTTAGATTCCTTTTGTGGTCAGGGAACTGGTGATGTTTTTGTGGGGGTACTGTTTTGAAGTAGATGAGAGTTAACCTTACTTGACTCTTGTATCTTTTTGCGAGTCCTAGAGGGCCGCCCCGAAGCATGTGGTTGTAATTATCAACTGATGGCTCTGTAAAATTATAGATCATCTATTCTCATCAATTTATTTTAGTGTTGTGTATCTGGCTTTTCTTCCTATCTATCCCATATGATTTTATTGGATGTAAGATTGTACGTTTCGCATGCACAATATACTCTTAGGTCGGTAGTAGTTGCTTGGGACGCTACCTTTTATGACCTGGTGGCGATTTGGCAAGGGATGTCGCAGGTTCGAGAGTTGGGACGTGACATCCCCACCCAAGGTGGTATCAGAGCGAGGTCAGCCTGATCCGTCTGGTTATTGGCATGGAGTGATAAGGAGCGTTGAGAAATGAGATAGTTAGTAAGATTTTTGGTTGTTATGCCTGTGATTGTTAATTTCGTGGTAGAATTTAAGAGTTTTCTTCTGACCGCGTTTTGCTATGGAGTAAGCAAGACTCCACATCTTACTGCAAAATGAGCGGATGTGGTAAAAGAGCACTCCGAGTACCTCGAAGGAGACCTTTAAGGCCAGTGGGAGATTTGGGTGATGTTGAAAGAGCCCCGCCTGCAGTGTCCCCGATTGCACCCCCTACCGCAGCCTCTGCTGCTGAACCTATGGGACCTATTGGAAGGGAAACGACTATGGCTGAAGTCATGCAAGCCTTAGGTGCTATTGGAGACTTGATGGGGCAGCAAGTAAGGAATCAAGCTGCAGCTACTATCGCTGCTGTTGGGACTTCATCTGCGATTCCGTTTGCAGTTCCGTTGGCGAGTCCACCACCTGTACATGACAGTGAGGAGCGTAGGGCTCAAAAGCTGGTGGAACAATTTCTCAAATTGAAGTCACCTCAATTCACTAGAAGTGGAGACCCTGAAGCTGCTACTCGATGGGTCGAAGGAATGGAGAAAGCGTTCGATTTACTGAGGTGTTCAGATAGGGATAAAGTTACTTTGGCAGTTTATCAACTCGAAGGGAACACTAGTACGTGGTGGAGACATGTCGAGGGTAGAACTTTTCCGAAAGGTACGATTCCAGCATGGAATGCTTTTGTGGAAGTTTTTAATAATAAATACTTCTCGATGACAGCTGGAGCAAAAGATGGCTGAGTTCTTCCGCCTCCGGCAGAATCAGATGACAATTGACCAGTATGAGGCGAAGTTTTCTGAACTGTCCAAATATGCTTCGAGAATGATTGAGGATCTGGAGGATAGGGCTAGAAGGTTCAAAAAAAGGTTGAAGCCCGAGATTAAGAGTGCTATGGCACCGCTCGACCTCTAGGACTATGATGATATCTACGCGAGGGCGCTGATAGTGGAGCGGGACTTATCTGAAAGGGCTACTGCATCTGGATCACGATTTACGTCCCCAAATAGATTCGACAGAAGACAAGGAAAGAAACCTATGTTTAATAATCGGAGTCCCATCCCACCAAATCGCCGAGGGGCGATTAGTAAGTCGACATTTCGTCAGAGTGAGATGTGCAGCTTGTGTCGACAGAGGCATGGGCCTGGTTTGTGCCCGTATCGAAGTGGTGCCTATTTTGGTTGTGGCCAGCTAGGCCATCAGGTGAGGGACTGCTCGCAGAGACAAAGTGGACAGGCACAGCCACAGCAGGGAGAACAACCTAGAGGAACTATGTCGCCAAATTTCCAAAATCGCCCGTCGGCACAAGGAAAGGTTTTTCCAGTCACTCAGGAAGCGGCGAATGATTCGCCGACTGTTACAGGTACGGTCATCTTGCTAACTCCAGTTCGTTAAATTATCTGAATTGAATTTGGTGCCTTTAGATATTGTGCTTAGTGTATCTACGCGGTTGAAAGATAAAGTAGTGGCTACAGTGAGCTGTCCTGATTGCAGACTTGTGGTGAATGGTCATGAGAGTAAGATAGACTTGATTGTACTGGAAATGTACGATTTTGACTTAATTATGGGAATGGATTGGTTGGAAAAGCAAAGAGTCACAATGGACTGCTTTAATAAGGTAATACGGTTTAATCCGATGGATGGTAATATCTTTGAATTTTTGGGTAATCGAGGAGGAATCTCGACTATGATGATATCGTCGTTAGAGGCGACTCGATTGTTGGAAAATGGGTGCCAAGGTTATTTGGCTTCTGTGGTAGATATTTCTGCTAAAGAACTGAAATTGGAAGATATTGCGATTGTATGTGAGTTTCCAGATGTTTTCCCCCAAGAATTACCTGGTTTGCCGCCAGAAAGGGAAATTGAGTTCGTGATAGAGTTAACTCCTGGGACGGAGCCGATTTCTAAAGCGCCATATAGAATGGCATTGTCAGAGTTGAAGGAACTCAAAGTTCAGATGCAGGAGTTGTTAGATAAAGGATTCATTCGTCCTAGTGTATTGCCTTGGGGAGCCCCTATTTTGTTTGTCAAGAAAAAGGATGGATCTTTGAGATTGTGTATTGACTACAGGCAATTGAATCAGGTGACGATCAAGAATAAGTACCCACTGCCAAGAATTGATGACTTGTTTGATCAGCTGCAGGGAGCATCTATATTTTCAAAAATTGATCTATGGACGGGATACCATCAGTTGATGATCAAAAAAGAGGATATACTGAAATCGGCATTTAGAACACGTTATGGGCATTACGAGTTCACAGTGATGCCGTTTGGTTTGACGAATGCTCCTGCTGCTTTTATGGATTTGATGAACATAGTGTTCAAGGAGTTTCTGGATCGTTTTGTAATCGCGTTTATAGATGACATCTTGGTGTACTCGAAGAATTCTGAAGATTATGAGCAACACTTGAGAGTAGTTCTGGAAACTCTGAGAATGCATCAATTATATGCTAAGTTCAGTAAGTGTGAGTTTTGGTTAGCTCGCGTGGCATTCTTAGGTCACGTGATTTCGGGTGAAGGTATTGCAGTGGATCCGATTAAAATTGAGGCAGTTATTAATTGGTCGAGACCGACAACTGCTACAGAAATTAGAAGTTTCTTGGGTTTGACAGGTTATTACAGGCGATTGGTGGAAGGGTTCTCAACTATAGCCTCGCCTTTGACTAAATTGTTGAAGAAAGATATGAAGTTTCAATGGACGGACAAGTGCGAGCGTAGTTTTCAATAGCTTAAGCATATGCTAACTACAGCTCCTATTCTGACAATTCCGTTTGGTCCTGGTGGTTATGAAATTTATAGCGATGCTTCACTTAGGGGGCTGGGTTGTGTTTTAATGTAGCATGGCAGGGTGGTAGCCTATGCGTCTCGTCAGTTGAGACCGCACAAGTTAAATTATCCCACACATGACCTGGAGTTAGCTGCGGTTGTATTTGCCTTGAAGATACTATTTGACTGGGGAAAGTTTTCAGGTGTATACCGACCATCAAAGTCTGAAGTACCTATTTTCTCAAAAGGAGCTGAACATGAGACAAAGCCGATGGATGGAGTTACTAAAAGATTATGATTGCGAGATCCTGTATCATCCTGGTAAGGCGAATAAGGTGGCTGACGCCCTGAGTAGAAAATCAGTAATTGCTCAATTATAGGTGCATGAGTGGCGTTTACTTGAGCAATTGAGAAACTCAGACTTTAAACTAGAGATAAGTCATCTGTCGAGTCTTGTGGCTACCTTGAGAATCGAGCCGGAAGTACAAGCTAAGATTAAGACCTTGCAGTCAACAGACCCCTTTATTCAGAAGATTCTTCAAGGAGACTCGGCCAAACGAAGGATCGATTTTCAAATAGCTGAGGATGGGACACTTAAGTTCAGAGGACGTTTAGTTGTGCCTACGGATGAAAATTTAACGGAGGAGATCTTATCAGAAGCACATCGTAGTAGTTAGAGTATCCATCCTGGGAGTACAAAGATGTATCAGAATTTGAAACAGCATTACTGGTGGAACGGTATGAAAATAGATATAACCAAACATGTGGCTAAGTGTTTGACCTGTCAGCAGGTTAAGGTGCAGCACTGCAAACCTAGAGGACTATTGCAGCCTTTGGAAATTCCAGAGTGGAAATGGGAGCATATCATGATGGATTTCGTGATGGGTTTGCCAAGGAGTCAGCGAAGGCATGATTCAATTTGGGTTGCGGTAGATAGGCTAACGAAGTCAGCGCACTTTATTCCAGTAAGAAAGGACTTCGCCTTAGACAGATACGCAGAATTGTATGTGAGGCATATTGTAAGGTTACATGGTGTACCAGTGACTATCACTTCTGACCGAGATCCCAAATTCACTGCTATATTTTGGAGGAGTTCACAAACTGCTTTAGGGACGAAGCTGTAATTTAGTACATCTTATCACCCGCAGATAGAAGGCCAGTCTGAAAGAACGATTTAGACCTTGGAGGACATGTCGAGAGCATGTGTTCTGGATTTCAAAGGTAGCTGGGAGGAACAATTGCATTTGGTTGAGTTTGCCTATAATAACAGCTACCAACAGAGTATTAAGATGGCACCTTTCGATGCCTTGTATGGCAGAGCTTGCAAGACGCCAGTCTGTTGAGATGAGGTTGGAGAAAGGAAGATAACTGGCCTTGAGTTAGTAGAACAGTCAATGGAAGCAATTAAGGTGATTACAGATAGATTAAAAACAACTCAGAGTCGCCAGAAAGGTTATGCTGATAAAAGGCGCAGACCTTTGAAATTTCAAGTAGGCGATCATGTCTTTCTGAAAGTGTCGCCAATGAGAGGAACATCCCGTTTTGGTAGGAAAGGAAAGTTGAGCCCGAGGTATGTTGGACTATTTGAAATCCTAGAACGAATCGGAATTTTGGCTTATCGACTCGCGTTGCCACCTAGACTTGCTCAGGTGCATAACGTCTTTCACGTATCGATGTTGAGGAAGTACGAGCCAGACCCCGCTCATGTGCTGAGTTACGAGGAAATTGATTTGGATGAACGGGCGTCATATGTGGAGTGACCAGTCAGGATCATGGACAGGAAAGAACAAGTACTCCGAAGCAAGACGATTTCGTTGGTCAAGGTGGTTTGGCAACACCATAGTACGGAAGGAGCTACATGGGAGAATGAGGAAGTTGTGAAGCTTAATTATCCTTATCTTTTTGAGTAATTAGAACTGTGCTGTAATTTCGAGGATGAAATTTCCTAAGTAGGGGAGATTTGTGACGTCCTGGAAATTCAACCTTTGTAAGCGCCGGAAGTCGATTGAATGATATGAATTTATATTCATAGTCGACGTCTATTTTGGACTATATGGACCGAAGAGATGAAAATTTGGACGAATTTCGAATTTTAGATTATTTCGAATTGAGTTTCGAAATTAATCCGCGACGATTTTTGAATTGCCGTTTTTGTAATCGATCCTAACCTGGATCGAGCTTGGCCAGTGAAATTACCAAAATTACCCTTCGTTCAGTACACCAAAAATTTCGTTTCAGTCCCAGCGCGCCAAATTACCGTTTTACCCCCCCCCCCCTCAATTATTAATGTGAGTAGGACAAAAAAATTTAATTTTTTTGCCAAAAAGTCTTGCTGTGGCCCACCCTCTGCTCTGCCCAACATTACGTCGCTTCTTCCTTCCGTCTTCTTTTTCTTCTTCGTTTCTGTCTTCTTCTTCTTCTTCTTCGTTTTGGTTTTTTGGCCGTGGACGACCACACCCTTCGCCGATCAATCCTCCTCCATTCATCGTCGTTTTTTGCGACCACCGCCCCACCACCGACAGCCACCATCCTCAGCTACTCCCTGCCGCCGCCCTGACCCGAGCCGAGCCGCCGTCGACGTCAATCAACCTAGGAGAAGTCGCGGCCGCCACTGCTCTGTTTTCGGGTCAGAGGACCCGAGAACATCTCGGCCGCCACAGTCGCCACCGACGCTGGTCACCACCCCTCAACTGACCCCCGACTCCCCTTCGACCGATCCGACCCACCCCCACCGGCCGTCTGTTGCCGGAGCGCCAGAATCGAGCCTAGAAGTTTCGGTGCCTTATTTTGGGCCAAGTTCAGTCCGGTCTTCGATCCGGCCACCATGGTTGCCGCCGTGCCTCACCACCACCGTCGGAAGACTCCCCTAAGTCCCCTCTACAGCCACCCAGCTCACCTCCGCCAGCCGCCGCGCGTGGCGCCCGCAATCGGCCGCCGACCGACGCCTCTGTTTCGGCGCCGAACAGGGCAGCCACTTTTCGTGGCCGTTCGCCGCTGCTGGCCGACCCCCACCGACCCCTGGGTGAGTCCCCGACCCTTGGCCGGCCTTGTCCCGGCCCGTGTCGCCGGAAAAACGGCCAAAACAGTAAGATTCGCCGGTTGAGTTCACTGCTTGTTACTGTTTCAGGTCGCCGGCCGCCGCTCGCCGGAGCTCCGCCGCCACTAACTCACGTTGTGAGTTGACCCTAAATCTTGATTAAGGCGCTAATTGCGCTTAGGATTAGTTTTATTTATTTATATAAAAAAATTTTCGATCGGGACCGATTTAGATAGAAACAATGGTTAGGATATATGGTCGATCGATTATTTGTCTGTGGCTAATTGTCGTAATTTATCAAGTAATTGATTTATTGTATTTGTTCGCTAGCGCGCGATAGGTTAGAGACGAGCGAACGATTGATTGCTATAATTCGACTGAGAATTAAGATTTATAATATGAATTAAGCTTGAAATTGCCGGGTTGAGTTGATGGCTCGCGAGTGCGTGAATTGCTTGATTGATTTGATTGCTTGGCTGAAATGCTCAAGTGAGAGTCTTGTGGGCCTTGAGGCCGAGTTGGTTATTTTTCCGAATGGATTTTGGCATTAATAAAAGATAAACAATGACTTGATTGCCGAATGTAATTTGTGTGATCATTTAAAGGATCAATGACGTTACCTGGCAAGTTCGCATTATACCTTGGATACTCGTGCCGTACAAATTGTATGGAAATTCGCGACTTGTTAGAAGCACGATAATCCATGCCCCGTGCCAGTTGTACAGTTTTAAGGGATTATTGGATGTCGATCGAAGCTTGTGATAGACCGAAGCTTGTGATGGACCGAAACTCCTTTTTAAGGAATGCCTACTTGCAGTGCCGTGCCGGATGCATTGGATACACCGCTTGTAGTAGCCGTCGCTGAGAAGGTATAGTAGACATAGCCTGGTCCTGCCAGAAGAGTGCGGGATCGCACTATTGATGTATCTATCACGCCAGTCGCGTGGGTCATTGTTTAATAATGGACTTGTGTATGCCTGAGTGGTTGTGCTTCTGTTGGTTGTTGATTTGACAGATTTATTTTATTGATATATATCTGTTTATATCTTGTGGCTTATTGTGGTACTTAGGGTATCCTGGGCGAATCAGTGTCCTAACCGAGATTAGGCTTGATTCACTGAGATTAAATTCTTACCCTGTCGTGGGATAACTTTTCATGTTCGAAATAATGGAGAGACCGGTGCGATTTGATACCCCCACCCACTCATTGCTCGATGTCAGTCTCCATTCGATGCCAAGCACGGACCAGATATAGGAACGTCACATCACGACAATATTGGTCGATGAGGGGATGCCACAGCTGGTGGCACACCTCTTCAAGGCCTAGTATCTTCGTGATGGGATGGATCTCTTTAGTCCGCTTAGAGGATTTGAGGGGCCGCCTCTTCAGGGGGTCCCTAATGTCCCCTCTTGGGATCCGATGAACATCGACACGCCTGATGGAGAGGTGGTGGACCCCGCACCCGTTATGCAGCCTGAGCTCGAGCCCGAGCAGTCAGTAGCCCCCTCTATGCATTCTAGCCAGAGTTCCTGTGACGACCCGAACGACCCGGCTCCCCCGGTTGGTTATGACGACCCTAATGTCTAGTTTACCCAGTATAGGGTTAGGTTCTTTTTATGGTCAGGGAGCTGGTGATGTTTTTGTGGGGGTACTGTTTTGGAATAGATGAGAATTAACCTTACTTGACTCCTGTATCTTTTTGCGAGTCCTAAAGGGCCGTCTCGAAACATGGGGTTGTAATTATCAACTGATGGCTTTGTAAGGTTATAGATTATCTATTCTCATCAGTTTATTTTAGTGTTGTGTATTTGGCTTTTCTTCTTATCTATCCCATATGATTTTATTGGATGGAAGATTGTACGTTCCGCATGCGCAGTATACTCTTAGGTTGGTAGCAGTTGCCTAGGACGCTACCTTTTATGACCTGGTGGCGATTTGACAAGGGATGTCGCGGGTTCGAGAGTCGGGACGTGACACTAAGAGTCGCGACCCTCATATTTGCAAAATACAATATACTCCCCTCTTGTCCTCACTTGCATCAAGAAATCCGCCATAAATTCTCTCTCAAACTCTAGTTATAAATTGGGAAAATTGCTAATAAGGACACAAAGTGAGATTATTTACTCAAATAATGATCCGTCCGGTAGTGAAAATTATCTTAAAGAAGGCTCTTAAGTGGCTAAATCAGTCTTAAATAAGGACCTAAACACGCCAGAGCGTGTCATTTCCAGTGGCTGGAATATAGGCAATTTTGTCAAAAAAATCTGGGTAAAATCCAAGAATACCTAAAGGAGAAAACACCCCAAATTCTTCTTTAAAAAAATCTAGGTAAAAACTAAGAACCCTAAAGGAGGAAAGAAAACCGCAAATTCTTCACGTTCTTCTACGTTCTACTTCCCTCACTTGGAGCACCCATTCTCTAACCCTACGAAGTTGGAGAACCCAAATTCTCGGTTCATGGAGCGCGAACCCTCGCACCCTGAGTTTCAAAGGTACGTGCTCTCTCTCTCTCTCTATTGGGTCCGTTGAAGTTGATTCGAACTGTGCTTAAGATGTGGTTACTCGAGGTCAACGATTCCGGATTGATGAACATGCTGCTTATTTTTGAACTATTGGAATATGAAAGATGATGTGAATATTAGGCTTTGCAAACAATTCGACGTTACATGCTGATCTAAGCCTCCTATATTGGGTAACAGAAGTGCTTCAAGTGATGTCGAGAACCCCAGCAACAATTTACAATTTGAATGTAACGGGACTGTCCGTTGGTTCACAAATAGGGAACTGGAAAAGCGTTTCGCGAGGGACGAAAAGTGTACCCAAGTTGAACCTTGATCTGTGTCTTGCGTCAATTATTTTTGAAGCTTCTGTAAAACTCTTGTACGGTTTGTTTATCCACGTGTGGGTGGTGGATGTGCATCTTGTGGTTGACCCATGGACGAGGAGGGATGTCGTGGTATACATTGGGTTTGTAGTAACTACGTCAACCATTGAGGAGGCTGAGGGGTTGCATCAAGTATTTGGATAGATCTATGCTCGAAGGTCGTTAACCACCTTTAAAAATGCATGTCCGGCGTTATCTCTTTTCTTTTTGCCTATTGAATCTAGATATCTTGCTTGTGTCAATTAGCTGTTGCTAGATAATGAACGCCTGGCTATGTGCATTACTTTCTTGCCTTTGCTTCCTTTGTTTGTTTTGGTAACTGACGGTTTAGATTTGTGATGACAGGTTAGGAGGAGGAGGAGGAGGAGAGGGGAAGAACTCCTACACCAGGAAGGTATCTACGATCATGAGTAGACTCGCTACGACTTTTTAGCCATGTTGCTTTTGACTTCTCGGATAAAACGTGTGGTAAACGGACCAACTTAACTTATAAAATCTCCCTTTAACTTACGAGATCTCCCTTTTGAGTTTGATGGTGATCTCCATCCTCTGTCCCAACGATCTCTGAAGATGAAGAGCTTCCTGTCGTGGACCGTTGCTTGTTGAAAACACCAAACAAGAGGGCTTGGGGCGTTGATCACAGAGATTAGAGTTAGGGCTTAAATTGGAGAGAAAGGGGCGCGATCGGTGGAGGTTCGGGATAGGGCTCGTGCCTTTTAAATGGGAAGATTTGAAGGGGAAAAAAAAGGGAAACAAACAAATTCGTAAGCAGCCGACCCGAATCTTTAGAATACCCTATACTTGGCCCTTACCCGAAGAAGACCAAGGCCGACCCAAAATACCTTAAATTTTCGGGTCGGGATGGGGTTTTTTTCTTTTTACAACCCTAATATGGATGGCACGCCATTCATGGCTTGGCATTGCTGGAAAACGGCACGCCATTCTTCGCCCGCCGAGACAAAAAAATATAATCTCCTCCGTATATATCGTTTCTACTCGGAAATGGAAAGCAATTTCGTCCATTTCTGACGTTCAATGCCCGTATATATCGTTCCTAACTCGGGTTCCATGACCTATAATATAGATCAAAGAATCAACTTCTTGGCTCCAAACAAGCTTTTCTTTAACAAGTATGGACTGGCCGAATATCTAAATTTTTCATCCATGTGTACAAAGCTCGTAGTCCAATACAAGTTGATAGGATCCCTTTTTTTTTTTTTTTTGGCATACCATGCTCCTCTAGCATCGCGACATGGTGGCTAAAAGGTTCTCTCGACCACAAAGTTAGTTTCGACCCCTCTCAAAAAAAAAAAACACGTAGATTTAGACTAAATCGGAAGGGAAAAACTCACAAACGGAAAAAAGCGAGAAGAGAAAATAGAAAATCAAAGCAGATTAAGAAAAGAGGGAGGGGAGGGAGAGATGTAGCTCAAACCCTCCCCTCCAGGAGGTTGAAGAAGAAAGAGTGTGAAGAAGAAGAGAAAGAAAGGAGAGAGAGAGGAAAAAAACTAGGGCCCGCCGTTCCCTCGGTGCGTGCTTATGCCTCCAAGAAGAGGTTTTTCAGTAGATAGCTTTATAAATTGGAGCATCATATTCAAATGTTGGGGTTTCATGTTCTACTATTTTGAAAAGGTGTCCAATCTCGGTTAGTTGTGACTTATGAGATAAAAGATGATGATGATGTTTTATGTAGTTGTTCCAGCGACGACCAAGCCTTATCCCTAGTCAGTATTAGAGGCAATATACCTGGTCTTGGTCTTTATTTCCGAACTCTTGGAAGGCAACATTGTGAGATTCCGGACAGTACAAGTAAGCATGATCGGCAACTAGCCTTTTATACAAATTCAGAGAGGCAACAACGACCCTTTTCATGAAGCTCAGTGAATTCTTAAAAAATTAATGTCCCCCCAGCAAAATTTACGGGTATTGTAGTTTTGGTGCGCTTCAACATCGAGTCTAAGGTTTATCGCCCCCTCTCACTAGCAGTGTCATTGAAGTCATTCGTCAACAGCTCCGAGTTTTTCATTCCACATCACAATAATGTCAAATACATTTTGTCAGCAGCATTGGATCTGTTTGCTCAGATGGTGCTGCCTACATCAAGGCTTGCCACAACTGTGAGTTTCTCAGGTAACCCAAAAGTCTTAAAATCTCTCTCTAGAAGCGCTCGGATAATTCAAGAAATAGATTGTAAGGGAACTGATGAATCGAAGCATTGCTTCTTGACGAGGAGCAGCACAAGATATGTCCATTTGTAGCTACATGAACAGCTATCACTGCAGAGCTCGTTGCAGTAGAAAATCCAGGATCTGTAGGTTGATATAGGATCACTTAGCTCAAGCATCTATTATTTCTGCTAGTATGTCATTTGTGCTGTTGAATCAGCAGCATTTCTGTGCTAAGGCATTCTTCACTGAGGTAGTGGACTCAAATTCATAGTCGCTACGGCATAATCATCATCAATTGTCAGTCCTGTCAACATGCCTTTCCCCGTCAATCATTGTATGCATGAATCTACATGGTTGGCAAAGGGGAAAAAAAAAACACATGCATCTGTCCCTACTCTGTTTCACTAAAGAAAGCATACCAGTTCACATGAATCAGGTCGGCCTAATTCCTGTCCCAACATATTCAGTGTTTATACTTCATAGACTAGAAGGAAGAGATTTTGTTTTTTGCAGACAAATCATCGTAAATCACAGCTACTAATACCACGTGCGGGGTGTGGGGGTGGGTTTTGTGTGTGTATGTTTGGTGGGGGGGGGGGGCGAGAGGCAGGGAGAGTATGAGAGTGGAAAAGACACTTCAGTTGAAACTCTGTTCCCTTCGAATTTATTTGAAATATCCGAAAGAATGTATGTACAACAACATATGTCTAACCGTCTTTGAAAACCCCGTATGTACAACAACATATGTCTAACCGTCTTTGAAAACCCTGACTAAAAGATCTTCAATTTGAGGATCTCCGTCAATTGTAAATGACCCTCTCGCTGCAATTTTCTGCCCAAAGATCTAATACTGGAGACCCATTTCATACTCTGGCTCTCCAGTTGGAGGAAGTAGAAGATATCCGAACGGCTCAAGCTTGTCCGAGTATCTGAAATCCAAGGGGCTGTCCTCTTGACTCGGTTGTGCTCCAGATTTGCAGCACGCTGAGCATGCAAACAAAGGGGGGACACTGTCAGTATCATTGATTCCACAGCATCGCGTGTGCTGCCACACTTCACAGATGTCGCAGGCCATCATTCTCTCACCATCGTCATCTTCAGCCCCGCACATGCATCTCACCTCCCAATTCTCACTCCCACCCTCATATCTCAACTGACTGCCCACATCCATCCCACTTCCCCTCACCCAAACCTCCTGGCCTGACTCCACGATCCCAAACAGCACCTCGGTGTCATCCGTTTCTTTCATGGCTTTGATATCTGTCACCACAAGGTGTTCAAAAGCGCAGTAGGTCTCCCTAAATGCGTTCTCAGCTGCTGCCTTCAAGTCCCCAACCGTAGCATGCAGTGGAACCATGATAATCTCACCGGGCGGGACTTTTTTCCTTGGCAGAATCTCTAGCCTATCTATGCTAGGGATGAGGTTGCAAATGAAAGTGAGCAACTGGTCTTCCTCATCTCGAAATGGCCATTCCTTCATGAAATGCTTGCTGTCCAGAATCACCTGAGCAGCCAAACCTACGCAATCAGATGCCGGATAATTCAGGAACATGGCGCTGTAAACTTTTGCCACATCCTTGTAAACATCATGCCCGACCACAAGAGATGGCGATAGTAATGTCTCTTGAACCAACTGCTGTCGTGGTTCCCTGCCCCCATCGAACTCATGGATTGTGTACTCCAGGATCCGTGTCAATGGGTTCACTGCACGGCACACGACGTAATCAGCGACGATGACATTGTTGAGGATCTTCAGCACATTGTCAATCAAGCCTGTGTCCCCGATATGTAATCTGGCTGCATCTCGCACATCTTGGCGGGTCATTCCGGTGCAGCTCTTCTTGTCACCTCTTGCTTCTAGCAGTGCGCTCACAATCACTTCAGCTGCCTGCTCCATCCTCCTTGCAGGCCATCTGCTACCCATTTCAGCTACAGCACTCGTGAATTCTCTGTACTTTATTGGCTTCATCTGTGAAAGATGCTTGTTCTGCATAGATGCTCTAGTTGATATTTTCCACTTCAAGGAGGCGAGAGGCCCAGCAGCTATGGCAGGTTTGCTCTCACGAGTTGAATGCGACTTGACAGTCAACATGTACTTGAGAAGGTCCTTTAGGGTGACTAAATTGGTTTCGCTCATACCTTTGTAATGACAAATGATCTGCTCGATCTCTTTGAAATGTTCAGTGCCACTGAAATCCTCGAGAACTTTGACAAGCTCAAGCGAGCCGAGAAATTCCATTGCTCGGTGATAATGGTGCTCTTTAACTCCAAAGCTTCCTCTGAGGAATCTGTAACTCCATCTGCCGAACCACGTGTGTCCATAAGCAACCCCATATAGCAACCGGAGATCCATAGCTCGCTTCCTAGAGACATCCTCAACTGTCACTTTCCTGCAAATTGATTTAAAAACAAGGGATAGGACTATCAGATCACTACCTGGAAATCAGATGACATTGTCCTCACCAATGTAATTACTTTTTTCACTTCACCTGACTAGTAGATTGTCGCAAATGCGGTCCCAGAGATCCATAATTTCCCTTCCACAGAGAAACTTGGAGCCCCCTTCGATGCCGTTGATACATATTAAGTGCCCAAACCCATTACCATGAATGAGGCCATGAAGCAGATGGTTCGGCACGTCAAGGTCGCGCTCCTCCAGAGGCCTATTCCAGCAGCCATCCTTCGGGATTATCACGTGATACCTCCATCTCGACATATAATGATTTCCCCATCCTTAATCAGGCAATTAAAAAACATCCATGAGAAACACACTAGAAATTCGTAATGCCCATATTCTATGAAGCGAATCCTAAAATCCGTCAAGCTCAAGCTCCCACTACATCGCAATCAAGAAGCAGTGAAAATCTGACATGACAAACATTGCCAAACGGTATCAACCCATCAAAATTCATGCTTATCAGAGAACTAACCCACGCTTTAGCGGCACACAAAAGGAAATTGAGTCCACGGTCGATCGAATTACCTGCAAATCGGCAGTGATCGCAAAAGGAGTGAGACGGGGGAGTCATGTTTTCTTGGACGGTGAACAGGGGAACGACCACGCTTGTCTTCTGGTGCATCAGGAGGGTGCACCAGACTTGCAGGTCGCTCGCTGTGGGTTCCTCGGGCACTCCACATTCTCCGAGGAGCAGGCGGATGTTGTCACGGAACGGACCTGCCGGGCTGATCGGGCATCCGGTGTTGCAGAAGTCGTGGAAGTCGAAGATCTTGGGCGGCCGCTTCCTCTTTCTGCAAGCCTGGAGGAACGGGAGCGACATTGGCTTCGATCTGAAAGTGGGGTCCTCTCTCTCGGCCGTGCTTTCTTTAAGCCCAGAATGAATTCGTCGAGCTCCCAAGCGAGAGAGAGAGCGAGAGAGCTTAACAGATTGAAAATTGAGTCTTGAGTTTGTTGAAGGAGCTTCAAATGGCGGTCGATTGCGGTTTGAAGGTCGGACGATGCCCGCTCAAACAAAAAACTAACCGTTAGGTTTCTCTCCGAGAGCGTCCGGCCTCTTGAGAAATCGCCCCAATGTTTTTATTCGTCGGATGGTGAAAAAGATTCACAAATTCTGACGAAAACGATTTGTAATTTCACAGACGAAATCTCTCGATTTTTACATTAATTACGCTGCCTAGATTTTTCTTATTGTTAAATCTCATATGTTGAAATATTTCATTTTTATCCGTTAATAAACTCAATTTCATAAATTTCACATCGTGTGAGACTTAGGTGCCATGTCGCATAAATTTTGTCAATTCTTATTATTCGACTGAATGAATCAAGTGACGTGGATAGCCACGTCATCCTTTCATTTCAATCTAACAAAGAAAAAATATTTGTTGATGTTGATCATACGAGCGTGCCACCACCACAATCAGGTTGTGCACCCTAAAAATTTGAAGGGACCTTTAAAATCGAGGTACATGCATGAATGGAGGGTCACGGTGAATTTCCATTGCATCATTTTTTAGAAAAGGGGCTCCGGATATTGACAACGATGAATTTCTTTTGCTCTACACTAACCAGTACGTCTACGCAAGCCCATAAGGCCCATTTTAGGCCCGACCCAGAAACCAAGAAGGCCCAAATGACGAAACGGCTTTGTCACGAACCGACATGACAAGCCGACCCGGAATTGCTGTCGTGTGGAGGAGAAACGCCCAAGTGAGCTCGCATTGACACAAACGCAACTTTACATCACTGCTCTCTCTCTCTCTCTCTCCGGCGATTCAGCTTCAACTAGGACGAACACATCCTCGAGCTCAACTCTCGCGATTGCGAAGATCGCTCGTCGTCAACGCCTGAGCACTGTTCCGTCGACGGTAGGCCGATAAAGAGTGTGAGAGGCAGGAAATGGGGCTAGGGTTGTTGGCTTCGAGGGCTCTAAGACCCGCGACCTCGAGGCTCCTCCGGAGCCCGAGGGATGGGTTCATCAGGACGATCGTGTCCACGCCGGAGCTCCAGAGCCCCGAGGCGTCGGCCGCCCAAGCTCAGTCCGATCCAACTCCGGATCTCCCGGCCCGGAAGCCCCTCGCCGGCGCCCGGGTCCATTTCCCGAGCCCGGAGGACGCGATCGAGGTGTTTGTGGATGGTTACCCGGTGAAGATCCCCAAGGGCATGACGGTCCTGCAGGCGTGCGAAGTCGCCGGAGTTGATATCCCGAGGTTCTGTTACCACAGTCGGCTGTCGATCGCCGGGAACTGTAGGATGTGTTTGGTCGAGGTTGAGAAGTCTCCGAAGCCAGTTGCTTCTTGCGCTATGCCTGCGCTTCCTGGTAATTAGGGGAGGGAGGGGTGATACTTGTTTTCCACAGATGTTGATTTTAAATTTCAATGCGTTTACTCTTAGCTTGTTATAATTTGGACTTTGGTTCGAACTGATTTATCTAACTACGTGCTTATGGGGTCTAAGTTAATGATGTGATAATCTGGACTTCGTTCCCTCCTATCTTCTGATTTTGTTGTTATTCCTTTGGTGTAAGATTCTGTAAATTCGTGATCGGCTTTATACTTGTCACTAATAAAACGAATCAGTTATAGTGGCTAATATCAAGAAGTATATGCATTCAACGGTGTTCTATACTTGGTTAGACGAAGGCTGTGCATATATTATTGATTGATAGGCTATTCATCTGGTTTTGTGCAATATTTTCACCGGTTGGTGGTCTGAAATTTCAATGAACCAGTTCCTGCAGTTGTCGCTTATGTTGATTGGAATTTCCAATTTCTAGAGAATCTGTTGAAGACTGCTGGTTACTTTTGGACGACATTCTTATAATTGGAATTTAATCGTCAGGGATGAAGATCAAGACGGATACTCCAATTGCTAAGAAAGCACGAGAAGGGGTGATGGAGTTCTTGTTGATGAATCATCCCTTAGATTGTCCAATTTGTGACCAAGGTGGAGAGTGTGATCTTCAGGATCAATCTATGGCTTTCGGGTCTGATCGAGGACGGTTCACTGAAGTGAAGAGATCAGTGGTCGATAAAAATCTTGGCCCTCTTGTAAAAACTGTCATGACTCGCTGTATCCAGTGTACAAGGTTAGCATTTTCGTTTAATTAGCATCAGTGATTTCACCCATAACATGTTTAATTTTTCTTCCAGTTATTATAAAATTGATTTACTTGGGGAACTGGACAATGCTTCATTGGTAATTATGTACTGCAGTGGGTTTTTTGTGTATAATTGATACATCCATTCACAGTGCGATTGTTTTGGTCTTTTGAATGAAAAAAGTTGTGTTTTTGTTAGTCAGAAAAGAATTTATAGAGGTATTTCATGTACTCGTTTCCAATTCCAAGTCGTAAGCACAACATCAGCGGTTAGAATCATCTTTTTTAAATAGGGATTGGGATGGACAGGCTTCGAACTTGGTAATCGGGATTTATTGTTGGTATGACTTGATGGCATATCTTTGGCAGCTGAACTGTTTGCCAAAATAGAATTCAGATTACTAATGCATCTCTATAAGAATCTTTTAATAAAAGGAAGTAGTTTCATTTTCATGTTCCTATGAAAGATAATCTTGAATACGAAAGGAACTTAGATAAGCATGGTGTTCACATTCGTCACATAGAGTGGAACATTATTGTCCACCAAAGGAATTGTCTTAGAAATTGATGCCCAAATCTGTATCCAATGTTTCTGATGTTTCCAACACATGCTCGCTGTCATTTATTGTCTAAGGGACACTTAACACTATACATGAGTGTTCTATTACAATCGATTCATGCCTTTCCTTGCTTATCTACTTCCTATTTTGGCAGTCCTTGTTCTCAAGGTATCTCTTCCTCATGAATACTTCAGTTTGAGATCCTTTAGACATCATCACCAACCAATGCGTAAAATCCTTTACACAATGTCATATACCTATACCTAAAGGGATTATCGTTGGTCATTAAGGAATAAGTTACTTCATCTATGTTCTCCTACACAAAAAGTAGAAAGCAGAGTATGATCCATGCCATGAGAAGGTGTTTTTTTCACGGGCAATATTGTTTTGTCAGAAGAAAGTGTCATGAATACAGTAGTTGTCCTTGTGTAGTAACTTAGTTCTGCCACGTTTTCTACATAGGAAGGAAACTTAATTGAACAAATGAGAAATTTGTGGGGATTTGCTTGACCCTGCGGAGTCATCTTAACATAAACGGAAAAGAACCTCTGCACATAGTTAATGTGCTCCTCATATTTCTTGATATATCCATATATTATTTGTAGAGACTATAAACTCAGCTCAAGCACTCCGATGGTGTGACGATGAAATAAAACTACCTGGACAAGTTGGGAAACTTCAGACTTGTCTAGCCTAAGCCATTCCCAAATAAGGTGTCATCAATCTGTTCACAAATTCTAAACCTGGTTTCATCATTTCACCCTTAACTGGGGACCCAGTAAGCCCCTCTAGTCTCTGTCTCGTGAAAGGAGTAACATGAAGCTCAGCATTAGCAAATATGACCTAGTGTTGCATTCAGATAGTGAATAGGAACCCCAAAAAAAAAAAAATGGTTGTTTCTGGGACATGATGAGAAAACTTGACAAGTTCAGCAATCAGGATGGAAATCATGTAGGAAAGTGCAAAGCTTTTACACGTGAAGATAACTCTAGAGAGAGGGCACAAATGGGAAAAAAGTGACAAGTGGAAGGGTTGAGATGCCAATTGTTCCTTAGATTATCCAACATTCACATATGACAATTTTTGTATTGTCTCCTTTTGCTGGTTCAACCAAGTTTCACAACCTCACTAAGTGAAGCTTTTTTCCCCCCTCCTTTCTCTCTTTATTTGGCTGCACAATACCAAAGCACTTTCAAGTACTACTCGTGTGGAAGAATTGGATTAATTGCATAAGCCATATATTTATGTTCTTTTTATATGTTTTGAATATTGTTGATTAAATCAATGTGATTTTAAGTTTGCCAATGCGCAAAATGTTCTTGGAGGATGAACAGGAAGAGATGTAATTCCATGTAAGTAGGTTTAATCATGTGATTTTCATTTTTGATTGCCAAATTTGTCAAAATTTCCGAGACAGTGGTGTCCATAAAACTAGAGTTTCCATAAAATGGGGTGTTCTCGGTGGGAAGTTGCTTACTTGAGGCAGGTGAATATAATTTCCCACAAAAATCATACTGGTGATTAACTAAAATTGAAAGAAGCAAATTTTTAAGATGCCTCCTAACTTTTTTAGATTATTCTATGCTATGTAGTAACTCACAGGTTTGCTGACAATTCACCTTCGGCAGCTTTTCTTCAATGATGTCCTGTTCTGATTTGAAGTTCTGCATCTCTTATTTCTTGTGATGATTTTTTGCTTCTGAATTTTCTTTTAGATTGCCGATCCCCTTTACTTAATATGGGTGAGCCTGTAGAAGCCTTTTCACTTTCCATTTATTGTCGTCTTTTAGTGCGTGTAACATTTTTGCCGACTTTCTACCATCTTTATGGAAGCTGTTTCTTGTAAATTTCGCTTAGAGATTGTTCTTTTGTGGGCTTAGATGATAAACTTAGAACTTGTTTCCTTTCTCTAGAGTATCTTTCGACATCAGACTTGCTTGGTTTACTAGCTTAGCTAATAATATTTTCAAGTCTAGATTAAAATTGGGATTGATCTTCTCTTCTTCTTTCATACTTTATGGGGTGGACTTTGTGATTATTTTGTTCTTTGGACATTTTCATGTCACTCTTGGTTATCCTCTTATATCCGCCGCTTACATAGGTATGTACTCTTCTAACAGATGTGTCAGGTTTGCCACTGAAATTGCTGGTGTTCAAGATCTTGGCATGCTGGGACGTGGTAGTGGAGAGGAAATCGGGACTTATGTGGAAAAACTCATGACAAGTGAACTTTCTGGAAACGTAATTGATATTTGTCCTGTTGGTGCTCTAACCTCTAAGCCCTTTGCTTTTAAGGCTCGAAATTGGGAGTTGAAAGGAACAGAGACCATTGATGTTACAGATGCAGTTGGTTCAAACATCCGGATTGATAGCCGTGGTCCAGAGGTTCTGCGCATCCTTCCGCGGTTGAATGAGGTAATTATTCATACTGTACTTCTGGCCAGATTTGGTTCTTTACCATAAAAGCAAATTCTTTCAAGGAAAGTCTTGTTTATTGTGCTTCAGAGGAGAGGTTTTCTTGTTTAACTAACTTAAAAAATTGTCTGTCTAGATTTTGTACTATGGGTTTCAGAATAAAAGTGCATGCAGAAAATAATGTTTCTTGTTTACGATTTAGAAACTTACTTGAGAATGGAATCTCTTCTGAAGTTATAGAATCATAATTCATCTTTGGTTGATTGAGGTGACTTGCTCTAGTTGGTGGATATTGCTCCAAAGGCTTCAAGGTGTTGCCCTTGGTTTTCTATTGGTATATTTTTCTGTTGTTGTGTCCATCTTGAGCCTTTTTTGCAACCTAATGAATGATGATTAGGGCGAGGTTTGTAAGAAAAGTGCGGCAAGAAAAGTTTTTAGGATTAGGTGTAGCAGTTATGTGTTGGGCGGACTGTAGGATAAATATGTAGCTGAAGCATGAGGTTTGTAAGTGATGGGTTGACAGTGCTGCGGCTCAGAGAGGAGTGCTGCGAAAAAAGTATTGAGTACATTCTTTTAAGTAAATCAATCAGAATAGCCTAGTCACTATAAGAAAGTGACGATATTACTAGACAAGATACATGTTCTGACTCATTCTTGCTAATTAAAATGCCTTAAGAATGGAGATTCATCTTAAGGCTAATTAATATTGAATTACTTTTCAGTGGATAACAACAATTCGGTATACTTCTATCCTGAAGTTGGCTCCAGCAGATATCATATCATAGATGATGTTCTTGAAAAGGTTCATCATCTTGGCATAGTCAACAACACTGTTATGATCCAATAGAAGTCTTTGGCCAAAAAAAAAAAGAGATTTTTTGTAAAATTTCCAAAAGGATTACTTTTAAGTAATTTCATGAAAGATAACTAACATGTCTACTCGTTAGAAATTTGTATTTCTAGAAGTACATAGAAGGCATACTTTTTCTCTTAGGGCCACTAGTTTTGCCTCTTAATGGAGCTCATCATGGACACTAACCTTCCATAATGCGTGAAGGTGCCTTGATGTTTGCAGTTGGATCATATGCTTGACAATGAGTTGTATTCTATGTGATCCATGTCAACATCAACACCACCTTTATTTCAAACTAGTTGGGTTCGGCGGTTGATGAACCCCAAAGAATCACAAAAATAAAAGCATAATCAATCGAGGGAAAATAGATAAATGTGTAAAAATAAATAAACAAAGATAAATATATGTATGCACACATACTACCCCTCCACTACACTAATAGCCTTCCTTCACTCCGTCTTTAGACAAATCGCACGTCAATCTATTTCCCACTCCATGAAATCTTGTTTTATTGCTTTCCCCCAAGTAAGTTTCGGTCGACCTCTTGTTCTCTTCTTGTTATGCTCACGATAGCAAACTTCTGTTCATACCGGTGCATTTAAAGGCTTTCGGAGGAAATGCCCAAATCATCTCAATCTATATTTTCTCATCTTTTCTGCCACCGGTTCTACTCAACTTTTCTTCGAATATCTTCATTCTTTATCTTATCCATATTTGTATGGTCACACATCCATCTTAATATCTTCATTTCCGCTACTCCCATTTTATGCTTATGTTTCCTCTGTGTTGGCCAACATTCAGCTTCATATAACATGGCAGGTCTGACTGTTATTCTATACAATTTTTCTTTTAACTTAAGAGGAATTTTGCGATCACACAAAAATCCCAATGCATTGTGCTATTTTATCCAACCTGCTCTGATTTTATGGCTTACATCCTCATCAATGTCTCCCTCCTTTTGCAATATTGATGCCAGATATTTAAATGTATCTTTCTTGGGTACCTCCTGTCCGAGCATATTTACGGCTTCTTGATCTCCTCTTCCTGTCGTGTCAAAGTCACACCTCAAGTATTCCGTCTTACTTCGACTTAGCTTAAATTTAAACTCTAATGTGCTTCTCCATACTTCTAACTTAGCATTAATCCCAGCTCTGGTCTCATCAATAAGCAGAATATCGTCTATCTGATCCATGTAATGCCTTAAATTCTCATTTATCACCTATTTATCTATGAATCATTTAAAAGTTATTAGTAAAATTCAAAATAGAAGAAAATGATTTGAAAAGATGAGAAGTTGAAAATGTCAGTTGCTGGCAACGGCCGTTTCAAATTTGTTAAATCAAGCTGAATTAAGTGCTCATTGGAATTGAATAAGTGCTGAGAAAAGGACTTAATTTTGCAACAGCTCCTGACAAGTGCTTATGAGCTTGAATAGGCACTGCCAATCTGCCTAAGAAATAATGTGCTTTAAACTTTATTGACACTGCGATAA
The DNA here is from genome assembly GCA_028455895.1 of Rhodomyrtus tomentosa. NCBI lineage: Eukaryota > Viridiplantae > Streptophyta > Magnoliopsida > Myrtales > Myrtaceae > Rhodomyrtus > Rhodomyrtus tomentosa. Next base: position 26,672,742 of record JAPCWY010000009.1, on the reverse strand, counting down.
TATGGTGGGCCACATGAGGATGGTGATTTGGCTGCTGTATATTCCTAGCACAATCCAATGATAAGCACTTCAGTTTCAGTACAGTTGCCAGTCCTCTTGTTGTGCTCCGTCAAGATAACTTTCTGGTGGCTGTGTCTGAATTGCTTGATGTTGCTGGTGAGTTGCCGTTGTTCCTGTCTGGGTGTAGCGCAGCCCACCGTTTTAACTATCATGTGAGATTTTAGTTTGGTGGAGATTACAATCTTGCAAACAAATGGGTGGACTTCTTTCTCCCCTGCTGTTCTCTCTTGTACACACACTCAAACATATGCATGTGTATGCCTGCACACATTGAGAGCTCCCAGTGGATTATTCAGCTTTGGAACTTTTGTTGCAGGATATAAATGAGGAATGGATATCCGATAAAACTCGTTTTTGTTATGATGGACTTAAGCGGCAGAGGCTTAATGACCCCATGATTCGTGGTGCTGATGGGCGTTTCCAGGCTGTGAGCTGGCGTGATGCCCTTACCATGGTTGGTGAGGTTATCCATAAAGTTGCACCTGAAGAGATCGTTGGTGTTTCCGGCAAACTATCAGATGCGGAGTCTATGATGGCATTCAAAGATTTCTTGAACAGAATGGGGTCCAATAATGTAATGTGTGAAGGCAATGGGAAGCACCCTAATGCTGATCTGCGATCAGGATATATTATGAATACCGGCATTGCTGGTCTTGAGAAGGCAGATGTTTTCCTTTTGGTTGGGACACAGGTAATATATTGTCATTAGATTGTTGAGGGATGACTATCCAGACTACTTTACTGAAAATATTTTGGTGATGACAATCTTCAATTCCTTCTGGAATAGGATATTTGCACCTTCCGTGAGGCTTTGACCCTTTCTTCGAGATCCATGTTTTTCCTGTTGATTTGATCTGACTTCTGGCTTGCCTTTTTTCGTTTTGTTCAACCAGCCAAGAGTAGAAGCTGCTATGGTGAATGCAAGAATCCGCAAGACAGTGCGTGCTACACAAGCGAAGGTGGGCTATATTGGCCTTCCAACTGATCTCAACTATGATCATGAACATCTTGGCACAGGACCTCAAACTCTGACTGAACTTGCTGAGGGGCGCCACCCCTTCTGCTCAACTCTTAAAAATGCCAAAAACCCGGCTATTATTGTGGGTGCCGGGCTCTTTGAGAGAGATGATTTGGATGCGATTTTTTCTGCCATCGAGACCATCGCAAAATACGGGAATGTTGTGAGGCCTGACTGGAATGGTTACAATGTGTTGCTTCTACATGCTGCTCAAGCTGCAGCCCTTGATCTTGGACTTGTTCCACAATCTCCTGACAGCATCAAGTCTGCAAAATTTGTGTATCTGATGGGTGCAGATGATGTCAACTTGAAGGATATTCCTGATGATGCATTTGTAGTCTATCAGGGGCATCATGGAGATCGAAGTGTATATCGTGCCAATGTCATTCTTCCAGCATCTGCCTTCAGCGAAAAGGAAGGTACATACGAAAATACCGAAGGGTGCATTCAACAGACTCTCCCCGCAGTTCCAACAGTTGGTGATGCAAGAGATGACTGGAAGATAGTTCGCGCGTTGTCGGAGGTGGCAGGAGTTCAGTTGCCTTATGATAGTGTTGAAGGGATCCGGTCCAGGATACAGACAGTGGCGCCGAATCTCGTGAGCATGGATGAGAGAGAACCCGCCACATTTTCAACTACTACAATGAGACCCAATGTAAACCGAAAGATCAGTCCAAACGACTTTGGAACGGCAGTAGAGAATTTCTACATGACCGATGCTATAACCAGGGCATCAAAGATAATGGCGCAATGCAGCGCGATGCTGTTGAAGAAATAACCGGTGAGTGGAATGATTTCAAATAAAGTTGCAGAATGGCTTTCTTGTATGTTTCCATCTTTGCGCTGTGTAAGAGAGTTTTTTGGTATTAGACTTAGCTTAGATAACTTCCACCATGCCATATGGAGTTGTGCACATAAATGGCATATTGCTCCGTGCTGCGACACTAATCTTTGAGGATTCTTCTCTTGTGGCTTCAAGGGTAACTCGAGAATCAAATTATTCGGTGTTCTTCAAGGTCACACCATTGGTTTTTATCTGTTTTAATTTTGTAAATTTGCAAGTTGAAACTAGTTTTCACTGTTCACTTCATCGACATTCGAAATAAAGCCATCTTTTATCTTTTGGCGTTAGCAGTGATGGTTGCACCCTCCGGGTTCGTGATGATATGTGGTCGAGGATTTTTCCTTTGTTTCTTCTCTATCAAACTGATTGCTAATGGCGCAGTTTTTTTTGGGTTTCTACCCTCAAAAAGTTTAGATGCTTACGGGTATTAGGCATCCGATGGTTGTGAATCCATAGTGCCTCTACTTCAGTTTAAGACTACTTTAAGCTGTTGAATTGTCACTCAAAGACAGCTACATTGGCACAAGAAAGCAATTGCTAAAAAGATAAAAAAAAATGGTCGAAAATTGTTCAAATTTTTTTTGGTCGAATTGCTCAAATTGAAATGCCGGAGAATTCGGCGAACTCTGTGCCTTGACGGTATGAAATTGTGGGGGTTTCCTTTGAAGAGAAATGAGAATGGCCCTTGAAATTCCTCCTAACTCAAGAGAGATGTCAGACCCTCAATTGCAATGTCAGCTTACACCGAATAAGAAAGTAGGGTGAGCCGTTTCAGGGTTGGGTCGCTCCAACCCTGGAAGCTACCCGCATAGGATCTATTTCCGAACTTTGAAATCTGGAATCGATTTGGGGAATTAGCCGATAATTTTTTATCACATAGAGGTGATAAAATTGGTCTAGTGTCCACATTTTAACACCGAATGATGCGGATCATAAATGAGTAACATGCTTAACTGGATCATTAATATGTTACCTAACAACCTCAAAGGTTGAGAACTAACCCATTTCTAACTTATTTTTATAATTTTCTTTTATATATCTTGCGATTCTTTTATATTTTCTTTTTCTCTCTGGTTTCTTTTTTTCTTTTCGGGCATAGGTGAGGGTCGGCCAACCCCTGCTGATAGTGAGTGAGGCTCCGAAGTCCTACAGATCTGGGCGAAGACCCATCGCCAAACTTAGAAGAGAAAAAGAAAAAAAATATGAATTATAAAATTATAAATATTGTCCACTAGATTTGTATTGCATTGAAATGTTTTAGCAACATAATTTTTCAAAAAAAATTATAAGTAACAATTTTTCCTAGATTGAGTTAAATATTGAAGTATTGTAGCAATATGGGTAAAGGTTGGTTTGGGTAAGAGTCTTCTAGATTTGTATTGCATGGAAACGAGTTAAAACGGGCTAAATCGGTCAATTTACGTCAGACTCACTCATTTGATAGGTCTGAGTAACATAAAACATGAATTATAAAACTTAATTATCTATTCGCCCATAAAAGGTTGTTTTAAAATTCTAATGAAGTGAAAACAAAGCAAACAACAAACATAATTAAAATTTGTTCAGTTCAAGATCCTTCCCCTGATCCAGGCGTCGAACCGCGCAGTGTCAATTTCAAATTTTCGGGACAAAGGGCTGGACCATTTCTCATGGGACTGGATTGCACAGTGCTGGTCCAATGCCAACCTTGGACCTCCGCTCACTCCTACTAGAAAAAGTACTTCGGATCTTTATATGAATTCTCTCAAAGGGTGAGCAAAAAAATCTAGATCCAACTGAACCGAATCGAACCATATCCAACCGACTAGTTTTTGGTAGTTCCTATCGAGTACCGGTCCGATTTTTGGTTCCAGCCCGATCTCATATGGGAATCACCCAACTAAACCAACTGGACCGGACCTTTTTATATAATCTAAACTATATATATATATATATAATATTCAAGCTATCTCATGTGAGGCCACCCCATGAATGCATTCCTTCCATATCATATCTTTCTATTTTTAGCTGCATCTGTTTTTGAATTACTAAAAGAATTCCTTTATGTTATTTTTGCAATAAGATTTATAATGATAAAGAAGAAGCGGAGGCATGGTTCAGTTGCTTGAAAGCATTAATTTCCCGATGCCATCATAGGAAAGTTAGAATGGAATCAAGAAGTGATGGAATTACATCTAAAGCAATCGGTTCCATGGATCTACCCAGGAACTTAATCGGACTGGTGGTTTGGTTCTCTAGTGGATCCATGAAATAGGTTGATTCACGGTTCCGATTCGCGAAACTTGTCTCTAACGGGCCGTTCTCGGTTTTAGAGTGGGAACTATCCATCCTGAAAGTGGTCATCCTCAGTTCTCTCAATATGGGATCGAAAAGAGTCATCTCTGTTAGCTGTGTTTTTCATCAGTATACAGCGACCCAAGATACACACGTTCAGATACACGAATCACTAATCCATACAATTAAAGAATTAATGCACCTTGTTTCAGATTCATCGTTCTTGATGCGGAATTACGAGAATTCGATGTTCAAGAGCTTCTCCTCTATGAACCTCCTTTATCACTCGCTTCAATGAGATGACCACTCACTATCGCTTCAGACGATTCTATATGTGAGGTTATTAAAGAGTTTCCTGAATTCATAAAACAAAGTGGAACAAAACCCTAAAGAGGATCCATGCGTATACCGAAATCAAAATAGGTTTCAAGACGTATCTTTTGCGATCGGCTTCGAATTGACGGTTAGTTGTGTCTGGATTAGCGCCCCAAGTGTTGCCCCTTTATCGGTATCCACATACGCGAACTGAGTTCTCCAACGATCCAAGTGCTAGTTTTCAGATCTTGGAGTATCTCTCGCAAACGCCTGAATAGAGAACTGTTCTTTGTTTTTCTCCTTCGAGATAAAAATAATGACGACCGATTTGAGGCGTCTCGAGGGTTATTACTCGTAACCCTGCACTTCACGATTTTGGCCCCATGACATAACGGTTTGGGCCCACGACGTACTCTAAACCGTCTACTTAATCGTGCGTTTAATCGTTATCTCATAACATGCACGATTACGTAGATATTCGTAGTAGGAGAATAAATAAAGCTCTACTTCTTAAGTAAATCAAGGGACAGAGAAAAAATATTAAATCAGTTCGTTATTGTGTGCGATCATGTAGGTTCGCTAGACATTAGCTGTGTGCCCACAACTTTTTTGGCACACAAGTCATAGGCGATCTCTAGCAAGACATTATGATTACCTAAGTATAGTGAAAGTCGATTTTCTGACACAACCTTATCCACAACTAATGTTTAGAGTATCAACCTTAATTGATTCTTAGGGCAGACTACTAACAATCTCCCACTTGCACTAGGACCAATTATACAAACTAAATCCCTTTGTCACTTGATATCTGAGTTAAGCATAATACTAAACAAATGTCATCCTTATATAACTCAAACTCATTTTCCCGATACCGCAGTTAAACTGTCAAACCAAGTAGTTGACTCTTCAACTCACTTGAGCATGGCCATGCATTTCACAGTCTCAACTCCACGGGAGGCCACGATATCATAATCTCGTTATATGATAGGGACAAATCTCATCTTGTCTACTCACATCCCTCAGCACGATTCATGACATGCCCAGCCATTACCTCTATAATCACCAGTTACGGTTGACGTTTGGTAATATTAAAGCATGCCAATCCACGTCTAGGAAATCGTGGCAGACTCAGGTCAAAGGACTATACTCTATAGCTGTGATGAGAAATACTGATAACATCATACAACAATCATATAGTATTCTCATAGCGGGTCTGTCCAATTCTATGTTCTCCAACATATATTTCATGTGATCAACATTATATCTCTATATTTATAACCCATGAAACTTGGTCATCGTTGACTCATATACTAGTCTCAAACACCATTGGCGTCCCAATGCACAATGATAATTGACTAGGGACATTTAGAATATCAATATCCATTCTATTAATAGAGTTTCACAATCAAATCACGTATTTGAACTTCTATTAAGAACATTCAATATTCAGGAGATAAAGATTTCGCATTCAATCATATATTCAAATTAAATCGAAATCAATTATAACATATGTTTTATTAATGAACAATCAAAATGTATATTACATATACTCTCACTCGCATCAAGACCAATCACTAATGTGTCTAAGGCTTAAAGCGTTACAATGACACTCATGCTTAGGTAGTGGAAGAGCCTTCGTCAACGGATCAGCTACATTTAACTCTATTGCAACTTTACACATTTTGACATCACCTCTTTCAATGAATTCTCGAATGAGGTGATACTTCCTGAGTACGTGTTTGGTCTTTTGGTGCGACCTAGGCTCTTTAGCCAAAGGTATGGCCCCATTGTTGTCACAATAGAGGTCCACTGAATCCAAACAAATAGGACTAATTCCCAGTTCTTCTATGAACTTTCGAATCCATACAGCTTCCTTTGATGCTTCTGAAGCAGCAATGTACTCAGCTTCTGTCGTAGAATCTGCAATAGTGTCTTACTTGGAACTCTTCAAGCACACCGCTCCACCATTCACGCAAAAGACAAACCTTGATTGTGATCGAAGGTCGTCTGTGTCAGTTTGGAAACTAGCATCAATGTAACCACTTACAATTACCTGTCTCTCACCTCCACAGGCTAAGAATAAATCCTTAGTTCTTCTTAAGCACTTAAAGATATTTTTTACAGTTATCTAGTGAGTTTCTTCTAGATATGACTGGTATCTGCTTGTCATGCTCAATGCATAAGAAACATCAAGGCGAGTGCACAACATGGCATACATGATGGATCCTATGGCTGATGCATAAGGAATCATACTCATGCGGTCTTGCTCATCTTGTGTTGAAGGATACTGAGTCTTGCTAAGACTTATGCCATGTGACATTGGGAGAAAACCTTTCTTGGAATCTTGAATATTAAACCTATTGATGACTTTGTCAATATATGTACTTTGACTCGGTCCAATAAGACTCTTTGATCTATCTCTATAGATCCTGATCCCCAAGATATAGTTTGTTTCTCCTATGTCCTTCATAGAGAAACATTTTCCTAACCATGTCTTAACTGACTGAAGCATAGAAATGTCGTTTTCAATGAGTAGCATGTCATCCACATACAACACTAGAAACACAATTGCGCTCTCACTAGACTTCTTGTATACACAAGCTTTTTCTTTATTTCTGATGAAGCCAAACTCTTTGACAGTTTCATCGAAACGAATATTCCAGCTCCATGATGTCTTCTTCAATCCATAGATAAAACGTTGAAGTTTGCATATCTTCCCATCATTGTTTGGTGATATAAAAGCTTTCAGGTTGTGTCATATACACATCCTCCTCTAGGTTTCCATTAAGGAAAACTATCTTTACATCCATTTGCCATATCTTATAGTCATAATATACGACAAACGCTAGGATAATTCGAATGGAGTTGAGCATAGACACTGGTGAAAAAATCTCATCATAGTCAATACCATGAGTTTGTTTGAAACCCTTTAGCTACCAGCCGTGCTTTATGGATGTGAACATTTCCATCCATATCAGTTTTCTTCTTGAAAATCCACTTGCATCGTATAGGTTTGACATCTTCGGGTGGATCGACCAAAGTCCAAACTTTATTTTGATACATTGAGTCCATTTCGGATTTCATAGCCTGAAGCCATTTATCGGAGTCTGAGCCCATCATAGCTTCCGTATAAGTCGCATGTTCGTCATTTTCTATTAACAATAGATGACGATATTCTGTGACATGAAAGTAATATCTCATAGGCTTATGATGTGCTTTTTCAGACCTACGAACTATAGGTGCCACTGGAGTAGATTCTACGACTCTTCGTAGATCTAATTGAGGTTCCTCATGAAATGGGACACGCTCTTGTAACACAATAACTTCTTCGAGGTTTACCTTACTTTCATTGGTTCCTTTATTAATTAACTCTTTCTCTAAAACGATATTATTTCGAGCAACAAACACCTTATTCTCTGATCGGTTGTAAAAATAATATCCTTTTGTTTTCCTTAGGATATCCCACAAAGGAGCATTTATCAGATTTGGACCCAAGCTTATCAGAAAATAAATGTTTTACATAAGCTTCGCAGCCTCAAATTTTTAGAAAAGACGTACTAGGAACTTTTCATGTCCACATCTCATTTGATGTCTTCTCTACAGCTTTTGATGGACTTCTATTTAGTGTGAACGCTGCCGTCTCTAAGTGCATAACCCCAAAAAGATAATGGACGATCTAAATGACTCATCATTGATCAAACCATGTTTAACAGAGTTCGATTTCTCCTCTCAAAGACATCATTCCACTGTGGTGTTCCAGGGAGAGTGAGCTGTAAAATAATTCCACACTCCTTAAGATGGTCATTGAACTCTTGGTTTAGATATTCTCCCCCTCGATCAGATCGAAGAGCCTTGATATTCTTGCCAAGTTGATTTTGTACTTCATTCTGAAATTCCTTGAACTTTTTAAATGACTTAGATTTATGTTTCATCAAATAAATATATCCATATCTATTGAAATCATCAGTAAATGTAATGAAGTACTGATAACCTCCTCTAGCTGTAAAACTTAGTGGTCCGCACAGATCAATATGTATAATGGCCAACAATTCGTTTGCCCTTTCACTTTGATTAGTAAAAGGAGCTTTTGTCATTTTGCCAACTAAACAAGATTCACACGTATCATATGATTCAAAATCAAATGAATTTAATAGTCCATCACTATGGAGCTTGTGAATTCTTTTCTCGTTTATGTGGCCTAATAGACAATGTCATAGGTAGGTCGGATTCAAATAATTAGATTTAAACCTTTTTGTATTTATATTATAGATTGGCACATCAAAATTTAGAACATATATCTCATCCACAATATGGGCGCCCCCATAAAACAATCCATTAAGATACAATGAACAGTTGTTGTTCTTTATATCAAAACAGAAATCTTCATTGTCCAAACGAGAAACAGAAATAATATTCCTGCGTATAGCAGGTACATAGTAGTAATTATTCAACTCTTAAATCATGTCAAAAGGTAAAGCCACATCATATGTTCCTACAGCTAATGCAACAACTCTTGCTCCATTTCCAACGCGTAGTTTCATTTCACCTTTTGCTGGTGTTCTACTTCGTTTCAGTCCCTACATATTCATACAAATGTGAGTACCACAATCGGTATCTAATACTCATGAAGTATAACTAGTAGTAACATTTACTTATATAACATAAATACCTGAAATGGAAGTCTCACTTCCCTTTTTCTTCAGATCCTCCAAATATTTCTTACAATTCCTCTGCCCTTACCCTTGACCATGCCTGGCTTTTTAAAGCCTTTCCCCTTTTGAACCATGAGAACATTAGGGGTAGGATCCTTCTTCATATTCTACTCAACAGTTTTGAGCATCCTATACAATTCAGTCAAAGTCTTATTCAAATTATGCATGTTATAGTTCATAACAAACGTGTCATAATCATGAGGCAGTGACTGAAAAATAATGTCAGTAGTCAACTCTTGACTAATGGGAGAGCCCGGTCGCTCCGGGTTTTCAATATGACCTATCATCTTTATAATATGTGGGCTAACTGAGCTCCAACTTGCTAGCTTGCACTCAATTAAGTCCTTTACCGTTTGGTACCGTTCAGTACGTACCTACTCCTGAAACAAATTTTTCAGGTTCATGATCATATCATAAGCATCTACGTTCTCAAACTATTTCTAAAAGTCTGAGTTCATAGTAGCTAACATTAGACAAAATGCATCCAATGCATCATCTTTATGCTTTTGGTAAGCATTTCTTTCAGCATAGAGAGCATTAGAAGCAGGTACCTTCTGAGGAAGTGGTTTCTTCAGGACATAATCTATTTTCTCCTACTTGAGAACAATTCTCAAGTTTCCATACCAGTCCAAAAGGTTTGAACCATTCAATTTGTCCTTTTCAAGGACAGATCGTAGCGAAAAGCTTGATGCAGATGTATTTGACATTATCTACAATAAATATGTAAAGTGAATTGTTCATTGATATAGTTTATAATCAACTCTCACTATACTTTTATAAAATGTTTCCCTATAAGTATAGTGGACCAAGATCCATATTTCACCAAGACTCAAGTAAACTTTGGCTTACCCCTTAAGACTTGGTATTTAGGTAGACAACTCTTTGTCAATTGTATCGAACACAACTCTTAGCTGTCGGGTTTGACATCTCATGTCTTATCCCCTAACCTTATGCCTCAAGGCCCAAAACCGTTTTGATAGCCTTGTTAAGTAAACCAATCTTGACATATGGATAATCATTATCCATCCTACCTTACTCAAATAGTTAAAGACACCCTGCTTTGGCAGACCCATCTTTTGACGATTCAAGCATTGATAGGTATATGATTGAAAAGACATCGTATTAATATTTAATTTTATCAAGGACTTTCATAGTGTTTATATACAGTGATGAATGTATGCTTGTTATGAACATAATCGTTTATCAGAACAAAGGTATAACAATTATACTGAGAGCGAACAATCCATACAGGGGACAAGGGGGCTGCGCCCCTTTGCGAGGTTCAAAGGGGCAGCGCCCCTCGTGGGGTCAAGGGGTATAGCCCCTTGCGGTGGTCTCACTAGATTCATAAAACGCAGCGGAATGAAAACCTAAAGAGGATCCATGCGTATATCGAAATCAAAATAGGTTTCAAGATGTACCTTTTGTTGTCGGCTTCGAATTGATGATCAGTTGTGTTTGGAATATCACCCCAAGTGTTGCACCTCTATCGGTATCCACATACGCGAACTGAGTTCTCTAACAATCCAAGTGCTAGCTTTCAGATCTTGGAGTATCTCTCGCAATCACCTGAACAGAGAACTGTTCTCTATTTTTCTCCTTCGGAATACAAATAATGACGACCGATTTGAGGCATCTCTAGGGTTATTACTCGTGACCCTACACTTCACAGTTTGGACCCCACGACATAACAGTCTGGGCCCACAACGTCCTCTAAACCGTCTAGTTAATCGTGCGTTTAATCGTTATCTCATAACATGCACGATTACGTAGATATTCTTAATAGGATAATAAATAAAGCTCTACTTCTTAAGTAAATCAAGGCGCGGAGAAAAAAATATTAAATCGGTTCGCTATTGTGTGCGACCCTGTAGGTTCACTATACATTAGCAGTGTGTCCAAAACTCTTTTGGCCCACAAGTCATAAGCGGTCTCTAGCAAGACATTATGACTACCTAAGTATAGTAAAGGTCGATTTTTCAACACAATCTTATCCACAACTAATGTTTAGAGTATCAACCTTAATTGATTTTTAGGGCAAATCACTAACAGTTATGTGGGCATTAGGGTTTATAGGAAGGACTTGAGCTCTATTTATAGAGAATGAAGCATATCCCCTCGTCAAAGATTAGGTTTATCTCAGCCTATATTATCTAGCCACATATCCAACTAGAGTAGGAAACTGTATATATCTTACCTTTATTAGACCAATTAATAATTACAGTAACAATTAATAAAACCCACAATTGAATATATCCAAAAAGAATATGTTCTAACATTCTCCCACTTGGGCTAAATTAATTATAATTGTACTGTATATGTGCATCTTTATATTGGTCTAGAGATAACTCCCAAAAGTCAATCCGATCTCATAAAGTCTCAAGCACCGAACCATGCCGGTAACTGCATTAGAAAACACAGAGTCATCCATGATCACGAATACTCTTAACTTTACTAATATGGATTTGATATGATAGTATGAGAAACGGATAACATCTCAAATAATAGAGACACCTTATATGTTATCCTCCTTTGTCGCAACCCTTTTCGAGTGCAGTTTGATTCTCGAAACGGGCTAATGGGCCATCCGCACTTCTGGTCGGACGCGGGCCTCTCCCAAGGCCCGTTGCCCAAGTCGCAATGGTGGTAATACGTAATCGACCTTCGGTGTGGTCTGGTGACATGTGATACGTGTACATACCAAGAAGTCGCCACCAATTATTCTGTGGAGGGTACGATTGGAAACCTTATCGAATAGTTATAAGTGTTCTATTCAATTTTACGAAAACCAGATAAAAGGGATCGGGGACTTTGTTACGCCAACTGTCATAGTTGACGCCCTTTCGGCACTTAAGTTAAATGATTTATTTGACCTGAGATTTCATGCAGATGAGTGAGGTACAAACCCTAAGACTAGGAGTTTATGCAGACAAGAATGATTACCCTAACACTCACAATCAGTAATAAAAGTGCGCAAATCAAGGATCCAATACGTGCAGATAAATCACATGAAAGCAACGTGACATTCCTAATGATGCCCTATTAGCCTAGAGATATGTCAATGAGGCTCAGGAGTGTTTTTGACATGATTTACCCTTGAGGGGCAAAATTGTAATTTTGAAGAATTCTGTGACAATTTACCCCAAAAGGGAAAATTTATTATTTTATATGAAATATGAAGTGAAAATATGATGGAAATAGGATTAATCACCACACCAATCCATTTTTCATTTTTCGGGAATTTTCAGAATTTTTTTGAAATTTTCTAGAGTGATTTACCCTTTAAGGGGTAAAACCGTCATTTCAGAAAGTGATGAGGAGTGAAAATCCCAAACAGAAGGATTGATCGACCACCCGACCCAAATCCTAATTTTGAACAATTTCCACGGCTCGATTGGAATAGAAAAGACGATTTACCCTTTGAGGAGTAAAATCGTCATTTCAGAAAAAAGAATGAGATTCGAAAATCCATGCATAAGAATTGATTACCTAACTGACCCTAATTATTATCTCGGCATTGTCGACCTATCTCGCTTACAAGGTAAAGGCGATTTACCCCTAATAGGTAATATCGTCTATTTCTAGAAAAACGGATAAGAAATCCCAAAAATAGGATCGACCAGTTGTCTGTGGTCGATCCTCAATTTTTGAGAATTTCTAGAGTGTCTAGGAACTTTTCACAATTTTCCTACATTTTTTGAAATTTTCTAGGATTTTCTAACGTTTTTTTTTAGAATTTTCTATGGCTTTTTTTATTTTTAAAATTATTTTTAATTTTTTATTATTACAAAATAGTTCGGATCGGGTCAACCCGACCCACTCGGGTCAGAACCCAGCCTAGACCCTTACCCGCGAAACCTATATGCCGAAACAACGCCATATCGCCCTTTTTATTTTATGATTAATCGGACTCAATCTGACGGTTCTTATTGAACCACGTAGCTGCTCCTCCGCCTTAGGATCAACTTACAAAAAACTACTGCTCATATCAAAAGACGACTATATCTCAATCGTTCGATCTGATTACTTAAGCCTACGGTCACGATTAGAAGCCGAGACTCAATCTAGACCGTCCACCCTTACAAACCTAAACGACGTCGCCTACTCACTTATCCAAACGACACCGTCTCGATTCATTTTGATTTTCTTATTATAAAACCAATTTTGAATATTCCTAATTACTAATTGGACGGCTACAAGAATTTATAATCAATTTATCTTAGCCGTCCAATCCGTTTATTCGAATAATAGACTCAATGGCCATGCTGACTAGGCGAACTCGTGGACCAATGACGAACGGACACCTAGGACTTTGACTCTTTGGCCAGACACGTTAGCTTCGTCTTCAAGACCTTATGACGACGACTAAATGAACGGCCGGAAACTTCCTGCGATGATCTAACAGTGAAACCTCAACGGAATTGCACAAAACCAACGCCAATTAACTCGCCTAATCATCTAGTTTCACATATATTGAAATCGAAGCATTTCATCCATAGAATCAAGTATAGGCAAACTCAAACCAGGTCAGATATGGCAACTTCATACATGCGATTCATGGCATATCAAGCAAATTCATTCACAGAGAAGGTTATACTAGAGTTCAAAACACTTATCTCGAGCTCCGATTGAGCTCGCTCGACCTAGATTTGGCTAGGCGACTTTGAACAATGATCGGCAATGGAGGTCGAGTTTCGAGACTCAATTCGAGATATTCAAGTAAAGTCGATGCAAAATGAAAATGCGACGATGGTCAGTGATGCTTTGGGAACAAAACGCACACACTAAATGCAAAGATTAAGGCCGGAGACGAAATCCGTCATTAATGCTCAGTGAGAAGCTCGAAGTTCTGACTCATCAATTCCCGCGGTTTCAGGCAGCGAGGCCGGCGGCGATCGCTTCTTGGAACTTCAAGAAGGCTTCCCACATTCTTCTTAGGCTTCAGTTTGGCCAGAAACGGCCTAACCAGTGCCTTGCAGTCGAGCTCAAATCCTCAATGACGGGAGCTGGAAAATGAGCTCCCTCTCTCTCTCTCTCTCTCTCTCTATTCTGTTAATCCTTAGCAACAGAATGAACTCTTCTCTTCAACCGAATGCCTCTCAAAGGCTATTTACTGATCTTCAATTTTTGGCGCTAAACGATGGGAACTAACGGACTTCAAATGGCACGTGATCGTGCGTGCCATTTGGTCCAAACGACGACGGCAACGATGGGTAATTCCATCCAACTCAAATGGCCTTCCGGCATGCACAAATGGGCGTCCGATTTGGTCATTCTGTGAAAGTTGACTTTCACAGCCATCGCGACATTGACCGATTGATTTCGCCTTCCTCCGGTGACCATTGACCTCGCCACTGGTCATGATCGATGCATCTCCTCCCGAAGATTAAAACCCCCACCATATATCTGCCGATTATGGTTGATTGAACCTTCAATTTGACCTTTAAAGCTCGGCATGTCACTGTTCACTTGCGCGAGTTCTTGAGGAAGACGATGACACCGTAGCGGACCGGTTCAACCGGTCAGAACCGCTTCTACTTGTTTTTCTCAAATTAACTCTAATTCATGTGTAATTTTTGCAAATTAAACATTAGAATCGAACTTAGGACATAAAAATGTGATTTTTCTCAAAAGTTTACATCAATTTCTACGAAACCCCTAAATTTTCATTTAACTGCAAATCGGGAAATTGTGTAATTGAGGGCTCAAACGGTCAAATTGGACCAAACCACCTATGCCAATTAATTCTAAATGGTGAAATACATTGAAGAGTGGCTTCAATATGCAAAGGTAGCCCTTAAATTGAAAGTAATTTCAATTATGCCCAAATTCAAGGACTAAATTGTAATTAAGTATGCAATTTTGCCCAATTCATGCAATTGAACAATTTATGCAAATAATTGATCTAAATTGCAATGAAGGACAATTAGATTGAATGTCAAAACCTTAAAAATGCCAAAATGACAAATTAAAAGACTTAATTGACATTTTTTCACCAAATTCAATCATACGTGTAACAAAAGAACACACAAAATTGAACTTGAATTTAGAATTTTTATGAGGTAAAAAAAAGAGAATTAAAATAAAAATACTGACTATTTTTGCATATTTTTGTGACCACAAATGCTATTTTTCTTGAATTTTCATCTATTTTCCTATTTTTCGAAAATATTAAAAAATATGAAAAATAAAGATTTTTTTTTCAAAAATGGTCCTTCGGCTTGGCCAAGGCTACCAAAGTTGATGTTACAATTTTTTTAACTTTTTATGAATTTTTTATGAATTTTTCAAAAATAAATTGAAAAAGACTGATAAAAAATCAGGTGTCAACATCCTTGTCAGTCACCATTTTCTTACTTTATGTGTCATGAAACCGGATGTATCACGAGAGAACATCTTTACGGTTCCAACGAACCAACATATGTTTCACATTAATTATACTTTACGTGTAACAAGACATAAAATAAATGCCCCAGTTATCACTCAAGGTTTACAAAATTCCTTGAAATTTTTAATAGATATGCACGAGAGAACATTTTTACGGTTTCAACGAACTAACATATGTTTCAACTTTATAATTAACCATACTTTATGTGTAACAAAACATAAGCCTTTTGGCTAAAATAAATACCCCAGCCATCACTCAAGATTTACACAATTCCTAGAGATTTTTAACGGATATGCAATCAATGACAATATCACATTAAAAAATGCTTCAAAGATTGTAAAATTTAATACATATCAGAATCATTACTAAAAGTAATATAACACTGTAAACTTTATTAGAGCAAAAACTAGAAAGCTCATGTTAATGACATGTCGTTCAAATACACAAGAGCATAGACCTTTCGTCAGTGGATCAGCAATCATAGCATCTGTAGTTATGTGCTCTACTACAACGTCACCATTCTGCACAGATTCTTTTATGGTCAAAAACTTGACCTCCATATGCTGAGACCCCTTGAGACCTCTGTTGTTATTAATGAACAACACTACAGAGCTATTGTCACAATATAACTGTATGGGTCTATCAACAAAATCAAACACGGTCAACTCCCTAATGAAATTCCGGAGCCAAATAGCTTGAGCAGCAACTGTAAAGTATGCTATGAACTCCGCTTGCATAGTAGAGGATGATACCGTTTTCTATTTCTCTCTTTTCCATGATACTGCACCACCTGCTAGTATAAAGATATACCATGTTGTCGACTTCTTGTCATCCTAATAGCCAGCATAATCTGAATTTGAATACCCCACTAGCTGTAAGTTCTGAACATATCTATAAATCAGCATATTATCTTTAGTTCTTTTTAAGTACCTGAAAACCTTCTTGACAACAATCATAGCATCTGTAGTTATGTGCTCTACTACAACGTCACCATTCTGCACAGATTCTTTTATGGTCAAAAACTTGACCTCCATATGCTGAGACCCCTTGAGACCTCTGTTGTTATTAATGAACAACACTACAGAGCTATTGTCACAATATAACTGTATGGGTCTATCAACAAAATCAAACACGGTCAACTCCCTAATGAAATTCCGGAGCCAAATAGCTTGAGCAGCAACTGTAAAGTATGCTATGAACTCCGCTTGCATAGTAGAGGATGATACCGTTTTCTATTTCTCTCTTTTCCATGATACTGCACCACCTGCTAGTATAAAGATATACCATGTTGTCGACTTCTTGTCATCCTAATAGCCAGCATAATCTGAATTTGAATACCCCACTAGCTGTAAGTTCTGAACATATCTATAAATCAGCATATTATCTTTAGTTCTTTTTAAGTACCTGAAAACCTTCTTGACAACAATCCAGTGATCGTATCCTAGATTCGATTGATACCTGCCTAAAAGTCCCGTTGCAAAAGCAATGTCCAGCCTAGTACAAACTTGAGCATACATGATACTACCAAGTGTACTAGCATAAGGTACATTCTTCATTTGTGCTTTCTCAATATCTGAATGAGGGCATTGTGAAAGACTCAATTTATTTCCTTTTCAAACTGGAGCAATCCCTGACTTGCACTATTGTATATTAAATCTTTTCAAAATACGATCAATGTAAACCCTCTAAGATAAGCCCAATATGCGGCGAGAATGATCTCTATGAATCTCAATACCAAGGACAAAAGACCCTTCACCAAGATCCTTCATATCAAAAATTTATGACAACATGCTTTTTGTCTCATGCATCAATGCAATATCGCTATTAGCAAGCAAGATGTCATCAACATAAAGAACGAGAAAAATAAATTTTCTCCCACTGACCTTGCAGTATATACATTGATCTAACTTGTTCTCAACAAAACCAAAAAAAGTAACAACACTATGAAACTTCAAGTACCACTGTCTAGAAGCCTGCTTCAAACCATAGATAGACTTCTTCAATCTTCAAACCAGATTACTTGTATCACCTGTTACAAAACCTTTTGGTTGTGCCATGTAAACTTATTCATCTAATCTCCATTCAGAAAAGAAGCTTTAACATCCATTTGATAAAGCTCCATATCAAAATGAGCTATTGAAGTCATAATTACTCTAAAAAGAGTCTTTAGAAGAAATTGGAGAAAAAGTTGACTCATAATCTATTCCTTCTCTCTAAGTAAATCCCTTAGCTACTAGTCTAGCTTTAAATTTTTCAATCTTTCCTGCGAAGTCTTTCTTGGTCTTAAAAACCCATTTACAACGAACAGATTGAGGATAAGAAATGACTTTTGTATAAGTCACTGGATCAACAACACAACCTATATCACAATCCTGTTCTCCCAAGTAGACTATATATTTCGATGGTATAGATGATCGTTTCTACCTAACAAATCTCCTTAGAGGAGTATCTTCTACCTCATTCTGTTCCTGAGAGGCTTGAGGAACTTCATTAGGAACTACTTCAATAACAAGTTCATGAGCCTCAACAGATTCAATTTGTGGTACTAGAACTTCCACAATTGTCTATATAGGTATAGAAAACGACATAGGAGTACTCACCGTGTTGTTATCCTCAACAGTCTGTGAGTAATCACCCTTTTCTGCTACATCAAGCTCTAGGAATTTCGCTGTCTGTGAATCCACAATTCTTAGTCCTCCATTGGGATTATAAAATCGATATCCCTTTGAATGATCTGGATAAGATACAAAATAACAACGAGTAGTTTTAGAGTCTAACTTGCTCAAAGTTGGATTATACAATTTTACTTCTGCAAGGCATTCCCAAACATTCAGATGATTCAAGCTAGGTTTCCATCCAGTCCACAATTCAAAAGGAGTAAGTGACGCGGATTTAGTATGAACACATTCAATCCATAAAGTATCGTTTTCAAGGCCTCGCCCCATAAAAAATCAAGTAAATTAGATCTGCTAATCATACTCCTCACCATATCCATAAGAGTGCGATTACACCTTTCAGATACATTGTTCTGTTCAAGACTATCGGGCATAGTAAATTGAGCCACAATCCCAAAATCCTCTAAGTACTTGGCGAATGGCCTTTTAAGCTGTCCAGCATTGCCATGTCGACCATTATACTCACCACCACGATCAGATATAACAATTTTTATGACCTTCCCCAACTGTTTCTCGACTTCAGTCCTGAAAATCTTGAACTTATCAAGAGATTCAGACTTTTTCTTAATCAAGTACAGGTAACCATATCGAGAATAATCATCTATAAATGTGATGAAATAAAAATTTCTAAACAACGTTGCTGTATAGGGTCCACTTATATCTGCATGGATGATCTCTAACAAATGAGAACTACGGACTGCAGTTTTCTTCTTTATTCTGGTCATCTTACCTTTACAGTAGTCTATGCATGTGTCTAGGTCACTTATAAGAGTGGGTAGAATGACAGCCTTTATTAGTCTTTCCACTCTTTTTTTAGAGATGTGACCAAGACGTTTGTATCATATTGCGTAGAAGCGTTCCTTAGGTAGAGGCTTTTTGGAAATAACCTTTTTAGTTGTATAAGCGACGTATATTTCGTTGGGAGACAAACATAATCTGTACAATCCATTGGACATAGTGCAATACCCAATTTTATTTGAATTAAAAGAAATAGAAATTATAGAGTTTCAAATCTCAAAAGAGTAACCACACATGTCCAAACTCGATACGGAAATTAAATTCCGTCTAAAAGAAGATACATAAAATGTATTCCTTAACATCAAATTAAAATCGGAATCTAGAATTAAATGGCATCTCCCACGAAAACGACATCAGCTTTATTGTTGTTTCCTACGTTGAGCTTTGATTCATTCTTATTTGGCTTCCTCCAGTTTATGAATCCATATATGGTAAACGCAACATGGTTAGTTGCACCGCTATCTAGCCACCGCGAACAAGATGGGGCTTCTGATAGATTAGATTCACAAACCAACGCCAAAGAACCATTACCTTTAGGCTTACGCTTAAATATTCAATTCTTATATTTAGCGCAGTCTTTCTTTACTTGTACTTCGTTCTTACAGAAAAAAACAAAAACCATCCTTACCAGCATTATCGTCCCTTTTAAAGGTCGATTTCTTTGGACCCAAGTTGTCAAACTGACCACCAGATGAATGAGTTCCTTTACGATTCTTGTTGCCCTTGCCCTTCTTGGCACCAGAACTAGAAGCAGCATACATAGCCATATACGCGTTACTTTTCTTCAGCTTGGTCTCTTCTGACACCACCCTTGCAATGAAGTCGTTGATTGTCCATGCCTGATCAGCGGTGTTATATTGTGTTTGGATAATACCAAACTCAGGTGGAAAAGAATTAAGCACAATATGTATGATGCAAGCATCAGGAATTGAAACATTAAGCCCTTTAAGCTTTGATTGCAGATCTACCATCCTCATGACATAGTCCCTAACACCAGCAAAACCATCATACTTCAAACTAAATAATCCTGACATATGTGTCCCAACCTTAGCATTAGGAGAGTCACCATTTCTAGCCACCAAGGCTTCCATCATTTGTCTAGCAGCAAAATCACTTCTAAGAGGTGATGTCAGCAGCAAAATCACTTATAAGATGTTCCTATATAGATCGCTTCATTGACAGTAAGCAAATCATATTGCTCTTTTCACGAGCAGCAAAAAGTGCCTTTTAGACATCTGTACTCGCATCAGTAAGAGCTGCCAGCTTATCTTCATTAAGAGCAATATGAACATACGCCAGTTCCATACCAAATTGAAAATCATCTCTCCACTTCTTAAAATTACTACCAGTAAGAATCTCAATAGCTATGAAGTTGCCGTTCATAGAAAAGGTAACTGAAAAATACCAAATATTTTTAATTATCATAGTGTGAAATTTCATCTTGAGAGATATATACATCATCATATAATCACCTTTGGGCAGAAAACATGACATGCAGTTATATACTCCATACATTACAGCGACCATGAAAATTTATTTTAATCTTTATTAATCACCTCCTTTGGGCGTATGACAGCACTTAGACTAATCAATTCTCAACCATATGTTGTACATGTAACCCTCCATGCATCAATACGCAATCACCCCCTTTGGGAGTATAAGTACGCTTAAAACAGGAGACATCCTAATATAATAAAACATGTTTTTTATTAAACTCAACCAAGTGTGCCGCTTTGGCGGTCACAACTCAGCTAAATTTTCTTGAAATTGGGATATAACTTTATATTTTACATTTGCCGTATGCATGCAATTTAAAAAATTAGGGGCAATCATCTCAAAATTACACGTCTTGCTAATTTTCATTGATACCTCAATGATTCATGTCAAACCATAAACATGTAATTGATAAATCATGCTCCACATATCCATATGTGGTATTTACATGTGAGCTTTGCACCTATATTTCATAAAACCATAGAGAAATACCTGAAAATATGTATAAAAAAAAATACCCCCAAATATACACGTATTTGGAGTTTCATAAGTATTTTCCATCCATAAAAATGCCAAACATGTAAAATAAATATATCATCTTGTAGAGCATGAGCATATGAGCACGTCGGTACCTGAAACTTCCCCATCGGATCATACACGCGCCCTCACGCACCACCAGAAGCTTCGGCGCGTGAGGACCACGCACTGACAAGTGCAACGCACGTGTTTAGTGCCTCAGCCGGTCTTCAAACCGGTCTAACCGCTACCCCTGAATCGGTTTAGCAAACTGGGTCGAGACGGTTCAGTCGAATTGGTCAACAACCGATCCAACCGAACGATCAGAGTCAATGGTTAACTATTCGGGTCGGGTCAACGGATTGGGTCGGGTCAATTGAATCGGGTCGGGTCTGCCCGAGCAAAAATGACGTCATGCTGACGTCAGCCCCCACGTGCAACGCACGTGCGGGACCCGGATCAGCCCGTGTAACGCGTGGGGTGAGTGGCCGCCACTCGCCCGATTGTCACCGGCGAGTGGCGACGCATCCGAAGGTTACCGGTGACGATCTTTATATGGTTTTGCTCGTCTCGTCGAGTACTTTCCGAATATATAATTTTCTTTCGATTTCGATAAAAATAAAATTTCGAAAAAATCTAATACATGCAAGCTTTGATATCACATGTTAGCTGCGTATTTCATCCGTATACAGCAACCAAAGATACCCACGTGCAAATACACGAATAACTAATCCATAGAGTTAAAGAATTAACGCACCTTGTTTCGGATTCATCATTCTTGATGCAGAATTACAAGAATCCGATGCCGAAGAGTTTCTCCTCTATGAACCCCCTTTATCACTGGCTTCAATGAAACGGCCCCTCACTATTGCTTCAGACGATTCTATATATGACGTTATGTGGATATTAGGGTTTAGAGGAATAACTTGAGCTCTATTTATAGAGAATGAAACATATCCCTTCATCAAAGATTAAATTTATCTCAGCCATACTATCCAGCCGCATATCTGATTAAAATAGAAAACTGTATATATCTTACCTTTATTAGATCAATTAATAATTACAGTGATAATTAATAAAGCTCATAATTAAATATATCTAAAAAAATACATATTCTCACAACCTCCCGTTGACATTTTTTTCTATAAAGAAAGGAAGAGGAGAAAATCGGACGAAGGGAGTGGGGTTCACGATATCTAGCGTCGAGAAGTTCTCAAACAAGAGCAACTCCACGTAGAACTTGTTGGTGAGATGGCAATTTCGAATTTGCCACTATCTCAATAGCTTTATTTCCAACTAGCTAGGGTTTGACTCTTGTGGCTACTAAAGTTGCAACCACTTGATCATTTGCTCAAATAGCATAAAGATAATGGGTCCAAACCAACTTTTTAATGATATCCAGTTGTTACGAGATATGGACAAGAGGATACTGCTCACCACCAAGTACGTGATATGTAGCACTGTCCCAATATCTGAGCCTACGATACCGACCTTCACTTTATAGTGTCCATAGTAACATATAGATACAGTTCTTCGTGGTCAACGGGCAAAACGAATCTTGCACCTTGTGCACCTACAAATAATTACTAGCTTGAGATTTCTATATCGGATTAACCATATAAATACAAGAAAATTACCCAATCAATGCTTATGGACCACTTGGAAAGCTTCAGGATAAGTTCGAGTCCTTTTAAGGGTTTAGAGCATATATAAATGGCTGACCAGCCCCATGTGTGGTCCAAACAAGAGAGAGCACATATTAAAAATGGCGGAGGAAGATAATTATTTATAAGACGGATATGGGTTTGCTGAAATTGATGCTGGCATGAGTTACTTATTTAATAATAATTTTGATTTTTATCAGCCTTGCCTAGTGAAGGCTTCGACTGCATGGGCATGGTTTTTGGTGGTCACACTGAGAAATTTCTTTCCTTCCTTTTATTAACGTGTGCTCTTCAATTATTGTTCGAGAAATAGCTTAGTAGCTTCGCTTTTCTAGTCCTTATATCTAAATAGGATTGTGGTTTACATTTCGGATACGTCATTGAAACTCTTCTGGCAGAATAATGGTCCTTCCTACTCGCCCTACAAGTTGGGATAATTATCGGATGACATCTCAATTAGGAACGTATTTCGTACTACTTAAACGATGAGCGATGCCTATGTTTGCAACCCCCCACCAATTGAACGCGTGGTCGGATGAAATGTCATCAAGCGGGGGATCGAGGAAACAAATGGCCCCTGCAATTCTAATCGACTATGAGCAAGAATGCTCTAAGATTTTACCAAAGTGAATCTACTGGAGAGTCAGATGTAGGATCAAATCAAAAGGTTAGATGCACTGAATTGATATAATTTCGACTTGTCGATTCTTTAGTCTCCCTAGCTATTCGGTACTTGTATTTCAGTTTCACAAGACTGCCGAACGGGGTGCAGCGGCTTTGAAGAAGGTTAAATGTCATCCGTTTTTGTGAGGAGACCAAGCTACCTCAAATGCGCTTCGACGATGATTTGAGAATTCTCTTCGTTAGTGGCAACACAAATGGTCTCAAGGGAGTCATACTCTTGCTCAGTTTGTGTAGATATGCATCGTATGCTTTTTCAGGGACTGCTCACGTTTGCTTCTTGGACTGAGAGCTTGCATTGAGGTTGGTCCGACCACATCTTATGTTGAGATGAAGTCTGCTATAATTTCAAAAGTTATAAAACATAACATATAATTAGCGAGCACTGGCCAGATCCCAAAGGAATAAAAATCTTTTTATCCGAAGAATAAAAAATACCGAACATTAGATTTCCTGCCCATGCAAAGTGACCTGGCAGCTGGCACGTCGCGTGGCTACTAGTGCCGTCACGTACCAAAATGACACGTCGTTGCGGACACATTAGCAAGAGGTAGAGACGTCATTCTTCTAAAACGCCGTCGTCTCCGATTCTTTTTAATTGGGAATAATTTACTTCACACACGTTGCAGAAGATCATTGCAGTATTTTTTTTTTCCTTTATTATTTCGTCTCTATGAAATGTCAGTGCCACGTCAGCTTGCTGGGACAGAAAATAGTAACGGCGATAATTTTATGCATAGGGGAAAAGTCGGTAGATTCTTTTAGATCGTCCGAAAAGTCAAAGAACGTTTGTCATATGGGCAAAAGTCGAGATGATTTTTTTTTTCATTTTGAGTTTGGCCGTGAATACTTTTTTTTTTTTGTCAAAGGCCGTGAGTAATTGAGAAGTTACAAAATTAGAACGGACTCAACATAAGTAAATATCGACAAGGGAACACTAGGGTCGCGAATGATTTCATCTAAGATTTTCCTTTTGATCCCTTGTAACTTCAAAGGTTGCATGCTTTTCGAGTTGATTGTCAACAGTTGGCGAGCTATTGCTATTTGAAAAAAAAATTGCTGATGCAAATTCCTATGCATATCGCTTCTTTAATGCATGTGTTTATCTGAATCTAGCTCCCATTCGAAATAGAGTTCAAATAGAGTTTTATTATCTGAGAACTCAAATCCTAAACAGGACTAAAGTGATCGTTGTTAGACACATCGCGACCGTTCGTTAATTCTCACTTTGAGGTAAAATGTGTCCGGTGTGCACAAATACTTAGATCATGGCGAATCCCTCGTGCGACCAAATGTAATCGCCAACCGGCGAAGAGAGTTCGGGCACATTCACCGTAAGTTGATCCAGACTTTTAGACCTAGGTGGCCGTGATAAACAAGATCACGAAACCCTAGTGCAGGGAGATGAGATTGGACAACTCTATGAGAAATTTTATAAAGTCATAGGAATTTGCAGTGATATTCAACAGGTAGAGAACAAACAAAAATAAATAAAGGAATATGGTAGCCGCAACCTCTTTTGGCTTCGCCCCACAATCTGCAGACCGCCAAACAGTTCATGACGAGACGCCATAAATCCGACATCCCTACCATTTATTCACGTACTTCCCCCACATTTTCTTTGTAAGTTACGATGGAAATGTCGGAATGCATCGGTGACCCACGACCAACATTTCCCGTACAAACCATACAAAATAATCAGATTAGAAAGACATTCTTGTGTTTAACCCTAAAAGCTAGCACATCTAATTGATCGAATGTACCCCCTATCATTTTTGTCTCTAGCTTTATAATGGGTTTGGTACTAAGGAAGAGATCCCGTGATCGGCGTGGTTGGCCTTACCCTGAGATGAATTATAAAATAATTACAACTTCGACATCAACTGTTTATGCATTGTACTTCGCTAACATGGAATTGTAGACCCCCGAACAGGAAGTAGTTCCATATGAATTGTATCCGGGGGAGTCGGTCGGACACTTTCCGAATGTGCGCATCATGTGCGTAATGGACGACAATTAGCGCTTGTATCATGTTCCAGTGTTCATGTGATATGAATTATTACAAAGCCATCTAAGTATATTTGTTGACCGTGATCTTTGAACATGCAAAAAAGTCGATGAAATGATTTGTTAATCTTGTAATTTCATGGTCGACGTTGTTGCCTTCTCGAGCATCTTTCATGGCTCCAAGTTACACAAAAATAAGAATAAAAAATTCAATTAAAATGGAGAGCTGCAAGACCGGTGCATTCGTCCCATCAAATGAGCAGTAAATGGGGCGACCCCAAAAAACCTTGGATGCTGGCACACTCTTAACCGGCACAAAAGTGATCTGTATGTGTAAATATTACGTGAGGCGAACACAGTTATATACGCACACATGTAAATGTACAATCCAAAATCCTTGTTTAGTTCTAGGGCTATCTGTTGCTACTTTTCGCTCTATAACTTATAAGAAGTTTTAGGGCATAGGAAAATTGTCCAAAAAAATCTTAAACATATTGTACGGTGAATGGTTGACCAATTTAATCCTATACCCATTGACAATATATACGTCACTACAGTCCTTTCAGCCGAAATTGACGGAAATCGCCAAATTGGGAGCTAATGTTGACGTGGATGGTTTACAGCTTCTGTTAGAAAAATTCTGAATTTTTATATTTTTTTTTCATTTTTTTGCTTTCATTTTTCATTTTTTCCTTCGAAGTCGTGCCATGTAGGCGGGCAAAGTCTATCTCAGAGATTTTTTTTTATCAAACTTGACCCTAAGGTCTCCATTAGCAAATCATCAAAAAGTAATGGCAATAGACGTTTCAATGAGCCTTTCAAAGCGCGAGGCTCCGGACCGGAACTAATAGGATTATTTTCGGTCATTCACCGTGTGCAAGTTTGATATGTCAATTAACGGACAAATTTCGTGCAAACTCTTTTATGCATG
The DNA here is from genome assembly GCA_028455895.1 of Rhodomyrtus tomentosa. Taxonomy (NCBI): domain Eukaryota; kingdom Viridiplantae; phylum Streptophyta; class Magnoliopsida; order Myrtales; family Myrtaceae; genus Rhodomyrtus; species Rhodomyrtus tomentosa. The sequence continues at coordinate 26,646,365 of JAPCWY010000009.1, read as the reverse complement.
CTTATACAGCATTGTGAATGAGAAAATGCGAGAACATGGTCACTATCAATCCCATTCAACTGTATATCGAAACAACTTCCAAGTATCATTATTGATCTTTTGGACAAATTCAATTTGATGAGCTCACGGATCTGGTAGTTGTTGCGTGAAAATCAAGTGATGCAAGCATTTGCGTAGAAGATAAGGCAAATAGAAATTTTCTCACATATGGAAATTTTTAGACCATTACCGACCGGATTAAATACTTATAAATTGACATATAATGAATTCAAACGTGTGCAATTAGGGTATTTATTAAGAGTCATATTTCATGAATCTAGGGTTTATCCACTTAAGACAGGGTGAAAAAAAAATAGCCCTCGTATAATTTAATTCCACGAACGAGCAATATATTGTGACGACCATCGATGAAAATTCAACGGGAGGTTTTTAAGAGATGCCTACTTCCATCACGATGTGCAATGATGAAGAAAGCTACGTCGGTTGGCATATGTGCTTCTCCGAAAATAATTTTGTGAACGGACGGATGGATTTATAGGATTTGGACAAGTACATCATCTCACGACTAGACAGAGAAACCAAGGCTCATCTTGTGTCCTCTCGCCTGAAAAAAATTATTCAAAAAATCATAAACTCATTACACTTTTGTTAATTCAGTAATAAACTTTTTAGATTGTGTCAAATGAGTCCTAAATATTTTCATATATTGCTAATTGAGACTGTCGTGCTAATTTTATACAAAAACCGCTAACGTAAGATGTGACACAACCTATGCTTACGTGGACTTTCATATATATATATATATATATATATATATATATATATATATATATATATTAGAATCTTTTCGTCACTTTTTTTATTGTTATATTTCCTTTTCTTTTTTCTTTCTTTTTTTTCTTTCTTTTTAACTGTGGCCAATGAGAGTGGCCAAGCCATTGCCGACTGCGGCAGTAAAAAATCATAGAAAATAAAATAAAATGAAAACGTATTCCAAAAAGAAAAAAGTTTGTTAATATTAGTGATTTTCAATCAAAATTAGTCGGATGGTCTCAATTAATAAAATGTGAAAATGTTTATGGCTCTATTGACATATATGACTGAATTGACAAAAATATAATAGATTTAGGAGTTTTTAGATAGTTTTCCCTCTCATCCGTGAGCACATCAATCAATACGATCATGTCACCGCCGCGCACGCACAGACGCACACGTGGTTGTTCGGATAAGCATCCACATCAAAATTCAGGACAAGATATGCTGGGTTCATCTGTCCCTTTACTTCCAGAGCAAACCATACTCGAGCGAGCTTATGAACCGGAGAAACTGTAATCCGTGACCACTTGGGAGGGTAATCCGTGAACGAGTTCACGGTCGCATCTTTTGCTTGCCAATGCCTCGTTGCTCTTTCTTTTTCTCTCGTCGTCTTGTTTTTGGGCTCATGCTTTTGCTTTTCAGAAGTGGAAAGAGCACGAGGTGCGAAGAGCTCTCGTTCAGCCGGCAAAGACAAAAGGATACTTACATAATAGTTGGTGGACATGTTTTCGGGAAAACTGTCCAAAAAATCTTAAATGAATTGCACTTTGTCAATTCAGTCTTAAATATTTTCAGATTTTGTCAATTGAGCCCATCCGATCAATATTAGCCGAAAAATGCAAACGTGAAAGTTTTTATCAATATGATTAATGCCATGAAAAATCTTAAACTTATATATCTGTGTCAAATTCATCTCAAATTATTTTTTTGACCATAAAAAATTCTAAACTGATGTACCTGTGATAAATTGACCATAAACTAATTTTTTTTACTACGAAAGACTCCAAATTGATACACTTGTAATAAATTTGCCCTTCGTCAAATTAGATTAATACCACAAAAAATTTTAAATTGATACACAGGTGACAAACAGAAGGTAAACACCATAAACCGGTACACCCATGCCATCTAACTCAGAATTTGACGATTAAATTTAACAAAAACTGACAAAGGACAAATTTATCACAAATATATTAATTTGGAGTAAATTTATCATAAATGTATCAATTTTGAGTTTTTTGTGATAAAAAAATAATTTCGAATAAATTTATTACAGGTATATCAGTTTAGAGTTCTACATGGCATTAACCTTTACTAATAATATTTTAATAAATTTTAATTTTTTTATTTTTCATTCCCTCTTTATTTTTTTTTATCTTTTCTTTCACACTTTTTTGTGGGCTGTGGTCAGCGAGGGTCGCTGGATGTCGGTGAGCCAACCTTGCCCAAAGACAAAAGCATGATCACATAATAGTTGATGAAATTTCTTGCATACTATTTACAAACATGTAATCTCTATCCACACATAAGCTAAAACTTTTTGATGAATACGTGATTTAATGTTTTAATTTTTTTAATTTTTCTCCTCACGGTTAGACTAGTTTTTTTAGCGTGCATTTGGAGAGACAAATAAGTACGTGGAAAATTTTGAATTAGGGGTTAGGAAAAAAGAAAAGAAAAAAGAAAAAAGAAGGTGCAAGTTCCTTTAGGGTTTTCCCATCTACTGTGTCTTACCTCAGATGCTAACAGGTGTCTCAATTAAGCTCCTGGCGATTCCCATCTACTGTGTGATACCTCATTCTAACAGGTGTCTCAATTAAGCTCCCGGCGATTCCAAAACCCTAAACACGCAACCCCCTCTTTCTCTGTCTCTGCCTGTGGCCCCAGCCATCGTCTTTTCGCGATGGCCTTCGCCGTTGAAGCCGCTATCGCTCCACCTTGCACGGTGGAGCCACGACGTTTCATCCCCAACAACCACTGTCTCTCTGTCTCTCTCTCTCTCGCCGCTTGTACTTCATCGCCGTCGACCTTGGGCCAGTCAAGACTCAGCGAGCTTGATAGCAATTATGAGGCCCGTTGAATTCCGAACCTGAAGGCCTAACACGTTGCCGATTTTCTTGTCGACGACGACAAGACGACAAGCCGGTCTTGATCTGAAAGGTGATGGAAGAGTGGAGAGAGAGAGAGAGAGGAGCTTGGTGTTACCATTAGGCTCCCTTCATTTTGCTGAAAATAAATTATTTGTAAATATATTTAATTATATCATTTGGAGTGACTAATTAATTAAAAATGTTTCCACTACCAATGCTTATTTATGCTTAAATAATTCTGTAAACGGTGATAATATTGCAAGTGATTATCTTTAAAAAAAATATTTTCTAAATCATTTATTTTCTACGGAACAAACGAATATCTACAACGTGTTTAGCTATTCCACCATTGGATGAGCGTCAAGTAATGTGTTAACGTCACATTGGATTGCAATAGTAAATTGGCCCACGATGGGCGATTGATAATCTGCTTCCTTTGCCTATTTGCATTGAATTGTCAAATCTTACGCCGTGATCCAGATTTTCATCTTATTACAACCATCGGCACTCCCTCGATTTTTCCAATAGCATTTTGATGCAAGCGACTTTCTAAAGATAAAAACAAGCTTCTCTTCAGTTTATTTATAAATACTCCCCTCATGAATATTGGGAAATTTATCCAAAAATCATAAATCTATTGAACGGTGGCCAATTATGTATTTCAATTATACCAATTTCATTCTAAACATTTCATTTATGTCAATTCAATCATAAACTTTTTGACAATTTATCAATTTAGTCTTAAACATTTCAATTGTATCTATTTAGTTTTAAACATTTCATTGTATTAATATAATCCTAAATATTTTGACTATTTCTCAATATAGTCATTTCGATCAATTATCTCAGTATAGACTTAAGAGGCCTCACCAGCCTAGATCTAGTGAGGTCTCAATTGGTCTCGTCTGACGACGACGAGGTTAGCCCAAATCTCATTTAAGTTGGTAAGTCACTGTTGCCTGACGACGGGATAACGGTTGATAGCGGTCGAAAACGACCTCGAAAATTGTCGGAGCCTAATAAGCTCCCAACTCCAAAACAAAGCAGGGCGCTTCTCCGGTCTATTTCTGGGTTTTCCAATGGCGTATGGTGATCAAGACAATGGCAACCACAAAACTTCAAAAGGTTTAGAACTGAGTCGATACGATTCAGAGGTTTATGACTAAATTAGTAAATTGCCAAAAAAGTTCATGACTGAATTTACCGATATGCAATAAATTTAGGGCTTTTTTTAAAAAAAATCCTGTTGAATATTTGCATGGAAAATGAATTCCTTTTCAACTTCTTTCATAGGAGAATAAATCTCGAAGCTAATCCACTCCCTCCCATCTTAGCTTGTTTCTCATGCAATCCGCAAAGTTATGTTTGTGATTTCTGAAACCTGCTTACGAAAGATAAACTCGCTCTATAATTAGAAAACAAAACACAAAAAAAAAGGATTTTTTTTTGTGGGTTTGGGGTTTTGTTCCCTGTTGCAGTCAACGACATCGGAGTATACCAAGCAATAATCATGCCTTGTCTTTTCAGCTTGAAGTCGAAGTCGGAGGCTTGTGCTTCGCGAGGCAATTATTTGGGTCCGAATGGAGTCAAGCCTGGTTGAACCGAAGGATACGTTTCTCGATCAAAATCCAATCATATTGGGAATTGGTCTCGAGTCATGCCGTGTAAGAGAGAGAGAGAGAGAGAGACTACGGGTAGACCAATTCGGATCGATCTTCCCTCTAGTCCTTTTCACCAACTCAGAGATCTACTACATAAAAGTTGGATTTTGAGGGATCCAGCTGGTGCTTTGAATTAACACAACGATTTTGCAATGGTCGAGCGACGGTACTATAGTTTTCGGACAAGTCTCGTTCTCGTCGGAGTACAGGTCATGCGTTACTTCAAAGGGTCCGAGTTGAACGCACGAGATTTGTACCGTACTCACCGTCGGGGGGAAAACCGATCGAAGTGGAGAGATCAATACTTTCGTTTTCAATTCATAAGATAAGCACTCGAAAGTGAGATAAGGAAACTCGATAACGATGTGACTTGATGTCATGCACGTGTTTGAGCTTTTATCTGGAGAGCAACGTCTCTCGAATTAAAATTCCTCCACCGACGGCGGACAAAATGAAAGAACTCGTGTCGGATAAACCGATCTAAATCACATTCCTGGGAAAGGGGAGGATCTCGAATAGGATTATCTCCACACAATCGCCAAGTTTCTGTACAACGTAATATCTAAACCCGACTTAGGCTACTTCCCTTGCTTGGACATGAACAAGTTCGAAAGGGCGAAGAAGAGCCATTCAAAACCTCCGAAAGCAACTTCACATCATTAGTCGAATTCGTTCAATGGGATTCTCGTCGTCAGAGTCCAGCGCTTCGCTCGTTTTATTTCTAACGTTATGATGCTTTCAATCATTAAAAAAAAAAAAAAACAAAACCCGCTCCACCTCGCGATCGTGTGTAAGAACTTAGCGTGACGGCTCGTTGTTGACCCGACACACGAGCATAATGCTAAGGGATTTGGACGCTCGAGCGTGTGCGCGTGCGTGCATGGGGGCCTCCTAATTCATAACGAAACCGACAGCACAATCCATGAATCCAACGTCGTAAGTGTCCATCTACCTACACACGTTGACCATATTCTCTTACGTCTCCCTTTTTTTTTCCTCTTTTTTTTTTTTGGGTGTAATCACGAACGTCGAGTCGCGACCAACTGGCCGTTCCAATTTGTAGGGTTCTTGCTGGAAGAAAGATTGGTCCTCGCCATTAATATCGACGGGGACCACATCGAATATAACATCCATAGCCAGCTCTCTTATATTCTTTTCTTTTTGGTGGGAGAATATATATCTTTTGGAGCTTCTAAGCATTGGGTCGGCAGAGAATTTCTTTCTTTCTTTTTTTGCGTGGAATTTTTATGAAAAACGTCCAATTTCCCGATAGTATTTCTGAGTCAATTTACTAACGTTCCACGCGCTCAAGAGGGATTTGCATTCATCACTAAGAACATGGTTTTATACTTCCATAAGAATTTTTTAGCTATTATGTGTTGGCAAAGGAAAGGTATAATTTGTTAGAATGTTCAACAAAAAAGTTTAAACCAGTAGGTAACATTACACCACTTGCCGAATTAGGCGACACCAACACGTGGAATTTGACTAACGACTCATGTAAAGTAAACTAATGCATGACCTGATTATGGTATCAGGTCAGAATGTCCCACCCAGAAAACCTCTATATATATATATATGAGAGCTCCGGCCATTGATGAAGTTCGCTTGAAAGAACAATTTTGCAGAGATCTTTGGACGGTCGATGAATAGGTGCTTCTAATCAATTGCCCTCTCAACATCCACTTTGTGTTTCCTAGCAAGGGGATTTGGCTTAAACTATTCTTATTCCCATTCACATGCCTTCATATAACTTCTTCAATCAAGAGAGTTATCATAACATTGGGCGGTCACCACACAACTCTATATGTGGTTAATGTAAAGTTATCGCTCAAGTAAACGTAAACAATAAAACGTCAAATGTGTTCAATAATAGATTAAGTGTGGGATCACATTATTGGTATGACAACAATAGTTTCGACGGGAGGGAACGAGTTCAGCAGCTAATTAGGACCATGCATCTGCCATGCAAAAAAAAAAAGAAAAGAAAAAGAAAAGTAATATGAACAAAGATTCAGGAATTCACCTAAAAGGAATCGACGCCTGCATAAAGGCGGAACAAACAAATGCAAAGCGGAAAGCAAAGCAAAGAAAATTATTCAATTGCTTTAAAGATTTATAAGGCGTGGGACGTGGATCCCCAATGATTGCAGAACAGTCCTTCGACCTACGTGTATGGCTGACGCTAGTCATTCCAACCCATACATACATACATACATACATACATACATATAGATTGATAACGTCAACTTCACTGAAGGATAGAAGTCGATAAAAGATTGGGGGATTACAGATGCCCAAAATGAAAATGGTTTGTTGGCGGGCAAACAAGAACATATGAAAAGAACCTCACGGACAAAGAAGATATTCTGGCGATGGGTAGGTCGGAAATGGGCAAGCGGGATTTGTGGTCCATCGCTCTATAACAAAACCCCCCCCAAAAAAAAAATCAAATTCTCGTTTCCTATATGTGTTTGTCATTTTTAATGTTTAATCCCGATACCTTTACGTAACTCAAATTCAAACTCGTTAATATGACAAAACTTGAACTGACATTTACTCAAAAGTTCAAAATATTGGGTTATGTGTCAACCGAGGTTATTAATCAATACCATGCCACGTCGGTTCTTTGATACAAGGTTTTTCAAGACATCTCGCTGGTACATGTATCTTTAGCACACGAGCAGTCATCCGACATAAATTTGTATATGATCTCAATTTGAAACATTATGTGTGTGTATATACATGCGCTTCAATTTCTGTATTTGTTGTGGACGCCAGAAGAGAATGGGTTCGTCGTCCTGCTATTGGAAGGACAGGAGGGTAAGACAACTGTCCCACAACACAGAACAAAATATCTTCTTCACACGGTTCGTTGAAAGTTCAAAAAACCACGAAATGAAACGACACATGCCCGGCCGTTTAACTCCTTCACATGAACATAACCCCAGGCAGTATAGGAAATTCCCCGCGCGCCCATAAATAAATTAGTAAATAGAAAGTTAACCAAAGAGCATCCTACCTACATTTCCTAGGTAAACAATTTTTTTAAAAAAATGTTATAGTAAATGCACAAATTTTGAAAAAAATTTACCGTGCAACTTCCACACCTCACATTAGTTACTTGTTAAATTGTGACCGCAATATACACTAGATGTGTAGAACAAAGAATCACGTCATCGGGATGCTCAATGTTGGCCCTAATCGACAAGGGAAAATTACCGTTTCAAAAACAATGATGGGTGATGTATGAGACGATTGATTTGCTCGATTAACTCGTCTCATTAAGGTTCAATCTGTAGCCTAAAGGGGGAAAAATGCCGTTTTCGACATAAATGACTACAAAATAAGTAAAGTCGCGTTTAAACTCGATCTCTTTAATGTCTTCATTATATATGTTCAATATATTCAATTTCGAAGATTGAAATTTGTTTCCTTGAGACTCTTTGGGTGCCACACGATGTCGCTAGCGGCTAAAACGAAAGATCCGACCACAATTAAAGCCTAACCGCTCCAATTAAAGAAACCGCGTACTCCTTTTCTCACTCTGTTTCTTTTCTTGCTCCTCTCTGCTTTTTTTTTTTTTTTTTTTACTTTTTTTCCTTCTCCATTCACGAGAATGCATAAATACTCAACCTCCCTCCCCTGAATCCCCCAAAATCCATCTCGCTTAACTTCTCTCTCTCTCTCTCTCTCTAACCCCGGGCGCCATGGCTGTGCACAGAACAAGCTCCGTCGTCGCCATCGCAACGTTCTTCTTCTTGCTCTGCTTCTGCTCTGTTTCCCTCTCGAAGCAAGAACAGAGCCACCATCCCCTGAATAAGTCGTCCTACTCCTCGTCCTTCTCTATCTCTTTCCCTCTCAAATCCCACTCTCTGCCCCACCACAAGCTCAAACCTCTCAGGGCATCTCTCGCAGCTTCCGCCGTCGCCGTCAAGGCTCCGTTCAAGTACTCTATGGTCCCGGTTGTCTCCCTCCCCATCGGGACCCCCCCGCAGACCCAGGACATGATCCTCGACACTGGGAGCCAGCTCTCCTGGATCCAGTGCCACGACAAGGCCAAGAAGAAGTCGCCTTCTGCGGCAGATACCGCGGCGGCTGGGCAGCCCTCGTCGACGACGACGACGACGTTCGACCCGTCGCTGTCCTCCTCCTTCTCAGTCCTTCCCTGCAACCACCCGCTCTGCAAGCCGCGTACCCCCGACTTCACCCTCCCGACGTCTTGCGACCAGAACCGGCTTTGCCACTACTCCTACTTCTACGCCGACGGCACCCTCGCTGAGGGCAATCTCGTCCGCGAGAAGTTCACCTTCTCCACAATCCAGATCACCGCTCCCCTCATCCTGGGCTGCGCTTCCAGCTCTGGCGACGACAAGGGCATTCTCGGCATGAACCTGGGCCGGCTCTCGTTCCCCTCGCAGGCCAAGGTGTCCAAGTTCTCGTACTGCGTGCCCGCCCGCGCCGCCCGATTCGGGCCGTCCCCGACCGGGTCGCTGTACCTCGGCGAAAACCCGAACTCGGGGGCCTTCCAGTACGTCGGCCTCATGACCTTCGTCCAGGGTCAAAGTCAACGGATGCCGAACCTGGACCCGCTTGCCTACACGGTGGCAATGCAGGGGATCAGGATCGGGAGCCGGCGCCTCAGCATACCTCCGACGGTTTTCCGGCCGGACGCGGGCGGGTCGGGCCAGACCATGATCGACTCGGGCTCCGAGTTCACCTACCTAGTGGATGAGGCTTACGACAAGGTGAGAAAATATTTTATGTACGAGCTATACTCGTGTTCCCACCTGAATCAAATTTTTAAATTTCCGTAATCCAACATTTACTATCCCCTTTTTTTTTTTTTTGGTCGGATACAATCCCATTTACTACGACGCGAAATCGTTTCAATTTAACCGACATAACTCTGATGCCACGAATCACTGATTAGGTGAGGGAGGAAGTGGTGAGGCTCGTGGGACCGCGAATGAAGAAGGGGTACGTGTACGGCGGGGTGGTCGACATGTGCTTCGACGGCGACGCAGCCGCGATCGGGCGGTCCATTGGCGACATGGCCTTCGAGTTCGAGAAGGGAGCGGAGATTGCTGTGGCCAAGGAGAAAGTCCTGGCCGAGGTGGACGGCGGGGTCCACTGCGTGGCCATCGGGAGGTCCAGCATGCTCGGCGCTGCGAGCAACATCATAGGCAACTTCCACCAGCAGGACCTGTGGGTCGAGTTCGACCTGGCCAACCACCGAGTCGGCTTCGGCAGGGCTGATTGCAGCAAATCGTAGGGCACACCCCGGAAACCTCAACAGCAAGGTGTAGCCGAGCACGATATGATGGATAAAATTTCGCATGTCGCGTGATATAATCCCGAGACATGGAAATTAACATGGTTCGTATTTGTACAGCCGAGGAGTGGAAATAAGGGGAGATGGGGTCGGGTTGGACATGGGAAGGAGGAGGGAGATAAATGTCGTCGTAATTAAAGAGGGGTTGTCCTACAATCTGCAGAGGGAAATTAAAAGGCAAACATCATGGGCCATGCAAATTGGCAAATTAGTGTTGGCGAGTCCGGTCCCCCCACACTCTTTTCTTTTCTTTTTTTTGAGGTTTTTTTTTTTTGTAACGTATGTTGTCTAAAAAGTGACTTAGAGAGAGAGAGAGAGAGAGAGGCTTTGTTTTTTACAGCTGGTTAATTATATCTATGTGGATATCAGAATGTCCAAGTAAGTGCATATCTTTTGTAAGAATGTGCTTATGTGACGATTTTGTTTGTTTACGGTGAAATTGACAATATGTTATTATTTTCATGGTCACTAAAAAATTATTATGTTAACAAATTCCTTTGTTTTAATTCTTAGTATGGACGAGGGCCTTGAAGATGTTATTTACGAGACAATTAGACCGAAATGTATTACTGCTGACTTCCAAACTCTTTCCCGATATTTTTTTTTTTCAGAAAAAAAGCCACCAAAAACTTTAAATTATTCCTATTTTGATGTATTTACCCAATTTTATTTTTGTGAAAAAAAATATAAATTATTACCTGATGTGACATGTTTAATAAAAATTTATATAGTGTGACATATTTACATTAAATTATTTTTTCCCCTACAAATCTAGGATTTTTTCGGTGTCCTAAAAAAAAGTTTGGGGTAATGTATCATGTAGTGTGTCATGAGGATACTAAGTTGGGATTTTTTTTGTGAAAATATGGAATAAATGTGTCACGGCCCCACGGGAAGTATAATTTAGGGTTTTTGATGTTGTTTTCCTTTTTTTTTTTTTTGGGTGCAGGGCAAAAACAATTGCTTGATTGATTGGTTGATTGGTTGAATTGGTACGTCGAGAATGGTGAACTGCTAGAAGAAGAGGCATGGACGAACGATTTTGCCTTCTTGTACAGCTTGCGGTTGAGAGGGTCAAAGTGCGTGCTGAGAACTGAAAACGACGCTGGATCGCCTTCATAGAAGAGAACGAGATAAATAAATAATCTTGGGTGCCAGGGTTGAATCTTGTGGTCACCCTTCGATCTTCGATCCGGGATTAAAGAAATCAAAGGAAGGGAATCTAAGCGGGAGCTTCATCAAAATATTATGAAAAACTTGTGCGTGAGTCTACATGTTTCTGTTTTGAGTGTTATGAATGTTTTCGGGGAGCTTCGAACTTATTAAGAAGAGGAAGTCAAGTGCTTGAGGCGTAAAAATTGTATTGAGTTAAAATAAAAATCGAAAAAAAAAGTCAATTTAGATTATCCTTTAAAGAGTCGGTTGCGATCAATAGATTATCCATATAGAGAAAATGAAAAGTGCATGATTGGCATAATTTAGTAATCCTCGAGTTAAGTACTGGTAAAATTTCTGTTGAGGTAAATAAATCGTGAATCGACCATAAGGTATTGGGCTATATGGTATGAAAGTCTGCTCTTAAATCTGACCGAGTATTTGACCCAAAAAAAAAAAAAAATCGAACATGGACGCTAGCCGTTATATGTGGCACCGTCGAACTGAGGTAGACAATTTTAAATAATCTTTTAAGTTGTTTCCTTTTGAGGCCAGCCGTCCCGTCGACCATTGGGAGAGTTTACTTTAGTGGTCAGCGAGGCTGCCAGCCCCTGATTTCAAAAAGTCAAGAAAAAAATAAAGAAAAAATAAAAATAAAAATAAAAATAAAAATTTGAAAGATTATTAAAAATTATCCACGTCAGTACCGGCGATGCTACATAGGATAATCGACATCCACATCGGTAATTTTCTATCAATGAAACTGAATCAGTAAAAGGTAAAAAGATTTTAAGACTGAATCATCAAACTTAAAATGTTTATGATCGGATTGACAAAAGTGCAAAAGATTTAAGAATTTTCCAACACATTCCCCTCAAATCACCCAATCACTTGACAAGATGCTGAATTGAATTTGCAAAGGGGGGCAATTCGATCATTCCAACGTACGACTTTGTTTAGACATAGGTGAATGACATGCAAAAATAGAGATCCGCAAGTGGTCTTCGGGTCAAAGATGAGATATTTCTTTTGTATATTCTTGGAAAAGAAAATAATAACAAGAAGGAGAATATCAAATATGGGAATGCATTGGGAATGTCGATGTGAAACAAGACATGACCTTAAGAAGTGCCAAAATGGCAAAATGGACAGCTCCGGAACCTTTTTGATGGCGTCCGAAGGGGGATACTACTATCAATTTCAACCTTGGACACCTCAACGGGGCTGTCGCAGAATCCCTTCCCCCCCCCCCCCCCCCCCCAAATTAGAGTGTTTCTTCTCCGGCGGACTTATATGAGAAAGGGGACAACTTCATACGGATCGCACCAATGAAAAATATCAAACTTACAATCGTCTTAGTATTATTCATATAACCTGTCTAGAAGAGGACTCGAACCTCCATGAATTTTTACACGAAATCTCGAGTCTTGCATTGCTTATTCAGACTTGACATTATTTTATACAAATTTACGATTAATTCTTGTACCATGTATGCGAAGATGGCACGTGTTATGTGAGTAATCTCGGTTTGTTTTAGGATATAATTTGTGCGGAATGAACGTAGTCTAAATATCGAATGGTATTAAAAAAATATTTTTCTAAAAATGATTACTTATTTATAATTTGCAATAATTAATCAATAAAAAATATGGTTAATTCAACAAAAAACTCTAAACTAGTAGACCTGTGACAATTTTACCATAATTTATTTATTTTTTTGGTAAGGACCATAATTTATTTTTTTGTCCATGAAAAACCCTAAACTGGTATATCTATAACAAATATACCCTAAATTGGTACAGTTATGATAAGTTTACTTTTCGTTAATTTTCCTTAAATTTTACTATCAATTTACCGAATTGAATGATACGTGGCAATTGTTAGGTATGCACGTTACCCTATCTTTGTTACTTGTGCGTCAATTTAAAAATTTTTGTGGTATTAACTCAATTTAACAGAAACTAATGGAGGATAAATTTGTCATATGTGTACAATTAGTCTGGGGTAAATTTATCACAGTTGTACCATTTTAAGATTTTTAGTAGTCAAAAAAATAATTTAGGATAAATTTATTATAAGTGTATCAGTTTGAGATTTTTGGTGATTAAAAAATAATTTTGGGTAAATTTCTCATAGGTGTATCATTTTGGGGGGGGGTTTGCGGTATTAATCCTAAAAAATACTTTATTATCAACAATAATTTATATCCAAAATATTTTTGCTCATTTTTGCAAGGATTATTCATCATTTTTCTTACCAAAATATTTTTCATACTATTTATTCTTCCGTAAAATAAATGCTCCCTAAAAATCAAGCACATTAATCTCAGTTCTATTCATTCAAATTCAAACTAGCCATCTCTGCCTTAAGCTGGCAATATGGGTCACAAACTCATATTTGACTCATATTTGTATAAAATATGTCACATATGGGTCATTAACTATGGGTCAAGAATGAGTCATACTTAAATCCATATTGACCCATTTTCGATCCATATTAGATCCATTTTCGACCTGTAATGACAACATCCTTCCACCAATTACAAATAGTCTCGGGACCGAAATTGGGGCTGAGATCGGCGATCGAGGTCGGGATCTGGACTGGGGCCTGGGCTCGGGACGGGCGATTGGGGCTGGGAACGGGACCAATGCCAGGACCGAAGCAGGGGCCGGAGTCGGGTCCGAGGATGAGGGCTAAGAACCGGTGACTAGGGTAGAGACCAGGGTCGGGATTGGGACCAGGACCGAGAACGGGATCGGGTCCCGGGACATAGGGTAGGGGCCGAGGACTAGGCAGGGATGGCAACCGAGGCTCGGGATCGGGATGACAACCAAGGCAGGGACCATGACCGGGCCGGGGATGGGGACGGGACCCTGGTTGGGCACCGAAACCGGGACTCGGGGCTGGTGCCAAGGCCGGGGCGGGTACTGAGGCCGGGACAGGCGTTGGGGCTGGGGACTAGGACCGGTCCCGGGGTTGAGTCTCAAGACTGGGGTTAGGGCCGTGGCCGTGACCATGGCCGGGATGGTGATCGTGACCGGGGCTAGGACCCGAGTCGGGCACCAGGGTCGGGACTCGAGGCGGGTGCCGGTGCCGGGGTGGAGACTGAGGCTGGGGTCGGGGCCGGGACGGAGACTGACACTAGGACAGGGGCCGGGACCAGGGTCATGCACCGGGACCGGGACTCAGGGCGGGTGCCGAGGTCGAGGCCGAGTCCCGGGACAAAGGTCGGGGCTGGGTCCGGGGGTCAGGTCTGGAGACCGGGGCCGGGGTGGTGGCCGTGACCGGTGCCGGGGCCGGGTGCCAAGTCCTGGCGCTGGGATCGATAAATATTTTAGCAATATTATTGTGTTTTGATAATATCGATTAAAATGAGTCGGGTTGGGTTCAATCATGGATTGGGTCTGATGTGAATTATTAAATATGAGTTAATATGAATCAGATGAGTTAATATAGGTCGGACCATATTCGATCCAAGAGATCTGACTCGACCGACTTATTTACCACCTCTACTTGCAGGGTAGGACTTGAACTTGTCCGAATGCCTTACCTTGTAATAACTGAGGCTCCAGTCCTTTTCAACACACTGCATCGTCCTCTATGCAACTTCTTAAATACTTTGTAAATCAGTCGCGGACGAATCGATCTGTTGCCAATTGAATGACCTCTCACGTCTTACCTACACATCAATTTTGTCAGATTTCTTTTTTTTTTGGGGGTGGCTTTCTCTCCCTAATATTCATCTTCTCAACACTTGCTAAGAATCAATTTCTTGTCGTGACATCCACCGGCAATCTGGCTAAACTAATGTGTAGCCTGACGGTCATTCTACAAAATTTTCGAGGTATTAAAATAAAAATTCTGAGTTTTAATTTTTTTTTGGGACCCTGTTATTTGTTTTTTATTATATATTTTGACGCTCAATCTTAAAATCAAAAAGTCGGGAGCGTCGGAGCATCTAAATATTGAAACTACGCATACCCTCTTTCCCTTTTTTTAATAAAAAATTTACATGAAAGTTACCTCGAAAATCTAACTTAAAAGAAGACCCCCCAGGAAAAAATCTTATGTTGAGGTCCATGGACAGTTGGATATACAATAAATGTGTGGAGGAAGAGGACATTAAAGACAAAAGGAGAGGGGGGTCAGGTGTCAAGAGACCCAAAGAGCTGGTGGCTTCGACGAGGAAAAAGGCAGGGCTTTGAGCTTGGAACGTCGGATTTTTGTAAGCGTTTATCCCGACATGCTCACATGATGTTTATAGCGTGACAAAACAAAAGTTTTTTAAACTTCGATGCGATCGCCACTTTTGTTCTTTCCTTTCGTTTACATTGAGGGGTTGGCAATTGCTGTTTGAAAGGAGAGTGCGGGACAGTTTTATCGATTCAACCTCAGATATTTTAATAGCATCGATTGAGTTTTAAATTTATTAATATTCGATCAATTTTTATCGGAATCGCTAACGTGAATACTGATTATTTTATGCGACATGTTTTTATTAACTGCATAAGGAATTTTATAGTTCAAATTGATCGGATGTACTTAATTGACAAGATGTGAAAATATTTATCATTTAATTGACGTATTTAAATAATTTAAGATTAAATTAGTGAAAATGCGAAATATTTGAAGTGTTTTGGATAATTATCCCCGCGGTTCGTCCCCCCTTCTTGTTGGCAAATCACATCAACATCAGAGCTCAAACACGTGTAAACTTTGCCAAGCTCATCTCGGGATGGATAAAGTATAAACAATTGATAAATCATTGTAGGTCACCTTTCTTTTTTGGCCAGGCATTGTAAATCACCTTTAACACGTGAAAACTTCGCCATAATGATGTTAGTACCACCGACGGGACTATTCACGATGTTGTCAACAATTTGTCAATTTTGAGGTTGTTAAATTTTGATGAACGCCCCTTTAAGTTTGAAGTAACGGAAGAAAAAATGAAAAAAGGTTTGGCTTTTAGCACTTCGAGCTCCTTTCGCAAGCAGTGTAATGGAAGTTGAATCCTTGGCCTCATTTTTTTTTTTTGCATTGTTGAGAATATTTATGACTAAGGCACTCATTACCCTCGTTCTTTCGTTATGGCCAAAGCAAGTTATTATCAGCGTTTGATTTTGGTACGACCAAATTAAATGGGATGGAAAAGAGAGGAACGATACTAATATCAATGTAATTGTTTGGTGAGTCATGGAATGCAAATTAAAAAAAAAATTGTTACGAGAATATTATTGTATAAGAATTCTCTAATAATGAAATTTACACTGCACTTAACATACTATCTATCTATATCTAGGTATGTAAAATACATTAATTAATTACTTGAGTTTAATTGAATAATTTTTTATTTAAATTTTGAAATACCAATTAATTAAAATTCGATCATATTATCCATCAGTTGCCATTTACTAACTATACCTTAAATTATTAAATATAGTTTATAAATTATAATATATTTTCAGCTGTGGACACCAACCAAACATGCAATAAGAGACGTGAGTGCGGGTTTGGTTAAAAAAAAATCTATGGAAAAAAGGAGAGTCAAAAGCACATTTTGACTTTCCAAAGAAAAGAATCCGTTTAATTTCAATCAAATCACTAAACAGATCAACACTATATATAACGTGGGAGATTTGAAGTGTTTTGATATTAGATGAAGTCCAAATCCCCATACTAAAATGAAAAGCATGTATGTACAGATAAAAAGTTCAAATTAGGGAGGAAAGCAGACCAAAATTAAATATACTATGTTTTGCCAAAAAGAAGACAAAGGACTCGATTTTTTTAGACTGCTTGACAGCCTGAAATGAAGTTTGAAAAACAAGACGGGACTCTTTTTTAGCCAAACGTCATGTTCATTCATCTATGGTTTGAGATTGATAATTTTAATGTGGCTGATTATGTAAACCGTGACATAAGTTACAAGAAGACAAAAGCTTTGCAATCAACATGAAGTTTTTGCAGTTGTGAGATTTTAATTTATGAAGCCACAACAACCGATTTTCTTTTCTCGTAGTTTAGAAACATGGCCGTAATTAGCTGGCTACTAAAAGGGATGGAATTACGACATAAATGACTCATAAATTTTAGCATAATATACAATGTGATCCTTAAAATTTTAATTTGTTTAATGTGGTCCTTGAACTTTAACCCAATATGTAATGTCGTCCTTGAACTTTTAATTTGTTCAATGTGGTCCCTGAATATATGAAACTATCCAATGTTAACCATCCATAAATTTAAGTTCATGCACAATATTGAATATTTTATGGTCCAGAGGCTAGTTTGAACATGTATTAAAAATTCAAGGACAATACTGAACAAATTAGATCTTCATGGACGATATTACATATTGAAATAAAATTCTAACGACATCTCTATTATTTTTCTAAAAGGGATTAATATAGTTAACTCATCGTCATGGCTTCTACTTAAATATGAGTTTCCCAAGGTTGGAATCAAACTAAGCCACCAACTTATGATACGTAGGTATGGGAACGCCCTTACAATGGGATTAATCTCTCAGGATGGATAGGAAGCCAGAGCAACTATTATTACGATGCACTGAATTAAACAAGGTTTATAAGATGTTAAAATGCGAACTCCATTTAAAACTGATATGTCTGGTGTTCGGAGTAGCATGAACTTGTCCGAACTCTAAACTAAGGGTTTAAACTGTGTCTATTGCTAGCTTGCGGTTGTCATATTGACATAAGAGTATACTACAAAATAAATCAACCCAAACATGACACGATTAGTTAATTGCGTGGATCTACTTTTGCACGGCTCTCGAATTAATGAGTTGACACGATATGACTATAAAGTTAATGAGTTTGCTCCCAAAATAATGTGTTAATCGTGAACACAATTGCATGATCCACTATCAAATAAAGTCAACTTGACGACATGATATCAACACGGCCACAAAAACTGGGCACCAATTTTCCTTATTTTTACATAAAATCTACTCACAAATTGCAATACTCTATTAATTTGAAATATTAGTAGTGTTTTGCATCGAAAAGAATACTATTTGAGCTAATTGTATCTGATTCCGTGTCTAGCTGGTTGGACACCATCGCGACACGATTACTACTCTAAACGGTTGTCTAGAGCAGAATAGACCTCGATCAGTTCCACGCAGGCCAAAATCTCCAAGTGACTACTTAAGTTGCGAGCGCTTCAGAGAGGGTGATTAATAATAAGTAGCAGACCGTGGCCCATGTCACAAATTGAGCGCAAAAGTTGTCACTATGCCTCCTATGCAAACCTAATGATAACTCGTTAAACTGAAAATAAAGAAACTAATGATGAGTCGACCTTTCATTTTCGATGCAAGCAATGACTATTACAAGGTTTTAAATAAGTACGAGATTCTTTTGGTGAGAAATAATTTAAACATAAAGGGGGACAAGCATCTCAGCTCTCGTGTCTCTCATAGTTGTTGGAGGTTGAATCGGGAGAAGAAAAAATTATTTTACCAATAATTATATTATTTATCGTCGGTCGAATTGATATATTCTTTCATAAAACAAGAAAGATAAATAAATATGATTTCTAACAAGTCTCGAGCATCCGTAATTTAAATGAAATTAGGGCTCCGTTGATTTAAAAGAAAATTGTTACTTTTCGATGTTTGGATTACGAAAAACGTTTTACATGGACTGAAACAAGTTTCGAAGGTGGGAAAATGACTTTCTTTTTTAGCAAGAAAAAAATCACATTTTCTAAACCGTCAAACAAATTAAAACTAAGCATTATCCTTGAAAATAAATTTCATGAAAATATTTTCTTTCATCATGAAATTTTCAGCGAAATAATCGCACACTAAAAATTTATTTGAGATTAATTGGGTTCAGTTTTAAGATAGGGTAGGTAATTCCCGATCAAGCCAGCTACCTGTGCTTATACTTGCAACTGTTTTGCTACTTATATTATAGCGAAGCTTGAAGGATTTCATCCTTAAATTTTCTAAATGGTCAATAAACACATCTGATATTCTGGTATAGTATGATAAGGAAAATATAACAAACAATACACTATTTCTAAAATATTCTAAATATTCTAAAATTATTTCAACATAATATTTCATATCCCTTATAACTATTTCTATCCTTCCAAATAATATAATCTTCACATTTCTTTATATTATTGACATTTCTGCCGTCTTCTTTAATTTTTCTATCCTTATATACGTGTGCTCTTTGCTTAGTAGAGTATAAGTCTGTCGATGGGAGAAATGATTGTCTTTATATAACCTATTCTTGGAGAATCGACTACGTCCAAGAACATGAAGACAACCCTCCAAAAGGAAAATTATTTTCTTTCATCTTTCGTGGTCATTCCCTTACCTACAAGAAACTTTAGTCTGCCATCATCTAAAATCCGACATGTCACGAAAACAAAAATAACTATGGTTCCTTCGGCATGATCTTTTCTTAATACGTTCTTCATGGCTTTCCCATCGAAACGAAAATATTATCCAATTTTGAAAAGCTCAGTACCAATACTCACTTATTTTTAGACATTTGCTGCACAGTTTTGAACAAAAAAAAAAAAACCCTAGACATTCCTTCCATATTGATGCACAAATCCCAAATTGGGGTGTCTCTTTTATGTGATGAAGATGTTGACCAAAGTATCACCATCATCATCATCGTCATAATTGCCAGTTCATGTTTCCACGAGAGTGCAAAATGCTCATGAGGTGAGGGAAAGGGAGGTTAAAAACTAAAAGTACTAATTACCGAATGAGTTCAAAGTGAAATCTATCCCACTTGAAAAGGACACGAACGAGAGGCCAAAAGGAGAGAGAAGAAGCGTCATGATGGATAGAAGACGCCAACAAAAAGAAGAGAGTGAGTGCGAGAGAACAGCTGTGGCCAGAAGGCAAAAGGCGTGTGGTGCTGGAAGAAGGCAGAACAGCTTTGACTAGAACGAGAAGGAATAGATAAATGAAGCGACAATGACGTAAAATGTCCTAAATTTTGACTTAAACACTTAATGTGATCCTCACATTTTAGCCTAGCATACGATCTCACTCCTCAACTTTTAGTACACATGCAATTTAATTCAGAAGCCATATGAATTTGTTCGACATTGCCTTTCACTAATCCAAATTGCTAGAGATTATTGAGCATTTTTATATAATTTAGGGACTTCATTAAGCATAAATAAAAAGTTTAGAGAGCATATTAAATATATTAAAAATTCTAAATCACTTTACATATTAAATTAAAATATAAAAATTATTTACGTCATTATTTTATGAATAAATAAAAGAGAGATGGAAAAAGAGAGAAAGAGGGAATTTTAATTGTTTTAATTTTTAATTTTTTTGTGGAACAAGGAAAGCAGGAACCAGAGATGCACGCTTGGAGGATCTGGAAAGCAAAGATTGATGACCCGATCGATCAATCAATCTTTCCCTGCAGAGCATTCCCGCCGCCTTCTTTGACGACCGCAGAGTAGTCCAAAATCTATGAATAATGATTAAAAGACACTTGCATGGGACATAAGGAATCGATTCTTCGTTTAGGAAGTTCGTGAAAATTTCGCATTTAGGTCATCTGTTCCAAGTTCTAGCTGGCATTTTTACTTAATTTACTGAGTCTAGTGGATGTCCCAGGACTTTGAGACCCGCCCCCGCCAAAAATGAATTTTCACACCATAAAATAAGATCAAAGTGAGTTGAAAGTATTAAAACTTGTCATGAACGTACAATTGAGTCATAAAACTTATCACGAAAGTGCATTTGGATCCTATAATTTGTCACATTAGTCCAATGAAGTCCTTTCATTAATTACACTTACTGAAAATTTCAGGACTCAAATACACTTTGTGATAAGTTTTAAGACTTGATTCAATTTTTTTAAAAATTTTAGGACTTATTTGTACATTCATGATAAATTTTTTGATTTTTGATGTACTTATCCCTGAAAGGAATGAATGATCATTCACGGTGATTCTTGTTATTGCCTTCATCATCGCTCTTGCAATTGCTCCCTATGCGGCTCTTGTCGCCACACTTCCTCCGATTCTCTCACCAAAACTTGTGTCAAGATCGCTGCCCTTGTTGCAACTCTCTATTGCTCGTGCGACCATCCCTGCGCGGCTTGTTCGTCGTCACCCTTGCCACATCCTTTGTCGCCTTCAATCCCATGGGTCAATTGCATTGTGACCTGATGAATTTTTCGGTCGGTATCAGGTTAGGCTTTATCGGTGAGTAGTCTTGTCTAAAACCTGTCCAAAAGTGCCCTTCTAGCCCCATGTGGCTCGGAGGGCCTGGTCACCCACGGACCATAATACCATCTAAGTGTAGCGTCCTTGCATCCCGTTTGCTTCGCTTTCACCGCGGCTCTTTTGGTGTTAGGAACTTGCCGCCTCGCTTTCACCATGGCTTCATGGTCATGCGCTTAACTACCCTTATCCGGTGCCTGGCTGCGGCTCATTGGAACTCATGTTGCCATGGATGTCATCCGAGGGAGTTGCGGTCTTGGGCATTGCCAGTGTTTCGTCAGCCGAAATCATAGGATCTACTGGGTCATTTACTCTCCAAATAGGCCTTATGCTCCTCGTTCATGTATATTTTGGTCTTGCACCTTATGGCCTTTTGCTCCTGTTCAGTTGTTTTGAGCCTTTCTATGGCCTTATGCTTGTGCCTTTAGTCCTTTCCGCTTATGTACCCTGTATCGTCTATTTATGTACTCGTTTGACTATGAGTAAAACTAGTGCTAAATGACGCTTTCGAAAATTTCTGTTTGGGTACGGCCCAAATTTAACCATTGGGCCAAAATGGACGAGGCTGATCGGCCAAGCTGGCCCATGATTGAGCTCTAATTCTTTACTATGTTGGGGCCTTTTTTTCCCTCTTTCTCCTCGTCAACGTATGGGGAATTCTACTGTTTTCTTTTTATTTTTTTGGTGCATCTCATGGCGTAGATTCCGTAGATATGGATTGTGGCCAGACAATGATCCCTACAGTGTAATCGTTCTCGATCCAGAGAAGAAAGTTCCATGACCAGAGCGGGTGAGGTGTACAACGTGATCGTTCTTCCCGTCCTATTTGCATCAGAAGCTTCACGCTCGGGGTTAGTTCCCAACACCAAATCGAGGATCGTTCAACAAGGGGAGAAGCTGAAGAAGCTGGAGATTCATCTTGGAAGCAAGGTAGCACATAATAACGCTTCTAGCCAACAATTTTCCCGCCATATCGTTTGTTAAAATCAATTTCGAAATAAAAATGTATTTGGTAAAAAAAATTGATTTATGTTAGGATTTTCTACTTATGGTTGGATTTTTGATCAATTTTGAGAAATTAAAATTTTTTCTTTTCAACTTTAGAATCATTTCTTCGATCACACAAGTCTTGGCCGACCACCTTTGCTACCTGTGGCTGGTCGCCATTGGTCGCCGACCGCCGCCGCCGCCGACAAAGATTTTGTTAATAATTTTTCAAAAATAAAAATTTTCAACCGTTACCAAGCTAATTTCTTTGATCAGAAGTCAATTTGGAGTAGAAATAAAAAAAATTAACTTTTGCTTTTGAGGAGAAGTAGAAAATCAATTTCTGATCAGAATTTGAGAAGTTGGTCAAAATTGTTAACATGTGCTACCAAAGAGATTGAGTTCTTCAGAGTATGATGAACTTGCCATCCATGCCTACTATAGATGAGGGCACGGGGAATTTACGCCCCTCGGTGCCTCACCTTATGTCCTTAAATTGAGGAGCCCTTATTGTATGATACATGCACCGTTGGATTATGCGACGGATTCTAAGTACAGACCACATAATTCGATGGTACACAAGGATCATCTCATGATTTTTAAAATCTAAATGCACCTGATCGAGGGTCTACATTTTCCTTTCCGTCCCATATTTGATGGACTAGGTTTTCTTTTCCGCCCCATAATTGAAATGCAGCTGATCATCTGTCTTTCAATTTTCCTTCGATAATAATTGTATTTTTTTTTTAATTTTACCCTGCGTATTTTTTGTGCTTATGTACAGGTCATATCCTTCTTCGAGGCAACATTGAGGCCTCTACTATGTCTCGGCCTCCAGCTCAGCAACTTCTCCAGTTGCGTTTATGTTTTCTTGTACCAGCAGTTCACTCACTTCATGGCACATAGCTTTCACATTCTCCCTTGTTCCATATGTTCAACATGCGCTCCTAGTAAAAGCCATTGCCATCCCCACTCTTCTACTCATTCTAGGGATACTTCCCCTTTTCAGCTAGTTCAGTTTTATTTTTGATGACTTTTATCGATTCACTTGGCTCTATACCTTCACATATTGTGATTAAATTTATTTAGCATTTTAAAGCCTTTCAAGCACTTGTGGAAACTTGACTTCAGTGCAAGCTTCAAATAATTCAGTGTGATGGAGCACCCGAATTCTTATCATACGTCACGCGCTCTCATCTTCTAGTCATGGTATTCATCAATGCATCTCTTGCCCGTACTCTCCTTTCCAATGGGACTGATGAACGCAAACATTAGCATGTAGTGAATACTGCCCCCTGCTCTCATGACCCAACTTGTCATTCCTTCTTATCTTTGGGAATTTTCCTTTGAGACTGTAATTCACCTGATCAATTGACTCCCAACTCCTAGTCTAGATAACTCGTCTCATTGTTAGGTTCTTTTTTGTACCACTCCTAATGTATCTCACCTATGAGTATTCGGTTGTGCATCATTTCCATACTTACAACTGTATGCCCCCACACAAGCTAGCTCCTCGCACTCGAGCCATCATCTTTCTTGGTTACTCTCTAGGTTATCGAGGCTACCGTTGCTATTGTCCTTAGACTCGATGTACCTACATCACTACTGATGCTGTATTTGATGAGACTCTGCTCCCATTTCAATAGACTATATTTGCTCCCCATTGTCATCACCTGCTGTGTTGCCAATCCAATTACCACTACCGTCACCGCCAGTTGCTCCTATCGAGCCCTCACAATCACTGGACTCCGTTTCACCATCTCCACTATCCCCAAATCATCATCACCATCTTAAGCTCAAGTCCCGTCTCATAGTCTCCACCATGATCGGCAACATCATCCTAGGAATTTACTCACCGTATGGTTACTCGACTTTGTGATGGCACTATCTCCCGCAATATCCTAATCGAGATCACACTTTCGCTCTTGCGGCCGCTGCTCATCCTACTTGCTTTTCTCAAGCATCACGTGATCCAAAAATGGCAGGCTGCCATGATCTGACCAAACAAAAAAAAAAAGTTTTTCTCGGTTGGCCTTCCTACGCTGACGAATGCATCCTTTCACTTCTTTGAAGTCTACAGCAAACAAGTGGGAGAGGCAGTACGCTGCACTTCTCGAGAATAACAATTGGGAACTGGTTCCACCATCTTCTCATAATCATCCTATTGGCTGTAAATTGGTTTTCAAGGTCAAACTTCACTATACTTAGTCACACATGATAATACTTCAGAAGTATAATTTCTGCTTCATAAGTACTTCTGAAGCTGAAATCCGTTTGATAAATACATTTTAGAAGTGATTCTGAAGTTGAAATTCGTTTAGTAAAAATATTGAAATTTTCCACTTTTGGAACATATTTTTATTTATGGTTGGATTTTTGGCCCATTTTAGAATTTAAAAATTGTAGACTCTCAGCTTCAAAAATAACTTCTTCAACTACACCGGTCTTCGCCAAACAATACCCGCTTGCCGGTGCCTCTCGACTGACGACCGCCGCCAGGGCCAATCACAGGCTGTCGCCGATCGCCGATCACTGGCCGCCGCCGGTCGTTGGTCGCCGCCAATTGTCGATCACCAGCCTCCGGTTGCTGTTCACCGATGCCGCCGACGCTGACGCCCGTCTCTACCGACCATCACCGCCGGAGATTTTGTTAATAATGTTTCAAAAATAGAAATTTCAGAAGCAGAAATTTTATCAAACACCTTTATTTGATCATAAATCAACTTTTGATGGAGAAGTTGAAAAATCAACTTCTGCTTTTGGTGGTATTTCTGAAGCAGAATTGTTGCCATGCACACCAACGCTCCAAAACCTGACTTATTGCTAAGGGATTTCATCAACAAATTGGCATTGACTACAGCGAGACATTTAGCCTAGTGGCTAAACGAGTTGCCATCCATATACACTTGCTTACTCCCGAGGACGGTCTATCCGATGGCTTGATGTATCCAATGTCTTTCTCCATATATATTTATCTGAAGATGTATGTATGGTCCAACTTGGCTTTATCGACTCCCAACGACTTCATCATGTCTTCCGTATTCATCGCTCTCTTTATAGTCTGAAACAAGCTTCTTGAGCTTGGTATTAGCGGCTTAACTCTTATCTCTCCAACATTGATTTCCTTATCTCCACTACCGACTCATCCTTGTTCATTCAACATTGTGCATCTTACAGCGTATTCTTGTTAGTTTATGCGGATAACATAATTCTTGCCGGTTCTCCCAATGCTCCGTTGCTGGCTCTGTGCATGCTTTACATGGTGAATTTGCCATAAAAGATCTCGGACCTATTCACTTTTTTTCGGGTGTTGAGGTACAATCTATCCCCGATGGTCTTCCATCTACATGAAGCTAAGTTCCCTCATGAGATTCTGGATCATGCAAAGATGTCTGATGCTCGTGCTATTTCTACCCCATGCACTACCAATGAACCATTGTCCATTCTTCATAAGGAGCCTTTACTTGATCCTCTACTTTACCGTAGTATTGTGGGTGCTATCCAATACTTAACTCTAATCAGGCCGGACATTGCATACTCAGTGAATACAGCTTGTCAATTTCTTCATGCTCCTACCATCACGCATTAGCAAGCCGTAGAACGCATTCTGCTGTTTCTAGTGCATACTCCACAATATGAACTCATCTTCACCAGCACTTCTTCTTTGGATCTTCATGCATTTTTTTATGCAGGTTGGCTGGTGATCGTGATGATCGTTGCACTATTGGTGGATATTATTTTTTTTTCGACCGTAATCTTTTCTCTTCGTGTTCACACAAACAACGAATTATGGCACACTCTAGTACTGAGGCTGAATAGAAGTGCCTTGCTGACACGACTGCTGAAATTATGTAGATCGAATATCCTCTTCGTGATCTCCATGCTCTACCGCCTCATCCACCTACGCTTTGGTGCGACAACCTTTATGCCATTTATCTTACATCAAATCCAATTTTTTCATGCCTGTACAAACATGTGAACATTCATTAACACTTCATTCATGAGTGGTTTGCTTGCGAACAACTTTCTGTTCACTTTATCTTCTTCTGATCAGCCTGCAGACATTCTTACAAAAGCTTGTCATGTAGTCGGTTTCATCTCTTAAGATCTAAGCCGACAGTTTGTTCTGCACCGTCAACTTGCTGGGGATGTTGACCTAGTCCATTGACAGTTGTTCCAGCTGTCACCATAATCAAACGTTATCTGCAGCTCGCATCAAAATGAATGCACAATTAGAATACATACGTGATTAGCAATCCAAGATTGATTTAAAGTGGATATCAGTTCTATTGTTGATATTTATTACTTGAGATTTGAAATATCCAATTTTCATATCCTCTTTACTCTCTATTTCTTTTCCTGCATCTCTTCTTGTATCTATTGCCGAATAATATGATTAGGCAGGTGGTAGGTAGAACTTCCCTAACGAGAAAATATTGGGTGCTCCTGTAGCACCAACCCAACCCATCTCTGCACTAGTCTACGTTTGCTCTGTTAAGTCTTCCTCCCTTATTCTTTGTCGCCCTCACTCAGAACGAAACAACAAAAGATCGACGCAACCCTAAATCCGGCTCAGTGTATCCTCCGGCGTTGCCTCCGTTGCCATCGGCAATCATCGGCGGAGTCCATACTGCCTTTGTATCCTCCAGCATTCCCTCGCCGAGTCCGTGCTGCCTCTGCGTGTCCTCTAGTGTTGCCTCCGAGCCCAAAGTCAGTCATCTCGCCGACTCTGTAACCTCTCTACCTATCCTCCGGTGTCACCTCCGAGCTCATCATCAGTCGCCTTGCCAAGACCGTACCCTACCCTTAATTTCTTTTTTTCCGTTGGTGGGTAGTGGTGTGGCTTCGGGAGGGATGATAGCTTCTTTTTATAGGCTTTCGTTGGTCTTGGTATGTTTGCATTTAACTTTGTTTTGGGACAATGGTGATGCTTGCAGCATTTGACGTGCATCCCCTGGAAGAGATTTCGAGAAGCACTCAACACTTGAAGGAAACAAACAAGGTCAAATAGGTATATTGTTGTGCTTCTCCTGAATTAGCTATTTCCGTATATTTGCCTAACAAGTAAAATAAAATAGGATTTCAAAAACTACAATGGAGAAAATTTCAGTATTTCAACTTCAAAGGATTACTTTGGATTTATCTTTATTTTTTCCATGTGGTTAATATGGAAGTAACAGATCTCCCAATACCTTGGAATGGCCTCTATAGTGTTCATGCTGCTTCTTTGGTCCGCTAACTTTGAACCAAGTGTTATGAAAGCATGATACATTTATATGTTTGTAGTTGTGGATTTTGAAAGTGTTTGGGCAGAACCATTCATGATTCATGTATGTCTTTACGGGCCGCGTGAAAGAATTGATTTTTTATTTTTTATGTACATAATGTAATGTACGATTTTGCATCACAGAAGAGCTCGCTCAAACATCAAGATAATTTATGGTTCTGTATCACATATTTTTTCTTGACTGATCAATGATAGTTCAGGATTGGGTTCAAATCCTCGTCCTGCATTCGTTCCACAACGTTCTCTAATTTTTCTATTACTACGTCGAAAGGTAGTCAATGATAGTTAAGGATTGGGGATGTGCTTCATTTTAGTTCTTAAATTTCTGCTATGATGTGCATGATTCCTTTATTATCTCTGTTCTTAATCTATTTTCCAGAGAATGATTGTCTTTGCTTACTCCATGTGATCTTGTTTGCATTAGTTGTACTTGTATTATCATATCATCAAACTAATTCTCCCAAACGAAAAAAAAATGTGGTCTTACAGGTATAATGTCTTCATCCAGTGTGAATGAGACTACTTGGAGTGGATTGACTTTCCAAAATAAAAGGTGTAAGTGTGGTAAGCGTGCTACCGTGAAAATATCAGAATCAACAAAAAACAAAGATAAGCTTTACTATCATTGTAAGGATAGAACGTGTGACTTCTTTTCTTGGTGTCTGCCCACAAGCAATGTACGTCATCCTATCACGAAGGATCCGCCTACAATACTTGAAGACGACATGAGAAATATCGAGTATTTGCTTCAGAACATGCAAGACAAACTCGAGAAGATTGACGAGAAGATTGACGAGAAAGTGCAGAAGCTTATGCATCATATGCACAATTTAATAGGCATATTGTTAGTTTGTGTTTTATTTGTTGTTTTAGTAGGATTACTGGTCTTGAAAAAGTAGACAGTTGGAATTTACAATTTCGCTAGTTTGAGTCATGAAGATTCCAAATGTGGTATGCGACGACCGTAGACGTGCTCAAACAACTGCTTCGACTACACCTTGTGCAACCTTTGCTAGTCAAGATGACATATGGAAGGCTTGCCATTTTATTCTGTTCTATGGTTTGTTTTCATTAGCAAATATTGTAGAACTCATTGAGAGAAAAATTTGGTGTTGTTTGTTACGTTCTATCAAATGAAATGAATGTTCAGTTTTCAGACTTGTTTTTTGCTGTTGCTTTCCTATGACCCTTTTCGTTTTTATATATACAAAATATATATATATATATATATATATATATGTTTCTAACTCCAAGTTACTTTTCCTAAGGAATTTGAGGCTCTTTACTCATAAAAAAAAGTTGAATTGAAACATCAAATGAAATGAATGTTGAGTTTTTTGGACTTTTTTTGGTCGTTCCTTTCTTATGACCCTTTTCGTTCTAGTGTAACACGTTTCTAACTCTACAATATATATATGTGTGTGTGTGTGTGTTTGTGTGGTCGAACATCTCGAACCTCTAGAACTGCACACAACAAACCCAAATACGAAAGTAAACTGCTATGCGCATAGAATAGTTTCAGCTAAGAAACAACGGCTAGCTTAAACGAAATCATGATGAAAAATGGAACCCACTACGGAGCTTGACATGTTTTCTAGAAAAATTGGGTTTGCATCCACCTGAATCAGAATCAACGATCCTTTTGTAGCTTTGTTCAACCATTATACAATGAGGCTGAAAAAAGATCAATTAGAAGCCAAGCTTCAACAAAAAAAAATAAATATAAATAAAATAAAATAATATATATATATAGCCACTCACGTATCTGTTTGGATTCAAAAAAATAGCCATTTCACGTATCAATTAGAAGTCAGGATTCAACAAAAAACACTAACACCACGGCCACCTCCTAGGCCCTCTCGCCTCTAGTGAGGATTCCTCTCTACTATTTATGCTGCGACTATGCATTATTGATGCCCTTCGAATTGTTTAACTCATTTATCGCAGGTTGTTGCAAAGAGGGTGATGACCCCTGCACGAAGGAATAACCAAATTTACATTGTATTAAACAACGGGGTAGATAAATATTAACAAAAGGCAGGTAGTAATTCACTCGAAATGGTTCCATGAGTTTTGTTAGAGTACTCCAACATCTATCGATGATAAACCATTGCCGATAAGTAACACAATAAAAAGAATGAAACAATACTAGGATGTAAATTGATTTTCATAACAACACCTGACTAGTGAACGGACAAAATTCATTCCTAATGCCTAGAGACATGATGTATGGTGATTGCATCTGCCTAAAAAAGGACTCCATTAGTAGAATGTAAGTAAATGCTTATATGTGTCCATTATATTGCTTCCAACTATTAAATACCTGACTAGTGAATGGGGAAAATTCATTCACAATCCTTGGCGGCATGATGCATGATAGATGCATGTATATGAAAAAAGAGAGAGACCAAATTAGCAACTATAAATACCAAAGGAAGACTAAGAGCAACAAACCTAATTATGACAGTTTGGATCTATTATAGTACCAACAATGTTGCTAGGATAAAAGGCACTATGAATCTGATTTCAATGCGCCGAATAAAAGGGGAAATGAGTTTGATCATGTGTTGCTCCAACAATTAACTCTACATTATAAAGTATTAAATAAGTTAACTGGCATCAAGTAGCATAAGAGAAGATTTAGCTGCTCATATTAAATTGAACAATAAGTTACTCACCTCGGCTTTCTATTTGCATTGAGGATGTTTGTTTCTTTGATTTTTTCTTTTTTTCCTCACTTGAGCTTTTAAGCTTTCCGTAATTGATTCCCTTTCCTTTCCTTCAAAGTGGATCCAATATTGCAATATCACACAAAGAAGCTTCGTTATCGTCATCACTAGCATCATCTGTCACAACCATACTTGCCTTGTATAATGAAATGTCATTCTTCCCTTTTTGTTTGGCTTGCCTTACTATGCTCATAGTATTTTCATTTTCGGCCCTCAAACTCATCAGTTCAAAAGATTCTTGCATTAATGTGGAAAATCGATTAGATTTAGATGGACCCATTGACATTTGAAGCGATTCATCATTCACATTCCCTTGTTTGGCATCCTTAGTCCATCTTTTCAAAATATAGGAAGATGGAATGCCCGTAACTGATATGTTTCCAATCAACACACGCAAGGCATGGGGACATAACCACCCTTTTGATTCAAATAATTTACATTCACAAGAAACTAAAAAGTTCGTAGCATCAAATATGACAACATGTTCACGTTTTATCCCCTTACACCGTAGAGTATATATTTCAACCGATCCATCAAATGTAGCACTTAAAATCTGTTTGGAGATACTTTGCAGCATTTCTTCATTAAACCTTTTGAATATGGTACGAGTATACAAAGAGACAGCATGTGTCAAAATTTCGCCGTTCAAAATCTGCATTTTGGGCTTTCCACGAGAACTATAATCATATTGATTTTCAATTTATCGCATGTGCTTTAACTACTCTTCATAGTGATGAACAAATTCTACAAGAGTCAATGTCTTGGTCGACACACGTTGAAAGGCATTATTAGTGCTCTCGCTCCTTTGACTTGACCTTATACCACATTTAAAAATATCATGACCAAAAGCTGAACTCCATTTATGTCTAAGGTCATATAATCTCCGAAGCCAAGTATTATTCTCAGTTTTTCACTCCTCTTCCATTTCCCTCCAAGTAGATTCAAATTCATCCTCATATATACATCTGTACATAAGTGCAAAGAAATATTTATCCTCAAACTCCAGCTTGTTGTAAAATTGCGGAATGTTTTGACTGGCATTTTTCCTGTTGTGCCAAGTGCATAAATGTTGTTGTGTATTTGGAATCACTGTTCTAATGGATTTGGCCATTGCTTGGCCTTGATCAGTGAAGATAGTTTTTGGAGTCTTATCACCCATAGACTCTAAAAATACCTAAAATAACCAAATAAATGAATCAGCAGCCTCATCCAATAAACATGCATAGCCGAACAGAGTGTTCTTCCAATGATGATTAATCCCAACAAAAGGTGCACATATCATGTTATATTTGTTGGTGCGATACGTAGTATCAAATACCAACACATCACCAAAATAGTCATAATCAAATTTGGACAAACTATCTCTCCAAAATAGATTTGTCAACCTACCCTCTTGATCTACCTGTACGGCATAGAAAAACATCGGGTTTTTCATTTGCATGCCTTGAAAATGATTTAGTAGACTTTGACAATCTCCTCCACTAATAACATTGGATTTTCTTTCTGCAAGTGATTTTGAGCATCATGCAAGATGAAACGTAGGTTTTGACTTCCTCCCGCTATGTTTGCTAAGAACTTAAATGAAGATGTTTCCCCAATGCCAGATTTGGCCATATCAGCTAAGACAGCCTTCTCACTATCAGGTATCATTCTTCTACATTTTATCAAATATTTTTTATTTTCAGGTATAAGTTCATGATTATGCTCAAAAACACACTCTATAATTTCATAGACACCATTGTCTACCTTAAGTTTAACATGAGCGAGATAGTCACATCTAACTTCAAACCTCTCATAATTTCTTTCTTTATTAGGATGTGCTGGCATAGTGCCCCTCACAAGTACACACAAATATCTATCGAGTTATTTCTCCTTTAGTATTTCTAACCACTTACCCTTCCTCACTCCAAATCCCTTTTCAATAGCTCAAGCCACATAAGCATTATATGCCTCAAGTTCATTTGGAAAAATCATACCTACTGTAGGCTCAAAACTTTTCTCCAAATCATGCATCACGTGTGCTAGATGGGAAGTTTCATTTTGCAAAGAAAGAACAAAAAAATTTCCTGCATTACTTTTACAAGCAAAATAATTTTTCATCTGTTAAGAAAGAAAAATGTCTCTCATTATATGAGTGATGAATTACCTCTGATTCATCCATTCAATAACTTTGCATGAGCAAAGCAATTGATATACCAACTTTTAAAAATACAGCAAAAATCTTGGCAAAACCAAGTTCAATGCAGCACAGATCACAATGAATGGATGTTGTAGGGGCTTCCTTGGTCAAATTTCAAAGCCTTCATTTCCATAGAAAATGCAAACGAGTCAGAACAAAGCCGAATGAGGAATTCGAGAGTAGATATAGAGCTCAGAATGCCAAAAAGGAAAGTTAGGAGGAAGATAACCAATAGAGATAAGGGGGCATATAGAGCTAGCACAACAAAAGAAGGAGTCTAAACGGCTTTCTTTTATATATCACCTCATTTGTGCACCACATCCAAAGCATGACTCAACAACAATTGGCCCATAAATATCGCGTAAGAAATAGTTTGAAAAGCTCACTTTGACAAAAACATAGCAAATGATTCGAAAAAAGATGCAATGAACTTTTAAAAAAAGATAGAATAAGTTGCCTCCAGGTGTCACTCAAGACTTGAAAATAAATTACAAAGTAAAGAGAAAAGCTTTGCTAAGCTACAGACAACTAAAAAGAATACCCATCCTTGAGATAAAGAGATCAAGGTATGTCCATACTCCTATACATCATGTAGGTTTTATCATGTCAAAACAAATGCATGGTGCCAAACACGAGAAACAGAGATTAGAGGAAAAATCAAGTACAGCCAAGGTAATTACTTATGCAATTACTTATTAAGCAAGAGTAACAAACAACAAACCAAGTTCATGATTGGTGATGAGCTCGGAGGCGACGCCGGAGGATAGGCAGAAAGGTTACGAAGTTGGCGAGATGACTTCTTATGGGCTCGGAGGCAACGCCAGAGGACACACAGATGCGATACGAACTCGATTCACGATGGCTTCCAATGGGCTCGAACGGAATGCTGGAGGATACAGATGCAGTATGGACTCCGCGCGATGATTGTCGATTGTTGCGACCCTTTCGGACCGGCCGCTTCGGGAGGCGAGTGGGCTAATGGCCCATCCGGTGTCTGGTCGGTCACGGGCCACTTTGAAGGTCTGTTACCCAAATTGCAATGGTGATATACGTGATCGACCTTTGGTACGGTCTAGTGACATGTGATATGTATACATGCTAAAGAGTCGCCACCAATCGTTTTATGGAGGGTACGATTGAAAATCTTATCGAATAATTAGGAGCACTCTATTCAATTCTACGAAAACCAGAAAAACGAGATCGGAGACTTTGTTTAGCCAACTATCAGAGTTGATGCTCTTTCGACATCTAAGTTGAATGATTTATCTAACCCTAAGTTTCATGCGGATGAGTGGGGTATAGACCATAAATATAGAAGTTCATGCAGATAAGAGTGACTATCTTAGCACTCACAATTAGTAAAAATAAATGCGCAAATCAAGTATCCAAAATATGCGAATAAATCACATGAATGTAACGTGACATTCCTAGTAAGGCCTTATTAGCCTAGAGAAACGTCAATTAAGGCTCAGGAGTATTCTTAACACGATTTACCCTTGAGGAGCAAAATCGTAATTTTGAAAAAAATTCAGGATAATTTTTCCTGAAAGTGAAAATTTGTCATTTCAGATGAAATGTGGAGTCAAAAGGTGATGGAAATATGATTGGTCGCTAAACCATTCTATTTCTTTTTTTTTTTTTGAGAATTTTCATATTTTTTTGGAATTTTAGAAGCGATTTACCCATTGAGGGGTAAAATCGTCATTACAGAAGGTGATGAGAATTGAAAATCTCAAATTTGGTGTGGATTTGAGATGAGAGTGGCATCGTTGACTTTTGGGAGTTTCGAAGCTTGACCAGTCGATTTCATACTCCTCCAGAGACCATTGGTCACGATTCCAATACCAATCCACGGGGAAAGGTGAGGGGAATAATACGCCTACCAATGCTCCTTTAATTATAATCGACTGGTTGATCAATTTTGGTGTCAAAATTTAGCTTGGTATTGCTTACTTGCACAGGAATCCTGAGGTGAAAGATGACACTATAGCGGATCGGTTCGACTGGTCTGACCAGGCGGTCTAACCGGTCCGAACCTGTTCTGACTTGCAATTTTTAAAATTAACCAAAACCAGTGGGGAAGTTTCACAATTTAAATCTTAGAATCGAACTTAAGACATGTATATTATCTAAAAATATGATTTTGCCAAAAGTTCATGTCAATTTATACAAACTCCCAAATTTTCATTTAAATGCAATTCTGAAAATTGTCCAATTGAGGGGTTAAACAGTCAAATTGGACTAAACCACCTATGCCAATTAACTCAGAACGATGAAAAACATTGGGTAGTGGCTTCAATTTGCAAATATAGTTCCTGAATTGAAAGTAATTTCAATTATGCCAAAATTTAAGGACTAAATTGTAATTAAGTATGCAATTTTGCCTAATTCATACAATTGAGCAATTTGTACAAATAATTGGGCTAAATTGCAATGAAGTATAATCAGATTGAATGTTAAGACCTTAAAAATGCCAAAATAGTAAATTAAAAGACCCATTGACATTTTTTTTACAAAATTCAATCATACATGTATCAATGGAACACATAAAATTGAACTTGAATTTGAATTTTTTATGAGGTCAAGAAGACAAGGGAATTAAAAGAAAAATGTTGGCTATTTGTTCATAGTTTTGTGATCTCGAATTTTTCTTGAATTGTCGAGTATTTTCCTATTTTCTAAAAATACTAAAAAATTTGAAAAATTTGAAAAATTAGTTTTTGGTCAAAAATGGTTCCTTAGGCTTGGCCAAAGCCACCAAAGTTGATTTTGTAATTTTTAAACTTTTTATGGATTTTTTTAATGAATTTTTTATATATAAAAAAACTGATCCAAGAACAAGTGTCAATATCGATAACGACGGAGGCAATGCCGGAGGATACATGGAGCCGGATTTAGGGCTGCGTAAATCTTTTGTTGTTTTGTTTTCTCTAGTTGTGAGCGAAAGAGGGGCTGAGTGAGAGCAAAGGAAAAGGGGGGGCGAGAGGATTTCAAAATAGAGAAAATGGGCATGGGGATTTCAAAAATGCATTCGCTTTCTCTCCTCGGGAAGGCGCGCAATAGAGAAAAATGGCGGAAGAATTAACGGAGCGAATAGAAATGGAACAGCCATGAGGTTTTCAAAATTTTCTGATAGTGGGGCTCGGTTTGCCATGGCATAATTTGAATGGACTAATGCAGAGATGGGTGGGTGCTACAAGAGCACCCAATATTTTCTCCTTCCATAACACGACCTACTAGGTTTTAAGGTGGAGAAAATATTAGGTGCTACTAAACATCTCTAAGCCAATCCATAGAAAATTTAACACATGTCATATGAGGCTCACTTTTTAGATTTTTCAGAGCTCCTCTTTTCACTCACTTTTATTGTCCTTAAATACCCTCACCTTCCACCTTCACATCTTCAACAAAATTACTGTAGCCTTCCCCCTCAAGCCATTGCGCTCCTCTTTCTCTCTTTCTGTGTTTCTCTCTCTTATCTCCTCTCGCAGAAGAAACCACCATAAAAAAATAACGAAGAAGGAAAAACCATGGCTTCAAGAGAAAAGCTCAATGCCGTCATCCCAAACCCTAACGGCCTCAAGGAAATCCGCTACCAAGGCATCCAGGAGGGGCCTTGGGGCTGCTATGCCGTTAAGATCCAGGACCCCGACAAGAAGACTTGGTTGTGGCTTGGCACCTTCGACACTACCGAGGAGGCGACGCGCCTACGACGCTGCGGCCTGTAAGTTCCGCTGCGCCAAGGCCAAGACTAACTTCCCCACCTCCTCCGAGCTAATCTCCTCCTATTGCAACCCTAGCTAGAGCAGCTCCCTTGATAAAACCCCACCCCCACCCCCTCCATCACCGCTGACCATCGCGGCCCTCGCGCCACCCCTTGACCTCAACCTCGGCCACCACCCTGTGACCATCGGCTTGGAGCTTAGTTCCCTAGCATGGCCACAATGTGCTTCCCAGCTGTGCACATGGCGTCGTGGCATGTGTTCTTCTTTGGCGCTGCGAGTGGAGCAGGCATGAAAAGAGAAGGGTGTTTAGAGAAAATAAAAGTAGGGGTGAAAAGAGGGACTCTCGAAAAATTCAAAAAGTGGGCACCATATGACATGTGCAAATTTTTTATGAATTGGTTCAAAGATGACATGGCGCTTTAGGAGTACCTAATATTTTCCTCGGGGTGAAATGGTAATCTCCATTTGTTGAAAGAGCAAAGGGAGGGAGAGATAGAGATAACGGGTATGAGGATTCAGAGGATTAGGGGGGACGAGAGAGACGAGTGCTAAAGGCAGTCGTCACAGATGACGCATATCAGTGACTTTCATTCAAGTTGGTGGCAGTGGCAGCAGCCTCGTTGATGGGCTAGCTGAGGAGAAAGGAGGCTGTCGGGACGGTCGTAAAAGTTTTTAGCATGGCTATTTGATGAATCCATGGAGTGAATTCAATTGGGATTGAGCATGAGGACACAGTAGCCCTTCACACGATGGAACTAATATCTTGGTCATACAACTCCTACTTCTTGTTGCTCATCCCTTTTTGACGCAGCGTTCAGCAAAAAAAGAACAAACAAATATTGTTTGAGAGAGAAATCTCGAAAATTTAATATCAAAAGTATGTTCTGCCCGCTCAAACATCATAAAACACCTTTTATATGAGGTGTTAAACCTAACCCTACTAGGATTGCAACCCAAATTTTTTTGGGCTAATGGATTATTGATTGGGCCCCCACTTTGAAATGTGAATCGCGGTCCTTGATTGGTTCGGCCTCTCCCAGGCCCATACCAAATCGCAACGGGAGTAAATTTGGAGATTTTTTTACGATAAGAGTCGATCGACTTTCAACCATTGGTGTGGTCATGGTGGCATGTGCTATATATGCATGCAATTGAAATCGTCACCGGTCCTTCTTGGAAGGGGGACCGGAAACCTCACTAATCGATTGGGAGAGATTGATCAGTTCTGCGGAACCAGAGATTTTAGATTCGGGGACTTGATTACATTGGTGTCATTACCAACGCCCTTTTGGTACCTCACGTGAGTGATTTTCCTAACTAAGATTTCATGCATGCACAAATTTGGGTAAGGTAAGCCTAATTTGCGATTTCATGTAGATTGGAAGACTAGTCCTATTAACCACAATCAATATAGTGAAAGCGCAATCAAGTGCATAAATTAATCACGTCAATGCACATCAAATCAACGGCTTTCTACTATAGCCTTGAGGGCATAGAGAGGGTGTGATGTAAGGCCAAGGGTGGAATGAGAAGATTTAGAGACGATTTGCCAAAAGGGAAAATCATCATTTTGAAAAGATTCGGGTACTAAACACTCGAAATAGGTCATGGCCAGTTGATTGTGACCATTTCCTATTTTTAGAATTTTTTTTTGAAATTTTTGGGAGACGATTTACCAAAAGGACAAAATCATCATTTTGAAAAGATTCGAGATCTAAACACTCAAAATAGGTCATGACCAGTTGATTGAGACTATTTCCTATTTTTAGAAATTTTTTTGAAATTTTTGTAAGACGATTTGCCAAAAGGGGAAAATCGTCATTTTAAAAAGATTTCGGAGACTAAACACCCAAAATAGGTCATGACCAGTTGATTGTGACTATTTCCTATTTTTAAAAAAAATTTAGGAATTTTTGGGAGATGATTTATCAAATGGGCAAAATCGTCATTTTGAAAAGATTCAGGGACTAAACACCCTAAATAGGTCTTGGCCAGTTGATTGTGACCATTTCCTATTTTTAGGAATTTTTTTGGAACTTTTCTGGCTTTTTAATGATTTTTTCGATTTTTTATTGAATATTAAAAAAATTAATTTTTTTTATTTTTAAATTATTATTAAAAAATATTTTCCGGATTGGGTCGAACCCGGCCCACGCCTCTCGGGCTCCCGGCCTGACCGTAAGGATCAAAAATCGGCCTAAAAACAACATCGTTTTAGATTTTTCAAGATTTTTCTATTTTTTAATCAATTTTTTGCTTTTTCTGAATTTCTGAAAATAAAACCCATCGGACAGCCTTAAACTCGTGACGTGGCGCTCTTGGTGCATCCGATCTATATTTTAATAAATTTTTGGAAAAAGGCCCGATCGGACAGATCACAGAGTGACACTTGGCACGGTCTTGACCATCCGATTGTATTTTTTAAATTTTCGAAAATGAATTTATTTTATTCTAAAAAAATCCTTTATTAATTTTGAAAAGTCGAGATCGTGACACATGGCAAATCCGGGACCGTCGGATCAATTTTTTTTATTTTCTAAAAATCTATTTAATAATACAAAATCAATTATTTAATTTTCGAAAATCACCAGATCGCGGCACGTGGCCTCTCCATGGCCATCCGATCCGGGTTTTGTTTTAAAAAAATTGAGTCGGGCCCAATGTGCTGGTGTGGTTGCCTACGTGGCAAGCCACGTTAGATCTTGACCCATTGACCGGACCACCTTGCCGGAGAAGACGACCGGCGCCTCGCCGGAACAATTATTATTCCGGTGAGGTCGCCGGAATTCTTAGCGGAAAACTCAAACCGAGCCCAAAACTTCGAAGTTTTCCCTCATTTTTACGCCATTTGATTCCTCAGACATCCCACATTCACATATGTCAGATTCATGACCAAAAACACTCCGGAAACCGGCGAACCGAACCTCCACAGAACAGGTTCCGACGAGCAAAGTTGCAGAAAATTGTTTTGTTGAAACCTAGAGTTTATTCGTTCAGACAACATCCATAGGAGGTGGAGAGGCTTACCTGAGCTTGCTAGGAGCTTGGCAATCGTGCAGACTCCTCCGTCGAGCTCTCGGTCTGGACCAACATCGGGGAGCACTGAACCGCCATTTTTTTTTACCATGGATTGATGCAAAATAGAGACATTGGAGAGCTTAGGGTTGGTTCTAGAGGAGATTTAAGGCAATAAACAGGTATGAATCACTCGTATAATACACGGCCGAGAGCGAAAGCTTGCAAATGGGTCCGGCGGCATTTTGTCGAACATGTGATAGGCATGCAAAAAAAAAAGAAGCGTTTTGACACAAACACGAGAATCAACAAGCGACGTCGAAGCAAACAAGCATTCATACATGGCCATAGGGGAGGGAAGAGGTGTCGGTGTGCATTTGGTTTGGCTCGGTTTGGTCAAGAACCAAACCGAACCAAACTCACTGGGTGTTTGAAAAAGAAAATCAAGGGAGGGATAGTCGGAGGTTAACCGACCTATATCGAGTGTGTCGCCGACTGTGGAGGTTTTGGAACGTCACAAGAGTCAGGGTAAAGACGTCTGGAACTGAGTTGGACGTCAGATTGGTTCGGTTTTCTCTCCCACTCTCACTCTAGAACCCTCGGCTTTACTCTATTTTTTTTTAACGCCTGAGCTTCGGTGATGACCCTCCTTCTCTCACTCTCTGTCTCTTTCTCTCTCTCTCTCTCTCTCTCTCTCTCTCTCTCTCTTTTGCTCTCTATATCCCTATCTCTGCCCTGTTCCTTTCCTCCGAAAAATAATGGACCGCCTCCTTCTCTTTGTCCTCCGTTCTGTCTCCTATGACATTCCCCTCAACCGTTCGT
This sequence comes from Rhodomyrtus tomentosa, assembly GCA_028455895.1. Taxonomy (NCBI): domain Eukaryota; kingdom Viridiplantae; phylum Streptophyta; class Magnoliopsida; order Myrtales; family Myrtaceae; genus Rhodomyrtus; species Rhodomyrtus tomentosa. The sequence goes on along the minus strand of JAPCWY010000009.1, from coordinate 26,606,322 downwards.
CGTTTCTTTTCGATCCCCTATGCGCCAGCTTGCTAGGTCGTACAGTTTGGTGCAGTAGGCGACAAAACGGAAGAGAGGACGAGGTATCATTATGAGCCAAAACGGGAAGAGAGACGTGCGAAAATATTGGCATTTGCGTGGGTTGCAGACCTGGATTCACTAGGTTGGGTCAGGTCCGACTCGGCGGGTCCGGTCTTGAATTTTCGATCCAATTGGGGTCCAATTCGCCCATTTTTTGCGAAATTGATGTCGCAATTGGGTTTCCCAGCATGTTTTACATGTAAAATGGGTGTTTTCATGAATGAATGGCTTAGAATTAAATGAAAGCCCCAAATTTCATGAAAGATTCGAAATTTATTTTCTATTAATTGGAGGCCTAAACGATTGAATCAGTCGAAATTGAGGCCGCCATCGAATTTGTAATGATGAAAATCATAGGGTATGGGTGTTTGATTTTCATGGTTGTGGCCCGAAAGGATTTAATTTGAAGATTAGAGAAACCGAGGCCTAAATTGAAAAGAAATTTGTGCAATTAAGTTCTTTTGTCAAAATTAATCAAATTTGAGGCCAAATTGACTCAATTGCACTTCAAGGCTCTAGATTCAAGTGTCATAGCCTATTAGAAGTGAAAATTGAAAATTGAAATACTCAAAAAGAAATTTTTATGCTCGATTCGAGTTTATGTTTTGGAGAAACATAGTTACCCGGGTTGAATTTTTGAGATTTAAAGTGACCATTCTGAAAAGGGAATTAAAATAAAATTATTGACTATTTTTGTGTAGTTTTTTGACCATGAAAGGTATTTTTATAATTAAATAATTTCAAAAAAAAATATTAAAAATTGTGAAAAATATTTTTTGTTCAAGATTGGTTCCTAAGGCCAAATCGAGGTTTCCAAAGTTGATTTTGAAACTTTTATGATTTTTTTTCTATTTTTAATTAATTTTGAGAATATAATTGAAATAAAAAGGTTATTAAAAATCAAGTGTTAACAGCTGCCCCTCTTTGAGAGTGAGCTCGTCAGAGGTTGCTTTCAAAGACAAAAATGACACCCGAGTCTTAACTGACTCGACCGAGGAAAAGGAATGCTATGACATCGGAATTTAAGAAACCTTTTGATGAAAGCTATAATTCCAAGTTAATCCCCGGCTTACTTTGATAGTTTGGACATGGGCCAGAGAGGGGGAGAGAGAGATATATCTGAAGCTTACCTGTTGAATGCCGTGATTGTGACATTTGAGAGTTGATCCTGAAAGCTCTTGGGGGTTGAACTCTTAGACTTGGCTCCCTCTTTTTTTTTTCTTTTTCTTTTTTTTTTTTACCGTCGTAGCTTCACATCAATATACCAGGGTTTTATGTTTTTTCTTCATAGCTTCCCGTCCGCTATACCAGGTTTTTATGTTTTTCCGAGGCTACTGGCTGTAATCTATTCCGAAGGGTGAGAAGTTCGAGGCATAGCTAACCGGATCATACTTCGTGAAAAAGGCGGTCATCGTATCTCTAGGCGGCAAGTCACAGGCGCTATAGCTTCGAACTTGATCTGTGCTTTGAGACACCCTTGTCGTGTATCCCTGTCTGGTGGGATTTGGGGGAAATAAATCTCCTGTAGCTGAGGGTTAGCGATCCGGTCCGGGGGATGACAGCTCCACGGCTACTAACCTGTACCACTTACAGAAAGATTTATCAAAATCATCGTGCTTTCGAAACGGCAAGCAAGCCTTTCGGGCTTCGATCTTGGGTCGGCTTCTAGGCATCTATTTGTTCTACAAAGGAGTCCCATGGCGTTGTCTAGTAAGGCCAGTGGGGATTCTCTCTTTGGATGGTTTTTGCAAAGTCAGCGGGGATTTGTTCTGCTTGATTTTGACAAGGTTTTCCCCTGATGATGACTCTCGACGTCATCAGGGATTTTCTCTTTTTCTTTGAAGGGGTTCCCATGACGATAACTCTTGTCAATCGGGATTTTCTCTGATTTCAAAATGTTTTTCCCATGATGATGACTCTTGACGTCAGTAGGGATTTCTCTAGTTTTGAAAGGGGTTTTCCCATGAGGATAACTCTTGACGTCAGCAGGGATTTTCTCTGATTTCGAAAGGGTTTTCCCATGACGGTGACTCTTGACGTCAGCGGGGATTTTCTCTAGTTTTGAAAAGGGTTTTCCCATGATGATGACTCTTGACGTTAACGGGAATTTTCTCTGATTTCGAAAGGGTTTCCCCGTGACGATGACTCTTGGTGTCAGCGGGGATTTTCTCTTTTAAATAAGATTTCCATGACAAGTAGAGGGGATTTTTGTTCTTTGATTTTGAAAAGGGTCTCGAAGTTTAATGGGAGTGTCGCTTTAATTTCATTTGGACGAAATTTCATTTAGATATGCTCATGATGTATGAGGTCATCCAAAACATCTGGCAACGTGACATGCTGATCAAAGCTCATTTTAAGGAGGGTTTTGAATCAAATGATTTAAGATCATCAAAAGAGTTTGGTCAAAACGCCAATTGGAGTACGCTCATCAAAGAGGGCTCCTCACCATGTTTCGAGGAATTTCTTCTCATCTTGAAACACTCGAATTATCTCTCGAACCTATGTTCAAGGTTTCGTAACTATTTGCAATGTATACCCTTTGATTGATTGGAAATGGACTTTTAAGGGACCTTAATGTTGGGTTTGGTCCGTGGTTTTCAAAGGGGACTCATGGCTGAGTCGAGGCCAATGAATTGAATATCTTCATCATTTGTTTCGAGTTTACAAGTCAAGAACCTACAAGAGTGAGAGAGAAATATTCTTGCTCGTACCTATTCAAGCGATGTTTAAAATCATTTCAACTCTACAACAACTCAAGTGCTTTAGTCAAAAAAGACTTTCAAGGGTTGTAACGTAGGTGAGGATTGTGTATTGAAAAAAGCCTATTTTTTGCTTAGAATAAATGAGAGAGGTTTGACGTTGGTGGTCATTGCAAATTTACTACCGATTTTGTCCCTTGGAGTAATCTTCAAAAAGCACCCTCGTTGTTCAAGGGTGGTGTCATCGCCATTTGAATGCGCTTCGGTTGGGGACAATTTATGATTTGATTCCCGTGAGGATTTTCCTTTACAAGTAGATTCCACTAGGGATTGTCATTTGGATATTGAGAAATTTTTGGGATATTTACACGATCCAAAAGTGTGCAAGAATTTCAGTGGGCATTGGCGTTGCTTTTACTAGGCATTTTGGGTTTGATACTCGGGATTGGCTTTCGCTCCATTTTCGTTTCTTCTCTCATTTTTTCTTTCTTTCTTTTTTTATCTCGCCTTTTCTCTTCTTCTTTTTTGGAAAGAGAATTTTCAATGATTATGCTAAACAAACATGCACAAATAATCCTAAGGACACTTGAAGAATTGGTCTAGGAATTCTTTGTGAATCCGATTCTTTTAAATTCTCCTGCTTTGAGGTGGCACCGTCGTTGTCTCGCAATGGGCAATGTTCACCAACAGGATTTATGAAACAAATATACCGGTTCAATTGGGCTGCGCAAAGGATGAAAGTGTGTAAAATAGAGAAACGACCGCTTTCCGTCATCCTAAAACACTTGAATCGCAGCATGAGTTTAAATGCAAAGAAAGACTCGAAGATTGATGTTAGTTTGAGTAAGAAAGTTTCTAACCATTTACCTCATACCGCCGTTGGAATTCCTTCTGATTGGCCCTGATGTGGGGTGGTTCTTGACAGGGTTATAAAATGAAACATCCATTCAAAGGGGTTAACCACGGATAACCTGTGGTGTTGAGGGTAGAGAAAATACTGCCCTTCGTCTTTTCAATCTGGGTAGCCACTGCAAATGATCCTTTTATCCTGAAACACGGCCCATATTCCAATTCTTGCTTCACTCATCTTATAAGTATATGTAGGGAAGTGTTTGAGCATGGGTTGCCTCTCATTGTTTGAGGTACTCTTTTTGACGGTTTTAAATGTTCTATTTTGAAAATCCATTTCTTTTATTCAAAACATCCCTTTGTTGGGATCCTTGGCATGATACATGTTCCAATGTTTATGTTGGATGACTTTAGAAGATTCTGAATATGAATGGGGATGAAAAGATTTTTGAGAATTTCCTTACAAAAAAAAAAAGATTTTGAGAATTTTGTAAATTCTCATGAGGTTATTGAGTATTTCAAGATACTTTGAAATCTTGATGGCTTCAAGAATTTTCAAAGTCAGAACAAAAGTGAAATGTTTCCGAAGATTTTAAATCCTAAGAGGTAGAGAAAAGGGATACTTACATGCCCGCCGTGGTGGGGTGTCCCTGGAGGTGCAAAAGAAATATGTCAATATACGTTCTTGAGTTTAGGAAGAACTGGAACAATACAACTTCACCCTTGATTATGTATTCCAGTCCGGATGTAATCACATGGAGCCTAAAGATCTGTCATCCACCCAATAAAGTGAGATTGCCAAGGGCTTGGAGATTCTTTGGAGTCTTAAAGGGATACTTACTTATCCATCATGACGGTAAGTTCATGTCAAGATAAGAAATGAAGAATCAACATATGTTTCGTATTAGAAATAAATTGGAACGATTCCACCTTACTCTTGACTCGGTTGGATGGCGTTTGCCCTGGTCAAGTGGAGTTTGCCCCAGTGACTGCTTTCATCTATTTCCCGTTTTTTGCAATTCCCTTTTCAATCTGGGGATGTCTCTTGTTCGAGGTTTCTTGTTTCCCACTCTCTTGCAATGCTTGAGGATGGCATTTCTCTCAAGGTATCTTGCCGGCATTGTCGCAATGGTCTTGGTGGTTTTAGCCCAATATTCTCTCTCGGTAGGGAGTTTGCTCTAGATGGTCTTCAATTATTCATCCCAATGACTTGAGATGTTGACTATTTTCAATCTTCTTGAGGTGCCACCTCTCGAGGCGCTCTGTGAAAATCAAGAGAATGTCTTTAGTTGATTTTCAGGTTCGAAGAGATTAGATTACAACTTAATCTCTTATGATTGTGGCTCCTTTGGTTGCATGGTGTTCCCCCTTGTAAGGCGGTGATCGAAAACATGCTCCTTCTGATTGGCTATTACTCTTGAGGGCTGCCTACAAAAGTGAGGAAATGCGTATGCATGTATGCATGAGGTGTATGCAAAAATTTCTAAGAGACTCGCTATATATGTTTGGGATCAAAAGCCTAAAATGCCCTAAAAACGATTGGCCTGCGCGTAGCAAGAAAATTTCTTGGAAAACTTTTCGCAAAGTTTGATCAGAAGGCAGGAAGCATGGGCTAATCCTCCTATCATTGGATACTCTTGCCCCTCCAAAAAGATTTTGAAAACAAAGAGATATGTGGGAAATCCAATCTCAATTTTTTTTTGTTTTTTGTTTTTTGTTTTTTATCATCATCGACCGATTTGAGGCTCCCGACGTACTCACAGGTAATACTTTTTAAGGGCATCAATGTTTACAAGGTATCCTAATTCTACTCTTTCCGAGTTCACAATAATTAGAGTTCCTCCCGGTAGGATCTTTTTAACCATGTATGGCCCTTCATAGTTTGGGGTGAATTTGCCCCCAGGATGGGGCATATTTGGGAGTGTCTTCCTAACGTCGAGATCGTCGACCTCGAACGTTCTCGACCGAACCTTCTGGTTAAACGATTTAGCGACTCGCTTCTGGTACGCTTAACCGTGGCAAATTACCTTTAGACGTTTCTCATCTATTAAGTTCAGCTGTTCGTATCGCTGTTGGACCCACTCTGCCTCTGTAAGCTCGACTTGAGATAGAATCTTTAGTGACGAAATTTCTGTCTCAATTGGTAGAACTGCTTCCATACCGTATACTAGGGAATATGGCGTGGCCCGAGTAGAAGTTCGAATCGAGGTTCGATAAGCCATTAATGCATATGGCAGCCTCTCATGCCAGTCTCGATAATTTTCGACGGTCTTGGCCAAGATCTTATTGATGTTATTGTTTGCTGCTTCCACTGCTCCATTCATTTGAGGCTGGTAGGGTGATGAATTGAGGTGCCAGATGTTGAAGCTATTCAAAAGGCTATCCACTATATCGTTGTTCAAATTTGAACCATTGTCAGTCACAACTGCCTGAGGGGTCCCATACTCGAGATGATGTCTCGCCTGATGAATTTCGCTACGTTCTTCGCGGTGACGTTCTATAGGATGCGGCCTCAATCCATTTTGTAAAATAGTCAATCGCCACTAGTATGAAGCGATGCCCGTTCGAGGCCTTAGGGTTGATTGGCCCTATCATATCAATCCCCCACATTGAGAATGATCAAGCTTCGAACATTTGGTATACCTCAGTCGGAGGGGCACTGATTATATCCCCATATACCTGGCCTTGATGGCATGACCTCACGTGTTGATTGTAATCTGACTCCAAGGTCATCCAGTAATAACATAGTCGCATGATTTTCTTGGCAAGAAGGTGACCATTCATGTGTGGCCGCATTCTCCCTTATGGATTTCTTTCATGAGCAATTTCGCTTCTTCGATATCCGCGCATTTAAGGAGCACAGAATCATAGGATCTTTTATAGAGGGTTTGGCCGCTGAGGAAAAACTTGCCATCTATTTTTGTTATGTATTTCCTGTCTCCTATTTGGCTCCCTAGAGGAAATTCTCCTTTTGCCAAGTAATTCCTGATGTCAAGATACCAGGGTTTATCGTCGTACCCTCCTTTGATTACCATGCAATATGCGGGTTCTTGGGTAATACCAATCCTCAACGGCTCGATATCCATGCCGTTTGTTACTTGAAGCATACAGGACAAGGTGGCCAGGGTATCTTCAAAGTGATTCTGCGTTCTTGGCAGATATTCTAAATCGATCATTTCGAATTCCACGATCATTTTCTTGAGGAATTTGTGGTAGGGGATGAGCTTAGAGTCCTTCGTTTTCTATTCACCCCGGGTCTGTAAGATGATTAATATAGAATCGCCATAGACTTGCAACTTATGTATCCTCATGTTGAGGGCTAGTTGTAAACCGAGGATACAAGCCTCATATTCTACCATATTATTGGTATATGGGAAAGTCAACTTGTCGGCTATGGGGTAATGCTGGCCTTTTGGGGAAATTAAGACTGCCCCGGTACCTGCCCCGGCTAAATTGATTGCGCCATTGAAGTACATGGTCCACTTGTTGTTTGAAAGAGTCAGGACGCGATCTTCTGCTTCCTCTTCCTCAGGGGTAGCATGACTCCACGAGTTCTTAGCTAACATATCGGCAATGGCTCGCCCTTCACAGACTTTCAATTTGAACTCTTTACATCGAATTTTGAGAGGAACACCTGCCATTTGGCCAATTTTCCCACCAATGACGGTTTCTCCATTAGATATTTGATTGGGTCATTTTTCGTGACTAGCAGAATGGTTTGATGGAGGGTATATTGCCTCAACCTGTGGAGCACCCAAACAAACGCAACACAAGTTTTCTCAACCGCTGGGTATCTCGCCTCTGATGCAGTAAACTTCTTGCTTAGGTAATAGATGGCTCGCTCCTTTCCATCATCTGGGTTTGTCTAGGCAAGTAAAGAGCCTAATGATTCTTCATGAATTGTGAGGTATAGAGTTAACGGGATGCCAGGGGTAGGAGGCACCAAAATCGGGGGACTAATTAGATATGTCTTGATTTCATCAAAGGTTTGCTGAGATTTGAGGTTCCACTTAATCTAAGCGTTCTTCTTCAGGAGCTTGAAAAGAGGCTTGGCAGTTTCTGAGAGCTGGGATATGAAGTGGGCGATGTAATTCAACTGACCTAGTAAACTTCTTACCTCCTTGGTCGTTGACGGAGGCTTGAGTTTAAAGATGGCTTGGACCTTAGCGGGGTCAATTTCGATATCATGGTTACCGACCATAAATCCCAATAGCTTCCCTGACTTTACCCCAAATACGCATTTAGCGGGGTTTAGTCTCAATTTATACTTCTTGAGGCGTTCGAACAATTTTCTCAACACTGCAACATGATCTTCCCTGTATCTGAATTTTGCTATCATGTCGTCCACGTATACCTCTATCTCCTTGTGTATCATGTCGTGAAATAGGGAGACCATTGCCCTTTGATAGGTTGCCCCACATTCTTCAGGTCGAACGGCATGACTTTGTAGCAGAAGGTCCCCCACGATGTAATAAATGATGTCTTAGCTTTGTCTTCATCTCTCATGCGAATTTGGTTGTAGCTAGAAAATCCATCCATAAAAGAAAATCTTTCAAACCCAGCCATGCTATCCACTTAGACATCAATATGAGGCAGCGGGAAGTTGTCTTTGGGGCTGGCCTTGTTTAGATCTCGGTAATCTATATAGACTCGGACTCTTCTGTCCTTCTTCATGATAGGAACAACGTTAGCGATCCATTCTGGATACGCAATCACTTCAATGAACCTCACATTGAGGAGCTTCATCACTTCCTCTTCTATCTTCTTTTACAGTTCGGGTTTCGTCCGCCTAAGCTTTTGCTTCTTGGAAAAAATGGTGGGATCAGTTGGCAACGTATGTTCTACAATTCTAGGGTCTAACCTTAGCATGTCATCGTAAGATCAAGCGAAGACATCTTGGAACTCTTTGAGGAGTTCAACCATCCTGAATGCTTCCGACGACGATAGACTTTCGCCGATTCTGACTTTCTTGACGTTCTCTAAGGTCCCTAAGTTCACTAGGACAGTATTTTCGGCTGTAAGTGGTTGAGATTTTTCGTGGCAATCCTAGTTACACATAATTTCTTTCTGACTTCGATCTTCGTTTTCTCCTTCCATTCAGGGGGTGGATTCCCCCTAGGAACCTGAATTGCCTAGTAACCTGCCATGTATGCTTGGAATGGTATGCCTAAAATGTCACGCAGGTGGTTAGTCATCATATAATAGAGAAAGTTCATGCATAATGGATTTCTCTAGAAGACAATTTCGAAAAGGCTTTAATTTAGGAGGGAGAGATGGGAGCTAGTCTTCCTATCATTGGACATCTTCGCTTCCCAAAAATTTCGAAAACTAGGAGACATGTGGGAAATAGGGTCTCAATTTTTTTTTGAAATTTTTTATTGCTTGTTTCTTTTTCTTTTTGTTTTGGGTCATCATTGATCGATTTGTAACTCCCACACGTCCCCAATTTTAGTTTTTGTTTTTGTTTTTGTTTTTTTTGTTGTTGTGTTTTTTGTTCCTTTTTTTTTAAAACAAAGTGCAGATATTCGCATAAGGCATCTAACATGTAGTAAATTTAGATGCGTCATAGAAGGATAGGAATTGCTTTACTCAAGGGTGAGCACGTCGTCGTCGATCCATTCGATGATGACGTTGACGTAGTCCTCTTGGAAAAGGTCAGTTAGGCTTGGCTCCTCTACAGCGATGTTAAACTTCTCGTCTTTCAGCCATTTGGATGTTCTAGCGAAGAAATGGCTCAAGGGTGTTCCGAACATCTTTCCCTTGCCTTTCCAGGCGCTCGACCCCAGAAAACAACCGCTCCGGTCTCGTCTGCGTCTGTGGCTCTCTGGTTTGTTACTTGATTCTCCTTTAAAACCTAATCCGTTCCGACTTTCAACTATAGTCAAGCTGATCGGCTCGAGAATGCCTTGGTGGTGTTTGCCCAAACCCAAACCAGGGGTGAATCCATGTCTCCTTAGTATCATTCCCATCATAATTGATGGCTTGGAGCAACTTGGCTGCTTGATGATTGCGCCAGCGAGCACGTGCATGATGTACATCCTTTCCAAGGCTTAGAAACTTGATTACCCTTTCGCATTCTGCTTTATTTGCGAGACAGCATCTATCTGGCCTATCAAGTAATCGGCCTCTGAATGCACCGTGACCAACTTGTCGTTAACCACCATTCTAACCTTTTGATGCAGACTGGATGGAACAGCCCCAACCGTGTGGATCTATGGCCTTCCTAGTAATATTCCGAACGATGTCGGGATGTTCATGACCTAAAAGTTGATTAAGAACTCTGTCGGGCCCACGGTGGCAGCTAACTCAACTTTACCAATTATCTCACTCTTTGCTCCTCGAATGCTTGAATGGTCGATTTTGATGCCTTAATCGTGTCTTCCTTCACTCCTAAACCTTAGAGTGTATTCATAGGGCATATATTGAATGCTGACCCATTGCCACTAGTGCGCGTGACACTCGTTTGCCACGGCATATTGCTGATATGTATAGTGCTTTGTTATGGCCTCGGCCTTCTGCCGTAAAATCTTCGTCTGAGAAGGAAACCTAATCCTTTATGAGGATAGCACCCACGAAATCCTTTAATTGCGCCTCGTTGATAGTCTCGGGTACATGTGTCTCATTGAGTACCTAAAGAAGAGCATATCGATGTTCTTCAAAGGTCTTGAAATGTTCCAGGAGTGAGATTTGGGCGGGCATCTTTCTTAACTGCTCGACCACTTCAAATTCTTTAGTTCGGATATGGGACAACACTTGCCTAGCATTCTCCTCAGTCACCCCCCTCTTTTCTGCGACATCTTCTTTGTGAACCAGACACCTTTCAGAGCGGGTGATAGCTTCTACTTTACCAGTGCCATAATCCCAGCAATCTGCTTTAGGGTCGTAGGGTCCTACTGCGGGCAGAGCGATTACCAGAGGTGTCACGCCTCGAACTCGACGAGCACACGAACATCCCACCAGGCCGTAATCAAGTTGTGCCATCCAGGATCCTTCGGCCCTCATGTTCTTACTATCGTATACATGCGGAAGCAAGAAATTACTCTATACATAAATAAAATAAAGAAGACTTAGGATGAAAAAATAACACACCTTTCGTATTTATAAAATACACCTCAACTTGTTACAATGGTCCAAACTAAAGGTTTAATTTCTATATCCAATAAACAATAGACAATCTCTAATGTCACCCAACGTCTTAAATATGTTTGATTACCTACTTCTTTGAATGCTAATCCTTGGCATGTTCGGGCTTCCTTCGTTTGGGACCTGAAAAAGTTAAGCCTTGACTGGGGAAAGATATAAATCTCAGCAAGTAAAACCTAAACCTAGACCTGAACACCAGTCTCTCCAAACCACACTCGCACATGCTATCAGATGCAAGCATTCATCAATGCAATGGCACAAGGCCTTCATAAAACAGACATGTTAACCAACCAAGCATAGACAATCTTATGGGATTAAGCTCAAGCACAAGCAACATGCAAGTTGATACACAACTGCCACCACTTTTTCATTCACCCACATACTCCTCTGGTACTCTTGCCATCTGACATCACCGAGGTCACTGGCCAATCGATGTCATTGTATCACTAGGGCCACAGGCCAATAGGTACTTTCAAGACTCATAGTCATTCAATGCCACTGGGGCCACAGGCCAATCGACATTATCATTTTTATTCGAACTCACCACCATTCGATACCATCGGAACCACAAGCCAATCGGTATACTCAATATCTTTCAAGCTCGCCGCCATTCAATACCACTGGGGCCACAAGCCAATCGATATTTTCATCATCAAGACTTTTAGTCAATTGGTACCATTGAGGCCACAGGCCAATCGGTACTTCAGAAGCTCATAGCCATTTATCATCTCAGGGACTCACAGCTAACGCGATCTCTGGGGCCATAGGCCAACAATCGCTGGGGTACCATAGCCCATTCATAACACACATGCATTATAATTAATTCAACACTATAGGCACTATAGCCAAATTCAATAACATGGCATCATTGTCAATTTATGAATATAGGGCTCAATAGCCAAATATGTCATCAAGGCCTATCACAGTCTAATTGTCATGCCATGCCATTCAAACCATAGAATCCACTACTCAATCAAGCAATTCAAGGCATAGGCTTTATAGAGCAATCAAATCACTTGACCACTCTATCCAGTAGCGTCCTAGCTTGCAGATAAAAATTTAGGAAACACTTACCTCGATTGATTAGCAAAACTTCACACCAAGTTACTCTCCTCAATGCCAAAAGTATGCGATCCCCAAGAATCCCTCATCAACCTAGAAAAGTTCATCAATTTTGAGTCAAAAAGCCGTTGAATTCTCGCTTTCATTAAACCAATTCCCCCAAAACCATTCAAATGGAAACTCAAGATGCCTTATTGCTCAATTGACTACATGACAACACTCCTACGGATCCTCAATTCATTCGGTTCACATAGCCATATACAAGGTGGAATACAACTTGGAGTTTCATGTCCCAAATAGCCCTTAAATCACTTCTAAATCTCGATCCATTTCACATACTTTTCATTAATACATCACATCACGTCCTATGGGATATTACGGGTCAATTTGAAATCCAATTACCCTTTAATCAACCCCCGATAGAATCAGCCAGAATAGGATTTACCACAAAACAAAACCGGTTTTCGGTTCCAACCGCTTAATCAAGCCCTAACTCAACTTTAAGCCTCAATTCTTCACAAAATCAACTTTCCATAACCTTAATCTACATGTTAAGGGAGCCCATCAAAGATTTGGAAGCAAAATAACACATCAAAGCCTTTGAACAGCCCGGTTTCCTTCACGGTCCTCAAACGGGCAAATAATGCTAGGTAAATACCTCCATAAATTAATCATGTACACCAATCAAAATTCAACTAAAATTATAACCAAAGCTCGGTCAATTCAAGTACTAGATGTTATGAAAATCTCATCGAAAATTTGAGGTCATTTGGAGTCCGGAAGTTCTCAAAAACGCAGCCTCTCCAAAATCAGGTCAAAATCTGACCTTTATCCACTCAAACAGACCTACAGGACACACGGCTGGGCCAAATTAAGCTTATAATACCTTACTAGAATGGCAAGACGAAAAGCATTAAGATGGTGGTGGTTTTACCTCAATCTGAAGTCGGACGACAACGTTATGACTGGAATAGTGAAGTAGTGTTTCCTTATCCGCGAGAAAATTGCTCGGTTGAGACACCAAAGGGAGAGGAAGAAGAAAAATGAAGAGAAAAGGTAAGGGGGAAGGGAGTCACGGCTGAGGATATGCATAATTGAGCTTTTCACAAATAATTGAGGTGAAATTGACAAGATTGATTTAGGTGAGGTAATTAATACAAAAGGCTCCCATTGAGTTACACATGGCATAGCTTCTAGAAACCCTTGACTTCCTTTGACCTTATCCTGCATCAAATTTCGGCAGCACATAGAGGTCGAAAATGATCAAAACGACCTTTTAAATTTCTTAAGACAAGACCAAAGGTTGAGGAGCAAAATGATCATTTTGCACTTTTCGTCCGAACTTTTATTTTTTAGTATAAACTATTATCGATGAGGCGACGTCCATTTTGATTCAAATGTTTGAATTCCTCAATGTCCAATACCCAAATCTCGAGGTTCAATTTCATGTCGAACTCTCGTCGATCGTAATTTCAGTTTATCTCAAACTGATAGGCAACTCTTGCAGGCCCTACGCGTATTGACCTTGTGATTTTTCTTAAGCCGTGACGACTTTGATTGTCATATAATTGCAAGGGTTTATCGTTCATTCCTTCGATCCTGATCATCGGAATCCGATTTAAGAAATTCTCGCAAATTACACATTAATTAAGCGGAATCACCCACGTCCTAACGTATAACGCTAGCAAGACTTCCATGATCGTTCCTAGATCGATCTCCTCTGGCCCAAGATATTCCCTCGACGATCCTTATGGCCGAAGTGACATTTCTCATTCAAATTACCTAAGTCGACGTACCTGACTCCGCTTCAGTCTTTCCCTTATGGTCAATTAACTCGAGAGTAGTCAATTCCGAGCGAGTTACAATTGAATTACAACGATCGATATCATCCCATTCAATAGTCTCGAGAGTATCAGAATTCGAAATGTCACAAGAGGATTGCCTTTGGTGATTTGAATTTCGAGGGATTTGTTGATCTCCTTTATTGTTTTATCGTCACCTCAGCTACCGTGTCAAATTCTGCGAGGTTAATCACGAGCGGGTTTACCCCTTCCAACACACAGATAGACCCATCCAGGTAAAGTTTTTTCGAGTTATACCCACCTCTCGGACTAGGAGGGCATGATTCAGTGGACATGGATCTAGATTTGGTGGTCGGAATCCTCTATCCCCTTTTTTCACAAATTAAACTGCGTCGTGTGCTTTCCCGATCCTTGATCTTCGTGTTTTATCTTGCTGCCAAGCCCACTCGACTTTTTCCAATTCACCTAACAGATGGGCGAAAGAGTGATATCTATAGGCGCTACGGATGTCGCGGCTTTACGTGGTATGGCCTTTATGAAGTATTCTATCAACTTCTCCTCAAACAAAGGTGGGTATACCTTCGCAGCAATTTTTCTCCATCGAAATGTATAAGATCGAAAGCTTTCATCTCTCTCCTTTTCCACGAAGATTAAATCTTCACGACTGAAGTGAAATGGCAGCTTTATGTCAAAGCGCTCAAGAAAATGAGCTATGAAATCATCCCATGTGCTAGATCGAGAGTGCTCGGAAGTGAGGAACCAGGTGAGGGCTAGTCCTTTCAAACTTGAACCGAAATTCTAGACAAGCACCTCCCCGTCTTTACCGAGCCCAAAGATCGTCCTTAAGTAAAACAAGACGTGTGCTCTCGGACATCCTTCCTCGTTGTACACCCGATGGAATGTAACATCACCTATAGGCTTTGATGAGGAAGCTTCAGTTTGGGGGGAAAAAGAGTTCATCAGGGTTTTCAACTTGGTGGGGTCATTGGTTAACTCTCCGTACTGTTCCTCCAAATTGGTAAGTTTGCGGCCCTGTCTTTTCGGTTCTCTCCGTTGTTCCATCAACATAAAGATATAATTTCTAGATCTATCTGTCTCCATTCGTCGGACTGAATCGGTCAGCATGTTTACGAGATCGGTCACTCGTGCTTCCAACTCGGTTAGTCGCGTGAGCATTCCTGAGTCATTCTCTATTCCTCGGGCTTGTATGGGGATTACTTCAGCGGTTGCCCTAGCTAATTCTGGCTCTTGGGAGTCATCCGTGCCTCCTTAGCCATCAGGAATCACTTCCTTGGGATCAACGAAAAATTTTGAAGGGATGGAATATGACACTTTGAAATTATAACCTTCGCTGTCCTACTCCAAATTATCGATAATTTCTCCTCTTTGGAGAGCTTCTTTAATGAATTTTCGGTCACCTTGGCGAGCCTTCTCCAGGCGCTTCTCATACCCATCCGACTCTTCTGTTTCTTCAGTACCCTTGACATTCAATAAATATCCTGTAGGAACGTCCCAAGTCTTCCCTCTTGTGGCTTTCAAGACGAATTAGCTTGAATCGAGGTTAGTCCTTGCATAGTATCCCGTGAAGGGATAACTATTGGTCTTGGTGATAACACCCATATCGGTCAACTTAGATAAACATGTCATTTTTTGTTCTTTCGTGACTTGATCCTGTCTTGGATACTACGAGGCCATGGCTAGTTTTGCTTCCATATTAGGCACATCAACCAGAAACTCCAAATCACCTCCTAGATCAATGTCAAACACAGCGTTAACAGTGTGTTCCGGTAAGGGATTGTGTTGGATATTTGGATCCGTCCCGTCAAATTCCAGGAGATTATTATCGATGAGGGCTTGTACATTATACTGCAAAGCCCGGCAGTTATCCACATTGTGCCCTTTTTTGCCCATGTGGTACACACATGCTTGGCTTTCATCAAACCCCGAGAATCTGAGAGGCCTTACTATTGATGGCTTTTTAGCTAGTAATCTTGCCTCTAGTAGCTTGGGGAGCAATTTTGACATTAGGATCGAGAGGGGGTGAATGACGGAGGTCACCTCTTCCTAGGTTCCGGATTCTTCTGATTGGTCCAAGAAACACTCCCTTCGGTTGGGGTTGAGTCACTGAACTTCTTTGGCCTTGGAGGGTTAGAAACGAAGGCTATTTCAGAAACTGGTTCTTGATCCTTTTGCACTGGGAATTGGCGCTTCGAGGCTGCTTCAGGCGCTTGCCTTTCTCCCATGCCCATTCGTGTCTTTCCGCCACCTTAATCAAATGTGCGAAAGTTTGGCACCCAAAGGTATTTAGCCTTTCAAAGTAGTTGTAAGGCAATGCCTTTAAGAAGATGTCAACTAATTCCTCCTTAGGGATCTGGAGTTTGACTCGGGTGGCCAAGGCTATCATTTTTTAGCATACAAGCAAATGCTTTCGTTTCTACCTTTCACGGTCTTGAGCAAGTCCTCCCTAGTAGGGGCGGTGGCCATATTGAACTTGTATCGACGCTGAAACTCCGCCGCAAATTCCTCCCAGTCCTCGTATTTTTTTATATCCAGCTCGACATACCAAGTCAAAGCCGCACCCGTCAAGCTTTCTTGGAATGTGTTGATGAGTAGGGGGACGTAGTCAGAGTACTTCGCCATCTTGTATAAGTAGTATTTCAGATCGCCTTGGGGCAGCCTGTCCCATTGTACCTCCTTGTAAACTCAAGTTCCTTGTAGTCGGGAGGGACTTCAATCTTAGAGAAAGGCATGATCTTATCATATTTAGATAGCTCAAACCCCTGACTGGTAAGGCATTCCTCGATCTTGGTTATTCTCCTTACTCCTTCATCAAGTTTTGGAACATACTTCTCTTTCTGTTTTCCCTTTAGGTCGATCACGATGGGTGAGGCCTTAGGTGGGATCTTAATAGTGGGAATCTGGTCGGGAGTAGTTGCAGGATTTGCCCTGGCAGACCCACTCACATCAGGAGCGGCAAGTGTATGCGAGTTCGCGGTCTGATTAAGGTCAATCGACGAAGCATGCCTAGCATTAGCAGCGGTGAACATGGCCTTCATTTGGCCATCATCTCAGCCATTTGGTCTAGTCATGTTTCCAGAGTTCCAAAGGGAGCGTCAACCTGTTCTCGCTCCATCCAGTCTTTCAAGTAAGCTTGGGCTCGGGTCCTCGTGATTGAGAATCACCTATATCGAAAAGACTCCAAATCAGTAAAGCCAACGTGAAGAAAGGATCATATGTTATAGGGCCTTCTTACTAACATGTCATGGTGTGGACGATAGCCTTTTTGGGGACATACTTCCTCACACGAGGGTTTTCATGTGATCCACACTAATAGACATATTATGAGGAAGGTAGTAATCCATGGTGATTGCAATGGGGATTTTAAAAAGATGCCCTGATAATGCATAAGTTAAGAGTGTTCATTAAAATTAAAAGGCTCTCGAAAGAGTTTGATTAAATTGCGATATGAAAATACTATGATATTTTAAACTCAATGGGAAGTCTTTTTCTCCATGTCTGGATGTCCATCCTTTGTCATGCTCCGGCATTATCGAGAAAGTGCAGTCTTCAATCATGGATCTCTTCGTCCTCGGGGTAGGCGGATGGTCCTACATCTTCAGGTATGTATGGCTCGACTCCTGACACGTACGGCACTATGTAGTCCAGGACATACGGCTCTATGGGGGTCGGATAGATTTTCTTGAAAGCTCGGATATATTCCTTTGAGGCCCAATGGAAATCCATCTCAAAGCTCATTTTGGTCTAGCCATTCTACATCCTGAAGGGGGAGTCATTCAATGCTTACTCTATGTCATCAACCATAGCCTGGAGATGCACCTTGGTCTTTTTAGTGATCGGCCCTTGGGGAACGTCGAAGGCAAACTCGTCTGAAGGGCTTTGAGGACGAATTTCTTGTAGCATGCCAAACTGTCTGACGACTCTGATCGGGTGGTATGACACGGCTCCGATAAATCGCAAGAGTGGAATCGATCCTTCATCCTCGATAGTGATGCGAGCTTTGCACATCTTTGGTCGTCTCAAGTGCCATCGGAGCAGTTCAGGCTCTAGCTTTTTCAAGAGTTTGCACCAATCGTTAAACGAACGATCGGTAATGAGTTATTGACACTTGAGGAATGATATGATGGGGTGGACATCCTCATTAATTTCGCAACAACCAGCACGGAGGTTGAGGTTTTTAAGATGGGAAGTGATCCATATGAAGAGAAGACTATTAGAGGCTTGGAAAATGATTTTTCAAGCGGATTTAGAGTGGTCGAGAGAGGTTTTGTAGTGGTTTAGGGACAGGAAGGTCTCAGCGAGGATCATATAAGAGTAATCTAACTGGTCGCATGCCTGTTGAACTATGTAAACGATGAGGGGATTGAATGTGGTCCTGGAGATGAGAAATAGAACAAATCCAAAGAAAACTAGGATAAAAACCTCCCCGACCCTATAACTAGTGTCGACAGATAGGTTGGAGTAGTTGTCAAATAGGAATGAAAATGGAAACCTACCAAAGTGGATTTTAAAGATTCTTTCAATTTCAAAAATCTTGAGGGGAAGAAATTTGGAGATTAGTTTTGATAGGTCGAAGCCCAAAGGAGGCTGAACTAGCTGGCCCTTGAACTTAACTCCAATGATGATCGTGTACTCCTCCAATGTGGGTGTCATCTCCAGGCCCTCAAAGCTAAAAGTCAGCGTAGTTGGATCCCAGAATCGCGCCATTGCTTGTATAAGCACAAGTTGATACCTTGAGAAGGTCCACAAGGTGCCCCAGTCTTTATTTGACATAAGTCTAATTGCTCTCGTTCAGGCGCCCTCACCAAATCAACAACTCTTTATGCTGGACCGGTATGATTTGCATGTCGTCTTTTCCCATCGAGTCTAAAATATAAAAATGTTGTCCCATTAATTACCATGAATTACTCGGTCATCAGATTCACTCAAATCATTATTACCATCTTGGAGAGGCAAGGGTTAATTCCCTTTATTCGATTAAAAAGGAGATCGAATGAGGGTTTCAACCCAAGCTCCATTAGAGGGTATAATGAGTTGGACAAAAATGATGATGCAATGTTGATGATATGCTTATGCATGATATGATCCAATTCAACTTCATGTTTTAGGTACCATGAAATAAGGATTAGATTATCGTACTTATGTTGAACACGTCAAGTGCAAGTTCTAACAAAGATTTCAATTGGACACGATATGCAATTGAACTGGAAGATCCTTACGATCGAGAGAAATTCCAATGTTGCATTCCAAATGTTATCACATCTAGACACGATTTAGAAATTAAAATACAGAAGATAGGGGAGACCCACATACGGATGCTCCTTATAGACTTAATGATTCTAAAGAAAGACGATTGAAATGTGGCCCTAAAGAACCTAAGAAGATGCCCCAGGTCGAGTCTTCGAGAGATGGCATTCGACATCCTTGGTCTGGCTATTCCGGGTCTTCATCCTCGTCGGACGAAATCTTGATGACTTCTAGAGGAGATCTTGGATCGGCTATCGCGTTGTGAAATGCCTTCTCCGCTTCTGGTAAAAGGTCATTATTCTCTCCATTTGTGTTCATGTTTATGCTTATGCTCTAGTTACTCGGCAGACTTGGTGTAGAAGCTGTTCGTCCCTCGGATGAGGTTCCGTCGAGTAAGTGATCTTCCTTGGACAAATCAGAAGGAGTTGAATCCGTTGAACGTATCAGTAGCTCGATGGCGGATGGCACACTGCTCGTAGTCAAATACCTCCGAGATCTTGGACCGACTTGGAGAGACTATCTCTACCCTATCCATAGCCTAAAATGGAATTTGACTCAACCATCGGACTTGACGAATGCAGTGTGTTGTGCAAAATGAAAGATTACAAGTACATTAAATAGAAATGGAAGGACCTTACCATGAGCGGTACCTAATGAATTTTGGTTTTAGGTATACCAACCATCCATACACATGCGCATGAGACAAGTGAGGCTTGACTCTAAAAATCAAAATGGCTTAGGTACGGAAACTAACGGCTTCCCACTATTCAAGTCGATAAAATTGTCCATAAGCGCTATCCACAACAAACGGATAAAATATGGTCAACCCAAGCACAATCCACTCTAGAGCCTCGCATATCGATTCTCTATCTATGGTTACCTAAAAGGTGATTTCGTGGCCTGGGTTTAGACGATTTGTGCAAAGTGTCGTGATCCTCAAATATGGAGGTGAATCATGCACAACAATTTATATATAAGTCAGCGCTTCAAATCATCCCCATAACATACATTCCTACTCCCAACTTGCATAAGACAATGTTAGACACAAACTACTCCCCTTATTACTCTAATCTGACCTCACAATATTTAACACCTATCATAAATGGACTGACCTCACCTTCAAGAGCGTCTGCAGAAAACATATTAGGAAACCACGCAACATTTTAATTACGGCCTAAATCCACTTTGAAGCCAGAAACCAGAGATTCTGGGTTCGATCGCCAATGGAGTCGCCAAGGCTGTTGCGATCCGATTTTTTCGAGCTAATGCATTACCGATCGGGCCCACAACTCTGAAATGTGGATCGTGGGCCTTGATCTGCGCAGGCTCTCCCAAGCCCATACCAAATCGCGGCAGGAGTCAATTTGGAGATTTTTCAACAATAAGAGTCGATCGACTTTCGACCTTTGGTGTGGTGATGGTGGCATGTGCTATGTGTGCATGCATTTGAAGTCGCCACCGGTCCTTCTTAGAAGGTGGACTAGAAACCTCACTAATCAATTGGGAGAGATCGATCAGTTTTGCGGAACTAGAGATTTTGGATTCAGAGACTTGATTACATTGGTGTCATTACCAACACCCTTTCGGTATCTCACGTGAGTAATTTTCCTAACTAAAATTTCATGTAGGCGTAAATTTGGGTGAGATAAGCCTGGTTTAGGATTTCATGCAGAGTGAAAGACTAGTCCTATCAACCACAATCAATATAGTGAAAGCGCAATCAAGTGCATAAATTAATCACGTTAATGCACATCAAATCAACGGCTTCCTAGTATAGCCTTGAGGGCTTAGAGAGGGTGTGATTTAAGGCCAAGGGTGGAATGAGAAGATTTAGAGACGATTTGCCAAAAGGGCAAAATCGTCATTTTGAAAAGATCCGGGAACTAAACACCCAAAATAGGTCATGGCCAATTGATTGTGACCATTTCATATTTTTAGGATTTTTTTTTTGAAATTTTTGGGAGACGATTTGCCAAAAGGGTAAAATCGTCATTTTGAAAAGATTCAGGGACTAAACACCCGAAATAGGTCATGGCCAGTTGATTGTGACCATTTCCTATTTTTAGGATTTTTTTTGAAATTTTTTAGGGAAGATTTACCCAAAGGGTAAAATCATCATTTTGAAAAGATTCGGAGACTAAACATCCGAAATAGGCCATGGACAGTTGATTATAACCATTTCCTATTTTTAGGAATTTTTTGAAATTTTTGGGAGACGGTTTGCCAAAAGGGTAAAATCATCATTTTCAAAAATTTCAGGGACTAAACTTTCAAAATAAGTCATCGTCAGTTGATTGTGACCATTTTCTATTTTTAGGAATTTTTTTGGGAACTTTTCTGGCTTTTAAATGATTTTTTTATTGAATTTTTGAATTTTTGATTTTTTTTTTATTTTTTAATTATTGTTAAAAAAAAATATTTTCCGGACCGGGTCTTACCCAACCAGCGCTTCTCAGGAACCCGGCCTGATCGTAAGGGTCGAAAATCGGTCTAAAAACAATGCCATTTTAGATTTTTCAAGATTTTTCTATTTTTTTAATCAATTTCCTTATTTTTCTGAATTTATGAATATAAAACACATCGAAAGGCCTTAAACTCGTGACGTGGCGCTCTCTAGTGCGTCCGATCTACATTTTCATAAATTTTTGGAAAAAGACCCTATTGGACGGGTCACAGAGTGACACTTGGCACGGTCGCGACCATCCGATCGTATTTTTTAAATTTTCGGAAATGAATTTCTTTTATTCTGAAAATTCCTTCGTTAATTTTGAAAAGCCGAGATCGTGACACATGGCCAATCACGGACAGTCAGATCAATTTTTTATTATTTTTTGAAAATCCATTTTATAATATAAAATCAA
Source organism: Rhodomyrtus tomentosa (assembly GCA_028455895.1). NCBI lineage: Eukaryota > Viridiplantae > Streptophyta > Magnoliopsida > Myrtales > Myrtaceae > Rhodomyrtus > Rhodomyrtus tomentosa. The sequence continues at coordinate 26,584,560 of JAPCWY010000009.1, read as the reverse complement.
TCATTTAATTTTCGAAAATCACCGGATCGCGACACGTGGCCTCTCCACAGCCGTCCAATCCAGGTTTTGTTTAAAAAAAAATAGAGCGGGCCCACTAAGCTGGCGTGGCTGCCTACGTGGCAAGCCACGTCAGCCCTTGACCCGTTAACTGGTCCACCTCACTGAAAACGATGATCGGCGCCTCGCCGGAACAGTTATTGTTCCAGCGAGGTCGCCGAAATTTTTGCCAGAAAACTCAAACCAAGCCCAAAACTTCGAAATTTTCGCTCATTTTTACACCATTCGATTTCTCAGACATCCCACATTCACATATGTCAGATTCACGGTCAAGAACACGTTGAAAACTGGCGAACCGAACCTCCACAGAACCAGTTCTGGCGAGCAAAGTTGCAGAAGTTTTTTTTTATTCAAACCTGGAGTTTATTCGTTCAGACAGCATCCATAGGAGGTGAAGAAGCTTACCTGAGCTCGCTAGGAGCTCGACGATTGCACGGACTCCTCCGTCGAGCTCTCGATCCGAACCAAAATCGGGGAGCATCGAACCGCCATTTTTATCACGGATTGATATAAAATGGAGACATTGGAGAGCTTAGGGTTGGTTCTAGATAAGATTTAAGGCAATAAACAAGTATGAATCGCTCGACTAATACACAGCCGAGAGCGAAAGCTTACAAATGGGTCCGGTGGCATTTTGTCAAACACGTGATAGGCATGCAAAAAAAAAAAAGCATTTCGGCACAAACACGAGGATCAATAGGTGACGTCAAAGCAAACAAGCATTCATACATGACCATAGGGAAGGGAAGAGGTGTCGGTGTGCATTTGGTTTGGCTCGGTTTGGTCAAGAACCAAACCGAGCCAAACTCACAAGATGTTTGAAAAAGAAAAACATGGGAGGGATAGTCGGAGGTTAACCAACCTATATCGAGTGTGTCGCCGACTGTGGAGGTTTTGGAACATCACAAGAGTCAGGGTAGAGACGTCTGGAGCTGAGTCGGACGTTGGACTGGTTCGGTTTTCTCTCCCACTCTCACTCACAAACCCTCGGCTTTGCTATGTTTTTTTTTTTTAAACGCCGGAGCTCCAGCGATGGCCCTCCTTCTCTCGCTCTCTGTCTCTTTCTCTCTTTCCGCTCTCTCTTTTGCTCTCTGTGTCCCTATCTCTGCCTTGTTCCTTTCCTCTGAAAAATAATGGACCGCCTCCTTCTCTCCATCCTCCTCTCTGTCTCCTCTGACATTCCCCTCAACTGATCGTCCTTTCTTTTCGATCCCCCATATGCCAGCTTGCAAGGTCCTACAATTTTGGTGCAGTAGGCGACAAAACGGAAGAGAGAACGAGGTATCATTGTGAGCCAAAACGGGAAGAGAGACGTGTAGAAATATCGACGTGTGTGTAGGTTGCAGACTCGGATTCGCTGGGTCGGGTCGGGTCGGATCGGACCCGGCGGGTCCGGTCTTGAATTTTCGATCCAATTGGGATCCAATTCGCCCTTTTTTTTGCAAAATTGATGTCGCAATTGGGTTTCCCAGCATGTTCTACATGTAAAATGACTGTTTTCATAAATGAATGGCTTGGAATTGAATGAAATCCCCAAATTTCATGAAAGATCCGAAAGTGATTTTCTGTTAATTGGAGGCCTAAACGATTGAATCAGTCGAAATTGAGGCCGCCGTCGAATTCACAATGATGAAAATCATAGGGTAGAGGTGTTTGATTTTCATGGTTGTGGCCCGAGAGAATTTAATTTGAAGATTAGCAAAATTAGGGACTAAATTGAAAAGAAATTTATGCAATTAAGTCCTTTTGTCAAAATTGATCAAATTTGAGGCCGAATTGACTCAATTGCACTTCAAGGCTCTAGATTCAAGTGTCATAGCTCATTAGAAGAGAAAATTGAAAATTGAAAGACTCAAAAAGAAATTTTTATGCTCGATTCAAGTTTATGTTTGTGAAGAAACATAGTTACCCAAGTCGAATTTTTTAGATTTAAAGTGACCATTCTAAAAAGGGAATTAAAATAAACTTATTTAATATTTTTGTGTATTTTTCTGACCTTGAAAGGTATTTTTTATATTTTTTGAGTATTTTTATAATTAAATAATTCTAAAAATATTAACAATTATGAAAAATATTTTTTGTTCAAGATTGGTTCCTAGGCCAGGCCGAGGTTTCCAAAGTTGATTTTGAAACTTTATGATTTTTTTTGCTATTTTTAATTAATTTTGAGAATATATTTGAAATGAAATGTTGATTAAAAATCAGGTGTCAACAGATTCCGCATACAAAACTCAAAATTAAAAAATTACCACTAATAATAAAATGTAATCTGAAAAAATATTAAAATTTTGAAAAATCTATATAAACGATTCTAGATCACCGAAATACATCACAGTTCATCGTCAAGATGGCAATAAGAATTGATTAGTACGTCGTTTCGCTTCAACCGATCGAATTTGACCCTGTTCCAATGTCGTCAATCCGGGTCGCCGGCTCTAGGCGCATTATCGCTTTGACTTTCGATTGAATTTTTGTCAGTCCAATCGATCTAGAAACGCACTAGTAATAGACTCCGCATTACCTTTTGCTTGGATTCAAAATGAATGGATGTATTGCAAACCGATTCAAAACGAACACACATATAATAGAAGAAAAAATAGACGATGCATGAGATTATCCATGTTCACCCTAGAATAGGGCTATGTCCTGCGAAAAGATTCCACTATGTTTTTGGTTTACAACCATGCACAACTCGTTATAATTATCTGGAAAAAAAACGTGTATAATATATATGCGTTAAATGGGCCCAAAACCTAATCATACCCAAAATCTCTTTGATCTCACAATAAACAAACCAACTTAAACAAAAAACCAAATCTATTATTGTTTCAGGAGCGCTGTCCCCGAACTCCCATATTCGTTGCATGTGGGTCACATATTGTCGGATCATATTTCAATTTCCCTAAGCTCATATGAGCGTGTTTAGTGTGAGAAATAAGGGTATTCGAAGAATTCGTCAACTCCAACACAAAAGATATTTTTATACTTTGCCCTTTAAATTTTTTTTGAAAAACTCCAATACGGTATCTGAAAGAAGTTAAGTTTCATGCGGTAAAAGTAGAGCCAGAAATAGTAAAAGTTATTAAAAATTTGAAATCCTCTAATACTTGCTCGTGATAGAAAAAGTACATTTATATGGGGACGATGCATAGAAAAAGATGAAAAGAGCATGCAATGGGGCAAAGCAATCATAGCATCATGTCAAAACAGCAGCAACCTCAGATAGCATTACTCGAAACCTGTAAATATCCTTTTATCTCGTTCCTCAAGAATTCTTAAACCAAATCAATGTCATTCCATCAGATGAATACACACTTGAAGTCGAGGACAAGAAAACGATAATACATACTTGAAGTGAATCAGCAATGAAAGAACAAAATAATATCGGCCAAAGAAATCAAAGGTATACCCACTGGTCCTTATCTAGTTCACCACCCTGCAATTCCTCCTAATCTCACCCTGGCTCCCAGTGAGAACATCGATCGATCCCATCTTCACCATTGCCACTGCGAACTTGTTAGCCCACGTTCTGCCGTTGTTTGCGTTGCTCCTCACGGTGTTAGCCGTGGAAGGGCTGTTTAAAAGGGTCTGATCAGAATTCAGTAGGCCTCGGTGGTTCTTCAGGTTACTGTAGTACTTGTTGTCTAGCCTGTTCGGTGTGGCTAAGTCCAACGGCACCGTGGGATCGCTAGTGCCTCCGTTGTTCGGACACTTAGCTTTCAGTTCAGTAGCCAACTTGGCGTCCATTGAAGGGTCTTGGGTATGAGTGGCATTGAAGGAGTACAAGCGGTTCGAGAAGGATGAGCAATGCGAGACGCCAATCGAATGCGCTCCGGATAGTGTCACCATTTCGTCCAGAGAGAGGCCTTTTCTCGCAAAATTAGCTTCTAATTGTTGAGCATCAAAGAAAGGAGGAGGAAGATTCTGGGAGGGGTCGTCTTCGAGTGAGACTAGCCCATCGCGGCGACCTGCCGGGACCGCGTAGTTGATGCTCCCAAGTTTGTAGGCACTGTCACGGGCCGCGAATGCGAGAATGTCGGCGCACGAGACCTTCTGTGGGCATAGAGACTCTAGCTCAGCCTTCGCCTCGTCGACGACTTCAAACCCTCGTAAGCTCGGGTTGTTTGCGGGATGTTCCTTCTCCGACGGGTTGCCTGGGGTTGAGTCCAGCAAGACCGAAGCATCGCAACCCTATTATTGGATTAAAGAGAAACACATTAATTAAGATAGCTGAGATGCATCTGCCAAACCAGCATAGATTATTTTGTGACAGTGAAGTTAGACTAAACTCAAGAATCATGGACATGTCACAGCAATGTGAAATTTACTCCACACACTCACTTCTCCAACGGAAATTTTGAACTTGCTAGAAAATGGTTTTCCGCGCGTTAGTATTTGCTGAAATCGAGATTATAACGACTACTTTTGAAATGTGTAAAGAAGTGTTTGCCACTTGCATACCCGAACGAAGCAATCATGGAAGTGAATTCTAATAAGCCCAGCCCCGATGCCGGGATTGGTGGCCACCGCTTTGTTCACCGCTTTCCGGATGACTGCCTCTGCAGACGGGCAAGTGGAGCGGTAGAATCCCACTTGGAGAGTTGCTGAACCTAAGTTCAGAAAGGTGACGAACAAGAACATGGTACAGAAGAAAGAGGTCCTCATAGCGAAATCGAACCAGGGCAGAAGCTGACAATCCAAGTCGGAGCGAGAGAGATAGAGAGAGGAAAGAATATCGAGATCACTTGAGAGTGAGAGCTTGAAAGCAGAGGAGAACGATACAGAGATAGGAGAGAAGAAACCAAGTGATGGGGATGGAGCGAAGATGGAATTCTCAATGTGGCATTTATATAGATCGGCACCGGAAGAGACAATCCACGTCTCTCTTAAAAAAACCTAAAACATTGACAGCTTCATGAAACCGTGTCTTGCAGCTGTGTGCTTGTGCAAGCATGAGAAGAAAAGGAAGGAGTGAAGATGATGCATGAGTTTTTTGACTTTGAACAGTTCTTCGGGCCCCCCCCCCCCCCCCCCTTTTTTTTTCCCCCAAGAAAGGTCATACGTAGACGGCCCAACACGACGAGTTTTATATTGAATAATTCTTAACTACTACGTGTGTGTACGTTGGTCAATCATGTTGGCGTCCAGTTCTTACCTAATTTTTTTGAACTCACCCCGCACCGCGTAACGTTTATCAAATTAAAATCTGTTTACCATAAGGTAACGATATAATACTTGTATTTGCAGTCTGGGTATCTACATGGGAATTTGAGTGAAATCTGTCAGTTTGTATATTAATTCAAACACTATCATTTGTTAATGTTTACCCAAAGAGGTCGTCAAATTTAAGAGATGCATAAGAATATTGATTTTCTTTATGAGGCAAGATAAATCACGAAAGACGATAAGTTCTTTTTCACTGTTTATTACACTGAAAAATATTGTTTGTAAATAGATTTAGAATGGACTCATTAATAAATTATTTGACCTCTTTATTTTTTTTGTAAACCGATTACACTGGCATGAGAAATTTGTTACGACCCATTTAAATGCTTTTGGGTTATCAGATGGATTTTAAACCTATTTTGACAGGCCTATTTATGTATTCTAATGCATCTAAATGGATCCTTCAACACACATCCTGCAACTTGAGAAAGCTAATGTCAAAGCAGACATCTTAACAATGTAATTTATCGATAATTTATCAACGGTTTCATGAAGCTGTCAATGTTGTACCGGAGGAAAATATACCAAAAAAGTCATAAACTAGCGAATCGTCCAATTGTGCTAATTTGGTTCTAAACATTTTTACGTTTTATCAATTAAGTTAAGCTGACCTATTTAAGCCCGAAATTGCTAACTTGGACATCGACTATCTTAGGTGAGATGGCTAATGTTGACATTGACATTTTCATAATTTTAAATTTTGTTTTTAAATTTTTCTTCTCTTTACCTTTTTTTTTATTGAGGGCTGGCAAGGATCACTAGCTGACTCTCATTGCCTTCGAGCAAGGGCTACTTTCCCTCGACGGATTTGGGCGTCACTACTTCGCTTGGCCCAGATCTAGCGAGGGTGTTGTTTGGCCCTCACTTGATCTAGGGGAGGGATTGTGCACCCTTGCTTTGGCTAGCAAAGGCGTCGTAGACCTCGCTATGGTAGGTAAGGGCATCAAGCGAGGGCTAGATGCCCTTGCCCAGGGCTGGCATGGGCTACAATGGCGAGCGTCATTAGTCCTTAGTCCAAGAGAAAAAAGAGAGATTAATTGGAACAAAATAAGCAAGGAAAAAATTCTTTACCAAAAAAAAATAAACAAAGAAAAAATATAAAAATTTTAAAAAAAATGTCTACATTAGTGTTGATCGTACCTCATAAGGCTATCAATGTCAACGTCAGCAATTTTCAATCTATATTGACTGGATAGACTAAATTAGCAAATTATGAAAATGTTTAGGACTAAATTGGGGCAATTGACATGTTAGAAGTGAATTGGTACAAATACAATAGATTTAAGATTTTTTATACACTTTTCCTTTTAGTCAGTTATTAACAATTAACTATACAACTTACTAGTGTTTTAAAAAAAATATAAATATGATCTTCATGGAATGATTTCCAAAAATTTAATGCTTTTGGTTTGTTGAAAGGCAAAAAATACCAAAAAAGTCTTAAGCCTATTACAATTATGTCATTTCAATCATAATTTTATTTTGTCAATTCAATTTAAATATTTTACATTCGTACCAATCAGGTCCATTTGACAGGACGATGCGTAGTGGACTTTTTTAAAAAATATATAAATTTTTAATATTTTTTCTTTACTCTTCTTTATTTATTTTCCGAACCCTTAGGGTCGAGACGCCCTCACCGGCACTGGACGAGGGCGCACGACCCCTCATCTAGATTTGGCGAGGACCGTGGTGCCCTCACCAAGGCCGCAGAGAGCGCCCTCGCCTTTGGCCGGCTACTCTTACCACCCCTAAGTGTTGGGAAAAAAATTAGGCAAAAGAAAATAAATAATAAAATAAATTAAAAAGATTTAAAAATTATTTAAAATATTAATTTAAAAATTCACGCCAACGTCGACAGGCTAAGTGGATTAAATTCGCCCGAATAAAAAATATTTAGGATTGAATTGACACAATTACAATATATTTAAGACTTATTTAATAATTTTTCCCGTAAAAAATGGATAATCAAGATAATAACTTCACGGTCAAGGAAAACAACCGTAGTTAGAATTTAGAAAACCATTTCCATTGTTTCCTTTAGCTCATTTTACACTTGCACGCTCACATAGCATGGAGAACCATTTTTATATGAAATTTTGTGAGCACTGAGAAATTAAGTTTGTTTATTATTTGAATTTTTTATTATTTCGGGATTTTTTTAGGTTGCTTTATTTTGATAATGAAACAGTTCAAAATTTATACTTCATGCAATAGTAATGTCTTAGACAATGATTTCGATATCACAGCAATATCTTACATTAGGAACATAAACTTTTTTCAGCTCCTTTATTTCATGGAAAATATGATGTTTTTATAAAATATTTTTCAAAAAGCCATTTTTTTGTAAAATGATAATATTTCTGGATCACACTTTTTTCACTCCTATTTTAGCTTAAACATTCCCTATTTTTATGTTCTGGCCACATTAATCCTTCTATGGCCCATCATTTCTATCACTTTTTAGTTTTCTTTCTTCTTTTTCCTTTCTTGTGTTCATGAATTTGAGTTCATGTCAATGAGTTTCAATTAAGCATACGAACCTAATGGAGCCTTGATTTTCCTAGTGAGAGGCCTCCAAGATTCGTCCATGAAATCTTCCTTGCTCATTCCACCATCATAAGCATCATCCCGGTCTTGTTTCCACAGCCACCGCCTGTAGTCGAAGTCCCTAGCTTGGCTCCTCAAGAGCATTAGCTTGTTTGCCTTCATCAAGGACAAGTTGTGGTCCATCTTCGCCCCACCGTTCCCATTGCTACCACTGTCACTCGATCGCTATATTTCGGAGCACAGCCGAGTCGATTTGTATCCCCTCGAAGTGTTTCCTTGGAGTCCGAGGGTGTGCTCGGCCTTGTTGACTCTGCCATCGGTTGGTTCTCCGGTGTGGGTGGCGGGAGGACTATTTTGGCCCAAGAACTTGCCAGACATGTCCAGCTTGTCGTCCCAAGATATGTCTATGATCCGGTGGCTGGATTTCACCTCGAGAACTTGACAGCTTCAGATGGGGGCTAGTGATGACATAAAGGATGATCTTTTAATGGAACTTGTTAGGGTTGCCATTATATGCACCTTGTCTTTGTACATTGCGTTTTTACTAGTGTGAATGCAAGCGCGTGGGAGTTCATGGCATTGTAAAATTGAAATTCATAAAAGCAATACAACATTCTGAATTGCAAATGAATTGTGTCAAATGTGGGACCCGTAAGAGAATTGCCTACAAGAGAGAATAGAGAAGTTAGAAGAAGCAGGAAAGTGAGCCTCACAAGAAAGTAAAAAAACAAAACAAAACAAAAGGAGTGAGAGCTATAACTGAAGTGTTGGGCCAAGCAAGATTAGTATCGTCAAAACGTAAGTATGATGAGTGTGTGAGCCAAACGATGAGTGGAAAAATCACAACCATATTTGGTTAACTGACCATTTTCTCATTGAGCGAAAGGGTACGGAAGATTGATTTTTTTTTTCATCATGAGTACTATGTGGATGAAATTTGCAATTTTTTCCTTTTTCTCTATCCTTGTCCCATGATCACGGTCTTTGAATCAATAGAGAATGTTCCTATGAGGAAGGGAGGGAAATAGATACTCAAAATACGACTACTCATTCAATTCTTTCGAAGTCAATATGACACATCGTTCAACGGTAGAAACAAACAAATCCTTACTTAGAGAGAAAATCTCGAATTCAATATTGATAAAAGTATATTATGTCTGCTCAAACATCATAAAACACATTTTATATGAGGTATTAGACCTAACCCTACTAGGATTCCGGATACAAAACTCAAAATTACAATATTGCTGCTAATAATAAAATTTAATCCGAAAAATGCTAAAAATTAAAAAAAAAAACCATCTAAACGATCTTGGATCGCCGAAATCCATCACAGTTCATCGCCAAAACGGCAATGAGTACTGATTAGCATGCCGTTTCACTTCAACCGATCGAATTTAAGCTCAATCCGATGTCGTCGCCCGGGTCCGCCGGTTATAGTCGCATTATCATTTCGCCTTCTGATTGGATTTTTGCCGGTCCAATCAATCCAAAAACGCATTAGTAATAGGTTCCGCACCACAATAGGTCCTTTAAGGGCTTATCTAAAAGAGAATGCAATACTTCTTGATCGTCGTCAGCTAGCCGAAAAATGATGACGTGATCACCAACCATCCAATGTGGTACGATCAATGCTAACATGGACAATTTCGTAAGACTTAAGAAAAATTAAAATATTTTTAATTGATTTTTTATTATTTTAATTTTTCTCTTCTTTTTGTTTCTTTTTCCTTATTCCTCCGCCCCGACGGTGGATGACGGCCATAGGTGAGCTCTAGCCTTGCTAGGATCGAGCGAGCTCAAGCTCGCTGAGATCTAGCAAACCTCGAGCTCACCGCACCACACCTATGGTCGGTCGCCGACCGTCGCCAAGACCAGGCCACTGATGAAGGAAGAAGGAAAAATAAATATAAATATAATAAATAATAAATAATAAAGAAACAAAACTTAAAAAAATCATATAAATTTTTTTGGCTTCGATGGATCTAGGCACGGGTGCCGAGGACTCGAGGCTCGGCCTCGATATTATAGGGTTCGGCATCCCGAGTGCACTGGTGTCTTGAGATTGGCATAGATGGACCCTGACGCGGTGGCCGAGGTCTCAGACACAGTGGCCTAGATGCACCAAGGCCCAACCTCAATTGAATTGGGCTCATGTGCCAGGGACTTAGCCCCACTGCCAAGGGTTCGAGAACTACCTTTGGAGTTCTTGTGCCTAAGCGTAAAGTTTCTATTCCAAATTCGAAAAATGATTCTGGAGTTTATAAAGAGGAATTTATTTTCTTGAATTTGGTAGGAAAACATCTTTCGTTTACCCATTTTCCTAAGATATCCAAACGCTGGATGATGAAGGAAATGTTTTCCACGAAATAAACGAAACCGTTGTCTCACTTGCAAATACACCGCCAAAAATTTGAAAATTAGTAATTGTTACTAAATTGATTTTTGCGAAAAACATTTTTCTTCACTATGACGCTTTCTTAAACATACGCTCACTCATAAAAGTAATTTCCAATCTAAATTAGAATGATTTAGCAAATTTTGCCAAAGTAAGTTACCAAGTTATCCACTCTCATTTGAGTTACTTAGGATAGTTTAATTTTTTCGGTTCACAATTTTTTTGTTGAGTTACTAACTTTGATATGCGTAGGTTAGCAAACCCTTTCATTCACTAACTTTTTGTAGAGGTTAAATTCGAGTGACTCATTGACTTTCCTCACTAAACAACCGCATAGTATTGGATTACCAATATTCATTTAAGCTGTTCATCGATATTTAATTTGTTCCATAGTCTGCCAACAATTTATTGACCATCTGGTGACGACTCTTTCAGAAATCAACCAACACGAATAATAAATCAAAGTACAGAAATGATTGGAACAGTCGAATTGGCCCATTCCATTAGAGAAATACATACTTGAAATTCAGGAAAGGCAAAACAATAAAATTCACACTTGAAATAGCAATGAATGAATCAAATGACGTAAAAAAAGGTCGCAATAAAACCATACATATGTTCTAATAAACTTTTTAAGGGTATGCTAGTTCACAACTGTGACGTCATAGAAATTCACCTCTGGCAAGGTGACTGAAAGTAATTTAAGGAATTGATATCGAATTTCAGTCGATGGAAAACTTTGGATCGCAAGGACTCAAGAGACGATAATTGGACGAATTCTGGAGTTTTAGTCGGTTTAGATTAGGTTTCGAAATTTTTAGTCGTCGCGAATTAGGATTTCAATCCTCGTGCTCGACCCTAATCCCGACCGAGCCCCGTTTGCAAAATTACCCAATTACCCTTCTAAATAAAAACCCCTGGCAGGCCCCTCACCCTCTCCCTCTCTTCTGCTCCCCCTCCCTCTCACGTGCCTTTCCCCCCCTTCTCTCTCTCTCTCTCTCGCTCGATGTGTATACCCCCCCTCCTCCATTTTTCTCCTCCCTCAGGCGAAATTTGGCGCCGCCACCACTCCTCACCGACAGCCACCACTGACTACCCTTCCTTGCCGTCGCTTCCGAACCCTCCGTCGCCACCGTCAGCCGCCGGACGACCGCGGAACGCCGCAAACTCCCAGCCCCCTGTTTCGGTCTCTACTACCGATTTCGGCTGCCACCGCCGCCACCCACCACCCATCCAACGTTCCCCTACCTCCCCTCTACATCCTCGACCCAGCCCCGCCGCCGATTGCCCGCCGGAGCCGCCGCAATCGACCGCGGAACCGTCGGTGCCCTGTTTTGGGGATCCGTCAGATTTTTCTTCGATCTGACCATTTCCGGTGATGCCGTCCCTCACCGCCACCGCCGATGAGTCCCCAAGACCCCCCCTCCATCTTCCCTGAGCTTGTGGCCACCGGCCGCCACGCGTGGCGGCCGAAAATCAACCTAAACCGAGCCCTGCTCCTAGCGCCCCAAACACACCTCTCGGCTGATTCTGTCGGCCGCCGATCCGCAGCCTCCGGCTGCCCCCCGCCAAGTCCACCACTCCCGATCGACTCCCGCCGACCCCCTGGTCCTTCCACCGTCCACCTCCGAGCCGGCCGCCGTCCGCCGATCGCCGTTTCGACCGTTTTAGCCCGGCGCCACCTCTGTCCTGCCCTGCCGGCCGAGAGCCTGAGCTGGGCCGGTCCGAGCGGGCCGTGGCCGGTTGTGGCCTGGGCCAGGCCGGGTTAGTGGCCGGACCCATGGGCCATTTTGGTTTAGAGAAGTTCGGGCCGTGGCCGAGAATTTTGGGCCATGATTCGAGGATTTTGATTCGCGGGTAGCCGTCGCCGTTCGTTGCCGTAGTCGCCTTAATTGATGAGTTAACCCTAATCCTTGGTTAGGGCACTAATTGCACCTATGATTAGTCGTTTAGGCGATTAGAGAGTTTAGGTATGCGATTGGGGCCGATTTAGATAGAAATTGTGATTAAGTTAAATGGTCGATCGATTAGGTTAGTCGATTGATTTTACTGTCTATGGCCAATTGTGATTAGTTGAAATTGATTGATTGAGTGATTGATTGCGTTTGTTCGTGAGCGAGCGACAGTTTAGAGACGAGCGAGCGATCGACGCCTTAAATCGATTAATTTGGTTAATAAAGTATTATTGTACGAATCGAGCTTTTTGTGACCTAATAGATTTTGAATGCTCGTGATTGCTTGGTAGTCTTGTTGATATGATTGCTTCGCTAAGTTGCCTGTTTGACTGTCTTTTTGCCATTGGGCAATTGACTGTCTGTTTAGGGTTTGATAGCTCGTTTATGATTGCAGTGGCTAAAGTTAGACTGCATATGGCCGTATGAGAAATCAAAAGACATATTTTAGCATGAAAATGGCCTTTGGGTGATCTTCTATATGCGTGAGTGAGCATCTGGCTTTAACCAAAGATAATAAAATGGGTTGATTGCTGGATGTGTTCTGTGTGGTCATATGATGGAACGATGATATTTTTCCCGCAAGTTTGTACTGTACCAATTGTATAGAACAACACGACTTGCCAGAAGCACGATAATTCATACCACGTATGGTAGGTACGGTTATAAGGGATTGTCGGATGCCGGTCGCAGTTTGTGATGGACCGACGGCCCGTTTAGGAATGCCTACTTGCTGGTGCCGTGCCAGTCGCATCGAAGACACCTATATAGTAGCCGTTGCCGAGAGAAAAGGAACGTAACCCGATCCTGCTGGTAGAACGCTTAATTGCACTGAGGTGCTGGATCGCTTTATTTGTGGGAGTCAAATCACGCCTTCTTTCGCGTAGATCCACTCATGTGCCGTGGCACGATCATCGTTAATAAATGGACTTATGTGAAGTCCAGTGTGTACTTGTGGATAAAATGCTTGTTGAGTGATCGACTGTTTGGTTATGAGTCGAGTCAAGCATTGCATTATGTATGGTTGAGGCTGACAAGTATGCATGTGAATTGTTTTTATATAGTGACTGTATTTGGGTGCTATTTGTGATGCAACGCTTTTGTGATACTTCCGTTAGGATGCCCGGGTGAATCAATTTCCTAACCGAGATTAGGCCTGATTTACTGAGATTTATTCTCACCCCGTCGTGGGATAATATTTTCAGGTCCCAAGTGACGAAGCCTCGTGGATGCCAAGGTTTGACTTTTGGATTAGTCATCTGAAGTAAGATGAGAAGTTAGTATTACCTGACTAGGTACACCTGCAAAGGTCTGGTCTAGTCACCCCGAAATATGGGGTTGTTTTTGTACGGAAGTAAGGTCGACATGATTAAGATTTATTTGTGGTGATTGACTCCTACTATGCTATTCCTGTTTGTCGTTTTTATTGTCAGGGAGTTAACACGTTTCTGCATACTTAAATAAGTGATAGGTCGATAGCGTGCTTGAGACGCTATCTCTATGACCTCGTGGAGATTGGGCAAGGGATGTCGCGGGCTCGAGAGTCGGGGCGTGACAACAACCTTGCAATTCCTCCTAATTTCACCATGGCCCCCGAGGAGGACATCGATCAATCCCATCTTCACCATTGCCGTCGCGAACTTGTTAGCCCATGATTCGCCATTATTTGCATTGCTCCTCACGATACTAGCCGTTGAAGGGCTGTTAATGTGACGTCCTAGAAATTCAATCCTTGTAAGCGCCGGAAGTTGATTAAATGATATGAATGTATAGTCATAGTCAACGCCTATTTTGGACTATAAGGACTAAAGAGACGAAAATTTGGACGAATTCTGAACTTTAGATTATTTCGAATTGAGTTTCGAAATTAATCCGCAGCGAATTTTGAATTGTCATTTTCACAAACGAAATTAACCCTGACCGAGCTTAGCCAGTAAAATTACCAAAATTACCCTTCGTTCAGTACACCAAAAATTTCATTTCAGTCCCGGCGCGCCAAAATTACCGTTCTACCCCTGCATTTATTTAACCACAAAAGACAAAAACATTTTAATGCTTACCTTGAAAGACTTGGTCGTGGGCCATCCTCCCCTCTGCCCAATGCAACGTCACTTCTCCGTCGGCCGTTTCTTTCTTTTCTTTCTTCTTCTTTTTTGTTTCTTCTTCTTCTATTCTTTCTCTTCTCTTTGTTTTGGACCGACGACTTCCCTCTTTTGCCGATCAATCCTTCCTCTTTCGTCGCCATTTGTCGCGACCACCGACCCACCACCGACAGCCATCGTCCTCAGCCACTCCCCGCCGCCGCCTTGACCCCGACCGAGCCGTCGTCGCCGTTGATCGGCCGAAGAAAGCCGCGGCCAAAGTTTCCCCTATTTTCGGGTCAGAGGACCCAAGAACTCCGCGGCCTCCTCCGGCCGCCATGGCTGCCACCGACGCCGACCACCACCACCCAGCTAACCCCCGACTTCTCCTCGACCGATCCAACCCCTCACCGTCGACCGCCAGCCGCCGGAATCGTCGGAATCAGGCCTTGAAGTTCCGGTGCCCTGTTTCGGGCCCGATTCATTCCGGTCTTCGATCCGGCCGCCACAGCCGCCGCCGTGTCTCACCGCCATCGCCAGACGACTCCCCTGAGTCCCCTCCACCGCCGCCTAGCTCACCTCCGTCGGTCGTCGCGCGTGACCGCCGGAAACGGCCGCCGATCGAAACCCCTGTTTCGGTGCCGAACAGGGTAGCCACTGATCGTGGCTGTCCGCCTTCCCCAGTCGCCTCCCGCCGCCGTCCACCTGTCCCGGCCGACCCCCACCGATCCTTGGGTGAGCCCCCGACCGTTGGTCGGCCTTGTCCCGACCCGTGTCGCTGGAAAACAGCTAAAACAGTAGAGTTTGCCGGTTGAGTATTCTGTTGGTTACTGTTTCAGGCCGCCGCTCGCCGAAGCTCCGCCGCCGGCCACCTGTTCTGGCGTCCTGGGCGGACTCCCACGGGGTGTCGCCGAAGTTTGAGTTCGATCCGCCGCGCGATAAACCTTAGTTTTATTGCCGCCGCCGCCGTCGTCGACGTCGCCGCATCCGCCGCCGCCGCCGCCGTCGTCGATCGAACTAACTCACATTGTGAGTTGACCCTAAACCTTGGTTAGGGCGCTAATTGCGCTTAGGATTAGTTTTATTTATTTATTTATTTATAAAAAAAATTATATTCGATCGAGACCGGTATAGATAGAAATCATGGTTAGGATACATGGTCGATCGATTATTTGTCTGTGGCTAATTATGGTAATTTATCAATTAATTGGTTGATTGAGTTGTTCGCGAGTGAGTGACAGGTTAGAGACGAGCGAACGATTGATTGCTATAATTTGATTGAGAATTAAGATTTTTAATATGAATTGAGCTTGAAATTGCTGGGTTAAGTTGATTACTCGAGAGTGCGTGAATTACTTGATCGGTTTGTATGCCTTGCTGAAATGCTCAATTGGGAGTCTTGTGGGCCTTGGGCCGAGTTGATTGTATTTCTTGTGGATTTTGGCGTTAATCCAAGATAATCAATGAGTTGTTTGACGAATGCAAATTGGTGTGGTTATTTAAAGGATCAATGACGCTACCTGGCAAGTTCGCATTGTACCGCGGGTACTTGTACCGTACAGATTGTATGGAAATTCGCGACTTGTCAGAAGCACAATAATCCATGTCCCGTGCCAGTCGTACGGTTTTAAGGGATTATTGGATGCCGATCGCAACATGTGATGGACCGAAGCTCCTTTTTAAGGAATGCCTACTTGTAGTGTCATGCCGGGTGCACTGGATACACCGCTTGTAGTAGCCGTCGTTGAGAGGGTAAAGTGGACGTAGCCTGGTTTTGCCAGAAGAGTGCGGGATCGCACTATTGATGTATCTATCACGCCAGTCGCGTGGGTCATTGTTTAATAATGAACTTGTGTATGCTTGAGTGGTTGTGTTTCTGTTGGTTGTTGTTTAGACAGATTTATTTGATTTATATATTTATATCCCTGTTGAGATCTTGTGACTTTTTGTGGTGCTTAGGACGTTCTGGGCGAATCAATGTCCTAATCGAGATTAGGCTTGATTCACTGAGATTAATTTCTTACCCCGTCGTGGGATAATTTTTCAGGTCCGAAGTAATAGAGAGACCGGTGCGGTTCGGTACCCCCACCCACTCATCACTTGATATCAGTCTCCATCCGATACCAGGTACGGACCAGATGTGAAAACGTCACATCACGACGATATGGGTCGATGAAAGGATGCCACATCTGGTGGCACACCTCTTTAAGGCTTGGTATCTTCGTGATGGGATGGATCTCTTTGGTCCGCTTAAAGGATTTGAGGGGACACCTCTTCAGGGGGCCCCTAATATCCCCGCTTGAGACCCGATGGATATTGATACACCCGATGGGGAAGTGGTGGACCCCGCACCTGGTATGCAGCTCGAGCTCGAGCCTGAGCAATCAGTAGCCCCCTCTGTGCATTCTAGCCAGAGCTCCTGTGATGACCCGAACGACCCGGCTCCCCCGGTTGGTTATGACGACCCGGATGTCGAGTTTACCCAGTAGAGGGTTAGATTCCTTTTGTGGTCAGATGATTGATGATGTTTTTGTGGGGGTACTGTTTTGGGATAGATGAGAGTTAACTTTACCTGACTCCTGTATCTTTTTGTGAATCCTAGAGGGCCGCCCTGAAACTTGAGGTTGTAATTATTAGTTGATGGCTCTGCAAGGTTATAAATCATCTATTCTCATCAGCTTTTAGTGTTGGGATATCTGGCTTTACTTCCTATCTATCACATATGGTTTTATTGGATGGAAGTTTGTACGTTCCGCATGCGTAGTATAACATTAGGTCGATAGCAGTTGCCTGGGACGCTATCTATTATGACCTAGTGACGATTTGGCAAGGGATGTCGCGGGTTCGAGAGTCGGGACGTGGCAGTCAAGAAGGGTATGATCAAAAGTCAATACGACTCGGTGGTTCTTCAAATTACTGTAGTACCTGTTGTCTAGCCTGTTCGGAGTGACCAAGTCCAACGGCACCGTGGGATCGTTAGCGCCTCCGTTGTTCGGACACTTAGCTTTCAGTTCACTAGCCAACTTGGCGTCCAGTGAAGGGTCTTGGGTGTGAGTGGCATTGAAGGAGTACAAGCGGTTCGAGAAGGAGGAACAATACGAGACTCCAATCGAATGCGCTCCGGATAGGGTCACCATTTCGTCCAGAGAGAGGCCTTTTGTTGCAAACTTAGCTTCCAATTGTTGAGCATCAAAGAAAGGAGAAGGAAGATTCTGGGAGGACTCGTCTTTGAGTGAGACCAGCCCATCACGGCGACCGGCCGGGACCGCGTAGTTGATGGAGGTGAGTTTGTAGGCACTGTCGCGTGCCGCGAACGCGAGAATGTCAGCGCACGAGACCTTCTGTGGGCATACAGACTCTAGCTCAGCCTTTGCCTCATCGATGACTTCAAACCCTCGTAAGCTCGGGTTGTTCGCGGCATGTTCCTTCTCTGATTGGCTCCCTGGGTTCGAATCCAGCAAGACCGAAGCATTGCAACCCTATATTGGATTAAAGAGCGACAGATCAATTATCGAGATAGCTGAAGTTCATCTGCATAACAAGCACAGATTATTTTGTGACTATTAAGTTAGACTAAACTCAAGAATCACGGACATGTGTCAGAAATGTGAAATTTACTCAACACACTCACACCGTTTTACGAAAGAAAATTTTGAACTTGGTTATCCTCGCATTGATTTTTATTGAAATCGAGATTATATCCACCACTTTCGAAGTTACTTGCGTAACCGAACAAAGCAATCATGGAAGTGCATCCTAATAAGCCCAGCACCGATGTCGGGGTTTCTGGCCACCGCTTTGTTCACAGCTTTCCGGACCACGGACTCAGCAGACGGGCAAGTGGAGCGGTAGAATCCCACTTGGAGAATTGCTGAACCTAAGTTCAGAAAGGTGATGGACAAGAACATGGTACAGAAGAAAGAGGTCTTCATAGCTAAATTGAACCGGGACAGAAGACTGACAAACTAAGGAACTACTATATACCGGCAAGTTGGAGCGACTGAGAGAGAGGGAGAGAGAGGAAAGACTATCGAGATCACTTGAGAGTGAGAGCTTGAAAGCAGAGGAGAACGACACAGAGATGGAGAGAAGAAACCAAGCGTTGGGTATGGAGGGAAGATGAAATGCTCAATGCGGCATTTATAGATCGGCACCGGAAGAGACAATGCACGTCTCTCTTAAAATAAAATAAAACAAAAGGTTGACGCCGATTGATCCGAAAAAGAAACCGTGTCTTGCAGCTGTGTGCCTGCGCAAGCATGAGAAGAAGAAGAAGAAGGTGCATGAGTTTTGACTTTAAACAGTTCTTCGTGCATGGGTTTTTTCCAAGAAAAGGTCGTACGTTGACGGCCCACGCCCCACTGCGTTCTGTCTTTCAAGGATGTCAACTTGGCGATGAAGAGGATTGCAGAGACTTTGTCACCATCTCAGCTGTAAATCAATTCCGATTTCTGTTTTGGGATGGAGTTTCATATTGAATAGAGATAACATATGTGTAAGCTGGTCAATCATCCGGGCTGCCGTTCTTACCTAATGTTTTGGTACTCACACCGTACCGCGTCGGCAATTATTAAATTAAAGTCTCTTTACTATGAGATAGCTACACAAGTACGCCCCAAAAATTACAAAAAAAAAGAAAATCATAAATCTATTACAATTTTATCAACTCAATCATTTGAGTCTAATTTTAATCAAAAATCGGCAACATTGACAATTTTTAATAGTATTCTAAATATTTTTTTCAGTTTTTTATCTATCATTTCTTATCTTTTTTTATTTATCTTTTCATTTCCTCTCTTCTTCCTTGACCCGATTGCCGAGGTTTGCAAAAGGCTAGAGGTGAGGACCGGCGAGGTGGAACTCTGGCAAAGCTCGCCCCCGTCAACCACCTTCGAGGACGAGCCTCACCTAACCATGACGAGGCACAACCTCAGCCAACGACAGAGAAGAAATATTAAAATAACATTAAAAATTGTCCATCAGCTCCATCCGCACCATGTCAGCGATTTTCTGCCAAAATTGACCACATGTACTGAATTTTGAAATGGCAAAAAAAATGTACAGAGGATTAATTGGTTTATTGCTGTAACTTTTTCAGTGAAATTTTCTACTTTTGCGCCACAACTATTACAATACCAGTATTTTGCGATCAGGGCATTGATATAGATTATAGAAATTTGAATGAAATCAATCAGTTTGTATATGAATTGACACATCATCATTTCATTTCTTGATGTTTTCGCAAGATGTCAACAAATTTGAGAGACATCCAAAAGAATATCCAGAAAGGTCATCTATCTATTTCGGGAATATCAATTCCGCCCTAAATTTTTTGATTTAGAAAAAAAAAAAGCGATCAAATCGATTCAACCAATTTTATCCTAAACCTTTCAGCGATTTCCCATCAAAATGACTATATTGATAAATCATCAAATGGTTTAGGACTATATTAATAAATCGAAAAATTTATAACTAAATTGACACACCCACAATAAGTTTAGAACTCTTTTAATAGTTTTGTCAAAGAATATATGTTTTCTTTACTAGGGGAGAGAAATTACAAAAATGGATAGGAGATTTCAATAGGTTTAGGGCTATTAAAAAATAAAAATATATATTTAAAAAATTGAAAAATATAAAAAATATTTATTTTAAAAATTGACACTTAGTGTCGGCCGGTCAAATGGACGAAATTGACACAATTACAAAATTTTTAGAACTCAATTGACAAAAAATTAAGATTGAATTGGCATAATTACAATAGATTTTTTTTTAATTCTTTCAAAATTTTACAGTAGAAACTCCAGGATATCAACAGCAATATTAGCAATACTAATTCTAAATAGTATTTTTTGTTCTGGTTAAGTGAAGTGTGGTGGTGAAAGAAATAAATTATTCTTCAATAGCTTATTGTTATAATAATCATTATCCTGACTTCTAAAAGGTTTCATGGGCCTTATGCCTTTCCATGCATGCAAATGGATCATGTAAAACCAACCCTGCAGCTTGAGAAAAATCTAATTTCAAAGCTAAACCCGTCAAACGAGTGAATCAGGTTAGGTTGAAAATGATTTGGATCAAATTTATCCACTTAAACGTTTTTACCTATTTCCACACAATATAAATCTAGTAGGTCATATCAAGCCCAACGCATACTCGACTGTTAAATATGTCTTCAATTTTATGTACTCGGTCTGGTTCATCACCCAACCGACATTTTTTTTGTGCGGCCCAAAAGTGGAAAAAAATTTGAGATTTGATTCGTGAAGCGGAGAGTTAGGCCGATATTTATGCTGCGGTTAGGGTTTATTTTGTTGTATCGAGGTTTTTCTGCATATGAGAGATTTGTAAGCCGTGTGCTTTATTTCAACCGAGAAAACCGACTTCTATAACCAGTACTCTCTTTGATTATAGTGAAATCTTGTTTTGTCTCGCCTGTGGACATAAATCACCTTGATCTAACAATGTAAATTCTTGTGTTATGTGTTTGGTTTTTTCCGCATTTGTTATTACATCGACCCTATCCATATTTCCATAACAGTTAAATATTTAATCAACTCACACTTTTTTCACTCCCCTTATGACATTGAAACCGTTTTTTTTTTTTTGCATGTTTTGACCGTTCTATCCTTTGTATCCCACCACTTCTGATACAGTTTTATATTTTCTGTTTCTTTTTTCTCTTGCGGTTCCACTTCCTTCTCCGAGATTACGTGCCATGGTGCAAGAAATTTCAATATTTTGCTTGTTTCTTTCATAATTATTTTTTTTTTCAATTGTTTCGCTCATGGGTTCTTCATCTGAATCCACGTGGGTTTTATTTGCCACCACTCAATTGTGTCTAGTACCGTCTGTTGCTGATTCTTGAATTTGTTTTCTTTTCCCTTTCTGTGTTTCTTACTTCTTCGCTGCAGCTTTGATGGAGAAATTTAAAGGGAAATTTTTTTTTGCTTCTTGTCCAGAGAGCACTGAGCATCAATTGGCTTTTAGAGTTGTCTTGGTACCAAGTTCAATTCATGGCTTGAGGATGAAGATGTGTTTTATCCCTCTGTATAATAGGGCTATCTTCGTATAGAGTTTTCTTGATAGCAAGTTCAATTCATTGCTTCAGGCTGAAGACGATTAATGCCCATCCATGAAAGGTAAAATCTTGGAGGAGATCCAAAAGGTGCTCATGGTTGGGAGGTCACCGGTGAACACAATGTCGATGCCATCAAAAGTGTGGAGGACGAAGGAATTAGCATCATAAATAAGTAGAAAACGTCAGGAGGGTTTTAGAAGGAGTGAGAGTTGTACAAGGGAATCTCATGCAAGAGAGAGAAGAGGAGATGCGTGAGAAGGAAGTAAAAGAAAAGGAAGAAATTGCGACCCGCAAGTAAAAAAAAAAGAAGAAACGAAATAAAAGAGTCGGCAAAAAAGGAAAATCTGAAAAAATTGTACCAAAAGTGATATGACACACAAAGGATAAGATACTCAAAATACACACACACAAAAAAAATAGTGTGAAAGCCATAAGGGGAGTGGAAAAAGCGTGAGCCTGTTTAATCCAATTTAAGAAAATCTGTACCCAAATTGAGATAAGAGCACAGGGTGAGTGAACACAAGGTCAAGTGCAGGCAAGAGGAGTCATAGACGTGGATTGGTTTCAGTTAAATTGTAAATTCATTTAACATCCATAGTATTTTGGTCTTTACCATTCTAAATCGATTTATAATCTATTTACATAATAGAACCAACTCATATAATAACACAACCCATTAATGGGTCTAATTTATGGATAATTTATCCACACTTTTATGATGTTGTCAATGTTGTACTAAGTTACCAGCATTTATTTGCATAACTTACTAACTTTTCAAATTTACTAAATCTTACACGAAATTACCAAATAATTTCAAACTTATTTTGGATTATTTGAGTTACTTATATCAATTAATTTTTTTAGCTATCAACTTTTCAGTTGAGTTACCAATTTTATGTGCAATGGTTAGCAATCCCTTATATCTGTAACTCTTTTTTTAGAGATTATCAACCTAAATTCACGTGTCTCACTGATTTTTCTCCTTTTTTACTGGGTAGAAGACTTTTCTCTATTAAATAACCACATAGCATCGGATTTTCAACATTCATTTGAGTTGCTTATTCATATATTTTGTCGTTCGGTAATCTGTCAGCAAGCTATTGAGAAATTAATCGGGTGATTGGTAACTCATTTTAATCAATTTTTTTGGACACGTAATGATTCTTTCACACGGTGACGGCACAAAAAAATAAATTGAAACCGTAGAATTTGGCCATTCCATTATGTAAATACACACTAGCAGGGTAGGAGGAAGTAAAAGAATACACACTTGAAGTAGCAATGAATGAATGAAACGATGCCAAAAAAATAATTGAAAATGAAACCCAATATATGTTCTAGGAAACCTTTCAAGCTCTGTCTAGTTCACAACCCTGCAGTTCCTCCTAATCTCGCCCTGGCTCCCGGTGAGAGTGTCGATTGATCCCATCTTCAACATTGCCGCTGCAAACTTGTTAGCCCATGCTCTGCCGCTATTCGCGTTCCTCCTCACCGTATTAGCCGTCGACGGGCTATTAAAAAGCGTCTGATCAGAAGTCAATACGCCTCTTTGGTTCTTCAGATTAGTGTAGTACTTGTTGTCGAGCCTGTTGGGTGTGACAAAGTCCAATGGCACCGTCGGATCGCTAGCGCCACCGTTGTTTGGGCATTTCGCTTTCAGTTCACCGGCCAACTTGGGGTCCATGGAAGGGTCTTGCTTGTGCGTGGCATTGAAGGAGTACAAGCGGTTCGAGAAGGAGGAACAATGCGAGACTCCAATAGAATGCGCACCGGATAGTGTCACCATTTCGTCTTTAGAGAGGCCTTTTCTTGCAAAATTAGCTTCCAACTGTTGAGCATCAAAGGAAGGAGGAGGAAGATTCTGGGACGGCTCATCTCTGAGGGAGACTAGCCCATCGCGGCGACCGGCTGGAACGGCGTAGTTAATACTGCCGAGCTCGTAGGTACTGTCTCGGGCTGCGAACGCGAGAATATCGGCACATGAGACTGTCTTGGGGCATAAATACTCTAGCTCGGCTTTCGCCTCATCAATGACTTCAAAACCACGTAAGCTCGGGTTGTTCGCGGGATGTTCCTTCTCTGATGGGTTGCCTGGCGTCGAATCCAGCAAGATCGAAGCATCACAACCCTGTTATTGCATCGAAAAACATGAAAATGATCAAGATCGCTGACATGCATCTGCATCAAGAGCGCGGACTATTATGTTACTATTATGTTAGACTGACTTGAGCCTCACGGACATGCGATAGAAATGTGAAATGTATTCCATACTCCCATCTAACTCATATCCTTTGTAACAACAAAATAAATATCAAAAGAACGCTTTCCGCTAGGAAAAGTGCGAGAGTGTCACTAATACTTCACAAATGCCGTAAGAAGTATTTGCATACCCGAACAAAGCAATCATGGAAGTGCATTCTAATAAGCCCAGCGCCAATGCCGGGATTTTTGGCCACTGCCTTGTTCACGGCTTTCCGAACAATGGACTCCGCCGCCGGGCAAGTGGAGCGGTAGAATCCCACTTGGAGAGTTGCCGAACCCGAGTTCAGCATGGCGATGAGCAAGAAAACGACACAGAAGCCGAAAGAGGTTCCCATAGGTTTCATTTCAAAGAATGAACCAGGACAGAAGCTGGCAAAAGGTTACTGCATATACTATGGAATCGAAGAGTGTCGAATGCAAGATCAGTTGAGAAGTGCGAGTCTGGAAGAAGGTGCTAACGATATGGAGGAAGAGAAAAACCAAGAGGGTGATGGGGGAGAAGATGAAATGGGAAATGGGATTTTATAGATCGGCATTGGAGGGAACAATCACATTAAGGTAATATTAAAGGTCGGTTTTTGGTTGATTCGTAGAAGAAAGCGTGTCTTGCAGCCGCGCTTTTGCAGGCACATATAAGAACAACGAGAAGAAGAAGAAGAAGAAAGCTTCAACATGAAGGTGAACGAGTGTGGACTTTTTGAAAAGTTCTTCGTGAACTGGTCTTTTAGGGGAAGAAAAACAAGGCCCCCCTCTCTCTCTCTCACAAAATTTGCAGGGGCAAAAGCAGCCAATTTTGGCTGTGATTTTTAAGGGAAAATTGTCTGAAAAGTCATATAAACCATGTTAATGATTTTCGGCCAATTGAACTACATTAGTAAATCGTCAGTATTTAAGATTAAACAAAACTGAAAAATTTAGAACTGATGCCATTAAATACGTTTAGCGTTGTTTGAACAATTCAAATATGTCAACTACGTGATGGGACGACTGAAAAGAGCCCAGCGTTAAGCTCTTAACAGTTTACTATTTCTGATTTCTACTTTTATTTTAAGAATATGATCATTAAAAATCCTAAAACTTATTACGAAAATGTAATTAAATTTTAAAACTTGCAAAAATCACAATTAATCCCTAAAACTTATCAAGTTGGTACGATCAAGTTCTTCTATTAGTTCTATTAAATTTGCCTAACGAAAAATAATAACGTAGCTTCTTTTAATTTTCTCTCCTACGTGACAATAGTCTGCAAAACGACATCGTTTTAGATGATTTACTTATCCAAAAACCACGTCTCTCCCTCTTCACAATCGATCATCGTCTCCTTCCTTCCCCAGCTGAGAACATCGTATGAACCCTATGACCGAATCTCAACGTTCTCTCTGGACCATGTCCTTTGAATTCTATGGCCCAAACTCAACTTCGTCTCTCTCCCTTTGGATGAAATTAATCCTCGTCTCTCTTTGAAAGCTAAGCCCCAAATCAAGTTCGAAAATTTAGAGTTTCGTCGCGAGTTGGAGTTCGAAGCCTGTCGTGATTTGAAGTTCATAGATTTCAAGTTTGACGCCCATTGTGAATTCGAGTTCTCTTCTCCGTGAATCGTGAGTTCATGCGAGGACTTGTCCCGTGGGAGTCACTGTGCTTGATCGAGCCGCGTTGACGAAGGAGCGGCAACTATTTAGCAAAATACATTTGTCTACTGATCTCTTGTGCTCATATATAGCTATATAATCTGAAAAGGAAATGTCGATATGTAACCAAGCTTCTTTACCTTATGAAATTACTTTAGAAAGAATGGCCAAGCACCAATTGCTCCAGTGACATCTCCAACGGTTGGAAAGTTATCAATTCAGTATTCAGTGTAAGCCACATGGCGCTGAAAACCTCCGACATGACAATCCGAAAATTATCCATGTTAGCATGCCGTGAAAGATTGCTAACGACTATTGGATGTCACGCCAGCTACTTTTAATGGCAATAACCTCGAAACGATTACATTGAAAATTCACGCATACAATTGGTAAAATTAAAAAGTTCTTGATTGAATTGACATTCGTACAATAAATTTAGGACTAGTTGAGAATTATTCTCCAATGGTTTTGTACCTTCCACAAGGCCAAACTAGAGGTTCATCACTTTCCAAGGGATTTCTATATAATCTCTAGAAGTCTTATCATGCTGCTTGCGCTCCATATGGATCTTTACGAATGCTAGATTCCTTTGCCGCCTAAACAGAGGTTGAATCCTACAAAACATGTACTTTACCATTGATGTTGTCCACCAAATTTCGGAATTTTATGATTTTGGAAAAGTAGCTGGAAATGTAATTTTCAAAATCTAATGAGTTGTTCGATTATAGAGATAGATAGTTACGACCATGTTCAACGAAGTACGGACATACAACGACTACTTCTTGATCAACATTGATGGGATATGAAAGATCATTAATTTTTGAAAAAGCCATCCTGTTGAATTTGCACAAAAGATAACCTTTTTTATCACAAAAAATCATTCGGAGCATATTAGTAGTGCATTTCTGGACCAATTGGATAGGCAGAAGTCCAAACGAAAGTCGAGAAGATTCGTCTAAAATTTTCATATTTGGAGTCAACGATGTTAGAATGCACTCAAATTCGGTCAATTAAAGCAAAACAGTCGTCTTATCGATAACCTTTGGCATTGATTGATGATGGATTTTGGCGATCCGAGATTGTTTAGATGGTCTTTTAAATTATTTTAGTATTTTTTGAATTTTATTTTATTTTTAGCGGTAATTTTGTAATTTTACTAGTTTTTGTAACACCCTATGTAATTTTACTCTTTTAGTATTTTTGAATTCATGATTTTCCTCTCAAAGTAAGATTTTGCTTGATTTTCGTTGAATGCTGCGTCAAGTGGTATCAGAGCCTATGGCAACTGGCGATGGTCTTCGTGACGATGATCAAGAAACTAAAGCCCCTATCTTTGGAGACGAAGCGCTGCAACGTTTGGAGTAGTGTTTAATGGAACGCATAGATCAACGAATTAATCTAGGACTTCATCGCATCGAGCAGCGATTTGAAGAATTGGCAGATCGATTTGATGGTCTTGGCGTTGATGTGAAACGGAATCGGTGAAATGACAAAAGGCCGAGTACAGATCTTGCTCGCGGTGACCCTGTCAATAGATCTGTTCCTGTCCGTAGGTACAAATAACCCTTTGTTCTCGGAGAGTTCGGAAGAAGAAAAGCACGAGTTTCTGATGAAAGACATGCTGAATATGAAGATAGTAATCGTTATGGAGGAATTCGAAGGAAGCTTTATGATGATCACGATAGAAGAGATGGCAGACGACGTTACGACGATCGTGAAGGTGACGACTTTAAACTAAAAGTCGATATATCTTGTTTTAATGGGAGTCTAGGAATAGAAGAATTTCTAGATTGGATTGCTGATATAGATAGATTCTTCGATTATATAGGAACCCCTAGCGAGAAAAAGGTGCGATTAGCAGCCTGTAGATTGAAAGAGGTGCGTCTGCATGGTGAGAGAGACTGCAGAATAGGAGGGAGCGAGAAGAAAAAGAGATGGTGCGAACTTGAAATAGAATGAAGAGGTTGCTGAAGCAGAAGTTCCTTCTACTTGATTATGAGCAGATCATGTTCCAGCAATACTAGTGTTGCCAGCACAACAATCGAACTGTACATAAGTATACGACAGAATTCATGAGATTGGCAGAACGAAATAATCTATCAGAAATAGAGAGACAGCAGGTGGCTAGATATCTCAATGGGTTGAAACCCTTCATTCCGGATAAAATTGAGGTACAATTTTTGCGGAATCTGACTGAAGCTAAGAACATGACTAGAAAGGCAGAATTGATGCAGCAAAAATGGAGTAAAAAAGGCTTTGAAAATTATAGGGGTAGTAACTCATGTAGTTTCATGGAAAAGAGCGGCTTCAACAATCACTTTAACGCGGAGTGAAATCAGGGGGTTAAGGTGATAGAAAAGCGCCCTCTAAACGAGGCAAGGGACAAGGGGTCGCAATTACAAAAAACTGTGAACCCGAATCCTTATGCTAAACCGTCGGCGATTAAGTGTTACAGGTGTAATCAGGCTAGGTACCGCTCTAATGAATGCCATCAAAGAAAGACAGTAAACGTGACAGCAATAGAAGATGAGCAAGAAGACATATATTGCTGCGAACCAAATGGTGAGGAAGAATATTTTCAAGATGAGAAAGAGGAAGAAATAAATTGTGTGGTGCGTAGGATGATGTTAGCCCCAAAACAGGAGGATGATTCATAGCACCATCAGCTATTCCGAACCAAATACACTATTCTGGGAAAAATCTTTACTGTGGTCATTGATATTGGGAGCATGAAAAATATCGTTGGGAAGGATGCAGTGAAGAAGTTGGGGATACCTGTGGAGAAACATCCTAACCCCTATACATTAAGATGGATTAAATCTAGAGCAAAAAGCATTCAGGTAGTTGAACGATGCAAAATTTCATTCTCCATTGATAAGTATCATGATGAGCTGTATTGTGATGTGGTAGATATGGATATATGTCACGTGCTGTTTCGGAGGCCGTGGCAATCTGATGTGGATGCTCAACATTTAGGGAGGAGTAGCCAGTATAATCTGGTGAAAGATGGGGTGAAGCATACGTTGTTATCCCTGAAGAACAAAGAAAAATAAGTTGCAGATAATAATTTTCTTACTCTTACAAGGAAATTTGAATATGAAATTAAGGAGATTAGAGAATTCATATGCTAGTAGTGAAACAAGCGATTGAGACAGAGACTGAATTACAAGTGGAGGAGCAGCCTGTAGCAGTTAGACCTTTATTGCAAGAATTTAGTGAGCTGATGCTTGAAGAGATCCGAGATGGGTTACCTCCTATGCGTGATATTCAGCACCATATCGACTTAATTCCGGGTGCTAGTCTGCATAATTTACCGCACTACAAGATGAGTCCTAAGGAGAGTGAGATTCTAAAAGAGAAGGTGGAAGAATTGCTGCAAAAGGGGCACATTCTGGATAGCATGAGCCCATGTGCTGTTCTTGCCTTGCTAACTCCTAAGAAATATGAGAGCGAGAGGATATATGTAAATAGCAGAGTCATTAATAAGATAATTGTGGGCTACAAGTTTCCAATACCTAAGTTGGATGACATGCTAGATAGACTGCACGAAGCTAAGTGATTTACAAAGTTGGATTTGAAGAATGGCTACCATCAAATTTGTATTCGGCCTGTAAATGAGTGGAAGACAGCTTTCAAGACAAAGGAGGAATTGTACAAGTAGTTGGTGATGTCGTTTGGGCTTTCTAATGCTCCGAACACTTTCATGAGACTTATGAATCAGGTTCTGAAATCTTTTATTGGCAAATTCGTCATTGTTTATTTTGATGATATCCTGATTTATAGTAAGACTGTGGATGATCATTTAATGCACTTGAGTGAAGTGTTGACAGCTTTGCAGACTAGTAAGTTGTATGTGAATCTTAAGAAATGCAGTTTTCTGACTAATAAACTGTTATTCTTGGGGTATATTATTACTACTGAGGGAATAGAGGTGGATGAGACGAAGGTGAAAGCCATTAGAGAGTGGCCTACTCCAAGAACAGTTTCTGAAGTTAGGAGCTTTCATGGGTTGGCTACCTTTTATAGGCTATTTATTAGGAATTTTAGCACTATCGCAGCCCCAATTACAGAGTGTATGAAAAAATGTAGATTTTTATGAGGAAAGAAAGCCGAGAATAGTTTTGCTATTTTGTAGGAGAAGTTGTGCATTGCACCTATTTTGGCTCTATCTAACTTTGATAAGTTGTTTGAGGTAAATTATGATGTCATTGGAGTGAGTATAGGAGCTATTTTGTCTCAAAAGCGCAAGCCAATTTACTTTTTCAGTAAGAAGCTCAGTGATGCGAGATAGAAATAGAGCACTTATGACAAAGAATTCTACTCTGTCGTAAGGGCTTTGAAGACATGGGAGCGTTATCTGATTATGAAAAAATTCGTTCTTTATTCTGACCATGAAGTTTTGAAATACTCAAATAGTCAGAAGAGGATCAATAAAGATATGCATGTGCGTTGGTGTCAATTTTTACAAAAATTCCTTTTCAGATTGCAGCACAAATATGGTGTGCATAATGTCGTAGCAGATGCATTGAGCATTGAGGTTTCAATTAGCTGAAAGACCGTTATACAGACAATGATGATTTCGGATAGATATGGGAGACGTGTCCTGCTGGCCAACCTGTGCAGGAGTTTTATATTTTGGATGGTTATCTAATGCATGGTAATCAATTTTGCCTTCCTCGGACATCATTACGAGAGAAGGTAATTCCTAATTTGCGTGATGGTGGATTGGCTATACATTTAGGTCGAGATAAAACTATTGTTGCAGTCAGAGAGCGATTTTATTGGTCCCAATTGCGTAAAGATATCAGTAGGTATATACAGAAATGTTATATATTGCCAAACTGCTAAGGGGCAATCTAAGAATACAGGTTTATATATGCCTTTACCTGTTCTTGACAATATATGGGAAGATTTGTCCATGGATTTTGTGCATGGTTTACCGCGAACCCAAAGAGGCGTGGATTCTGTTTTTGTTGTTGTAGACAGATTTTTCAAGATAGCATACTTCATTCCTTGTAGGAAGACTTCTGATGTAGTAATTGTGGTCAGATTATTCTTTAAGGAAGTGGTTTGTTTGCATGGAGTACCTAAATCCATCATTTCAAATAGAGATAGCAAATTTATGGGGTATTTTTGGAGGATTTTGTGGAAGATGTTTGATACTTCTTTAAATTTTAGTAGCACAGCTCACCCGCAGACTGATGAATAGACAGAGGTGGTCAATAGAACCCTATAGAACTTGATTTGAAGCATCTGTAGAGATAAGCCGAAGCAGTGGGATATTGCTTTATCACAGCCAGAGTTTGCTTATAACAATGCAATTCAACATTTTACTAGCGGGTCGCCTTTTCTGTTATTTATACAAAGACGTCTCAGCACACTCTAGATTAGATACAGTTTCCTAAGTAAGCATACAAGAGTGTAGCAGTGGATCAAATGGCTAAACAGATTGTAGAGGTGTATAATGAAGTCAAACAAAAGCTGGAGGAAGCTAATCAGAAGTATAAGGCGGTCGTAGATAAACACAGAAGGAAGCAGGTGCTTGCAGTAAGTGATCAAGTCATAGTGTTTCTTCGTAAGGAGCAATTACCAGCTGGTTCTTACAACAAGTTGTAGCAGAAGAAGTATGGACCTTATATAGTCAACAGGAAGATCAACGATAATGCTTATGTTATAGATCTTCCTCGTAGCATAGGTATATCCAACACTTTCAATGTTGTCGATTTGTCACCATTTCATGAGTCCACTGAGCCGTTGTATATAGATTTTGATTCTAACTCGAGGACGAGTTTTTCCCAAGTGGAGGAGAATGATGCGGAGTATATTAGCAGTGTGTTTTTGGATCAATTGGATAGGCAGAGGTCCCAACGAAAGTCGAGAAAATACGTCTGGAATTTTTAGATTCACAGTCAACGATGTCAGAATGGGTTCAGATTCGATCGGTTGAAGCGAAACAGCCGTCTTATCAATACCCAATGTCTTTGGCATTGATTGACGATGGATTTTGGCGATCCGAGATCATTTAGATGGTCTTTTGAATTATTTTAGTATTTTTTGAATTTAATTTTATTTTTAGTGACAATTTTGTAATTTTACTAGTTTTGGTGTCAGTAAGGTTAACCATATATAAGCTTGTTTTGAGGTTTTTGGAGGACATAACATACTTTTATCAATACTAAATTCGTGATTTTCCTCTCAAAGCAAGATTTTGCTTGGTTTTCACTGAACGCTGCGTCAAAAAATGACTTACGAGAGTAATAGCAACATACATTGAACTTCAAGGTTATATGAAAAATTCCTAAACATACCCTTTTAGTGCTTACATACGATCAGCATACCCTCATTTGATTGGAACCCATGCTCCGAATTTGCACGAAGGCGAGGCAGCAGTTGATGCAGATGTCAATTGTCGTGCCATGAAGATCGCACTAAAACACAAGTCGAGTCAAAATCACGACAATTGTCGACCGTAGGAATGTACACAAACAGAAAAATTGTCCAAAAAAGTCTTAAACTTATTGCACCTTGGTCAATTCAATCATATAACCTTATATTTTGCCAATTAATTCATAAATCTTTTCATTTTTTGCAAATTAAGTACATCTAGTCAAGTTTAACCAGAAATCACTGACGTAAACATTAACCATCCAACGTGGCGTGACTACTGTTGATAGAGGCGATTTTTATATTTTTTTCAAAAAAATTCTGAACTTTTTTGTTTCTTTCTATTTCTCTTTTTCCCCTTCCAAGCGCAGCAAATGTGGGAGCGTCGAACCTGCCAATCGATTCTGAAGCTCAACTTTGAACTTGTCAATTGATTCGCCTTAACCCTTATTTCCGCATGAAAAACTAATTTCGAGCACAACTTGATTCAATGGAGCTTAACTGAAGATGTCGATCTACATAAGATTTGTCGATGTGGTAGACAAGTTATTGATTCATGGTTGCTAATTGACTATCTAGATGTCGATTTATAAGCTTGTTGTCGAATCCAAGATTATTAATCGACTACCTAGCAATCAAAAGTTGTCTGGACGAATTGCTTTGCTATTTGCTAATCTTCACAGGTATTTACTGAGCTACCCATTATGATGATTGAATTTAGAGTATTAGTTATTTTCTGGTCAAGCGTCTTTAGTCCTAGTTTTTCTATCTTAATTGTGTAGTAAGTATGGAAAGTCCAAATCCTAGCTTCTAGGTATTTTATCGCATTTTTTGGCATCAACGACTGTAATGTGTTTTCTAGTTCTTATGTCTTTATTAATTGGGCAGTTCTAATGTCTTCAACGCTTTGCCTATTTTCTATGTTCTAGTCCCTCTATAAATAAAGTGGGAGTTCTCAGTTGTGAGTATACAACAACTTGATAGATGTGAATACATGAGATTTTCCTCTGTGCGAGTGAACTTTGAAGAGTGGACGAGTAGTAACCAAAGCTTATTTATACTTGAAGAGTAGATTACTCCTCTATGGTGAGCCAAGAAGCACTTTATCCTCGGCTAATTTTATATTTTAGGTTTTGGTGGTGAGTTTCTCATATCTCAAAGTACTTTATCTTAGGAGGAGGTCCATCCTTTAAGCCTTGGTTATGAACTTCATTAATCCTAATCATTATCATTAGTTGACGGTGCATCCTTTATGCCTTGGTGTTGAGCGAATCTATCATGCATTTGCAGTCAACCATCGATATCCATCCTCATACACGCTGCTCTATTCTCGACTCCTTCTTCCATCACTTAAAACACATTTGCCTATACCAATTGGCCCTCTCCTATGATTGACAAGGGTCAGCTGATGACCCTCGTCGAACTTGACAAAAGAAAAAAATATATAACAATTAATTTTAAAGAAAATAAAATATTATCCACATCAGTATTGGTCATCTTATATGATACTACGGGCATCTACGTTAGCGATTTATGGTTAAACTTGATTGGGTGGATAAAATTAGGAAAATATTAATAATTTTAGTACTCAACTGACAAAATTGAATACTAAAAATTTTCAGCAACAAAAAAATGACAAAATTGAAAATTTGAGTATTCAATTTTCCCAACAAAAGACATCTCTATTGTCAAAATTTGTGTATAGCATTCACTCTAATGCCAAAAAATTTTGTTGACTCATTTAAG
Organism: Rhodomyrtus tomentosa; assembly: GCA_028455895.1. Taxonomy (NCBI): domain Eukaryota; kingdom Viridiplantae; phylum Streptophyta; class Magnoliopsida; order Myrtales; family Myrtaceae; genus Rhodomyrtus; species Rhodomyrtus tomentosa. The sequence continues at coordinate 26,551,195 of JAPCWY010000009.1, read as the reverse complement.
TGCTAAATCGGAGAAAAACAATATTTGAGTGCCAACAGCAAGAGATTCTGCTAAAAAATTTACGTGATATTTATATTTAAAGTATTTTAGTGCCACTTCATTTATAATTAATAAAGAAGTCCACATGGCAATTTTATTAAAAATTGAGTCCTAAAATTAAGAAAAGTTAAACAAATAATAGCTAAAAAATAAATAAATAATATTCTCGTTGCTGCTAGGAATTCTTTATTTTTTTTACATTTTTATATTTTATATTTTTTAGTTTTTATATTATTCTTTACTTTAAATTTTTTTTTATTGTTCTCGGATCCTCCAAAGAGTCATGTAGATCCACTTAATATTTTGGCAAAGTTTACCGGAGTTTACACTTAAATAATTATTTTTCAAAAAAATTGACACTCAAGTGATTCAAAAAAATATTTTGATACCAAAACGAACACCGTACACAAATTTTAGCACTTCTGTTGTCTTTCTGCCCAATTTTTCTTTTACAAACAGGTGATATGTAAATTCAATAAAGGAATAAATTCAGGTAATTTCGTTGAAATATTACCCTATATCGCTCGACGACACACCTTATATGCTCTTTAGTTTCATGTTATTTATTTTCCAGACTCTCACTGTATATCAGTTCAAATTTATAATTTACTTGATATTGGCCGCAAGTAAAGTGGAAGTTGCTGTAAAATAAAATCCAGCATGTAGAGAGCCCGAGAAGGATGAAAAGATGGAGACTAAATTAAATTTGGATATATCAAGCTTCTTAATAAATAGTTATATTTGAATCAGAGAAGAACAAAGATAAACGATCTAGAAAAATGATTCAGTAATATTGAGTAATTTCAGTAAAATTAATAAAGAACTGCCCATTTGCTTTGATATTTCCTAGCAACAGAATAATTTTAGATGTAATTATCATTTCGATGACAATTACTCTGTCTATCTGATAGAGAATATTTCTCTTTATGATTTTCTTCTTCCGTATGAAATGAAAAACAAAAGAGCCTAAATTTTCCTTCACAATGACTATTTTTTTTAGAGAATTAATATCACGAAAAACCCTAAACTGATAAACATGTGACAAATTTATCATAAACTATTCTTTTGACTACAAAAAAATCCTAAATTGATACACTTGTGAAATTTACCTCAAATTAGTACACATATGATAAATTTACCTTTCGTTAGTTTTTCTTAAATTTAAGCATCAAATTACTAAGTTGGATGACACATAACAGTTCACAGGTGTACTATTTTGAGGTATTTACCATCTATTTGTCACAAGTGTATTAATTTTAAATTTTTCGTAGTATTAATCTAATTTAACAAATGGTAAATTTATCACGAGTGTATCAATTTCAGATTTTTCATGGCAAAAAAAAATTATTTACAGCAAATTTATCACAAATGTGACAGTTTAAGGCATTTCGTGGTAAAAAAAATAGTTTGAAGTAAATTTATCATATGTGTACTAGTTTTGAATTTTTTGTGATAAAAAATAGTTTATGATAAATTTATTACGAGTGCATTAGTTTGAGATTTTTCGTGGTATTAACACCCCCTTTTTTAAGGTGGCAATACATGTTTTTTCTTCTTCTTTTTTTGGTCACTCACATTTTAACGCATTTTTAAAGGGGGAGGTGGTAAATGAGTTTTTTCGATTTTTTATTCAAGATTTAAACAGGTCAAAGTACATAAAGTCTATTTAGGATTCGGGAAAAAAAAGTCTAATTTGGACGTAAACCCATTTTTGAGTAAAAAGGAAGGTAACAACGTCCTTGTATTCTTAGCGTCGGATTGTACGCCTATTTTACCACGAGGAATTAACCACTCATCCCAATTTTTTCTTTTCTTTTCTTGCCGTGTTGTTTCCCCCTCTTTTCCCTACAAGTTGACATCGACAACGGTTTTTTTTTTTTTTTCCCGAAATCGACAGTTGAGTTTGGAATAAAAACAAGGAAACATTTCAAAAAATGGCTCGAAATGCCTTCATTTTCTCAAGGCAAAATGACACAAATAATCTCTAAATTTTGACAAAATATGTAATTTGGTCCATAAACTTTTAATTTATTCAATTTAGTCCCTGAACTTTGGCAAAATATGCAATTTGATCTTTAAACTTTCGACTTTTTCAATTCGGTCCCTGAACTTTTAGTAAATATTCAATTTAGTCCCTAGACTATATAAAAATGTTCAACGTTATCCATGATATTAAATTAACAAAAGGACTATATTAAATATTTTCATATAATTCAGACACTAAATTGAACATTTACTAAAAGTTCATGGACTGAATTAAACAAGTTGAAAGTTTAGGGATCAAATTGCACATTTTGCCAAAATTCAAGGACTAATTGAATAAATTAAAAGTTCGGGGATCAGATTGCACATTTTGTCAAAATTCAAGTACTATTTATGTAAATATTCATTTTCTCAAATAAGAATCTGAAGTGAATCTCATGTCAAATAAATATATGAATTACTCAAATTGTTTTAAAAAAGTACCTACCATAGGGCATTTTTGTCCTTTAATTTTTTTTTTTTTATGTTTTCCTTTTCTATATTTCCCCTTATGTTCATCATCTCCACCGCACATTTGAATCTTCTCCCTTAGTGGAACTAAGGTAAGGGATCCGGATCTGCTGCCTTAGTTTTTTTTCAATTAGCATATCCCCACCCTTGATGTAAGGGGGCAAGTACTATCAATGGTGGGGATGTGCTGCCTTAGAAAAAACTAAGGCAGCAGATCCCTATCCTTTTATTAGGGGTGGAGCTTTTTATTATTAAATGGAGGGTGGGGATCTCCCCGCCTTAGTTCTACTACGGCAGAGGATCCAAATCTCACATCTTCTTAGTGGGAACTGAAAAACGGATTTGGATTCTCCATAAACGCGTTTATCTATCGGAGCCACCACCTTATGCGGTCAACCCTAGTTACCACGGTCACAAACCCCCTCCCCTCCTGTTCATCATCTCCTCCAACACGTCTTTTTCATGGGGATGTTCCCGAAAGACCTACACAATGCCTTCACCTGTCAAAGCCTCCTTTTCCCGCCGTCGACGTCAATCACCACGTCCACAAATGAGTGGCATAGTCCGTGCTGCCGTCGACATTCTGATCAAATCCGGTGAGACTGACACCTCATAGTTGCTTCTCGGGCACCATGAAACTCTATTTGCTTTGCCGCCGCAGTCGACCTCAACGTTAGGCTCTCCTGGCTACTTTGTATCGATTAAGTTGCTATGATTGATCCCGGTGACCCGTATGAGCCGTGATCCTTTCATCGCGACCAATGCTGGAGCTTTTGCTCTCTCTTTCGTCTCGCTCAACTCTGCAGTCGAGTCCCCTGGTTTCTTGGCTAAACGAGATGAGAGAGGACAGGCCAAACAGGCTCTATGGCGAGTGGCAATGATGGCGGTAGGTCGAAACACGGACGAGGAGCGAGCGCGGGTTTGACATCCCAAAATTTAGGGCTAGAATAAGCTTAGGGTTTAGACTAATTAATGACAGCAGCAAAAGGGTCGAGATGAATAAATCTATACTTTTGAAAGTGCAAAAAATAACTACAACGAAATTTTCCTCAAATTACCAAGGGAGAGCACGCATCAAATAAGGAGCTCAAACTGTTAAGAGAAAGCACCTAGTCAGGAGGTTGGCTTTGATTTTATCTCAATTTCTTCCAAATAAAAAATTCACAAACTAATTTAAACATTGCTAAAATATTAACAATAAAATAAAAACGTAGTAATAGCAACCTATAAATAACATAAAACTACATAAATAATTCATACATAATTAAAAGAATATATTTAATACCGACAAAGGTGCCTGAGATGAGGAAATATCTCCTTCAATGAGCGAATGAGGCTGACGAAGAGAAAGCATCGAGCGAGGGAGAGCGAGGGTGAGCGAAAATGAACGAAAGCGTCCGAGGGAGAGAGATTCAAGGGAGAAGGGCGAGCGTCTAACACAGAGCGTCTAAGGGAGTGAGCGAGCGAGCATGCAATAGAGACTATTCTGGGGAGGAAAACCGTTCTGCTTTGCTTAAAAAGGAAAAGCCCAAGGCTCCGTCGGTGCCAGCGCTTGACATTCAAAATGCCGAGTGAGCGCTCGCGTGGCATTTTGAATACCAAGCGGGTCTCACTTAGACTGCCGCTCAAGAGTCAAATCTGTAATTTTTTTTTACCTAGTTTGGTAAATATATTTTTGAATTAAATTGGAAAAAAAATCCTATTTTTTTCCCTCTTTTCCGTTTTGATTTTTTTTTTCGGCTTTTCTTTTTATATTCATGGTGTGACCGACTTCCCTCGCTCCATTTTATCTTTCTAGGGCACACTTCGTTCCCTCTACCCTCCTCACTCTCTCTCTCTCTCTCCCTCTCTCGCGAAATCTCTCCTCCTGCATCGATAAATCGACGGTAGCCGGAGACGACGGAGTCACCGCCGCCATTTCCTTCCTCCTCCGTCGCCGCAACGAGCCCGGGAAGAAGAACTGTAAGCGTCTCTCTCTTTCGCGATTCTTGCTCTGTTCTTTGTTGCTTCCCTCTGCCTTTGATCGAGTAGTTTGATCTTCGCTCGATGGAACGGGGCTGTCGGTCCTCGATCGTTTGCGTTTTTGGTCGCTCCTTCGATTTCTTCCTATTGTAGCTCGTTTCACATCGTTTCTCGAGGTGCTAGGGTTTGCTCAAATGAGAGGCTTTTGCTGGATTTTGATCGCCGGTGGAAGATATTTCTTAGTGTTTGAAGGGAACGAAAAAAAAGTTATCCGGACGATTTTTTTAGTATAGGGTAGGGTGGCTCTGTTTATGAACTAAGGAGTGTAATCACCCACCCCTGGGGGAATGAGCGGGAAGGGAATACGCGGCCTGGTATGGCGTTCATATCTGGGGTTGTTTACTTTTCAATAGGTAGGATTATTATGCTCATGGAGTAGAAGGCGTGTCTATCTGAATGCTGGAGGAATATATGGAAGATAATGCAGGGAGAAACGAACCGACTGAAGATAATCAATAAGCTTGGGCTTGTTTTGTTTTGTTTTGTTTTGTGTTTTTTTTGTGAAAATTATGTTGGAGCTGTAGCTGACTTACTATTTTGCAGACAAATATCATCATTAGTATTTTTCGCTCGTAGAAATTGTGGCCTCGTGGTTGAATTCTTATGTGCCTGTGATCTTAATCTCTCATCCAATTAACCTTGCGAAGGGATGTAGATGAGTTGAGGTGCCACTTTAATTGTAACCTTGACATCCTGATCTGTTCTATAATGTAGCAAAGCAGTGGCTGCCTGTCTACCTGTGGATCGCTCATCTAGTGATTAACAATGTGCAAGATCTGACTTGGGCTATGCCTGCCACTTGCGTCACATCAGGTCGGATGGTTACGCTCATTAGGTTACAATCAATGATCTACTACCAAGCGTGTCTTAAATTTGTAGGGATATTTTGGACTTTCTAAAAAAGAGCCAATATTTACATCTACACTCTCCGCCAAAAGATAGTATAGGTAGTTACAGATTAGCATCTGTTTATGCTTTTTTTAACTGCCGTAAAATTGTTGACGTCATGACTATGTATCCATCACTGTGAAAGGCAGTTTGCATTAGCCTCAATACTGTTTCTTGTTTGAGAAGGATTAGATAGGAAAGAAAAAGGGAGATTAGGTCGGTATTGATGACGCATAATTGCTTTGCATGCAAGAAGATAAATTCTTTGAAATACAGCGTTATGATACTGCTGACATTATGGATGTAGTGGGTCTAGGTGTTTCAATCTCTAGACGTATTGCTAAACCTGGAGTCTCTTCTTCCATGAGTTTACTTTCATGTTTGATAAGGAAAATGTCAGATCTACTAAGAATTTTCTTCCTATAAGTCCTATGTTGTCTGTCCGATGGCTATGAAAAATAAGAAACATGTATTGTTTTGTGTTGACTTGTATTTGGCCTCTTGTCAGGCTGGTGTTGAGTGTGGTGTTAGTAAATGGGCGATCATCGGAGTGGAAACGGTCAAAATGTTAATGGAAAGGCTGCAGTGGCTGGACCTCTGTATAAGATTCAGTTGGACAATTTTGCCAAGCGTTTGAAGACTCTCTATACTCACTGGAATGACCATAGGAATGACTTGTGGGGTTCTTCTGATGTTCTTGCAATAGCTGCTCCTCCTAATTCAGAGGACCTTCGGTATCTCAAATCTTCAGCTTTAAACATGTGGTTGCTGGGTTATGAGTTCCCAGAGACTATAATGGTTTTCATGAAGAGGCAGATCCACTTTTTATGCAGCCAAAAGAAGGCTGATGTTCTTCGACCTGTTGAAAGAACTGCCAAGGAGGCCGTGGGAGCTGAAGTTGTGATTCATTTGAAAGCGAGAAGTGATGATGGGACTGCACTAATGGAGGCAATTTTCAGTGCCATCCGCTCTCTTTCCAAGGCAGATGGTCAAGAAGTACCTGTTGTTGGGTATATAGCAAGAGAGGCTCCTGAAGGTAAGCTTTTGGAGACATGGAGTGAGAAGCTTAAGGCTGCTGACTTTCAGCTTAATGATGTGACCAATGGGTTGTCTGAATTGTTTGCCGTCAAGGATGACGCTGAGCTTTTAAATGTGAAGAAGGCAGCACATCTGACTGCTAATGTGTTGAAGAATTATGTGGTTCCGAAACTGGAGAATGTTATTGATGAGGAAAAGAAAGTGGCTCATTCATTGTTGATGGATGAAACTGAGAAAGCTATATTGGATCCATCTAGAGCTAAGGTAAAGCTGAAGGTGGATAGCATTGATATTTGCTATCCTCCTATTTTCCAGAGTGGAGGAGATTTTGATCTTAGGCCCAGTGCTGCCAGCAACGATGAATTGCTTTATTATGATTCTGCAAGCGTGATTATATGCGCAGTTGGATCTCGTTATAACAGTTACTGCTCTAATTGTGCAAGGACATTCTTGATTGATGCCAATCCCCTGCAGAGTAAAGCGTATGAAGTGCTTCTAAAGGCCCATGAAGCAGCAATTGGCATGCTGAAGCCCGGGAACAAGCTCAATGCAGCCTATCAGGCAGCCTTTTCAGTAGTTGAGAAGGATGCTCCTGAACTACTACCAAACCTGACGAAGTCAGCGGGGACTGGAATGGGTCTGGAATTTCGGGAGTCAGGGTTGAACATTAATGCCAAAAATGAGAGAATTGTCAAAGAAAACATGGTCTTTAATGTATCGCTTGGTTTCCAGAATTTGCAAAACCTGACAAACAACGCAAAGAATCAAAATTTCTCTATGCTGCTTGCTGATACAGTCATTGTTGGAAAAGAAAAATCGGATGTTGCGACTCATATGAGCTCTAAAGCTGTGAAGGACGTGGCTTACTCATTCAATGAGGATGAGGAAGAAGAGGAAAGGCCAAAAGCCAAACCTGAGGCTAATGGTGCGGACCCAATCATGTCCAAGACAACGCTCAGGTCAGACAACCAGGAATCAAAAGAGGAGCTAAGAAGGCAGCACCAGGCAGAATTGGCTCGTCAAAAAAATGAGGAAACCGCACGGCGGCTTGCTGGTGGACGCTCGGGGACTGGAGACAACAGAAATGCTGCCAAGACTTCGACAGACCTTGTTGCTTATAAAAGTGTGAATGATTTACCACCTCCTAGAGATTCCATGATTCAGGTTGACCAGAAGAATGAAGCTGTTCTTTTGCCAATATATGGGAGTATGGTCCCATTCCATGTCGCTACCATAAGGACAGTCTCAAGCCAGCAGGACACCAATCGCAACTGCTACGTTCGGATTATTTTTAATGTACCTGGGACGCCTTTCAATCCTCATGATAGCAACACGTCCAAGTTCCAGGGCGCTATTTATCTGAAAGAAGTAGCTTTCCGTTCCAAGGACTCCAGGCACATAAGCGAAGTCGTGCAGCAGATAAAAACTCTGAGACGACAAGTTATGGCTAGAGAGTCTGAGAGAGCTGAAAGGGCAACGTTAGTTACTCAAGAGAAACTCCAACTTGCAGGGAACAGAATGAAGCCAATAAAGTTGTCTGACCTTTGGATCCGTCCTGCTTTTGGAGGTCGTGGAAGGAAGTTACCCGGTACACTTGAGGCTCATGTCAATGGTTTCCGGTATTCTACCACCAGGCAGGATGAGCGTGTAGACATCATGTTTGCAAATATTAAACATGCGTTTTTCCAGCCGGCAGAGAAGGAGATGATAACCCTTTTGCATTTTCACCTGCACAATCATATAATGGTTGGTAATCGGAAAACCAAGGATGTGCAATTCTATGTTGAGGTGATGGATGTGGTCCAAACCTTAGGTGGTGGGAAGAGATCTGCCTATGACCCTGATGAGATTGAAGAGGAGCAACGGGAGAGAGATAGGAAGAACAAGATTAACATGGATTTCCAGAACTTTGTGAATAGGGTAAATGATCTCTGGGGCCAGCCCCATTTTGGTGGGCTGGACCTTGAATTCGATCAGCCTCTAAGAGAGCTTGGCTTTCATGGGGTTCCCTACAAGGCTTCAGCTTTCATTGTTCCAACTTCGACCTGCCTGGTAGAACTAATAGAGACTCCTTTCCTTGTGGTGACACTGAGTGAGATTGAGATTGTGAACTTGGAGAGAGTTGGTCTTGGACAGAAGAACTTTGATATGACTATAGTTTTCAAGGACTTCAAGCGGGATGTACTTAGAATTGATTCCATCCCTTCTACATCTCTTGATGGAATCAAAGAATGGCTTGACACAACAGACATCAAGTACTATGAAAGCAGATTGAATCTGAACTGGCGACAGATATTGAAGACCATAACTGATGATCCACAGAGCTTCATAGATGATGGGGGCTGGGAGTTTTTGAATTTGGAAGTCAGTGACTCGGATAGTGAAAAGTCGGAGGAATCAGACCAAGGTTATGAACCATCTGATGCGCAGTCTGAATCCGATTCGGAAGAAGAGGCCTCTGATAGTGAGTCGTTGGTGGAGTCTGAGGAGGATGATGACCAAGATTCAGAAGAAGAATCGGAGGAAGAGAAGGGGAAGACGTGGGAGGAGTTGGAGAGAGAAGCAAGCAATGCAGATAGAGAGAAAGGTGATGAATCTGACAGTGAGGAGGAGAGAAAGAGGAGGAAGATGAAGGCCTTTGGGAAGGGCAGAGCTGGTCCTAGCAGTGGCATGCCTAAGCGAGCAAAGATGCGGTAGACGTTATTGGAGCTTGCTTAGAAATAGCTTTGCTTGGTTCGGTTCTCAGTTCCTCCTGTCTTTTGTAAATGCAGTTTGACTATCATATTTTGAATGGCTTAGGTTTGATCATCGAGATGCATTGTTAGTTTTCATTTGGCTTCTGCATGCATGTGAATGATACTGCTTTGAAAAGTAAACTATCTGCAATGTCAATGATTAAAGGAGAAATCTCTCTCCTCTCGACTGTTTAATTAACTTTGAACTGATAGTGTGATTGCTGCTTTTGCTTCCACTTCTTTGTCCATGATGATATGCATTGTTAGCGAATAGCGACATGTTCGTTTTGAAGGACCTCCCTGTAATGTTCTTTTGAAAAATCGTGTACGTCTGTAGTGGCATTGGAGCACGAGGTTAAACCAACATGAACTATACAGCTGAGTGGGTCAATTTTTGAGTGATTGGAACTTTTAATTAGGTGTTCTTTCCGGAGAACTCAAATTTGTTGCACAACCTTTATTTGATTGTTGATGATAGCTGTGTTGAGATTCCAAATAGCAAAATTGACGCCTTGTGCCTGTACGCAGGTCCTTTATTTTTGTGAAATTAGCTTGTGTTTAATCCACTTCGTGAGTTTTCTTGTCTTGCCCGCTGTATATACATTAGAAAACTTACCGTGCTCAAGTGAACTCCCCAGGTCTGCCCCTGTACGAGTACAATCACCATTGTCGCTATATATCAAGTGACTCCGGGATTGTTCAGTCTGAATCTTAGATTCACGTATGAGCAGAGCTGAGAGTACTCATGCAAACCTACCATGATCTTAAGTTCCATAAGACAAACTTACTATTCTCTCTTTTCCGGCTTTCCATATTGGAACGATGTCGACACACTTTAGGTTCATCACAGACACAAGTACTTCATCACTTGTCTGATGAGTTGTATGCTTCTTACAGCGGCATGAGTTGCTCGATTTGGACCCAAACAAGAGTTGAATGACTTGTCAACCCCGTACGTACACTAGATGCCCGGGAGAAAGGATATAAAGCTGTACTGAATACTTAACTATACAATAACCCAACAGATGAAGTGGAAGATCTAGGACGACGAGGCAAAGCTGACTTGCGACGCTCTGCGAGTCTTGAGAGCGATCGAATCGATCACATCTTCAGGAGTCCCACAGATCGATGCATGCCTTTGCCAAAACACCTTTACCTTCCTCCCTAATTTGCTACCCCTATTACTTTTATCTTTCTGATGTTGATGATGATGAGCTCTGGCTCCAGAATAACCGTCGTTTTCATGCTGATGGTATTGTACGAACTGGTCCAGTAGCCTGCGTATAGCCTCTACTTCACACGAGTCGAGCAGAGAATTCTCCTCAGGGATTCCTTGATCATCTCCTGGGGTCGCGGCGGTGGCGGCAAGCTCGGATGTGGCCATCTTCAAGGCTTCAAGCTTGTAACGAGACGGTTTAGGACTTGGGCTCGTGGCCGTACCGCAACATTCACGAATAGGCTTCTCCTCTGGCCCGGACCGATGGAAGTACCAAGCCCTTGCAGCTTCTTTGACTGCATCCATACCATCATCAATTCCTCTTGCTCTTCTTGTGACCTCCATACGAGTTGTTAGTTTTAGCTAAGAAGGAAGTTGACGGCGAGGTTCCGACACATTAGAAGGGTAAGTAGGAAAGTAGTGGAAGATGTTGGAGTGTGCTTTTACAAATTGATAAAGGGCATTGCAACTCCTCTTTTTATCTCATGAAAAGGTGATAAAACATTGCTCACGACCTAATCGTGGATGTCCTTTCCTGTGTTTTTTTTTTTTTTTTTGGGTCAGCATTCAACTGATGGGCTGTTTCATTGGTGTTGGCCATGTCAGCATTCGAAAGCATGAGGTGAGATTTGGCGTTTTGGGAGTATTGCCTTGTGGTGAAACTTCTCTGCTCCTCACTTAGTACATGATTGGATTAGTTAAATCCTGATCCGGATCCGTCATTTTCATTACGACTCATTGCAGTGTTCGCTTCTTCAGCCCATGGACTGTTGGAAAACACAGATCCGAGCCCTTTTTTAAAAAAATTATATGCCTCTATTTTTGTCACTCGTTTTGGTTAAGATACAACGTTCTCGTTTGCTGATATAGCTTGTTATAAACCACCACAAGTCGGGGCAAACGGCATGGCGTTACATCAAATTGCCCGTGGTCCGACCATGGACAGATTCTTTAAGCACATCGATCCATGTTGCGTATGTTCCATGCCGGGTTGATTCCATTCCTGGTGTTCTATTTGCGTGTTTTCTGCATGATGTTGCGGTATGCATTCGGCCTTAGCCGAGAGGCCAGGGAAGGTAAATTGTTAGGCTATACGTGAGAAATGCTTTACCCCATAAAGACAACTAGCTTGGATCCATTCTGCGCACAAATCCACTGGGAATGTCAAGACGCATCCAATGAAGTCAAGCACAACCGGAGAAACTTTTGCCAAGAACATTAGTCACCTTCCAAACAGAAAGATTTTAGCCCTGTCACCATTTATTTTCGGACAACTACAGCACTCAAATTAATACTGCAAGGAAGCAATATGCTCATCTGGCTGCAATCACCAGTCAGCATCCGCTCCGAAGGAACCGGCAAATGTTGCAAGAAAATGAAGAGAGAAAGAAGGCAAAGCTATTCTACTGGTAGAAACACCCGGCAACGAAAGACAAAAGGAAATAATTGGAAGGGTCTTGTTGACATCAATATTTCCCCAAGCTGATAGAAACTCTTTATGGTTTCCAGATAATGGTGGTCTCTGCAATCATGGAAGTGACCACATATGGGTCCATGTTGGACGCAGGTCTCCTGTCCTCAAAGTAACCTTTTCCAGCTTTCTCAGTGTCTCTTCCCACTCTGATCGACGCGCCTCGATTTGCAACGCCCTGCCGAAAAAACCAGTGTCAATCCACCGATCAATAAAGAATCTAAAGACCATAGCTTGCCCATCCGAATAGTGCCAAGTAGCAACAATAACCATGCTTAACATTTCACTTTGAGCAGCATCTGATTCTCCTTACCCATAGGAAGGTGTTGATGTCAGCTGTCTCATGGCGCCCAGTGAGACGGCGCTCGTTGCCTTCACCATATGCAGCTATGTGTTCCTTGTGCCTCAGTCCAAGCTTCTTTATTGCCTTTTTGATGATTTCATATCCACCGTCATGCCTCATTGACTTGGTGCTGCAACCCAGCCACAAAATTCAGCAGACATGAGCTACAAATCTTCTTTGCTTGTGCGCATGTGCTGACACATGTTAATATAGGATCGAATAGACAAGAATCAGTGATGTTTTGTTACCTATAATTTGTGTGAGCACCTGCTCCATTCCAATCTCCCTGGTGATAAGAAAAGCCGTGTGATGAACTTGAACTAGTCATGCATAAGCACCAAGAACAGCTAATATGAAGGGCAATGGGCTAACCTGAATAGGCTTGGGATCAAATGAAAGGACAACTCCAGCAATCTCTGTGATCCTCTGGTTACCCCAGCATGATTAAATAAGCAAACAAACTTTCAAGAAAATATTACTATGGCATAATAAGAAATAATGTAGGCTGTTGCATTACCTCCAAAATATAGCGGGCTACCCACAATTCATCTCCAGCTGAGATACCCACGGCAGGCCCGACTTGGAATTCCCACTACACAGTAATAAGATAAGAAAATGGGTGAGAATTGAATAAATTAGCTAGGAGGCAAGAATTGCATATGTAATGTGGCTAATTCCAAAAGGATAAGTGTTCCAACCTGACCAGGCATGACTTCCCCGTTGATGCCGCTGATGTTGATTCCAGCATACAAGCAGGCCTTGTAATGGGAGTCCACAATATCTCTCCCAAAAGCCTTGTCTGCGCCAATACCACAGTAGTATGGTCCCTGTTGAACCACAATTATTTGGCATACAAGATATGAAAGAATTGACGTCACATACGAAACATTGTAGACATATCTGCTACATCATCATGCATCAATTGAGCAACTCCATGTTCTGAATAAACTTGCAGGACTAGAGTATAAGATGCAATGCATGTCGTTTCTTCTTTTATTCGAAGGGATGGATGGTAAATGTCAACAGAGACGGGGCTTAAGCAACTGTGATTATATACCTGTGGACCAGGATAGCCACCGGCAGGCCACCCGACCGGCCACCTGACATCTCTCTGCAAAAGGGTGTACTCTTGCTCAATCCCGTACCTGCTTTCACGTATTAAAAACCCGTATGAACGGTAAGGAGTCGATTTGGAAAACAAATTACAAACGAAAATGAGAAAACACTACGAATGAAATTACCAGGGCTCTTCAGCAAGGACTTCAGGATGGCTGAATATCTTGGCAGCCGCATGCCGCTTGTTAGTCGGGATTGGTTCTCCAGCCGGAGTATAGGCATCGCACATGACCTAAACCAATGATGTTTCCTTAAAAACAGTGCTGTAACATTATAATCAAAACCGATAAATGGAGAACTCATTCCACTAAATAGAAAAGGAACTCGCCAGGATGTTGTTGCCTCTTCTAAATGGATCCTTGAAAATTGCTTGGGGACTGTACATGTCATTGAATCAATACCATGACAGGTTAGAAGTCAAACAGTATTCAAGAAACACACAAGAGCTCTCACAAAACCATCATTGATCTGACTAAATTTATAGCAAACGGGAAGAGACCTATGGCCATAAACAAATTTCCATGTGGGGAAATAGTACAAACACTTACTATAGGATCACTTCACTATCTTCCCCAGGGGCCTGATTAGTGCTCGAGCCGTCATAGTTCCACTTGGGAAGTTTCGATGGATCGCCAACGGGACCATTAAGTGTCTGTAGATAAATCGAAAGAGGAGTCCACATCAGGAAAGGAACATATTTACGAGCTACCGAAAAATCGATCATTGATCATCCAAAGAGAGAAACTCACCCTTGCTTTGCTTCTGAGGTCCATACCGGATCCCCCAATCCTTTCCGAATTAGCCAAGACATAAAGCATCATCAGATACAGAAAAAGACTGACTTCAGAACATAATGAACAAAATCGGATGTAATTTCCTATCAGAGTTCGAGCCTTTTAAAGCAAAAGCATCAAATTACTATGTTTCGTCACATATCTTTTTTGAGGGGGAAAAAAGAGCTTCAAAGGAGAAACCCCATGTACAGGGCAACCCAAAAAATTGCTCTGTTCTAGCGGCTAAAAGAACAAACAATTAGCCTGCGTGGATAACGGAGATCAAATCTGACTGTATCTGAAAAAACCACTCGGCTCAAACACATTAATTTCTTGGTCTCACCAATCAAGGACAACACGGAAGCCCCCCCCCAAAAAAAAAGTTCCTTCATTTTTTTTTTCCCAATCTAGTGGGAAAAAAGTCCAAAGAACACAAAAATAAGACAATTTAAGACAAAAGAAGCCATATCCAGGAACAAAAGGAGTTCAGACCTGGAAATATAACAAAACAAAATGCCTAAGATCAGGAACTTCGAGAAGATAGAGAAATCAACCGTACCAAATAGAACAAGAATACCCTTCTTTTTTCCGAGTGGATTTACACGGAGAAATGCGAACATTAGGAATCAAAAACCCGAACAAGCACGCATCGATCACGACGCGATCCATAAAACAGAGTACTTGAGTTCAAGAAGCAGAGATCGCGATTCAAAAGAACAGAACCAACCAAGAGCAGAAGATAAAGCACAGTGAAACGCCATGGCATGGGCAGGGTAGTACAGCTGAGGATTAGCGAGAAGTGAGCGGAGGACTGACCATATGTACTCGGCGATCACCTTATCGGTGGTGTCGGAGAGGTTGAGGTTCAGGAGATCTGAAAGCAGCGACATGATCACAGAAAAACTGAAGAAACAAAACGAAATATCTCACTCTTTCTCCACCCCCTCCTCGATGGATGTACACGATGCAGAGCCGCGCGAGCAGAGGCGAGCTTTGCTGCGTTATATAGTGCGGGGCGCGAGTTCCAACTTAAAAACCGGAAAATCCCATATCTTTATTTTCTTTCTATTTTGTTTTGTTTTGTTTTAGAAAAATCTTTATCATTTGATAATTCATTTGAACGCCGTCCGGATTTCTTTTTTATTTGGTCAAATAAAAAAATAGATGATAATTTTTCTTTCCACAATCAACTATACTAAATTGTATTTTGCTACAATTCATCGCCATGTGCCTAATATTGCGATAGCTTTTTATGACAGTTTGATTGGAAAAAAGTAGGATGAAATTGTCAACAAATTTAGGCCATTCATGCTTTGGGCGAAATTTGCATAGCAGACTGTTTCGCATATATAACAAACAACTTGATTTATCTGAAATATTACATCAATGTAACCTCAGCCTTCTAAATACTTAATGAGCCCCAAGCACCGTCCACACCTCAATTCTCAAAATTGTAATCTCTAAAACTACTCGTAACTGCTCGTTATCGTTAACCGCCACTCTTATGGTTTCGAGTGCTGTCCCTATCCATGTTAATGCCATCGACAATCTGATGACCGCTGCGAGGTGGCTGGGCTTTGGATCTATGGTAGACATATTCCTTCTCCATCCAAGCCCTAATTATGCCTAGATTGAGATTGTGACAACTGATTTAGAATTTTCTAAATATTATAGTCATTTAAATATATACACAAGTCTTTAAACACACAAATATTAACAGAAAGTCATTTAAAGGATTTATAATCTTTTATGATTTTTTTAAAAGATTAAATAAAAAGTATATTTTGTGACGAATAATGTCAATATAAAATTTGGATTTGTAGGTAATCAGCTCGAGTCAAGCATGGGTAACAAAATAATTCTTCTTCTTCTTTTTTACCAAGAATGTACCACTTTCCTGTCATTTCTTTCTTTCTTTCTTTTTCTCACTCGAGAGGCATTAATAATTTTAAGCTGCGACCTCGTGTTCGACAACTCAATTGAACCTCGCGAAAGAACTAAACACGAGGCGGATGAGTTTTTACAATTCCACAAAATGAATCCGATGGGAAGTTATATAATCAGAATTGTCTTCGTAAATAGGGCAAGATGCACGCTTTTAGGTTTAATATTGTAAACACGATCCAAACTAAACAAGATTGAGTTTTCTTTTTTTCTTTTTTTAATAATGTTGTAAATGATTGATCAAGTTTGGCACGCTTCCTCTGAATTCTCTTGCATGCAGCCTCCTTCTGTTTCGAGGGAATTCCCCCAAACCCACCCCCCTCTTTTTCCCGAAGTAAATATTGACTAATGTCGAGACAACTCTCCAATTTATCCAAGAGCAAAAAAAAACAAAAACAAAAAAAAAAAATTCTATCCCCACACAAAAAAAAACTGTACGGTGGTGGGCCCCACAAATATAATTTTTTTTTTAGTGATAGGACAAAATGTCAAAACAACACAAATAATCTCTAAACTTTAACAAATTATACAATCTGACTCATCAACTTTTAATTTGTTCAATTCAATTCATGAAATTTAGCAAAGTGTGCAATTTGATCCATAAACTTTTGACTTGTTTAATTCAGTCCATGAACTTTGGCAAAATGTACAATTTGATTTATAAACTTTTGACTTATTTAATTCAGTCCCCGAACTTTTAGTAAATGTTTAATTTAGCCCATAGATTATATGAAAATGTTCAACGATATCATTGATATTAAATTAACAAAATGATTATATTGAACATTTTTCTATAATTTAGGGACTAAATTGAACATACACTAAAAATTTAGGGATCAAATTACATATTATATCATATGTGACTAAATTAAATAAATTAAAATTTTAAGGATCAGATTGCACATTTTATTAAAGTTTAGGAAATATTTATGTAAATATCTCGAGAAAAAAAGGAAAAAAAAATAAAAATAGATAAAGGGTAAACGATTTCAAGAAAAATTTTATGCTGATCGTATGGTGGAGTGTTTCTAACCGGAGATTTTGTCGGTGGCCCGGTTTTGCCCTTTTTATTTTTTGTCCTTTGTTTCTTGATTTCTTCCGGGCAGTTTGCGTAGCGTCAAATCAATCTCCAAAAAACAAGAACGAGTTCACGCATCTCTCTCTCTCTCTGTTCGGCCATTGTTTTGGTCCCAAAGTCTGCATCGAATTTCCCAATCAGAACAGAACAGAACAGAACAGCTGGTGGGAGTTCCTAAAGGATAAAGATAAGAAAGATAGTCTAAAGAACGCTTTGGCTTTGCTGCTCTCTCTAACTTTGATGCTCATCTCTCTCTATGTCCATGGAAAGATCTGACAGTTTTTTTTAGAGACTTGCTGGGGCAAATACCCATTAAAAAAAAAAAAACATGCTTCCGCTAAAATTTCATCTAAAGAATAAAAGCACTTGAGAATGATATCCAAATTGTAACATAAAAGTAAACTTAAATTTGCAAAAAAAAATATATATGCTAATAGTTTTCTATGTTTTCTATCTAATTTCTTCCTATCGTACATGCATTTTAGTTAAATTTCATCTCCTAAACACTCTCACGTCTCCTCTTGTGCATTTGACATTACGCGTTGTTCAAGTTTTGTATGTTCGACTTTACAAAAAGCGACCACTTTCTCGAAACCGTAACTGATACAAAAATTCCGATCTATGCCAGTAAAACACATATGTCGACAAATGAGAGAATGTCTCCTTTCGTGCTCGCTATATGGCGCTTTTCTTTTCGCCCCCTATGTTTGCTACATGGAGAGACATCCGGGACAGTTTTAGCACGGTGTCTCGCATCCGTCCAATAAGTATTGGTTTTACTAATATGTAATCCATAAAATTCATCTCCTAGTGAGCTTCAAACAATAAAAGAGTAAAGATAAAGTATCTTTAGCGCATTTTGAAATGATAATGGTACTCATTGACTTTGAACGAGTTTTGACTAATCCACCAACGAAGATATAACTCGAAAATTATTGGTGGCCCTAATGGGAAATGGGCAGGATCTGAACATTTGATTCTTGGCCGCATAATTTTGAATTGAAGATTGCGAGATGCTTGTCAACAACTCATGTTTCAAAGTCTTCAGATTAGAGAGAGAGAGAGAGAATGAAACTTGTACATCATATATTTGACGTCATAAATTGCCTATTGTTTTGACCAAAAATTGTAATATAAATATGCCATCTGAAAGCATTTTACATTCATTATATTCTTCGAGGGGGGTGTATATTCCACCATCGAAAAATTCACAATAAAATAATGGTGGCCACCTAATTGAATGGGACGCCCGGAATCTCCTCTTTGGTCAGACTATACAGGAAAGATACTCTTCTTATAATAAATGTCGATGAATGATTCTTTTTCGGGTGCCAGCTAATAAGGTCACGAACGTGTATTAAAATCGTGGGGCCGATAAAATGTATTTATACACGGCTGTTTGACATAACTTTATTGTTTGCTTTTTCGACTTTACGAATGAGAGATTGAAGCAAACGTGACGCAAGTGGAAACCGAAAAGGCCAAAAGAAAGTTAGATTTAGCGCCAATAGAAAACAGCATATCCTAAGGGAAATATTTTGTGAGATCACTAATCACAGTCTTAAAAATTTAAATTATTAAATAAAAATATAAATTAATATTTGAATATTCTAACACGACGGACACTGCAGAAAAAAAAAATCTTATATGTAAGTTTTATTTTTACTTGAAAAAAACTTATTTAGCAAATGCAGCCACGATATAAAACATACAAATGGTTTTGCTCCTTTATTGTGTTCGAATAAAGCGAGTATTATGACCGATTTTGATAAATCAAATCAATAAAATAACAACAAATGGCAATGAGATTCATGAATGGCCCACGTAGTTTCATCTAATTTCATGCAGTTTTCACAAGTTGATTGACCTTATCTATTGTATTGTTCATTGACAAGTCTCCTACGTGAAATTTCTTTTTACAAGATGATTGACCTTATCAATAAAGTGGTTTTGTACCTTCAAAAGGATTTTTTTTTTTTTTACAGAATATTAATGGAAAAAAAATCTCTTTTGTATTATTGAGCAAATATTACGTGAAGGAAATGAGAAGAGCTTTTGCTGATAATAAAGGAAATCCTCCCTTTTGTATTGTGCTGTTAATACGTCACGATTGAAGACGACTTTCATGTGTCTATCCAACAGCTTGACGTGCATTTGATCCATTCAAATGAATAAAGAAAAGCCAGTCTCATATTCCATTCCACACGTAATCTTTGTTTGGCGGAGCTCGTCATTTGACCTTCTTTTGTACAACAATGGTTAGACACACTTAAGAGTTTACTAAAAAGATTCTTCTGTAAAGTAACGCTACGTGGAGTGAAAACTTTATTGGGCTTGTCTCATATCAGCTGTGGAAAGGGCTGATGATCGATTTATAAGTATGAGATAAAATCTCAACTTTTGAGTTAGTTTTTAGAATGAAAAAGGCTCAAGATCATCCGACACTGATATTAAAGTTTAGATTACCAACAATTCTAGACTCAATAGTCACATAAAAAATATATGGATTATCGTTGCCGCCCCCGACTCAGGGCTCGACGTGTGAGGAAAAGATTGTTGGGGTTATCGGTTGTGGAAGGGGCTGGTCTTCACTTATAAAGTGAGGAAAAACCTTAACATTTGAACTAACTTTTGGGATGAGAAAGGTTAAAGTTTGGACTATATGATATCTCCGGTGTTTGTGTATATATATAAAATGAACTATTGTATATTTATAAAAAAAAATTTATTGTACACTTATGGCAAAAGAAAAACTATTATAGACGTTCCACCCACGGTAATTAATTATTTCTCATAGGAAAAAGTGCTAATTCGAAATCTAATCTGCGTTCCTTGCAATATCATACTTGATTGGAAAGCCCTATATGTATTTTGAAGGCAACAAAATATTACGCGAGAGCTAATTTGAATGTTTGAGCGGGTAGACGAAATATCCTCTTCACAGACAAGTTCACATGGCGATGATGTTAACACCAAGGACGTTTGTGCTAGACAACTCCCTTTTTCTACGAATGGAGAATAGGCTACTAGGTTCAACGGACCAATTAAAAGGAGAACAACCTTGTAACATGAGTACAAAATATGCTCGGATGCTCGGAAGGACCTTAGCGCGAGAGGTTAACAGAGAGAGAAATTAGTAAATAGTCAAATCTAGATGGACTGCATCATAGATGCAAGTTCACCTGTAGACAGAGTGGTCACTAACACGTATCTGAAAACGAAGACCCAACCCTATACCAATTTGACTCAAATTGCAATCGGTCATTTGGAGTCAAATTTTGGAGAAGTCAGATGGGATGTGTCATTTTTGGCTCAGTAAAGAAGTGTCATTTCGTGGGGCGTTAGCCCACTGCGGTTGGATTATGGTTTTCGTGAATGTGACATGTGTCGGCCGCCGGTGATGCGTATGTACACGTGTCAACTGCTAAGGACAGGTGTCAACGCGTGGTGAATCAGCCGTTGACTCGTCCGAAGCTAATTGTGTTTACTCAACTTCCCTTATATAAACTTCTAGCATCAGTGCATTTCAACTACGATCGTCAGAACTCGTCGTTACTTCGCCGTAGTGCACCCTCAAGCCGTCTATGCCCTTTATGTCGCTGCACCGACGCCGCCTTGCCATCTTGCTCGATTCCTGACCATCAAGGCCGGCGTGAGGAGGGTGGTGCCGCCCAAGTTGGATTGCATGCACGCCAAAGGGAAAGGCAATTTGAAGATCGTTCTTATGTCACTTCTACTTCCGTTTTCCTTGAATTCGAAACTAATACAAGTGGATTTTTAACTTTTATAGTTTGTTTGAATTGGATTTAGAATCGTACACAAATGGTTTAAAATTCTAATTGTATTCTTGAATTCTTGCTTGATATGCATGATTTGTATATTGAATTTCTGAAAATGCATAATCATGAGAATGATGCGATTCACTCGTTTGCATTAAATCTTCCGAAAGCTGACAAGAGTAAGATTGTATTGTGTATGCATTGTATGTGCCTTGCATGACATTTCGTGATGAAACAAGACATATGACATTATCCCATTGTGAGGTTTATTCGACGATGCCCCGTGGAGCCGGAAGGAATTCAGGATGCCTTCGATGTTGTTTAATCAGAGATGCCTTCACTCTTATGAGCTTGAGATGTCTCTGGAGTGAGATGTCGTGTGAGGTTTATCCGCAAGGATGGCACATCCGTGTGAGGTTTAACTGCGAAAGAGCCGGAGTGCATTGCATGCGAATTCATGAGTTTTGGAAAGAAATCTCATACATTAATTGCTTTATACGTGTGCCTTGGGACTCACGAATTATTGATGCTATGATTTGATTTCAATACTTACATTCTATTGGGTTAGACTTACATTCGCGGAGCGGTTGAGCTTTACCCCTCGTGGGATAGCTATTTTTCAGA
This sequence comes from Rhodomyrtus tomentosa, assembly GCA_028455895.1. Lineage (NCBI taxonomy): Eukaryota > Viridiplantae > Streptophyta > Magnoliopsida > Myrtales > Myrtaceae > Rhodomyrtus > Rhodomyrtus tomentosa. The sequence continues at coordinate 26,529,636 of JAPCWY010000009.1, read as the reverse complement.
ATAGCATAATTAGCCAGGGATGTCGACTGTAAGGAGAAACCCATGGATGTTGGTGGGGGAGATGAAGTCCTGCCAGAGGGGTAGTTATGGTATCTTGTAATTCTCCTAGGGCTTTTGAACTTTTGTAAAGAACTAGGTGATAGACATATGTATATATACACTAATTTAGTTTTTTGTGAGTCTGTTGACTGTGATTGATGTGCGCTATCTGGTTAGTTCAACCCATTAAAGTCATACCCATTCTTTATAGGCATGCTTACCGGTTGGTGTTTTGTTTTCAATGTATTTGTACATGTATGGCCGTCCCGTTTGATTTTTCTATTTAAGCTTTCCGCATGCGCCATTGTACTATGAATAATGAATGTTAGTAAGCATTCCTAAAGTAGTGGAACTGGGACGCTGCAAGGGGCGACAATTTGACCTGTTTTGAGCAATGTTCGTTAATTACCTGCAGCGAATGTCATGAGCTAAAAAGACAGCCCTTGCAACGGCTACTTTGACTTATTTGAAATCTTCAACATGCGGAGAAAGTTTGGAGGCCTAGAAATCTGCAACAAAGCGGGAGTTGAAGGGTGGCTAGGGAGATCAAAACTCTCAAACTTCTTCTTGTTGATTGCGTTTTTTACCCTCTCTTTGGAATTGTGATTGTGATTGTAAATTCGGAGAGAAAACAGTCAAAGCCTTTAAGGATTACATTAGAGTATCTTAACGTAATTTCTAATTAGGATGTTAGAGCTAGGAGAATTATGTAGGTTGAGTGAAAAAGTCGAATCACTATAAATTGATTAGCAAACTGTTGGACCGGCGGTTTCGGTTCAAGAACCAATGGCTCCGGTTCCACAAAAAGGCGGAATCGGCGGTTCCAGGCCTATTCCGGTTTTGATTTCGAAATTTTAATTTTATTTTTGAAATAATAAATAATGAAATAAAATTAATAAATTATAAATTATAAATCATAATCAAATTATACATTGTAATAAAATTTAGAAAAAAGAGAGATGAAGAATAGGTTTAAACTTAATGAATTATCATTAAGCGTCTACATATCTTTTTGGGATAGAAGAATCAAAATCCATGCAGTTCTCTTACCTTTGGTAACTGCAACTTACTTCATCGTCAATCGTTGCTACCCATTGTTGTGGTGGCGGTAGTATCTTCACATTCTTCACTGAAGAATTCGTGTTCTTGGTCCAGCTCTTGTTGTCGAAATCTAGCTTTTATCCAATCATCGACATAAGCTTGAATCTTCACACTTTCCAGACTTAATCTTTAACGGCGGGAGTCCAAAATTAATCCTCCAACGCTAAATATTTGTTCAACTACCACTGTTGAAGAAGGGCTCGCTAATATATGTCTTGTGATGAGGGAGAGAACTGGAAATTGAGTTGAATGATTCTTCCACCACTCAAGAATATTGAAATCTACGCTGTGTTCGAAATCACTAAATTCAAAAATAATTGTTAAATAATTTTTTAATTCGAAAATACTACCAAATGTCCTATTTTGTTTTTTTGCCTAATCATGAGCATTTTATACTATATACTAAGTAAAACATCTGTATCGCTTCGTGAGACACTATGTTGGATAGATCCATTGTCACTTAAACCATATCTACCACAAAATTTATTATGTAATGCCACTATAGCTTCTTTAATCTCTCATTGTATAATTGAAATATCTATTACTTCATCCAAATGTAAACAATCATAATAAGAATCCTAAGATAATCTAATAAATCATCTAATTTATTACGTGGATAAAAAACAACGCCAGCTAAATAGACAAGAGGAATGTTGATATAATAATGCAAATATTTTTCTCGCATTACTAAAATATTCGAACCTAATTCAGTATTTTTTTCATATTCATTAAAAACACCAGCAATATTAACACACTCTATTAAAAATAAATATGTAATATGATAATAAATACCAGATTAAATATTAGTAACATCATTAAAATTTTTCAAAAAGTCCACTTTTTTTTTGTAAATGTCTCAATATTGCGGAAGTAAAGTAATTTCGGGAACAATATTCAAAATAAAGGAAATAATAAATCTTTGTAATAAAAGTTTAAAATAGTGTCACGCCCCACGTCCTATTTGAGAGCTCGCAACATCCGAACTTAACCGCTCAAGTTCCAGGATACGACCCATGACGGTACACGTGATATGAATTACGCATGCGGGAACGAGATAAACATACATCTCCAAACAAGCAAAAAGGAAACTTGGGATAATGAGAGCATATATGTACATAACATAAATATGGGCTTATACAAAGATCTAAGGTCAAACAAAAACCTTCGGATGAGTCAGGGAAGATCGAGGACCAACTAAAAGACAACAATTTCCTAGGTCTTCAAAAGCTGACATGTCATCGAAAGCCACTTCCAAAAGACAACCCCAAAAAGATCAGAAAACCCCTAAGATGAACTACTAGCTTCATCCACGTCTTCATCCTTGTCTTCAGCTGGGTCGTAATCAAAAAAGGTTTCAGTGTCCACCTCTACAGAATCATCCTCCATGGCGTCCTCCAGCTCGTCCTATGACGCAGAAATTTCTATCGCTTCAACCTTATCCTCAGCAGTAGGGGTTTTCTCTTGCATGTTCCACGATCGTACTACGGACACTTCCACCTTTATTTCATCGCGAATGGGGTGGCATCAACTGGGCACTACACCTCGAGGTACTCCCGTGGGCTTTAAGGGACCTGTAGTATCCTCGCCGACTTTACGAAACCATGACTCGAACTTATGTGGCTTCCAATCCTTTCCTCCCTCATCGACTCAAATTACAGTAAATTTCCTAACGTATACAGTCCCCTGACCATCAAGAAACTCGTCAAAATAAGTGGTCATCTCCTTAGGATCGCCTAGGTGGGTCGGAAATATCCTTCAAGACTTGGTGTCTGAAAAGTAAGGTCCCATGACGGGGTGAGATTTACATGTCAGTAAGCTAAGTCATAAATCTAAGTTAGATCGACAGTACACTCAGACATAAATGAAGACTATGAGTAAAGGCATGTCAACAATCAGCATAGGCATGTCAACAATCAGCATAGGCAAGCATTCGTCATAGTGTAACATAGAAAGACATATGGTAAACAATCATCAAGATGCACCATCGAGACAACATATAATTCACAACTCAAGACATGCAAGAAGATACGAGATCAAGCTCAATGTGCTAATACCACGGCTCATTTTATCATCCTTGCCCGCGTCAAAACGCCTCAGGCTTGGCCCGCGTCATAACGCCTTAAACCATGACAATCCACAAACCAGCGTTAAACGCTTCAGGTTTTCAATGTCATTCAAGACTTGTGTTAACACATGTATAATCTTATCCCGTGTCTCTACGTATCAGGATATCATTCATTTCAACCTCGCGTTTCGATGCATCAGGGTGGCAAAAGTCCTTTAACTCACAAGTTCTTCTTCCCTCAAAACTTCATAATCGAGTACAATTTAATCCTTCTCAAAATGAATCTATAACATGCGAGATAACAAGATTGACCACTCACCGGGCTATATCAAACTCAAAACATATACATTAGTTGAGAACTAGCGCAACCACATAGTTATGAGAATAACAATTTCTCATCTTAAGGAGTACACATGACTCGCGCTTGATCACCTCGATCAACAATGAACATTCAACGCGATAACTTCACAAACATTCATCTAAATAAATCCCGATTCGTCCAGTAGAGGCCTATCTTCTTAACAAAGGCTTAGGAACTCCTTACCTTTCAATTAGTCAATGCAAATCCTTCCAAAAACTCCCCCAAGAATTCGGCTTTCGAGGTCCAAAACAAGGCAGCCACGTACCTAAAGAAATTCATTCTATTAATCAATTTTTCTTTTTCAATTCGCCAATTCACAAGGCAAACACCTCAATATCATCTCAATTAACATCCTAGTAGGTTCTAATGACGAATTTATGGCACGGCAACAACCCCAACAATCCTTAAAGTTTCGATTTATTCACACTGAAACAGGGCAGAATTCGATTCTGCCCTATACTCCTCTAATCAGCCCATAATTCAACTTTAAACCTCGATTTACCATATAATCCACTTGCTAACACGTTGTTCCATGTCTATAGGAGTCTCACCGAAGATTTTGGAGTGAGTCAACGTCCAAAAGCCCACAAACAGTCCCGGTTTCGTCAAGTCCATCGGAGGTCAGACCTGTCTTCGGGAAATCATCACAAAACGGCTATGGTTATCCTTCAAACTCCATCAAATCCACCATTTCAACTTAGCTAATACTAGTACTATAAGTTAAGAGATCCCCGCCGAAAATTTGAAGCAAAACGAAGTCTTGGAGTGGTCGAACGAAGACTTACCCCTAGTTGCGTCCAACTATGTTCGGTTTTGGGATTGTGGCTGGCCAGAGTTCCTCCGGTGTCCAACGGCCGAACAACCACGGGAGTTTGTAGGGGAGAGGCTGAGGGTTCTGTTGGTGGTCGGCGCGAGGCTGGATGGTCTTCGGAAGTGGCAGTTGTGGGTGGCGAATTCGACGGGCAAAGCTAGTCGGGCGAGCAGCTCGGTGAAGAAGAAGAAGAATGAAGAAAAAATGAGAAGGAGAGGAAGAGGAAGGATTCGGCTAAAGCAAGATGATGAAAGGCTATCCACTAAAATTCATCTTGGTCAACACAAGGAATGGTAGGTTAAAAGGTGTTTAATTAATGCCTAATGTTCTCATGAAGACACTTGTCTTCTTGTTAATGAATATTGATCATCCAATGTCTATTAGACCCTCATATTTTCGGCAGCCTTGGGGATTTATTAATGACCAAAATGCCCTTCTTCTTTTACTAAGGCAATACCAAACCTTGAGGGGCAAAACGGTAATTTTGCTCTCGTCGTCTAATATGTCGATTTTTCCAGTTTAAATTTCCTTCAATGAGACGACACCCAAATCGATTAGAATGTTGGAATTCTTTATTTTTCAATTCTCAATTTCAAGATCCATCTTTTGGTCAATTCTCTGTCAAATGAAATTTTTAGGCTATCCCGAACTAAAAGGCGACTCATGCAGATATTACGCGTATCGACTTTGTGATTCTCATCACACATAGGGCTTGTTAGTCCATGGCAACTTTGATTGTCATGTAATTGCGAGGGTCTATTACTAGCTTCGACGGTCTCAATTGTCATTGTTCGACTTGAAAATTTTTTGCAAATTATACATTGGGTAAGCGGCATTACCCGCGCTCCAATTGTATGACACTAGCAATGCATTCATAAATCGTTCTTAGATCAGCCTTTAATGGTTCTAAATACTCTTTCGGCAATTCTTATGGTCAAAGCGTCATTTCCTACTTGAGTCCTTTAGGTTCACGTATCTTGTATCGCGTTAGCCTTTTCCTTTTGGTCAGTTAACTCAAAATTGATCATATCCGAGCTAGATAAAACTGAAATACATCGATAGATATATCTTCATTGATAAGTCTCGAAATGACAAGGAAAATCAGAATGTCACAAAAAGCATCTCGTAGGTAGAATTCCAACGAGTCGAAACATCTTTTGGAAATCTTTTTGCCTTTTTCCCATACTGTTTACAAAATTTGCCCCATGCTTTCATGAAATGAGAATGACTCCACAAAAATCTAATTGCACTCTTTATTGGGTCGAGAGAAGTCACAAGAACTCGTAAACCATCTTGTACACACAAATTCAAAATATGACAAACACATCTAATGTGAAAAAATTATCCGCTAAAATGGGGTTTACAAATTTTTTCTAACTCGAAAATGGAAACACTATTTGCGACAGTATTATCAAAATCAATTGAAAAAATTTTATTAATCAAATCATATTATTCTAAAACTTGTTTAATTATTCTATAAATATTATGGGACATATGCCTTTCAGGAAAAACTCGAAATGCAAAAAGTCTTTTTTGAATAAACCAATTATCACATATCCAATGGCATATGACACCCATATAAGAATTAATATTTGAAGAATCACTCCAAATATCACTACTTATAAGTACACGTCCATTGAATTCTCCAAAAAAAATTATCAATTTCTTTTTTTGTTTTCTATAAACATGGTCAAGTTCGCGTCTAAGAGTAGTTTTCGGAACATATGGTATTTGTGGAACCAATTCAATGTTTATCAAATATCTAAAATTAAAACTTTCACTAGTATTAAACGGAGCATGATCGAGAGCAACATATTAAGCTAATGTTTGTTTATAAAGTGCATTAGCGTAATGATATAAAGGATGGGGATTAGGATTGATGTACCCGAAAATTGGTTGTTGGCTAGTGTCGATCTCCGCTTGCGTTGGATGTTTTTTCGTCAGATATCGATGAAATATTCCGTAGTCATCTCCTTTATCAAGTTTGTATGTTTGCAAATAATATTTACAACTTATATCAAACTTGCCTTCGTTTTCATTCCATACCTTGTTGAAGTGTAGCCATAAGTCAGATATACCCTCTCGACTCTTCCGTCACGGCTCCTTTGCTGTCGACGTTCTTCAACACCAGTAGGAGGATGAAAACTTTTTAGCGTTGGGGCGTGCTCGGCATTGGGATTGGGAACATAGTTGATATTATCATCGCCGTCTTTCCAACATGCATATTCACGAAGATCATATTCAGGAACAGGAGAATCGAATTTTCCCATCGGACTCTTTTCCTTTTTAGTATTTTCGCTTCCACTTGCCATTTTTTGAGAAAATTGATCAGAAAGTTGATTCAAAGAATTAAGACGGAATTGAGAGAGAATAGCAGATGAGAGAATTTGAGAGAATTTGAGCGAATTTGAGAGATTGAGAGTATTGGAGAGAATTAAGAGAAATTATGAGAAAAATGAAGAGAAGGAGAGCCCTGTTTATAAAATTTTTTATTAAAAAAAGAAATTGCAACGACCCTCTTCGAGCCATTGTGGCCCAAAGAGGGCGGCAGGCCCCACCAGGTAAGGCGAGCTCCACGTGGGGCTTGCCCGACCTAGGGAAGAGTCACACCCTCTTATTATTATTATTATTAAATCCGGTTCCAAAAAATATGTAATCGTGGGCTTGGTCCGCGGGCAGGTTTCGGGCCTATGGTTCTGAATGGCCACGTCTAGATGGACCCCTTATTCTTTTTACATTTTTATTGCTAGAAAATATTTGCTTGGCATTCTATATCTCGTATCCAAATATTGTTCCATCCTCCACACGTTGATATGCACAAAAAAAAAAAAAATCTTAAAATCCTACCACAACAAAATCTACTATACTCTTGGTTGTTAAGTTCTGTTAATTTCAATACTCAGAACTACTAAAAAAAAATTGCAGATGCTTGATATCAAATTGACATGTCATGTAACGTATGAGTTTCATATAAATAATAAACCTCGTCGATGGACAGAAAATAGATGATTTGTGCTGTGCTTCAAGTTAGCGCCACGTTACGAAATTTGATCCACACATTGATTTGTTTTTATGCCCAATATTATATATCATGCAAAAAGTTGAAATTGCAGGCCTTGCTGTTATTGTACTGACAAGAAGGATGACAATATCGATGCGTCTGCTTCGAAGGCGACATTACGAGTTTCTGCGCGCTTCCCTAGACCAGGAGGGTCGCCACAACCCTAGCTTTGGACTATTCGACGCGGTTGCTCAATCTTCTGATGAATACGATAGATTTTTGCTTTGTCTAATCTTGGCATCACAACATTATCTGCGTGCCCTCTTGTCCCAGCAATGCAGCCATTTGTCTCGAGACAGGATGCTTAATTAACTTACTACCTGTCGTCGAAAAGAAATTACTTCCTCAAACAATGCTAGTCAACTGTATGTATGCTCACTTAAAATGAATCGATAAATGCATCCAGATACTGATAATTCGCGTTCTTTTTCCTTTGGGGGTGAAAGATCTCTTTTGGGATCTAGGACAGGTATATTAAAAGTTAATTGATAAGCACTTATTTGAGACTTGTTACACTCGAAAGTCTTCTATCTACCTCGTGATTATTTTGATATAGGAATGACACATTTCTTTTGAAAGAAAAAAATTTTGATGGGCAGTTCACTAATTTGTCCTTTATGTTGAAATGCTAAAATACCTACTACCGTATTAAATTAGAGACCGACGAGCTGAACTTAGTTGCCCCCTTCACGTTTGAATTTTTCCTACACTTATTTTACAATAATTTCCCCCAAATTGGCATCATATGGACATTGCATCTCCTTGCAACCACATAAATAATTAGGCCCTCATCATGTCAAAACAACTACATATGTCTGTCTAATAAGGTCAGTGCCAACCGGATTGTAAAAAATTACTTTTCAAAGCTAGTCATCATGTTACTTTTCAACAAAAACATAAACCTTTCATTTCATCTTAACCAAAAATCTTATGGGAATGTCAAATTGAAACTCAGTATTAATTGGTAATTTCTAAATTTATTTGTTTACCCAGTCTGATTGAAAGTCTTAGCCATTGTATGCAAGCCTTTACAATCAATATGATGTGGAGTTGTGGATGATGCTGTAATTTGAAGGTTTTCTGAAGTATTTCAGTTATAAATAAGCGAGTTAAAACCGTGCCTAAACTATCGAGAATATGTCTTTTTTTTATTTGATTTTTTTTTTTCTCTAAAAGTAGTCCTACATACTTTTAGAACGATCTATATGAAAAATGTGGATGCTGAATTGTTGCATTTGATGGAATGAGTCTTAAGCAGGCTATCAATCAGGTTGTGCACCCTTGTAAAGGCAGAAATCACACATCAGTTTATTTCAAATTGACATTTTCCCAAGATTTATTATGGAGATGCCGCCAAAGAAATTAAGTTTATTAGTGAAAAGAATACATTGACATTTTCCCAAGATTTCTCGTAGAGATATGTGACGAATGAAATTAAGTTTGTTAGTAAGAAAAATAAATTGAGGAATACTTTTCTAACTAAAACAAAGTACAAGGATTATAATGGAACATTCTTATAAGTGCCAGAATCACGGTGTATCAATTTGCAGTGCTAATTTAGCATATTGCGTCCACATTTAAATAGAAATTTACTTCTTGGCCTTGAATTGTCTCCAGAGATATGTTGGGAGACTTTAAAATGTCAGAAACAGTAGAGAGGCTAAAACTGAAATCATGTAATACTACGAGGACTGAATTTTGCAATTTCCTCTTTCTATTATCGGCACAAGCCCTTTACGGGTACGCTCTGATACAGCAGCTTTATAGTTAGTCAATAAAGCAAAACAGATTTTGGTTGGAAACTGCACTAGTTATATCAGACAAAATCCGATAAGCAAAAGTGAGATAGCATTAAAATTGATGTACAAGTATGTATAACTTCACTTCACAGTTCAGGAAAGGCCAATAGGTTCCACAGGGTCATTGAGAATATGCATGAATACTTAACAAAGCGAGCGGTTGGCCACAGGAGGGTTGTGTGGTTCGATCCAAAACGACCCATTTACACAATGTAAAATTTAGCGACTTATATCTGATTCGAATCCGGCTCGAGTGAAAATCCACATTTGATCATTTTTCTCCTTAAATTGTTGAATTTGAAGAATGGATGGCATGTTGTCCGAAAAATAGAAAAGATTGGGCAGCTCCGTGGACCGAAGCCATATTTAATTTGGGTTGAAAGTAGGCTACTAATAGACCCACTAACCCCCGTCTTTTTTGGGTTTTACTTTTCAAAACCCATTTATGACTCATATTTTGAGTTTAATGTGGGTTAAAATTTGGATTTGTGATCCATTTGGACAGGTTAAATAAGTGTTAACGGGAAGGACGATTTCTATACGACTTGAATGGTCGTTTTATCCTCTAACCAATCTTCTGATTGGTGGGCTACATGCACTGACTACCCATATTTGTCATATTAATTTGCAAGGCAGTGATGTTAATGACTCATTACACGAAGATGGAGGAACATATAAACCCCTCGCTTGGACACTTTCTTCCTTTAGCACAAACAAAAAACCTTTTTATAGGACCCACTTTCGTGGCCATCCCTGTTGGAATAGAGCCCAAAACCATGAAGGAGACGGAAGAGAGGGCGTCACGTTCGGAGGATTGTCGTTTTGAATTAATGGCAGCTTGTCTTGGCCTGGCCTTAAATCGTGAAACCCCCCTGTGGCGTAACATCCGAGCTCCGACCCATCATCCATCTCGCGGCCCGTTTGCGCTGGATCCGAGGAGCTTTGTGAACCATTCAGTTCAGCAGGGGTACAATCGGAGTCGAGCGGAGCCGATATCCTGCCGTGCTTGAACTCGACTCAACTTGCGTATTCGAAAGTCGACCTAGACTCGAGCTTGGGCAGAGATGAAAATGTTGGCGTGAGCTGTAATTTTATTTTTTGGTAGAAGATTTGATTTTTCCTTCATATTTGTAGAGGATTTGTTTTCCTATTTTGTAAATATTTGACTTGCAGATCAAGTCCATTTAATTGTATATTTTTGAGTCTGTACACACTCGATGAAATAACGAAGAAGAAAAATAAAAAAGAGAGAGGGCGAGGGCTTTGACCGAGGACGTAGGCACATTGCTGAACCTCGTAAATACGTGTGTTCTTCTATGATCTTATTTTCTTTTCAACGTGGTATCAGAACCCTGGGGTTTGTTTCTTGGGAGTATTGTACGTCAATCCCCAATGACGGCGGTCCCGCTCGCCGGTGAGCGGACTAGGGACTCAAAAAAAATATATTGTCTTTTCCACTACGTCGTCGTGACGTGCCTATTGACCAACGTGCGATCGACCTCGGATCCATAGCAGATCGAAATCCTACAGGAGAGTGGTTCCCCACCTAATTCAAGGAGGAAATTTGCGAAAGCACTTTTGGATAATCTGATTACCAGATTGACTCAGATTCTGACTCAAAACCAGACTCCACTGACATCGACACCACCGAATGATTCATCTCTTCTTCTTCGCAGATCACAATTAAGTTGGATGGAACCAACTATGGCTTATGGTTTCAGGTTGTTGAGATGTATATCACAGGCAAAGATAGGCTGAGATACATCAATGAAGACCTCTCTCTGCCTCTACCCACGGATCCTCAATTTTGAAGATGGAAAACTGAAGATTCCACCGTAAAAGGATGGCTGATAAACTCCATGAATCCAGCTCTGATCGGTAACTTTATTCGCTTCCCAACTGTGAAAGCAGTTTGGGATGCTGTGACTACTACTTTTTTTTATTTATTTTATGGAACTGATGCTTTTCAGGTGTATGATTTGAAAAGGTGTGTAACCCGAATGAAGCAGTTCGGATGACCTATTGAAGCCTACTATAATAGCCTTTAAGGGTTATTTAGAGAGATCGATTTTCGACGTCCGAATCCAATGGATGCCCTAATGATATTGTGAGATACAATTCAACCATTCAAGATGATCGTGTTTACATTTTTCTCGATGGTTTGGATGATCACTTAGATAAGATTAGAGCTGAAGTGCTACAAATGCATCTGTTCCCTATAGTTGAGCATACTTATGCTCGAGTTTGCAGAGAGGATATGCGACAGATAGTGATGTTGAGTAGTGAAAGTACTACCCATAGTTCGGTGGTGATGTTATCACACGGAGACAACCTGAGCCTAAGAAAAGCTCAAGAATCGAAGTTTACAGATGGACAAACCAGGAGGGGCATGAACTAGTATAGTCTTGAAACAAGAATTCCTTCAATTGGCGGTTGCTCTCATTGCGGGAGTGCTAAACATACTCGAGAGACATGGTATCCTGACTAGTGGAAAGAACCGAAGGCTCGAAATCAAGTAGAGAGGGAAGGAAACAGTGGCAAAGGGAGAGCGTCTCTAGTTACGGGAGAGCCTTAGTTATCACTAATGCCACAGCTCGAGTTATAGAGTAAGAAATCTACAGATGGTGAAGGTAATTACGGTTTTGCTTTAGCTGCTTCTGTACAAAGTGATTGTAGTCAATGGGTTATTGATTCTAGAGCTACTGACCACATGATTTTCACTGCAGATGAGTTTATTAGTATTACAGAGCCTCGACGCCAAATTATCTCTAATGCTAATGGAGTGCCGTATCTAGTGATTGGAGCTGGAGTTGTTAATGTTTCCCCTTCCCTATCTCTGCCAAATACACTATTTGTTCCGTCACAATCTTCGAAACTGATTTTGGTTGGACAGGTTGTAGAAGAATTAAATTGTGTTGTGCTAATGTACCCACACTTTTGTCTATTTCAGGATATCCTCATGAAAGAGATCATTGAGCACGGTACTAAGAAGGGAGGCAGTATTACATGGATGACTTCAGTTCTGGGAATGTCAATCAGGTTCAAAATTTGTCTACAAGTAGGGAGATGCAGATATGGCTTTGGTATAATCGATTGGGGCATCCATCTTTTGGTTATATGAATAAGTTAATTCCTAAGTTATTTTTAGGTTTGAATGATTATCAGTTTAATTGCCAAACTTACATTTTGGCGAAAAGCCATCAAGTACCTTTTCCTATTAGTTTGAATAAAAGTGCAATTCCATTCTTTTTTATTCATTTCGATGTGTGGGGTGTTTCTCCTATTACTTTTTTATCTGGTAGCCGATGGTTTGTTCTTTTTGTTGATGATTGCACTAGAATGATATGGTTGTATTTGATGAAGACTAAGGATGAAGTTGCAAACGTATTTAAAGTTTTCCATGCTATGGTGTAAACTCAATTTGGTATGAAGCTCCAGATCCTTCGTAGTGATAATGGTGGCGAGTACATTAGTTAGCATATCAAAGAATATTTTCTGCAGTATGGCTTACTTCATGAAACATCATGCTCAGGGACTGTCGTGACCCTCTCGAACTTGACACCTGCATGTCGACCGAGTAGGCTAGTGGGCCATCCGGTGTTTGATCGGACGCGAGCCTCTCCTAAAGTCCGTTAACCCAAATCGCAATGGTGGAATACGTGGTCGACCTCCGGTGGGGTTTAGTGACATGTGATACGTGTATACGCCAAGGAGTTGCCACCAATCGCTTCGTGGAGGGTATGATTGGAAACCCCATCGAATAGTTGAGAGTACTCTATTCAATTCTACGGAAACCAGATAAATAAGATCAGGGATTTTGTTATGCCAACTATCAAAGCTAACGCCTTTTCGGCACCTAAGTTGAATGATTTATCTAACCCTAAGATTTCATGCAGATGACTGGGGTATAGACCCTGAATCTAGAAATTCATGCAGATAAGAGTGACTATCGTAGCACTCACAATCAGTAAAAATAAATACGCAAATCAAGGATTCAAAGCGCGCGGATAAATCACATGAACGCAACGTGGCATCCCTAGTAAGGCTCTATTGGTCTAGAGCAATGTCAATCAAGGCCTATGAGTGTTTTAACACGATTTACCATTGATGGACAAAATAGTAATTTTGAAGAGTTTTGGGACAATTTGCCCCAAAAGGAAAAATTGGTCATTTCAGATGAAATGTGAAGTCAAAAGATGGTGGAAATATGATTGGTCACCAAACCAATCTATTTCCTATTTTTCGAGAATTTTCAGAATTTTTCTGAAATTTTAAAAGCGACTTATCTTTTGAGGGGTAAAATCGTCATTACATAAGGTGATGAGAAGTAAAAATCTCAAACATAATGATTGGTCAACCACTAGACCTAAATCCTAATTTTGAGCAATTTTCATAACTCGATCGGAATAAGAAAGGCGATTTACCCATTGAGAGGTAAAATCGTTATTTTTAGAAAAAGGATGAGATTCGAACAAGCAGAATAATTGGTCACCTAACTATCCCTAATTCTTATCTTGGCATTCTCGACCTATCTCATATACCAAGCAGAGGTGATCTACCCCTACAGGGTTATATCGTCAATTTCCAAAAGAACGGATAAGAAATCCCAAAAATAGAATTGACTAGTTGTTTGTGGTCATTCCTCAATTTTTGAAAATTTCTAGAATGTCTAGGAATTTCCATAATTTTTCTACATTTTAAAAAAATTATTTTCTATGATTTTCTAACTTTTGTTTTAGAATTTTCTAAACATTTTTTCGAATTTTTAAATTTTTTAAAATCATTTTTGAATTTTTTTATTTAAAAAATAATTCGGACCAGGTCAACTCGATCCACTAGTACCGGAACTCGACCCAGACTCGAACCTACGCAGATCGATTCCCTAAAACAACGCCGTTCCGCTCGGTTATTCGGATTTAATCGGACCGCTCCTATTGAGCCATGTGGCTATTCCATGGCCGCTGGATCGATTGACTGCAACTTACGGCTCAAATTAAAAGCTGACTATCCCTCGATCGTTAGATTTGATTACTTAAATCTACGGCCACGATTAAAAGACAAGATTTAATCCAGACCGTTCATCCTACTAATCTAAACGACGTCGTTCAACCACTAACCTAAGCGGTACCGTTTCAGTCTATTCTGATTTTCTAATTTTAAAATCATTTTTGGATATTCCTAATTAATAATCGAACGACCTTTAAAAATAGGACTCGATTGATCTAGATCGTTCGATCTAAGCTGACTTAGCCTAAACAAACTAACGGCCGAACCAACTCAGTATTACGTGGATCAATCACAGAACGCCACCTAGACCTTTGACTTGTTGACTCTGTCACGTCAGCTTCATCTTCAACCTCTCGACCACGACGGAATGGACGGTCGAGACTTCTCCGGCGCCGATGAACGACTAAACCTTGACCGATTAACATAAAACCAGGGCCGTTCGACTCGCCTAATCCTCTAGTTTCGTATATCTAAGAATCGAAGCATTTCATCCATGGAATCAAACACAAGCATATTCGAAACAGTACAAATATAACTACTCCAATCATGCAATTCAGGGCATTCCAAGTCAATTCATCAACACAGAAGTATCATAAGAGATTCAGAGTACTTACCTCAAGCTCCGATTGAGCCCGCACGACCTATATTTGGTTAGGCAACATTGAACAGTATTCAATGATGAAGGTTGAGTTTGGAGACTCAATTTAAAGCATCCAGACAAGGTCGATACAAAATGATAATGCAATAATGGTCAGCGATGCTTGAAGAGTAAAACGTCCACTCTAACTTGAAGAATCATGATCGGAATCGAGTTCCGCCATTCAAGCACAATGAGAAAACTCAAAGGTTGAACTCACCTATTTTAGAATGATAGGCGGCGTTGCAAGTCCCGATTGACTCTTGCTACTTTAGGCGTGCTTTTGATGACCTTTGTTGGCTTCAGTTTGGCCAGAGACGGCCTAATCAGTGCCTTGAAATCAAGCTCGAATTCTCAACGGCGATGACTGGAGAATGAGCTCTCTTCCTCTCACTCACTCTCTCTCTATCGATTCTGTTTATCCTCCCGAAACAGAATCCATCTCCTCTTTGTTCTCCAAAGCCTTCAAAGGTTATATCCCATCTCAAAATTTTGCCGCCAATCGAGGAGGGATGGGGGCTAACCGACTCCAAATGGTACTTGATCGTGCGTGCCATTTGGTCCAAACGGCGTCGGAGATGTTGGGTATTTTGTCCATCTCCGTTTGGTCTTATGGTAGGCCTCATTTCGTGTGGATTTGGTGTGGATTTGAGCTAAGTGTGACTTCGTTAACTTTTGGCAGTTTCGAAACTTGACCAATCGATTTCATCCTCCTCTGACAACAATTGGTCACGATTCTGGTACCAATCAATGGGGAAGTGTGAGGGGAATAATACGCCTACCAATGCTCCTTCAATTATAGTCGATTGGTTGATCAATTTTGGTGCCAAAATTTGACCTTATATTGCTCACTTTCACGGGAATCTTGAGGTTGAAGATAACACTATAGCGGACCAGTTCGACTGGTCTGACCGGTCCGAAGGGTTCTGACTTGTAATTTTCAAAATTAGCCAAAATCGACGGGGAATTTTCACAATTTAAACTTCAGAATCAAACTTAGGACATGGATATTATCTAAAAATGTGATTTTTCCCAAAAGTTCATGTCAATTTATACAAAACCCCCAAATTTATCCTTAATTATAATTCGGGGAATTGTGAACTTGATGGTTCAAATGGTCAAATTGGACCAAACCACCTATGCTAATCGACTTAGAACGATGAAAAATATTGTGTAGTGGCTTCAATTTGCAAATATAGTTCCTAAATTGAAAGTAATTTCAATTATGCCCAAATTCAAGGTCTAAATTACAATTAAGTATGCAATTTTGCCCAATTTATGCAATTGAGCAATTTGTACAAATAATTAGACTAAATTGTAATGAAGGACAATCAAATTGAATGTCAAGACCCTAAAAATGCCAAAATTATAAATTAAAAAACTTAATTGACATTTTTTTTATAAAATCAATCATATGTGTAACAAAGAAACACATAAAATTGAACTTGAATTTGAACTTTTTTTATGAGGTCAAGAAGATAAGGGCATTAAAAGAAAAATATCGACTATTTTTTTTTTCATATTTTGGTAACCTCGAATGCTAATTTTCTTGAATTTTCAAGTATTTTTCTATTTTCTAAAAATACTAAAAAATATGAAAAATATGAAAAATTATTTTTTGATCAAAACTGATTCCTTAGGCTTGGCCAAGGCTACCAAAGTTGATTTTGTAATTTTTTTTTTTTACTTTTTATGGATTTTTTTAATGAATTTTTTAAAAATAAACTGAAAAAAATTAATCGAAAATCAGGTGTCAACATAGACGCCCCAACAAAACAGGTAGCAGAAAGGAAGGATGTACGAGTTGTTTTTTATTATTTGAAAATAATGTCCCTTACCGTTTTTGGGATAATGCAGTAACTACCGTAGTCCATCTTATTAATAGGATGCCATCGCAGGTATTAGATTTTCAGACATCATTATAGGCTCTATCTTCTTTTATACATTTACCGTCAATTCTTACTATTTCTCTTAAGGTGTTTGGTTGTATCACCTTTGTTAACATTCCTAGAGCACAACGCACAAAACTTGAACCGTGTGTTGTGCGATGTGTTTTTGGGATATAGCTCACATCAGAAAAGATATCGATGCTATAACCCATTTACTAAGAAAATAAATGTTACATGTGACATTCCTTGAGACAGAATCTTTTTTTCGGGATATCAATTCTTCTTTTCCAGGGAAGATACAGGCATAAAGGAAAATTTGGTGGGACACTAGTGGTGTTATGCCAGAGGAAGTTCAAATTGGTTGAGTGTCGATATTGTCTCCGGTAGCTAGTGCAGAACTAAGCCAGAATTTACCGACAGATGTTGAGCAACAAATATCATCTCGGGGAGGCCAGACCTCCGAGAAGTAGAGTTTGCAAGCTCAATCAGCTCTCCCAAAATAACTTCCTTCATCTTCTTCAGTACCCATCCCAACTTCGGAGGAAATTCCTGAGGTAACTTCTCTTACTACTTATTTACATGATGATTCTAGTGCTTCTGTATTATATAAATTACATGATAGGCACAATCAAGGAAAGCCCTCGAA
Organism: Rhodomyrtus tomentosa; assembly: GCA_028455895.1. Lineage (NCBI taxonomy): Eukaryota > Viridiplantae > Streptophyta > Magnoliopsida > Myrtales > Myrtaceae > Rhodomyrtus > Rhodomyrtus tomentosa. Next base: position 26,512,220 of record JAPCWY010000009.1, on the reverse strand, counting down.
TTGATACTCACCAGATGTTGGAGGGGAAAAGATATCTGCCTATCCAATCACTAACTATGTTTTGGTTAGAAAATTATATGAGTCATTAAAGGCTTTTGTCTTGAATGTATAATCAATTTATATTCCAAAAGGAGTACATGATGCCTTGAAAGATCCTAAGTGGGTTCGACTAAGTGGGTTCGAGTAATGAAGAAAGAGATGGAAGCATTGCGGAAAAATAGTACTTGGAAGTTGGTGAAACTGCCCGAAGGAAAGAAAACCGTGGGATTCGAATAGGTGCTCTCGATCAAGTATAAAGAAGATGGGTCCATTGAAAGATACAAGGCGAGGTTGATAGCAAAAGGATATATACACAAACATATAGAGTGGATTTTCAAGAAGCTTTTTTGCTTATTGCGAAACTAAATATTGTACGAGTATTATTATCTCTTGCAGCTGATTTAGAGTGGCCATCACACCAATTTGATGTCATGAATGCATTTCTCCATGGAGACCTTGAAGAGGATATCTATATGGACATTCCGCCAAATTATAGTTCTTAATCACAACCAGGACTTGTTTGTAAGTGAGAGAGATCACTGTACGAATTAAAACAGTCTCTCGAGCTTGATTTGGACTATTTAGTGTGGCTATGAAAAGATATGAATACGTTCAAAGCGACTCTGATCATACACTGTTATTAATGCGAAGTCAAGGCAAGATAGTTGTGTTGATTATCTATATAGATAATATAATTATCACAGGAGATGATCAAGAGAAAATCGTGAAATTACAGTAGAAGCTCTCAACGGAGTTTGAGATGAAAAATCTTAAGGGACTCAAGTACTTCTTGGTGATAGAAGTAACAAGATCTAACATAGGTATTTTTCTATCTCAGAGAAAGTATATTTTGGATTTGTTAGCCGAAGTGGGAATGCTAAATTGCAAACCTGCAGATACACCTATTGTTCAGAATCATAGACTTGCAGAGTATTCTGATCAGGTCCCTGCAAATAAAGAAAGATATCAAAGGCTAATCAAAAAACTAATTTATTTGTCATATACACGTCCTGATATTGCCTTTGCCGTAAGTGTTGTAAACCAATTTATGTACGCCCCTAGTGAAGATCATATGAATAGTGTAATGCACCTTATTTGGTATTTAAAGAGAGCTCTTGGGAGAGGGCTTCATTTTCAGAAGAATGAGCATATTAAGATTGAAGGTTTTACTGACGCAAACTAGGCTGGAAATATGTCAGACAGAAAATAAACATCGAGGTACTTTACCTTCATGAGAGGAAATTTGGTTACTTGAAGAAGCAAAAAGTAATAGCTCTCTCAAGTGCAGAAGCAGAGTTTACAGGAATGGCTAAGGGACTGTGTGAACTCCTATGGCTTCGGAAACTTATAACAGAACTCGATTTTGTTCCTATTTCTAAAATGAAGTTATTTTGTGATAATAAAGCAGCTATTGATATTTCTCACAATCTTGCCTAACACCAAATATATTGAAGTGGATCGTCACTTCATTAAGCAGAACTTGAAGTCTAAGATAATTCAATTTCTATTCGTGAAATTCGAAGATCAATTAGCAGATATCTTGACAAAGACTGTTTCAAGCAGGCGTTCTATAGCTCGCTAGACAAGTTGGGTATGAAAGATATCTACATGCCATCTACATGCCAACTTGAATGGGAGTATTGGCGTGAGTTGTAATTTCCTTTTTTGGTAGAAGATTTGATTTTTCATCCAGATTTAGAGGATTCTTTTTCCTATTTTGTAAAGATTTGACTTGCAGATCAAGTTCATTTGATTATATATTTATGAGTTTGTACACACTTGATGAAATAACGAAAAAGAAAAAGAAACAAGAGAGAGGGCGAAGTGTTTGACCGAGGACGTAGATACATTACTGAACCTTGTAAATTCATGTGTTCTTCTATGATATTCTTTGCTTTTCAACAAAAAACAACTGTTGTAATCGAGATACTTAAGCTCGACTCGACATATAGTTTGAAACACTCGCCTAATTTTACTGGATTCTTTTCCCCCCTCTAATGTATCCACGAATTTTTCGGTGAATCGTGGTATCATCGGGTCGAGTGGAGCCAATATAATATGAAGCTCAAGTTCGACTAGCATACTCATTGCTAGATTCGATATCAAATCGACCAGAAAATGGACATATTCGAGATAGACTTGATCACCGTATTAGTAATATTTCCAAACACAACTTCGAAAAAATTCTACCTTTTAAAATATGAGATCATAATATATTATACGAAATAATGGGTTTTTTTTTTTTGCTTGATGATCCGGTTCGATTTATAACATTTTCAGATTACATAGTTTGGTTACAAATTTTGTTCCGTTGGAGTTTTGACACTATAGCAAGATGAAAATGCTTTAGGGAAAATTACTACAAAATTCTTAAATCTACTGCAATTATGTCAATTTAATCCCTTTTTTTTTTTGCTCGAAATGTCAATTCAGTTCTAAACCTTCTATATTTGTATCAATTCAATTCATCTAGCTAACTCTGATTCGCCGGTGTCGACATGGACACCGGTCGTCTCTGACGTGGCACTATCGATGTTGACATGTCAATTTTTAATAGCATTTTACATATATATATTTTTTGAATTTTTACATAGTTATTTATTTCATTTTCTTTTATTTTATTCTCCTTCTTCCTCCAGCTGATCACCGATGTGAGGACGGGCGAGGGTGAGACCTTGCCTTTGCCATGGCTTGGCGACTAGCTAGAAGAAGAAGGAAAAATAAATAATAATGTCAAAATATATTAAAATAATATTAAAATTATCCATATCAATACTAGCTGACCAAAGTTGTTACATGGACTAAACTGACACAAATGTAAAGCTTTAGGACTTAATAGGCCAAAAAAAAAGTTTTTGATTAACTTGATACAATTTTAATAGATTTAGGACTTTTTTTTTTGGTAATTTTCTCTATGTTTAGATACACTATTCTTATGACGGATAATGATACAAATGATCCTTGAACTTTGATATAATGTGTAATGTGATCCTTGAACTTATAATTTGACTTGGTCCATGAACTTTAGCCCTGTATGCAAAGTGGTCTTTGAATTTTTAATTTGACCAATGTGATCAATGAACTTTTAGAACATATTTAACTTAGTCCTCGAACTATAAGAAAATGTTCAATGTAGTCCTCTAGTAATTCAAGTTCAATGACGACATTGGATATTGAATATATTTCAAAAGTTCAGAGACCATATTATATATTGAGCTAAAGTTCATGGACCATATTGGTCAAATTAAAAGATTGGGATTGCATTGCACATTGGATCAAATTTTAGAGTAACTCGTTCTTACAAAAGTAAGCCACACCAGAAAGATCCATTTCTTTTTGTTTAGTTCAGTTTAACTCACCGTTCCTTTTCTTTTTCTTTTTTTTTCCCTGAGAACGCTACATATACTATTCGTGCAGTAAACTTGCTTTTTAAGCATTTGTTGGGCGCACGAGGGTTGCTAAGCTAAGTGAGTATTTACAGTGTGAGTATTTGATTGTATACACCCATTGAGTACACGAATATCATATCATTGGCATTGCCCTTTTTTCTATGCTTCATTGTGCCTTTTTTACACATGATTTTTCACTCTTCTACATAATATACGCATCATGCGTACATGGTATCGTGGTTTGGGCCATCTCCTCGATATGACTCAGGCTGTCTAATTTATGAGGTTATTGAAATATTTCAAGGGTCCGGAATAACCTATTTAACCGTATTTCATTACCTTAATGCTCCACCATGGCACAAGATGTTAGAAGTAAATAGTGTCCTTCTCATCGAAAAAGAAAAGTGAACTTTGTGATCGAAGAGAGTGTTTTTTTTTTTTTTTTGGGTAGTGGTATGACTTTTGCTTCCAATATTTTGCTCTAGTTTTGGCTGATCGCGGTTGATATTTTACACTTTTTAGTCTCGGACATACTTCATCCTGAGAAAAGAAATGTAAATCTAGCCTTAAAATTGCTTCATATTTACTCGTCATTTTCAGGATCGTTGCAACTTTTTGTTTACGAAAAGAAACTTTTTTCTTTCCTTTCCGTTTCTTTTTCTTTATGCTACAAGACAACACAATCTCCATCCATCGGAACGTGACCCAAGTACTTTTTCTTAGTCTCACACTCCCGACGATCCACTCAACAACGTACGTTCCTTTCTTAGTGTGTTGTCTGGTGGAGATTCTCTTGCATATCCCACAATCCCCCCCTCCCTACTTCTCTCGCTATCACACAAAACACAAACTCTAATGTGCACTCGCATGGCAAGATCCACCCTTGCTCATTCCCTCTTCACGTTCCTCATCTCCCTCTCCTCCATTCCTAGCTCACATGCCTCGCCTCCCTCGAGCGCCTTCCTCTTCGGCGGATGCACCCAGCAGCGGTACGCGGCCGGCTCGGCTTACGAGTCGAACCTCGACTCCCTCCTCACCTCCCTCCTCAACTCGGCCACCTACTCCTCCTACAACAACTTCACCGTTGAGGGCTCGACCCCGCAGGACGTCGTCTATGGCCTCTACCAATGCCGCGGCGACCTCTCGATGCCGGACTGCGCGGCGTGCGTCGCCCGCGCGGTGACCCGAGCCGGTGAGCTGTGCCCAAAGGCGTGTGGCGGGGCCGTGCAGCTTGAGGGTTGCTACGCCAAGTACGACAACGATTCGTTCCTCGGGGTAGAGGACAAGACCGTGGTCATGAAGAAATGCGGTCCCTCGGACGGGTACGAGGCCGGGACCATGGGACAGAGGGACGCAGTGCTGGCGAGCCTGGCGAGCGGGGGCGGGCCGTACAGGGCTGGCGGGTCGGGAGAGGTGCAGGGCTCGGCCCAGTGCGTGGGGGATTTGAGCGCGGTGGAGTGTCAAGACTGCCTGTCGGAGGCGATAGGGCGGTTGAAGAGCGAATGCGGCACGGCGGTCTTCGGCGACATGTTCTTGGGCAAATGCTACGCGAGGTATTCGACGGGTGGAGGGGGACAGCATGTGTATCCTCAACCCCAAGCCCATGAGAGTGAGCCATTCTCTTAAAGCGGATAAATCAAACTCAATTTATCATTACAAGATACTAATTCGTTTCTAAAATAGAAGGATAAATCAAACGCCAGCCAATTGAATTCTTCAGCCGATCAGTTCTTGAATTCGGATTTCTGAATGATTTGCAGGTCAAAGCACCGATGAGGGATCGAAGACATTTGCCATCATTATTGGGTTACTGGCTGGAGTGGCTCTTCTCATCATTTTTGTCGCCTTCATAAGAAAAGTTGTCGAAGGAAATGGTAAAAATTAGAATTTTTTTTTTTCTCTTCATCTCAGCTCACCATGAATCCAAACGACACCCTCGTCTTGATTCTCTTGGTGGCTTTTCTTCTCATGCAGGTAAGTGAATGACTTCGCATATCCCTCCAAACACAATCCCAAACGCTTTGAATTGCTCTTTGCTTTTTGAGTGGCCTCCCTTTTGGCTTCTTTCTTTGCCTTCTTCTCACGACTGCTTTTCCCCCATCGCACTGCCCTTTTGAGTATTGGCTTTACATGCAAAAAAAAAAAAACTCCCAAAAAAGCAAAAGATGCAGAAGCCTATGGAGGGCTTTGTGATCTTGGGAAAGATGGAAAAGAATGATAAATGAGTGCATTATGTCACTACACATTTTGGTGAAAGGGGCAAAAGAAAAAGAAGAAGAACAAGATGGAAGGCTTTGGGCTCTCTCCACTAAGACATAAAGTTGCGGTGTCTCATTATCCTTTTCTTGCATGGTGTTTGGTTTACTTTTGCATTACACCCATCCCTTGCTAGCTTTTTTGCTTATCAGTTGCCTATGTGGGGGCTGGTTTAAATCTATGAGCTCTATAGTTTATGTGTTGGAATTGGCTTTTTTGAATTTTACTTCGAGATGGTCATGGAAATTTCTAGCTAATTAAGAGCGGTCAAAATGCTTCCGTTTGATGAATTGAGATGAAGGTTTGTCGAGAGATGCATAGGGGTAATCTGTGTGACTCCAAAACTGTATAATCTTGACTAGTCGTTGCGGATCGGATCATGTTGTTATAAATCGTGTGTACGGGAGTGTGATATCAATCCTACCTATCCGAGGGGGACATAATTTATATGTTTGATCATGCTCACTTCACTAATTTTTGGAATAGTCGAAGAGTATTGATTTATGCTCTCTTTTGACGTAAGAATTCTTTTTTGTTGCCCCCACCGAAAATTTCCCAAAAGATATGTGGCTAAGCCAATCCATTTTTTTTTTTTTTGGGGGGGGGGGTGCCTAAAGGGACAATAATTTATAAAAATCATGAAAATATAGGAATATAGCACAAGAAACTACAGGCTTTTTCTTTTTCCAGACTCATATGCATGAGAACACTATAGCAACTTCAATCCCCGGAACAAATACACTTGATTTAATTGCGGTTGCCGATCAAATTTCGTCCTCACATAAAAGAAAAAATCTTTAGATCCGCCTCTACACGCAGCTAGTGTGATCGGTCAATTATACGACGTCGTCGCCTTGTGCATACCCCCGATAAATCTCCCATGATGAATGTAGAAAACATGGAGACGAACCTAAAGAAATGTCGGCAATCTATCTTGTACATCTCGCCCTTCATTATCAGTAATATATAAGCATCTTTCGACCTGAAAAAGGGAAAAAGAAACAGAAGGTCAATTCTGCACACATGGATGTCCCAATGTGTGTAGGCCCATTCAATTTGATAGGCCCATCGGCCCATGTAGTCAGTTCAGAATGAAAGAGATTAAGATTTGACACCCAATAAGATCTGATCACGAGCCTAGTAAGTAGTAACCCGTTGGGCCAGCCTAGGCCCACCTAGGCAAGATAAGTTGAGTTCTTTTGGCAAAAGTTCCTGCCCACGAGATCACCGGCTCGCCGGTAAGGTCACTCCGACCATATCAAGTCATTACCATACGCATAAAAGATCTTGTGATCTGATATTAAGGGTATTAAGCCCATGAAGGTGGTCATGACTACACCTTCTACGTTAATGTTCAATGACATTTGTTGGCTACTATAGACCACAAGGGATTGCAAACCCATATACAAAAAGGAGCTGTCTTTTAGAAGACAAAGCAACTACAACGCGAATCAATCCATTCATACCAGGTAAGTGCCCACTTGAACCAGCTTCAACAGTTAAGAAAACAGAAGATACCTTTTTCTTCGGAAGCTATATTGTTTTGCTGTGTCCAAATCTGTCGACCTGCGCTGCTTAGAGCATTCTTGTCCGAGGACGACAAAGGAGATACCTCACAACTTATATCCCTTTTTGCATAGCAAGCATGTATTGACCAGTGCGTTCCTTCTTTTTCGCAGACTATCTATGGGGATATGGATCCCGAGTTCTCAAAAAAATAAAATAAAAACAGGACTTGTTGGTTCAAAAGAGACTCCATATCCAGACTCTTGTTTATCTTTTGTCTCCGCAAACGTCGACCCACGACCATATCAAGTCATTACCATACGCATAAAAGATCTTGTGATCTGATATTAAAAAAGCTTTTTGTAAGAAACGAATTGGACACCTGAAGTTCCTAACGTTGTGCTTCAAAAAAGGAGGCATGACGACTGCATTCACATGCGATCGGAGAATACTTTGACTTCACTTGCCCGAGGCTCGCCATCCGGCGCTAAAATATGAAGTCGCCTTATACGGCGACGTAGATCCACAAACATTAAATGTATTTCGCGCTTTAGAAAGAAGTGAACCCTGAGATCTCCGGTTATCCCGTGCCTTGTTGGATTACCACCGGCCGACGTTGCCAAATTTATTCATCAACTGGTCTGGTCGGCAATCGTTCGCCTTATCATTGTTGGCCTTTTCTTATGTCCCACCGAACGTGGGAACAGCATGAGCCCCCAAAATGTCCTGGCCAAGTCCGCCAGAAGTATATGTTCGTCTTGTCGGAACAAAAAAATCTCGTGATACTAATTTCATTCCTCTTCCTCCATGTCCTCCCACTATATTACACGGGCATGAAATATAACTCGCGACGCGACATGTCGACGCGTCACTATTTGAAAAAATAAAGGATTTCGTCGACGTGATACATGATTATATATTATATGTATATTTTTATATATACATAATAAATTAATATTTTTACAGAAAGTTACCAGCCCCTCAAGTCAAAGTCTTCACCAACCCATCCCATCAATTTTCTCTCTCTCCTCGTGTATCAGGCAACAACCCCCCTCTTATGAGCGTTTGCTTCAGTCTTCATCTTCTTCTTCGTGTGCGACCAGCCCCTCACATCTGCTTCGGCCCCGACGCCACTCACCACCACCGTCCACCTCCTTCGCCGGTCGCTGAGCTACCTCGCCCTCGTCGAGCTGTCGCTAGCCGCCCTAGGCAGCCCCACGTGTTCCCCTATACACCCGACGCAGCCCCTTCACCTCCTCAACCGGCGAAGCCACCCAGCCACCTCTCGACTCCAGTACCTCCAGCCACCTTCCCTCGCTCGTCTCGCCATTGTCCAGTCGTCGTCGGCCGTCACAGTCTCCAACCCAAGCTCGACACGTGGAGCTCGAGACCCACGATGGCCTGAGTTGGTCCCGCGCACCTCAACCGGCTTCTAGCCTTCGAGCTCCGCCCCAGCCACCACCGCCACCTCTCATCGTCGTCCCCCAACCACCTTAGACCACCGCATCGCCACCAGTCAGCCCGTAAGCCAAGAGAGCTCGGCAAATCAAGCCTTGACCTATTCTACTTGGTGTCCCCTGCTCCCTGCTGCTGCTGTTGTTCTAACCGCCTCAGCTGACTCTCGACCAAGCCGCGCCATCCCTCGTCGTGTCCGTGTAGTTGACCCGGAGTCCAGACTCGGACACGCATCGACCGCGTGTCCGAGGAGAGTCCGGTGTCCCACCGTGTCGGTAACGTGTCCGTGTTCGATACGTGTCGACACGATGAAAAATTTCGAACCCGCGTGTCCGCGTAACCGAGTTCTTCCCTTTGCTTGAGTTGGAAGCAGTGAGATAACTGTCTCCTTCTAGTCATTTCGGGACAAAGTTCAGGCGTGCATGACATTACTTATGCTTACGAGAAAAAGTTAATATTTTTTTTTAACTTTTAATGATACCCATGGTAATATTTATGAAAATGAATTTCTACTCTCAAAGTCATTCTGGAGCATAAATTTGTCTAATAATGTAACTTTTGAAGCAGAAATTCATCATAATTGCATTTTTCGACAAAAATAGCATAAATCTGTTTGCTTACATAACATTACATTTTTACTTCTAAAATTATTATTAAGACAATTTCAAAAGTTTAAAACAAAATGTACTTATATTTCAAAAATAGAAATCTTTCAACACCAATATCTCTTTCACATCGGCTTCTTTTCATTTTCAGTGCTTCCCTCTCCCAAGTATGCCTTCACCGTCGTTGGCCCCCGCCGACCTCCACCAGCCACTATCGCCCACTGCCCACCATCGCCCACCACCGGTTGCTCTCCTCCACTGCAATCGCCCCTCGCTGACCCCACTTGTCGCTGCACCCATTACCATCCACACCCATTGCCATCGATGTCGCGTCACCCTCTCCGGAGAAAAAATATAAATGATAATATTTTATTTTTAAAAAGGTAAATTATATTTTTAATAATAAAAATATTTTTAAAGAAATTTTGAAAAATTAAAAACGGAGCGGAAATTTTTCGACTGCTGATAATAATTTTTCACAAAGAGTTTGTGTTAATAATGTTCCCGAAGTATAAATTTTCAATTGTTACCGAACGAATTTTTGTTCTAAAAGCAGAAAAAAAATCATGTATCTAATGCTTTTCTCTAATAAGAAATCCACTTCTGGAGCAGAAGTAGGAAAAAATAACTTATGCCCATAAGTTGATTTTTCAAACAAAAGTGTCGCCAAACAGCCCTAAACAGTTTCAAAACTACTTCATAAAATGCTCTAGAAGAAGAAAAATAAAGTTATGCAACTAAACAGATTTCTACTTCAGAAGTCATGTTGTCATGCCCGACCTTAAATTGTCATAAATAAATAAATAAAATGTGCACACACACACATATATATATATATATATATATATATAATATAGTGTATAATGTTCTCCCTCAAGGGTAAGTTGTGCATATACGCAACCGTAACCATTTGAAAACTCGGATAGAATAACATTAATAATTGGATAAATATGAGAGACAATGATGTGGACAGCCTTTGAAATTTTATTCAATATTCAACGTAATCTTTAAACTCTTTTATTTATTCAATCCTCATCAAAAGCTCGATGTACTCCTCCTGTTGAGGACTCTACAACCGTCAGCGAAGATGAGCATAATTTCTGCTAAATCGACGTTAAGAGTTGCCCTAGAATGAACAAGTGTGAATTTCCATATATCCCGTATCGGAGTAATATCTGGACCAAATTCCATAGAGGGATAGGGTTTATTTCCACATATCTAAGTATCTTTCGAAAAAGGGTATTTAAACATAAGAAATATTTCCAGAAACATTCCAGCATTGACTAAAGTCGCGCATGTTAACATTTCTACTTTAGAAATTAAATTCTTGATTTTTCTACTTCTACTTCAAAAGTTATTTCTGATAAGAGAAATTCATTTGATAACTGCTAAATATTTCTACTTATGAAACGTTATTAACATAAAATCTTCTATGAAAAATTATTGTCGGCTGCCAAAAAATTTTTACTTCATTTTTTTGAAATTTTAAATTCCTTTGAAATTTTTTTTATTAAATTATTATTTATTTTTTACTTCGGCAGTTGGATACAATGACTTGGCGGCGGCGGTTGACAAAGGTTAGTGATAGACTTGGGGGCAGGCGGCATGGTGGTGGATGGTTGGCGGTAGGGAGCGGCAGTGGTCGGAGGTAGATTGTGGAGGCGGGCGACGTGGTAGTCGATGGTTGACGATAGGGAGCGGCGGTGGTCGGTGGTTGGCGGCGACCGATGATGAACAATGCTCGACGGTTGGCTGTGACTGTCGGGGGTGGCGGCCAGCGGAGGTCTGCAGTGGTGAAGGCCGGCAATGGTGGACGATTGGTGGTGATCGTGGATGGGGATTGTCAGTGGTCGGTGATGGGTGGAGGCTAGTGATGGTCGGCGGGGGGCGGCAGGTCGGTAGAAGCGGGCTTGATGGAAAAGAAATTGAGGGCGTAAAGAAAAGAGTGTGAGACGAGAAGTATTTATTGAGTTGGAGAAGTAATTTTTTTAATTTCTCAAAATAAGGGAAAAATAACTTCAAAAGTAGAATTTTTTTTAGAAGTAAAAACTTTTTCCAAATGAATTTTTGTGTCAAAAGTTACATTACCATGCGGATTTCTAATCAAAAAATAATTATGGATCAGGAATCCATTAAGTGTGATCACGCGCATCCTCCTAAATAACCGAACCAAAATTTCTCTCTCTTTTTGTTTTTTTATTTTAATAATTCAAATTTCAAGCTGATGATGATGCAATTTACTGAGCTGGATTGCCGAAAGTCGGCACGAATTTGATTTGTCCTTTTGGCGTATCAGCTTCGTTTGTTTGACAAAATTAAATCTTGATAAAAATAAGAATGTGTCCAGCTCTTTCAACCTGTTACTTGGAATGGTGGGGGTCCATTCGGAGGAAAAAAAATCGGCTAGGTGAACAGACGGTCCACCCAATCTCAAACATCGATTGGATAACTAGCCTAGACTACGACCAATTCCCCTAAAAAAGTATAGTTCCGAATTCATGTTAAAAACAATAATAATCATCCAATTACGCACCTACGACCGACGACCTAACTCGTTTGAATCTTGGGTGCTGATTAAGATTCGACAAGACTTCGGTGCTGGTCATTATGGTGACATTTGTTGACGTATTTGTTGGAAAGTTTGTAAGGTGGGGACGGGAATGCATCTTTCCGTGTTAAGATTATGCTAGTCTTGATGCCAATTATTACCTAAGGTAGGAACGAGGCTACTAAAACATAACTTCAGCTGGACACTTATTGGCCGAATAGAAGAACGTCGGATGGGGGTCGGATCGTCGTGGAAAGGTGCATTCGGGTCGGGGGCATTGATAGGACGAAATAAAGTTTAGGGTACTGACGTGTCGTGGGGAAAACTTCGTGGCTTTCGATGGGATTTCTCCCATTGTAGTGGTAAGCGGGAGCGTTATTCGCGATCGCGACCTGATTTCGAACGACTGTACGCGCGCATTCTTCCGTGATCACTTGAAGAGCAAAGATACGTGCGTCTCCTCCCTCCTCCGTTTACCATTCGTCTTCAAAATGTCATTATAAAGCAAGGTCGGAATGTGAATTTTCTCCCCCTTTTGCTTTTTTTTTTTTTAAGGGTTGGGAATCGAAGTTGTTGGGTTGGAAGGCGGTTGTGGTGGGTGCGGAAATGGAAGCACGCTAAGTCTAAAGCTGTGCCTGATTAAAAAATGATTAGCTCCCTAACAGTTATTGATCCCGAATTGATTAATAGGGAATGCAAGCAATCCAGCTTGCGGATCTGCCTCCATTGATCAAGTAGTAGAATCTGCACAGTACACTAAACCCGATTCCGTTCGGAAGTTTCGTCGCCTGCCGATTGAACTCGAAACTTTTCTACTCCGACGCTGAATTAAAAACGTCTAACTCGTAAGTTTCGACCGTCGGTGACAATATTAGTTCAAGGTTCCGCAGTCTCGGAGCAAGAAAAATAAAAATAAAAATAAAAGGGGGCTGTAGTGTAAGCTGTGGCACCGATAGGTGAACAATTTTAGTGTTTTGGTAAGGTTTGCGGTGTTACATTAAAAAGTGAGTACTGAATTAACGAGGATGACGCGATCAACGAGAGTAAGATTCAAAACGTGCGAGGAATTTAATGAATGCGAAGGTCTGTGTTCGAACTGCGAATCTTGTTCGGCCTCCGCCGTAGAAAACGTTCCAAGAAGGGATTTTTAACGCTGGAGAGGAAGAGGACGAGGACGACGTCTCCTCCTCCTCCTTCGTCGTCCTCGTCGTCGTCTCCCCTTGGTCTTCAGGTCTCTTCTTCGCCCCTCCCAACAGTGTCCGAGAAGCGCTCTCTCTCTCTCTCCCCCCTCCCCCACCGAGAATGTCCACTCTCACCGCCGCCCTCCTCCTCCTCCTCCTCACACTCTCCTGCTGCTGCTTGAACGTCGCCCGCTCCGATCTGGCCTCCGACCGAGCCGCGCTCGTCGCCCTCCGATCCGCTGTCGGCGGCCGCCTCCGCCTCTGGAACCTCACCGACCCGCCCTGCTCCTGGGCCGGCGTCATCTGCGACCCGCCCCATGAGCAGGTCGTTGAGCTCCGCTTCCCCGGGAGGGGCCTCTCCGGCAAGCTCCCCGCCGGCACCATCGCCAACCTCACCCAGCTCCAGACCATATCCTTCCGCTTCAACTCCCTTTCCGGACCCATCCCTCCCGACCTCGCCTCCCTCTCCCAGCTCCGCAACCTCTACCTCCAGGGCAATTCCTTCTCCGGCGACCTCCCCCCCTTCCTCTTCTCCCTCCAGAACCTCGTCCGCCTCAACCTCGCCTCCAACGATTTGTCCGGCGTGATCCCCCCGTCGTTCGGCAACCTCACCCGGCTCAAGACCCTGTTCCTGGAGGACAACCGGTTTTCCGGGTCGATCCCGGACCTGAACCTGACCCTCGACGAGTTCAACGTCTCGTCCAACCAGCTGACCGGGGTGATCCCGTCGAAGCTCTCGTCCATGCCCCAGTCCGCCTTCGTAGGGAACTCGCTCTGCGGGCCGCCGCTCAAGTCCTGCAACGCCACAGGGAGCGGAAACAAGCTCTCCGGCGGAGCGATCGCCGGGATTGTGATCGGCTCCGTTATCGGGCTCTTCCTGATTCTCCTCGTTCTGATTATCTTGTGCCGTCGCAAGAGCCGTGGCGGAAGCGAGAAACCCAAATCGCTGGAATCCGGACCGGCGAAGTTCGCGGAGGCCGGAATCCCGCCGACCCATGAAGCGAAGAGCCTCGGCGAGTCCAAGGCAAGCAGCGCAGCCGCCATCAGTGGCGATAAAAGCGGCAACAAGACCTTGGTGTTCTTCGGGAAGGGGGCGTCGGCGTCGGCCGTGGCGTTCGACCTGGAGGACTTGCTGAGGGCGTCCGCGGAGGTGCTGGGGAAAGGGACGTTCGGGACGACGTACAAGGCGACGCTGGAGACGGGGACGACGGTGGCGGTGAAGAGACTGAAGGACGTGAGCGTTAGGGAGGCGGAGTTCAGGGAGAGGATGAGAGAGATCGGGGCGGTGGAGCACGAGAACCTGGTGGGGCTGAGGGCCTATTACTACAACAAGGACGAGAGGCTTCTCGTCTATGATTACTTGCCCACCGGAAGCTTGTCTGCGCTTTTACACGGTGAGCACCCATATCCTGTTGCCTCTTCTTCCACTTCTCTTAAGCTTCGTCTGGTCTGGTTTTGTCGTGGTTTATTCTATACATGTATAAGCGCCGAGTGCACCTGAGTTCATAACCTGACAACATGGGTTTCGTCTAATTCCTGAGAAGAAGTTGGCACCGTTAGCGATGATAGGAGATGTCCACATTTAGTCCACGAACTTCATTTTTCGAATGAATACCCAATTGAAATCGCTTTTCAAAATGAGAGCAAAATTAGTCCTTTTGGTGTAGTCTTAAGATGCAATTTGAGCACCTTGAAAAGCCGAGGATGAAGCATTGATCGAATTGTGCGAGGAACCCGCTAATCTGCCTCAGCTCTGGACTTGAAGTGAATTGTAATCCTCGGAGATGTAGCTCCCTTTTTACCTGCATTTAGAACATTGCTAAAGTTGAGGATTCTTGCATTTTCTGTTGCTCGCTAGACATTAGCTCTTTGTCTTATGCTCTTAAAGAGAACCTCGTGTAGCCTCATTGGGATTCGAGTACTTGATCCGGAACTTTTGGTGTTGGGGAGGTTGACTTGCATGGACAGAACAGATCTAGATTCTAGACTGCACATTGTCAATTTTTTCGCCTGCATGTTCGCTTCGACCAAAGTCTGGAACAAGTACCAATGCCGAACTGAAAAGTCCGAAAAAGTGGACGATGAATCCCATGGTGTTCTTGAAAGAGCAATGCTTGCAATTCTGCAATTCCTTCTTCTCAATGCGCCTTCTTTGCACAAAGTTTTGCAGGAAACTCAGTAGTTGGCAGGACTCCGCTTAATTGGGACACCCGGTGCGGCATTGCCTTCGGTGCGGCCCGCGGAATTGCCTACCTCCACTCGCGGGGCGCTGCGGCTTCCCACGGCAACATCAAGTCTTCCAACGTCCTCCTCACCAAGTCCTATGAGGCCCGGGTCTCCGACTTTGGCCTTGCCCATATCGCCTCCCTCACCGTACCTCCCAACCGCATCGACGGGTATCGCGCGCCGGAGATGACGGACACCCACAAGGTGTCCCAGAAGGCCGACGTGTACAGCTTCGGGGTGTTGCTGCTGGAGCTGCTGACGGGCAAGGCGCCCACACATTCGCTGCTGAACGAGGAAGGAGTGGACCTTCCAAGGTGGGTTCAGTCGGTGGTCAAGGAAGAGTGGACTGCTGAGGTGTTCGACGTCGAGCTACTCAGGTATCAGGATGTCGAGGAGGACATGGTCCAGCTCTTGCAGCTCGCAATGCATTGCACTGCTCAGTACCCGGATAAACGCCCTCCGATGGCTCAGGTCGTGAACAAGATCGAGGAAATTTGCCGTTCAAGCACGCTGCAAGAGCAAGAAGAGCTCAGTGGTTCGGGTGACGGGTCATACTCACGTCAGACGTCAGATTGATTCAGGTGGCACCTTGTTCTTCTTCGTTCAAACGCTGAAGGACCATTGGTTACCTTCGCAATTGCGACCGGAAACATTTGGACTGTGGATTATGAGTGATTCGTTGCTTCATTATTTTTTCTGTTGGGTTTATAGTTTAGATGACTGGATTGTTTAACCCTTTCTGGTGTCAAACGTGCAATACCCTTCTTTTTTCCCCGGTCAATCTTATAAGCAAAAGTTCGTGTTTATGTAAATTTTGAATCTAACATTTTTCTGTCATGAAGACAGTACTGTTGCTAAATGCTATTGCCTTAAGGCCCTGGCATAGTGCTCGAGTTCCGGTATTTTTTAGGGATAGTTGACAAGCAAACTCGATACAATCTAGCGACACAGCATAGAGGGAGACTACAACGGATGAAACAAGGGACGCAACACAAAATGACTAGCTCTATCCTGGGCAAGTAGTTGTAGCTTACTGTGAACAAATTAAACCTGAGTACGGTTATGATCGGTCGAAGCAAAGAGAATAATATATCATTACACACGATGTCGATTTAGATATCGGAAAACAATAAAAGGAGATCATGCTTCTACAGTTCAGATCCTGTACAGAAACTCTTATTAGGGAACACAAATAACCAATGAAACAAAAAGAGTACATGTACCGCCAGGAGAAAGAGAGAGAGAGAAAGGTTTTTGCTTCTCAGCTCAAATCATTTAGCAAAAACTGCTCTTCCATCGAACCCAAAAAGAGTTTATGCCAAACAGTTGCTCACTTGGCAGATTTAGAGTGCTTAATGAGCCAATCAATCACAGCATCTATATTAACGGAATCCTTGCATGAGATCATATAGCAGCACACCTCTCTGTCTTTGATCGATTCAAGCCCTCTGCGAATAACAAGTCACAAACTTAATCTAAGAAATAAACCACCCCCCAATAGTTCAAGGCAATTGTACTTTTCTTTTTGGTTGCAAAAGAATGCATAACAATTCGGGTAAGGTTCAGCAAACTCAGGTTCATCAAACTCACAGTTGATCTACCAATGCCTGCTTTGAAAGAGCTTCTGACTTGTCAATTTTGTTCCCTAGCACCAGAAGAGGAATCCCATTCAAGGAAGGCTTCATCAAGAGTTCGTGCAGCTCACTTCGTGCTATAGGAACGCTGTCTCTATCAGCAGCATCAACTACATATCTGCCTTTGCACATGTCAAAACATATATGCAGAAAAGTGAATCCAGCTGAAAGACCAGTAGAAAAAAAAAATCCAAAGATTTCATTGGATCAATAATGCCACGCTAATGCAACATCAACCATCTTCTCCAATAATTTAATTTGCCATCAGAGCAGACGAACAAGATTAACTTTGCATATCCACACAGCATTCAAAATTTACAATGATGAAGTTCTAAGTTTAGTTTCCCATATAGTCTCTTTCAGAGAACCAGCATGATAGGTTAACAACACAAGTAACAGATCATGGGATGAAATTATTCATCATTCGCTCACCCAAATGACAACAGTAAAGGCAATTCCCCGGCTGCCAAAAGGATGGAAGAGGAGACCCTTCCTCGGATAACTCAGCAGATATATTCCAATTAAGATGTCCCCTCCATAGTTCTAAACAAGCAAGAGGAACCTGAATGTGCCCTCAAGTCCAGAAAAAAACTTCAAAAGAGTCGAGCAACAACAGTTGAAAACGTTTGGCCCATATCATCAAAGCTTTGACAAACCTGTGGATTCTAGGCTATTATGCAGTACACACAAGGATTTCATCCATCCTGTCCGCTAAACATGCCATTTCAATTCCCTAATGAATATCAAACTTGTGTGGAGGCAAATAAATAATCAATTTCCAGCATATGGAGAGGAGTTCCGAGTTACTTTTGCACATGATTCCAGTATGCAAATCAATTGAAAGGTTAAATCGCAAGGAGAGATTACACAATAGCAGAGACCCCACGGCAGTAACGCTCCCACATGGTGCGAAACCTCCGCTGCCCTCCAAGGTCCCAAAGTTTTATTGTCACATTTCCTTTTGTAACTTTTCGCATATTGAAACCAACCTGCATATAACATCACAAACAAACTACTTAAGGAAATTTCTCTGAACATTAAAGTGTACTCAAATCCAGAGCAATTCCAAAAGTGAACACTGACAGTTGGTATCATGTCTTCAGTGTAGCCTCCTGTCTGTCAAACATCAAAGTAGATATGTCAAGAACATAACAGCAATACTGTCATAAAGAGCAAAAAGAGTTCGCATCTACTCACAGCAATAGCATTTACAAGAGAAGTTTTTCCAGCATTCTGAAGACCTACGAGGGAAAGTTCCATTTCTTGTTTGAAAAACAAGCTGCCATGGCCGAGGCAAAATCAGCAATGAAAAAAAAAAAGATGCAGCACATAGGAAAAGAAGCATCACAAAATGGACTATTAAATAATTAGAAGATGCAGATAGTAAATTGCCAAGAAGATAATGCAATAATCACGTCCCATGCACAAAGAAGAGTGTTCCATCATCCAATTTCCACCATTCTGTCCTATGTAAGTCCGGCTAACCCGAAAACCGGGTAAGCTTACCTTACCATGAAAAGTGTGCAAATGATTCAGTATAAAATAGAGTTGACCAGCATAAGCAGAGGTGGCTTTTACTGCTTACAGCTTCCACCCTAAGTGTGCAATGTTGCATCACCCTAAGTGTGCAATGTTGCATCGGTTCGTGTCGGGGGAGAGTTTTTATTTATTTATAAAGCTTAATTTATCTTGCACTGCCGGTGTTCAATTTATTGTCGGGGGAGTTGAAATTTAAATTTGCTTCACAAACTCTGTTCGCAAACTCATCAACTGCTTGACAATTGCATTTGACGGGAGCCACATTTTAACTCAAGGATATACAACTCCACATTATGCTGTTCAACCATAATCAGCATCAACTTTTACCATCAGAGAGAGAAAAATCGATATGAAAGTAGGTCAGGGACAGCTACTAATGCTAGAAGCAAGAAATATAAAAAACACTACCAACTATAAGGCGGAAAAATAAGAAATGAATTGAGTCATTGACTGGATGTTGCACATGGAGTCGTCAACCTCAAAGGTCAAAGGTCATCAAGAGAATCAGCACACGAAGTCAGCAATTTCAGGGCACCATCAAAAGGTTGAATTTTGAGCCAGCACTTGAAATTTACCCCCGACATGTACGAATTCCCGCACCTATACACAAAATTATAGAGCCTTCTATACCAAATCAAGAACACCACTGCGAAATGCATACAGAGGTTTTTGGCAAGCAGATCGGGGGAAGCAAAAGAAGAAAGAGGAAGAAGAAGGGACCCAATTACCTCCTGAGCCAGATGAGAAGAGAATCCCAGAGACCCATCTCCTCAAAATCGAAAATTAGGTGACAGCTCTTACTTCGCAGGACACTGAGGTAAGGACGAAAGAGCCCTAATTTTGGTTTCGGGGAGGAGGAAAGCGAGCGAGAGAGAGAGAGAGAGAGAGAGATGGGAGGAAGCTTCGCCGACGTAGCGATGAAAAGACGGTGTACTTGTCGATGTAGCAGAATAGCTTTGCTTGCTTCGTCTGCTGTCTTCTGCTACTTTGTCTTGATAACCGTTGTCCAGGTTGCGCGAGAAGAGCTTTATTTTTCTGCAACCAGTTTCTTCCTGCAACCACTCGATATCATCTCGCAGTAGGAGAATTTCTTAGTCCTACGTATCTTTGCTAACGGGATCGTCTGGATCAAGGAAGATAAAAACACAGAAAAATAGGCGAATTTCTTTTACCTATTTTGATTGAGCGAAGCACCAGATATCACGAGTACTTCCACACCAAATAATAATAATAATAATAACAACGAAAAAATATTTAAAAGTTAAAAAATAAAAAGAAAGGGTCATCCCTTAATCGGTGGTTCCCCTGCCATCCCGAGAACAGCCTATTGCACATGGAAACCTCGATTACAAAAAAGAAGAAGGGGCCACTTATTCACAACAGTAAGACCATCACTTGCAGCAGCAGCGATGGTTAGCGTACTTAATGATGAAAATGCGGTGAGTCGATTCGCAGTTTGGATTGTGCCGAATATAATTTGATCCATATCGACTCATTTAACTTATTTTGATCCGTTGATGTATAGCGAACTCGGCCTACTATGCTAAAATACTTTAATGTTAAATTCAGTTTAGAAAAAAATAATTATTTCCTATAAATTTTTAAGAAAATACATATTGGTAAAACACTATGGACAATTCATTTTTTTTAAAAAATATATATATATTTTTTGTATTTTATGTTTTTTCTTTCTTTTCTTATTTTTCTCCTACGACAGTTACCTGGTGACACGCGACCAACGACTAATCGGCAACTAGCTAACAATGGACCAACGATTGGCAACCATCGATGACAGGCGAGTGATGAAGGACGGTGATGGTCTGCGACCATTTGTGACCGGTGACTGACGACCAACAACTGGCGACTGATGAGTGACGACCAGTGGCTGGCGGTAGGTTACCATCGATGATCGACGACTTTTGTCGGATTACGTAGAAAAAAAAGTAAAAAGGAAAAAAATTACAATTTAAAAATGAAATACAAAATAATGAAAAATATGAAAATTTAAAGAGAATTAAAATTAATTTGTTTATGACTTACTTAAACATATTAGATAATTAACTAGTTATGACCCATTAAAATTCATTTAAAACCTATTAACTTGATAATCAACATATTTATGACTCACTTAATTTTTTTTGTAACACTTAAGGTGACCCATTGAACCCACATCATTAAATAATTATCGAAAACGGAAACATTTTCCGTTGATTAGTTACTAATTTTTTCCAAGCGATGAAGTCAATTATTTGTATTTTTTTTTTCAAATTTTGAGTTTTCTGTAAAATAAACGCAACCTAAATTTATGATTCTATTATGAGGGGATAAAATAATCAATTCCTAGTGCCCGAATAAGTAATTCGGTATTTCCCTAAACCTATCCGGCCTTATCCCAATCACAATGGGTCTCCGAATGTCAAGTAGGATAAATTTTTCCTGTTCGCCTCTTAATATACTCTTTGATCAATAATACTAAATCTCAACAATAAATAATGCTTATAATGGCACTAGGTCGCTGAACTTTGATTTCAATAATTAAATGCGCTAAAATCTCTATTTTTTTTTAACGGTTAATGCATTTTGACTCGAATCCAGCTAATTTTTTTACTGAACGTTGAGCATGTGCCATTGGCACGGCATCGTCCAACCAAAAGCAAAATTGTCCGATCCATCCTAAAATTATTGTATGGACGCAAATTCTAAGTTTAGTCCTCAATGTTAGCATGAAATTCTAATGTAGTTTTTCCGGTCAAAATTCGCCGAATATCGTTGATGTGGCAGTATGCCACGTAAGACAGGCGGCGATGATTGAAACGCCACGTAAGCGATTTCCAACAAAAATTAATCGGAAGTATTATGTTAGAACTCACGTAAATGTTTAAAATTAAATTGATAAAATTAAAAAATTTAGGAATAAAATGAAATCCGTGCGATAATTTCAGACTGATCAGGTAATTTTCCATTCAAAGCCACGTAAGTGCTAAGGAAAAATTGGAAGACAAATGGCATTAGCAAATAAATGGGTCTCGATGATGCGGACAAGCAAATAAGCGGCGATCGCGGAGTGCAATTATGGCTAGAAGATGTCGCGGGCTTAGAGCCTATGAATCCAGGAGGTGACTGAATCGAGCACTGAGAACTTGTCGTGGAAAAAGAGTGGCTTTTCTACTGATCTCCATTTATTATCATTAAAATTTTTTTACTATTTTCTATTATGATCTATCTGAGTCGTCCAATTTAAAATGAACGATTCAAATCAGTTCATATCATTTTTCACTAAAAAACTGTTGATTGATCTGGGCCGTCCATTTTAAATTGGACGGCTCAAATAGCACATCTAATTTTATGTTACTAAATTTATGCCATTGCTTCTTTCCATGCACCATATGAAGTCACTCTTGTGTCCGAGAATAACATAAGATCCAAGGCGCAAGTCATCCATAGAAAGTTTGCGAGAAAAATACATCTGACGTGCCTTAACTTTCGTACGACGCACACTTAAGTGCCTTAACTTTCAAAACGTTTACTTAAATGCTTAATCGGAGCAAAAACGTTTAGATGAGTGCCAATTCCGGTCAAAATCATTCAAATAAGTGCTATTTCGTCGGAAAAAAGGTGACGTGGACTTTTTATTATTATTTTATTCATTTTCTGAGTGCCATGTGTGATTTCTTTATATATTTTTAATAGTTTTTGATTTTTTTTAAATTTTTATTCAAATATTAGAAAAACAAAAGGAACAAAAAATAATGAAAAAAGAAACATATGATTTTTCGGTGGTGGCTGGCGGCCTCGCCGGCCACCACTGACCGGCCTAGGGCTAGGGTCGGCTGGCCTTGGGCCGACGAGGCCTCGACGGTTTCTTTTTTTTTTTTTTCATTGATTTTATCTTTTTTTTCCTTTTTTGTTTTTCTAAAATTTTAGAAACTATAAAAAATGTAAAGAAAATGCCACGTGTACATTAAATATTCAGAAAAATCGGTTCGCTGGCGCTACCTCACCATTTCCGACTGTCATTCCGACGGCCACGTCAGTGGATGATTCTTAAGTGAACACTTTTTTAAATTTTAGACACTAAAGTGCACATATTGAAAGTTAAGGCACTTAAGTGCACACAGTATGAAAGTTAAAACACTCTAAGTGTACTTTTCCCGAAAGTTTGCCGTACATAGACGCAAGGAAAAATGATCCAAGCTTGAGAGAGAAGGCCCGGCATGGGTCGGCGCCGAACCACCTGATCAAAAGATTGCCCGATACATCCTTGGCCGAGCCTCGCTCCTTCGGCAGGGACGAAGAAGCCACTTGATCATTTTGGAATGGGAAGTATGGAGAGAGGACTAGAATGTTAAAGCCACTTGCAGAGGTGAAAGAAGCAAAATCACCGTCACAGCCCAAAACCTTTCTCGTTGCTTCTCTAGCATGCTTTCCAGGACAAGATTTGCTTATCATGCTCTCGGAGTCGAGACATTCCAGAATCACCCGGATCTTGAAGTCGTAGATAAGAAAGTCATCGACAAAACTAAAGAGTTACCATTGGCAGCGAAAGGGTGGCAGGACTATTGCATAGACCTCAGCAAACGGGCAGCTATACCAAACAACAAAATATGTCCCATAACAGAAAGAAAGATACATGTCCTTCCTACTATAAAACTTAGCTATCGCCATCTCCCTCATCATTTCACGAGATGCTTTTACTATTGTGCAGTTTTCCCCAGGACTATGAGTTTGTAAGAGAGGAGGAGCTGGTCCTCTGGTGTATCGCAGAGGGCTTACCAGAAGAAATCAAAGGAAAGAACAGTTGGGAAATAGGCCAAGACTATCTTTTTAGTCAGCTATCAATCATTTCTTTTTCGCTTATTCAAGTATCAAGAAATCGAGCTAGTTGATGCATGATCTTTTGAATGAACCAACAAAGTCGATTGCCAGGGAGACGAAGGCGGTGAATATAATGCATCAGTAACTCTACGCTGTCTTAACCTTGCAGATACTAATATTGAAAGGCCTCCAGAATCGATTTGTGCGTTGTACCACCTAGAGACATCGGGGCTATTGGATAGTCGATATTGCACAGAATTGCTTGAAGGCATCAAGAAGTCGACCTACCTGCAGTGTCCCTAGACAACAGATATTCCAATCTTAAGAGAAACTCCTCATCATATGGGCGATTTGACTAGGGTTTTCAAATAATATGATTAGAGTTTTCAGGTTTAACATCAATACCATCAATCTAATCAATATGAGCCATGATCTCTACATCTTTTCACTTTGATTCGAATGGGGAGTATCTTTCTATAGCTTTTCGTTCTTTCTTAACTTCTCAGGAAACCTTACCTCACTTGCCATGTCCCGGTGTTCCTGCTCAAAATGATCTTGTTAAGTGAAAATATCGTCATATTCTGGACACTACTCATGCTCTCTTCCTGATTTTGGGTCAAAACAGTTTCCATTACTGTCTATATCATAAATCGACTTCCTTCTCTTGTCCTTTCTAAAGCCATCCCTCACCAACTTCTCTTGTTAAAACGATCCACTTATTTCTAACATTGTGTTTTAGGTTGTATGTGTTACATGCTTCTTCCACCCAATGAACGTACCAAACTCTTTGCAAAGTCAGTTCAATGTGCTTTCTTGGGCTGCAACACAAAACATAAAGGTTACAAGTGCTATGATCTTTTTTACGCTTATTCGTATCTTTTATTGTCACACCTCAAAACTATCAAAATAGAGGATGACACAGCCGTCCTTCCACACGAAGGATGAAGCCTCGAAACAACCAAAGAATCTATTTAAAAAATGCATATATCTCCAACTATATATACATGACACTCTAATGGTCGGTTGCAACATTAGAGTTCCTATCGATCATCAAAAAGAATATGTACAATTAGAACGCAGCCAAAAGTCAACGAAATATCAATAATCATAAGTACAACTCTTGATAACCATACCAAAAAATTCTACTACCAAAAACCTCGCGACGCAATAACTTATTTGCCGCCAACCGAGGAACCTGAAAAATATATAAGATGAGAGGGGAGCAACCATTGCTTAGTGAGTAATGTCTCTCTCCTAAACGGACAAAATCTCCGTCACACACATTTAAGGCTTAATACTTACCTCATTTATACCAAAATTAGAGTATAACAAACTTACCATGAATATATCAAAACAAGTATCAATGATCTAGTTCAATATTCAATCACATCAATTTACATTTCAAAGTTCAATTCCATGCTCAATAGTCAAAGCTCTAGAGGTGGCTCTCATGATACTCACGTCATCATGTGGCACTTAGTCATTGACTAACACATGTCAACAATACAAGGCTCTAGAGGTGACTCCCATGAGACTCTCGTCGTCATGTAGCACTTAGTCCTTAACTAATAGATATACAATATAAGGCTCGAGAGGTAACTCCCACGATACTCTTGTCGCCGTGTAGCACTTAACCCTTGATTCAATCACAATCTATTTCATAAAACCAAACGTGTAATCTTTATGCAATACAAGTCATCCGCTAGCAATACTTTTATAAAGCATTTCACAAATCATTCCTGACTCATTCCACAAGCCACTCACAAGATAGTACATAAAATCAACCTTAAATCATTCTCAAATACTAAAAAAATTAAATGCCCAAGCTGTTAGTGTAACTAAGCCAAAAGAAATTGATTTCAAATTATGAAAAGATAATACCACTCACCTGAGACCGCATAGTATCAAACGACAAATGATATTCAAATTGTCAAATTCGCGATCGTAACAAATAAATGAGAAAATAACGTCAAATCAAGTGAAACTCTATTTCATCGACGAATCCACAAAACGTTAACAAAACGACTCCTACATGACAACAAATTGCACACCCAAAACAATTAAGCAATTGTTCGCTAAGCGAAATCCAAATGCGAAACCCTTGAATTCTTGCTCTGACCAAACCATTGTTTGAAAATCATCCCCATTTAAAACCTATGGCTTAATTACACTGTAGTTGGCCATTTCCAAGAGATCTCAAAGCTCAACGGCTCGAGATCCGACAACACAACTCACATTTCACTTAATTTCATATTTCAAGCCCTAGTTCGAAAATCACTTCGACTAGAAGAACGAGGGGTATGAATACTTACTGTCACGCCCCGCGCCTCATCGCGAACACGCAATCATCCCTGCAAGCAAAACAACAATAATCTCTCGGCGGTCTCAAGGATCCACTTATATAGAAAGAAAGATCGAGAGATGAAATAATTTACATTAAGCACACGGAAGCGTTTCCCAGCAATTCCCTGTACCACATATATGTATATATATCCCAAGACTAAGCAAGACTGGATAGCATCATAAAGTCATACATTAACATCAACTGGTCACATTTACTACAGACCGCTATATAGCAAGGCGACGGGTAAACATGTCAAAAGGTGTCCACAAAATCCACTAGGGAAGGGGGGGTCAGGTTGCCAGTCAAAAAGTCAGGTCATCATCCGGAGTCGCCTAGGAAGAACTACTGGAATCTCCGGTGTCCTCGCTCTCCTCTGACGGCTCGTACTCGGAGAAAGTCTCTGACGGAACCTCCACAGAGTATTCTATGGTCGCTTCCTATGACTGCTCAGCCTGGTCTCCCTCCACAATCGCCTCCTGGTCCAACTCGGATGGATCTCTCTCGGACGGCTCCACCACGATGACCTCATCCTCTGGCGGTGGCACGGGAAACTCAGCTGTTGGTGTCCGCTCCGGCCGTTCCTCGAACCAACCACTGAGCTTTCAAAAAACTCCTGGTCTGCTATCGTCTGACACCAAGGAGGTATGACACCCTCTGGAACCTTATGGGGCTTCAGCGGCCTGACCTTCCTATTCCCGTTCTGTCTAAACCAAGCCTCAAATCGATGAGGCTTCCAGTCAGGTTTGCCCTCATCTACCCAAACTACTGTACATTTCCTTATGTATATATTATCCTGCCTATCGGGAAACTCATCGTAATCTGCCGTCATCTCCTGCGGGTCCCCGAACCTGATAGGCCACATAACTATTGCCTAGGATCTGTAAAGTAGAATTTCCCCAAAAGGGGTGAGATACACATCTCAGTGAGAAAAACCTAACCCTATTTCAGGTTGACCGTCCACTCAGGCTATCAAGTCACTCAACATATCCAACTCATGAACTCACGCGGACATGACAATTATAATTCAATAAACGATAATGCATAGAGGACATGCATGCATTTATATCCTCATGTCGCATATAGTTGCACGTATATACTCGGCCTGTCACTTCACCACATCTATCAACCTCTGTCTGCCTCATTCTCTAGCCTGCAATTAGATCGCATCAGGCTCGGCCTGCGTTAAAACGCATCAGGCCCCGGTTTAATTTTCAGGCAGAGTCTATGAGCTCGTATTTTATCTCGCGATTATATCGCATCAGGACTGTGGCTATCTCAACCTCGCGACTCCGTCGCATCAGGGCGCCACCTTTTCATAATTCACCCCGCGACCTCGTCGCATCAGGGTTTCAACCTCCGCCCCACGTCTCATAAGCCTCTGGGCCATGCCATGCAATGCCACAATCATGTCTCATGCCACATCATATCAATTAACTCAATTTTTAAAAAAATCAAATTTCATAACCAATGGCCAATGCGCATGATAATATGTTTAATAAATTTCGTGGCATGCAATTTAATTCAAATAGTACTCAGGCACTCAGACAATTCATACATAGGCTAGGTCAAACAATCATTCTATAACGTCCAAGGGCGCATCAAGCTATTACATGCGACGGTTTTCTCATAAATCGCTCCGTTCGGCCCTCGACTTACCCAATCGAGTCCAATCCCCCTAACCTTGATTTAGGAAATTCCTTACCTCCGCGTAACAATGCAAATTTCCCCTCCTTGAGTCTCCTATGGTTTGGCCAATCCAAGTCCCAAAGTCGACTTGTCGCGCAACCTAGTTTAACCAATCGATTTGTCAAAATTTCAAGTCTAATTTCTCAATTCATCCATCCAAATCACTCATAACAAACTCCTCATCATCTTAACACATCATATACACCAAATTACAACATAATCCCAGCCTATTCAGCCCTCCACAGAACCTGTTTCGCCCGGCATTGAACTGGTTCCATTCGGTTCTGTTCATGCCGGATCCAACCGGCCTTAATCTATCTCAAATCCATCAAATATACACCATTCTACCTCTTATAATGTCTACCTAAGAGTTTGGAAGTCTCACCGTGAGTTTCAAGTCGCGTGGTTGCCGGAAAGTCGACGGAAGTCGCCGGAGCACTCAAACACAGAATACCAGCAGATTCTGGACAAAATGTATAAGGGTGATTCATGGTCAAAAACTTATCAAATAAATCCAAACTTTTTACCACAGAACCATCTATATGTCTACTTGATCTCCACAAAATTTGAGCCAAAGATTCCAAGTTTTCGACTGTCTAAAGGGTTCAGAACTGAACCTACCTCAAACTAAAATAGATTCCGTCGACCTGTGGGAGAATGCTTGCCACGAATTCCACAGAGCTCCAAATGACCTGATTCCAGTTGGAGGACGTCGGAAAGACGTGAGGCTACATCTGGGTAGTCGACCGACAGCAGGGGACAGCCAGAGACGGCCGGAGACGGCTGTCGTACGGACTGAACGGCGGCGTCCAGCGGGGTCAGGTGAAGCAGAAACTGGAGAAGAAGAAGAAGACGAAGAAGAAGCTTGGTCTGGTCTTCGGGGGAGCAAAAATGGCCGAATGGGGGGTTTGAGGAGAGAGAGAGAGAGCTGGTTATTATCCCAAAAATTTAAATTAATTGAGGTGATTGGTAGGTGGGCATTAATTGGTGAAATGATCTACTACCCTTGGATGCTTGACACTTGTCCATTGTTCTTCTCAAGACATCCAATGGCCATCAATTGCTCTTCAATTTTTAGCAACTTGGGGGAGGAGAAATGTCCATTTTGCCCTTCCTTCAATTATAAAGACAAAGTCCTAAGCTTGAGGGGCATTATGGTCTTTTTACCTCCGACGTTCGAAACGTCATTTTTCTCGTTTCTGACTTCTTCGATAAGGCGACGGCCAATCCAATTGACATTGGAATTCTTGATTTTCCTTTTTCAAACTTTTCAGGACTCATTTCTGATCGTTCATTCTACCAGACGTAATTCCAGCCAATTCCGAACCGACGGGCGGCTTTTGCAGACTATACGCGTATCGACCCTGTGATTCTCATCACGTTTAGAGCTCGTCAATTCATGGCACTCTTGGTTGTCATGTAATTGCGAGGGCTTATCGCTAGTCCCTGTGGTCTCGATCGTCACAGTCCGATTTAGGATAATTTTGCAAATCGTACGTTGGTTAATCGACATCACTCGCGCTCCAATCGTACGACGCTCGCATGGTAATCCTTAATCGTTCTTAGATCGTCTTTTGGTCCTAAATATCCCATCGATAATTCTTATGGTCAAAGCGCCATTTCCTATTCGAGTCGCCTAGGTCCATGCATCTCGTCTTACGTTAGCCTTTCCCCTTTGATCAGTCTACTCAAATTGATCAGATTTGAGCGGAATATAACTGAAATACATCGCTTGATATAAATAAACTTATCATTACAGAGTCTGAAGTTGATTGAAAATCAGAATGTCACACTTACCGAGCGTCGCTAATCGATGTTGGGATGGCTTGGTGACACAACGTGGTGAAGATGCGCGTACCCTCCCTTTCTTCCTTCTCCTTTCCCTTCTTGTTTTACTTCTTCTTTCTCACGAAACTCTCGGGACAAAAAGAAAAGAATTGTCCCCCCTACGTTCTGCTTTTGCTTCTCTTCTTAAAAAAATCAGCCCACTTTTCAGTTTTCTTTTCTTTTTTCTTTTTAAATTACTTGTGAGCCCACACCTTTTTTTATTTTTGACCTAGTTAACATATTCAAAATATTACATTATACTCTTCTTAAAAGAAATTTGATCCTCAAAATTCGAATAAATCTAAAGTTACCTCAACTTTCGAATAAATTGAGGTACTTACGTCTCGTGTCCATCTGGAGCTCCCAAGTAGCCTCTTTCTCTAAGTGGTTATCTCATTGAATCTTTACATAAGGAATGGTCTTCCGCCTTAACACTTGATCCTTCCTATCGACGACACCAATAGGCTACTCTTCATACGGTAAGTTCTCTCTTATCCTCATCGGTGTGAAATCTAGCACATGATTAGGATTTGGCAAATACTTCCACAACCAGGAAACATGAAACACACGATGTACGATCGAATAGTGCTGGCGTCAAAGCCAGTTTGTAAGCAACCTCATAAATCTTTTCTATGATAAAAAATGGTACCACGTATCTTGGACTCAACTTGTCACGTAGGAGAAACTTTGAGGAATACATGAACTCCCACGTCGAATTCTAACTTATGCCTCTTGAGGTATGCGTAGCTTTTCTGATGACTTTATGTTGTCGTGAGACGTGCCCGAACCAATCTAACTTTCTCTTTTGACTGCTAAATGAACTCTAGGCTGATTAGACTCTTGTCACCAACATCATCTCAACAAACGTGAGTTCTACATTTACGGCTATACAAAGCTTCGAAAGGTGCTATCTTAATATTGGAATGATAACTATTGTTATAAGAGAACTCCGCCAATGTAGATATTCATCCCAGGAACCGCTAAAATCAATAGTGTAGGATCTCAACATATCCTTCAATGTTTGGATTGTTCTATTTGATTGTCCATTTGTTTGAGGATGAAAAGCCGTACTGAAGTTCAGTTTGGTACCCAATGCTCCATGTAAACTTCTCCAAAAGTTATACTCGAATTTAGGATCCCTTTCAGAAACAATGTTCACTGGAACTCCATGAAACTTTAATATTTCATTGACATATAGCTTTGCCATGTCTTCCAGTGAAAGACCAAATATGTATGATAAAAAATGCGCCGACTTAGTTAGTCGATCTATAATCGCCCATATAGCATTCTTACCACTTGGCATTCTCGGCAGACCAACTACAAAGTCTATAGTGATATGTACCCATTTCCCTTTAGGCATCTCTAAAGGCTACAATTGTCCACTCGGTCTTTGATGTTTAATTTTCACTTGCTGGCAAGTTAGACATTGGTTGACAAATTTCACAACATCCTTCTTCATGTTGACCCACCATAAGTTTTCTCTCAAGTCCCTATACATTTTGGTGCTTCGAGGATGAATTGAAAATTTAGGGCGACGTGCTTCCTGCAATATCTCCTTTTTGATCTTTGAATCGTTTGGAACACATAGCTGACCACGGAACCTCAAGGACCTATATACTCATATATTGAAATCTGCTTGACCCCCAACTTCTATGTCTTCTTTGATTTTTTGTAATTGAGGATTTTCATTCTGTTTAGCCTTAATTCTGTTAATCAACATTCGTTGCACTTGAAGATTAGATAATCGAGCACCAAACTGGTGCACCAATACCTCCAAGTCCAACTTCCTCATATCTTCAAGAATAGGTTTATGAGAAGTAAGTAAAGTTACCATATTTCCGAAGGACTTACGGCTCAAGGCATCCGCTATCACATTAGTTTTACCTAGATGGTAATTGATAGACAAATCATAATCTTTCATAAGTTCTAACCATCTTCTCTGTATGTTCAATTCTTTCTGAATAAAAATGTACTTCAAACTCTTGTGATTGGTAAAAACTTCACATTTTTCACCATACAAGTAATGCCGCCATATTTTCAAGACAAACGCAATCGCTGCTAACTCCAGATCATGGGTGGGGTAGTTTTTCTTATGTTCAATTCTTTCTGAATAAAAATGAACTTCAAACTCTTGTGATCGGTAAAAACTTCACATTTTTCACCATACAAGTAATGCCGCCATATTTTCAAGGTAAACACAATCGTTGCTACCTCCAGATCATGGGTGGGGTAGTTTTTCTCATGTATTTTCAAATGTCTAGAGGCATAGGCAACAACTTTATCATCTTGCATAAGAACGCAACCCAAACCTTCTTTAGACGCGTCACAATAGATTGTGAAGCCATAATTTTCTAAAGGTAAAATTAATATAGGAGCTGAGACAAGCCGCCTCTTCAATCTTGAAAACTGCGCACATACTGATATGACCATATAAATTTAATTCCCTTCTAAGTTAGGCGAGTAATTGGATTAGAAATTTTAGAGAATACTTCCACAAATAGCATGTAGTAACTAGCTAGTCTAAGAAAACTTCTCACTTCAGTAAAACTAGTAGGGCTGCTCCATTAAACAACTGCTTCAACTTTCTTTGGATCAACCAATATGACATCCTTCAAGATCACATGGTTTAAGAATTCTATATGGTCGAGCCCAAAATCGCACTTTAGCATTTAACTTCTTTTCACACAAAATCTGCAGAACAAACTTCAAGTGTTGCTCATGCTCTTCTAAATTCCTCAAATACACCAAAATATCATCAATAAATACCACAATAAATTTTTATCAAGTCCATGAAAGCAGCATGCGCATTCGTTAATCCAAAAGGCATGACAAGGAACTCAAAGTGGCCATACATTGTTCTGAAAGTAGTTTTAGGTACATCATATCCTTTTATCTTCAATTGATGATACCCAAAACGAAGATTGATCTTAGAAAATACTTGAGCTCCTTGAAGTTGATCAAATAAATCATCAATTCGGGCAAAGATATTTATTTTTTTATAGTCACCTTGTTAAGTTCTCGATGGTTTATACAAAGCCTCATACTACCGTCCTTCTTTTTCACAAACAGGACTGGAGCTTTCCAAGGTGAAACATTGGGTCTAATGAAGCCCTTATCCAAAAGTTCTTGCAACTGTGTTTTCAATTCCTTCAGTTCAGGTGGTGCCATGTGATACGATGCCTTAGAGATTGGTGCAGTACCAGGTATAAGATCAATATGAAACTCAATTTCTCTATCAAGAGGTAAACTAGGCAAATCCTCAGGAAACATATCTAAAACTCTTTGATGACAAGAACATATTTCATCTTCACTACGACCTTACTTGTGTTTTCTACATAAGCCAAATAACCACAGCCATCCTTTTTGAAAAGTTTCCTTGCTTGCAAAGCGAAGATCAATATTGGAAAAGTACTTTTACAACTTCCCGAAAAAGAGAATTCAAGCTAATTCACAAGTTTAAAGACATCTTTCTTCGAAAAAACGGTCAACAGTGGCATAATACGTAGATAACCAATCCATTCCTCTAATAATATCAAAATCGTGAATATTTAACTCCACTAGATCCATAGGCATTTCAACATTATCTATCTGGAGTGTGCAACTTCTAAACCCATGATCCACATTTAAGAAATCACCAGTAGGAGTACCAACACGCAACCCATAAATAAGAGGCTCAGGCAACACGTTAAGCTTCTTCGCGAATTATGTAGAAATAAAGGAATGCATAGCACCAGGATCAAATAACGCATAAGTACACTGCCTGCAACAACTGCATTAGATGCCTCTGCATCCTTTTTCGTCAACGCAAACGCTTTCCTTATTCTCCTCTGTCCTTGTTGGTTCTCTTGGGGTCTATTGCCTGAAGTAGCATTCTTCCGCATAGGACAACTATGTGCTAAGTGTCCTGATTGCCCGCATAGATAACATGATCTACTATCAACCATAGAATTCTTCTGCATGACAATGTCGCCGCATGTGCCCCACTTTCCCACATAAGAAGCATGCTCCTATTTTGTGATAACAGCGACCACCATGAAGTTTCTCACATGTATTACAAGCGCTCTGATTATTTTGGGTGCTAAACTTCCTTGGCTGGTTAAAACCTCTTCTCTTTCCACTACCACTGGTATGACTTTCTTGGTAATTAGTGAACTTAAACTTCTTGTGCTGAGGTATATCATGTATGCCGAGCTCCAATGTATCTTGCTCAACCCTTATTGCCCGATCTAAGACATCTTTGTATGTTGACAGTACAAAAAGGTATGAGTATGCTACGGATTTCAGGTCGAGGCCCCGTTTGAAAGTGTTTTGCCTTGCGCTTTTCACTAGTCCCAAAACCTTCCTCGAATTTACTTAACTGATTAAACCGGCTTGCATACCCCATAACTGTTGAGTTACCTTGAGAAATATTGGCAAAGTCGTTCCTCATCTTCGCTTGGAATGACTCCGGGAAGAATTGGGCATTAAATGCCGTAGTTAAGTCTTTCCAAGGAATAGTAACTTCATTGTTAGCAAGGGCGGGTCTAGTTCTTTCCCACCAAAATACAGCTTCACCTTCAAGATACCAAGTGGCAAAGCTAACCTTTTTATCTTCATGGACATTTTCTGCTCTAAAGATACTCTCTATGTCTCGAATCCAACCATCGACCTTGAGAGGGTCTAACTACCCATCATACTTAGATGGCTTATTTCTGAATTGGGTAAATGTGTAATCTCTATCATTTTCGGTCATAGCGACACCACTTCCATCTAAATCTTTCATTTGACGATAAAAGTCGAGTGCTACTTGACAAACTCTAGATAAATCAGCCTGAGTGGTAGCTTGATGGGGTTGGTTCCTTGTATTCTACAAGTTGAGAATTCGTTCATATTGATCCTCTAGTCTCCGAAGCTCTACCTTGATAACTTTGAGGCCAATCTTTATAGTGGGTGTTAAAATTTGCCTTCCCTTAGTAATCTTAAAAAAGAGGCAAGCGGCTCCGAGTCAGAACTCATGATCATCTTATCCATAACGAAATACAACCTTAGCATCAATAAGATTAACACACTAAAACTATCACCCAATCTCATGGGTCCCACAAAATCTATACCTACAAACAAATCATAATCTAGGCTCTGATACCAAAAGATGTCACATCCCAAAACTATCAAAATAGAGGATGACACAGCCGTCCTTTCACACAAAAGATGAAGCCTCAAAATAACCAAAGAATATGTTAACAAAAAAAATGCATATATCTCCAACTATATATACATGACACTCTAACAGTCGGTTACAACATCAGAGTTCATATCAATCATAAAAAAAGAATATGTACAATTAGAACTCAGTCAAAAGCCAACGAACTATCAATAATCATAAGTACAACTCTCGATAACCATACCCAAAAATTCTACTACCAAAAAAATCGTGATGCAATCGCTTATTTGCCGCCAACCGAAACCTGAAAAATATATAAGATGAGACGGATGAGAAACCATAGCCTAGTGAGTAATGTCTCTCTTCTAAACTGATAGAATCTCCAGCGCACACATTTAAGGCTTTATACTTACGTCATTTATACCAAAATTAGTGTATAACAAACTTACCATGAATATATCAAAACAAGTATCAATGATCTAGTTCAATATTTAATCACGTCAAGTTACATTTGAAAGTTCCATTCCATGCTTAATACTCAAGGCTCTAGAGGTGGCTCTCATGATACTCGCATCATCATGTAGCACTTGATTCTTGACTAACACATGTCAATAGTACAAGGCTCTAGAGATAACTCCCATGAGACTCTTGTCGTCATGTAGCACTTAATCCTTGACCAACGGATATACAGTATAAGGCTTTAGAGGTAACTCTCACGAGACTCTTGTCGCTATGTAGCACTTAGCCCTTGATTCAATCACAATCTATTTCATGAACCAAACATGTAATCTTTACGCAATACAAGTCATCCGCTCGCAATACTTTTTTAAAGCATTTCGCAAATCATTCCCGACTCATTTCACAAGCCACCTCGCAAGGTAGTACATAAAACCATCCTTAAATCATTTTCAAATACTAAAAAAGGTAAATGCCCAAGTTGTTAGTATCATTAAGCCAAAATAAAATGATTTCAAAGTATGAAAAGATAGCACCACTCACCTGAGCCGCCTAAGATCAAACAACCAATGATATTCGAATTGTCGAATTCACGATCCTAACAAATAAATGAGAAAATAACGTCAAATCAAGTAAAACTCCATTTCAACGACGAATCCACCAAACTAAACTTAAAATGTTAACAAAACGACTCCTACATGGCAACAAATCTCACAACCAAAACGATTAAGCAACTATTTGCAAAGCGAAACCCAAATGCGAAACCCTTGAATTCTTGCTCTAACCAAATTGTCGTTCGAAAATCATCCCCAGTTAAAACCTATGGCTTTATTACACTATAGTCTGCCATTTTCAAGAGAGCTCGAAGCTCAATGGCTCGAGATTGGACAACACAACTCACATTTCACTTAATTTCATGTTTTAAATCATAGTTCGAAAATCACTTGGATTAGAAGAATGAGGGGTATGAATACTTACTGAGCGTTGCTAATCGGTGTTGGGATGGCTTGGCAAGGCGATGTGGTGAAGATGTGTGTACCCTCCCTTTCTTCCTTCTCATTTCCCTTATTGTTTTCCCTCTTCTTTCTCACGAAGCTCTTGGGACAAAAAGAAAAGAATGGTTCCCTCCACGTTCTGCTTTTGTTTCTCTTCTTAAAAAAATCAGTTCACTTTTCACTTTTCTTTTCTTTTTTTCTTTTTAAATTACTTTTAATCCCCACACCTTTTTATTTTTGACCTAGTCAACATATTCAAAATATTACACTTATAGTGTTTAGTTCTCTGAGCACCTACCGTTCTTTTCTACCTCTTCTACTACTTCATAGTTTTCTCCATATGTTTTTATGTATCTTCTTCTTGATTCATTTCTTGCTCCTCCTATTATATCTTTTTTGTCTAACCCAATGTCACCACCTTCTCTTATTATGCCTCCTGCTTCATCTACTTCACGTACCACCTCGACGTCTGTTGACGATTCTCGTACACCGTCCCATTGGTCCCCCGGCGAGGTGTCTAGCGGATAGCAGCTGTTATGATGAATTTGATTCTTTATGGCTACTGTCCACACTTTACAGGAACCATCACATTATTGTATGGTTGTACGACATGCCGAGCAGAGTGATGCTATATTTGAGGAGTTGTCTGCTCTTGAGCGCACCAATATGTTGGATCTTATGCTTCTTCCACCAGGGAATTCCTTAATATCTTGTCATTTGATCTATAAAATCAAAACTTACTCTGATGGTAGTATTGAACTCTACAAAGCATGTCTTGTAGTGCATGGTTTTGATTAGGAGTATGTGATTGATTATAAGGAGACCTTTGCTCCTATTACCAAAATGACTTCTGTTTATACTCTTATTGTAGTAGCCTTTGTTCGTAATTGTCATCTCTTTCAACTTGATGTGAAGAATTTTTTTCTTCATGCGCAAGACCAAGAGGTGGCTACATATCAGAAGTCATTATGACCAATCATCCTAATATTGCCTATGCTATGAATCTAATCAATTAGTTTATAGCGGCTCCTCGTACAATTCATTATGTTGTTGTGCCCCGGATTTTGCAATATCCTTGTGGTACTCTAACATGCTCATTTTTTTCCTATCGATCTGATGGCTATAAAATAGACAATCAGAAGTCATTATGACCAATCATCCTAATATTGCCTATGCTATGAATCTAATCAATTAGTTTATAACGGCTCCTCGTACAATTCATTATGTTGTTGTGCCCCGGATTTTGCAATATCCTTGTGGTACTCTAACATGCTCATTTTTTTCCTATCGATTTCCTGACTTACTCTTCATGCTTATTCTGATGCTAACTAGCAGCGAATGTTACTGATTACAAGTCCATTATAGGATTTTGTGTCTTTCTAAGTGATTCTCTAATTTTTTTATCGTGCCAAGAAGCGGTTTATTATGTCTCGCTCTTCTATTGAGTCTAAGTATCATGTTGCAGTTGACATTACAGTTGAGATTACTCGGCTTCATTGTCTCCTTGCTGATTATCGCGACCCACTCCGGAGAGTAGAGGGGGTTAATGGGTCGTCTGACGTCTAGTTGGACGTGGGTCTTTTCCCAAGGACCGTTATCTAAATCGCAACGGTAGTATACGTGATCGATCTTTTGTGTGGTTTGATGACATGTGATACGTATACATGGCAAGGAGTCGCCACCAACGATTGAAAACCCTATCGAATAGTTAGGAGTATTATATTCAATTCTGTGAAAACTAGAGAAATGAGATCGGGGACATTGTTACGCCAACTGTCAGAGTTGACGCCCGTTCGACACCTAAGTTGAATGATTTATCTAACCCTAGGGTTTCATGCAGATGAGTGAGATACGAACTTTAAGACTAAGCGTTCATGCATACAGGAGCGACTATCCTAGCACTCACAATCAGTAATGAAAGTGCGCAAATCAATAATTCAATACGTGTGAACAAATCACATGAAAGCAACGTGGTGTTCCTAATAAGGCTCTATTAGCTTAGAAAAGTGTCAACCAAGGCTCAAGAGTATTTTTCGAAGTGGTTTGCCCTTTGAGGGGCAAAATTGTAATTTTGAAGAGTTTTGGAACAATTTACCCAAGAAGGGAAAATTTATCATTTTAGGTGAAATATAGAGTTAAAAGATGGGGGAAATAGGATTGGTGACCAGACTAATTCATTTCCTATTTTTCGGGAAACTTTTAAATTTTTCTGGAATTTTTTTAGCGATTTAACCTTTGAGGGGTAAACCGTCATCTCAAAAAGTGATGAGAAGTGAAAATCCAAAATAAAAGAATTAGTCGATCTTTTGACCCAAATCCTAATTTTGAGCAATTTTCACGGCTCGATTAGAATAGGAAATGCGATTTACCCTTTTGAGGGGTAAAATCGTCATTTCAAAAAAAGGGACGAGATTCGAAAACCCAAGAATAGGAATTGTTTGCCTAACTGACCCTAATTCTTGTCTTGACATTATCGACCTATCTCACATAAAAGGCAGAGGCGACTTACCCCTAAGGGGTAATATCGTCAAGTTTTGGATGAACAGAAAAGAAATCCCAAAATAGGGTTGACCAGTTGTCTGTGGTCAATCCTCAATTTTTGAAAATTTCTGAAGTCCTAAGAATTTTTCATAATTTTCCTACATTTTTTGGGATTTTCTGAAATTTTCTAGCATTTTTTAGGATTTTCTAGAATTTTTTTGATTTTTTTATTATTTTAAAAATAATTTTTTGATATTTTTATTAATAAAAAATGATTCAGACAGGGTCGAAACTCGGCCCAGACCCAGACCTGCGCGCACTGAACGTTCAAAATGACATCATTTTGCATTTTTTATTTTCGGTTTATTTGAATTTAATCCGACGGTTCATATTGAACCACGTGGCTAATCCACAACCTTAGGATTGGCTTACTTAAACCTACGGCTCAGATCAAAAGCCGACTATCTCTCAGCCGTCAAATCTGATTACTTAAATCTACGGCCAAGATCAAACGACTCGGCTAATACTCCATCGTTCGATCAAACTATTATTTTTTTATTTTTGAAAATTCAATTTTTATTAACAGAATTTATAGAAACTGATCGGACCGTCACCAAGCCAACATGTGGCGCAACCTAGACCGTTAAATCACTAACATATTTAAACCGAATTACAATGGCTTTGTTGACTCGGCAAACATGTGGACCAACCACGTCTTGCCAGCTAGACATTTGACCTGTTGACTCCGCCACGTCATCGTCTTCAACCTCCCGACACATACTACAAAATGAACGACCGTGGTTTCTCTGCCGTTGATCAACAATGAAACCTTGGCAAAATCACTCGAGACCGGCGCCAATGGATTTGTCTCACCGTCGCACACAAAATATCGTAGAATTATACAATTTCATTCACAAAATCGAGGACGACAAAGCTTACACAGCAAATAGACATGGCATCTTGATCGAGCAGAACGAAGCATTTTAGATTAATTCCTTTGCACATAAGCTTCTAATGAAGTTTAGAATATTTAACTTCAGGTCCAATTGACCTGGTTAAGGCTAGCTTGAGCTAGGGAAGCTTCGACAGGGTCGACCATGGTGACGGGGTTCGAATGCGAGGTTTGACTCAATTTCAATGCAATTAAAACACATAGGAATGCTTAGTGATCCCACAGACACAAAATGCACAAGTTAATTGCGAGAAACGAAATCGAAATAAGGATCCGCCATTGAATATCAGAACTTGAGCGCAAAGTTGAACTTACCGTTTTTTCGGCGTTTCAGATGGTGCCGTTGGTCGCGATTGCTTCCTGTGTGCTCGAGTGAACTTCCAATGGAGAACTTTGGCTTCGATCTAGCCTATAATTGCCTAACCAATGTCATACCAATTCGAGCTCGAGCCCTCAACAATGGCGGCTGGAAGGCGAGCTCTCTCTCGATTCAGTTCTTCACCAGCAACAGAATGAACCGATCCCCTTAACCGAACGTTCTCCTAAAGGCTATATAATACTCTTGAAATTTGGCGCCAAATCGATGAAGTGTATAACGGCTTCAATTGCATCTGAGGTCACGTGCTTTTGAACCTAAACGACGTCGGAAACGATGGACATTCCGTCCAACTCCGTTTGGTTCTCCGGCAGGTTTAATCTCATGCGAATTTGTCGCGGCTTTGAGCTGTGTTAGCTTTTGTTGACTTTTTGTAGCTCCGAAGCTTGACCGGCCTATTACTCCTTCCTCCGACGACGTCGAACGGCGATGCCGGTGTTAGTCGACAGTAAAGGTGAAGGTAATAATACGCTCATCAATGCTTCTTCAATTGTCGTCGATTCATCAACCAATTTCAGTGTCAAAAATTGACTTGGTTTTGTTCAATTGGACGAAGATCCTGAGGTTGAAGATGACACTGTAGCAGACCGGTTTGATAGGTCTAACTGGGCGGTCTGACCGGTCAGAACCGGTCCTAACTTGATTTTTTTGAAATTAATCGTAATTTGATGGGAAATTTTTATAATTAAACCTCATAATCGAACTTAGGACATCAATTTTATCTAAAAATATGATTTTTTCCAAAAAATTCACATCAATTTCTATGAAACCCCCAAATTTTCATTTAATTGCAAATTGGGAAATTGTGTAATTGAGGGCTCAAACAATCAAATTGGACCAAACTACCTATGCCAGTCTATTCCAAATGGTGAAATACATTGGACAGTGGCTTCAATTGGCAAAGTTAGCCCTTGAATTGAAAATAATTTCAATTATGCCCAAATTTAAGGATAAACTGCAATTAAGTATGCAATTTTGCCCAATTCATGCAATTGAACAATTTGTGAAAAGAATTGGACATAATTGCAATGAAGGACAATTAGATTGAATGTCAAGACCCTAAAAATATAAAAATTACAAATTAAAAGACTCAATTGATATTTTTTTTAATCAAATTCAATCATACGTGTAACAAAAGAACACATAAAATTGAACTTGAATTTGGACTTTTTATGAGGTAAAAAATACAAGAGAATTAAAATAAAAATATGGACTATTTTTTCATATATTTCTGACCTCAAATGCTATTTTTCTTGAATTTTCATTTATTTTCCTATTTTTCAAAAATATTAAAAATACGAAAAATAAAAAAATTATTTTTTATTCAAAAATAGTTCCTTAGGCTTGGCCAAGGCTACCAAAG
This sequence comes from Rhodomyrtus tomentosa, assembly GCA_028455895.1. NCBI lineage: Eukaryota > Viridiplantae > Streptophyta > Magnoliopsida > Myrtales > Myrtaceae > Rhodomyrtus > Rhodomyrtus tomentosa. Next base: position 26,471,407 of record JAPCWY010000009.1, on the reverse strand, counting down.
TTAATTTTATAAATTTTCAACTTTTTATGATTTTTTGTGAATTTTTCGAAAATAAACTAAAAAAAGACTTATCGAAAATCAGGTGTAAAGAGTTGCCCCTCTTTGAGAGGAATCTCGTGAGAGTTTTCACTCAAAGTCAGGTGACACCTAAGTTTTGACTGACTCGATTAGGAAAAAAGAAAAACGAATCCTGTCATTCAATCTTTTTTGTCCTATTGGTGAAAGCTCTGCTCATTCTGTCTTTGCTAATGTAAGAGAGAGAGAGAGAGAGAGAGAGAGGGGGAGGGAGAGATGGAGTAGAGATACTCACCTGTTACTCTCCTGTTTGATGCTCGTGTGGCATGCGTGGTGTGTTGAGGATTCAAATGGATACCTAGGGACTCGTCTTTTGAGTATCCTAGGGCAGTTAACTTCTAGCTTGTATGGTAGGTCAAAACAGAATGAGATTCTTATCTGACGAAACCTACGCAACCGTTCTTTAAGGTTTGTCACAGGTTTTGATCATATGGTAGATCGAACCATGGATAAGACTCCTTTCTATTAGAAACCTATGGATAACGCACTCGTTCTTTAGGGATTGTCGAAAGTTTTGATCCGTATGGTGGATTAGACCCTGCATAGGACTCTTTTTAATCAGGAACCTATGGATGATGCACTCGTTCTCTAGGGATTGTCGAAGGTTTTGATCCGTATGGTGGATCAGACCATGCATAGGATTCCTTTCTATCAAAAATCTATGGATGACGCACTCGTTCTTTAGAGATTATCGAAGGTTTTGATCCATAGGGTAGATCAGACCCTACACTCCTTTCTATTAGGAACCTATGAATGACGCACTCGTTCTTTGGGAATTGTCCAAGATTTTAATCCGTATGGTGGATCAGACCCTGCATAGGACTCTTTTCTATTAGGAACCTATGGATGGTGCACCCGTTCTTTAGGGATTGTCGGAGACTAAGCTTCCCATTCACTAGGGACCTAAAAGTGACGTTCCTGTTCTTTAAGGTTTGTCAGAGACTAGGCTTCCCATCCACCAGGGACCTAAAAGTGACGCACCCATTCTTTAGGGTTTGTCGGAAACTAGGCTGATCCTACATCTTGAGGAATCAACAATAGTCTATATGAGGTATACATAACTCTTAGGTTTTACCAAAGAAGCTATTCCGGGGTTCAGGCTTTTCCTAGAGCCTTAGAGAAAGCTGGTTCTAAAGATTATCTTCTCGACGTACAAGGCGCCATTCTGGGATTTGGAGACTTCAAGTATCCTGCAGAGAGTTCAAACCTGCAAAAACTTTTGTTAACAAGATCCTTCTAGAATTTAAGGATTACCTAAAATCTCTCAGAAATATGATTTTGAAGCTCTTCCTTATTGAGGAGGTATTCTTCTTTGACCCGGAGCCGTCACGAGTCTCATAGAAGTTTAAACCTGAGAATTCATTCCTCATCAAAGATATCAGTTATCTTGAAGCAATGACAATTATAATGCAAGAAAAGTTTTACTTTAACCTATGCAATCATGCAACATGACTTGTGACGCAGGAGATTTTCCAAGACATCTCGAAGCATGCAAAGATGATTAGAAATCCTTGTAAGGAAAATCTTGCACCAGACAATCTGAAGTTTCCAATAGAGCTTACTTTAAGCATTCTATTGGAATGTTTTCGTTAAAGAGGGTTTCTCACCCATTCTTCGATTTTGATTTTTTATGAAGAAAGCACTCAAATCTCCTAATAACCTGCACCTGGGCTTTCGGGGCTATTCGCAGCGCATACACTCCGATCAATCAAGAGGTCTTTACGGGATCGTAACGTTGGGCTTGAACACAGTTTCCAAAGGGGGACTCATTCTCTGAGTCAGGCTTTTTGAAAGAAAACTTTCTTCATCTGCTCCGGGTTTACAAGTCAAGAACCTTGCAAAATGAGAAAAATAATAATTTTGCTTGTATCTCTTCAAACTAATGTACACATTGACCTATGTGTCTTAGTCAGAAAAGACCGTGAAAGGTTATAATGTTGGTAGGATTGAAGATCGAAAATGCTTATTTTTGGTCCAGAATCACGAAGGGTTTAACATTGGTGATCATTGCTGATCAATCTTCTATTTTGTCTCTGGTCGACGACTCTCTGAAGAACATCCTTAGTCTTATTGAGGACAGGTCTAATCTTTGAAAGACCTTCTGTATCTTTTAGCGGCTGGCTACAATTCCATTTGAGGGGTAGCCTTTTGTTGCACAATTTCTGAGGATTCTACTCTACTTCAGAAGTTGTTGATGGTGGAAGCATCCAGTAATTCCTTAGTGTCCCAAAATCGGTCTTATGACTTTCAGCATTTTGGTGAGGGTTAGCCCTACTCTTTGTTGAGCCTTTTGTCTCTCTTTTAGCTCATAGAGCTTCGACTTTTCCTCTTTTTGATCATGCCTTTTCTTTTTCTTTTTTAGGAACTAGGATTTTTACGATCATGTAAGGTATGTGACTTGAGTCTCATCCTGGTCTGAACATTTTGCTTTGACAGTCTTATGTAGTTCCCACCTCTTGAATTCTCTATCATGCGAGTGTCTTTGTTACCTTCATCATGGCGCTGTGCAATGATCACCAATGAGGGTACATGAAACGGATATGTACGCTCAAATTGACTATGCAATGGGTATAAATGTATAGGATAGAGAAATGAACGTCTCTTCGTCTTCCTATGGCACCTGGATCAATGCATATCAACACACGAAGATTGATGTTAGTTCGAGCAAAATGATTTCTAACCATTTACCTTTCCAAGTTGTCGGATTGCTTTTATATGACCCCAATGTGGGGTGGCTTTTGACAAGGTTAAGAAATGAAAACCACCGCTCAAAGGGTTTATCAATGATCGCTTATAATGTTTATGGAGAAGAATGAATGCCTCCGTCATCCCAATCCATGTAATTGATGCAAATAACCACCCTTATTCTCCCTGGTTCAGGCTTTTCTATCCTTACACTCTTTTCATCTCTCTGGTGTGTAGAGGACGTGTTTGGATCAGGCTTGCCTCTTATCTGAAGAAACATTCTTACAAGATAACCTAAACAACTCTGTTTTGAAAAAATCATCCTACTTTTCCCCAAACATTTCACCTCACAGGGAATTAATGACGAACCATGCGTGCTTCAGCCATGTTTGGATAACCTCTATCCTTAACATGTGTGCAACAAGTGTTAGCAATTTTTCTTTGAAAGCATGGTACATTCCTAAGTTTGACCACATGCATGTTCATCTTCGGCTTTTCATTTCTTACAAGAAAGTGAGAAATTTTACAGTATTTCTCCGTTGCTGCATTTTGTCTTCATCGGACATCCCTGTATGAGAGAAAAGAAATTCCAATGAGTGGAAGAGATTGTAATGCTCGATGGAACAGATACATGTCACCTGGTCCTATGTGTCAGGGGGCTATTCTATTCTTGGTCTCACTTGAACAACCTTGATTCTGAGCCCACGTCATGGAATCCCGCAAAGCATAACGCATGCCATATATGCATAGATGCATGATGGGCCTATGTAATGACTGCTAAGGCGGCTTGAATCATTTTGGAGAAAGTCAAGTGACCACCATCTGATTTCATTTTAAGGATAATACTTCTTCACAGCTCCTGAGTTTACAGGATATCCCAATTCTTCTTCTTTAGAATTTACAAGAATTAATGCCCCTCTTACAAGGATCTTCTTAACAACATAAGGACCTTCGTAATTCGGGGTAAACTTACCTCCCAGATGAGCAGTGTTTGGCAAAGTCTTCCTTATCACTAGGTTATCCTCCTCAAAACTTTTGTGTTTGACCTTCTAGTTAAAAGACTTAGCCACCCTCTTCTGGTAGCTCTGGTCATGACAGATCGCTCTAAGACGCTTCTCGTCTATTAAATTTAGTTGCTGGTATCTGTGCTTGATCCACTTTGCCTCAAAGAGTTTAACTTCTAACAATATTCTGAAAGACGGAACTTCAATCTCTACAGGCAAGACAACCTCCATCCCATATACTAGTGCATAAGGAGTTGCCCCGATCGAGGTCATGATCGAAGTCCGATACGCCATTAAAGCGAAGGGTAGCCTTTCATGCAAATCTCTGTAATTCTCGACAGTCTTAGCCAAGATCTTCTTAATGTTCTTGTTTGCCACTTCTACTGCTCCATTCATTTGTGAGCGGTAAGGGGAAGAATTAAGACGTCGGATGCCAAAGTGATCTAGTAGATTATCGATAATCTTGTTGCTCAAGTTGGACCCATTGTTGTGATAATCGCTCTAGGGGTACCATATCGAGAGATTATATCTTTCTTGATAAATTTTGTCACACTCATTGCCGTGACATTTGTGTAAGAACTGGCATTTATCCACTTCGTGAAGTAATCAATTGCAATTAGAATGAAACGATGGCCATTTGAAGCTGCTGGATTGATAGGCCCTATCATATCTATTCCCCACATAGAGAAAGGCCGCCAAACTTCAGACATTTGATGCAGTTCGTTTGGGAGTGCATTAATCTTATCGCCATATACTTGACGTTGGTGATATGACCTAACGTGTTGATTATAGTCTGATTCGATGGTCATCTAATAATAAGCAAGTCTCATGATCTTCTTTGCGAGGAGATGGCCATTCATGTGTGGCCCGCATATAACTTCATGGATTTCCCTCATGAGAGTATTTGCTTCTTTAGAGTCCACACACCTTAATAAAGTGTAATCAAACGACCTTTTGTACAAAGTTTGTCCACCGAGGAAGAATTTATTAGCCATCTTTGCTATGTATCTTCAGTCTCCTACTTGACATTCATCAGGAAATTCTCTCTTCAAGAGGTAATTCTTAATATCGTGGTACTATGGCTCTCTGTCAAATTCTTCTTCGACCAGCATACAATAAGCTGGTTTCTTGGTTATGCCAATCCTCAGTGGCTCTATTTCTAATTCATCAATTATCTGCAGCATGGAAGCCAGAGTGGCCAACGCGTCTGCGAATTAGTTCTGTGTTCTTGGCATGTATTCAAACGATACTATTTCGAATTTAAACGTCAATTCTTCCAGATAATCATGATAAGGGATGAGTTTTGTGTCCTTTGTTTTCCACTCCCCTTGTATCTGAAAAATGATGAGTATAAAGTCTCCAGAAACCTGTAACTTAGGTATTTCCAAGGAGATAGCCAATTGTAGGCCTAGAATACATGTTTCGTATTTTGAAATATTGTTAATGCAAGGGAAAGTTAATTTTACTGCAATAGGACAATGTTGACCATCAGGGAATATTAACACTACCCTATGCCAGCTTCAGATAGATTAACGGCATCATCGAAGTAAATGACTCATGTGTCTTCTGTGAGGTTCAGAACTTGATCTTCCACCTTCGTCTGTTCAGAAGATGTGTAATTTTGGGCGTTCTCTGCCAACATATTAGCTATAGCTCTTCCTTTTATGGACTTTTATGGAGAGCTTTTGATATCAAATTCAGACAACATTACTTGCCATTTTGCCAACTTCCCTATCAAGACGGGTTTTTCCATGAGATATTTGATAGGGACATTTTCTGTCACTAGATGAATATGGTGGTGTAGGGTATATTGCTTCAATCTGTGAAGTTCCCACACTGCTGCTACACAATCCCTCTCAATAGGCACATAATTTGCTTCAGATGAAGTGAATTTCTTGCTCATATAGTGGATGGCTCTTTCTTTACCATCCACAGGACTTGTTTGAGCGAGTAAGGCTCCCAAAGACTCTTGGTGTATAGTCAAATACAAGGTCAAGAGGTGACCTGAGACTAGTGGCACAGGTACTGGTAGAGTGGCTAGATAAGTTTTGATTTTTTGAAATGCTTGACTGCATTCCGCATCCCAGGTCACTTTCGCGCCCTTCTTGAGTAGTTTGAAAATTGATTTAGCCACATCTGACAATTGACTGATAAATCTGGTGGTGTAGTTTAATCTCCCAAGAAGACTCCTTATTTTTTTCACCGTCGAGGAAGTTGCTAGGTCACAAATAGCTTGGATTTTAGAAGGGCCAATTTCAATGCCCCTATTACTAACCATGAATTCGAGAAGCTTCCCTGATTTCGCCCCAAACACACATTTATTAGGGTTCAATCTCAACTTGTATTTTCGGAGTCGCTTAAATAGCTTCCGTAACACTTGAATGTGATCTTATCCTTTCTTGGACTTGGCGATCATGTCATCGACATATATTTCGATCTCTTTATGAATCATGTCGTGAAACAAGGTGACCATCGCCATCTGTTAAGTTGCCCCAACATTCTTCAGTCTAAAGGGCATCACTTTATAACAGAAATTCCCCCAAAGAGGTGGTAAATGCAGTTTTGGCTTATCTTCCTGCTTCATGAGGATTTGATTATATCTTGAGAATTCTTCCATAAATGAGAATAATTCGTACCCAGCTGTACTATCCACCAGCACATCAATGTGGGGAAGTGGGAAATCATCTTTTGGGCTAGCTTTATTTAGGTTTCGGTAATCCATATAGATCCGGACCTTGCCATCTTTCTTCATGACGGAGACTATGTTTGCAATCTAATCTGAATAAGGAATAGCTTCGATAAAGCCCACTCTAAGAAGTTTTATCACTTCTTCTTTGATTCTGTCTTATAATTCAGCTTTCATCAGATAGTTGCCTTGTTTCACAGGTTTAACATTGGGATATGTGGGTAATGCGTGCTCCATAATTCTTGAATCCAAACCTAGCATATCAGCTTATGACTATGCAAAAATGTCATGGTATCCTTTAAGCAACTCAGTAAATCTGAGCTTTTCATCTTGGGACAAATTTCCACCAATTTTGACTTCTTTGACATATGATGCATCACCCAAGTTAATGACTATTGGCTCTTCTGAAGTGGGAGGTGTTGAATAATCAAAGACACTCCAATCTCTATGGATGGCCGCGTAACCTTCATCTACATCTTCCTCAATATTGTAAAATTAATCATCTTGGTGATCTGGTTCGTACGATGACCTAGCATGCATGTTTGAGATGATATGCCTGAAATGTCATGAAAATGGTTAGCCTCTATTTCATATGAAAATGCGATGTATGAGTGTGAAAAATCTTTTCAAAAGAAATTTCAAGATAAATGCAAGCATAAATAGAACTAGTCATCATATCCTCAGACATCCTTATTCCTTGAAAACCTTTTGAAAATCAAGGACCATATGGCAAATCAGGCCTTAAACTTCCCATACAGAAGTCTAGTATTATCATTGGGCTGATTTGTAGTGTCATATGCCCTTAATAAAACTTATGTGTTTTATTGAATGTAAAAATGGACCGCATTATAAGCTATGATGTTTGGACCAATGGTCGAAGGTCCAAAGGCATTTTCTTACCTCTACTTCAAGCAACCAAAACAAAAAAAAAATGCAAACAAATGCAGGAATTTAAATGCACTATTAAAAGCAAGAAAGAAGTCTCTTTACTCAGAAGAGTTGGCTTCATCATCAAGCCACTCTATAATGACATTCACAGAGTCATCTCTCAGAAAAGGGTTCGTGAGATCCGATTCCGCTGACGGAGTCATCCCTTCATCTGACAGCTATTTAGAGTCTTGGCTGAAGTATTCGTTCAAAGGACTGCTGAACATCTTAGATTTGCATTTCCAGGCTGAAGAACCAATGAAGGAATCCTTTTGATTCCGTTGGCGTCCACGGCTCTTGCCTCTGTCTTGACCCGCCGTCTTAGAGGTGAAATCACCAATACGAGTGTTATAATATCCCAACCCTATCTTGTGTTCGTTGGATTTCAACTGTAGAGGAGCGTTGATTCCTTAACCATATTTGCCAAGATCTTTTCCCGGGTTGAAACCATATGCTAGCAACATCTTGGCTGATATAAGGTTAGCTTTTGAGACAAAAGGAACCTTCAGTTTTGCCCCCACAGGAGTGTAGATTACTACCACCGGCTCCAAGGAATGATAGCTAGCTTCTTCCTTAACTTCAGGTTCAATATATGGGATAACGCTATTCTGATATGCAATGAGGTCAAGTTCCCCATGGATGGTAACTACCTTCCCATTAATCACGAATCACACTTTCTGATGTAGACTTGAGGATACAACCACATCAATGTGAATCCAGGGTCTCCCTAACAGGAACCCAAATGCGTTCGGTAGATCCATCACTTGAAAGTTTATCAAGAATTTTGGTTGGGCCAATGAGCTTCTCTAGCTCGATCTCGCCTACCACTGTCTTTTTCATCCCATCAAAGGCTCTAACAGCTGCTTTGGAAGTTCGAATAATTTCTTCTTTGATCCCAAAATTCCTCAGTGTAGCCAACGGGTAGATGTTAAAAGCTGATCCGTTGTCAATTAGCATGTGTCCTACTCTCTTTCCATTACAGTGTGCAGTGATGTATAAGGCCTTGTTGTGTCCTCTTCCCTCTATGGGAAAATCTTCATCTGAAAAGCTTAGTTGGCTCTTTAAAAGGATTGCTCCCACAAAGTCCCCCAACTGCACGTCATTAATAGTTTCAGGGGCATACACCTCATTTAGTATCTTCAACAACGCATCTTTATGCTTCTTTGAGTTGATGAACAAATCTAACAGGGATATCTAGGCCTGCATTTTTCTTAACTGCTCTATCACCTCGAATTCGCTGGTCTTGACGATATATAAGAGTTTTTCTGCATTCTCCTTTGATACCTCTTTCTTCTCCGATTCGTCTTCCCTTGAGGCGTAAAACCGTCCGAATCTCATCACGCCATCTACTTCACTTGTTCCATAGCCCCAATGAACTACCTTAGGATCATAAATCTCAACTAACGGGACTTGTATGGTTACTGTCGTCAGATGAGATGTTTTAAGTTCGGGATCATCATCGGATTCATCTCTTGATAGGTGAATTACCACTGGTTTCACCAAGATGGGAAGTCTTCGCATCTCGTCTGGTGGTAATTGTTAGTTTCACTTGACTCAGCTAATATTGTAATCTCTAAGTGTCTTGTTATTCTTTCGAATAGCTCAGTCAGACATTGCCACTGGGCCATTAATTTTTCCATCTTGACGTATTGCTTTGTGTCAAGCTTGTTATCTGTCATATGAGGGTGACCGCACATTGTCAATTGAAATGACACATCCTTCATTTCTCTCGAGATCATTCACTAGTTCTTCTATGAGCATGAGATGTTCAGATATCACTCGATTAAATGATGATTCAGGTTCTTCTGTTGAAGGTTCTATCACAGCCTCTTGGATTTCGGGTTGAACAAGATCATCCATACCTCCCTATCCATCGGGTATGATATCCTTCATTCTCTGAAAAAAAAAACTAGGAAGAGCAAATAACTTCATTTTGAAGTTATATCTACCAGAATCCTTGCCCAAATTGTCTACAACTTCGCCTGTTTCTAGCACTTCACCTACAAATCTGCGATCAGCCTAGCTTCACTTAACGGCTTGTAGTTCTTTTTCGTCAAGCTCTTCTTTTGGTTAGGTAATCAGCTCTGCATCACCTACCAGACTTTCGTGTGGGACGTTCCACAAATTCCATCGCTCAGTTTCAACAATAAACTGGTTCCTTTCTAAGCTCACTGAGGCTCTAATTCCTTTAAATTCTTCATTAACAATGCTTGACATTATCTCTAGACTCATCATCTTGGCAACGCATAGTTTCTTTCTTTCAGCCGATATTTCCCCTTCTTTTGGATATAACGAGGCGATTGCCAGAATGTTAGTTAGCTTAGGCACATTTACCTTTAGCTCAAGGCGGTTTCCCTCTTCATCATCAAATATTGCATCAACTGCTTGGTGGTCAAGTAGTGGATTCTTTTGTACATTTGGAGCTACATCATCAAATTTCAGAATTTGATTGTCAATGAGATCTTGAACTTTCGGCTTAATAATGTAGCAATTATCTACATTGTGCCCTATTTCACCCATATGATAGGTGCAGGTCTAGCTTTCATCAAAACCAGGATATTTCACCGGATTTGGTCTGGAGGTTCTTTTGTCACCAAGTGTTTCTTTGGGATCTGTCTCTTTCTAGGCTCTTATCCTCTAGATGCTGACCATGACGATCCCCTTCTTATCTGACTGGAATTAGCGAACGCCTTAGGTTTATTAGAATTCGACACAAAGGTTATATCAACTCCAGCCTCCCTTTCTTTCCTCGAGGGATATTGCTTTCTTGTTGAGGTTTCATGTAGCTTTCTTTCTCTCAAAGCCTACTCCAATCTCTCAGCCACCTTTATCAAGTGTGTAAAGGTTTGACATCTTGAAGTGTTTAATCTGTCAAAGTACTCATATGGAAGTGCACTCAGGAACATGTCAATCAAGTCCTCCTCTGGAATCGGGGGTTTCACTTGAGTTGCCAAGACACGTCATCTATGGGCGTATGTTCTGATTGTTTCTCTTATCCCTTTTATCGTCCTCAACAGATCTTTCCTTGTTGGGGCCGTAACCGTGTTAAACTTATATTGTCTGAGGAAATCCTCAACAAGATCCCCCCATCCGTCGTAGTCGTCCAAGTCTTATTCGATAAACCAAGCTAAAGCGGCGGTAGCCAGACTTTCTTTAAATGTATTTATCATAAGAGGAATATAATCAGAATAGTGTGCCATCTTGAGCAGATAGTATTTGAGATAAGCACGTGGATAGCTTGTCCCGTCGTATTTTCTCATAAAGTCCAGCACTTTGTAACTCGGAGGAGTCTCCACTTTAGCAAATGGTGATATTTTGTCGAAACGAGCTAACTCATAACCCTGACTGCTCAAGCACTCTTCAATTTTGACTATTCTCTTAGCCTCGATTTCAATTTTTCCAGCCTGTTTTCCTTTCTCCTCCTTCTCAAGGTTGATGGCAATATGAGGCATTTTCGATTGTGGTGAGACATTTGGCGCATAAACGTCCTCTACGACATGTTGGGCACATTCAATGGTCCCTTTATCAGTTATATCAGATATTGAAGATTGACCTGAGTAGTTCATGTTAGGCATTGCCGTTTGTTTGGCTTGGGAGGCTTTCAGCATAGCCTTAATTTCAGCTATCAGGGTAGTCATGATAGTCATCTGGGTTTCTAACACGCCCACTCGTAAAGTCAGTTCTTGCTATTCCATCCTTGTCTTGAGTCGAGTATGAAAATGATGTCTTGGTAATTCCGTGATTAGAAAATACCTGTTTATTTGAAAATAACAAGTAAACATCTCTTTCAAACAAATAAAGAAAATACCGAATTCCTTCTATTGCATGTTTTCTATCAATGGATGAGAAAAAGGACTACCTTGCGAGCTTTAGTCTCATATGAGCAGCTCTTTCAATCATTTACCAAAAGAATTCATGAAATTAAAGGAAGCGCAATCTTCAGTGATATTTTTGATGCATCGATAAAGCATGCTTATGCTCATACACATGTGTTAAAAGTAACATTTAATACAAATGAGTATCCAAATGTCAAGAAAACATTATAATCTTCACACATTTTACACTTGACAAAATTGTCTATCCAAGTCTAGGGCACTTAGAGCCTAAGATACCCTCATCATCCCAGCAAAGATCAAATTCATCGTTCTAAGAATCTTCGTCTTCTGAATATGGTGGAGATCCTATGTCTTTTGGTATATATGGCTCCATTCCAGGCACATAAGGCACAATGTACTCAGATACATAAGGTTCGACGAAGCTGTGTCTAATCGCTTCAAAGGTCTGATGTATTCTGTAGAAGCTTTATGAGTTTCATCTCGGATGTCATATCATCTGACCATTCTAAATCTCCATTCGGGAGTCCTTCAAAGCACATATGATGGACTTCCCCTTAGCTTCGAATTTCTTTTTCTTCTCTCCTGTAAGGATCTCTTTCGACATGTCAAACGAGCAGACATCTGGTTGTGGCGATAAAGGAACCTCTTGCAATGCGCCATATTACCGTATGACCCTTCTTGGATAATATGAGGTGGCACCAGTAAACCCTAACAAGGGGACTGCATCTTCGCCATTGCGTACGAGCCTGACTTTACCTAAAGTTGGTAATCTAAGTTACCATCGGAGTTGTTCTGGCTTTAAAACTATAAGGAATTCCTTCCATTCTTTGAAATTAAATTTAGGAATGTGGGTATGAGTTTTGACAAAAGTTCTAAGAGGAAGGGTATCATAGCTAATCTTGGTGAAACTCATATGGATATGAAATTGTTTTACATGGGATGTGAATCACATGTATAGGAGACCACAAGAGGCTCTAAAAATCTCTTTCTTATTTTTCCCAAAATGGTTGAGGGAGAGGAAGATTTCAGCTAGGATGAGATTCGAGTAATCCCACCCATGACAATCTTGTTTGGCCACTACAGCCATGATAGGATCAAAAGTTACAGGCGAGATTGGAAATAAGACAAAGCTAAAGAATGCCAAGACAAAGACTCTACCAGACTTAGTTTCTTTACCAGCAGGGAGGTTGGGAAACCTTTCTAGAAGGAAGGATAAGAAAATTCATCCAGAATTACTCTTGGCGTCTGCTTTGATTTCCTCGAGATTTGTATCCAAGAGTTCGGCTAGTTGACTCAAAGGCTTAAACCCTATAGGACGTTGGACTAACAATTGAGTAAACTCAACTCCAATGGCGGTGCTATATTCCTCAATGATAGGGGTAACTTCCAATCCTCCCATGCAAAACGTCGCGGTGATTGGATCCCATTAGAGTGCCATGACTTGGATAAAGACAGGTGGACATTCAATCTTCAGCAAGTCCAACAGATATCCTAGCCGTAGTTTGGCGTACTTCTGGCTTGCTTCATTCATGTTATCCCACTAGGCTGTGAGTTCAGCTCGAGGTACTTTGAACATTTAGATGTCATTCTTTCCCATCAAATCTAAATTATGCAAATGATTTTAAAAGATCAATCGCCAATGATTACTTTAAACATAATTATACAAATGTCATGAAATATGCACGGACTGATTTAATTGCCTATCTCCATTAATGAAATGAAAATTAGGGTCTCTTTCAGGCTTAAAGAACCCGACTCAAGGTCTAATTTGAATTTCAAAGAAGTGAATTATGCAATTAGTCAGAATCATTTCAGTGACTAAAGAAAATAACAATGTCACATTTCATTGGTCAAAACATCAACTGTGAACATAGTAGATGAAATTCCTTATTACAAAAAGGACATACTATGAGAGGTCGAGAGGGATCTCATGAGGGGATGAAACGCCAATCGAGTTTATTCTAAAATAAGAAAGCCATAAAAGGCTCATGGAATGTGGGATCTAAACTATCCCTCCCCAATATCTAATCTTCTTCAAGGTTATAGTCAATTAAGATTTCTTTCTTGATGGCACCTTTGTCTAGTCCCTCTTCAAGACACAACTCGGCAATCAGAACTTCTACCTTAGTTTAATGTTTCTCAAGATACGAAAGATAATCTTCAATAGGCTAGTAGAGATGTTTTAACTCTTCTGGCCATTCTCTGGTCCATGGCATGATGACTTTATGGGTCTTGTTGGGTTTTTCTTTTTGAGTATGATGCGCTTTAGCTTTGTCTTGGTTGTAGGGCGTCTTTTCTTCCCCCAAAGAGAAATCACAGGTTGATTCTCCCTGGCTTGACGTTCAGCTTTTCGGCGGGCATAAGCTTTTCTAGCTAAGCTATTGTGATACTGTATTTTCACTTTTGAATAGTACTTGAACATCTCGTCCGTCTGTCGTTTAAACCTAAGGTTATTGACATAGTAACTAGTCTGACAATCTTCAGCATATCCCAGCTTACGTCCAGTCAGCTCCCGGCCGTGTTCAAACCTAGTAAAATGCAACCTCGTATTTGGTCCAGGACGAGTGACTTTCCTTAAACACTCAAAGGCCACTAGTTCCGTTGAACTTCTAGGAAATAGCAACATCCTATCCCCTATCATCGTTATTTCAATCAGTCATTAGAATGATCTCAAAATATATGCAATGCATGCAGATGCGAATGATATGCAACACATGAATATACTATGAAACAGGGAGCAATGAAGTGCATCGAAAGTAAATGCCTTACCAACTAAAACCTTAGGGAACATGAAGTATTCCCTAGCAACAATGGGTGGTTTTAGGTATACCAATCTTCCATAGACATGCGCATGAGACAGGTGAGAATATACTCTAAAAATAAAATCAGGTGAGGAACCTATGGCACAAGCTCTTATGATCCAAATATGGCAGATTCCTCCCCAAGAGTGCTTACCCATGAGGGCTAGATATCATCAATTTGGATCGTGAGCGGGAACGAACACAAAAGTCTTAAGTGACATCAAACACGAGATCCTTTCGTATCATTTTCCTATTTAATGTAAATCTAGAGGTGGTTGTAGTCGGGGTTTAACCGCCAGCGTGTGAGATGTGTCGTGATCATCACAATGCAAGGTCATGCACAGCAGTTTGTATCAAACGCCACTTCGATATATGCATAAAAATAAACATACAATCCTAACTCCAACCTGCAGTAAAGATGTCAATAAACACTTCACCCCTTATTTCTCCATTCTGCAAAAACATCTAACACAATGGTTAGGACACGTATCTCACCTTCGAGAGCATCTGCAGAAAACAAGGTTAGATAACCAATTAACTTTTTAATCAGCTCAAATCCTCTAAAATTCCTAACCAGAGATTCTGATTTGGAATAAGTCCCCAGCAGAGTCGCCAATCTGTCGCAACCCACTCCGGAGAGTGGAGGGGGTTAATGGGGTCATCCGACGTCTGGTCAAACGTAGGCCTCTCCCGAGGCCCGTTACCCAAATCACAACAGCGGTATATATAGTCGACCTTCTGTGCGGTCTGATGATATGTAATACGTGTACATGCCAAGGAGTCACCACCAATCGTTCTATAAAGGGTACGATTGGAAACCCTATCGAATAGTTGTGAGCATTCTATTCAATTTTGTGAAAATCAGAGAAATGGGATCGAGGACTTTGTTACTCCAACTGTCAAAGTTGATGCCCATTCGGCACATAAGTTGAATGATTTATCTAACCCTAGGATTTCATACAGATGAGTGGGGTACAAACCTTAAGACTAGAAGTTCATGCATATAGGAGTGACTACCCTAGCAGTCATAATCAGTAATGAAAGTGTGCAAATCAAGGATCCAATACGTGTGGACAAATCACATGAAAGCAATGCAGAAACCCTAGTAAGACTTTATTAGCTTAGAGAAGTGTCAATCAAGTCTCAAGAGTGTTTTTCGAAGTGGTTTGCCCTTTGAGGGGCAAAATCGTAATTTTGAAGAGTTTTGGGACAATTTACCCAAGAAAGATAAATTTATCATTTCAGATGAAATATGGAGTTAAAAGATGGCAAAAATAAGATTGGTGACCAGACCAATTTATTTCCTATTTTTCAGAAATTTTCTGAAATTTTTTGAGCGATTTACCCTTTGAGAGGTAAAACTATCATCTCAGAAAGTGATGAAAAGTGAAAATTTCAAACATAAGGATTAGTCGATCTTTTGACCCAAACACTAATTTTGAACAATTTTCACGGCTCGATTGGAATAGAAAAGGTGATTTACCCTTTTGAGGGGTAAAATCATCACTTCATAAAATGGGACGAGATTTGAAAACCCAAGCATAGGAATTGGTCGCCTAACCGACCCTAATTCTTGTCTTGGCATTATCGACCTATCTCACATACAAGGCAGATGCGACTTACCCCTAACGGGTAATATCGTCAATTCTCGGATGAACAGAAAAAAAAATCCGACAAATAGGGTTGACCAGTTGTTTGTGGTCGATCCTTAATTTTTGAGAATTTCTGGAGTGTTTAGGAATTTTTCACAATTTTCATACATTTTTTTGGGATTTTCTGGAATTTTCTAGCATTTTTTAGGATTTTCTAGAATTTTTTTAATTTTTTATTATTTAAAAAATAATTTTCTGATTTTTTTATCAATAAAAAAATGATTCGGACCAGGTCGGAACCCGCCCTATACCCGGACCCGCGCGCATCGAACGTCCGAAACGACATCGTTTTGCATTTTTTATTTTCGGTTTATTCGGATTTAATCCGACGGTTCCTATTGAACCACGTAGCTAATCCATAGCCTTAGGATTGACTTACTAAAACCTATGGCTCAGATCAAAAGCTGACTATCTCTTAACTGTCAGATTCGATTACTTAAATCTACGGACAAGATCGAACAACTCGGCTAATCCTTGACCGTTCGATCAAACTATTATTTTTTTATTTTTGAAAATTTGATTTTTATTAACAGAATTTATAGAAACTGATCGAACGATCACCAAGCAAAAACATAGCGCAACCTAGACCGTTAGATTGACTAATAGATTTAAACTGAATTACAAATGCTTTGTTGACTCGACAAACATGTGGACCAACCACGTCCGGCCACCTAAACATTTGACCTATTGACTTTGCCATGTCATCATCTTCAACCTCCTGACGCATACTACAGAATGAATGGCCGTGGTTTCTCCGCCATTGATCAACAGTGAAACCTTGACGAAATCGCTCGAGGCCGGCGCCAATAGACTCGTCTCACTGTCGTACTCAACATATCGTAGAATTATACGATTTCATTCATAGAATCGAGAACGACGAAGCTTACACAGCAAATAGACATGGCATCTTGATCAAGCAGAACAAAGCATTTCAGACTAATTCCTTTGCACAGAAGCTTCTAATGAAGTTTAGAATACTTACCTTCAGATCCGATTGACATGGTTTAGGCTAGCTTGAGCTAGGGAAGCTTCGACAGGGTCAACCATGGCGATGGGGTTCGAATGCGAGGTTTGACTCAATTTCAATGAAATTAAAACACATAGGAATGCTTAGTGATCCCACAAATACGAAATGCACACGTTAATTGCAAGAACAAATTCAAAATGAGGATCCGCCATTGAAGGTCAGAACTTGAGCGCGAAGTTGGACTTATCGTTTTTTCAGCATTTCAGATGGTGCCGTTGGTCGCAATTGCTTCATGTGTGCTCGAGTGAACTTCCAATGGCGGACTTTAGCTTCGGTCTAACCTAGAATGGCCTGACCAGTGCCATACCAGTTCGAGCTCGAGCCCTCAACAATGGCGGCTGGAAGGCGACGTCTCTCTCGATTTAGTTCTTCGTCAGAAACAGAATGAACCGATCTCCTTAGCCGAACGTCCTCCCAAAGGTTATATACTACTCTTGAAATTTGACGCCGAATCGATGAAGTGTATACTGGCTTCAATCGCACGTGATGCCGCGTGCTTTTGAACCTAAACGGCGTCGGAGACGATGGACATTCCATCCAACTTCGTTTGGTTCTCCGACAGGTTTAATCTCTCAAGAATTTGTCACGGTTTTGAGCTATGTTAGCTTTTGTTGACTTTTTGTAGCTCCGAAACTTGATCGGCTGATTACTCATTCCTTCGGCGACGTCAAATGGCAATGCCAGTGTCAATCGACAAGTAAGGGTGAAGGTAACAATACGCCTACAAATGCTCCTTCAATTGTCGTCGATTGGTCAACCAAATTCAATGTCAAAATTCTACTTGGTTTTGTTCAATTGGACAAAGATCCTGAGGTTGAAGATAACACTGTAGCAAACCGGTTTAACCGGTCAGAGTCGGTCATGACTTGATTTTTTTGAAATTAATCAAAATTTGATGGCGAATTTTTGCAATTAAACCTCATAATCGAACTTAGGACATCAATTTTATCTAAAAATGTGATTTTGCCCAAAAGTTCACATCAATTTCTATGAAACCCTCAAATTTTCCTTTAATTGCAAATCGAGAAATTGTGCAATTGAGGGCTCAAATAATCAAATTGGACCAAACCACCTATGCCAATCAATTTCAAATGGTGAAATATATTGGAAAATGGCTTTAATTGGCAAAGGTAGCCCATGAATTAAAAGTAATTTCAATTATGCTCAAATTCAAGGACTAAATTGTAATTAAGTATGCAATTCTGCCCAATTCATGCAATCAAATAATTTGTGAAAATAATTGGACTAAATTACAATACAGGAAAATTATATTGAATGTCAAGACCCTAAAAATGCCAAAATTACAAATTAAAAGACTCAATTAATATTTTTTTTATCAAATTCAATCATACATGTAACAAAGGAACACATAAAATTGAACTTGAATTTGGACTTTTTATGCCGTCAAAAATAAAAGGGAATTAAAATAAAATATTAAATATTTTTCCATATTTTTGTGACCTCAAATGCTATTTTTCTTGAATTTTCATCTATTTCCTATTTTTCGAAAATATTAAAAAAATTCAAAAAATAAAGAAAATTATTTTTTGTTCAAAAATGGTTCCTTAGGCTTGGCCATGACTACCAAAGTTGATTTTACAATTTTTTAACTTTTTATAAATTTTTATGAATTTTTCAAAAAAAATTAAAAAAAAAAACTAATCGAAAATCAGGTGTCAACACTAATCTTAATGTTGCTTCCTCCGCTCTCACTCCTCCTCATTGTGACAACAATAGTGTTATTCAATTTGCTACAAATCCAGTCTTTCATGAGCATACCAAATAAATCGACATTGATTGTCACATCATGCGTTATTAGCTCTAAGAACGCATAATTTCTCTTTCCTATGTGGCATTTGTAGCCTAGTTTGCCGATTTATTCACCAAATCTCTTACATCACAAAGGTTTATTACTCTTCTTTCCAAACAACCGTTGGTTGAGCCACTTTGAGTTTAAGGGAGTGGTAGATATTATATATATATATATATATATATATATATATATATATATATATATATATATATATATATTATGACTAGGGTTTTCTCTTTAGTGTATATATTCATGTTTGCGCCAAAACTCACGTACGAAGATCACTTTGTTGCTAAAAGTTTACGCCGGATCACTTCAATGCCAAATTTTTTGAAAAATGATCACTTAAGTTCCAACTCCGATATTTTTCTTCAAAAATCAGACGTGGTATTTTTTATTAATATATTGTGCTGACATGGCTCGTCGAAGGTCTACCATGGCATTTTCTTTTTAAATTTAAATTTTTTATTTAAAATTATTTGAAAAATAAGCTGAAAATTTCAAAAAAGCTAAAATAAAAAGGGAAGGAGAGGGATGCTAACTGGAGTTAGCACTAGTGGCCACCCTCGACCAGACCAGGGTGAGGCCTACAACCCTTGCTCAAATCTGAGTGAGGACCTGCAAGGCCTTGGTTATGGCTGGCGAGGTTCACCGACTCTTACTGGGGCTCAGTGACCTCTGTTGGCCGTGGCCCACTCTCGCCCACCATTGCTGATGATGGTGGGGTCGTCACGGCAAGGGCTACAATAATCCTCACTAGCTAATATACTTTATTTATGGTTTTTTGCTAATTTTTTTAGCTTATTTCAATTTATTTTAAATAAAGTTTTATTTAATTTTTTGTCATTTTTTTTTAATTTGAAGTCCATGTGGAACCCACATGGACTTTTTTTTTTAATACTAATTAGCATTCAAAAAGTAATTAAAAATGCCACATATTTTTTTTAGCCGAAAATTCTCGCCGGGAACACCAAGTGATCATTTTGTCTCCGATTTGACGCTAAAGTGAATTGATTGAAACTTTTGGTACCACATTGATTTTCGTGCATAAATTTTGGCATTCAAAATGTCCATTTGCCTTTCATTTTATGTATATCTCTATCGGCCTTGTGGCTAACTTTATTGTTAATGGATCATTCTATTATTTACTTCTCTAAATCTTTCATGGCAAATCTGCAGAAGTTAAGATGGGGCAAGGCTAAAAGAGCTAACGGGGTTTCCGATCATTGCATGGTCCGAGTGCTCGATCAATTTGTGACTGGCGTGCTACGTCCCACGAGCGCTTTTTTCAAGATGGATTGCTTCGGCCATCTTTGCCTCGCCACAAGCTTGCCGCTCGTCGCGAGTTCAAGTTATCCCGACAGAAATCAAGCCCTCTGCCGCTCGGGCCAAAGAAGGATTTTGATCCTGTTTGAAGTTGTCCTACTCAACCTAGTGCATTTGCAGAAGCACGAATAGATTATATCCCCCAGTTGCCGCCAAAACCGGGGAACATCTCGTGGATGTAAGTAGTAAGTATGAAACGAGAAGCTTCCCTTGTAGTTGCATGTACCGTGACGGCCCTTCCATTTTTACCAGAGTTTTACAACGTCTCTTTTTCCATTCACCAACTAATTTATATACTAGTCTATTCTGCAGAGAGTGAGGAATACAGTTCATGGTCATGGATAAGCTTAAAACAAATAATGCGAAACCCAAGATAAATACACCAAGAGTGTCGTAACGTTTGTATGAAGTTTACCTAAGTGTCATAATTTTTTGTCCCCATTAACTTGAGTGTCATATCGGAGCAAAATCATTCACTTGAGTTTCATATCCGGTAAATCATATTACGTGGACTTTTTATTATTATTTTATTTATTTTTCAGTGGCACTTGAATTTTTTTACTTTTTAAATATTTATGGGTGTCTTTCTTTATTTTTTTATTTTTATTTTTGTTCCAAATAGTTAATATTTTTTGGAAAAAAAAAAACTGCTTGAATTTTCCCCTTGGCTGGTGAACCCAGGGGCAAGGGCTGCCTTACCTTGGCCAGCAGGGCCACGACGGCCGTCTCAGCCCTAGTGGCCGCGGGCGAGGACCCACGAGTCCTCGCTGGCCATGGACGAGGCAGCCCTCACCCAGACCTAGCGAGGGGCATCCCGTTGTCGGCCCTGGTCGAGTTGGCTTCGTCGACCATGACCGATGGCGCGACGGCCCTTGCCAAGTCTAGATGAGGGCCTCCTCGCCCATGGGCTAGTTGGTCGTGGCCGAGGAGGGCTTTCACGGTGACACTCGCCAACCAATGGGGAAAAAAAGAAAATTTTCAAAATAACTAAAAAATAAAATATAAATCCACATATACATTAAAGAATTCAAAAAAATTGCTCCGTCGATGCCACATCAAATTTTTCGCCGACCATGTAAGATTTTCGGTGGGGCAAATCGGTGATGATACTTAATTGGTCGTTTTTTCAATTTTGTAACATTCAAGTGAGCGAAAAAAAAAAAGTTATAGCACTTAAATGAACGTCGTACACAAGTTATGACACTCCCGGTGTATTTACCCCAATGAAACCATATTTTAAGACTTGTGCAATCTTTTATGCTATACTAACTTACTAAACCTTGCACATGCTCGGAATCTATTAAACACATGAGAAGTACATAAATTACACGTATTCTTGCTTAGAATTTTGTCTCAAAAGTATAGAAGAGACTTTCAATAAATTACGCGAGCATGTTTTTTCATCTACAAAAGGGTCGGAATGGATAAACAGCGCTCACAGCCGACTTTGAGCATTATCATAAGAATTTTGCAGTAGTTTAAGAATTTCAAATTGAGCAACAACTACTTCGTGCCACCCGCGACCCCCCCGAAGGTCTGAGATCAACAAAACCCGTCACGGATGACGCCCCCGACTACCAAGATGTTATCAACTAGGAAGTCTTTCCGTCACAAGGAATAGCATGGTTAGGCAACGCAGCACGCAGTGCTTAGAGATTCCCTGGAGGTTCCCTGACGGTGTGAATTGGTCTCGTTATCTCATGAAATACAGACAGATGACTCTTTGCTATTAGACCAATTATCTCGGCAGCATCCACCACTGATGGGATTATATCATTAATTACCGAGGTCGGTATGCGTGTGTAGATCCCGTATTCGTGTTCTAATTTAGGTGTGAAACAGTTGAATCCCAAAGTTCAAGGTTGGACAATCTTGGTCGATAGGGCCTTCCCTGAATGAGTAGTCAGATAGTTAGAAAATACAAAAGTGAGGATTCTATGGTACGCGTTGCATCAACAACGCAGTGATTAATTTATGGACATCACACAAAACGAATCCCTATTAGTAAGATTCTCTTGAATAAATAAGAATCTCATATGAACCCAGCAATGCAAGTCTTCCTCCTTCTCAATAGACAAAGGAGCCGAATAAGCTGATGAGGTGACCGGCGTAACAACCAATCCTACATGGCACGTCATCACATTAGCAGTTTCTCGCGAAAATTGGTCGGAATTAACTACATTGGAATTTTGCGCAAAGGTTCGGGACTAAATTGGAAAATATTGAAAATTTTAAGACTTAATTGACATTCACACAATAGTTTTATGGTTGATTAGACAATTTCACCAACTTATATACGAGAAATTACAATGATGATTCTTGTAGTTGAGTCCTTGATCGTTAAAAGATGTGAGATTTTAGTCCGTAAAAGTACTGTTGAGCTAGGCAATGAAAAAGTGAAAACCAAAAATTGAGTTACATGCAAACAACGATCCAAATTAAGTACACATGAAAGATGGAGGATTTCATTATACATTGAAGGTTTATGGAAATATAAAATTTACTTCAATTATTTTTGTTTCTGTTTAAGCATTTAGATAAATCGATTTATCGCTTTGAGATCCTTTATTGTTTTAGAGATTTTAGTCTGGTAAAAAGCTCTTTAAACAAACGATGAGTCAAATAAAATTTATGCAACACCTGAGGACCATTTATGGTAGTAGTGTCTTCATGAAAAAGATTTTGAAATTGAGTGAGTGAACCATCCTCGCTTAGCAATATTTGACACCGGCAGATTCCTAAATTTCGTTTCATCGAGAATTTAACATAATCGACAGTAAACTTAAGTTAATAAAATAAGAGCGAGAATTTTATTATCGATTACATTCGTTGATATATTCTCAATTGTTTTCAAATTTTACAAAAGTGGTCCGCTCCATTAGTTAGTAGGTTACGAATTGCTTGGATGCTTCAGTACTAGTGTTGGTTAATTATTGTAAACTACGTATTGGATAACTATATTGCTCAGGATAAGTGCATTACGATTGCTATAACTTTTTTCCACTCACTCGACTGTCACATCGGAGGAAAATTGTTCACTCAAGTATCACTTTCAATGAAAATATTTCACTTGAGTGTTACTTCCGGCGAATCATCCTACTTGGACTTTTTATTAATTTTTCAACGACATATGGATTTTTAAATTTATTTAATATTTTCTGAATATTTTATTTTTATATTTTTTTAAATATTTTATTTTTATTTTTTTATTTTTTTTAGCTTTGACCAGGGCTGCAACAAACCTAGGCAACGACTGTCGCGGCCTCAGCGGTGGCAGGCTAGGATGTGAAAGCCCTCATGAGTAGGGGTGTGCAAACTAAACCAGATCAATCCGGACCGGACTGAGACTGGCCTACACCGGCCAAGTTGGTCCGGTCCTTGAGGTGGGCGGCCCAGTCCCAGGTCCCAATAAGTGGCATCGGTGACCGAGTGATCTGGCCCCCAATTTCATGTGTTGGGATCGGACCGGCCTGGCTCGGACCGCCTATAATATATAATTATTTATATATATACACACAATTAGAAAAAATTAAAAATACTTGAAAAAAAAAATCTCAGTTTATTGTAAAATATACTTCAACCTCCGTCGTCCCTTATTATTCTCGAAAAATTATTTCAAAAACAAAAAAAAAATTACTATTGGGTCGAGACTAGGACCGGACTGTACCGCCAATCCTGGTCCGGTTCGCGATCCTGAAAATATGGAGACCGGGACTACTAATCCGGTCTTCGATTTCATATTGGGACCGGAACGGCTCGGACCATGCACAGTCTTACTTGTGAGATTTGATAGAGGGTTATCCTCAACCGCGGTTGCGAGCGCGACGGCCCTTGACCATGAGCGAGGGCCCTTGCCCATGGCCGGCGAGGCCGCAAGGGCTCTCGCCTAGATCTGGCGAGGGCCTTCGTGCCCTTGTCCGCCGTGGCCGAGGCTGCGACGGCCCAAGGCAGGGCGGCCCTCGCCCTTGGGGTAACCAGCCAAGGAATCAAAAAACCAAAATAAATACAAAATAAATAAATAAAATTAGGAAAAAATTCGTGTGTACATTAAAAAATATCCAGTAAAATCGTTTCGCTAGTGATACATCAGTTTTCCTGTGCCCACGTCTATAGTACTTAAGTGATCGATTTTTCAAAGTTATAACATTAAAAAAAAATGGTACCCGTGGTACACTTACCCCTGTATTGCTCCGAATTCTGTTATGTTATTGGTATAGTTCGATATCAACGGTTATTTGTCAGAAATGTGTAAACGAAATAATCGATTTACCAGGTTGAAATTTTCTTATAGATTATTAATAGTCTGCACATTTGTCCGAATGAGAACTTTTTTTTCGCTAGTGGACAAGATTCCATGCATTGCAAGTTGTCTCCAACATCGGCTGTCACTTACGAACAAAGCAATTATTTTACGCCTATAAATTTTTTAGTAGATAATTAATATTCTTTAGATTTTACGAGCATCAATGTTTATATATCAATATCATTCTAACAAAATAGTCGATTTATCAGGTCAAAATCCCCTTTTAAGTTAAGAACAATAGTTTGGTTTTTAGTGACACGTTTTCTATTAGCAAACTGCAAATCACTTACATAATTTACTCTATGCACTTGATCGTCACAATAAAAATCATCTTATCATGTGTTCGGTAGATGTCCTAGATAGGATAAAGGGAAAGTAGAGAAAATATAGACTAGATAAAAACATACTAAGGAGAGAGTGGGATAGACTTGGATAAAATTTCTTAAGAAAGTAGATATGAGGAGAACATAATTTTTTCCACAACCACCGCCTTTACTCAACATCGGGCCGCCTTTCCGCCATGCCAGGTCACCGCTCCAGTGGGGGCCCACCTTTCCGCCATGTTGGTCTTACTGGAGACGCTGATTCCGAGCTTGGCATAATCGCCAACTCAAATGACCAAATTATATGCCAAAACAAGTAACGCATAGATTAATGATGAGACACATTTCCATTAAGACTTAATTATCTGTTACCGTTCATACAATCATTGAAGCAAAGGGACATCGTCCATGGCAGTTGGATTGCCACGACCGGGATTGAACCGACGTGTATGATCTTATGATGTTGATTTTGTGGACGTTCCTCCTCCGCAATCGGGTCCACTGGCAAGCTGTAGGAACAAATGAGTTGAGCAATCTTCAAAGTCAAAAAGAAAAAAAGTTCAGAAGCAGTGTATTGCAGACAATTTTCTTGGTAAAATTCTAAGTATGCGGCTGAGAGGAGCTGGATCATTCCAATATGTAGTTCGCCCACCACAAGAATCTACATACATCACGTACATTTCCGACATGGCGATTCATCTTCACCAAGCAATGATCTGATTTCAGCGGGTCCAATGGAGTGGCTGTGTTCCAAATTTGTGCACGGAGTTTTGAGAATTGACTCGTCAATATTTGGCTTCTTGCTTATCCGGTGAGCTGGTTTACTGGATTATTATAGCCCTGATTCGCCCTTCGCCTGGTTTTGGACGGTCAAACTCCGGTGGGTATGCGTGGAGTATTTATAATCTAAAGATGAATGAAATGGTACAGAACATGAAAACCATCCGCATATTATTTCTTTTTGTCTCTAGGGTTTTGGACTGTCAGCCTGGATTCAATGGGGTAAAGTTCGACGGTGAAAAGATTCGGATCTATTAGGGTGCCACTTGCACTACGTGAATGATGACACGTCGTCGCTCATCCAATCTCATGTCCTCAATAGCTGTGAGTCTCTGACATGCTTGAAGAAGCCGATGTTTGATCGTGGGGTAGCGAGGCGTCAATACCATTATGCGACCTTTCATTCCACTACGTCTAGTTGTTAAGCGATGAGGCATTTTGTACAACTCTCCATTGTAAGCTGGCCCAGAGTCCGAGTTCTTGAGTTCAACTCCTCGCCCTTTGCTGTTTAACCCATTTTGTGAGAGTTCCCGTTCCTTATGCACGATGGATTTTTTTGGTTGATCCTTTGGCCAACAAGTCGTTGGAGTCAGTCCTCGCGGCGGTTGCGCATTTGATCTCAAGAAATAGTTTTTTGACGGTAAAAGGTAGCAAGTCTTCAACTACAGAAACAAAGAAAACAATACTAATCAAAACAGGGAGATAATCCTCTAGCTCACACGTAGGCCTCACATTAAATCCACACAAGAAAAGCCAATCTTCTTTAGACGTTCATGCGTACCGATCTTCAAAGGTTGCTTCATATCGTTGAAGCAAACTCAAACGTGCCTCTAGCTCGACTATCTGAATGAGACGAGAGTTTAAAATCGTTCTCAGATGCTTGACTCGATTTATTGGGCTGGAGATTCATGACCATGATTTGCAAGTCGAGAACCGATTCAGTCAATTTACCCACCTAAGATCGATAGTTTCGGCACTCTGCGCATACTCAGAATACACAATGTCTCCTCCCATCACAAACGCCACACTTTTCACAATCTCACATAAACTCGTGGTCACTTAACGAAGATGAGAATGGTTTTGTTCATATCCCTGTTGAACTCGGGGATACTCTCAACGGGCCTTGATAACGGCACATCGAACCTGTTCTTTGTCGCCGCTTCATTTCATTGTCCTCTGGCTCACATGACTAGGGAGCACGAAAGCGTCCCTTGAAGGCAATGCCTTGTAGATTTTGTAAATTCTTTCTTCCGAGCATATGATTTCCTATTCCTACAGTAATTGTCTGTGAATTCTTATGAAGGCCGATTTGCGAAGCATATGATGTCTGTCCCTTGAAAGCTGCAAGTCGTTTCCGAGGGTGAAAGAGAAAAGATCCCCCTGTAAGGTAATTTAGGGAACAGACAGGGTTCTCTAAAAGCAAAGCAAAACAGTGAAAAAAGAAAAGAAAATGTGATCCTGGACATACGGTGATAGCTCATGCATAACAGCCAGAAAGCCTTGCAAGCTAAACCTGAATACATGCCCATTCAGGACAGCAACATGTACTTTACTCTTCGTTTCGACCGGCACACGGTACTTAGATTCAAGTACTTTAGATAAATATAATCAAGGCAAGCAACCCTTTGAACATATTCAAATTCTTAATGACCTCGACCCGTTGTTATCTCAATGTCGATAGACCCTTCTGCAATTTCTTGAAGCACAGAGTGGAAGTCATTACGTGATGTTGGAACCACACCAACATCAGGTGTAGAATTCCAGGAAAAGCATAGGTGACTGAGAAGTATTCATGAGTAACTTCTTGAGAATACACACACTATCTATCTCTCTCTCTCTCTCTCTCTCTCTCGTCCAACTGAAGCTGAGATGCGAAAGAAGTGAGTTTTACTTTGTGCAGGCCGAGTGGTGAGGAAGTCTAACTTTTTTGTCCTGAAATGAATTGAAGGAGACAGTTATCTCCCTGCTTCCAACTCAAGCAAAGGGAAGAAAAAAGGAGGGAGCGAGAGGAGTTGAAGTGGCGCTTTCACAAAGGAACGCTGGCACGTGTGGCACGCTTAACATCATCATCATCATCATCATCATTGATATTACTCTGAAGCTGATCCTAGGTCGGTAAAATCTCGAACCTCTGCAAAAAGAAAAATTTTAACAAAAGAAAGGGGCAGACGTAACAGACCTCCAATTAAATAAAGGAGTAGGCGTGTCCTGTTCATTAGTTGGACGATCAATCGGATGATTCTGTGTATATATATCAAAGTGGAGATACATTATTTCTAGCTCAGCTAGTTTTCTTTCTGTTCCGTCCTCCTCTTCTCTGTCAAAATACCACCTCAGAGTTGGCCAAGTCGCATTGTCTCTGGCTCGTTTTAGCTCATAAGCTTCTGTGCTTCTCCTGTCATTCCTTGTTTTTATCGAAATCGAAGCTTTGGTTGGTGTTTTGAGAATGG
The DNA here is from genome assembly GCA_028455895.1 of Rhodomyrtus tomentosa. Classification (NCBI taxonomy): domain Eukaryota; kingdom Viridiplantae; phylum Streptophyta; class Magnoliopsida; order Myrtales; family Myrtaceae; genus Rhodomyrtus; species Rhodomyrtus tomentosa. The sequence continues at coordinate 26,443,719 of JAPCWY010000009.1, read as the reverse complement.
GAAGGCAACCTTGCTGTGAGAAAGTGGGGTTGAAGAAAGGGCCTTGGACTGCTGAAGAGGACAAGAAGCTCATCAATTTCATCCTCACTCATGGCCAATGCTGTTGGAGAGCCGTTCCTAAACTTGCAGGTCACAACACTCGCAGCCCACACCCCAATCTGCTCTACAGTCTCTCTCTCTCTCTCTCTTCCTCCCCCCCTTCACATCCATCTAGAAGTTCCTGTGATGGATTTCTTAGATAAACCAAAACATCAAGAAACAATTGTATGATTTTTTTTTTTAATCAGTTGTCTGACGAATTTGTGACGAAAACAATTGCCAGGGTTACTGAGGTGTGGGAAGAGTTGTAGGCTCAGGTGGACGAATTATCTGAGGCCAGACCTGAAAAGGGGGCTTTTATCTGAACAAGAAGAGAAGCTAGTCGTTGACCTCCATGCCCAACTTGGTAACAGGTAAAGATACCTTCTCATGCCGTGCATGTTAAATCTAGTTGCTCTGCCCAACTCTGCTTGCTCGTTCATTCCTTTGCTTCACTCTCAAATTCCCCCATTTGGGTCTTTCTTCCTGAAGATGTAATTTCAGATTATTCTACTGATTACGAGACTGAGTCTTGGTACCAACTTTCCAGCATTGCGAGGCAGACCAATTCAAAGACTTTGTCTATCTTTTTCCAATAATTTATGCGAAACTGGAAAATTATCTGAACAATATGTTTCTTCCCCTGTTTCTATATTGTTTTAAACTACACATTGGGCCGAATTTTAACCAAGCTTCTGGCTTTGCTTTGACGTATTGCAGGTGGTCCAAGATTGCCTCTCACCTACCCGGAAGAACCGACAATGAGATCAAGAACCATTGGAACACTCACATCAAGAAAAAGCTCAAGAAGATGGGCATTGACCCCGTCACCCACAAGCCATTGGTCTCAAACCCGTCTGATCAGCCCAAGAGCCTGCAAAATCGGCACCAGCAAAAGGAAGAGCAATCTTCTTGTTCAATAAGTTCAGCTGATGCCGCAAAAACACCGCCAGCCGATGCCGAAGAACAAGAAGACGGAACAAGCTGCATGGCAAATGCCAACATGCTCGACACAATTGAGGTCATGGACATAAACAGTTTTTGCACAGACGAAGTCCCTCTGATTAGCCCCAGTGACATTTTGGTCGCTTGCCCCCCTTCTTCCTCGACCTCTTCATCTTCTTCCTCGCACAACGGCAATTGCGGCGGCGGCTGCGGCGGCAGTAGCAACAATTTCTTTCAAGAATTGCAGTTTCCTGACTTAGACTGGTCTTATGGTGGCTTTGGCAATTATAGCGATGGCGACAACCAGCACATCAAGCTGTGGGATGACGACCACTTCATCAACTGGGATTTCCTGGTCGACAACGTCGATGACAAAACACAAATGGTCGATCCTCACCCGGCGAATTCGTGCCAAAGACCGGCTTTGGATCAATCATCTTGGACGAATGAGCTAGTGCAGTAAATCAAAAATCAAAGCTTGGTTTTTTTCCTTCTTTTTCTGTGTGCAGTTTTTACACCACAGAGAGAATAAGAAGCATCCCATGATAGGGAAGGTTGGAAAAGAGACCCTTCTCCGGGGTGGCTTTCCTTCTTTATTTATACAGTCTTAGTCTCCTTCAAATGAGAGAGGAGCAATGAAAATTAATGTGTTTGATTTGCATATAAATGTAATTAGTCCGCCATTGAATTTGCAAAACATTATGCGTGTCATTTCTATGTTCAGACGATTATTTCTTTTACCGTCAGATTAATCCTTATAAATGTAGAAGAACCATTCTAATCCCGTCTATTAAGATGGTTCACTGATCATTTGATGACAACCGTAAGAGTTTATTTTAAACAGAAATATCGTTATCGGCACAATCGAATTTATGGTATCGAAATGTCAAATGGATTCTCACTCAACCACCTTGTTAGGATTGACGGTGGCTGATCTGACAAACAATCAATTAATATTTTCAAGCGCATGGAGAAATTACGTTGAGATTTGCACATTTTTCCATTTACTATCCAACAAGTGAAAATTACATTTTTAGTGTCAAAAGTTATGTACGAAGATCAATTTAGTACTAAAAGTTTCAATTAGATCATTTTAATGCTAAGTTTTTTGAAAAACGATCACTTTGGTGTCAAGTCCGATTTGCTCCGTCGAAATTCTAACGTGACACTTTTTTATTAATATTTGTGGCTGACGTGGCTCGCTGCCGATCCACGTGGTGTTATTTTTAAAATTTGAATTTTTTATTTAACATAATTAGAGAAAAGAGATTAAAATAAAAAGGCTACAAATTCAAAAAAAAAAATTACTGACGACGAGGGTTACAGCAACCCTTGCCACCGCCGCCCCACCATCGCCGACAATACTTCGCTGCCTGTCATTTTTTTAATTTTTTCCTTATTTTTTATCTTATTTTATTTTTTTAAAAAAAAATTCTCTTATTTTTTATTTATTTTATTTTATTATTTTTATTATTTTATGAATTTTGAAGTCCATGCGAAACCAACATGAACTTCATTTTTTTTAAATGCCAATTAAAATTTCAAAAAAATAATTAAAAAATACCATGTGATAATTTTGGCCGGAGGCATCAAAGTAATCCTTGTTTCTCCGACTTGACACTAAAGTGATTCGATTGAAATTTTTGGCACCAAAGTGATCTCCGTACATAACTTTTGACATTAAAAGTGTAATTTTGCCATCCAACAAGCATAATTCACACGTGTAACTTTAAAAAATAAATGGAATCAAGGTCCAAAAATGTTTCCTTGTTTTAGCGATTGAACCTAGCTCATGATCACCGACAAGGAGTGTGACTTTCCAAAGATATTGGTAAACACGGTTAGGTTCTTTTGATTAACACTTGTATTCATGCTTTTATAATCTCTGCCTTGATTCTAAATCTTCTAATGTTTTGCTTTTCTTTTAAGCATCTTTCAGCTATTAACCTAGCAACATATAGGCTTAAATTTCAAAGTGGACCATATAGCTCCTTTCCCATCTTTGACATTGCTACGGCGACGTAGCATTATATTTAAGAAGTTTTCTATTCATACCATAGAATTCAATAAATTACACGAAAAGGAGAAATAGAGAATGCAAAGCTTGCGTGTTTAGAAATAGGCTGGTCAACATCGTGGATTTGGATTGCCTATCCTTTCCTCAGAAAGGCAGACGCATGCCTTTGGGATCCGGGCCATCTTTTTTTTTTTTATGGACGGCTTAGACCTCTTATTTTATGGGATAACTTTTTGGGTGTTTTATTTTTAGTAATGATCTGGGTCGTCCATTTATAACACGGACGTCCCGGGTCCTAATGGCAGGGCTTGCCCTTCTGAGAAAAGGGCTGGCGATCCCTTTCCGAATATCGTTCCAAATTTTTACTCTTATGTATAACACACTTATCCCAAATTATTTATTGTCTAATATAATGGTACTCTTACGACACATTTACTTCATTTTCGTCTCACAAAAAGAACCCAAAATTTTATCCCTAGCCTAGATTTACTCTCTTCTAAAATACATCTGAGTCATGACACGTGGATTTTTCACCTTGTATCTTTCATTCTCCTCCATGCCAGATCAGTCTTGATTTGCCACCTGCACTGACACATACAATATAACGAAATATTCGACATAATGCTAACGGGTGATATGTCTGGATTGGTGCATCATTTTCGGGATTTTTTGCGAGACGATTACTGGTTCGAGTTAATTATGGCACATGAGTAAGGGTTTTGGATTTTTTTTTTATATGCATAAAAATGAGTTTGGGGAAACTATGTTATAAGATAACTATTTGATATATTAACGGTATTGACCCTCAGAAATATTAGCGTGCAAAGATGAAGGCTTTTGAAGGTAGAGAGCATGGTTTGATATTAGATGCCGTACCATGACATTTTATTAGAAAGATTTCTTTGCTTTTTGAAGTAGTGTACCTCATCTGACAAAAAAAAAAAAATAGCGTACCTCAACTAATTAATAATGCTTTGTGTCCGCATCCATGTCATCTGTCCAAACACACGTTTTGCGTATGATTATTATTTCTGAAGAGAATAAATCTTTGTGATGATTTTTTGTTTGTTAGCCCGGTGTATCATTCCCATTGATCTCCAACATCTTGAATTATTGACCTAGCTACTATCAATACAATTAATATTCGCCATGCTATTTTTTGATTCCCGTAAAATATTTGATACCCATATGAGAAAATACACAATGCGACGCAAAAATGATCGGCAACATATAAAATACAAGTCTCTTGGTAGTTTGATGATAATTACAACTTATTCAACAAATTATACGACCAAATGTTACATCCTATTTCTTCCTATTCCTTAATTCTTTCCAGCAAATGACCCAAAAAAAAAAAACAAATACAGGATCAATAGGTTGGAGAAGCGTACTCGCGTAGCAAGATGCTTAATATGTGTTGATGTTCTACCACAAGCTAATTACACGTCTTTACTTATTCTCCACGTTACTTGATAATCAATGTGCATATTACGATACGGTCGAGTACTATTCATCAGTCGGGTAATATCATATTGGCATGTCCTGTGACCAATTTATTGAATTGAGCGGGAGATTATGGTTTTAACAACATAAAAAGTGCATTAGACAATTCGAAGACGTTTTAATGCCATCGCTTTGTCAAGGTTTAGCCAAAAAAAAAGAAAGAATAAAGTCATCTCTCTTTACTTGGATAAATATTTGAAATTGAGAGGGACATTTCTGTTTCCCACTTTACTTGCTGAGGATTGCAAAGGGTTGCGTCGTCGTGTAAGCTAAAACTGTAGAACACGAGTACCAACGACATGAACACACACACATATATTATATGTGCATGTATGTGTGTGTATATATGTATGTGTGCACGCGCGCGCGTTTGAAGGCCTATATAATATACGGTCAAATCTAATCGAAAGGTCTAAATCGGAGTACTCATTTAAGCAATTCACCGACAAATATAGTTTTACCAGGATAAATCTTATAACGAGGTGATGTTATTGGCAAGTTTACTATTAATTATGATTATGAAGTACAATTTAAATCTTAGAAATGCATATTAGGATACGATAGTCAACGTCATTAAGTAAAAATAAATCCCATTTGGCTGAGATGGACAAGTCTAAGGTCTCCTATAATTACAACTTGTTAGGCCATTCCATTATGAGGATTCATTCCATTAACTTACCATTCAATTTTTGGTATTTCGATATTAACAACCTACCATTCACTAGAATTTTTGATATTGTTAACTTACCATTGAATTTTTGGGACACAAATTGAAGGGAAGAATTACTATAAAAAAAAAGTCATAAACCTATTGGACTGGATGGATTGAACTGGCATAATTGTAAAAGATTTAAGACCCAAATTTTTAAAAATAAAAAATTTAGGATTGAGTTAGCACAAATACAAAAATTGTTGGATTTAATTGGCAAAAAAAGTAAGTTTTAGACTAAATTGGTACAATTGCAATAGGTTTAAGACTTTTTTAATAATTTTTCTCAAAAGAAAACAATATTTGTTCCATTCCAACACCATCGCTCTCTTACAACTAAACCTAGCAATTAAATTATTGATCTCATGTTTTTCATTTCATTCAATTTCATTTCATTTCACAACCACGAATCTTCATCAAAAAGCTCCATGAAAATCATATGTGCATAAGTAAGTTAGAGGGATTAAATCATAATTTATGATAAGTATGATAATTGTCGGGAATCCATGGTTCTCTCACCTTCTAAATCTAAATTCGACGTAATTATGAATCCTGTCATCTTCCAACTGAGCTAGACGCAAATTTTGATTTCCGCAAATGAATCAAATCTTTATGCAAATTGTAAAGAACTTCACTAGGGGAGGATTGTCGTTTTGGCCTCCAGGCCTCGAAATCTATTACATCTGATGTTCATCTGAAACCATATGCAGAAGTTAGGTCATAAGAGAGTAATTCCTTACGCACTTCATTAAATACATCTGAAGGCCGCCCGTCTTTGATTGGATGAAGAAGTCAATTTGGGCTTTATTTGGTTGGCATGGCTACCACTTATGGTGCTTCTGCTTGAGTTGTGACATTTGCTAAACAAGTTGTTCCAAAGTTTGAACTTCCCAACTATAATTTATGAGGCTGCCGGCTACAAAAGAAAGAGCGAAAGGATTAGGTCAAGGAAGGCTCTATCTCCATTCCGCTCTTATAGATTGTGGATTAGAAGCAACAAGTTGGGATCAAAATATGCTTTAAACCTCTGGCTTGGCTTGGCTTGTAGAAGAAAGATTGTCGGATTACAAAGTCCAACAGCCGGAAGCAAACCAGCTTGCCATTGCCACACTTTCTCCCCTTTAATTTGGTGCGAGCACGAAAATTGGTTCCGATACAATGTCAATATGCGAAAATTCTTTTTTCCCTTTTCAATTGACTGGATATTCAAATTCTCTATTTTATTAAATTGCGCGCCTTGCAATTATACTGTCGTCGCTTGAAATCAAGTTTATGCCCGTTTAAGAGAAAGAATGGCATAAGGATACCTCAAGTATCAATATTTATGTACAACGTTCACTTTGATGTCATTATTTTTTTCGGGATCACTTAAATGCCAAATCGAAGGGAAAACGATCACTTTTGTACCAATGGCGAGAAATTTCGGCGATATCATCGCAGTTGACATTTAAATAATTATTTTTAAAAAATAATTGACACTTAATTTATCTAAAAAAACGGTCACTTTAGTGACAATTTCGACGATCTCGCCGGAATTAGCAATTAAATAATCGTTCTTAAAAAAATTGACACTTAAGTAATAAAAAAAGTATTGACATCGAAGTGAGCACCGTACATAAATATTGACATTTGGAATGTAATTTTTACCGAAAAAGAACATAAGAAATTGATGAAACCAGGATATCCCCACCACAATATGGCGAACCCTTGTCACACTTCTCCATTTAGAGAAAGTGGCCATAAACGTCCGAACCTAGCAGCAACATATTCAATTAACCACTTTATGGTTCAATGGGAAAGAGTGGCTTGTCAGCTACTTTTCCCACCCCTTTGTTTTAGTCAAGGACAGAGGTAATGAGCGTGCTGGACTTAGCATCTGTGGGGGATCATGTGAAGATTACACCCCACCCCATGCGCAAGAACGACAAAAAAGTAAGTACCGCCTCTTTTTCAGCATAAATGTGGTCACGAATGTGTCGGTCGGTCACACTACAATCCAATTATCCCTAGTTCATTGCCCCTGCGAATTATCAGGTAAGGCGTGTCGCGCTTTCTAAAATATTTTAGACCTTTAAAGTTGAACGATTGCAAATTCAATTTTATGTATTTGAGAGATTGTGAAAACTTAGAAATACTTGGGAGGGAGATTCGAGAATCACCATCATCACCTTCTTCTAGGGGTGTCCATACTGGACTGGACCGGCCCCAATCGGATCGGGACTGGACCACACGGGTTGATCCGACCCTTGAGAGGGACAATTCGGTCTTCAATTCCATGGTGAATGGGACCAAACAGCCCATAATACACACACACACACACACACACACACACACACACACACAATTAGAAAAAAGAACTAGAAATGTTTGATTTGAAACAAAACAGAACAATGTTAAAAACAAAAAACAAAAACAGGAACTAGTTAACGGAATATGCAATTTCCCTAGAATCCCCACGACACTGACGCCTCTAAGTCTGCTCTTCTCAATTTCCATTATTTAGTTGGAGGATTGCGAGTAAAATCACGCCAGAGTCTTGATATTTTTTCTGGTTCCCATCTTTGATAATGTCCACTACACATGTTACATTGTGTAAATGTGGTGAACTTTATGCCACTCAACTTTTCTCTCTTATACTATTTTTATCTCTTTGTGATTGGTTGAGGTTTTTGTTCTCTATATTCATAACGACTCGTGAAAAATAGCGTCTTCTTTTTTTGCATTTTCCGTAACGGGCTAACTTTATTTATTGTGTCAAAACTGCAAGTGCAATTACATTGCTTTCAAGATCCTTCATGTTCTTCCATTTAGATGCTTAACTTCTAGAACACTTACGTGATGTCATTCCCTAAAGCAAGATGATGATAATCCAACATATAATTTTATTCAACCGGGGGTATGGATTGTAAATTAACATGCAATTGAAGCATATTATATTCCGAGGGTTAGATATTTATAAACAACTAGTGTTAACGGTACCACTGGATTGGGACCGGGATCGAACTGGACTGCTGGTCCAATCCTTGGTTTCATACTGGAACCAGACCGGTCCGGACCATACACACCCCTACCTTCTTCTATAAATGCAAAAGAACATGAAAAAAAAAAAAAGGTCATCGGTGTAATTTTCATTCATGAGCACTTTATATCCGATTGCAAATGAACCACTAGCTGGGTGACGCTTCATTATACTACGCCCATCATCTAAGTGAGGAAAAAAAAAAGTTAAGTGATATACCGGTCTTATTCAAATGGAATCACTGTTGGCACATTTTTTAATATGGTTACTAACAAAAGGATAATATATATAAATTTCCCAATTGAATTATTAGTATTCCACAATTATATCAGCACTAGTTAAGCTACTTTTTATGGGATGGATCATGGACGTGTATGAACAATTCTCAAAAAAATAGAGGAGGAGGGGATTATAGTTAGCATTTGGTCATTATTATATAATGGGTCCAAAACAAGAAAAGAATTGAAGACGACATATTGGCGTGGCCTTCTCTCGACGTACCACACAACCCACTTAAAGTCTATCGAAGATGACATGTGTACAAAGCGGCGGACACATGAACCCCACCAAAAACATGAGAAGAAGGAAAGATGAAAAAGAGAAAATTACTAAAAGGTCATAAATCCGCTCTATTTTTTCCCATCAATTTTAATAAATTTTTTAGTTTGGCCAGTTTTAGTCGTAATCATTCCAACCAATTTTGACCGCCAATTGCTGATGTGGACAATGTTAGTGCCACGTAGTACGATTGGAACTTATGTGAAAATTTCTTGCGAGAATTTTTTTGGATATTGTGTAAATTTTTATCTTTTTTTGTCTAAGCAACACATTGCCCTTGGATTGGAACAACGCCTATACGTGTGGTCGATAATTTACTAACGTTGGATACCCTTTTGCTTTTCCCAAAAATAAAAAATCAGGAACGTTAATTAAACAGAACAAAAAAAATTATAGCACATCAACTTACGTTTACCTAATCTGAATTGGGAAGAAGTGGAAGGATGCCATGTCTATATCCTTTTTCCACGAAAATGGCACAAAATCTCTGGCGCTATGACACATAGAGGCCTCGACATACCTGTCTGCACCATCTCTAATGTCTGCAATGATGAAAAACAATGGCTTAAAGAGAAACCTGGATCAATCTTGTCTTAACAAATGTGTGTGCTGGTCATCTTTTCGATTTTGCTATTGGGAACCCGAGAAGAAAATGCAAATCCCTCGTTTTGCGTCATTGCAAGTGCAGAATCAATCGCTGACAGACTTTCTATGGCAGAATCATCAACTTTGGAAGACAATAAGAAGTTGACAATTGTCACTGAACACTCTCTCTCTCTCTCTCAACTCAAATCACTGTTAGTGGATGGAGAAATTAATAAGAAATATATTAACTTTGGAACATGAAAAACTCTGAAATTGGGTATTGGTATAGTGGCTCTATTTCATCGACATCAACATCAATAATACATTTATCTTAAATTAGTTGGGATCGGCGGTCGATGAACCCCAAAAAATCATAAAAATAAAAGCAGAATCAATGGAGGGAAAAGAGATAAATGTGTAAAAATAAATAAATATATATATATATATATATATATATCTATACACTATACATCCACAACACTAATAGCCTTCCTCCACTCCGTCCTAAGACAAACCGTATGCCAATCTATTTCCCACTCCATTAAATCTTGTTTTACTGCTTTCCCCCAAGTAAGTTTCGGCCGACCTCTTACTTTCTTCGTGTTATGCTCTCGATAGCAAACATCTATTCGTACAGGTGCGTCTAAGGGCCTTCAAATGATATGCCCAAACCGTCTCAATCTATGCTCTCTCATCTTTTCCGCCACCCGTTCTACTCCAACTTTTCATCGAATTTCTTCATTCCTTATCTTATCCATCCTTGTATAATCACACATACATCTTAACATCCTCATTTCCGCTACTCCCATTTTAAACTCATGTTTCATTTGTGCTGCTGTTTTATAAAATTTTCCTTTTAACCTAAGAGAAATTTTGCGATCACACAAAAATCTCGATGTACTGCGTCATTTCATCCAACCTGTTCTGATTCTATGGCTTGCATCATCATCAATCTCTCCCTCCTTTTTCAATATTGATATCAGATATCTAAATATATCTTTCTTGGGTACCTCATGTCCGAGCATATTTACGGATTCTTGATCCTCTCTTCCTACCGTATCAAACTCACACTTCAAGTATTACGTCTTACTTCGACTCAGCGTAAATACTTTATACTCTAACGTACTTCTCCATACTTCTAACTTAGCGTTAACCACAGCCCTGGTCTCATCAATAAGAACGATATCGTCTGTAAATAGCATATACCACGGCACCTCATCTTAAATATCTTTTGTTAGCTCATTCATAACCAGGGTAAAAAGATAAGGGCCCAAAGCAGTACCTTGGTGCAAGCTTACTGTGATTGAAAAATAACTTGATGTGCCATTGCAATACTTCACTCATGTAGTAGCACCGTCATACATGTCATTGATTGCATCGACATACTTTGAAGGTACTTTTTTCTTCTCAAGAATCCACCACAAAACCTTTCTTGAAACTCTATCATACTCTTCTCGAGATCAATAAACACCATATGGAGATCCTTCTTTCTTTCTCGATATCTCTCCATCAATTGTCATATTAAGAAAATAGCCTCCATGGTAGATCTTCCTAGCATAAATCCAAATTGATTGACAAAAATCTTGGTCTCTATTCTCAAACGATGCTCAATAACTCTCTCCCACAGCTTCATTGTATGGCTCATAAACTTGGTGCATCTATAGTTAGAACAATTCTGGATATTCCCTTATTCTTGTATATAAGCACAAGTATACTCTTCCCTCATTCATCAGGCATCTTATTAGTATGGAGTATCTTGTTAAAAAGACTAGTTAATCAACTTATTGCTACATCCCCTAAACATCTCCACAATTTAATAGGAATACCATCGGGTCCCAAGGCTTTACTAGTTTTCATCTTTTTTAATACCTCCCTAACTTCCCATGCTTTAACTCTATGCACAAACCTTCTATTTGAATCATCAGAAGCATCTTCCAAATCTGCCTCACTTCTATCGCTCTCCCCATTAAAAAGTTTGTTAAAATAACTCATCCACCTGCCCTTGACGTCTTCATCTCTTATCAATAGTGTTTGATTTTCATCCTTGATACATCTAACCTACGTCAAGTCTTTACTTTTCTTGTCTCTTGACTTTGCAAGTCTATAGATGCCTTTTTCTCCTTCTTTGCTCCCAAATTTGTTGTAAATATCTGTGAAAACCTTATCTCTAGCCTCTCGTACAGCTTTCTTGGTACTTTTTCTAGCCAATCTAAATTTTTGCAAATTCTCTTAGTTAGAACATTTATGTAGACATTTGAAACACTCATTCTTCTGCTTAATTGCCTCCTGTACCTTTTCATTCCACCACCAAGTTTCCTTTGTTTGATGTTCATTCCTTCTAATTTCCCCTAACACCCATTTTGCTACTATTTGGATGCAGTTAGACATCTCCTTCCACATCATATTCTTTTCGCCCTCCAGTCACCATTGTCCTTCCTGTAGCATTCTTTCCTTGAATTCTGTTTGTTTCTCCTCGAATTCTGTTTGTTTCTCCTCATGTAACTTCCATCATCTTACTCTGGGGTTCTACGCACTTCTCTTCATCTTCTGTATTTTGTTATACTGAACTTCTAAGACCACCAACTTATATTGTGTAACTACACATTCACCAGGGTATACCTTACAATCTACATACGAAGCTCTATCCTCTCTTTTGACAAGAAAGAAATCAATCTAGTTACAATTTTGACCACTGCGAAAAGTGATCAGATGTGATTATTTTTTCCTAAAAAAGGTGTTTGTCAACATCAAATCATAAGCTAATGCCACACTCAAGATGTCTTCGCCAGCCACATTTCTAGTCCTATATCCAAAACCTCTATGAATTCTATCAAAACCTCCACTACTCTGACCGACATGTCCATTTAGATCTCCTCCTATGAATACATTCTTCTCGTGTGGTATCCGCCTTAAAATCTCTTCTAGCTCTTCCCAAAATCTGCTTTTCTCGAACTCTTGCAGTCCAACTTGAGGGGCATACACACTAAGGATATTCAGAATCAAATCCCCCACTACTAGCTTAACTAAAATAATCATATCTCCTATTCTTTTAACATCAACAACTCTATTCTTGAAATTTTTATCGATCAGAATCCCAACTACATTTATGCTCTTTGTTGTGCCTGTATACCATAACTTGAATCCAGTGCCATCCACTTCCTTAGCCTTCTCTCCTTTCCATTTAGTCTCTTGTAGTCAATCAATATTCACTTTTCTTTTAGCAAAAGTATATGTCAATTCCCTCAATTTATCTGTTAAGGTTCCTACATTCCAACTCCACAATCTAATTCCTACCCCCTGGGCTTTTCTTGCCCCCCACACTCGCCCACGGAAGTGTGAGGACTCTTGCTCATTTATCACCACATCCGAGCACTGATGTGGTGCATCATTCTGGAAATGATGGCCCAAGGCTAGCTTCCTTACCCCTTGCACCCACCTATCTTGGTGCAAAGACCCTTGCTCATTTTTCGCTACACTCGGGTGCCGATGCAACGCGTCGCTAAGAAGGGTACGCTCCAACGACATATCAATAGGATTTATCTCATAAAGGTAGCTCTTTTTTTTATAACCGGCTCGCTACGCCTGACGTAACCCTCCTCCTTTACCTGGCTTGGGACAGTCTATGTAAACTACATAGGCGGAGTTTCATAATGGCTCTATTTATTTTATAAAAATAAGATAAATTGACAAATATTTTCCGTAAAACAATAGCTTCTATCATAAATGAATGCAAAATATTCTCATTAGGAAAATATTTAGACATCAATTGTTGTCGACAATGAAAATATTTCTTATTAACTAAATATTTCAAACAATACAAGCGATCTTTAAAAAAAATGTTCTCTAGAAATAAATGGAGCCTGAGTGTGTCATAGTTTAGTTGTTGTAACTCGTTTTTACTTACAATTAGTAATTTGTCTCTGTGAATGGTAAGTTGATTATATGGTTCATCACCTAAAATTGCTTATGCTCAGTGATTCACCAATATTATTTTATACTACCAAAAATTGTTGTAAGATGTGGTTATTAACTAAATATTTCAAACAATACAAGCAATTTTTTTAAAATATTTTCTAGAAACAAACGGAGCCTGAGTGTGTCGTAATTTATATGTAGTTGTCGTAACTCGTTTTTACTTATAATTAGTAATTTGTCTCCGTGAGAATGGTAAGTTGATTATGCAGTTCATCACCTAAAATTGCTGATGCTCAGTGATTCACCAAATATTATTGTATACTACCAAAAATTGTTGTAGGCTGCCGTATTTATACATAGTATTTTTCTCGATAATTGAAGTCTTTTTATAAGTCCTTGTAAATAAAAACTTAGTCATCATCCATTCTATAATTTTTACTCATAGGTCATGTAAGGTTGAATTTTCTAGCTGGTCACTTTTCATAAACACATCGTAACAACTTGAACTTTTTGTACATTTTGCGGGCTTTATATGATACACGGGCGGTGTAAAAAAATCATTGCACAAGCGAGATTCAAGCATTAACGCGTATAACGTTCTTAATTTTGGCAACTATGTTCATTCCATTACAGGCAAGAGTCTTCATTTCACGACCGTCTGCGTGAAAAGCTGTATATTTATAGCAGTTCATAAGCATTACCCCAAAAAAATCTAACCTATTGTAGAGACAATAATCCAAACCTAAACTTTCTGGAAATTCAGAAAAATTGCAAAATTTGTCAATATTAGCATTGGCCGGTTGACTTGACTTTCACATCATCAATTTTCAATTAAAATTGGCCGACATGAATATAATGGCAAATCTTGGGAAAATTGTCAAAAAATTTCTAAACCTTTCATACTTTTATTGATTCAATCCCAAACCTTTTAAGTTTACCAATTTAGTCCTAAATCTATTCACTTTGTACCGATTCAATCTTATTTGCCAGAAATCGCTGACATGGACGCCAATCATTCTATGTGGCATCGCCGGCGACAATATTCAATAATTTTTTGAAAGTTTTATTTTTAAAAAATTATTTTTTTTTATTTAATGGCCTTAAGGTCGGCGACCCTCGCAGGATTAAGGCAGGCAAGGGTCGTCGGCCCCTGGGCAAGGAGCAGCGGGCATCGCCGGCTCCTGGGCTAGGGCCGCGACTCCCTCGTGGCCAAAGACGAGGGGTCAGGCCCCACCTTCGCTGGCCATGGAGAGGGCATCGCAACCCTCGTTCGCCCTCGCCGTGGCCAGATCCTAGCCCGCAGGGGTCGCCATGGCTAGATCTGGCCACAACGAAGGCTACGACGCCGTCTCCAAAGCTTGCAATGGCAATGGTCGAACCCCTCGCCTTCGGTCGCGAGGGATTCACAGCCCTTGCGCAGGCACTGCGGGGGTCGGTGGCCCCCGTCGGCTCTCACCCATGGGCTGACGACCCTGCCGCTCCTTGCCTAGGGGTCGGCGACTTGCCGGCCCTAATCCGGCGAGGTCACCGACCATGGAGCCAACAAAGGAAAAGAAACAAAACAAAAAATTAGTTTTTTTCAAGTAAAAGTATTTTAAAATTATCCACGTCAGTGTCGGCGATGCCACGTAGGACGGCCGATGTCCACTTCAGCGATTTCCGACGAATAAGACTAAATCGGCAAACTTAAAAAGTTTAGGACTGAATCGACAATAGTATAAAAGGTTTATAACTTTTTTGACAATTTTCCCAACAAATCTTCAAAAGATTTGGGACTAAAATGGTCATATTGAAAAATTTAGAACTGAATTGATATCTAGATTTAAGAGTTTGTTAGTAATTTTTCCTGACAGTCCACACTACATAAATCAATATATTTTTGACTTATTCTTAGTAACTTGCCTTAAATAATCCTAAGAGTTCTTTTACAGTACATAAATCTATATGAAGGAATTTCATCGGATGTAGTTTTCAAGTAGACAGTTGAATTCTTATTGACCTTTTTATCCATTTTTTTCTTTGGCCAGAATTTTTTTCCTCTTGAAACTTAAACTGCATTACAAGATTAAGGCAATATGTAGGGATAAATGAAAAAACAAAAAGTGAGATAAATGACATTTTTTACTTAAAAATACAGACTAGTCTTAAGGCACGCGCATGACTGTAGACTAATCACGTTTGGAGAAAAAAGCAAAAGGAATCATTTTTCGGAAGAACCATGGTGACTATTTAATTGAATGGACGTAGTAGTAAGTAATTCTGTTTTTCAACGAGGTTAGATATTAAAATTGTGCAAATTGAGCAGTTACATAATGACGAGAGATTATACGGTTAATTCCGCTTTTTATACAATTTGATGCAGGGTACTAGTGGAATATCCAAAAAAAAAATCAGACAATTGGCAGATTTGGCTTAGTATAAAGACAGATTTCTTTGACCACCCAAAAAAACAAAAAAAAACACACACACACACACAAGATTTCGACCACTTTCTATGCTCATGCTCGATTACTATTAAGGTTTCTAGTTTGTCACATTAGCTTGTCTCAGCTGGGGAAGTGGGTAGTTTTAAGAACATGTGTTTCAAGCATAATGTGATCTGATTTTTTTGACGGGATACTTAACGCGTCAGCTACAGCGCTGAACAGGTCGATACATCCAAAGTGTAGTATCCATTAGTTCCTATTGCTCAATATAGATAATTAGGGAAGTTTAAAGTGAAACAAAACTTATTTTTGACATAATGTGTGTATATACACATAAACATGTATTCAAGTTCCTCCTCCACCTTTTTTCCCAAATGTAGATTGACATAGTGTATTTTATTAGTGGGATTGAAAGAAGTGGTAAAAAAATCTATCCACCTTTCCAGTTGTGGTGTCTGACCAGGGACGAGAGACGTGCGATTTATTTATATAGAATGTTATAATGTGGAACAATTCAACTACAAAACTAACTTCGAAATACATTCGTCACTAGTTCATCGATGAGTGAATTTTTGCATGTATGTTTTCGAGGTTTCACTTTTCTCAGATTTCGTTAGTTTACAAGTTTAATTTCGAAGGAGAACAAAAAAGTTTCGTAAAGATAGCTCGTTCAATCTTTTTATTATGTGTGGCAATGGTGTTAAGATGCCGAGCCTAGCCGCGCGCCCCAAAAGGCAAAATCATAGTAATAAATGAAGATATCGACTTGTGCTCCTTACTAAAGACAGATTCGATTATCGGCCATCGATTTTTTATTTTTTTAGTTGATTTTTATTTTAAAAAGTCATAGATCTGCTATTTAACCGCCTAAATAATAACTTTTTTTGATAATTCATATTCTTACCTAGAACTCGTCTTGTTTTGTAGTTGTGCTAGATTTGTCTGGTTTGCAATCTGATCTCTCTCTCTCTCTCTCTCTCTCTCTGCGAAAATTGATGCAATGTTACTTTGACACACAAAAAAAAAAAACACTATACACAAGCATAATTATCTCCTATTCTAAATTAGGTAATTTCGTATAATTGTCGGTCTAATATACTCAAGTTTGAGTTATAAAACCGAAAACCGAGACAACTCTATGTTATTATTAAGCTACGTTCGGTCGCACTGATTTTCAGTCGGGATAGGATAGTATAAGATTAGTTAAGAAATTCTGAGATTTTGTCATATCATATCTACTATTTGGTGAACTGCAGACTTAAAGTCGAATAAATTTATAGAAAAATCACATCCTTGTTTAATAGGAAATGGATATCAATATGAATGACGTATATGCACCTACGTAGTGCCATGAAATAGTATTGTCCTGATAATCATAGAAATGTAATGTTATTGTATGATTTAGCATGAGCTAGCATTATTATAAACTAATCTTTCTGTACTTCACGTAGTGCAATTCCTTTTGCCAATATGTTAAAGAGGGCAGTAAATTTTTTCGTTTTCAAACTCGTATCAGAAATCGATTAAAGAGCCGAGAATAAAGATTGCTATTCTTGACGCAATTGATAAATAAAGTTTGCTACTTTCGTGCAATCACAAGTTCACAATTCCACAGTAGGGGGAGAAATTTATCCCCGGTTTCCTTTCAAAACCTAATTGGCCACCAGAGATAATGTCAAAAATATATCAACAACTAAACAATTGTGACAAGCGCACTTTGAACACCTCAAGCTCAAATGTATATCCAAAGGCTCTCGGTTTAGACCACAATCTGGTCACATATCCGAACCGGTATTTAATTCACTGAGAACGAAGTAAACCGAAGCACCAAGCGAATGGGAGCTCTCATGGACATTTCATCGAATAGGTCAAGTGCAGAGACCCACCCAGCGCATACAACGGACTTCCCAGCATAATCAGGACGACCCAAAGTCAATAAAATTTTCCAGAAAAGATGTGATCGAGGGAACAAAACTAGTATTTGATTTATGAGTTTCGGACACGGAAAAGACAACTCTGATTAACAAAAGAGAAGGAAATAGAGCGTTGAAAAACAGTTGGATAACAGATATCCTGTCTAAATTTATCCCACCCCTTATTTTAAGATATTTTTACATGGGATATTTCACCCTTATAACCGACTTTATCATGTCCTCAACAGCGATCAAACAGAAGATAGGATCTGAACTATCAAATGCAGCCTAAAATATATATTTAAAAAAAAGTAATTATTGATTAGGCTCCTTAGCCAAGTATATTCGAGTTCAATTTCATTCTCGAATTGTGCAACTACTAAAAGAATTTTTTGCTTGCACGCCTTCGCTTCGCTCGCGTATGTTTTGTCCATGCCACAAATCCATATGAGTAAGGGTAGTTGTGATACTTATGAGTTATGACTTAGGTACATCAATGGTTTGGTATTTCCGCATACGCCAATTTGGACGTCGTTCATCCATCTTACAATTATCGAGTTTATTTAATTCATGTCCAACTGATTTCTTCTGGCAGGTATGATTTATTTGGGGGAAAGTATCAAAAAAATCCCTAAACCTATTGCATTGGTGCTAATTCGATATTAAACTTTTTGATTACGTCAATTTAGTCCTAAATCTTTTACATTTATTTCAAGTGAGTTTATCTGATTAACTTTGACTGAAAATCACTGACGTAAATGATGGCATTAATTAAATATTTTTTTAATAATTTTTTAGTAACTCTTTGAATATTTTTCTTTTTCCATTCTTTTTCTTTCCCTCTTCTATTTGCTAGTGGCCGGGACGGCTTGCTTCACTTGGGCGAGGGTGAGCACCGGCGAGGGTTCCCCAACCCTCAACCAAGACAGGGCAACCTTGCTGGCCGTCGCCTAGGTGAGGACGAGGCTCGACAAGGCCATTTCCGCCTGGTTGAAGCCGCAATGAGGCCTTGCCATCATGCCTTCGGTCATCGATGTGTCCCTACATTGTCGCATGGGTCAACGGCAATGGAAGACACATGAGTCGACGTCACTAGATATGGTGAGGCTTGCCCTCACCAGTGCTCGCCCTCGGGCAAGGGAGGCTTGAGTCGGCAGCACTGGCAAAAACGAAGAGAGAAAGAAAAACAAATGATAAAAAGAAAAATATATATTTAAAATTTTTACTTCATCGATTTGCGGTCAAAATTAGTCGAATGAAATCAATTGATACAATTGTAAAGTGTTTAGGATTAGCGTAATAACTTTATGAATTTTTTTTTTTAACTTTTAGCAAGATATTGGTGACGAGGCCGGTCCATCCCCGTCGCTGCTTCCACTCCACGTCTCGTTCATTCAAAACCATTCATCCATGCGGATTTACGTACTTATAAATTTTTATAACTAACATAGAGAATCCTCCTTGTCGGGTTTAACCTCATTTTAGAAGACAAAAACAAAAGAATTCCAACCAAGAGAACGTAACGGAGATTCGGTCCTTTTAGTCCGTGACGTGACCTTGACGTCACGTACGTCGTCATGCGCACTCTATTTTTTTATTTTTTTTGGCGGGGGGGGCGGTTGGTGGTTCAGGGGCTATGCGCACTTGGAGAGTTAGCATGAGGTGGCAGCTTCGATCGGGGGGCAGATATGCAATGATGAAAAAAGATAGGTCCTGAATGCGAAACGGTTGTTGTGACAAACTTCGAGAAATTTCGGATAATTCTTTCCACAAATTTTTAAAAGTTGTTCACCAATACCCTTGAACCATTCATCCAAAAAACCGTAATGCTTGTCCTTTTTTTAAAAAAAATTATTGCTTATCGAATGATTGGTTGGGCATTCGTTAACGAAATCAAAACCATTATAACGACAAAAATGTTTTATTGCTTATCGAATAATTGTTTGTACTAAACTTGTACACATATTGCAAGAGGAAGAGAGATGACTTCATACTTTCTTTTTTCCATTCGTGCTCCCAATAAAAAAATCGTTATGCATCCAATATTCAGCTTTTTTTATCATCTCGTTTTTTTCGAAATCCGTGAATCTTCTACCTTAAAAATGGAGGAGACGGGGATAGATCGTGTCAGAGTTATTGGCGTTATTGGGCTTTTTATCATTTGGGTCAATGCTCCAAGTTCGGGGGACGCACACAAGAGGTTATTGTCCTATCTTGTTCATAGAAGAAATATGTATATAACGAACTCAAACATGACGTGTTTATGTCTTGTCGAGCTTTATCGACACGAACACGAGCACGACATATATAAATGATATGATCACTAAGCATGTTATTGTGTTGGATATTGCCCGACACGATGTTATAACATCTTGATAAATTTACGTTCACTTGTGTTCACGATAAATGTGTTTATCCAAAATAATATGTATTGACAAGTTTAGCACGCTTGACCACATTTTTAAGCAATATAAGTTGTTTCACTTCACAGTACATCTAGGGTGTATTATTGAGTTTGGGCTTTGCTTGTTATTTCATGGAATTTGTCCCTCTTGATGTATTTCCGTTTTGAAACCTAGTTTTTCAATATGGGTGTTATTTTGATAGATTTTCAAGTATGAAAAAAGTGTTTAGATGCGCGACTTGGACATGCTCAAATGCGCTTAATCTCACAGTGCTAAAAAAAAAGAACACATTAGTACGTTAATTTAAACGTTTCCTTTCGGATCCAATCGTGTCAAGCGAGTCAATTACATATGTGCAAACGAATCGTGTTGAGAATTGCAGCCCATAGACAAGAGTGTGCAAATTCCAAACCCGCATGATCTTCGCACTTCAGTATGTCTCTGTTGACATGACATCATTTTAGGAAGCCACATCGGACGCTAACTGGACATTTAATATCTATCTACCGCCTTTAGCATCAAATTTAGTACTTTCCATTCGCGGTATTAACAGAGTTCTCTTGTTGACCCGCATTTGAATAGTTAAAGATACATGATTGAACGTACAAAGCTTGGGGCACTCGATTATAAAATGGTAAAAGTTGAGGCATTTGCAATGTCATTATCTCTTTAATATCATTAAAAACAAAACACTCTTTTTGTCTTTCTACAGGGTATCCTGCCCGGGACATGGGACTTCGAATACCCATCCTGGAACCCACCGACCACGCCGCTTCTGTCCGTTCCACGGGTTCTCTTGCACGGTACTTAATAAACGACCCTTCTTTAAGATTTCATTATTTCCTTCCCTATCTTCCAATCCTCCGGAAATGGGGCAGCTTCAATCAAAGCTCCAAATGTACAGACCCTCTTCCTTCTTTGCGTGACTGAAAGAGAACAGTAAGTTCCAATTATGCCAGGATCTCCATCTGAATAGCATAAAGAAAGACCTTCAAAGACGGCTGACATGGAGAACTCAGTTGCGATGGATGTTCCAACTAAAATCACTTGAAAACTGTATGGTAACCATTTTGGTTCTTTGATTCAATTTCATATAACAAAAAAAAAATAAAGATCATGTTTGATAACGTGAATGATTCTGATTCTATTCTAGGAAACAAGTTTGGAGCAAAAACAAGAACAAAAAAAAAAATTGGTTCTGAAAAAATAATCGCTTTTGATAATCACAAGATAGGATGAAGTTCCAATATCTCTTATTTTTTCTTTTTCGGTTATCTCATCAATTTTTCCTCGACCTAAAATATAATTTTAAAGAAAAAATATATAAGACAATAAAATCAAAATAAAAAAAAATTGAAAAAAACAAGAAAAATTTCATGAAATCCCTAACAACAGAAGAAGCTTAGATTAGGCTAGTTTGATCTCATTTTCATAAATTTGGGCCTAGATTTCATAGATGTTGTTCTTTATTAGTAAAATCATAAACATCTTTGCAATTAAGCTCAAACCACATTTCTCTAAACTCCTGGGGCTTCATTAGGTTTTATAATGTGATTTATCAATGCCATGATTTTTTTATTGTGTACTTGATTTCATTGGGTTTATGTACTTTAGACTTAGTCTAGTATTAGAAAATTTTGAAAAAAAAATACAAAAATAACCATTGTGAACACTTAGCACATTTCAATGAATTAAGGCTAAGATTTGATTTCCTAGAACCAAAAATGCATATCGTTGCAGTACAGGGCAGGGCAGTGTATTTTCCTTATAAAAACGAAGGTATCACTAGTGTTGGTTATTTGCTCGCTCAAAATAGTTAGACGAAACCCCAGAATAAATGGCAAAAATGACTCATGATGGTTCTAGATATTTATTTTTACATTTTAACATGTAATACGTCATATAAAATAATCAATATGAATTAATATTTGATTAATTCGAAATATATGATGAAATTTCACAAAATAACTACGTAATCATTTTACTTAAATGATAAAAATTGGGAAGAGCAATTGTTCCCAAGAACAAAAATTTTGTACTGTTATCAAACATGTTTTTGTTATAGGACAAAATTTTGTGCGATTATCAAACACATTCTGATTCTCTAAAACTCATATTGGAAATAGAATTAAAAAAAAGTCATTTTAATAGGAATTGCTTTTTATGATTAAAATGGTTGCCATGCAAGCCTTTGATTGGTCGATTCATTTGTACATCCTACGTTTTAGGAGCTCTTTGTAAGTTTAGTTTGTTGATCCGTGATCAAGGCTTCACTGGTTATCGTAATGGTGGCCTTTGCAATGAAGCATTGACGCGTTACGTTGTTCAATATTCTATATTCGTTAATGGACTGCATGGCAATCATTATAATCCAGAAAAGTGATTTTGATTAAAATAATTTTTTTATTTCATTCCCTATATGAGTTTTAGAAAATTAGAACGCATTTAGGGCGTGCATGAAAACCATTGTGGTTCTCTGATTCTGTCCCTTGAACAAAAAAGATGAGAACCATATTTGGTAACATAAACAATTCTGATTTTGATTTTGATTATGATTATGATTCTATTTCCAAAATCTATTTTAGAGCAAAATCCAGAACCAGAAAAAGTTGGTTCTAGAAAAAAGAATCATTTTTTAGAATCACAAAACAGAATGAAATCTCACATTTCTCACTTTTCCTTTTTAATTGTCTCGTCACTTTTTTATTAACCTAATAAAAATAAAAATAAAAATAAAAGTAGAAAAGATTGGAAATTTAAAAAAATATATACAAAAAAAATTCTATAAAATTCCTAAAAATATAAGAAGCTTATATTAGGCTAGTTTAATCTTATTTTCACAAATTTGAGCCTAAATTTTCTAGGTTTCATATATTTCACTCTTCTGCAAAAGAAAAAAAATGTCGCAGAAGAGGACAACATCCAATATACGAATGATAACATATATACTCGTAGCTCTGCGTCACAAATGTAACCATCTACATGTGGAGGTGGAGCCACACACCCACTTGAATTTAGGACATAAGCTACAAAATGATAGTGAAGGACTTGTGTTTCGTATCAAGGAGGATAATTTTGTGGTTTTTTTTTTCCGTGGATAACTTGATTATTTGGCTGCTATGTTTGTATGTATTTGGACAATGCACCATTTTCAAAAAGAATAAGTTCTTAATATGAAAATTGTTCCATGTTTCATTCGAACTTTAAACATCATGTATTAAAATTGATGTTTCATTTATAACACGATAAAAAAAATTAACTATTTTAGTGTGCATTGAAGTTAATATTCAATTTACGATGAAATTTTACAAAGTAAATATTTGACTTAAATGAAAAAGATTAGGAAGAGAAATAGTTTTTCAAAATAAAAATTTTGAGTAGTTTCTCAAACCGTTCCTATTCTAGGAACAAAAATTTCGGGAAGTTATCAAAGTCTTTCCAATTCTCTAAAACTTATCCAATAACAAAATAAATAAATAAACCATTTTAATCGGAATCAATTTTCTAAAACAAAATGGCTACTCATCTAAAACAAAGTCAAATTATGATTCTCAAAACTGATTTTTACTTTTTTCACAACCAACTTTTTTTTTTCATTTATTGTTTTGTTTTTGATTTAAAACTGATTATGATTCTCTAAAACTGATACTAAGAACAAAATCAGAATCAAAATTCATCTTTTTCTGCTCTGAAGAACAGAAGCAGAGTACCAAAATAATCACCGTGCAGGCCCTAAATGTTCTGCAAAATTTAGAATGAGCGGCTAATCTGACTTTGCTCGGCTTAGATTCGAGAGGATATATCTGCAAATCTCCCCGCGTGCTCTGACGACACAAAAAATATGGCAGCGGTGGGCAGAACGGGGAGCTCACGCTGCATTTTCCACCTCAGGCTAGCAATAACTGGAAATGCCTTAATATCAGCACCACGATCCGGGTTTAACCAAACAAAAAATGGAAAATAGTTCCACTGCCGAGGCTTTCTCAAACTATGGACAGAGTTTATCTGCCCCATGTACAGCAGATTTTTCGCTGGGCAGGTCAGAGAAACTATATACTGAAGCGATATTTCCAGTCGTAACATTATAAGAACATCCGATCATACGACAATGCGCTATCACCATATCCTGGCATCCGAAATTTTGATATCAAGGAGCACATTGTGAGAACATGCCAAACGATTGCAACCAGAGACTTCCAATTGATCCACATCTCGAATCCAATCTACATATAGACAAAAACTGATTTCAAGCACACCATGCAAATCCAGTCTGAACACATTCACAACTACTGTTCCTTCCAGAAAACTAGCGACTACATTTTACAACTAAAACCGAAAACAGCAACTATAGTTCTGATGCATCAGTTTGCCAACAAGCTCGCTCAAGAAGCGTTCATGGCTTCTGAATGATAATTGTCCAACTCTTTGTCAAGTTGATCAGCAGATTTCTCAACAGGTGGTCGGTTTCCACGGCCACGGCCTCGTCCACGGCCACGGCCACGGCCACGGCCACGAATGTTCCCAAAACCTCCGCGACGGCCTCTGCTGCACAAGTTCACCCAAGCGCAGCGTTTATTTGACTGAGCAAGTTGCAATAAAACTAAAAGTTGCACAAGATGGCTATTCAACCCCCCCCCCCCCAAATTAATTCGAATGCATAGAAAACGGCAGCCAGCAGGTTCCATTGAGATTCTAGTTTAATTTCTGAGTTTCCTCAGCCATCGCCTGAACTTATATCCTGAATCTAGTCAAGACACCTCAAGTTTTACTTGTAGTGCAATCTCCAAGTAGTATGCTATATTATGAATAGTATCTTATATCACCCTCAAAAGAGAAGCACAAGAAAGCATCCGACAATAAACATCATCTGCCTGATGCCACAACATAAGCATCTCGCAATAAAGCTCATTAACAAGGAAAGCATGGAAAACTTACCCAGTCCCTCGATTTACAGGAGGAGGACCTCTAGCACCACTTAGCCCTGGCCTGCATCACTCTATGCATAAGTCGTCCACAAAAGAACAGCAACAAAGACAGAATATACAATTCAACAATTTCGAAGCAGTGAAGGAATTCGACATCATCTCTATCTATAAAATGGAAGCATTGTGACCTAACTTTACGGTTGAATCGAAGATGATATGATGGTAAAAAAGTACAAAAACCAACGCAAGGGTAAGCCAGTTATCCTGATTGTCTCCAATGCACGAGTGGAAATGAGAATTAAATGCCGGCAGCCTCAGCAAGAAGCAAATGCTCACAATCCTTATACCACGCAATGTTATGCCATGATGGCAGACAATGCTTGGAGATGGCCGAAGGCGATATCAGATGATATGATTCAGATTTATATAGCTTTACATGGTATTTTGCGACCTGATTACTTAGCTGGAGACAGTACACAGAGGGCTCTTAAAAGATCTTGCCGTGACCTTAGTATTAACATTGCGCTTAGGATCCTATTCAAAATAGGTCCAATGGTCCAAATTTGGTAAAGTTATCTCCAAACACATAACTTTGTTATTGGTTTGTGAGGATGAGCTGACAACAATGGAGACAAATGATCAGCAAATGGAACTTCACTGTGCTGGGAAATACCCTGAAGGAAAATACTCTGCCTATTTTGTTGATGAAGCTTACTTTGAATGCTCATGTATCACCCTTAATGTTCAAGAAAACGGAAGCTCCATCATTGCGCTTATAGCTGTTCGGTTGATTCTAACACGTCAACAAGATTTTATTTTTATTTTTTTTTTAAGAAAACTTTGTGATAGATGTTGTCAATTTTATGTTTGGTCAGTGGGGAGGTATGTCAGTTTGATATCATAGAGCTATATTTACAGAATCACACGGCTTGTAGCAGGGTTGGCCAAGCATTCCCTCCCAGATATAATTTTTTTTATTACCTCAAAAGGGGAAAGCAGAAAGGAGAAACTCTCCCATAGTGACTAGATCAAAGAATCTTCACGAAAAACTGTCCAACTAGCTAACCAAACATACAGGAGCATATATTATATACAAAGCGGCTAAGGAAATACACAGGTAACTGAAAATTTTGAATTGGGCCTTGTAAACGAGATCCCCTGGGCACTCATAAAAACCATATTGATAAAGAAAAAGTTTCAATTTCCAATGCTACACTGATTACACATAACAGGAGAGCAAGTGTTATTCCTTTAGTGTCAAAAGAGCGCCTGAGGGCACCTTCCTCACAAAATCCTTTCACATTAAGGTCATGGTTGTTTATGCTTCAATAAAAGAAAAAAGAGAACTTTTTTATCACCTCAACAAAGGGGGAAATAGAAAAGAGATATTCTCCCATACAGTGACTAGACTAAAGAATCTTAACAAAAAACATCCACCTAGCTAATAAAGAGTAAAGGAGCATATGTGTGTGCCCATATGTATATGTGTGTGTATAAAGCAGAAAAGTGACTAAGAAAAGTTTCAATTTCCAATGCATTGAATACACATAAGGGGAGAGAGAGCGTTATTCCACTCATGTCAAAGAAAGCCTGAGGCCACTCGCTAACAAAATCCTTCCACATTAAGGGCATGGTTGGTTATGCTTCACTAAAAGCAAACAGAAACTTTCTGCGCCAAAATCTAAAATTTTATCCAAATTTGAAAAGAATATTAACATTAACAACATCTTTATCCCAAACTAATTAAGGTCGACAGTCGATGAACCCAAAGATACATAAAATAAAAGCATATGTGCCAACATTTGAAAAGAATATAATCAACTAAATGTCATAAGTGCCAAAATTGTTGAGGAGTTACAAGCTAAGAATTAGTCAAAGTACATATGCCGCAAGATTTGAATTAAATTAAGAGAAAAAAGTAAAAGCCTACCCACACAAGCCCTAAATTGATGAGCATTTTAAGTTGACAGCAAAGATACTTGTATGAGGTCAATAAAAAGTCATACACAACCAAAATTGGACAAAGACGAGAGAAGTATAGATCACTTACCTCATAACAACTGTTCTCTTCCTCCTCCCATTAACTCCAGTCACATTAACACGAGCAGAGACAGGAATGTCAGCATTAGCACCCACAATTTCAATCTTCATAGGTTTCCCATCTAGAAGAACATTGTTGTACCGCTTAAGAGCTGCAAATGCATCACTTCTTCTGGTGTAAACTACCTCAGCTGACCCCTGATTCACATTAACAATTTAACAAAATCAAAACACTTGTTGGCATGAACAAATCCATCAATAAAATGAGCCTCAAGAGTTAACAAGCCGTAACAAGTTATCTTTTCTCAATAGGAAAGCTAGGGGAGAGGTAAGGTAAGAGCTGGATCAAGACATTTTGGGTTTTGGTAAGGTTGGCACAGACATGGACCACAAGGCCCACTCATTGTCCCTTATAGGAAGCAACAGACATTATTAACAAGATAGTGTTGAAAGGTGTAAGGCTACAAAAACCAAAGAAAAGAACTTGCAAAATTAGAACCTTCATGCATTAAGGTAAATTACACAAGATAACATCAGATTCACATCAAACCAACACATTGAAACAGCTTACCTATCAGATCAGGTTTTCTTATCCCTCGCTAAATTCACTAAATCATTTTGTGAACAACTACAGCATGTTTTCTGCAACGTTTTCACAATGCTAAAAATGTGACTATGTAGAACTCCTACTTTATTCTTCAACATTTAGCAACAAACTTTATTATAATTTTGTACTGAACATTGGCTTTCCATCTAAACTTCTTCGAATAAATAACATTTGGGATGACCAAATTTAAGCAAGCAAAGCCATATTTCTTACTTAAAAACAGACCCTAGTAATGTGTTCCAACAAAACTTTACAACCTGGCGTAGTGACACAAGCCGTAAAAAGTAGAAATCAAGGTGGAGAAAATATTAATTTAACATATCAATGATTCTCCAACAAATCTTCTCTGAGGACCGTCAAATTATCCAAGAAAGTGATACTACCTTAAATAGGCGAACTTTATTGCATGAATCAAGTGTAAAACAAAGTCAAGTTAAATGCCAACTAAAATGTGTTTTATCTTCTATGAGGTTTGAATCACTAAACAAATAAATGCGGACATTAAAGAGAAAACAGAAGTTTCTAATATGTTGAAAATAAGACTTAATACACTCCCACACGTGATAAACACAACAAGATAATATCATCTAAATATCAACCAAAAGAAAAATTGTTCTCCGATTAATGTGAGATCTTCTTCAAGCTTCATAAAGAACGAAAGTCATTTCAATCGAGTCCCATGAATGGCCTCAATTAATAAAAACAAAAGAACAGCAAACTAATGCAACACATAGCTCATGGTTTCAAATCAAGAATCATTTAGTGAAAAATAGAGCATAAGACATATAAGAGGTACTTACACTGGGGCGACCATTTTTATCATAGTGCACTGCATATCGCTTCACATCTCCAATTTCAGAGAACAGTTCCTGAGGTCCATGGCCAGTATTAAGAGATTATCTACAACCGATACCGAAGCATAAGACAAAATTGCATGGCTGCGATTTATACCCTTATATCCTCATTTGTAACTCCATAATCCAAGTTGGAAACATATAATTTTGTTCCAATCTCTACTCCTTGTATGCCAGCAGCTCTAATGCTATCTTCAAACAAAGCAGTCTGCCATGGGAAATTCCTTGTCCGGCGTGTAGACTGATGAATGCAAATGAAAAAGGAAGCGAAATGGAGCAAAGGAATGCATCAGCCAATGACCAAAGATAATTCACCTTCTTCAAGTTCATTATGAGAGAAATTCCACAAAAATAAAACTAACTCTTAGTGGAGGAGAAACCATTAGACAATGCTTAAACAACCAGCAATCAAAAGCGGCAAATGAAGCCAACAGATTGATGTAGGGCACGATGGAAGAGGACCACATGATATGGATTGGCGCTATGCCACAGGTGCCCCAGTTCTGAAGTTAAAGGAAGGAAGCTCCTTCGCATAAGCCCATAAACTGGAAGAAAACCGAATCTTGCACCGAGATGTTGCACACATAGCGAGAAAATCCATAACTCCCCCTTTAAACAACCGTTCATCAAAGAGTAAATCAATTCTACACAAAAATTGGTCTATATATTCTTATTGATGACTTCGGCCACCAGATAAGGGATGCCATCCATATTAAGTCGAGCTCCATTCCAAGAATACACGACAAAGCTCCCTTAGAAAAGTTGGTGAAAGCGCTATGGAGTGTGAAACCAAGACTTCTGCAAGAGTTTCACCGCACATTCCGCAAAACATAAACCTCAATATCCCACTACTAGTGTCATCAATAACACACTAGTCGAAAGCAACGGGTCGGAAGAGCACATTAATAGTCTACCAAATTTGGCTGCTCCTCGTATAATACATTCAGAGATCCTCCTGAATTTCATTTCTATTGCAAAACAAGAGATCTCTTTATTCATTTTATATAGCACGAGTAGATCCTCTTATATTTGAAATTATATGAGACTATCAGAATCTCAGTTAAACATCCACAGATCCGAGCTTGCCTTGGCAATGGTGAAAGAAGAAGACCGAGCATTGATGCCAAGAGGACCTCTCTGACCTGCAGCTATCATTCTTCCACCAATAAATGACCTGCCAGCTGGCCCAGCTCCACGGCCACGACGAGCTCTACCTCGTCCTCTAGTTCTGTCACTGTTTCTCCTGCTCTTAATGATTTCATCAAGCGACATGTAAACTGAAGTATCCATGTAAATAGTAGTGTGAAACCTTCAAAGGAAAACCAACTATCAAGGCCTGCAAAGGAAAACCAGAAAGAATACATCAATTAAGATCTCAACATGTTAAATATGTGAACCAGTCCCAAAATCAAGAAACCCAATTAGCTCGAATTCAGACAGTCGCCTAAGAGGGAGTCAAAAGCATGCATCAGAAAACTCAAGTTGTACAGGGTAAGCCCGTGGACAGTCCCCAACCACCACAAGCTTCAAGACAACCAAGGTGACAGTTAAAAGGATGTTTGTGAACAATGATTAGATGATTCAAGACTACTGAAATCACAACATACAGCCATAGAAATCTATCATCTTTGTTTTTTCCCTCTCTTTTTCACTTATTAAGCATCAAAAAGGAAAGCAAAGTCCCCCCACATTGCACGTTCAACCATAGTACCCTCAGAAAATCAGTCCGCTTCAGCATCTCGGCGATTAGATCAACGCTATATAATTTTTTTCCCGGATTCACACACAAAACCTTTCCGTTAAAGCATTGAACCAAACTTGCAAGCCCTAAAGGAAACCCAGCATACGTTCAACAGAACATTCAGATCGAATAAACACTCCCGAAAAACAACAAGCTGCGAAATCCACCAGAAGTTCCGGATCTTTCATCGTCATCAACAATGAACTTCTAGAACGGCCAAAAAAAAGGCGTGCATCGGACGCGGGAAACCCTAGGACCAATCGAAACCACCAAAATTACCTGAAAACCGATCGGGCGACAAACGGCAGCGACCAAAGAGCTCTCTCCAGAGAGAGGGAGAGAGCTACGAGCGGAGAAGAACCACGAGGGACCCGATGAAGCGAGATCGGATTAGGAGATTTGGGGATCCATTGCGGAATGGCAGGTGAAATCTAAAGAAGATGGCAGGCGTCGTAGATTAGGGTTTCTTCTGCTATGCGGAACGAATCAGGAGAACCTCAAGGAGCGATGGCGGCTTGGAAACTGCGTTTTACCTCCGGCTTTTCACTTCTGTTCTGGCGAAAGCCTGATGCCTTCCGCTTTTTATAGTGGCTGGCCTTCACGTTCGACGACGACGCGTTTTAGACATGACGCGTTTTAGCGAAGTTTCACCATAATTGATCAGATTAATTTCCGTACTATTATTGCTTTTTTTAATTACGGAAATAAAAATTATATATACCTCTTCGGATTGTTATTTTCTTCTTCGAAGTAATTGTATTATAGAATTATCTTCAACTAAATAGCATCGATATCGACACCAATACGGACACGACACGATATGCTGACACGTCATTTCTCAAAAAAAATACATGTCAGGGACACGTTATATATTAAATATAAAATATCATATATGTACATAATAAATTATTATTTTTAAGATTATTTCAATCAAATTAATTTGATTCAAATTCATAGATAAATAGAAAGTAAAAAAATGCTTAAAATTGGTCCCACATTGATGGTGATTGAGATAGACAAAAACAACATAATTTAAGAAGATTCAAGAGCCTCACTTTGATGGTGAGTGAAAGGGACAAATATGAAGTCACTTTAAGAAGCCATGAATGAGATCTAGAGATTTACAATGTGAACAAAGGAGTCCCACATTGAATGCTTAGTGCGAATAATAAGTAAAATGATTCTTTAAAATGTTAAGAATAAGATATGAAAAATTACTTTAGATTAAGGGTGAGCAAATCGGACTGCCCAAATCTGGACGGGCTCAGACAAACGGTCCAATTTACGATTTTAGAAGTATCTAGTACCTGGTTCCTAAAATTGAAACCGATGACCGAGTAATCTGGTTCCCAGTTCTAGGGCCATAGAACTGGACCGGACCATCCGGATCAAACCAGTGGAATAGAATCAGATCGGACCGCTCGGATTGATCGAATTTCTTTTTTTAAAATAACATAACGTTCATTGATTACTTATTAGGGTTCGCTTCTTTTCGATTTGCAGCCCTTGCCTCATCTCCTGAGTCACCTCTTTCTTCACTCTCACGCAAGTCCCATTTCCCCCACCCTTTCCGTTGCTCATTGTCGATCTTTTCTCTACCAAGTCTCTGATTTTTCCCCTCTTCTCTTTGAGGTGGAAGTACAGGATTGTGAGTTTGGGCAGCAAAACAGAGGACATCACTACTCCACAAATCATATCGGAAAGAGGTTTCGACCATTCTTAAATGAAATTTAATTGTGTTATTGGTTCCTTGGAACTAGATTGGAACTAAACCGAACCAACAGTCCAGTCTGGTTCTCGGTTCTCGGGGTGGTCGATCCGGTCTTGGTTTCAAAAAATGAGAACCAGGATCATCGATTATGTTTCCAATTCTTGAGGAGAACCGGACCTGACCGAGAACTGACTACCCTTACTTCAGATGTCTATTTGGCTAGTGACAAAATGAAAAGATATTTTTTTTAGTAGAAAAACTTTTTAAAATGCTCGACACACGTATCGCCCAAGTGTTCGGTATGTTAATTGGGTGTGAAAAGTCGTGTCAAACTCGTGTCAGTGTACGACACATGTCGGACATCGACACATGCACCATAGGCACGTATCGGTGCTACCTAGATCATCACGCTTGATTTTTAAAATCTCAAGAGGAAATCTCACCCGTTCGGACCCGCAAATCTGAAAAGGAAATATCAGTTCGATTGGGTTACTTGATTTGATATAGGCTTCGTTTTGTTTCGAGAAAAATAAATGAAAAAAAATATTTTTCTAAAAATAAATTTTTATATCGCTTACAAAATGCGATAAACAAAAAATATTCCATCATTTATGAAACTATATAGACATGAAGTGCCATGGATATAGAAGACATTTTATATTGATTAATTAATTCAATTGATACAATTGACCGTTTGTATAAAAAAATCTTTTTTATATCAGTCAATTTTTCTCGTATTAAATCTTTTATGGGGATTCTTACCTATAACATTGGGTAGAAGGACACGTGTATTGAAGTGTTAAAGTTTGTGCACGGTGCTTATTTTGGTGCTAAAATTTTTTGCTGGCTCAATTAATCATCAAATTGGACAAAAAAAAAACGATCACTTTAATGCAAACGACAAAAAAATTTGGCCAAACAGTCCACGTGACATCTTTTATTAAATCTTCAACATTAAGTTTTAAAAAAAAATCAGCCACGTGGCAATTTTTTTATATAATAAGTGCACGTGGGGATTATTTTTTAGAAAAATCTACTCAACGTGGACCGACTTTTTACAAAATAAATTAGTTGATGGATAAGTTACCAAAAAGATTTGATTGTGCCAATTTGATAAGTTTGAAGATTTAATTGCATATATTGAAAGTTATAACTTAATTGTGTTTTTGTTACAGGTTTTAGGATTTTCAGTTATATTTATACTTCTTATTTATTATTATGCTAGTGATAGAAAATTAGCTCTAGCGCATTAAACTAATCTTATATTTTACTTCCAATGGCGACATTTGGCATTTTTAAAAGCGAGTGTTCCTGCATTCTGCGAATGCCACTAAGATCTTTTTGTAGTTTGTGCGAACTGTGTATGATTGGTAACTTTTAAGGAGCTACTTACTTCAATCAGACGTCTGACCAAAAAAAGAAAAAGTTCAATTAGATGGAATTATTATAAGAACGTGGACTTAAATGGCATACAATTTTCTTTCAATGATAGCAATTCCTTGCTTACTCTCAATAAGCATTTCTTTCCTGAAAGCAACTAATCATAAACGTGCCACACATTATCCTGTTTGTTTCATTATACATAGTTATGTTCCACTTGATCGATAGTCGTGGTTCCACGGGAAATTTTTCCAATGTACGCAATGGCTACTATGAAAATATTAATGAAAATTCCGCTATAGGGTTATCTCTTTTTCGTATTTCTTATGTCCAAAAGGGCACGTTATTAGAATAATGTATGTTACGTCTACCAATAAAGAATTCTTCCCTTCCTTGCTCACTCAACGAAAGTACAGGTTTAGTATGTTGTCATAGGTTCTTGATTAGACTCTTTTGCACAAGCATATTTTTTTTTTAATTCTTCGGAAATACAAAGTCATCAATCTGATCTCAACCTTTTGTTTGAGACACGGAAATTAGGAGCTCTGAAAATTATATAAGTGATGGAGATTGTTTTAAAAAAAGATAGATTGTACACTTCGAAATAATTTATATCTATTTTAATATTTATCTTTATTTCTTTGCTATTTTGAGTTAATTATTTTTTTTGTTGATAAAGTATAAAGAAGAAAATCCACAATCTTAAGACAAAAAAGAAAAATCGGCTGTCTTCTTTGTACCGTAACATATATAATTCCTTTTTGGGATTGGCCTAAAGCCACATGGGCTGATCGGTGACCGACCCAATTGGACCAACGACCGATCGTTGGGCCTACGCATATGCCGTTGGATCACTTGATCAGTGATCACAGTCCATGGGCCAGATTCTTCTCCACCTCTATAAATGGCCTCCTTCATCTTCCCCCCCCCCACCCCCCCCCCACCCCTCTTATATATCATTTCTCGATCTTCACTCAAATATCGCTTCCAAACACTCTTGACCTCTTCTTCTTTATTTTTTTTTTCCAATTTCATTTCTCCTTACAAAGCTTTGACAGTGTCCTGAGCGTCACAATGGAGAACAACAACAATCGTGTATGTTCCAAATCCACTCCCCAACAACTAGCCGAATTAAGCGACAATGAGACGCAACGACCCTATACTTTGGAGGATTGCGGACATGTCGGAAGTTAGTCCTTGCCAAGACGCTTCCCCAGACGATACCGCTATTCTAAAAGAGCCCGAGTGCCAGCTTCACAGAGAACAAAGTCCTCTGTTTGGAGGACAATCCTACTATAAATTGAGGGTTAAGTACACCTCAAGTGGCATAAATTTTTTCAAATAATTTTTTTAGGATAAATTTTGCGCAACAATGGAGTCAAAAACTATCAAAGAGATGAATCAAAATATGGTCAAGTTAGATCGATTCGACGGCAATAACTTCGTTCGTTGGAATGACAAAGTGATGTTTTTGCTTATAGCTTTGAAGATATGATATATAATGGACCTGAATTTGGCACCTATTGAAGATCATGCTCCTACCACTGAAGAAGAAGAACCAAATGCTGAAGAAATCGAGAGGGTGAACAAGGCAAAGAAAAAATGTGAAGAAGACGAGCTACTCTGTTGCAGGCACATTCTGAATACATTTTCTGATCAACTGCACGACTTGTTCACATAAATGAAGCCTTGTAGAGAAATCTGCAAAGCACTCGCATTCACGTACGGAGCAAAGGAACAAAGTACTAACAAATATCTTATTGCTAAGTATTTCGATTTCAAATTCATTGATACTAAACCTCTTCTTGAGCAAGTCCACGAACTACAAGTTCTAGTGAACAAAATTTGTGCTCTCAAAATTGACATATGAGAAGCATTTCAAATTGGAGCAATTGTTGCTAAATTACCTTCAAATTGGAAGGACTATGGGAAAAGGCTTATGCACAAGACAAATGACATAATTTCGGCTCAACTCTAGAAATATCTTTGCATTGAGGAATAATCACGCTTGCGTGAAAATTCTGGATTATATAAGACTAAAGTGAATGTCCTGACAAGTAATGGATTTCAGTCCAAAAATACCTAAACTTTAAAGGCAACAGAACAGACAGCAGAATTTTAAAAAGGCACAAAAGAGAAAGAAAGGAAATTGTTTCGGTTGTAGCAAAGTAAAGTATTTTGCAAGGGACTGTAGGCACCACAAGAATAACACTTTCAAGGAAAAACACCAATGCTAAATGTAAAGGCGGATAGCAATGCTGTTGAAGAAAACTATGTGACCATGGAAACACATAAGTTTTTAAACATGTAAATTTCTGAGAAAATTAATGTTATTATGGCTACAATTATTGAAATCAACAGTGCTTCTGTCCAATCAAGTTGGTGGTTGGATTCTGGAGCAACAGTCCATGTGTGCAAGGATAAGTTCGTGATCAAGAACTTTCAAGAGATTATTGATATTAACTTTCGAGAGGTCTAAAGGACAAACAACGACATTGCAAAAATTGAAGCTCAAGGCTTTGTGGAGTTAGACTTCACTTCAAGAAAGAAATCTGATTGTATTGTATGTATCCGAGATTAGGAAAAATTTAATTTCTATTGATTTGCTATGTAAAAGGGGGTTTCCGACACTATTTGAATCCGACAAGGTTATCTTACCAAAGAATGAAAAATTTGTGAGAAAGAGATACGCCAATGACGGCATGCAATAACTACATATCAATAATAAGATTGAATCTTCTATTTATACTATTGACTCTTAAATTTTATAGCATAGTAGATTAGCGCATTTAATTTTTTGCTATTTAAAGAATATGAAAATATTAGACTTAATCAATTTTAATGGAAAATTAGATAAATGTGAAATTTGTACTAATTATAAATTAACCAAGACGCCTTTTTCGAGTGAAAAAAGGAACTCAAATTTGTTAGACGAAATAAATGTTAACTTGTGATGGTAAAATATATTTTATTACCTTTGTAGATGATTGCAGTAGGTATTTGTACGTTTATCTCCTAAGATCGAAAGATGAAGCATTATCATATTAAAAAAATATAAGGGAAAATCAATTAGAAAGAAAAATTAAAGCTCTCTGTTCATATAGAGGTCTTGAACATTTCTTAAATGAATTTTCATCATTTTGTGAAGAGCATGATATTATTCATCAAACTTCAATACCATGCACTCCACATCAGAATGATTTGGCTAAATGAAAGAAAAAATCTCTTAAAGAAATGGTTAATTATATGTTTTCTAATTCAAAACTATCAATTAATTTATTAGGTAAATCATTACTTATCGCATGTCATATTCATAACAGAATAACATTTAATAAGAATAACATAAGTTCATATGAATTGTGAAAAATTAGAAAGTCAAACATGTCATATCTTAAAGAGTGGGGTGCTTGGCTTATTATTGAGTACCGGACCCTAAGAGAACAAAACTTGGTCCTGGAGTTATTAAAAGTGTTTTCCTTGGATACGTTGAAAATATTAAAGCTTATAGGCTTCTTGATTTAAAGTTGCCATAGTGAAATCAAGAGATGGTGAATTCTTTTTCAATAAGTGTTCTACAGACTTTGAAATTATTGAAAAAAATAATTGAAGACCTATAGAAATACAAGTAGATTCTCATGAGAATGAAATAAAGGGTTTGAAAAATATGACTAAACCAAGAAGAAGCACTAGAGAGAGAAAAATGAAAAATTTGTGTCTTGACTTTGCCACTCATGTTTTCCTCATTGAAAGAGACAAAGATAACAACGTGATAAATAAATACCCCTTATTATTATTAAACTTAGAAGATGATCCTAAAAGCTTTGATTAAGCAATATCTTCTAGATATGCTTCTTTTTTAAAAGAAGTTACAAATGACAAAATGGATTCGATTATGTCGAATAATACTTGGGTATTAGCTGATTTGCCAAATGATCGACTCCTATTGGGTGCAAATGGATTTTCATAAGAAAATATAATTCTAATAGTGTTATCCAAGTTTTTAAGGCTAGGTTAACGGCCAAAGAATCTAGGAAAAAGAAAGGAATAGAATATTTCGACACGTATGCTCGTGTAGCACGTAAAACATCTATTCGAATTCTATTTTCTTTAGCATCAATTTATGATCTTTACGTTCATCAAATGAATGTAAAAACTGCTTTCTTAGATGGAGATTTAAATGAGAAAATTTACATGGAACAACCAGAGGATTTTGTACTTCTTGGAAATGAAAAGAAAGTGTGTAAATTGATTAAATCTGTTTGTTGACTTAAGCAAACTCCAAAGTAATGGAATAAGAAATTTGATTCAATCATATTGTTCAATGATTACAAACATAATAGTGTTGATTAGTGTATTTACTCTAAGCTCACTAAAGATTATGGGGGTCTTGATTTGCTTATACGTTGATGATATGCTTATTTTTGGAAACCACTCTGAGTGGAGTGAATGAGACTAAAAAATATATAATTTCAAATTTTAAAATGAAAGATATGGATGAAGTAGATACTATATTAGGGATCAAAGTTAAAAAGCACAGTGGTGTTTACTCTTTGAGTCAAGGTAATTACATTGAAAAAGCACTAAATAAATTCTAGCAACTTGGTTACAAAGTGTTGAATATTTCATTTGATCTCAATGTGAAGTTAAATCATAACATAATTTGAATATGCAAGTTTCATAGGGTCTTTATGTATGCAATGCATTGTACTAGATCTGATATTATGTTTTTCATGTGTAAATTGAATAGGTACACTAGTAGTCCACGTATAGAACATGGAAATGTTGTTACTGAAATTGTTGGCTATCTAAAGATAACAAAAAATTTAGTGTTGTTCTATAATAATTATATGGATATACTAGAATGATACACCAATGCGAGTTAGATTACAAGCGTAGGAGATAAATATTCCACTTTGGATAGATTTTCACATTAGGAGGATGTGATGTATCTTGGGCGAGCAAGAACCAAACTTGCATATCTCACTCAACAATCGAGTTGGAATTTATTGCTTTAGCAGTCGTTGGGAAAGAGGCCGAGCGGCTTAGGAATTTGTTGTTGTACATCAATTTGTGACTTAGTCCTATGCCTCCTATTTCTATCCATTGTGATAGTCAGGCTGCCTTGGAAAGAGCTTATAGGAGGGCATATAATGGTAAGTCTAGGCGTATTAGTTTAAGACATGAGTAAGTGAGACAATTGATGCAACATGGTATCATTACAATTGTCTATATAAGGCCAAGCAAGAATCTGACCGACCCTCTCACAAATGCACTATCAAGAGAGGTAGCAATAGTGAGCTCAAAAGAAATGGGACTAAAATCATTTAATTAAAATCACCAATAACGGTAACTCAACGAAATACTAGCACATCACTAGTTATATAGTTTAATGGGTAAGAACAAGTTACTAAAAGTGATTGTATGATATTAATATTAGTCCCGACATGAGAAATCAGTATCGCCTATTACATTTTTAGAAGCTGAATTATATTCATAATGAATACATTAATATTTAGTGTTTAATAGTAATAGAAATGAACTTCACCTATATGAGCTTAGAAGTGGCATTGCTTCATACAAAAGTTATGGTTGTTTTCTAGAAAGCTCATGAAAAGGTACAAGCACAAGGTCATACGGTGCTAAGTAAATTATAAATTTTTCGATGAAACAAGAGGTTAATATATATGCAGTATGACCTTACCCAATATATATATATATATATATATATATATATATATATGCAGTATGCCTGTTCTATTACTAAAAGTAATAAGATTAAAGGGCCAACAGCTACTTATGACTTTGATAAGCTTTGAGATACTTGCACTAAATGAAAGTTTAACTCGAAAGAAACCTTCATGCATGTATATTAATGTGATGGAATTTTGACGGCATCTTATTTTAAATTAAAAGATATTATATTATTAAAAATATTTATTTTACAAACAAAGTGAGGAATTGTTGTTATTTGTTTGTAAAAAAAAAAAGTCATTTTCCTTGTCCCACATAAGATGGATAAGAGAGTGCAAGATATTTTCAATATGATAAGGTCATTGTAGTCTTTCGAATGGAGAAATGGCTGGGTGGGCTAGACCTCACCATGCCCTGATGTGGGTGCGCAAATAATTGCGCGATTATTACGCAAGCTTACATGCCGCGGCCGGATATAAGCCTTAATCAACGATTTTTTTAGTTCGAAATTAATTATTCGTTGTGACTATTCAGACATGAACGGTTGTGTTTGAATGACGATTATCACACACACGAATAGTTGTGTCTGAACGGCGGTTGTCACATCCGAATGGTCATGTCCGAATTGCGATTTTTCGAACATGAATGGATGCATTCGTATGGGCAGTTCGAACACAAAGAGGTGTGTTCTTTTGGTGGTTTCGCAGAGAGGTTTATGAGATTTACTGAAATTTGTATCCAAAATTCTCACCGTGACGATTAATCCTAAAGGGAATTTATCAAATACCTATAGCAATTTCGTATGGCAGATTAATCCTAAAAGAGAATGGTTATGCGATTTAAAGTCTCACTACATTATTACTCCATTCGCTCCATTATTTTTTGAAATATTGAAGAGTGGGTGAAGATAAAATTGACATGCTGAAACGATGGAAAGAGGCGAGAGACTTGTTCTCCGGTTCTTTCCACCATGACTCGTGGCTTGCAGATCCCACCATCGTCTATGGAATCTTTAATGTTCATATTCAGTACTAGGAAGATATCACTGACATTGTATCATTTTGATTCATGGTGAGGAAAAATCAACCATCTTATTGATTCAGCCTAGCCTCTCTCTCCCTCTCTTTCCCTCCCAGAGTTTCAGCCTTTTTTTATTTTAAAAAAAAAACTTCTGGAGGGAGGGATTTGACCTACATCTCTTCCTCCCCTCCACTTTGGTTCTTTTTTTTTTTCCCTCTTGCTTTCTCTTGTTTATTACTCTATTTTTCCAATTTAGTTCTAGACTACGATGCTTTGCTCTCCTGATCATAGATCCGAGAGTTTATCTCTCCCGATCTAGTCCTAGATCTACAAGTTTTAATGAATAAGCATTTTGTTTCCAATTTCAATAGCGTTCACAACTGCACGCGTGTCGGATTTGTGCTCGTTCAACATGTTTTTCTCATATGCTCTGTCGTCTCACACTGTTAAAAGATCGCTCTTGCAGGTTTTCGATTTGAACTTGCTCAACATGTTTTTATTTGGGGATGCCGAATCTAGGTACACATTGCTGAAATGCAAATCGTAACCACAAATGGAGATCCCAATGTATCGTCGTCACTAATGATGATGCCTGATTCGGTGACCAGCTGCTGATCCTTTTAATTAGATGTGATCATCGATTTATTCTTGAAGGACAAGCGTGTGCTTACCTCCCGCCAACCATACTTTGATGATATATCTTGATTTTTGGATTTTGGTTTGTTTTGCAGTTATATGGGTTTGCTTTGCTGCGGTGAATTCCTAGGATCTCCTTGGTATCTTTTTACGTATCATTTTGATAATAAAATGTAATTTCTTTCTGACAAAAAATAATAATAATAAATCATGGGGATGGGCATGATGGCGAAGACATCAAATTTATTGGACATTCTATTTGGTTTAATTTGTGTGCAATCGTTAGGGGTCACCACCTGTGATTTTCATTGCCTAATTTTCTTGGGGATGTACTTGTATTTCAATTCGGTTTAATCGAACGAGTGTTCTTGATTGACTTTCTTCAAATAATTTTTTTCGAACTTTTGCCGACATCTCGAAATCAAGCAGCTTTTGCTTACAACTCAAGAAGACTGTCTAATCGTTTTATCGTTTTAGGATCAACATGCGCTCGTGTCGTAATATGCCTCTCCTAAGATTGCTGTTCAATGCTGACTTCACGACAGAGCAATCTTGGCCCCCCCCCTCCGCCCCCCCCCCCCCCCCCCCCCCCCAAATGCTCTTGTTCTAAAATCCAACACAACGAGGTGGGCCTAAAATCCTGAGCGACAAGACACCTCGCCGCTCCAAACGGGACCAGCTCCTCGTACGGACGCCGTTGATCTCTGTTCAAGTTGGAGAGATCAGACCAGTGGGTACCCCCGTATCGAATGAGAGGTTTGCCTGTCATCAATCATCAAACAGACACACCCGGCCAACTTTGCTTCACAACCGATCCAGGTCAAATGAACTGCACCTGCAATCCCCACAAGCCAGTCCATTTCATGGAACACCCAGAAACACAATTGAACAAGGATAATCCACCAGACGAAGCAAAACAGAGAGTGAACAATCCTACAATAACACCAGAGAACTTACAAGTTACGAATCAACCGTGGAAATAGACTCCCCGACCCGGAATTGCCATTCCTGCTATGCTACTAAACCATTGACCACATCGACATTGCACATTAGAGTGACACCAACAAATTAGTCGGCGGACCGCCTGATGCTGAGCCCACCGTTAGAGAGAGAGAGAGAGACACCTGAACAGACTTGAGAACCCCACAGAGCAAACCCTTTCATATCCTAATTTTCTACACTCACTTCAGTCAGCGGCGCTTTCACCTTCGGGGGCCTGCCTCTCGGCCTCCCAGTCCCCCCAGCAGACGCCGTCGCCGTCGCCGCCTCCGTCAATCCACCCAACCCTCCTGTCGGCTTCGCCATCTTCCTCGGCCGCCCCCTCGGCCTCCCACTGCCTGTGGAGACCTTGGGCTTCACTGGCTTTGGCATGCTCGGGTCCTTCGGAGGGCGGCCCCGAGGCCTCACCGGCCCCGGCGGGGCGGCTTGGGTGGGAAAGGGTAAGGGCTCCTTGGGCTTCGGCGGCCGGCCTCGGCCACGGCGCGGGGGTGCGTTGGGATCAGGTATCATGTAGTTGTTCTTCCAGAAGACGAGCTCCCCCGTCTCTTTCATCCGGTTGAGGTGGTGCGACAGGAGTTGGGAGTGACCCGCTGGTAAGTCTCCATACTTGGATTCTAAGTACTTGGAGATTGATGTCTTGTTGGACCCATTGGACTCCTTCAATGCGTCCAGTGCTGCTCTAATCATCTGTTATGACACATCTCGAAGAAAAGGGAAAAACAAAGAAGAATCAAAGGGTACCATTAGACAGAGAAAGCAAACTGAGAGTGTACAAAACTTGGTCTTCATCTCCATGACAGGGATTCAGAGAAACAGGAAATTTTTCTCTAGGATCTCAACCATTAACGAACTCCTGCATTTTTCCCATTTACCAAGAAAGTAAGAAATTCAGGGTGGAAATAAAAATCAGTTAGCTGGACCTCGATCTTGGAGGGACAAAGGTTTAGGGTTGGATCAACTCAGTGAATTCCACTAGATTTTCATTTTCTTTCCCCGAAATGTGGACGAACCTCAGCTCAATTTAATAAGCACGCCCCCAATCGGATCCAGATTGCGACATTCGCCCAAACCTAAAAACCATTTCATTCGCCAGTATACCAATTTGTGCAGCTAAATCGAAGCAAACGATCGAGAAACAGATAGTGCGCCAAGCAAAAAATGCCATCTTGAACGAGGCGTGAAAATCCCCCCCAAAAAAAAAATCAAGAAAATTTTCAGCTCGAGCATTTCCCAGGCCCACCATCACAAGAAGATACCCAAAACCCCAGAACACCTGAAATGACAGCAACGAAGCCATACTTCAACCGACCGTCTTTGATTTCACTATGTAAACCCCAAAAGACATGGTCTTTTGCATGAAAATTTCTGCCTTTCTGCTAATTTCTCCA
Source organism: Rhodomyrtus tomentosa (assembly GCA_028455895.1). Lineage (NCBI taxonomy): Eukaryota > Viridiplantae > Streptophyta > Magnoliopsida > Myrtales > Myrtaceae > Rhodomyrtus > Rhodomyrtus tomentosa. Next base: position 26,400,654 of record JAPCWY010000009.1, on the reverse strand, counting down.
AAAGGCTTAAGAGAGAGTTTTAGAGAGAGAGAGGGTTGATGTTACCTCAGGATAAGGAGGGAGTGGCGGAGGCTTACTAAACTCTGTAGCAGCCATTAAAGTTGCAGAGACCGAGAGAGACGCACACTCTCTTTCAGACAGAAAGAGAGAGAGAGACTGTGGAGCTACGAAAATCCTGACGCAGTCCCCACCGAGCAGCTACAAACACCCACGGGGCCAGAGGGAGGTGGTTCCTCAAGAACAGTAGCATTAGACTTGAGCCAAAAAAACAAAAAGCAAAAGAAAAGGAAAGGAAAGGAAAGACCCGAAAAAGAAAAGACGCAAAAAAAAAAGAGATGAGGGAAGTGGATTTCTTTTAAAGGGCATTAAATTAAGAATTTCGGTTTTTAATTTCTGCTGGAGATATGGACGGCTAGGATGGCGTGGTGACTTTGATCCAAGGGCGTGTGATCTGCTTTGGAGGGGTCGCCCAGATCGATGACGTGGCGGGGTTGGCATTACCGGATGGGTTTGGTCTCCATGTGCATTTAAATAATACAAAGGTTTTGGCAGAAAAAAAGAGAGGTAATATTTAAATATGTAAATACAGAGGTTATTTCCTGTGTATAAAATATTTATAAAAGAGGAATTTCTTTTTTAGGGCATCACTTATCACTCGGTGTCAAATGACCCGGCCCTTCCCACCAACAAGCGTTTCGGAAATTACATGTAATAAATTCGTATGTCATATTGCGGGAAAATCTGTGGATTAAAGCGGTAGGAAACCTATAGGTCGCACCCGTAACGTACATATGCTCCCTCCGATCATGTGGATCCCGACGTAATCGTCCCATGCGCTTAGACCGTTGGATATCAGACGTACTCGATCGGAGTGGAATTTAATTAATTATTCCGAATGAAGCACTCCCCTTGTTGTTTAGGGAGATGGGAGCAAAAACTCGTAGATCTCCGCGATCGTGCCGATGGGTAGAGTTGGTTCAGCCGTGATTGCTCTTGGTCGGTCCGATTGGGATTGCTCTCGGAGAGACCAGAGCAGGTCGGTTCGAAATCATTCCGGGCTTTCGACTCTAGTCCAATCGTCTAAGTCCGGCATCTCGATATAAGGTAGGCTCATGGTGAAACGTCTAGCCTACCAAGGAAACGATTTCGGCTCACTGGAGACTTCGACTCATGACTCAAAAGTCACTCATGAGTCATGATCGATAGTTTGTCGTGGCTCTGCTCGGTTTGGTCAGGCCTTGTCGCCTTTCATGTTATTGTTTTTCTTTTGGTCTGTATTGCTTTGGCCTTTTCCTTTGGTCACCTCAGTCGAGTCAACTATCTTTTTTGTTTGCTCTGCAAGGCTAATATCAGCTGATGAGTGTTGGGCTTCACCAACATTAGAACGACCCGGGAGAAATCCCATTGTTCCCAATTTATATGCTGGGTTTAGAGTATCTAAGATGCAATCGAAACCGCGCACCTTGTTTAGTCATCGCCGTCCTTAAATCGGTCGATGCGGAGGAAGCTCCATGAATCCGGGACTAGTTGTTGTTGTTTTTTTTTTTTTTTGTAGATATATGCAGTTTTTTTTTTCAAATAAGAAAAATGAAGCACAGATGCTTCCATGACTATATCACCTCTGAACTTGCCTGAGTTTTCCATACTCCAACAAGAAACTGAGAATTCTGCACAGTATGGAATTGATTAGTTTCCCTCCAATTAAGTGACTTCACTTGTGACAAAACTTTGATTTATGCTTCACCTTCAGAATGATAGTTGGCCACTATCCTAGAGAGAGAGAGCCATTTGAAGCAGCTGGTGCAAGAGATTCAAGGTTTCCTTGGATTTCCTTGTGATATTCTAACCTATTGCTGGTCATCGTAGGACCGTTACTTTGTTAGCTTTCGGAAGGAAGAGTGCATACCGGAGTCAACCATCTCCGAGTTCAAAAAACAAATCTATTCGACTAGGAGTTGGTCCTAGTATCATCTGCAGTTGCTCACCAGAAAGTGATGAGAGCAACCCTTATTTGATGCGCTTAGTTTATACTGCTTTGCTTAATCATGGCACTGGAGATGATTAGGCAATGAGAGAACATCTTTAACTGGAATCTGATTTTGTTGTCTGATCGCGTTTGACTATAGGATTGATTTGGCAGGTTGCGCCAATGCGAGGAAAAGTGCCTTGTAAGTTCAAGGATGAAAAAATGCCGTCGTGAAGGCCCTTTGACATGTTTGCCGCTCACTCTGTCCATCAATTGTTGATTCTGCTAAAAGAAAAATGTCCATCCTATCAGAATTACATGTTTCGATTGTAGGCAGACGCTAATCACAGCAATCAGAAGATGCGACTACATGCTGCAATTACTAGCTCTACATCTCATTTTTGCTGCCAAAATTGGAAAAAAGCGAAAGAAAATCGGATCATACCTTACGATGCAGCACTCGGTTTCTCAAAGAATGATCAATCGGTCATACATATCGGCTTAAATTGATGTATTCTTCGGAAAGATACAGTCGGACATACTTTTTCCTAATGTTACAATGTGGAAGAACACAGCCAAGTAGTTTTGCTCTAATATTTGGAGCAACCTCGTTTTCTTGAACCACTCAGTTCGACCAAGATCTATGATATAACATGCCATGACCAGAGGATGAAACGTATGAACAGATTCACGTGACAAAATTTCCTGCTTCGCAATTCAGCAAAGCGAAACAGATGAGAACAAAGATAAATAAGAGCAAGCACACGTGTTCAGGAGATTGATTAAGCAAATCATCACCTTAGTTGCCCTCATCCATATTCCTTGAACGGAGCTCAACGCCCTTCAAGTCGCGGAGGTGTTGCAGTATTTCTTGGAGAAGATTCATCCCCTTGTCGCCCTTCTGAATGGAGTTCATACAATGCTTCAGGAATTCTCTATCTGCTTCGAGGGCTTGTAGCCTCTCGTAGACATGGTCGACCTCCTCCTCGATGGCCAATTTCTTCCCGTCCTCCTCAAACTTGGAGATGTTTTCACCTGGATCCTGAACAATCATACCATCTTCAATTTCAGTTTCCGTGGCATCCAAAAGAGGAAGCAGTCTTTTTGCCATCAAGCACAATGTGTCCTTTTCAGGATGGTAGTTTTCATTCAGTTCTTTCGGAAGTGCGTCCAAAACCCCATTATGTTCTTGGCAAGAAAAATTGTGACGCTCACCAGAATCGTTCTCATCATAGATTGAGAATTGCTCATTTAAGTTCTTGTCATCCATGAACTCTTCGTTGCTACTCATCACGAGTAGCTTCTCCTCCAGTTCCTTCAGCTGATCGAGAATGGACAGTCTCTCTTCCTCGAATTCTGCCAAGGAGTCGTCAAGAGAAGTCATGTGCTTCACACAATCTAGCGCCATCTCCTCCAAATTTGAAACTTCATCCGTCGGTGTATTGTTGGGGGAATTAGTTCCTTGGTGGCCACGGAGGTTGCCAGGATCATTTTCTCTCAACTCACGGTTCAGATCAATGTATAGATTGTCACTGTCTTCTGCATTATTGCCAAAGTCGGACGAGCTCTTACTACTCCAATTTTCAGGACGGGTGTTTCTCATTGCTCTCATCCTCTCCATGGCCTCATAATCCGAAACTTTCTGGCGGTATATGACCAACTCTTTCTCAAGTTCTTCCTTCTCTCTTTCTCTCTTGATCATGAGCTCATTTAAAAGCTGCAAGGCTTCCTGGTCATACTCGGACTGTTCTTCCATCATCCTCTGGTATTGTAGTGCTTCCATTTGCATTGCTGCCTTCTCCTCTTGAAGCCTCGTTATCATAGCCATGGTCTGGTTGGTGGCCACTGCAGAGGCGCTCCTCTCCTCCTCTAGTTCAGCGTATAATGCACTCAGAACTTTTCGCTCTGCTTTTAGAGCTGCCTTGAGCCTTTCAATGGGTATCACCCCATCACCAACTTCCATCTCGCTGAGCACACTTCCGTCCAATGACTCTTCGATAGAAGATTCTCTTTTCTCGGACAGCAGTAATTTCTTATGTAAATAATGTAGACTTTCCACCGAGGTTGGTGTCTCAGGAAACTTTTCTTCCTCAGCTTCAATCTCCGTTGGCTGGAAATTGAGTGGATTTGCTCGACTCTCGTCGGTCAACATGGTCTCTTGCACATAACTCTTTCCTGCATCTTCTGGGCCTGGAGGGAGCGTACCTACATGACAATCTGCTTACTGATCAACTCTTACGCACTTATCGTTTAAGTATTCAATTCTTGCACTAGAAGAAAATGTGACGCTTACCATGTCCGACCTGAGGTTCAAACTCATCTAAGGTGTCGATGACGTCAGCATTCTGGCCTTTTACAAGAGAGAGATTTTCTTTCGAGAGCTGTAATGAAGTAAGTAGTTCTTGAGGGTGTGACGGATCAGAAGTGGGAAGTTTTGCACCCCTGGCGGTGAGATATGTTGCTATTTCCGCGCAACCCATTTCATCCTTCAATATTGCACCTGGCCAAAATAAGTAATTTTTATGGAAGGCAAGAATTTGTTCTTTTAGGCCAGTTTAAGATACTATTAGAACAAGTGGTACACTGACACTACATGAAGTAAGATGCTGCAAAAGCCTATCATACCAGCACCTGTTGATTCGCTTAATTCTTCCATCCCGTCCGCTTCAACCTTGCCATCATCAGCTTCCAATGTTTGAGCTGCTCGAGGAGCAGAAGCGTCTTCGTCTCCTAATTTCCCCTCTTCACATGGGAGAATTGAAGCGGTCTCGACATCAACCATGTAAATTCCCAATTCCTTCATCTCAGCAAAGGCCGACTTCTTTATTTCGTCATCCACTATGAATGACTCTCCTAAGAGACCGATTTCGGTCTCGAAAACCAAATTTGAATTGAAAGCTGCATCCTGATGATGGTCGCACTTGCGCAGATGTTCCTCTACCAAGGCATGAAACTTCGTGTTTTCATTGGTGGAATAATCTATCAGATCCAGAGGGATCACCCGATGCCAATCACGAGTATCATAGTCCTTGTGTTGCGGATCAATGGCATTGAGTAAATCATCTTCGTCACTACAAGATAATGTGGTCTTTCCTTTGGAAGTTGGACGCCTATTGGTCACGCCATAGGAGTACTTCTCTATAACCTCCGAAGTAGCTTCCTTAATGTCCTCGTTAGCGTCTTCCTTTTCATTCCACAGTATGCTCGACAAGGACTTTGAATAATCTTCCTCGGATGCTTCTCGAAAACTAAAACTATCAACATCAGAAAGTACCTGATGCTCCTCCGATACGCCTTCGGCTTCGTCATTGTGATCTATCTCACGCAAGCTTCCCCTCTGATCTGGCAGTCCATCAGGTTTCTTCAGCTGCTCACATTTGGATCCTGCATTCTCATCAACCATTTCTTCCACTAAGAGGCCTTCTTTCTGGATAACATCCGAAGCGCTCCAAGAAGGTTTCCATAGCAAACAAGAAGGGTGCCATTTTCCGGTTAAGTCCTCTTTGCAGCATGAGCACCTTAAAATGTCATCTCCATTCTGGCATGTATCCTCCCTTACAATGGAGACAAATGCTGCCCTCGTCGTGCCGTTTGATGTGTCTGGAACCGGCCTAGAGGCGAAGCAGTTGCTGCACATACCTTGTGATTCGGCCAACTTACGATGATTTGAACAGTAACTCAACTTGGAAATCTCAGCAGCATGGGTCTCGCACATCTCGTCAACGAACGAGTAATCTGCTTTCTTGCCATGCTCCAGCACGCGGCCGATTCTGCAGCACCACGGGCACGGGGGCTTAAGGCCGAAGAAGTCGGCAAACTTTGAGATGAGATAGCCGAACAGAGAGTTCAACAGAAGCATTGAGATGAGAACCCATTCGAGGGCAGCATACACCAGAATGGCTGTGATTCTGTGCGTGTTCCTGTGCAACATGGTTGCAAACTTGTTGGCGGCCATGTCCGTTGCTTTCGTCGTCTTGTCTAAATCCACCACATAGAACACACACACACACGCACGCACAGAGAGAGAGAGAGAGAGAGAGAGAAAGGGAGCTCGGTGTTGCTGCCTAGTTACAGTGTGTAAAAGAGTTTATCAGGTGGATGCCGAGTTCTATTCTATGTATTGTATTTCCAACACGTACGGACATTAGTATGGGATGTCCATGCCCATGGAAAAGGAAGTAATCCAATCCATAGGGATCAAAAGAGAATGTCTGTCTACATTATCCAATGGATGATTTAGGAATAGGTTTGACGCTTCCTGGAATCAGGCTCCGCGGGCTCCACGGAGCTTGATTAGCGCTGCTTCACGCGGGATATGTAAAGATGAACAGAAAACATAGGCCCACCTGCCACGCCATGGCATGGCAAACGCTCGATGCCGCAACAGCTTTGTCGGCGTACTCGTGTATCATCTATTTAATCATCCCAGGGAAAAAAGTTCCCCGGTGTATAAAAAACTTCCGTCCCTTGTATCAGTCGCTGAGCCACCCCGTTTCCCTAGAGCACGCAAGATTTCTCCTTTCTTGGTCGTATTGGCGGAATGGGTCTTGATTGCTGTCCCTAGGCGCTTTAGTTTTTACCATTTGGAAAAGGAGAACCAGCAGACGTTGTTAACGAAAGGATGGGCAGTACACGAAAACAACAGACCAAATTCGATGTCGAGACGGTCCCATTTCACCTAGGGTGCATCATAAGTCCTGCACAGGTTTCCATTTCCAATTCATGGGGCTCTACTCATGCTTTACACCATCATTACAACTTGCAAGGATTTGAAAAAAGAGAGTGAAGAACAAGAATGATGAAACATGGGGTGTCAAATAGTGGCAGGCATCATGGCAAAGTTAAGGAAGAGGAAAGTCTCTGAAAAAGAAAAAGTGAAAGATAATGGACCAAAACCGGGAACCTCGATTCTGACCCTAGAGCTTTCCTGCAGAAATTGAAAGAAACGAAACAACTAAAGTGATGGGGTCAAGGCCTCTGTCTCAAGCTTTTGCTTTTCCCCTGCTTTTAGAAAAGCTTCTCCTGGATGTAAAGTCCAACAATGAATGGAGTTTGGTATGAACCAACTAAACATTAAGACTTAAAACAGGGCTTCTACTCGTAGGGCTAATATAAGAAATCAACTATCTGAAGCCAAAAATGTGACCCACGTTCCTAATATTGTAGACTCTCTTGAGATCTCGAGATAGATTCCGGACGTCTTTTGTAATTATGCCGAGTCGCAACCGGCTTATGTAAAGATGGCATCTCATTATGTGGAGTGGATCCCAGGGGCAAGAAGGATCACATGACAAACCAACTTATTGTAGGCCCAAACCAAGTAATGATGCAAACACCAAGGTCTTCCTTACAATGCTCTAATCACATTCAATCAAGGCAATTTACATGCATGAACCAAGCCTTTTGACCTTCAACCACAACCAACACCACCATCCCAGATTTATGAAGTCGGCTTTTATCTCGAACTACATTGGCGGAAATAGACAGTGAATTGAGTTATTGGCTTTGAAGAGGAAATTCGCAGTCTCAGTGTGCACATTGAAACCAGAAATCTAAGGATAACTAGCTGCAGGATTTAGTAGAGATGCACTGCAAAATGATATTCACTCCATAATCCTCAAAAGGATGCTTCTTGGTTCTACATGCAGGCACTACATGAGGCTAAAAGGCACACTCTTGAGAGGCCAATTATCAGCCTTATTTGCCTCTCCTTGAAACCATGGAAAATCATGATTCCATCAACATCTTCTACATATGGCCGAACAGAAAAATTCATCTTCTACAGATAAAGAAGCTGGCTGATTTAATAGTGTTTCTGAACTTTATGACATCAAGACATTTTCATACCATGTATGCAACTGCGTCCTCTTAAAAAAAGATCATGACCTTGCCTAGATTTCTTGAAATGCTTGATAATGAAAGGGCAGGAAAAAGCAGACTCAGAAGACAACTAACGAGCACCCTTTTCTTTTCTTCTTCGCAATTCGGCATGTCCAATGAATGCATTCATCCTAAAACTACTTGGGCTTTTCTTTTTCCCATATATATGTACAAGAGGAGTCTCCAGAAACCTCTAACGGTCTGCATCATCCACCTTCTGGTCCTTGTCCATCGTAAACCTCCAGTTATCTCCTTCCTCTATTTCCCACTGTTTCTTTAATGCATACATGGCTTTGGAAGCGGCGGCGGCAATTGATGGATTGCTATCTTGCGCCAATCTCTGCAATTGAAATCAAGCATCAAGGTTCCTACTGTTAATGCAGAAAATTTACGAATCCAATCAGGGAACTTATTTTATTTCAAAAAATGACTAGCTTGGTCATATGAAAAATGGTTACCTGCAATGCTCCCATTCCTGCATTTCCAAGTGTCCACATGGATGGTGCTGTTGCTAATGCATTGGCCAGGGCACGTCTAGACCATCAACGAGGGGGAAAATTAAGTATATTAGCAGATTCCTTAATTAGATTCCTATCGTCTATATACAAAGATCTGTATATGCATAACCAGAATCCCAAACTAAACAGCCTTATGGCCAGTGATATCTTCAAATAATAGGTTTCAGATAGAACTATTTAGACAGTTTCTGTGTATTGAAGAGTACAAAAGACATAGTGCAAACAATTGTTTAAGATGATAAACTCAAATGTATATGATTCTGATCCTTAAAAGGTAGAACAAACTATAGGGCTATTACTCTTCAGATCTCGCAGTGTATCCTTGTAATGTCATGCCCGAATTTGAAAGTTTAACATGAGCAAGATAGCTCACCTAGTACTGACGTCAGGAGAACTGGAGCATTCTGCCAGCAGTGACACACTACTTTTGCCATCCATAGCATCAAGATCTATGAGGGTTGCAACTAGCAACTCAAGCTGCTTTCCCCAAAATACAAGTTAGAAAACCACCAGCGAACCAATTGCATTGAGAGCATATTTAAGAAAAGATTACATTCATTTGGAATTAGATGATGTTCGGACCTCCTCAGGATCAGTGTAGTCTATTCCATCAGCTTCGGATAGTGCAGATGCCATACTCCAATAAGCTCCCTACTTACATCAAACTAATGGTGTAAGCTCAAATCCTTCAATGGAACTAATAGGAGAAGAAAATGAGAGACGGCCATTTCAGAAAGGGACCTGGATAGCACTAATGCGGTCTGCAGACACTTCCCCTGGGAAGGAATCCAGCGTTTTCCCATTCTTTTCGAGCATTATGCGCCCCATCACATCATGAGATGATATAGAATCACTTTCTGAAGGCAGAGGACTACAGAGAAACATGAAATGTTAAGGATGAGAGCTTTTAAGTTTTTATTCTTCTGTTCAATTTTTTCTAGGGGAGATTGGCACTCAACGAGAAGCTATCAGCAGTCGAACTTACAATTTGTACATCTTGCTCACCATCCTGTCAAGGATGTTTTTGATAAACTGCAAAATCCATAAATTAAGAAAAATTTTAAGTAAAGCTTAAAAAAGACTTGAAAGGCATATGCCCCTTGGGATTATAAACAAGAAAGGAAATAAGGCCATTATCTTGTTCTCGTTGATCAGCATATTAAACTCTTAGGAACATATATTACAAATCAAATCGTAGCACATCTAAATCAAAGAGCTGATTAACACACCTCCAAAGCCATTAGGGAATCTTCCAGGGCACGCTGTTTTGCACGAAAGTCAGCAAGACGCAGGTCAGCCTGAGAGTAGCATAGTGATGAGAAAAGGAAGTGACATCTCCATTAAACAGATCTTAAAGCTGAGGGTGTCAATATTTACATACAGGATGAAACGTTAACTATTCAAGACAGAGTTAGAACATACAAACTTGCTATGCATAGAGCAAGGGAGAGAGACAGACAAGCAGACAAGTATCTTTCCATGCTGAACTGTTATTTCACCAGAACTGACACAACGAACTATTGGAAGGAAACCTAGGTAGAATACCCACATAGATCTATAGTTGCACCCTGAACCATTGTTCAAGCCCTTTGAGAAGCAAAGAGTGGGAAAACAACAACATTGGCACAATAATATTCTGCATATATCTAACCCAGTGCTCTACACACAGGCATGCATGGATCGCACATGTCTTTCTCTCACACATCCAAAAGATCAGAGTCACAAAAAAAGGAACACCAGGCATCCACTAGTCCAATACTTGTTTTCCAGCCATCGCCAGAGAGTCCGACAGAAAGGGAGTGCTCGAAAAAATTACAGATGAATCACACCTAAAAGCAACAAGTTCTCCAACAATGATGCCGATCAAGAGAAACCTTATTCCTGTTATTTCAATTAGACAGAGAGCAAATCATGAATTCTTTCCAGTCTAGACGCAAATATCTCTTAGGACTTCCTCCATGGATACCCAGTTTTGTTTCGTTTTTGTCTTGTTTTGCTCTTTTTTTTTTGGTTTTTTTTTTTTTTTGAGGGGGCGGATGGTGTTGTGGAGCCTAGTTGACGATGCTCGGGGCAAGGGAAAGGTCAGACCACTTTGGGTCTAAGGTAAGTAGCCTTACCTTGCAATTTATGCAAGAAGCTGTTTCCAAGACTCAAACCCATGACCTCTTTGTCACATGGTGACAACTTTACCGTTGCACTAACGGCTGCCCTTCAAAACCCAGTTTTGTATGATAAAGAAAATTATGTTCGTACAACTGAGCATGCACAGATGTGGATGTCATGAGTGGTATGAGACTAAAAGAGACCTGGTCAAGGGCATCAGCAATTTACATTAATGACCTGATCCCAAGGCATGAAGGAAGCAAAGGATACACCAAAAATATCATTGACATAACGTAGTGAATTAAAGTTGATAAGGTGCTTTCATGGAGGAGCAACTCTATCAATAGGGCCGACCAACTGCATGGAACCAAAAGATAATTGCTTGCCAGCCATATTGATGAGGGCTCAGTTTGCGAGTTATTCGTAGACTTAGCAGATACATGACATCAACTCTACAACGATCGGTTATTCTAATTTTGTAGATCAAGAAGGCATGACCTAAGGAGATCCTGATGGAAAGTCTGATAATAAAAAGGCCATCCTCCATAATTTATATAAACTGACAGCCCACTGGTCTGTGAGAGTCAAGCAACCCAAAACACTTCTTCACCATAGCCCATCCCATGCACGGCAAACTTCAATAATTCTTCAAAAGATGTTTAGCATACACTCACATTTGCGATCTAATGTAAAATATGGAAGAATGTCCAGTACACAACACCAGTATTAAATCTATCAATCATATCAATGATTAAAGGAAAGAAACAGAGTGGAAAAAACGAAGTACGCAAACCTCCAAAGCTCCGTCACTCCAGTGCTGGTCTGCAGCAGTTTTTAGTTTAGACTGTGCTTTGTCCTTCAAGATCTAAGCCAGAAAGAAAATATAAGTGAAGAAGAATGTGTTCGCATTAGATAAAGGCTGTACTGTTAAAGACAGACATAATAACTTGCACATACAGTTGCAATATGACTAAGCCGTTCAGCTTTCTTCTTCACTTTACGGTCAATTTTCTCAGTATCCTCTCTTGCCCGAGCTGCCAGCAGAAGGTCAAGATAAGCACCATGATTTTTTCCCCTTTAGTTACAACCAAAATATTTTGTATGACCATGCACACAAGCGAATAAGTGGCCACCATTGTGCAACAGGAGTTGGTTAATAGATGCTGGACCACTAGCTTTGACCACTTTAACTGTACATTCGACAACTAGTAAGGCAGAAAGATCTTCATATTAGAAGTGTTAATGAGTTGGGAAAACTCCTATGTATTTTGAAAATAAAAATATATTACGTGTGAAATGTGTATTTGATTGTGCAGATGAACTCTACATACATAAGCTCATATGCAGAAGAAGCTAACAACAGGACGTCTGTGCTGATGGAGAGCTTCCTTACTCTGCAAATGGAGAACAAGATACTGAGTGGAAAGTGTAATGAGTTGGAAAGACCTTGGATTTATGTGAACAAGTGAGGGATGTCTAATCGTTGATGTGCCCGGATGGATCAATTAGAAGTTGTAGAGGAAGTTCACAGTGCAGACAAAGTGGATGATACTCCACGTGTTACCCAGCTCTAAATCAATTTGAACTCAAATTCAAATTCAAATTGGTGCTTTGGAGCCAATTTTAGACCTTGGAATCCACGGATAGAACGTATTCATAAAGTCAAAACGGGGCTTGCCATTTTTGGCAAAACAGAGGATGCGTCAGACAGGATGCATAGACAGTATTATCTATTTCTGGTGAAGTCCACTGATTGGCTGCAGAAAGATGTTCTGAGATATGGACAATCATGCAACAGCTACTTTGACCTATTTGAAGTCTCCAAAGTGTTGATAAAGCTTGGAGGACAATATATACGAGTATAAGGGAAAGTTGAAGGCGGTCGAGGGGGTCAAAAAGCTTTGACACTTGTTCTTATCTCCTGTGCTTATTCTTTGACAAAAACCTCGTGCAATTTGAGTACATTTTCTGAGAGTGTTAGTGTCATTATTTTAAGAGAGTTCTTTCAGCACTGAGTGAACGTTGTGTACTTGTAGAGCAATCTGCGGTGCCTCGGTGTTGAGGGAACTTCATCTACAATTGCTGTCAAAGGCTTCAAGGGTTTCACAAGGTTTTTCTGATAGAAGATATTCGCTCTGCATAAGATACTTGTATAGAGCCTCGGTGCTAATTATTTTGCAAAGTACTTGTAGAGTAGAGCCTTGTTATTGGGCTATGAGAGCTGGGAGAGTGTAGTAGACGGAGTGGAAAGACCGAACCACTATAAATTATTTTGCAAAGTCTTTTATCCTTTACTCTCTTTACATATCTATTGATAGATATTCACTCTGCATAAGATACTTTGTCTTTATACACTGCTTCACCTTTACACGCTGTTTTGCAAGAAAAAGTTCTAAAAACCTACCGCAATCAGTTTATCCCCTTTTGGTTGTTAAGTTCAGTCCACTTCATAATGTAAATGTGAATAGGAATTAATATGATTCTGTTTCTTATGCTTTAACTCACATCTTTTTTTGGGGAGGATAGGATGTATTAGTAAAGCACTGGTTGACAAAGGAAGTATGAGGTGGCCCTGATGCCCTGGCCACCAAATTTCCCTTTATTTTATTAAGCAAAAATCTGTCGATGCTGGCAGTATAGTTGATAATTTAGACAAAGTTCTTAACCTTCCTCCACTAACCCACCCAAAAGAAAACCTAAAGTTCAAAATTCGCTTTTGAGTCAAAGGTCTTTAGTAAACTTGTAGCCCAAACCACATGAGAACAAAATATCATTGGTGTAATAACTTACCATTGAGTTTAAGAAACTCTGAGCTAAGGATAGCAACATCTTGACGTGCACGAGCATCCAATCTCCTTATGCCACTGATAAGGGTAAACAATGAGCAGATAGCAACACGCTACTTATCAGTTCTTAATTAATGCAAGGAAGATTGCTAATTATCTTCCCGTGCTTTCTCAAAAGGATAGTATGTAGACAAAAGATAGTCAATACTACCGGGAGAGCAAGACAATGTCATTGCGAGCCCTTTCATTGACAAACTTTGCATCATTCTGAACAAATCTGCAAGCTTCAGCTAAACAATGCCTTGATTGAGTAGTGCCATATGGTACAATTAGCGGCTCATCTTTGTCTTCTCCAATTTGTGCACTAAAAAATTACACACACAAAAGATCATTACTCACTTAAGAGTAAAGCTACAACTGTCCTGACAAAACTTTAAAATGGAAGTATCATGTAAGAATTATGGGGCATCAGCAACTCGCAAATTGAGAAGGAAATTTCATACCACATGCTAATAATTGAGCATGGAAACTACTAGGGGAAAAAAATCAAACTAAAAGGAACAGGATATTGCGTAGGACTAATGACAGCAATCTTTAGCAAAAAAATGCTGTCAAAATTCTCCATATGCAGCAAAATGCTGTCAAGGTTCCCCATATGCAGCAACTTCATCGGCTTAGCAAATGTAGCAACATGACGTTCTTTTTGCTTCTCTCAACGAGAAATAAAACTCAACAAAGTGATGAGCAATTTGGTGGACAATATGAACAGAATCGGGTGACTTGTCTTACATAGTCATATTTGCAGAATCCCCAGACTGTCTAGCACATTCTGTTGCTTCGGTATCAGGTGTTCCCGTGGAAAAGCATAAGACTGAGGATCCCCGAGTGCCACCATGAGTATGAAGACATTTTCCACACAGATGACGCAGGATATCCTTTGATGATTTCAGTTTCTCCGACAAAAGACGTCCTCTACGCAAATGCCTATGCTCAATTTGACTCGGGTGGACAGGACTTAGCTGTATTGAACTTTCGAAAGAGGTTGTTGTCCCACATGATCTACTGATGGTATTCCGATCAGTCAACGATGGACTTCGAGAAAGCTTGCTAGTCGTAAGCGCCATTAAAATAGAGGATCCACACAAACAGCCAACTGATCAAAGCTGGGATTTGCCTGACACCCTCTTTAGCTCCACGTTAGAATAAAATACATATATACGCTGTACAAGATACGAGGAGAAACTTACACAACAGTCAAACGGATATAGGTTAAGACAACTATCGAACACTTGATCTAAGCATAGGTATGAACAAAAAGCGCATTCATTTGATACGCATAGACTGGACTAGCAGGTAAACTAATTCAGACAATATGGGTAGGGATCAACAATAATGGGACTCTTCCCATGTTACTTAAATATGAACAGAATCACCAAACCAGACTGAACTACCCACGAAAACGGCTGGTGTCCATCATAAATTATCAGCCTTATGGCAAGAACGAGGAGGGTAGGATGGACGAATTCTCGTAGCCTAGTCAAATTGTCGAAAGAGAAACCAGCTTCTCGGACCGAACCGAGTTCAGCCAATACAGTCTACAGAGATGGCACATTTGCATGACATCCCTCGATCAGAAACAGGCGGTCGAAGAAAAACTGCGTACTTACACGAGGGTACTGCCCCAATTTTGCAAAACGAGCGGGTGATCATAATCTCATGGGGTGCGAGGAAACACCAGCTTCGCACAAGCACAGAGAGCTCGAGAGATCGAGAGAGAGAGAGAGAGAGAGAAGTAGGCGGAGGGAGTGGGAGCGAGAGAGGGAAGACGAATCTGGAGCCACACGTTCAACATGTGGCCCCCGGGGAACGTCCCAGCGCTTCGCGGTATGGGAAGGAGACAACGAGGACGGCCTCGTTGTCGCTTTTGGGAGGGGCTCAGTGTGCACAGTGATGGAGCGGGAGTGAGTTCCGATAATCTTTCATGGTGGACTTCGGATGAACCAGGAACTGTGGATCAGATAGAATGCCACGTCCGAAAAAACAAAAATTTGTTTACTTTTCTCATTAGATGCGTAGAGCAAAGACGGAATTTTTCTGTTTTTTATCTTTGAATTGAGATGCAGAACAGAGAGTAGAGTTGAGACTTGAGTCTTTATATGCCGGTGAAAGCCAACAAGAAAAAGGAATAAAGATTTGTGTTTTTTCCTCTGCCATTCATATTCATTTTCGAATTAAATTCGTGGGCAATGCTCGAGGTCATGGCCCATCAATCATATCGCTTTCCTCCAAGTAAGGATGGATACAAATGCAACCTTAAAAGTTAAGTATTTCCATACTTAAAATACTAACCAGCTCATTAATAAGTACGTGCAATCGAATTGAGTAGAACCAAAAATCGGATCAGACAACTTGAAAAAAAAAAAAAGGGGCCCAATTCTCAGTTCTAATGTGAACAGGCCCGGTTTCCGGATCTAAATATTTGGAACCGGTTTGAATAGGTTCCAAATGAAGACCCACTCGAGACCGGACCGATTTTAGAGCCAGTTCATAGCTAAAGTAAAAACAACTTAGTTTCTTTAAGTTTAGTCTAACTATGTGTTGCCTCATTTGTTTCTTCTTCATTCTTTGTCACCTTCTTTTTCTTTCTTTTTTTTGGAGCAATACTTCTATGGATGATGGAGTTTAAAATTATTTTGATGTATGGGGAACTGAGTTTTATAATTTAGGCTTTTATGCCATATCTTTGAACTTTTTATTGTTTATAATTATATATGGGCTACGTGTTTAGAATTTCCATTGTTTATAGTGGTATTTTCATTGTTTATAGTTTGAAATGACCACAGTATTTGGTGGATAGGGATTTATGATTATTATTTTTTTACTTTGAACCATTTTGTTGCTTACATTATTTTGTTATAAAAAAAAACAAATAAAAGGAAAAAAAAAGTTATCGGATCGGAAAAAATAAAGTAGATTTTAGAACCGCTTCCAGAAAACAAGGTAGATTTTCAAGTTTCAAAACTGAAACCTACCTATCCTGAAATCGATGAACTCTACTCATTAACCCTCTTAACTTCTAATGTGCAAAATTCACTTTTGTTACATGTGGATTTCCCACTTCACGCCGTAAGCCTCAATTTGCTTCAAGAGACCTGGCCTCTGTGCACACTTTTCGTGACATCTTACGTTAACATAATTTCAGATTTTCGATGATATTTGCCCTTACATAAATTTTAGTTTTCAAGGCTTTTGGATCGATGAATTAAAAGCTCTCGTAGCAGAATCATCTTTGCCAAGACTCGCCCAAACGCTCTGAAAACCTCAAATTTTCAAGACCTAAATTCTGCGTTTAATATCATTTAACAGTGTTAAAGGAAGATGAGAACATTTCTCAATTTTGAAAGTCATAAGCCAGGAGTCGCACAGGGTAGCTTTTTTGGCTTTTTGACTTTTATGCTAGGACACTCACTTTCTTCATTATCATGAGACCTATACCTTCATGTTTGTCTAACGTGCAAAGTGCTTTAACAACGTATGCTATGGGTGGAAAAAATCATTCTTTTCGCGAATGGCAATCGCAGAAATAAGGACGCAGACGGATAGGTTAGATTCACAAATACAATATAGCCTTGCTTCGCATGGTAACACTCGAATATCACGACGAACTAACCGATCAAGCCCTGCACCAGGAGCAAGCTCAACACCGCGAGCCTCATATGATACGATGCTTGTGATGCCTAATCAGTGAACTCTGGCTAAAAGAGTCACCGACGAATTACGAGTCCACCGCCTTGACAATACATCAAAAAGTAAGAGAGAAGCATTGCCGATTCTACCAATTAACTCCACCAGCAAAAAGCACGACAAATCAATGCACTTCGATCGTTGTAGTTTGCAAAGCCTGCTAGGGTAAGGGATGTACACATGCGAAATCACCAGCAATAGCATAAGGTGTTGGGAGACATGTTTAAACCATGACTTTCGGACGCCATCCTGCCACAACGTCCTCCTTGAGCGCCCGTGTTTTGACGAATGAATCTCTTGAGAAGACACTCTGGGTGCGAAAAACAGAGCAGTATTAGAATAAGGCAGGAGTATAAGAAGGAAATATAAGCTGATCAGCCACCTAATAAATTTTACCACAAGAGAGCCCCAATTATAAGTCTGATGAATATGAGAAAATATCATTGTAATTGGGAAAACTTCACGAAATTTCAGGGAATTATTGCTGCCATCAAAACTTGTCTAGACAAAGCAGCACATGCAGGATTAGGGGGAAAAATGATTAGGCAGCAAGCATAGGCGAAATACTACAATAATAGCAGTATCAGAAGAATCTTCAAATGAGGACATCATCGGATATGGCGCAATAGCTTTTCACAGGGAATCAATTTGTCACAGTCGAGTAGCAGTCATACTAGCGGAAGACCGATTTCAGTCACCTCCATGTAAGACTTCACATAAGGTAGGGAGTCTGGCACCGACCAATTCTTATAATGACCCAAAGCAATCTCCATGTGGTACAGCTTTGGCCCTAAGGACAAGTCTGCTGCAGAGATCTCCTTCCCATTGATAAAAGGGCCCTAGAGGATCAGAAGAAATTGAATTAACATTGACAAGTTGGCAGGAATTAGGAAACAGAATTATGTAAATGCCCTGCAGTTCAATAGCAACAAGCTGTGAAAGACATTCAGTGCTATGTAGTGACACTACAGTAGAGTGTCACTATGCCGTTCAATCTCTAATTTGTCCCTGTTCATTGTTTATCATGGCGTTCGTCAGAGCTAAATTGCCACTACAACTAGTTAATGAACTGTCATTTCTGTTACTTTTTACTGTAATACTCTGTTACTTCAAAGATGATACTTATGCAGCACTTTTCTACAGCTGGTCTATCTCTAATTAGTCTTGTACTGTGGTCTTGACAGATCAAAATCTGTGTAATGATTCGGTTAGCATATGCACTTAAAAGTAAAGAAATCGACTTTTCCACTCCTACTCTGGGAAAATTTGGCACATTTCATAAAAATATGCTGATAGCATCAAGTCAATAAATTTTCTCTGATTTTCCTTCTTGTCTCTCTATTCTTTTATCATTTGGCCACATGAAAAATTCTGAAATCCAATAATAAACCTCTAAATTTATCTATTGCTGATTACACTGCCCCCGCTTTCTAAACTCTTACGTGTGTTCTACCTAATGCCTGCATCAGCCAAATTCGACATTGATAATTTTACTATTACTGAGGTTCAAGTGCATAATTTACTTTAACTCAGAGATTATACTGTTCATACCAGTTCCCCAAAATAAAGCATCCAGTTCTTGTTTTTTTGTTCTTCTTTTTTCCCTTTTTTTGGGCTGTTTTTTTGTTGTTTTCGGCCAAGAAGCATCTGGTACTTCTTCAATGGATTGTTCGTTGCAATAAAGACTTGAACCACACGATCAGGACCAGTCATATGCCCAACTCCTCCTAAGACATTTGAAACATTCATACAAATTCACACCTGGTTGACGTAAAATCTGTTTAAGGAAATAATTAACAAGAGAAGCAATCCTATTCAGTGGCTCAGTCTTTGTAAAATGTCCATCATCTATAAGGGAAAAAAAAAACGATAACAGGCAGCCAACAATGTTTTCAAAAGGTAAGAACAAGTATTGCTGCCAGCTCAGATAGGCAATAGAAAACATATGTGTGGTAAAAGTTGAGTACCTACAACAGAGCCAAAGGAGGACTTACATTTTCCTTGATATGATCATTGAAAGAACTGAGCTCATTAAGGAGTGCCTGTTCGGTGCCATCGGTGGAATCTTTGCTCTTGAGAAAACCAATAAATGTTGAAAAAAATTTCGACCCACTACACAGAAGAAGTACCTCATATAGCTTAGTTCATCATCTTTATTTTACTAAAAATATCACATACTACGACAAGTTCTGTTGCATCCTCGACCATTCAAGCCAATGGTACTCGCAATATAGTAGACTGTATCCAAAAACTGATTAAAAAGCATGCAACAGTTCACAAATGAATCAGAATAATAAAAAACCAAACATAATGAAGTCATAGGGATGGCTAAATCAAGTGAAGAAGAAAATAGAATAGCATTAAATATATTGAATGATCTTGGATGACAGTGACTGCTGGAAACCATTATTTAGTGGGAAAAGCTGAGACAGGTTTCTTGACTCCAGATGCTCAGGTTTTGAAAAAAACGAATTACGATTCTGAATGGCGGTTCAATTAGAAATTTCAACTCATAAAAATCCTGTCATGTTTTGTCAATGATATCAAACAGATGGTTTTTTATTGTTATCTGAGCGAGCATATCTTTTTTAGTGTTGGGATGCATAGTAAATGCACAACCACATGCAGTAAAGAGAAAACATGACATGAGAAAGCACTACTCAACTCAATGAACCGATTGATCCATCCAGCAGCAAAAAAACAGAATGGAAACAACATACAGCATCATATACCAGTAGTACATATATCATCAGAAATAATCAGGAAGATGATTATTTTGCAAAGAAAAGCCCAGCAACATAATAATAATAATGTAATAATACATCGAAGCCTTCTCAGCTGGGGTCATCAATGGTGGATCAGGGTACTTTTCTTCCAGGGACTGCGTGATGACATCTGAATCTGCAACCCATTTCTCATCAAGTTTCACCACTGGAACTTTGCCTTCTGGATTAATTTTCAAAAACCTACACACCAGATGTAAATATATGAAAAATTGAAACAGCTGACAAAATAGAGCTGCTTGTGGACAAAGAGGTATCCAAAAACAAATGCTTGAAATTAAGAAGCACTGGTATCTAAATGAGAAGCAACCACAGATTACCATTCTGGTTTGTTACCGAAATCCACCAATTTGAGGTCATAAGGAAGATGCTTTTCCTCCATGGTCAGTAGTACCCTCTGACAAAAGGGACCTGAAGAGGGAATTTAAGGGAGCCAATAATTAGTTTCGCTTGCAGGTTCACTCCAGCAAGGATGCCACACATAACACAATGCATGACGACTGAAATATATGTATACATAACTAATAAATTACAGATATCATTTGGAATGGTGCTTAGATTGATACCAGACAACCACAATATCATGCTATCATCTTTGCTTATTTGCTACATTCAGGTCAGGAAAAAGTTGCATGGATGTAAGTAAAGAAAATAGCTCAAATGTCTCTTTGAAGTGTCATGTGAGAACCTACAGCCTGCACCAAAGATTGGCACCTGAAAGACAACTTCCACTCAACTTATCTCATTCAATCATCTGGGCAATTCCAAGTGGGCAATTCCAAGTGCAGAAGAATATTATAATCTCAAAGATGCACTTAACAGCTTCCCATTCACTTATAATAGAACTTCTATGAATGCTGCCCACTTCATGAATCAACTAGTACAGCCTAAGCATATTAAGCTGCACAATTATAACTTATAAAAAAGTTAGAGAACCACTATACCAGGATAACAACAGGAACTGTCAACTTTCTCCAGCAGCGAGGAAAAGGAAAACACAAATTTCTTCTCTTCTTTCCCTTTTGGCTACTCAATGACAGTTATCTATAAGATGCACGACAATTCACTCGCAATATGCAATCTCATACAACATGGCTGCTCGAGTTATACATTGTTTGAACAATTTCATTAATGTCCATCACTTTGGCTCACTCACCCCATAATCAAACAGAGTATAAGCAGCAATTAGAAGTAAAAGGGGAGGAGGCCGTAACTCACAGTCACCCAACTTGTTAGGAATGGTTACAGAAGCCTTGGCGCAGACTTCTAGAGGATTCAAAGCGGATGACTTTGCCATTATGCACAGTCTTCTTTGGGAGTAACCATAGCGCTGTTTGAAGTTACTGGGTAAGATGGTGTAGCTTGGGAGACGGAGACCAAAGCCCAGGTTTTTTATCGTCGAGGAGAGGACAGAGGCTGTAGGTGTTGTTTTTGCAGTTGACATTTGATATCCGCTTCCGGTTGCGTCCAAGAGATGAGAATTTCTGCAGCTACCTATCAATATATGCAAAGTTGTAACTATCGAAAGCACAAAATCAAATGGTATAATCAATTCTATAGTATAGAATGCATAGTGTCCTTTCCCCTTCATCTAAGAGGTAGAAAAATGTGAACCTCTCTCTCTCCGTCTACATTTCCATTCCACGGAACCTCAATCTCTTCGCATTCCACTCCTTTCAAAGATTTGTAACTTTAATTGACAATTTTGAAATCCCCTTCATCTTCTGTCAACTTATATCTTGCAAGGTTAAGTAATTCTTCCTTTACTATCAACTACATTGTAAATAAAGCACATTGTGAAAGACGAGGTCAGAGGTATTATCCAATTCAGCTTCTACTCACACTCAAAGCCCGTGAATCGAATGGCATTTCTTTTCTTCTTCTCTTTGTTCTTTATTCCCTTTTTGGGTGGGTGATGACAGCTTTCATGTTCAAGTTACGACAACACAATTGGACCGCTGTGTTCAATCTAGGCGAACAATATACGGCAGAAAAAAAAAACAAAAGTAAAGAGACAATCTCTAATAAAAAGAGGAAAAACCCAATTCAACTACCCAAAAAGCAAGTGGAAGAAACGAATAAACAACAATGTTCCAACGCGAACCCGTCTACATTTTCGATACAACCCAGTAATCAGCGCGGCGATATTGCAATAAAGTCATCATAGAGAAAGTGGATTTGGGGCTCTGCGAACGGTGCTAACTCTGTAGAGCTAACAGAACAACGTGGAGATGGCGAAGTGGGGAGATGTGGAAACAAAGATTAGGAAGAAAGTTTAGAGGGAAGCAAACCCACCTGCGCAGAGAGAAGAGGCAGGAGCTGCGAGCCTGCGAGTACACGCAAAGCAGCAAAGCGCCGAGTGGGACTGTGGCCTGTGAGCCTGTGATGCGGGAGGACAAATTCGGAGCCACATGCGCAGGCGTTGCTTATCGTGGATGAAGGAACCGGAAGAAGACAACGAGGACAGCATCCGGAAGCATCTTTCCTTGTTGTTTCTTTGCTTTCGGAAAATTTCGCCTCTAGTATCCGATGTTTTTCAAAAAAGGGCTCATGGTGACATTTGTTAAAACAAAAAAAAAAAAAGAATATATTATTAAAAATTATATTAGCATGAAAATATAATTAAGTTTTAAAATTTACAAAAATCACAATCAAGTCATTAAATTAATCAAATTAATTCAATCGAGTACTTCATTTGATACCGTGAATTTAATTAAAGAAAGTATTGGCGTGATATTTTAAAATTAATTTTCTTATCCATTTTTAATTATTCCATTTTTGGAAATCTTATTTAGATTAAATAAAAGACTAGAAAAAGCTAAAAAAAATTATTTGCAAACAAAAACTAAACTGGATAGAAAAAGGACAGGGCCTTCGCTGGTGACGCCCTTCCGCCGCTGCTTCCATATCGCCGGAGAGGCCGGCGGAAGTCGCCAGCCCTGGGGGAGGGTGGCCGGCCCTCACCGGCCCTGGACGATTGCCGGCTCGGCTAGCTAGGGGCGGGCGAAGCCTCGCCCTGGTCTGAGTTTCCAGATCTGGGTTGAGAAACCAAGGTGTGGGTTTTCAGATCTGGTTTGAAGAAACCCGAACCTAGGCGATGCCGGCTCCCGCCCCGGGTCGTCGACCTCGCTAGGTCAAGGCTCGCCCAGATCGGGATACTTGAGTTGGGATACTTGAATCTATCGTATACTGCTGCTCTATTTTCTGCCCTCTGTTTCTTGGTGACCATTTTCTCTGTTCTGTTGAAGCATAACTTAATCAGAGCCCATAATCATCAAACACATATTGACAACTTCATAGATTCTAGGCTGGAGCTGCACTTCTTGAATTTATCGTGGCATTCCTCTTCTTCAGTCGTGGAAATAGCCAAGCAAGTTCGTCGACTTCATCTCAGGGCTCGCCTAGGTCTGGGTTTCTTTGACCCAGATCTGGTCGAGGCTTAGACCAAGCCTAGGGCGCCTCGCCGGCCCTCGTCAGGGCGTGCCACCGTCCCCAAGGGTTGGCGACGTCCGTCGGCCCCTCCGGCGATGTGGCAAAGGTGGTTAGCAGCGAAGACCCTGCCCTTTTTTCTTTCCAGTTTTTGTTTCCCAAATAATTTTTTTTCCCTTTTTTCAGTTTTTTTATTTAATCTAAATAAGATTTCGAAAAATAGAATAACTAAAAATGCCGCGAAGGATAAAAAAATTAATTTTAAAATGACACTACTGCATTTTTCGTTAGTTAAATTGACAGTGTTAAAGAATAATCGATTGTATCAATTTGATAATTTTTAAAAATTGATTGTAATTTTTATAAATTTTAGTATTCAATTATATTTTCACCACATATTTTAGCAATTTTATTGAATATATACTAAAAAAAAAAAAAGCCATCATGTGCCATTTTCGTTTCAAAAGAGTGCCCGAGCAAGGGTATTTTTGACTTTTGACTCTTTCTTATTTTTTTCCTCATTTTCCTTTCCTTTTCCATCTTCTGTTTCCCTTGTTTTTCCTCCTTCCTCCATTGCAGTTGCAGTCGTCCCCCCTGCGTCTTCTTTTTCCTCCTCCAACTCCTATTCATCTCTCTCCACAGGAAAAAGAAAAAGAGAGAAGGAAATAAATACAAAATCAACGAAAGGGGTTGGCGTTTCGGGAATTAGGTCAACACACTCCCATAAATATCAAGATCTCTCCTTCCCTTCCCCCCATCTCTCATCTTCTTCTTCATCCGTCGTTTCTCTGTCACCTGTTGCTTTTAAATTGAGATCTCGATTTCTTTTCTGTGATATCGAGTTCTGTGGCGAAGCTTTGAAAGCCTGTTTTACGAGGATCTCTCTTTCGTCTTTTTTTGGTTTTATTTCTTTTGTTTTCTTGTGGAAGAAGGGAGGGGAGGGGAGGGGGGGAGTGACCCCGAATGTTGTGTTTCTAGGGCCTGTGGAGTTTGATGTTTTGAGGCCTTCTTGACTTCGAGGCTGGTTATCTTGATCGGTTTGATCTTGTGTAGCTGATCCGCTTCGCTTCGTGCAAGACTATTGAATATGCGATTTTCAGGACGTTGTTGTGTTCCATCTGCGGTTTCGGCAAAAACAAAAAGACGAGGGGACGACTTGCAAGTCTGCAACTGCAATGGAGGAAGGAGGAAGGAGGCAAAAAATAAAGGAATCGGAAGATGGAAAAAGGAAAGGAAAATGAGAAAAAAAAAATAGAAAATATGAAAATGTCAAAAACGGGTAACTGCACTTGAGCTACCTTTTTGAAACAATTGCAACTTTAGGTACTTTTTTGAAAAAATTAGGACTCTTGAAGCCCTTTTTTGAAAATTTCCCTTTTCTTTTTTGGCCTAAAGATTCATTTATTCCAAATTTATTTTTAATGTCACAAAACATCTGCCATCTCTTTGCTAAATCTTAAGGCAAAGTTTGAGAAAGCATTCGGCGATTAAATAGTACCACGTCATCGGCTTTCGTGCAAGCACTGTTCACCAATCACAAATTGACATGTGTCGCTAACTTTAAAATAAGTCCAAGAATTTAAAATCTTAAAAGTTTTCCCTCGTATTTCTCCCTTCTTCGTCCTCCCTCCAAGTTTATGGGCTCCTTCTTCTTCCCGTTACTTTCAAGAAGCGATCTCCCACTAGCTTATCTTCATCTTTCTTATCGCTAGATGCTCTGTGTTTATAGGAATTTATCAAGGTGCCTCAAAAGGAGTGGAACGTAATAATGGTCTTCTTGCTGCAACGGTTCTTGATCAAGTTTCAATTTCAAGGTGCCTCAAAAGTCAATCTTTGACCAACAAGGAGATCATCAATTGATGCGATTTCTAACGGGTTTTAGTAAACTTACAATAATTTCTAAAGCCAATATAATAATGTTTCCACACTAATTTCTTTTGTAAAGTCTCTCGATTTAGTGAGACAAAAGCAAAATTAGAGAAAATCTAATTTGCTTTATCCAACAGTTACTAGGTATAAACAGTTATAACTAAGCGAAAATTAAATGCTTTAGAATTCATTTTCTAAAAATGATCATTTATGCTGACCAAAAATATATTCATTTATCAGCAAAATTTTATGTTTCCTGGATAATAATGATATTTTTTATTTATTTATAAGCGATATAAGCGCTCATTTTTTTTAAAAAAAAATTCAAATTATTCATTTTTCCTTAAAAAGTCATTTGAAGGCCTTGGGGCTTGGGCCACATTATAATTATTGTCCTCGGCCTACAATACGCTAACAAAGGAAAATCGAGGCCTTGCCACAACTGAATTCCCTCGATCCACTTGTGGTCCGATCTAATGAAGCCAATGTACAAATTTAGGCTCCATTTTTTTCACACAAAATAAACAATTTCGAAAATATTTTTCTAAAAATAATTACAATTAGTGAATTGATGCAAGAGCATCAGGCTAAATCAATCCGTGCTCAATCTTAACTCATGTTTAATCTATTAAAACACATTCGCTGTTCATATAAGCAAAAGCCCATTTCTAGTGCAATTTAATTATGTTGGTTCAAGAATGAAGTTGTTGATATATAAGACTTGTTATCGATTTCGAGACTCTGAATTGACTACATAATGACTGGAAGCCAAGATAATCGATTTTCGATCGCTGTTTGACGACTTTTACAATGATTATTTGGCTTCCAATTCCGGTGCACGAACTTAAGTTTCAATGCATCTTATGCTAGTTAAATGCATTTAGTTATTGTTTTTTAATTCACGGCTTTCTATGAGTCTTTATTGCATTGTTGTTTTCAAGAGTCATAATTAGATGAATTCCCCAATATTCATCTCTTTTGTTTAGCAATATCTATTAAATGGAGGTGTAATCTTATTGTAAAAGATGAAGACTTAAATATATGAATATACGAGATTTTCCTCTGTGTAAGCAAATCTCTATCGTGGTTCTTTATCCCTTGAAATGGATACATCCCTGGTAATGAGCCAAGAAACCCTTTATCCTTGGCTAGTGGAAATTCCTTTAAGCCTTAGTGGTGAACTTCTCCTATTCCTCGAGGATGGACCAAGAGGCCCTCTTACACCCTGCCGGCGGTTCGTCTTTAAACCTTGGTGATGAGTTTATCCTATTTTGAAATCCTTTATCATTAACGGGTGGTTAGTCCGTTATCATTGGCAGGTGATTCACACCGTAAGCGTGGGTGGTGAACTTTATTGATCTCGACCTCGATCAATGACCGATGGCACGTCCTTTGGGTATTGGTGGTTATCATAATCAATTGTGCATTTACATTTATCCATCGACATCTGTCCCATACACTATGATGTATCCATACGTCCTTCGACTCACTCAAAACAACTGGAAAATATTTTCATTATCATAGACAATTTATATATAAACACTTTCGTGGTTGATGAAAATATTTTTTATTGACTAATTATTTTAAGCGATATGAGTAACCATCTTTAGGAAAAAAAAAAATTTACCATTCATTTTTCGTGAAATAATCCGAGCATCAGTATGTTTAGTTGATGAGATGTTATGCTTTAAATACTGTAGACAAGCTATTACATTTGCCAGGAATGAAAAATGCAAATGCAAAGACCCTCATGGATTGCTGGCAGAGTTTGATGACAAGAAGAGAGACTATTACACCATCCGTTATGTGGGCTGTTCGAAGTGGGATTGATATCAAAACCAGGAGGATATGTGGTTAAAAAAGGGAGTGTTATTTGGCCCTGCAAAAAGGGATGAACCAAAGTCGATCTCCGATTTTATAAACGAAGAAGATCGCCACTGGAAAGAAGAGCTTTTGAAAGATCATTTTGACGGTCAATCAGTCCATGTGATCTTGGCAACACCAATTAATACCCAAACACGTCGGGACCGGGTTGTGTGGACATGCACACAATCAGGCCAGTACTCAGTGAAGACAGGTTACCACTTCATAAGTGAATCCACTGGAGCAGAACACAGCAAATCAAGCCTCAACCTCCTGTTGGGAAATTTCTTCGTAAATGGGATGAACAATGGAATCGAACTTTGAGGCGTGTAATCATTCTCTTTAAGGATTTATTTGCCCCACAACGTTACAAATGGTTTCCATTAAATTTCTTCCAAGATACAACAAAATCTCGATGAGAATAGCAGATAGCAATTCTGATATTTCTCTAGAATGTCTCTAGGAAACAATTGAAAGAATGGCTGTATTTATATTGTGTTCAAAGAACAAAATTGAGATAAAAAGTAAAGATTAATTCTGAAAATGAACATAATACTTGAATATATAATGAGAACGAACACACCTTTTCGCGTCCGAAAATTAATTAATTCTCATGCAACTTTTCTTGTCCAAACAGTTTATTAAATCATACTTTTTCATGTACAAATCGATATTTATTTTCGAAGAGACGCAAACATTCGAAAGGTTGTACGAGTGTCTTATAAAATAACTGATAATTGAATAGACATAAACTTTCAATAGTTGTCAGAATCTTTCGTGAACAGTCGCACTGTTTCACTAGAAAATAATAGTAGTTGTTGATTTGTGCCAAATTTAGTCCACATGCGCACTCACATCTTTTCGATGTGGGACAAGACACCTCTTAGTTTATTTTTACAAACAAACCACCAACAATCCCCCACTTTGTTTGTAAAAAACACAAGTACAAAACAAAAATTCTTACAAAAATTACGGCCAATATTTCCATGAGACTAATATACATACATAAAGGTTTCTTTCGAGTTAAAACCTTTATTTAGTGCAAGTATCTCAAAATTCTATCAAAGTTACAAGTAGCTTGGCTTGAAACTTGTTACTCTATGTAATAGAATCGGACATAGTGCACATATATTAACCTCTTGTTTCATCGAGAAGTTCATATTTACTTAGCACTATTATGGCCTTGTATTTGTACCTATTTCATGAGGTCTCTAGAAAGCAACCCTAACTTTCGTAAGAAGCGGCACCACTTCTAAGCCCATATAGGTGAAGTATTATCACATGTTTTTGTTACTAATAAACACGTTACTAAATCATATTATACTTCATTAAGAGTATAACTCAACCTTTAAACGTAACAGACAATACTGACTTCTCATGTCCGGGCTAGTGTCAGCCTCAAACAATCACTATCAGTAACTTATTTTTACCCATTGAACCTTATAACTAGTGATGTGCTAGTGTCAGGTAGTGTTACTATTATAATACTAACGTGCGGAAACTACTAAGATCTTGCAAATACGTCAATGTGAAAGGTCATAAATAATAACGATGAACAATAAAGGACATCAGATATAACGTGGTTCGGTCCGAATGTAGATACCTACATCCACGGAGAAAGCCAGTAAGAACAATCCACTATAATCGAAGAATCGGATTTACAATCGTTCAATACTTTTGTGTTTCCCGCACCTAGATAATATCCAAAACACGAAGTATTTACAATAAAAAAATCAATCGAATATACAAAACTCACTGCGCACAAATTACCGTGTTCAAGACTCCTTCGCGAGCGAGACTAAGTTTCTTTCGTTCGTGTCATTTTTTACTTCTCGGAGTTTCCTGCATGGTCACCTCTATATTTTTCTCTCATGCGACTACTTGTGCTTCTGTGTGGCTCGGTGAGGAATTAGGGAGAAAACCCCAAAAGTTGTCCACCTCCTTATTTTTTTTTTACGACTTCTTCTGTAGGTTACGAAAAGTAATCCCTTTTTCTTTTCCTTATTTTATTTCCCATGGGCCTCACATTATTATATAACAAAAGTGAGCATCCATTTTGTCTTGTAGCGCCCAATCAAATCCGAGAGACAAATTCAACAATTCTACATCTTGGCGCGAGATTTGAAACCAAATCAATAATGTTCATCATCTATGCTGCTCTCCCATCGCCCCAAAGTCAATCATTCTTCACATACGCCAATTGTGCTCAAACAGAGCTTGAGCTTCGCCAAAGGAACATGTTTAGTCATCATGTCTGACGAGTTCTCTGCTGTCGCTATCTTTTTTATAATAGTTACCATTACTGGTGATTTTAAGTGAAGGGTTTCAACCCATTTTCTTATAAAGTCGTCGTTACCACATCTATTGGTAAAACCTTTGTAAAGATATCAGCCAAATTTTTTTCTTGACCTCAAATAGACAATTGTTATGGTACCCTCTTGAATCAATTATCTCATGCACTTATGCCTTAAGCTAACAAGTCTAAACTTTTTATTATATGCGCTACTATAAGCTCTTGCCAAAGTAGCCTGATTGTCATAATGAATAGAAATAAGAGGCATATGACTAGGCAATAATTTTATATCAATAACATATTTCTAATCCACTCAACCTCTTTTTCAGTTGCCGCTAAAGCAATGAATTTCTCTTCCATCATTGAGTGAATTGCACTTATTTTTTCTTGTTTATCCAAAATACATTACATCTCCCTAATGTGAAGATCTATATATAAATGGAATGTCTATCTCCCACACTTGTAATCCAACTAATATCGATGTATACTTCTAATACAACCGAATAATTATTATGGAATAATCACAAATCTTTTAATTCTCTTAATTAAAACTTTGTGATGACATTACCATGTTCTATTTTTGGATTACTAAAATATCTACTCAACTGACACATGAAAAATGTAATCTCAGGTCTAGTGCATTGCATCGCATACATTCAAGATCCTATGGCACTTACATATTTAAGTTGTGTTATTGCTTTACCAGAATTATAATTTAATTTCATACTTGAATCAAATGAAGTAATCATTTCTCTGAAGCCAAGATGCATAAATTTATTTAACATCTTTTCAATGTAATCATTTTGACTTAAAGAGTAACCTTCACTATGTTTTTTTTAAACTTCAATTCATAAGATAGTATATACATTACCAAAATATTTCATATTCAATATGAAACGTAGATACTTCTCAATCACAATGATTCAAGTAATATTAGCTCCAAAGATAAACAAGCCATCAATCAAAAACTTTTACTAACCTTCAAATGAGAATTATCTTTTTGTTTTTGAGACTTTCCACCATTCTCCCTTCTTTTTTTTTTCTTTTTTTAAATCTTAGATAGCAAATTAAGAGTACAAAGATACCATGGACTAATCCATGTCTATAATTAAGTACTAAAAGCTGTCTTTTAGTGAATATCAAGAAACACATAAACTTTACTATTTTTCACTATATCCAAGCAATACACTTTTGATAACTCTAAAATCAAATTCCATCCTTCAAAGGATGAGTACTCTGTAGAATGCCAAACACCCCCACACTTTAAGATAAGAAAACTTTGGTTTTCTACATTTCCAATATATAGAAAAAATGCTATTTTAATAATATGCTTAGCAAGTATGAGAGCACATATAATTATGCGTAATAGCCATTGACTCAGTCTACATCTTACGCATATCTTTAATATCCATTCCCATTGTTGGGGTGTATAAGTGTGTGCGCCGCCATTCGGCGGCCTCCGGTGACCGTCGACCATTCAGAATTCTCGTCTCAACAAGCCCTATCCGATTATGTATTCAAAATTAAAATTCATCGAACAAAAGCACACAAAATAGACGAAACTAAGTTCATTGAAATTTCAAGAACCACTTCTCCAAATGTTCATTATTAAATAACAGCAATAGCATGAATGATTCAATTTTAATCACTCTCTTAGCAATAATTGGGAAGTTCATCATTGACCAAGTATCAAAGCGAAATTTACAGTCCGAAATGAACCTGAATTTGTCTTTGATTTTCTTTGGGTTTGTTTGATTGCTGTGTCCACTTCGTTATGGAAACTCGGCATCGGTCCCATGATTCTAATCACCCCTCTCTCTTCCACGGTGGAGTTGCTACGAGAAATTCTTTTTTTCTTTGCCACTGCACACATATATTAGCCAAGTGAAAACTCTCGCTCATATCAAGCAGAGCATGCCTACTTTCTTCTTGCGAAAACTTCTAATTTGCCATCACCAGCAACACTCAATGAACCATTGCCATCTCTAATTCATGAAGATTCCATAATCAAAGTCAGACTCCATTATTGCATAAATAAATCCTTAAAATTGTTGAGAAATTTCTTCATAAATATGATGAACAATGGAATCAAACTTTGAGGCGTGTAATCACTTTCTTTAAGGATTTATTTGCTCCACAACGTTGCTAATGATTTTCGGCAAATTTTCTCCATGATACAACAAAGTCTCGATGAAAATAGCAGATAGCAATTCTAATATTTCTCCAAGGTATCTCTAGGAAACAATAGGAAGAGTGGTTGTATTTCTCTTGTGTTCAAAGAACAAAATTGAGAGAAGAAGTAAAGATTGATTCTGAAAATGAACAGAATACTTGAATATATAATGAGAACGAACATATCTTTTCACGTCCGAAAAGTATTTAATTCTCATGCAACTTTTCGTGTTCAAACAGTTTATTCAATCATACATTTTCATGTATGAATCAATAGTTATTTCCGAAAAGACACAAACATTCGAAAGGTTGTAAGAGTGTCTTATAAAATAACCGATAATTGAATAGACACAACTCTTAATTTGTTTTTACAAACAAACCACCAACACCTTCTATACCCCCAAAACCCTATGGTCTAACTGAGAAATGGAAGATGCAATCCCCCAAAGGTCAAACTTTTTAATTGGAACATAGGCCGGAATGCTATCCCAACAAGAGACAACCTTTGCCGAAGGAAAATTTCAGCAGGACCAGAATGCCCCTCTGCAAGGAAAACCCAAAAACTACAGAGCACTTATTCCTTCTCTGCCCTTGGACCAAAGAAATATGGGCAAACTCGAAAATCGATCTGCAAATTTGGAGCGTAGGGTTAGCTCGGATGGATGAATGGGTGAGTGATAAGTACACTATTTTGCGACTATGACGTGCCATTTGCAGGGTCTAACTGCGCGGGGGCCATTTTGAGCCTTTCCCAAGGCTTTCAAAGCTTTGGCTTGATGAGCTCTTTATTTGAATTCTTCTTTTAGGGCAAGTTTTGTCTGAGCTCCCTCTCTTTTAACTTTGGCTCTCTTGGGTAAAAATTTCTCCTGCTTGAGGTCCCTTTTGGTTTGTGATTGTGGTTCTGCAGGCGTGGAAGCTCTCCCGGTTAAGAGGTTCTCGCACCCGCAGTGTCTCTCAACAATTAGAAAATTTTGCATGTGGAGGTCGTCGTAACAATGTTGAAATTAAGTTCGGAAATCAAGAAACCCTATATATCGTTTATGATGCTAAAAGTTGAAATAAAATTATGAGACAACATATAGAACCGTTATTTTGTCGAAATCAATCTGGTTACTTGTCGGCTCAATTTAGCATAGCATAGCTATTATTTGGATTAGGGCAGTGCCCGCAACTGTAGAGAACCCCCCATTTAATTATAAGCCGACCCCTATGGTTCACGTTGAGTCGAACGTACCAGAGGAGGTGGAAGAGTCACGAGAAGGGGCGGAAGGACGTGAACCGAGGCCCCGTGCACGTCATTGTCATTTGTAATTAATTCGAAAACAGTAAAAGATCATCGCAAATTAATATTGAATAAAACTGACTCCGTCATCTTGTCGAAATTTTGGCATCTATGGCATCGAAAGTTCTGTCAAACGGGTGAGTCCGGTCAGGTCGGGTCAAAAATTATCCGACCAAAATTAATCCTTTTAACTCAATTTGACATTTTTCCATTCAATACAAAATCTAAACGACTTATACCTGATCCGATACATACTTTTAAAATATTTTCATATTTAGTCCAATCTAGATAATTTTTCAAAAAAAAAAAGAGATATATATATATTCGTCCGCTTAGTTATTTTGCAATCATGTGTTGTGTTCTCATGGGATTAAACAAATGAAACGAGATCGATAGGTTGATTTGGAATAGAATTTATGCCCCAGCAGAGGGAATGCTGTTTTCATGGGATTAAATTCTTCCCCGATAGTTGTTTCACACTCGAGCCTTCTTGCCATTCGTGCGTGCACGAGATGTATTGACTTGTTGTATGGAATTTGGATTCGAAACATCTCGAGCGTTTTCTTTTCACTTTCAAGTTTGATCTTGGATTTAAAACGTAAGTTCCAAGAATTATGATCAATCTGTCGTGGGGGTAGAGAGGCGTGGCGAAATGGGCTCATGACCCCATCTTTTTACTGAAATTACATGGGCCTGGGCCGGTCCTGGTTCAATATGGGTTGTTCGAAAATTTAAAGCAGGTCGAAGTGGAAAGGGCGAAATGGGTTCATGACCCAACTAGAAGTTGGTCTTGGCGGGTGTAAAAGCAAACACAATTTATAATCCATCTAATCCCAAAAGGCTATTAGCTACGTTACATGAACACATGACACGACGTGCGACACGACGCGACACGATACGCCGACACGGCCATTCTAAAAAAATAGAGAATTTCAACACGTTAGTACAAGTTGTATATTATATGTATATTTTTATATATACATGATTTTAGAACCATAAAACCTCAATTATTACCAACCATAGTATCCATAGAGTCGAGGAAAATGGAAAAACAAAGGTTGTCAGAGGAAGGAGTTAGAAATTAGGTCAAAAATTGGGTTTTTTTTCATTATTTTTATTGTCCGGAGCAAAAAAAAAAAAAAACCTTGTCCAGCCATGTTGACACGGAAAAAAAAAATTGAAACATCGTGTCAGTGTAACAAAATTTTATTAGCTGAAGAAAATTTTAAGAATTGAAAGAAAAATGAAACAAATAAATCGATCTGGAAAAAGAAATGAAAAAGGGTGAAGATCACCGGTATCGACGGGATTCGGATCGCCTAACATTTCTTCAGAAGTTTAGGCGCCTAATCTTGCAATTCGGACCGTCCATTTTTGGACGGATGACCCAAATCTCCGATTTTTAAGGGGTAATTGTTTGAATTTTTTTATTAATATTTTTGTTAGTTATAATCTGGGACATCTATTCATAACACGAATGGTCCGGATTGCAAGGTTAGGACCTAACCTTCTAAGGAAATGTTAGACGATCTCTTTCCGTATCGACAGAGCCTCTCCGCCTGTCGGCAAGTCATCATCCTGGCTTTTTTGCAGGGGAAAAGAATAGCCCTCGGATGGCCTCCAACAAGTTCGCCTCCGATTTCCTCGAGTCCCTCAGGATTCTTCAATCCGGAGCCCTTTGCTTGGCATCGTTAATTGTCCTCTGTTCTTCCTCGTCTTCAGATTTGTGGTAAAGTAGACCGAGTGCTTTAAAATGGAGTACCTTCACAGCACAAAAAATGCTGTTGCTGCAGCGGAGGAGGCTGCTGAAGATGAAGAGCTTGCTATATTGGCCAAGGAAGCGAGGCGGAAGGTGCTTGTTTTTAGAGTTTGAAACTATTCTACTTGAGAATGTTTGAGAGAATCTCTCTTTTTAGAGTTATCATCGCATGTCCCCGTGGATTGGTGATTCATTAAGTTTCACGCTTTAAAACCGTACTTCCTGACGTTCCTTGTCACTTGACCATTGCTTGAGTCATGCTTAACTCATGTCAGCTAGTAAGGATACTGTTAAGAGTCTACATTGTACAGCCTAGCCTATCATCAGAAATGCATAGATGGTAAAAATCCAGGCTGATTATGAGGTACACCCCACAGGCTAAAGTCCAGGCTGATTATTAATTTTTCTTTCTTATTCTCGCAACTCTTTCTATTGCTCCAGCTTAATTGATAGTTACGTTACATCCATGCCATATTTGCTTGAAATGGAAACTTCCGAGCGTTCTCCCTCATCTGGTCCTTTTCGATTTGCAAGAGCAAGAAACTACTGCACTGATTTGAAAATCCCACATAAGAGACAAGGTTTATTGTTAAGGAAATCTCAGCTTTGACGACGTTGTCTTTAATGTTGTCCTGGATCTGGACTTTCCTCAAGGATCATACAATTTGCACATTGTAGATATTCTCCAATTGAAACGGTCTTTGATTACAGCCAAAACCAAAAAAGGGAAGAGTCAAGAATTGCTGCCACTTTTGTTTTTGTTTAATGAAATTGACTAATGGCTCGTGTAAAAGGAAGTGAGTGCCACATACCGAGGCAAACTAAGTCAACGACAACGTGAAGCTGGGAACTGCTACTGAAATATTTGGTTCTTGTTTCAGATGATTGGTGAAACGTTCCAAAGAAAAAGAATTTCAGTTGATGTTAGCAATAGAGACCGAAAAGCGATGAATTTTAACAATTTACTGAATACTGCTGAAAATTCTTAACGTCGAGGACGCCATGGAAATCGACACGAGGCTGAGAAAGTCATTTCTCCTCAATATTGCCGATATTGAATCTACATCAGTAGAGTAGAGAATACTCTTCACCGTGAATGTCTCTGCTTACATTTTTACGCACTTGCTGTCATGATTCGGTGTTTGAGACTATATGATATCAGCTTGGCCGTTAATAATAATCCATAGACCAGCATGAAGGAAATCACTACAGTACATTTTCAATTAATATAGCCAGAGTGGGAGAATATTAGAGTTACATTAATGTGGACTTATATTAATTGGAATTGTAATTATTGACTTAGTCTAACAAAGATTAGATATAAATATTCTTAATGAGCCTAATATGTGCCTAGCTAGTGTGGCGAGAAAGCTTGCCAGAAACTCGATTAGAGAGAAGAGTGAGGTGATTTCATCGTCGCTGGGCAATCGGCGGGCATAGAGGGAAAGCGCCTAAGCATAGGATTGTCAGAATTCCGCATCAAGACCGACGAATCCAACAGGTACACAAATTCCTTTTAACCATTCCTGTATTTCTAGATTCTAGCCGTATTAGGTTTTATAGCAGCTGACACTTGGCAATGCCGCTCTCTTGATGCGGGGCGAGGAAACGCGGTTGGCGCCTTTCTGTTCCTTAATCTGCTCAAATTTTCATCTCTTTTCAGCCTCAAGTAAGTCGTCCTATCTTGATCTGATTCTTATTGGCACGTCTATCAAATGGGTCAGAATTTTATTCGTTGATGACTGCATCAAGAGGGCCTTACTGTAGATTCTTGCTGCTGGGCGTGCACTGAAGACACTGTTAAAAACTATGTTTGGCGACAATGACGGTGTAGGAGAATGGTACGCCTCGTTCATGGTGATTCTCGTGTTTTCATATGGAGAACTTGCTTCAGCTACTGGAATTCTTTCGCGCATTATGGGTTTCTCCGGATCTTATGGGTTTAGGCTGGGGATGCGTGGAAGATTGCCGGCTATAATATGATAAAGAAATATTTCATCTACTCGCGCCTTTTGAGTCCTGCAAGTATGGCGAAATCATGCACAACGCTCCGTGGACAGAATCTTCTCTCACGTCCTCTTTACTGACGACTATTATCATGTCTTGCACATATAGCACCACAGCTTGTTGACTCTTGAGGACTGCTCTTGAAAACTGAATTGATTTGTGTCACAAGTTGCCCGCATCTGCATGTAGATGAATACTTGGAGCGAGCACCAGGGCGGTTATTTCCAGATAATTGCTATCAAATCATTCGGGACAAGCACGTTATACTGCTGTTCTGGACTGTCGATACGACCATATAAGGCATTCGTTCATGTTATTCTTTAAGCTCTACCAGAAGTCGAAGCAGCTCGAGCTATTCAAGAGGCATGGTGTGAGCCACTGAACCGGACAGGCAACTGGGGAGGTATCCGGTACCTGACTCATTCAATGTATACCGCGGCCACATAGGCCCGCCAAGAGGTGGTTCCGGATAGCAATGCTGTTGTGAAGTACTGGCGGCGAAGAACCGAAACAATTTAAGCTGAGGTCAGTCTTGGGTTTATGAAGGAGATCAGATCAAGTCATGGCCGGAGATCTTGTGATATCGGAGCGGTCATTCGAACCAGGCAGGCTGTGGAAAGAAAAATCGCCTAGTCACCGGAACCCTCAGCCCAGTCAGACCGACCCGGTTTCAAGTAAACCTGATTTTGAAGCTGCAATGGCTAGCTTTTGCTTAGATTAGATCCATGCACAGTTTAGGTCTCTCTTGAGTTTCTTCATGTGGGAAACACACTTGTCTTTTGTTGGATATTGCTGAAACAGTCACGCAAATGACTTGCTGCTGCCTGTGGAGAGACGCTCGCTTTGTACCAGTTACGAAATCAAGTTGTGATGGGGTATTTGGCTCCTCATTAACCATACTGTAAATCTTTTGGAGATAGTGGATTCAAATTCCCGGCGAGGCTCAGGGAGTGGAAGCAGGCACCGAGTTTGGGCTGAACTACTATAAATCGATGGAGCAAATTCTCTGTTCCTTGTTCCCTTATAGGAGTTACTTCCCCTTGCCAGTATACTTAAATTACGCCCGCAAAATGGAAGAATGGTTCAATGCTCGTGAAACTAAAAAGTACCACCGATAGAAATTTACAACACTGAGAGAGGAGAAACTTTGGATCCAAAGATAGCACCTACTGATTTGCAGCCGACTCAAGAAAGAACTCATCACAAATCACCGTGGCAATAGCATCAGCCGGAGCCGAACCCGCTAGCTGACTACTCACAATCATTCCCCCATATTATACATGCCATTTGTAGAAGAAACTTACTGCCCACTCTTATATCGCTTACAGAAATTAGCTCAAAACAAATTGTACAATATATATATATATATATATATATATATATATATATATATATAAAATCTAATATATGACGGTCAATTCAATCCTAAACCATTTAATAGTGTCGATTTTTTGTCATGACCATTTTGACGATTTTCACATTAGTCTTAAACCTTTCGATTGCGTTAGTTTAGCCTAAGTTTTGCCTATTTATCAAATAATAGGTTGAGGACAAATTTGGCATCGTCCAAATGTTTAAAATTAAATAGACACAAATTAAAAAATAAACTAAATTGATAAATCGTCAAAATGTTTAGGACTAAATTGACTTAATTAAAATGTTTAGGATTGACCGCCGTATAATAGGAATATGAATTTTTGGATAGATTTCCCCTCTCTAAGTCCGAGTTATGAATCACTTTGTATTTATCGAGAGAAACAAGGGAACGCCACAATAGAGTAAACGAGGACAGCTAGAATTTCCCACCTAACGAGAGCAAATACTCAATTCTTCCGAAAATAACATCACATTCCAGACAATACCATTGCAATCAAGTTCGCAAGATCAAAGTGGGAAGGAAAGCCATAGAGCCACGAATTGACGAAAGATGGAGCATACGAATGCAGAACCTAGGATGTACTTGAGAATCAGGGAATGATTGACCTGCTGGGGGTGTCAATTGGCCGGGCCAGGCCAGGCCTCAGCCTGGCCCGAGTCGGCCCGAAGGTAAATAGTATCGAAATTGGGCCGGCCCGAATCATTTTTTATTTTCATTTTTTTTTCGAAATTAAAATTAATTGACAAATCTACCAAATGAAAGAATATAAAAAGAAAAACTTCAATTCAATTCAATTTAAGGGAAAAGTTGATGTTAAAAAACATTCAAGCGTCGGGCCGGGCCGGGCTGGCCTGGGCTTTTTTGACACCTTTAATTGACCAGACTTGACCGATGGAAGAAGGAAGGGAAACGTGTTAGGCTGTTAGCGGCGAGCAGACTCATAGTAACCGGAGGGTTTCTCTCGAGCCTGTGGTAATCGCTTAGAGCATGGTGCGCGAGAAGTGTGGGAATCATCTCTCGGCTAAAGCCTCTTAGCTTGCAAATATGAGTGTCAGGTCTGATGCAAATGAAAGGCGGGGTTTTTCACTGTAAATCGACTTATCATTATTTGAAATTTTCCTTTTTAGATATACGAAAGGGCTTTCCACGGAACGGTTTTGATAAAAAGGTAGAGCCGAAGTGCTCATACCTTCATTCAATTGTTGATATAAACTACGCAAATCTGCCTAACGTCGTTCTAATCCCACGGTTTGGCTTTTAGTTTCACTTGAAAAATTATGATAAGAGTATTGAAATATTTGTTCAAATGGCCCCGTTAATAAGTGACTCCAAAATACTTGTTAACCATATTTAGTAACAAAATAATTGTGCTTATAATATGCACATCATAAACAACACGACAAAGATTGCATTGGAGACAATAACTTTTAATGAAGTAGTTTTAGTAATTTTTTTTTTAAGATCTGAAAAAATGAATGGTGTTAAAATATCCTTTTAAAAATAGTCGCTCATATTCCGTACAAAATTAAATGAATGAAAATACTTTTAATGTTGATAATAATAATTTAAGGCATAAATTATTATCGATATTCGAAATATTTTTTTATTAATTTAATATTTTCGACGATTTGAAAAAAAAAATCGAAATCCATGGTTTTGTTTAGAGCCAAATTATGACATTGATTTTATTTGGAGGAACTAGGGAAAATTTCGTTTAAGGGCCCAAAGTATTCTTATTTTTTCAAATAAGGGCCCCAGGTAAATGTTGTTTCAATTAAGGACCTAAAGTGATATAGTGTTTTTTAAAAAAGTGGCTATGGAGTTTCAAAAAAGGTATGACCTAAAGAGCATCATCATCATTTCCCGTTTTGATTTTTTGTTTCTGTTTTATCCTTTTATTCAATTCTTTAAAAAAATTAACAAATAATAAATGCAAAAATAGCTCAAAGCCCGACCCAAGCTAATCCAGCTTCCAAAAACGAAACCAACGGCTGAGATCATCCCTCGGAATCGGAGAGCCTATACAGCATCGTCCGATCAATACGAAAATCAAGTGAAAAGCCAGATGAATGTCATGTCCGTCATATTGTTCGAGTAGCATTCCAACACGTGGAGGGCTGCGATCGTCGTCGTCACAGTCTCTGAAGCTTTACGAATCCCATAAAGACCTTCTGGTTGTCCACAAAACGAGAGAGAGAGAGGGGGGGAGTGCCATGGGAAGGAAACCGAAGGTCGCGAAGGCAAAAGAGAAGCCTCGAATGGTAAAACGCTGTCCTTTTAGCTCTGCTACCGTGTCTTTCGGCGCCTTTGCTCTTCGATTCCTAGTTGTCTTCGTCATCGACGATCACTTGCTCTCTTTTTTTTTTCTGTTCCTTCTTTTTTTTGGCCTTTTTTGGCTCTTTTGTTTTCGCCTTTGAATCGGACAAATGCACATCGATCTTCGTTTTGTTTCGTTCATCACTCGCGCTTCAAACATTGTGTCTCTCTCTTAACGCGTGATTTGATCCGTTCAACATTCTGGGTTGCTCTGTTGCTACCGATGGTGGCAAATGTAGGTTTTGTGAGTCTCAAAAACAGGAAGTGGAGGTGTGAAGTTACTCTGCTAAAATCAATCATTTATTTGGTCTACTGGGAGATAAATTCTTCCGTTAAACTCCGTTTAAAGCGAACTTACAGTCAATTTAAAGTCCCTTCAATGCACTATAAGATCCCTATCTCGATGTATACAAAATATGGTCGAAAATCAATGAAATTTAATCCAGAAGGCAATTGATAGCAATAGAGCAACAAACGTGTCCGAGTTAAAAATTCATTTAAATTAAACCGTGAGTCCAAATCAAGTTCTGTAAAATGCTATAGCCGACGACACACTAATCTTTCATATATATATATATATATATAAAACCAAGCTCGATAACATCTCAATCGAACGCAACAACTCAGAAACGATATGATTTCGAATTTGAACCATCAAGATGGCGGTGATTGCCAAAGGGGCGGACTGTTTATTTAGTAATATATGCCAAATATGACTGGGTCATAGTGTGTTATAGAGATTTATTATGTTACTTAATGTATAATCATGAATCTGATCTGATGTCTTCACTAGTTTGAGTCATAATATCTACACCATATTGTGGATACGATGTAGTATCGGTACTTATTCATCTGCATGAGTTGAACATTATG
This sequence comes from Rhodomyrtus tomentosa, assembly GCA_028455895.1. Classification (NCBI taxonomy): domain Eukaryota; kingdom Viridiplantae; phylum Streptophyta; class Magnoliopsida; order Myrtales; family Myrtaceae; genus Rhodomyrtus; species Rhodomyrtus tomentosa. The sequence continues at coordinate 26,359,633 of JAPCWY010000009.1, read as the reverse complement.
CATAATAACTTAAACCCAGTAATGTTTGATCAGGGAATCATTCTGCGCAAAAATTTCTAATGTGGGAATTAATAAATGCATCCATGGAGTCGATTGTTCTTTCATCAATAAGTGTTCATCGCAGTTAGAGCTTTTGATCTTCTCTTTTCCTCAAATGCTAATTTCTGATGTCTGTGTTACAGCTTGTGGAAGAAAATCAGGATGGAGACTGGTGGACCAAACAAATGAGGCGGCCACATATATGTTCAACTTGGGCTGCATCCTTCTCTTTTGCATTTTTGGGATGCTGAGTAGTACGTAGAGAGTACAAAGTTCGTGACGTGCAATACTTATTAAGATCCATCCGGTGATCTTTCACAACCATTTCGAGTACTCTCCCGCTTTCTCTCTAGTGTATAGCCGCATATGCTCACATATGTTGTTTTCATGTTTCTCACAGGATGTCTTTAGACAGTTTTTCAATGGTTTAGATAGTTTAGATGCATAATGCGCTGAAGCTTTAAATCACCTTAGCCCTATCTCGCTCCCCGACACCTCTCTCCCTTCTCATTATACAAGATGGCTCGCCCTCCTCTCTCACTCTACAATAGGATTGACCAGCACCTCAATAGCAACCACTTCATCAACATTCTTCTTGCCCGAAAGAAAAACGAAGGAAGAAGAATTGTCGTAGGTTATCCAAAAAATAAAAAAAGAAGAAGCAATGGGGCGTTTCCGACATTGGATAATGAGAGGCCAGCGTTTGTGTATCAAAATGATTTTGAGGTATGGGACTTTGCAAATTCATTTGTTAATCATTTGACGAGGGGCACAATGGTTACCCTCCCATCTATTAGATCTAATATTGCGTTTTGAAGACAACACAAAATAAAATTGGTCATATCTGTGGCAGCCACATTTGTTTGGTCCATCGGTCCCCATTATGATTTTCTTCCACAAGCTATGACACATATATGAGATTAGCACTAGAGGAAAGGAGAAGATCAAAAGTTCTAAATGTGATGAGCACTTAACGAGGAAGGAACAACTGACTCCATGGATGCTTTTACAGATTCCTACATCAGAAATTTTTGCTCATAGTGATTCATTAATCAAAACATTACTGGGTTTTAAGTTTTTATCCATAATGTTCAAAACATGCAGATGAATAAGTACCGAAACAACATCCATGTATTCATGATATATAATAGATATTAAAACTCAAATCAATAAAGACATTGGATCATATTCATAATTATACATTAAATAATACAAAAACATCTCTAATACACTAAGACTCAGTCATATTTGACATTCATTTCTAAATAGACAGTATGCCCCTTTAGCAACCACCGTCATCTCGATGGCTCAAATTTGAAATCATGTCAATCTAAATTTTTGGGTTTGATTGAGAAGTTATCGAGCTTGGTATTGATGAAAGATTAGGATTTTATGAAATTGTAGTATTTTACGGAACTGGATTTGGACTCACGGTTTGATATACATGAATTTTTGAACTCAAACACGCTTACTGTACTATCGCAATCAGTTTTTTTCGAATTAAATTTTATTGATTTTCGACCAAATTTTAGATGAGCCAAGATAGGGATCTTATAGTAACTTGAATAGGCTTTAAATTGATTGTAAGTTCATTTTAAATGGAGTACGATTAAAGAATTTATTGCATAAATGGATTTAGCATGCGAAATATCGGCCTATACACTAAACAAATATCGATCATTTGGCGATAAATTCTTCCATCGAACTCCGTTTAAAGCGAACTTACAATCAATTCAAAGCCAGTTCAAGGCACTATATAATCCTTACCTCGGTCCATAATTTCGCCTCAAATCAGATCAAAAGTACAACTTACTTCATCAAATCAAGCAATTTACTTGAGGGATGAATTACATCTTTCCGTTTAATCCATAAATCTTTTTTTCGCATCTTGCCCCATATTGAAAACGTAAAGTATTTATAACTTCTAACAAATTGAAAACGCAACGCTCTTGCGTAACCCACAGTAGTTCTGTCTGATTTAAGGCGAAATTGTGAACGATAGTGAGGTGGGGATGTTGTACGAGCTTCTCGAAAGCTCCATCGACCTTAACTTGAAGTCGCTCCCCCTACATCCGTTTTAAGACGATGGATTTTTCACAATCCAAACCCTCATAAACCCGAGTGATGTTAGTTGAATTTTGATCTCTTCTCGAAAAGTTAAATCTTAGAGCTAACAACAGGAAGACTAACCGTAGTGTATCTCGCCAGCTGACCAATCACCAAATCGGCAGAATTTCGTACATCGACATAAATGCAGCCTCAATAGTGACCACTCGAGACGCAATTTTTGGTCCTTTTTTTTTCTGTCGGGCAAGATGATTGGTCATGAAGATGCGACTTCTAAGGTACCGGTAGAGTGAGAGAGGAGGGCGAGCCATATAGAGTGAGAGAAAGGAATAGAGATTAGGGCTTGTCCAGAAGCAAGAGAAAGGCAAGAGGAAAAGCGAGGGGAAAATAGATTAGGGCTTGTCGGGGAGCAATCACCAATGAGAGAACGACAAAGAGGTAAAAGGAAAGGCGAGAGAGAGATTATGGCTTGTCCGGAGCGATCAAGTAAGCAGTGAAGAGTCAAGAGGGAGGGTGAGGAAGAAAGGGATTGTCAGATATTTATGGCTTGTTTGGAGCAACCAACGTATCTGAGTTAAAAATTTCATTTAGATCAAATCATGAGTCTAAATAGAATTTCGAAAAATGCTACGACTTTACAATACCATAATTTTTCATCTTCATATATATATATATATATAACCAAGCTCAATAATTTCTCATACGAACGCATCAACTCAGAATTGACATGATTTCGAATTTGAGTTATCGAAATGGCTATGGCTGCTAATGGAGCGGATTGTCTATTTAGAGATATATGCCAAATATGACTGGGTCGTAGTGCGTTAGAGAGGTTTCTCGTACTACTTAATGTATAATCAGGAACCGATCCGATATCTGTATTGGTTTTGTCATAATATCTATTGTGTATCGTGAAAACAAGCACATGGTAGCGGTACTTATTTATTTTCATGAGTTAAATATTGTGCATGAGAACTTAAAACCCAGTAATGTTTTGATTAGTAAATCATTATGTACAAAGGTTTATGACGTAAGAATCAATAAATAATGTTTTGATTAGTAATGTTTTGATGTAAGAATCCATAGAGTCGACTGTTCTTTCGTCAGTAAATGCTAATCACAGTTAGAGCTTTGTATCTTATCTTTTCCTCAAGTGCTAATATCTGATGTCTATGTTAAAACTTGTGAAAAAAAATCAGGACAGAGATCGGCGGACCAAATAAATTTGGCTGCCACATATATGACCAATTTCGTTGGTATTATCTTCAAAACAAAATAGCTCAAGGATATATATGAAGATGAAAAATTTGGGTGGTGTGAAGCTGTAGCATTTTATGAAATTCGATATAAACACGCAGTTTGATCTAAATGAATTTTTAAATTGGAACATACTTATTGTTCTATCGCGATCATTTGTCTTCCAGATTAAATTTCATTGATTTTCGATCAGATTTTAGAATGATCGAGATAGAGAGATCTTATAAAGCCTTGAATAGGCTTTAAATTGATTGTAATTTCGTTTTAAATGGAGATTGAAAAAAGAATTTATCGCATAAACAAATTCAACATGCAAAATATCGTCCAATCCGCTAAACAAATTAATCATTTGGCGATAAATTCATCCGTTGAACTCCGTTTAAAGCAAATTTACAATCAATTCAAAGTCATTTCAAGGCTTTATATGATTCATATCTCGGTCCATCCAAAATTTGGTCAAAAATCAATGAAATTTAATCCGGAAGACAATAGAGCAATTAATATTTTCGAGTTCAAAAATTCATTCAGTTCAAACCGTAAATCCAAATCGAGTTTCGTAAAATGCTACAGCTTCACAACATCCTAATTATTCATTTTCATATATATAACCAAGCTCAATAACTCCTTAATCGAACACAACAACTCAAAATTCACATAATTCAGCAATTTAGTTGAGGCAAGAATCACGTCTTTCCGTTTGATCCATAATTATTTTTCTGCATCTTACGCCTTACAATTGCAAGCCTCAATTTGTATTCCTCGAATTCTCCCGAGCGATCTAAATTTTTCCCCCAAGCATTTATAACTTTCAACAAATTGAAAACACAACGGTCTTGCGTAAATTACATAAAACGTTCGATCTCATTTAAGGTATAATTGTAAACGATAATTGGACAAACATATCGTAAATCACCACCACCATTAACTTGAAAGCTCCATCGACATTAACTTGAAGGCGCTCCCCCACCACCATTTTAAGACGATTGATTTTTCATTATTCAAATCCTCATATACCCGAGTGACGTGAGTTCCCAAATCAAATTTTGATCTCTTCTCCAAAAGAGAAGTGTTAGAGCTAACAACAGGAAAGCTAACCGTAGTGTATCTCGCCAGCTGATCAATTACCAAATCGGCAGTATCATGTACCTCACATAAATTTCTATAGATAAACGCGACCTCAGCAGTAACCGTTCGAACGCAATTCTTGCTCTCTTCCTTTCGAGTAAGACAATTGGTCATGATGAAGCGACTTTTAATGTGTCGGTAGAGTGAGAGAGGATGGTGAAGTAAGAGAGAAGGGGGAGCCATGTAGAGTGAGAGAGGGAAATAGGGATTACGACTTGTCAGGGAGTGAGAGAGAGGCTAGAGAGAGCGAGGGGGAGAGATATCATCTGAGCTTGTTAGGGAGTAATCGTCAATCAGATCACTACAGAGGTGCAAAAGGGAAGGCGAAAGGAAGAGAGAATAGGGCATGTTGGGGCGACCAGGGAAGCAACGGAGGGGCAAGAGGGAGAGAAAGGAAGATAGGGATTGTTAAGGATTTACGGCGATAGAGCAACAAACGTGTCCGAGTTCAAAAATTTATTTAAATCAAACCGTGAGTCTAAATCGAATTTCGTAAAATATTATAATTTTACAATACCATAATCTTTCATATTTATATATATATATATATAGTCAAGCTCGATAACTCCTCAATCGAACACGCCAACTCAAAATTGACACGATTTCGAATTTGAGTTATCGAGATGGCTGGGGCTACTAATATGGCGGATTATTTTATTAGAAATGTATGTCAAATATGACTGGGTCATATTGCGTTAGAGAGGTTTCTCGTACTGCATAATTTATAATTAGGAACCGATCCGATGTCTTTACTTGTTTTGTCATAATATCTACTATAAATCATGGAAATAAAGACGTGGTATCGGTACTTATTAATTTGCATGAATTGAACATTGCATAGGAGAACTTAAAACCCATTAATGTTTTTATGAGTAAATCATTATACCCAAAAATTTCTAACGTAGGAATTAGTAAATGCTTCCATGGAGTCGACTATTCTTTCGTCAATAAGTGCTCATCGTAGTTATAGTTTTTGATCTTATCTTTTTCTCAAATGCTGATAACTGATATCTATATTACAACTTTTGGAAAACAAAATCAGAAAGAAGACCGCGAACTAAATAAATTTAGCCGCCACACATGACCAATTTCATGTGGTATATTATCTTCCAAACATAATAGCTCAAGGATGTATATGATGATGAAAAATTTGGGTGGTGTAAAGTTATAACATTTATGGAATTCGATATAAACTCACGGTTTGATCTAAATATATTTTTGAACTCGGACGCGCTTATTGTTCTATAGCGATCAGTTTCCTTCCGGATTAAATTTCATTGATTTTCAATCAGATTTTAGAAGGACCAAGATAGAAATCTTATAATTCCTTGAATGGGCTTTAAATTCATTGTAAGTTCGCTTTGAATGGAGTTTCACAAAATAATTTATCGCATAAACATATTCAATATGTGAAATATCGGCCGATCCACTAAACAAATATTGATCATCTGACGATAAATTCATCTGTCGAATTCTCTTTAAAGGGAATTTAAAATCAATTCAAAGCCACTTCAAGGCTTTTTATGATCTCTACCTCGATCCATCCAAAATATGTTCGAAAATTAATGAAATTTAATCCGTAAGACAATAGAGCAACAAATATTTTCGAGTTTAAAAATTCATTCAGATCAAACCGTGAGTCCAAATCGAGTACCGTAAAATGCTACAACTTTACAACATCCTAATATTTCATTTTCATATATATAATTAAGTTCAATAATTCCTCAATCAAGCGCAACAACTCAAAATTCACTTGATTCAGCAATTTAGTTGAGGGATGAACCGTGACTTTCCGTTTGATCCATATTTTTTTTTTCGCATCTTGCCCTGTACAATTGCAAGCCTCATCTTGTATTTCTCGAATTATCTCGAATGATCTACATCTTTACCCCAAGCATTTATAACTTTCAACAAATTGAGAACGCAACACTCTTACGTAACCCACATGAAACGTTCGGTCTGATTTAAGGTGAAATTGTGAACGAAATTGGGGTAAGCATGTGGTACAAGCTCCTCGAAGGTTTTATAGACCTTAACTTAAAGTCGCTCCCCCAACAACCGTTTTAATATGATGTATTTTTCAACATCCGAATCCCCATATACCCGAGTTACGTGAGTTCCGAGATCTAAATTTGATCTCTTCTCCAAAAAATGAACCTTAAAGCTAACAACAGGAAGATTAAAAATGGTGCATCTCGCCAAATGACCAATCACCAAATCGGCAATATTCCGTACCTCGTTTAAAGTTTCGATATCGAATTTGATCTCTTTTTCAAAAGACAAACCTTAGAGCTAATAACAGGAAAACTAACCAAAGTGTATCTCGCCAGCTAACCAATTATCAAATCGCCAGTATCTCGTATATCGCTTAAATTTCTATAAATAAATGTGGCCTCAGTGGCAACCGTCGAATGCTATTCTTTGTCCTTTTTTGTGTTTCGGGCAAGATGATTGATCATGATGAAGCGACTTTTGAGGTGTCAGTAGAGTGATAGAAGAGGGCAAGTCATGTAGAGTAAAAGAGGGGAATAGGAATTACGGCTTGTCGGAAAGCGATCACCAATTAGGGAACGACATAGGGTCAAGAGGGAAGATAAGGGGGAGAGAGATTAGGGCATGTTGGGAGACACCAGAGAAGCGACAGAGGGGCAAGAGGGAGGGCGAGAAAGAGAAGGATTGTTAGGGATTTATGGCGATAGAGCAACAAACGAATCCGAGTTCAAAAATTCATTTAAATCAAACCGTGAGTCTAAATTGAGTTTCGTAAAATGTTACAATTTTACAATATCATAATCTTTCATTTTTGTATATATAACCAAGCTCGATAACTTATCAATCGAACAAAACAACTCAGAATTGACATGATTTCAAATTTGAGCTATCGAGATAGTTGTAGCTATTAATGCGGCGGATTATCTGATTAAAAATATTTGTCAAATATGACTAGGTTATTGTGCGTTAAAGAGTTTTCTCGTACTACTTAATGCATAATTAGGAAATGATCTGATATCTTTACGGATTTTGTCATAATATCTATTATATACCGTGAAAATAAGAATGTGGTATTGGTACTTATTCATTTGCAAGAGTTGAATATTGTGCATAAGAATTTAAAATACAGTAATATTTTGATCATTAAATCATTATGCGAAAAAGTTTATGGCGTAGGAATTAGTAAATGCAACCATGGAGTCGATTGTTTCTTCATCAGTAAGTGTTTATCATAGTTAAATGGTTTGATCTTATTTTTTGCTAATAATTGATATCTAAATTACATCTTGTGGAAAAAAAAATCAAGACGAAGACCGGCATACCAAACAAATTTGGCCGTCATACATATGACCAATTTCATTTGGCATTATATTCAAAACACAATAGCTCAAGGATATATATGAAGATGAAAAATTTGGGTGGTGTGAAGCTGTAGCATTTTATGAAATTCGATATGGATTTACGGCTTGATCTAAATGAATTTTTGAACTCGGATGCGCTCATTGTTCTATCACGATAAATTGTATTCCGGATTAAATTTCATTGATTTTTTATCGAATTTTAGAATGGCAAAGATAGAGATCTTTTAGTGCCTTGAATGGATTTTAAATTGATTGTAAGTTCGTTTTAAATGGAGTTCGACAAAAGAATTTATCGCATAAACAAATTCATCATGCGAAATATCGGTCGATCCGTTAAACAAATATTGATCATTTTGCGATAAATTCATCTGTCAAATTTTGTTTAAAGCGAATTTACAATCAATTCAAAGCTACTTCAAAGCTTTATATGATCCCTACCTCGGTCCATCCAAATATGGTCGAAAATCAATGAAATTAATCTAGAATCAATATAGCAACGAACATTTTCGAGTTCAAAAATTCATTCATATCAAACTGTGTGTCCAAATCGAGTTCCATGAAACGCTATAACTTCACAACATCCTAATCTTTCATCTTCATATGTATAACCAAGCTCAATAACTCATCAATTGAATGCAACAAATCAAATTTCACATGATTCAACAATTTAGTTGAGGAATGAACCACGTCTTTCCATTTGATCAATAATTTTTTTCGTTTCTTACCCCGTACAATTGCAAGCCTCAACTTGTATTTCTCGGATTCTCCCGAACGATCTACATTTTTCCTCCAAGCATTTGTAACTTCTAACCAATTGAAAACACAACGCTCTTACGTAACTTATATAAAACGTTCGTTTTGATTTAAGGAGAAATTATGAATAATATTGGGGTGAACATGTTGACAAGCTCCTCGCTTCATCGTCCATAACTTGAAATCGCTCCTCAGAATTGACATAATTTCGAATTTGAGTTATCGAGTTGGATGTAGCTACTAATGGGGCGGATTGTCTGTTTAGAAATGTATGTTATATATGATTGGGTCGTAGTGCGTTAGAGAGGTTCCAAGTAATACTTAATGTATAAATTAAGAGTCGATCTGATATCTTTACTTGTTTTGTCATAACATCTACTATATATTCTGAAAATAAGGACGTGGTATCGGTACTTATTCATCTGCATGAGTTAAATATTGTGCATGATAACTCAAAACCCAGTAATGTTTTGATCAATAAATCATTATGAATCAAAGTTTCTGACATAGGAATTAGTAAATGCATCTATGGAGTCGATTATTCCTTCATCAGTAAGTGCTCATCATAGTTAGACTTTTGATATTATCTTTTCCTCAAGTGCTAATATCTTATGTCCATGTTACAGCTTGTAGAAAAAAATCTGGACAAAAACCGGCAGACCAAACAAATTTGTCCGCCACATAACCAATTTCGTTTGGTACTAACTTCAAAATAGAATAGTTCAATAATATATTTGAAGATGAAAAATTTGAGTGGTGTGAAGCTGTAGCATTTTATGAAATTCGATATGGACTCACGGTTTGATCTAAATAAATTTTTGAACTCGGATGCGCTAATTGTTCTATCGCGATCAGTTGTCTTCTGGATTAAATTTCAATAATTTTTTATCAGATTTTAGAAGGACCAAGGTATTGATCTTATAGTGCATTGAATGGGCTTTAAATTGATTATAAGTTCGCTTTAAATGGAGTTCGACAAAAGAATTTATCGCATAAACAAATTCAACATGCGAAATATCGGCCGATCTGCTAGATAAATATTAATCATTTGGTGATATATTCATCTATCGAACTCCATTTAAAGCAAATTTATAATCAATTCAATGCCACTTTAAGGCTTTATATGATCCTTACCTCGGTCCATTCCAAATCTAGTCGAAAATCAATGAAATTTTAATCCGAAAGAAAGTAGAGCAACAAACGTTTTCGAGTTTAAAAATTCATTTAGATCAAATCGTGAGTCCAGATCAAGCTCCGTAAAATACTACAGCTTCACAATATACTAATCTTTCATCTTCATATATATAATCAAGCTCAATAACTCCTTAATCGAACGCGACAACTCAAAATTGACATGATTCAGTAATTTAGTTGTGGGATAAACCACGCCTTTCCGTTTTATCCATTAATTTTTTTTCGCATCTTGCCCCATGCAATTGCAAGCCTCAGCTTGCATTCCTTGGATTCTCCCGAACGATCTACATTTTTCCCTCGAGCTTTTATAATTTCCAACAAATTGAAAACGTAACGCTCTTGTGTAACCCACAGGAAACGCTCAGTCTGAATTAATGGGGAATTGTGAACGATATTGGGGTGAGGATGTTATACGAGCTTTTGAGGTGCTAATAGTGTGAGAGAGGATAACGAGCCATGTAGGGTAAGAGAGGAGAATAGGGAGGCTTATCGAAGAGCGAGAGAGGCAAGAAGGAGAGCGAGGGGGACAAGGATTAGAGCTTGTCGGGGAGCAATCATGAATCAGGGAATGATAGAGCGACCAGAGAGAAGGCGAGGGGGAGAGAAATTAAGGCTTAATGAGAGCGACTTAGGGAAGTGACGAAGGGGCAAAAGGGAGGGTGGGAAAGAGAGGGATTGTTAGGGATTTGTGGCGATAGAGCAATAAACGCGTTTGAGTTCAAAAATTTATTTAAATCAAACCGTGAGTATAAATTAAGTTCCGTAAAATGCTACAAATTTACAACACCATAATCTTTAATCTTTATATATATAACCAAGCTTGATAACTCCTCAATCAAACACGCCAACTCAGAATTGACATGATTTTAAATTTGAGCTATCAAGATGGCTGTGGTTGCTAATGAGGCGGATAGTCTGTTTAGAAATATATGTCAAATATGACTAAGTGGTAGTGCATTAGAGAGTTTTCTCGTACTAATTAATGTATAATCAGGGACCGATCCGATATAGTTTCACCATCCAAACCCTCAAATATCCGAGTGTCGTGAATTTTCAATTTCTGAAATTTTTTAGGTAAAATTTCAAATAAGGACCCTAAGTGGAGCCATTTTCTCGGGAAAAAAAAAGTCTGAGAATACATCGTGCTTTAAATAAAGACCCGAAGTGATCAAATAATCTCAAATAAGGACTTGAAGTGGCCAAATCATATTAAATAAGGGCCTAAGCTATTCCAGCCGATCAAATCTTTGGCTGTCCGAAGCATGTGATTGTTTCTGCGCTTCTATTCTTGCTTGTTCTTGTTACTTAGTGATCTCAATTTCTTCTACTCCAAAAAAAATGATTTTTTTTGTTCTAACCGAAAAATGAATTGAAACCGTCTCTTTCTCCAATTTATTTTGTTCTCTCTCTCCATGTGTGCACTCTGATTGCTTTGTCTTGCGTCTGTTACGAATCAAAACAATCCTCTCACTACGAAACAAAGCTGCAATGGGAAGAAATGCATCAGATGAAGGTAACAAAAAGATTAGTTGAATATGAAAAAAAACGTGACAAATGGAGAAACAAAGAATGACAAATGAAGCAAATGAAGAAACCATGGAAGAGCAAACAACGACGGCGACATATAATAAGAAAGAAGAAGCGAAGTAATCTGGGTTTTTTTATTTATTTTAGGGATTTCAACATTTGACCTTGAATTATTGGAGAAACAAGCAAGAGCAGAAGGAAGCAAAATATCAGTTTTTTTGGGCAGGCTTTTTGTTTTTAAGATTATTTATTGTCAGAATTTTATTTTGACTCTTCAGTGGCCGGAAAGGTCACATGCTCGTTGGTGGTCAAAGTTTTTATCGACCGGTGAAATCAGGCTCTTATTCGAAATGATTTGACAACTCGAGGCACTTATTTAAGATAATATCCATTCTAAGCCCCCCCTCTTCTTTTTTTTAAAAAAGAAAACAGCTCCACTTGGGCCTTTATTTGAAAATGTTTTAATGTTTTTGGGCAGGTCATTTTTAAGGATAAGAAAGGACTTTTATTTAATTTTGGCATATTTTTTAATTTTGTACTTCATATATTTTTTAATATGTTTGACTTTTTTCTCTGTTTTTTTGTTTGGATTTTGTGGGTAGGTCTGGGTTGGATTTGTCTTTGGTTGGGTCAAGAATAGGCCATCTAAATATTTAGCAAACACATATGACAATGTAAGTGTAATGATTGCATTGGGTAGAATACATTTGAGACCCGTCTAAAACCAACCCAACCCACGCGGCTGGCTACAGAGGCCCTCATGACGGTTAAGTTGGACTTAAACCTAAAGTAAAGGGGCTATGAAATGCCATTTCTAAAACATGACGTCAAATTTCACGTTAAGTTTGGTTGCAACAATAATTTTATCACAATTTTTTTTAAAATTTTAATGTCCGCAATGCCTTAACTTTTGCTCTTCATATTGCAAGTTCACATAGCGTTGTACAAGCATGATTTCTTAATTTGAGGTCGATTCTTCCATTTGTGGGTAGGTCTGGGTTGGATTTATTAATTTGAGGTCGATTCTTCAAAGTCAATTTGAGATTTCTTGAAAGAAAAAAAGAAAAAAGAAAAAAAAGCCAGTTCGTCACCCTCTTGAATGCCGGTTTGGGCGTACAAAGCACAAAGCCCAACATGTATCCATCATTGTGAAATCAGAAAACATTTCCATCTTGTGAAGCCCTTGACTCGGTCAAAAAAGATTACCTAGGAAAATCGATTTTCAATAGTTAATTTCCATTTTATGTGAATGAAAAACCTGCAGCCATTACTATTTTATTCGAACAAAATCACATAAATTTTTAAGGTAGTCCTTCAATCAGACAAATAAGGCACAAGCTCAAATTACAACCGAATCGGAGTCTAGAAAATTATCACCCCCCCCCCCCCCCCCGCGCCTTGGTTAATTTTCAAAGCTCGAATGTGCAAAAGCTGGGTTGCACATGAGCAATGTGATAGGTCGATTTCATCGTACCATAAAATCGGTCCCATGGCGTATTCGATATAAAAAATACTTTTCGAGTGTCGAAATGGAGCGAACACTTGGGGTGTGGGTTTTGGTTGGGGGGGGTATGCATAGGCCCAATCATTCACCGTAGCATCCGAAAGTAAAAAGAGAAAATAGTTTGGGCCGTTCGAGCACCCCACAACCCAAAAGATTGTGTCAGTCAGCAATCAAAACTCTAAAGTGAGGGACGTCACTCTTTGGCCTAACTAGTGCGGCACACTTTAGAGTTTTTTCTCACTTTTCAAAAGAGGAAAAGTCGTTTTTCCCTGATCTAATCCTGTCGTTCATAAGTGTCGATTAATAATCTTTCCGTCACCCAAACACTAGGAATTCGGAAAATAGTTTTCCAGAAACATTTTTCCTTCCAAATTGATGGACCCCCCTTTTCTTTTTCTTTTTTTATTTCACAAAAATATAAATGATCGAAAAAATATTCCCATAGAAGCGATTGCTCGTTGTCGCCTATCAGTATTTTTTTTTTGGTCGAAAATAAGTTGCATTTCATTCATCCAAGTTTGGAATTACAGTAGCTCGTAAAATAAGATTCGCAACAAATTAAATCCCAAAGTGACTGAGGAAAATTGACGACAGCGATAATATTTTTCCCAATCGACTAATTGTCTCAACCAATACAAATTGTGATACTTATGTAGATAAAAAAAGAATTCATTTTTCACGCGCATTCATTCTTCCGTGAAACAAACGCTTTCACGCGCCCGCCTATATACCCTTCGTAGCTGGACCTCAGAGGGACACTTGTCCCCAAGTCACATGCAAAGGGACATGGGGGCAACCAAGCTGCCCCTAAAAAGGGCCACCATCTCAAGTCCTCCTCCTCCTCTCTCTCCTTTTTTTAAAAAAAATTTTGTTTTTTTTGGCCCCTTTAACGAATGGGAAAGGAAAGGACTGCCTCAAAATCAATGGCAGAAGAAGCACTGCATAATTAGGAGGAAGGAAGGGGAAAGAGAGGAGGAGAGTTGATGGTGTTTGTCTTTTTGGATGCAAGAGAATAAAAATGGAGGGGCTGAAGCTGCACATGGGGGAGATCTTTGTGCGTTGTCATCTGGCCCCCCCCTTGTGAGATCTGTTCCTTTACTGCCCTGGATTTCGCCCTAGCTCTCAAGGCATCCTCAAACCCCAAGAAAGATTTTGCGCTCGACCCCGGCTCGATTCTGTTGCGGTTATTTTCGATCGCCGACGTGTGTGTGTGTGTGTGTGGAAGTGATTCTTTGGGCTGCTCTACGCTTGTTAACGAAGCTTTAAGCTTAAGAGAGTCGGATCATATGCGGTCGCTTCGTAGCTCGATAACTTGATTTGTGGCGAATTTAGATGCTTTGTAGCCGAAGCGAAGACAATGAAATTGGGCACAATACAAGTTTTGCGTTGTTCTTTCTCAACCAATAATCTTTATGTCAACTATCGTTGGTCTACCATCTAGCTCTTTTCATTGAGAAGCTACTGTTTTTTTTTTGTCCTCTCTCCTGTCTTCAAAGATGTTCGGGGGCGTCGAGGCACTAGATGCGGTTCATATCCCCCTGCAACGGGAAAGCATGTCATGCTGAGCGGGCAAAGGTCCGAGGAGACTTCTCTACGGGTGTCTTAAGGGGGCAGAAGACTTTGGATTTAAATACTTATTTTTTCTATTAGTAGTTGAGTCTTTGGCTCATGACTATCTAATGCTGCATATAATCTTCTTTAGCTTGTAATTGAGTTAAGTAATAAAATATGCGAAAGGCTAATTATAGTGTAATGACCTTATGGGTGTCATTCTAATTTTCGCTCTATGTTTTTCTTCGCCTTGATTAGGCATCCGAATCCTAAACACACTCATCTCCATCGAGTAAGTCGGGCAGAAAATGCTCGACGGTGGATCCGAACTCGACAAGCGAGCGTGGGATTGAAACAGCACCACCACTTTCATGGCTGCTTTCGTCCTCAAATGCTTTCTCACCATCCGTCTTGCTGAGTTGATCGGGCCAAGGGCGGCGAGGCGGGCTAATGATGGAAAGAGAGAGGGGGGGCCTGGGTCTACTCCGGTACGGGACACGGTCGCCCACTGACTCTTTTCGTCTTCCCCCGTCCTTGTAGTGGAACACTCCCGAGCCTTCGCCCAAACGTGATTCACATGCTCTCTGATTTGACACCCATTTGTCATCACAGGTCCCCCTGCGGATCCGAATGATCGATCCGAAGATTTCTCAGCCCGGGATCGTTCCAGAGCTTTAAAGTCTTGCACGCTCGTGAATCAAGAAATGGAGAATGGAACCGGTAAAATCAGAATAGGTTGCAGAACATGCAAGATGAATTTCAAATTTCATAAGTTGGATCTTGAGTTCCAGAAGAAGTTTTTTTTTTTTTTTTTGATTTTCTTGTTTTACGTACTCATATAATCATATAGTGTTCGTCATGTCTCATGAATGTGTAATCTAAAACTATTTATCTAACCTGCTACTCCTTGCGCTATTCACAATTGAGTTAATGTTTTGTATTTTTCGTGCGTCTAGAAAATGAGCTTTGGACAGTGAATTATCACAACAAATGATGGTCATTTGAAGTGATAATTTATTGCAAATCAATTAAGAGTGCAAGTAAAATTTGGGTAGATCCTAGACCTGACCCAACTCGAAACATGTGATAAGATAAGTGTCAGGCTTTTAGATACGCAGGTTCCGCCGAATCTTAGAACTAATCACCTCTACTTTTGCACAAGATTATGATCGTATTTCACGTCGTATTTCAACATGGTCCGATGGTCAAATCAAGTAAATCGATCAAAATTAATAGCGGATGGACTTAATTAATTAAAAAAAACGGTGTAATTTTAAGAATTTAATCTAAAAATTTTAAAAAAAAATCAAGGACTCGATGGGAAAGATATTTTTAGCTTATAAATGAAAAGTGAAAATTCTCCGTAATTTTGTTTCTTTTTATCGTCGCGATTTAGCCAGTCATCAACTAATTCATTACTTTTTGACCCCCCCCCCCCCCAAAAAAAACTAATTCATTACTAACGTGAAAACATAGTTGTCTTGTGGGACCTACGTGCCAGGGTGGAAACAACCAACATACTCAACTTAGGGTAGCAACAAAAAAAATTAGGGTAGCAATACTATTTTTAGGGTATTCTAAAATCTAACTTTGGCAATTTAATTATTATAGAAACTATGTCAATTTCCTAAATTAATTCTGTCACTATAATGACTAGAACCTTTTGTATTTTATGCCCTAATTCTAGTAGATAACGAATATTATAAACTAAAAGAGGAATTATAGAATGACTAACCCGACTGCTCAAGAATATCAAAATATCAAAAATAAATTGTTCATTTTTTAGAATTTTTAGTGTGAACTTAAATAAGCATTTCTTTTGTTCGCTGGGCCATGCAAATTGAAATTTGAATAAGGGGAATCGGAACAAGTTCTCGACCGGCATCAACAGCGGGTAGGGGAGAACTTAATAATTTATTCGATCACATAGTGGTTTTGAACAAAGTAACATTGCTATTAAAATTTTCTTATTGTTAGTACACTGATGAATTCCTTTCTTGGATACACAAACTGCAGGAGATGATGAACAGTTCTCGTGACTCTATCGCCATCACCAAGTCTCGTGGTGGGAACATTTTATACGCCCTTTATTTTATTTTGTTTTGTTTTTTGCTTTGTTTGTTTTCCCGTGGTTGATATCAATAATAATACCAACGTCTTAAGAACCCATGATTATTATTATCTTATTATTTTTCGGCTGGTGTTAGTTCCCCATTATTTTCAACGTGATATCAGCTACCATGGCAACTTACCAATAATAAACCCTATAATAACTGCCACAATTTAATAGATTTTAGGGAAAATGACACAAAAAGCCTATAAATGTTGACTCAACATGCAATGTGATCTTTGAACTTTTAATTTGACCATTATAGTCCATTGACTTTAACTTAATATGCAACGTAGTCTCCAAACTCAATTTGATTCCCAAACTTTTAGAACATATTCAATTGAATCCCTAAATTATAAAAAAAATGTCAACTTGAATTAATAAAAGGATTGCATTGAACATCTTTCCATAGTTTGAGGGCTAAGTTGAACATGTTTCAAATGTTTATGGCTCATATTAGCCAAATTGAAAATTCATAAACCACGGTAGACGTTAGGCTAAAGTTTAGGAGACTACATTGCACATTATGTCAAAGTTCAATGATTTTTTGCGCCATTATCCCAATTAAAAACAGGATCGTAAGGCACTAGTAGCATTAATTAAAGGGCCTAGATAAGGATGTAGCAATTACTTTAATTCTTTGGTTACTTGGGAATATGTACTTGGTTTCTAGCGCTCGCACCGGGCGTGAATACTTAAGCAACACTGATCTAATGTGCACACAATTATTATATTAATCAGTGCAATGAATGTTATATTCTTACGTAGCATTAAATAATTTGGCCCCCCACGAAATTTGCCCCATTTTTTTAAATGAAAAAACAAGTAATTAATCAGTTTATTGATTTGTAAATTTATTATTAAAATGGGACTCTATGTTTTTTTTTTTGTGTGGGAAACTTAATTTAATTGGGAAATGTGTTGCACGTCTGACGTATCTTAAATTGCAGAAAAGGAATCTTATTAACTTGCATTTGAACGAGGGATTAAAAAAAATTGTAAAATGAAATTGTTTGTTTTATATATATATATATATATATATATATATATATATATATAAAGGAGGGAGATGCTTATGACAAGTGGAAGGAATATGGGCGTTTGCATGTGAAAAATAGAAAGGGCCAATCGATGATGGTGATGATGAAGACGTGGTGGTGTGGGTCTTATATGATTATGGCTATCTGTGATTTAATCATGACCAAGTCTTAACTTAACTTTTCCCCTTATTTATTTATTTCTTTAGAAATTTATTTTGGCCTCTCGATTTTGAGATGGATCTTTTTTTTCCCATAAATTCCCTCGACGGCAAAACACTCGTTCCAAGCAGCTGTCGTGATTGTTCGAGGCTGGATCATGTAAGCTAAACAAACTTTTCTTTTTTCCGAGGTTTCCGTAAGCTTTCGAGACATCGATGTGCTTGGATTGATTCGTGGGTAAGGACGACAGAGAAGGGAGCGACGTAACTCGAGAATATGAGAGAATGTGTCCATGCACCCAAAAGGAGTTTGAACGGACATTTTTGTACTAGACCCCGTGATGTTGGTCTAGAAAGTACATAATAATGGAGATAAATAAAGGGGGGGGGGGGGGGGGAAAGGACAATAGGCAAGCCAATTTAGAGAGACGCCAACTTGTTTATTTAAGGTTTTTTTTTTGTTTTGAAAAAACAAAGATAAATTCAAGACAGACCAAGTCTATTTGCTTCTATTAGCTCCTAAGATATGGGGAGTTTAGGAAAATATAGATAATGACAAAGGCCGGCCAATTATAGTTTGGGAGATATTTGGAAGAAAAAGGAGGAGGAGGAGCAGGAGAAGGAGAAGAAGGAGGAGAAGAAGCAGGAGAAGGAGAAGGAGGAGAAGGAGGAGGAGGAGGAGGAGGAGGAGGAGAATTCACTACACATGTTACTTACATTTTATTTATTTCATAACAATCTGTGTTTTCACATGAAGAAGAAAGAAAAAAGGAAGGAAGGAAGGTGCATAGGTGCAATTCATTACAACCATTTGAAGATGTAACGCAAACTTTAGTTGGCGATAATAGGCTTGAACACATAACAGAAGGTTGGGAAGTAGGACGCCTGGTTCATCAGGTTCTACCACTGCAGGGTTTTTTGTTACCAATTTTGAAACTCTGGTGGAATAACCAGATTCCAACTTGAATTGGTATAAGTTGCATTCAAAGAGCGAATATTAACTGAGTTGCTACGGCGCTAAACTCTAAATGGTGAATGAAAGTCGATTCTTGTCTGATCATGCATATCTACTTTGGGACGATGGATTTCTTGATCCACCCGTTCAAACGAACACAACAAGGAAAAAAATCAGCTAATCGTCGCGAGAAATTTCGAGCATTATGGATCTTTTAACCCGCTAATTAAGATGGATTCCATTATGAAAGAAGACTTTATTTCATATTCTCTTTAATCTGTCATTTATGAGCTTATATGGAATTAGTTTTGCTCGTCTAATTCGAATCGTCCAACTTATTTAGCATTAATAAAATGATCTCCTCATTGTGAAAGGAAAAATCAAACGAGTTATTCTATAAGGGATAATTACACAAATGGTCCCTTAACGTTGATCCAGTATATAATGTGATTTCTAAACTTTTAATTTGAGTAATATGGTCCATGAATTTTAAACAAATGTGCAATGTGGCTCCTAACTTTTAATTTGATCAATATGGTCTATAAATTTTGAAACATGTTCAACTTAGTCTATGAATTATAGAAATACATTCAATGTAGTCCGTCTATTAATTCAAGTTCAAGGACGACTTTGAATATTTTCTTATAGTTCGGGGAATAAGTTGAAATTTATTTTTAAAGTTCGGAGATCATGTTGAACAATTAAAAGTTTAAAGATCATATTACATATTGAGCTAAAATTCAAAAACCACCTGTGTCATTTTTCCAGTCAAAATAATAATGTTAGTCAATTAACTTGTCAAGAATGTTATTGATATGTTATCACAAAACTTCTTCAAGATTTTCTATATGGTAACAGAAGAAAAAGTACTAGGAAAAAAGTTGACGTAATTATATTGTTAAATACAGGAGAATTAGGTTTAGGGTCCTTTTGGGAAGGTCATTTATGACAGAAGAGGAGGAGATCAATTCCATTGGCCCTTTAATTTTGGATTTGAAATTTGCAGATAGGGCATCGTATAATATTCCATAGAGTAAAACGGGCGGGGAAAGGATACAGAGGGGGGGTCGCTGGAATGTGAAAAGGTGAAATGTTCCAAGGGAATTAGGGTTTGTATAGCTTTTACAGAGTAGCACTTAGCTTAGGGATAAGGGCAAGATCCTCAAGAAAAAAGTTGATGATTGGCTCAGTTTTGGGCGTGTAAATGGATGACCATGAACACAGAAGTGCCACCTTTAGTCGACCATGATAGTTTTTTATTCCTCTTTTAGGGTTGTTCTTTCTTTTTCTTGCTCTCTTTTCTACTTTAGTCCATCGAAAATTTTAGTTAGGTAGAACTAACCTTCCGCATAAATCAATGGCAAAAAGATAGATTGTGGCCTTCTAATCTTTGCAGGTGAGGGAAGATTGCGATATCCAAAGCTGATGCGATCAATTAAGGCGTCGGGGAATTCCTAACATGGTAATCGAAGTTCACAAACTAGGATTTTACCACTTATGGACAAATTGCCATGATTCGGAGTCGTATGTAGAGATTGATGATGACCTGAATTAAACCAATCAAGAAAATTCGCGAGGTTATTTCGTAATAGTTGATTTTTTTTCAGTTTAAACAATGCAAAAAGGTTTTTGTTGGGCCATCTTAGGCGATATCCAAATCACATTTTCTTTTTGAAAGGGGGAAAGTAGTTGTTTCGCTGAAAAAGCAATTTTTTTTTACTAAATTTACACCACCTCACGCATCACATATATAGTTCTTTTAAAAAAATATTAATATCACGAAAAACCTCCAATCAGTATACTTGTGACGAATTTAATTCAAATTATTTTTTTTACCAAGAAATATCCTAAACTGATATACTTGTGACAAATTTATTCAAAAAAAAATTTTACTATAAAAAACTCTAACTGGTATATTTGTGATAAATATATCCAAAACTATTTTTTTTTTACTACGAAAAATCCCAAGCTTGCACACATATGACAAATTTACCTTTAGTTAAATTCGGTTAATACTGCAAAAAATCTCAAATTGATACACACGTGACAAACAGAGGGTAAAAATCCTAAACTTGAATACCCATGAACTGCTACATGCCATCAAACTTAGCAATTTGACAGGTAAATTTAACAAAAAATAACGGAAGGTAATTTATCACAGATGTACTAGTTTGTGATAAATTTGTCATAAATATATCAATTTAAAATTTTTTATGATCAAAAAAATAATTTGAAATAAAATTATCATATATACCAGTTTAGGATTTTTTTTGTGACATTAACAAAAAAAATGATACTACTATTTGGGCCTTCTTCTAAAAGTTCCTGAAAGAGTTCTACAGTCCATGCAATCTCATTTAAATTATAAAATTCTCTCGATAATAATTGTTCAGTGCGGCATTTAATATTGAGAAGTGACAATACCGAAAAAAATCGAATTGTGCAACAATATTCTCTTCAATTATTTAGTTTTGCTAGGATGATAAAATTTAATTCAGTACCCAATGTCATCCATAATTTTTTTTATTCCATTGATTCAGTATGCAATGTTTTTATTGATCTTTTAATTTGTTCAATTTGACTCTAAAACGTTGATTCAATATTCAAAGTAATTAATATTCTCATGCAATTTAGAGACCATATGAAACATTGAATCAAAATTCACGAATCTACATTGAGAAATCTAAAATTTAGACACGATATTACATATTGAGCTAAATTTCAGATATCTTGTTAATTCGAAATCGAAAATTTAAAAGTCGACATTATTGATGTTTTCTTAAAAAAAAAAAATCGTTTTAGCAAAGCTGGAACTTGTGGGAGCTGGGGCTTGTTGGTGGGGGGGACCATAGGAAGAGAATCTGAGGGAACGTGGCGGGATCACATGGTGTGGGAGGGGGAGGGAGGGGTACCGCCACTGAACCAGGAAGGTGTCAGTCGGTCCGGTCTTAACCTTTGCATGTCTCACTGTTCAGTCTTTACGTATGGAGTGGAAAGGAAAGACCCACCCCACCACCCCAAAAAAAAAAAATACAAAAAATACAGAAAAGAACGATTCCAATTTCCCATTCCCAATTTCTTTACCAGGCGAAAAACATTCGAATATTGAAAAAAAAAATCGCAAGCAAGATGATTATTAATTTTAGGGTACAAAATAGGATGCGAGTACAATTTTTCGATGGCTTATGCATTTTCTCGTAAGAAAAGTGTGTGTAAAAAACGTAATGAATTTCGCTCGAAATTTTTTTGGGTGCTCAAAAGTCCATCCCAAACAAATTATTTCTTTTATTGTTGGGTATGAAAAATTTGAACTCAATACCTCCTAATACCAATGATGATTTTATGGGACAATTTGTCAACCATCCTAAGAGTTTTTTTTTTTGGTTGAAAATCGCACGAAGAGTTTAAGTTTTTTAAAAAGCATGCGATTTAATATTTATATATTTCAACAATTTGACACCCTTATTATATATTCTCAAACTTGGTATTTTCACAAAGTACGAAGGGCGAGTAAGCGTTGAAATATTCCGTAATAAATTACACTTTATTTAATGATTTGAACTCTTAAAAAATATTCGAGAGTGTCCTCACAAAATCTTTTAGGATGCTAACCTCCTCTATTTTTTTTTCTCTTTTGGGTCAAAAGCCCCTCTTAAACAGAAAGTTGTTTTTGTGTGCTAATATGCTTTTCCTTATTTTCTGTAAATTGATTTTTTCCAGTTTCCTATCGATTTGACAAATTATAGAAGATAGATTTTGTGAAGTTCCGTGGAAAGTAAAAACTTCCATCCTAAAACGGCGTTAACGCTGTTCCGTAGCACCCTTCCGTGGCCAGCAATTTTCATGGGACCCACCCCGGTCGATGGTCCCAAAAACCGATGTCGACGTCTGAATCCTCCCCTAGCGTGGGGGGCGCCCGTAGAAGATAAACACTGGGGTGACGCAGGTCCATGCCCCCAGTCAGCGCTCGACGCGCCCGGGCGCGTGTGGTCCACTCGCCCTGCCAACGGCGCTGCTCGGAGCCACGATCTGCGCAGCGGGCGGGCGCGTTCTGTTCTACTCGCCGGGCCGGCGCGTACGCTAGTCGAAGTTGACCGATCTTTCCCCTTGTGTGAGGACTTTTAGTTTTTCCAGAAAAAATTTTACCGACATTATTTTGCGGTTGCTCCTCGTTGTGGGGTCACGTGGGATGCAGACTGTTTTCCCGTACTCGAGGCGTTGCGGAGTGGAGACCACGCGCCGCTCGTCTTCAGTTTGAGCATTACCTTTTATATATGTATAAAACAGGACATGATAAATGTTATTTTATCATGTATTTGGATACTGTAAAATGAAATATAAAAGGATATAGCATTGATAAAATTATCCCATGAAAGAGGTGTGATGAATTTGGATAGGATTTTTTATGTTTCTAATATAAAAGCTATTTTTTTCTCGAATAATGAACTTCTTAAAAAATAATAATTAAATATGAATTATATTTGAATTCCTAATATTAAAAAATAATATTTATTTATTCCTACATATTTAGAAAATTTAGTATCTATCTACTTTATAATATATATTCCATGCCTATACATATACACACAATTCATATCCATGTCATTACGAATTGAAAGATTTTTTATTGAGTGAGTTCAGAAAAGGATTTTTTGGTAGTATAGTTTGTTATTTAATAAAAATTTTATTAATAAGTGACAAAATGAAGAACGCAAATTTTAAATGAATAAATTTGAACTTGAAAATGATCTTTCAAATTCTTGAAGAACATGAGGCAATGAAATTTCTATTGAAGTTTCACCATTTTTTTATGGTTTTTTAATTCACATCAAAATTCTAAAAAAAACAGTGAGAGAGTTGAAACTTCTTATCCTTCATAAGTTTCTGGCTCACGTCAAAAGTTTATGGAAGTAGAAAGAGAGTCAATACCCATTCTTCTCCATAGCTTTGTAGTTCACTTAGAAATTTAACAAAAGTAGTGTGAGGGACAAAACTTTTTGCAATCGTAAATGTGAATGATCATATTTTATTTCTTATTAGAGTTGGCAGTGAATTGTGATAGATTCTTATAGTTTTCATTTGTGTATTTTTATATTCATTTACATCGATAAATGTAAATTCCAAACTATATCCAGCTTTATTATTGTAATTCATCAAATAATTGATGAGATATGAAAAAATCTCTTTTTTCATATCTTATCCTATCCCGGCTAGAAATCACGACGACCAAAGGCAGCCCTAGTGTTTTAACCCCACGCGACACTAAACAAAAGTTAAAAGTAATCTTAACCTATACTAAATTAATAGGAAAATCATATACCCGTATATCATGAGTGAATTATTAAAAAAATGACACTTAGCTTACCAACATTTAAATCCAACTTGATTCATTTCGTTTGTTTTGTCCCAGTTGCTTCAACTTGTCGCCTTCAATTTTTTGAAATATCCCGAACTAATATTCACGGCTCTGTTTAAATTATCGTTCATGAAGCTTCTCGCATTGATATAGCTAAAGTATGAAATGACTCATGATCAATTAAATTATTTTACTGCAATTGAAATATTCAGAGTTTGTAAATGATAGATTGAGTTATTCAGCACATAGAACGCTATAGGATAATAAAAAAGCACGAGAAATTTTATTGCAAAGTCGGGGATGAAGCATCATGAGCGGTTGAACTTAGGCAAAGTGAGATATTAAAGTACGTATAGGTGACTTTCTTATGGTGAAAATGTGACGAGTAATATGCGCATTAAAAAAAAGGAGAAATAGTGAGATTTCGAATCCAACTTATAATTCAAGTTAAAGTCTTTATTTAACCGGACATAGATTTTATTCTATTGAACATTAAAAAATATCTAGTCTAAGAATGTAATAAGTAAGTGTAAAAATCTGAAAAAGACGAACGAAAGCAAGTAGAACAAATCCCAGGCATGCATCATGTCTTCTTAACTATTTAAACCCATTTTATCTAATACTAGCAATAAACCGTGCCTTTAGCACGATCAGAATAACTAAACATTATTTTTATTGCATTAGTCAACATTTTAAGAGAATAAGAAATTATATCACGAATAAGCTTTCGACGTTGATTTAATAGGGAGACAATGGTCAATATATAATCAATTCAAAATTCTCAACTACTTATGTTGGCAAATGTTTGGTGCTTTACGGTAATTGTTGACACCAAATAAATACAAGTATCGAATAGGCCCCAAAGTCATTAAACCCTGATTCGGTCTTGTGTTAGTAAAATAAAGAATAACTTACTAAGAATTAGCAAGTTGGCCACAGAACGTTGTGGATTGTGAGAACCCGATATTCAGGAGGTGGGCAATGAGACTACACGTTACCAAAGTTCAATAAGTAGTTAGGAATTCGTAAATTCCCAAAAGCTATGAAGAGTCGATGGAAAACGGTCACAAACGTGAGAGGCAATGGATCAATCAAGCTAGTCACGTCAACGGGAAGTTATGAGACATGAGCGAAAGTAATGGACACGAATGGATCATGGGAAATTGTTCAAGTGATTCAAATCTAAAATCATGGGAGCAGTTGAAGATCAATTTTGACGGACAAACGCCGTGGAGAACGTGGGCAAAAGGAGTGACTATTGAAGCCGCCAAATTTTGAGATTTGAAAATGGAAACCGCCCAAACAGTTGCAAAGCGCAAGGAATACAAATATTCAAAAGAAAGAATAGAAAAACACCCCCACAACACACACAAAGACATCAAAGTTACTTTGCAATTTAGCTTCCTTCGTACTTTCAATTTCTTGCACCTTTAGTTTCTACAGATCAATTTCATTCCAAGTCATTTACAGTTTCTTAGGAGTATTTTAACTTAACTTGGTCCCTTTGTTGATTTCAAACCTATTGTAAATCCATACATCTTTGCCTATATTTATATCTGTGTTATTTGCCATACATATTTCTTTGAGGATTGAACTAAAGAACCTTCTTAATAAAAAATGAAGAACGAATTTCGATGAAATATCTTTCTCGTTACAAAATAAGCGAATAGTAATCTATCAGCTTCTTGTTTTTGGCAACGATACGAACGAACGTAAGTATTTAAGCATATATTATTTTTCTTAACTTTTTTGAACGAAAATTTTCTAATACACACGCAACCGCTAGAGAAAGAATTTTGCAAAATGAAAAAAAAATTGAAAAAGATAAGTAAAATTACACAAGTATTCTGACAAAAGAAAAATGCTACTATGGTCACAACATGCACTAAAACTCGTTGACCACAGGCCAAATTCGCCCAAGTGGTTTTTTCATCGTGCAGAAAAAATGTAGTTACCATGGCAAGAAAAGATCTCTAGAGGCGACTTTGAATCAAAATTGTTTTTACTATGACTTAAGTTCATCTTAACATTTGTTCAACACATACTACGATGGATTTCGGTCGATTAGATACGAAAGCAGTCACACTCTACATGCTCGGTAAATTTTTTGGAGATTGATAAATTTCATATTGTCTAGAGTGGCTTTCATTTTTTGTTTTTTTTTTTCTGAATCCGATAGCATTCATCATTTTTTAGTTTCCAATCCTCGAAACTTTCTCGCGAGATCTATTCATAGATAACTTAGTTGGTTAGGACGTACTTGGGATTGTGTGATTAGGTGCACTTGTCTTAGGTTCGATTTTCCAGATGAGCATCTGTGATTTTAGTGAGGCCATGACAGTAAGTTGCTGTGCTATTCTCCCAGAGGAATAGTCGAGGTTCGCGCAAACAGGCTCGGACATCTTGATTATTGATTATAAAAAAGGAAAAAAATTTCTCCCAAGAAAATATTGGTAAAATCAATGCAATACGATACCGGGAGAGTTATAATTTATTGGCTTGTCTTAGAAACCGCAACAAATGAACGATCTTTTACAATGGACCACATTTCATAAGGTTCGGCATTCCGGTGTCGGTTCCTTGTGAAGAGCCATGTTTTGTAAAAGTTCCGTTGAAATGACTGTCAATCGTTCATAACTTAATGCTTGGTTTATAAACATAAATACTTTTAATATGCAGCCTTAAGGATAGGCTGAACTCGAAAGATCAGAATTAAAGAATTCTTATTTCGATGCAAACCTTTGTAAGTAATTAATTTTAAAAAATAAATGAAATGTAATTCATCGTCCTTAAAATGATTAATCACAACAAAATCATTTGTGAGGAGAGGAGAGCGGGAGGTGTGCAGCACGCGGTTGACGAGGGCGGTAGGAACATAATTTCAGATGTGGGAGGGGCAGAATCCCATAAAAGGAAGAGTGGGGGGTGGGGCCCCACATCTCAATTTTCTCATGTCTCCAAAAATCTCCGAAAATTGATTAGATCGCACGGCCACGCTTGATTAACTCCGTGCCCGAGCTGTGAGTGTGACCCTGTCGCTGTCGCCATCTCCTTTTCTCTCGCCGTTGCGGTGCTCCTACGGCTCTTCCCCGTTTCCGTTTCTTTTTTTTTTTCAGACAAATAATTTTAAATGTACGCGAAAACATGAATTTTTTTTTTTCGTGATAATGCTTAAAAGTTTTTATTTATTTATTTTATGGGGGCGGGTGTCACGAGACTTTTTCGCGACTGTCTATGAAAGGCAATCAAAGAGTAACACCGCATTGGCAGATTATGCAATGAGTCGGTCAATGTTGCGTCCGTCGAGAATTGATGCCAATGCACGGAGTGCCTCCCATGGCAAAAGAGGTTTTCATGGAGAGAGTTCGGATTGATTGATGTGTTGAGAGGTTATCGTCGAGGAATGAGACGATAGAAGACATTTCGGCCTGCTGAGATTTTGCGAAAATAGTTTGGTCAGTTCTGGTTAGTTCGGTCGGCGGTGAACAATTCCGACCGGTACATTCGATTTACATGGTTCGTGGTTATTGTGCTGCCGATTCTTTTGACGAAGGAGGGGAGAAAATAAAAAAAAAAAAAAAAAAGATGAACGAGCTGGGAATATAGAGGGAGATGGATTCCATCCTCGATTGCGGAGGTTTAAAAGAGTCGAAAGACAGACCAAAATGTTAGAAAGATGATTATATTTTGGAAAAAGGGGGGGGGGGATTTGATACTAGAATTAAACCGAAAATTTATATTTCTAGAACCCCACAATGAAAGGACTAAAAAAAGAAAAGAAAAAGCAAACCCCAGAAAAGGATAAGAGGAAAAAATTAAAAATAAAAGAAAATAAAAAGAAAGGGGGAGAACCCCATTATTATGGCCTCACTTGTTCCTTATCTCTTCCATTTTCTCAGCCTCTGCTGTTCCTTCATTGGACCTCCCACCCTCCTTCCTCCTCCTTCCCCCCCTAAAAGAGAGAGAGAGAGAGAGAGAGAAAAAATTCTTCTTTTATCAAATAATCAGCACAGCGAGAGAGCGGAAAAGGAGACATGCCAGCAAAAGCATGCTAATGATAAAACCAACCCCCCTCCTGCTACTGCCATGAACGAAATTTGATCCCACTCGCAGTCCTCCCAAATCTCTGAAATCAAAGCACCTCTCCCCAGAAACCCACAGGAGAGAGAGAGAGCGGTATAGGGGAAAGAGAGATGAAGAGGGACCATGGCGACACCTGTAATGGCGCCTATGGCGGTGGGGGGAGCGGTGCCCCGAAGGTCGAGTCCGAGTCCTCCTCAATGTCCACCTCTGGCAAGGCCAAGATGGCGATGTGGGGAGAGGACGGCCAGGATCCGAGCGGCGGGGGCGGGGGCGGCATGGACGAGCTCCTCGCCGTTCTTGGTTACAAGGTGAGGTCCTCGGACATGGCCGACGTCGCCCTGAAGCTCGAGCAGCTCGAGATGGTTATGGGCACCGCTCAGGAAGACGGTATCTCCCACCTCTCCTACGACACCGTCCACTACAACCCCTCCGATCTCTACTCTTGGGTCCAGAGCATGCTCTCCGAGCTCAACCCTCCTCCGCCGCCGCCGCAGCAGCAGCAGCAGCTGGCCGACCCAGTTCTCGCTCCGGCCGAGTCGTCCTCCACCATCGCACAGCACCATCGTTCGCATACTGGGTCTCAGTCTCGGACGCAGTCCCAGGTCATCTTCAACGACGACTCCGAGTACGACTTGAGGGCAATTCCCGGCGTCGCCGCTTACCCACAGAGCGAGTCGGATTTCGAGACTGCCGCCCGGAAGAGGTTGAAGACCTTGAACGGCGGATCGAATTCGTTGTCCTCCTCGTCCTCTTCGTCGGCCGCCGGGGCGGCGCCCTCCGAGTCGACTCGGCCGGTTGTCCTGGTCGACACGCAGGAGACCGGGGTGCAGCTCGTCCACACGCTCATGGCTTGCGCTAAGGCGGTCCAGCAGGAGAACCTGAAGCTGGCCGATGCGCTCGTCAAGCACATTGGTCTGCTCGCCGCTTCGCAGAACGGGGCGATGCGCAAGGTAGCGACCTACTTCGCTGAGGCTCTCGCCCGCCGGATTTATCGAATCTACCCCCGCGACGGCGGCCTCGACTCCTCGTGCAACGACATCCTCCAGATGCACTTCTACGAGACCTGCCCTTACCTCAAATTTGCCCACTTCACCGCCAATCAGGCGATTCTTGAAGCATTCGCTACCGCCAGCCGCGTCCATGTCATCGATTTCGGCCTCAAGCAGGGTATGCAGTGGCCGGCCCTCATGCAGGCTCTGGCCCGGAGGCCCGGTGGTCCGCCCGCCTTCCGGCTCACGGGGATTGGCCCGCCGCAGCCGGACAACACCGACGCCTTGCAGCAGGTCGGCTGGAGGCTGGCTCAATTGGCCGAAGCTATCAGGGTCGAGTTCGAATTCCGGGGGTTCGTTGCGAATTCGCTGGCTGATCTCGAGCCTGCCATGCTGGACATCCGCCCTTCGGAGGTCGAGACGGTGGCGGTCAACTCCATGTTCGAGCTCCACCGCCTGCTTGCCCGACCAAGGGCGCTTGACAAGGTTCTGTCCTCCGTCAAGGCTATGAGACCTAAGATTGTGACGATGGTGGAACAGGAGGCGGATCACAATGGCCCGGTGTTCGTGGACCGGTTCACAGAGGCTCTGCATTACTACTCCAGCCTGTTCGACTCGCTGGAAGGGTCTGGGGTGGCTTCCCCGAGCCAGGACCTGGTCATGTCCGAGGTCTACTTGGGTCGGCAGATTTGTAATGTTGTGGCCTGCGAGGGGCCGGATCGAGTGGAGCGGCATGAGACGTTGGCACAGTGGCAGGCGCGGATGGGATCGGCCGGGTTCGACCCGGTCCATCTCGGGTCCAACGCGTTCAAGCAGGCGAGCATGTTGCTGGCCGTGTTTGGAGGTGGAGAAGGTTACAGAGTAGAGGAAAACAGTGGCTGTCTCATGCTCGGTTGGCACACGAGGCCTCTGATTGCGTCTTCGGCGTGGCAGCTCGCTGCGACTCAGTGAATCAAGTGTCATTCAGCTGAGTTCGATCGAATCTGAGACAGATCCTGTTGTCGGTTCGACCCCCTTAGATGATGATCAGTGAATGAAAGCGCTTTGCCTGAGTTGGGGAGGTGCTAACGAGAGAGGCTACGAAACAACCTCAGAGTGTGTAGTTTCCACTTGTTTTTTTTGCCTCTGTGTAGTCTTCTGCAAGATCTTCCAATCTTCCTTATTGATTTATTTCATGAATTTTGGTTTTGGTTAGACCTTTGGGCTCTACTCAAGGTTTGGATGAATGCGAATGTGTATCCCCTCTGCAGTTAACTTCTGGAATAAAATGATGATGACGACGAAGATAATTATTCTCGCTGGCAGGCCATGGTGTTTTTGCTTGGGTCACTTCTCGTGTCCCGAATTTGTTTCTGGTTTTCATTGTTCATATGGGCTAGCAGACTCTGCGATTGCTGTTTTACTTTTGCTGGGGGAACTGGCATTTGACTCCTGGTTTGTTTGTCTCGCACCCTTTGAACTTCCTGATGAAACAGAGAAACAGGGGATGGAATTTTTTGAAGATTGGGAAGAGCAGCCTGTGGATCCGGAATCTGGGTATTCATCCAAGCCTCCCGTTTCATGTCTTAGATCCTTAAGAATCTCATGTGGATGGGAGAAGCTTAACGTTGGGCTCGGATGATGACGTGACGTGATGGTACTGAACCAAGAGGGAAGGGATGGTGTTGCAAGTGATAAGACGGGGGAGCTTGACTCCGAGTTCTAATGAACGTTGTGACTGATGATAACGATCGCCGAGTTGGGTCGTGAGCTAAACGATGGTGGAAGTCCGATAACTGAAGCACATAGACCCGTGGATGATGATTAGAAGGAACTAGGACCATAGAAAACCGAATCATCAGAAATGCTGCTTAGTCCACCGTTCATTAGAGCAGAAACTTATGATTTAGGGGGAAACCCCAGGCAAAACCTTTTCCGGGTCTGGTCCGTTTTCGGTAATGTAAAAGGCACACAGATCATTCACCGAGCATGAATTGTTCAAAATCAACTCTTAGCTGGTCAAGATATCGGGCTCGGTAGCGTTAGCAGAAGATCACATGGAAACCCGAAACGAAAACCAGCAAAAACCATAGCGACTGTACACTCGACGGGGGTCTAAAGGACAGAAACTGGGGAAGGACATCAGGGATCTGATCCGACGAGGGTTTCGGGAATCGAAATCCGGGTCTCTGCTGTCATCCACCCACTCCCTTCCATCCTAATCTGCAACCGCGAAGCGACGGTACACGAAAAGCAGCGATTTTTAACCCAAAAGGAGCCAAGGAGTAATAATTCGCCAAAGTGAATCTTTACCAGATGGATGATTACATTTCCATTTGTGGCAACGAGCGGAGGGGCGATCGGGTAAGCCCTGAAACGAAAAACCTCGAAGCAGGGGCCTGATGGTGTTTCATCTCCCATCTCGCTAATCGTGATAATGACGCTGAAAAAACAGCGCGACCTTCTGCTTTCCATTACTGGGTAAGACTTGAGCAGTCGAGGCTTGAACGACGAGGTTTTATTGCCATTTCATGCAAAAGGGTTGGAGAAAGATGCCAGTGTCCTTGTCCTGTTCGTTTTCGTTTCTGAAACGGTGTTTTCTCGTCAGCTTTTCTGCAACGTGTCGAGTCTAACTTGGCGTTGGGATTAGGGGATGTGTAGGAAGAAGTTCGGCCCCTGGGATCCGGTCTCAAGTGTCGCACCCCGGTGAAAGAATTGCACGTAGGGATCGTTTCGATTTTCGAGTGACCAAGTAATCGAGTTCTAATAGCAAAGACCATCAAGTTTATACAAATTGTTGTGATCAAACAAGTGCATGACAATCGTCATATTTCTGAAATTAATTTTTTATTAAAAATATTTTTTTATTATTAATTTCTAAATAAATTTTTGAGCAAAAATGCATTTGATAACGACATAAAATTTCTATTCATAAAACATAATTTCATTTGATAACTGTTGAATATTTTTAATTTTGAAATATTACTAACAAAAATTATTTTAGGAATTTATTTTACTTTAATTTTTTAAAAAAATGTCTTTATTTTTTATCATTAGAAAATATTACTTAATATTAAAATAATAAATATTATTTATTTTTTACTTCAACGGAGGCGGTGATTGCAATGGTTGATGGTGGTAAGTGGTTAAGACTGGCGGTGGTTGCGGTTGTCGATGGAGGGTGGCGACAGATGGTGGACAAACCGGTGATGGTTGCGGCGATGGGCATTGGTTGGATTTGAATGAAGTGAACGAAAGTATTGAATTTTACAAATTCGATAAGCTTTATAATTTGATTGCATTTTTTTTGAGAATTTTGCTTTAAGATTCGACTGTCTCACAAAAACATAAAATAAAAGATCCTATTGCACTTTTACAACAAATTTTACTATTTTGGGCTCATTTATTTTTTGTGTCTTATTTTTCCAAATTTTACCTCGCACGAACATTGATTTTTTTTTTCCTTTTTTGATTCAATCACCTAAAATTGTCACAATTATTCATTTGAAAATTTTGAATTTCTTTTTGAAATAAAAAAGATAACGCAAATTTCGACTACAATGTAAAAGTTGCTTTTTATATCTCTAAACAAACATGCCCTAAAGCTTCACGTGAAATTATGTTTATATTATCGGTCGATCAACCCCCCCCCTTTTTTTTTTTTCTAGCCAATCAATAGATCCAGTATATTTTCCTTGTAAGAAAGTGAAACAAATACAATAATTAGAGGTTCTTTCATGTAGGGGCCATTTTGCTAGGCTTGCACAGTGTTTTTTTTTTTTTTTTCCTGAAGACATTACCATGGGAAGGATGGAAATCTTCACATGTTCTGCCGGGACCATATATTGCATTCTCGGCGACAGCCGAGGCTCGATTTGGTGGACTCACTTTCACCTTCAAATCAGATGAGGAGGAAAGAAGGAAAAGAAGAAGAAGAAAGAAACAAAACAAAACATGTAATCCATTTTATATTATAAATTTGTTTGTTTCACCAGAAAAAATTCATAAAGTATTTTTTTAATAATAGTCACTCGTATCATTTTATAAACAAAGACCTCGTCAAAAATCCCGATTCAAGATAAATTCACGAAAAATATGTCAATTACGGTATCAATTTGGGGAATAATAATGGAGGATTTGTCAAAACCCGATTTTGAAAAGACCACGGTTATAGCTTCCTAGCTGCTCTAGCTCTTCCGGCTTTTGACGTAATCCCTGAAATTTGCAGTCTTATGACTTCGGTTAATTGGTCGATGCAGTTGAAAATTCATGCATGCAAGAGCTAGTCGTAGACGTATAGGGACTAGTTGACGTGGTAATACTAACCATTAATAACCCGGCCTCATAGCTCGGTACACGTACGCATAGCCAATCGGACATCACTGCGTCTGTAAATCTCGCTTCCTAAGATGTACTTCTAATTGGGAGAGACCCTTTTTCACGGCTCTCAGATGGTGGGTAGCTTCGGGACAATTCTCTCCCTGGTAATCGGCATTATAAGCCCCCTCAACCCCTTTGGGTTTTATTATTTAACGATATTGAACCGAGTTGTGTTTCATCATCATCGCTTTAGTAATCAACATTATCTTTTCGACCAAGGAAAAAAAAAAAAAACTAAAATGGTGGGTAGCTAAAGCAGCCTTATCCTCCTCCACGCGACTTCCGAAAACTCTTTTACATCGAGGAAGTCATTTTCAGGAGCTGAATCCTGTCCACAACATGTGAAAATGCCTCACTAAACCTCGAGAACTCTGTGCTTAAGATCAAGTGAAATCGACTTCTCGGACATATGCTAAACCCTTAGACGTCATGGATATCTTTGCGTAATCCCAGTTAGTTGTGTACTCAAAATGCAGTGAAATACGATCTTAAGCATCGAGTCCGTGGTGGACCTCACCTCATGTCAGCTGATCACGCCTCTTTTTCTGGTAAGTCCGAACGCATCGAATCTTTAACCCGTCGGCCCAAGCAAGCGTCGAGTCTTATCAATGCAGTGAACACGACATGAATCCCAGGCCCGTACGTAATGATCCTAACCGATAGCATGCAACGGTCCGACTCGATGTCTCGAACTTTTGCTTGTATTGAATCCAGCAATAACTGCCGTACTGAGACCGGCCGTTGGAGGTTTGAATTGAATGGTCGGAAGCAGGTGGGGAGCTTACGGCAGGTAAGTCAGCCTCGGGCAACCATCAAGTCCCCCCCCCCCCCAATCATAATATACAAGGAAGGAAGTTTTTTCAAGAAATCTTGCTCTGGAGTCTTGTTAGCCCCCAACTCGAATGATGTGAACTAGCATGTACGATGGTATGTTTCTGTTTATGCGCAGATCTTGATCACCACGTATGCACTGTAGTTGTCAGCTCGTAATTCATTGATCTAATCTTCTGAGTGAAGATAAATCTAATTGGTTATGCTAGTAGACTCGGACTTGAGGCTTACTCTTGGTGATTTTTTGCGTGCGCCTACTAGCAAGAAGGAGTAACTCTTATTTGTGCATGTCACGTCGCTCGTTAATTGAGGCGAGGTGCGAGAGCCGAACGTGAGATTAGCGTGCTGCAAGTTTCTAGATAAATGATTCGCGATTGCAAATCGAGATTCGGTGCGTGCATGGTTGAAACCCGGTGCATTAGGATCAGGAATTTTTTTTGTTTTTTTGTTTTTTCCCTTCACCATCCCTACTTCATGGATACAACCTCAATAAGTTGAAGATGGGTAATGGGTAATGGGTAATGGGAGTTGGGGTCAAATCGGGGGCAACAAGTAACGGGGAACATAGCTGTCATGATTGGCTTGTGTTCTCTCACCACCATCAAAGAAGCCAAAGTCAACATAGGACTGTTACACATGATTTGATTACAGAAAAGTGCCCATCAAAGAGTTGCCTTGCCCAAACTTCACTTACTTCTTCTTTATTTTTATTTTCCTTTTGGGGTTCGGGGGCGATTGATCTCAATCTAATCTAGTTCTACAGAGACCAGAATCGACATGATGTTGTGGAATTTGACTGGCTAGTGTGTGTGTGTGTGTGTGTGGCTCCCATATATCCATGATGTTGATCATTGACAATCTCCACCCCAAACTCAGCACTTCCTCCCCCTTTCATTTTCACCTTTCCTTCTCTCTCTCTCTCTCTCCTTTTGGCAGACAACCATGGCCCAAAATGCATGAGACCTCCTTCGCATTTGCACACATTTTAAAGTGTTGGCCTGGCCCCCCCCCCCTCCCCCCCTTCCCTTTTCAACAACTACTCCTAGAAAGGCAAAACTACAAAAGAAAAAGCAAACGCATAAAATCACAAAAAGTTTATCTTTATTACATGAGGGAGGGAGGGAGGAGGCGAGTAATTGCGTATGAGTATATCTCCACTGAATCTCCTCCTCCTCCCCCCGTGAAAAGGGCCTCCCTTTAATCATACCATTTAAATTACATGTTCCCAGTGCAAATCATCAGCTCCAGCCAGTTGCGTTCGAGGAAAACTGCGACCTATAGAATAAATTAAATATCAAACTGTGCATTCATCTGAAAAGTTTAATCTTTTCAAATGGCTGGTGTTGATCCCGTAGTACCTCGCATCTTGTCAGAGTTAGAGGTCTCGACTTTAAATCTTTTCAGAGTCTTTGCTCGTTTTTTCAGTCGTATATTTTCATCACGCTTAGTACTGAACAAAAAGATGGATAAAAAAGGATGAGAAAGGCCCGGAAAGGAGAGAGGCTTTTGCAGCGCGCATGATTGGGTAATTAGATGGACCATTAGTAGGCGGATCCAATAATAATAGTAATAATAATAATAATAAAAAAAGGACGGCTGTGGTCATGAGTAGCTTCTCTGATTCGTGGGAACTTGGCTGGCTTTGGAAGAGCTGGGCGCCGCTCCTGGGGTGTCAATGCCTCGGCGATATGGACCGTGACATCGCAAAATACAATCTGTCGACGAGCATTTGGAAGTCGACTTCTTGTCGGCGTCACAAGATCAGAAGAAAAAGAGAGGATAGCGGAGCAAGATGTTTGTTGAGCTCATCGGGCGGCGAATCAAGGATGGCCCGGCCGGCGAGCCGAGGAGCTCGTCGGGGGTGAGGCCGTTTTCGGTCTCGAGACCATCCATGGTTTTGCAGCGTTTCAAGACCGTTTTCAAGTTTGCATGCTCGTCGTCCTTGGCACGGCTTCTGGCCCCCGTTCGCAACTGTCTTCGTTATCTATGTGCTTTTTGCCCTTTTAAGTTAGCTTATCGATCTATGTCCCTTCGAGCATGTGGAACCTTTTGCGCACGCCTTTACGCGTTTGTGCTGTCCATGCAGTTTCACCGCATTAGTGATTCTTGAGAAAATTGTCCAAAAAATCCTAAAATCAATTATATGGAGACCAATTAAGTCCTATGCTTTTAATCATGGCAATTAAGTCTTAAAACTTTCAATAATTTCTCAATTTAATTCTAAACTTTTTAATTGTGCTAATTTAGTCTTAAACCTTTTGAGAATTTGCAAATTTAGTTCTAAACATTTCGATAATTTATCAATATAGTTTTTCTAGCCAAATATCCAAATAAAAGGTGTAGGACCAAACTGCCACAATTGAAAAGATTTTATAACTGTTTTCTATACAATAGATTTAAGACTTTTCGAATAATTGTGGTGTTGCTACTTAATGTACAGTGGGGGCCGAGGACCGTCCACCTTTAGTCCCCCCCGCATGCACATGCAAGGATGAGTTACATAGCTGTGGTGAGGTGATACCCTCCTTCGAATCCGAAGTTGCCTGGACGAGCACGTGATGATGTCATCCAGTTCTGCTAAAAGCCACACAACCCCTTTGCTATAACACGGTCCCATTGCTAGAACTTCTTTACTAAGGCAAAGCACCCTTATCACTGGGTCAATCCCAAGGCTGAGCGCACAAAGAATCAACATTAACGAACTTGATATCAGAGAGCATGAATGGATCTGATAGTGAGGGCGAGAACTTCACGAAGCTCCTCCGGTCTCCTTTGGAACTAGACTTGCACGCCGACGAAATCTGAGGGAGGCGAAATCCGGAAACGTACGCTAAGAAAAGTCCCCAAAAGCGGAGTGGGGGGAGGGGCTTCCACTGCGCAATCACAAAAATAAAAAAATAACGAGTTTTCCGGGGCTATCTTGTTGACTAATGAAGGCAAAGGTTAGGGACGGGCTCTCGGGCTTAATGTAGTATTTCTTGAGTCGTGGGTGGTGCACGGCACATGTAATTTAAGCCCAAACCAGCCCAGAAACGACCCGAAGAACTTGGACCCCAGCCACAGCTCGACCCGGCTCAACTTCGTGAGAATTCAGTCCCCCCCCCCCCCCCCCCCTACGGTCGTTCCATTTTCCAAATTCACCTCCAACTATTTGGAACGTCTTTTCCTAAAGACGGCGGTCTGTGTCGCCTATAAAAATGAATGGAAGTAACATATTTTTACAATCGGCCGAAATGTTTAGGCACCGGATGTCGTTGATAACGATGACATCTTCCTTCATCGACAAATTTCTCTGAACGATATGAGCTTGGCAATAAGACAACATTTTTAGAGATTAGTCATGATTTTTTAAAGTCATGTATTTCTGTTCTTCAAGAAAAGAAATGGGAACTCCCGTAGTTGGCCCCCGCCTTCCCTAGGTAGTATAGTTTCTCTGGGTTCATCATATTCGTGCCCAGCTCCTATGTGTTCCAATCATTTCTACCTGTAAAGTGAACTTTGCGCTTGGAAGAATCGTCACACAAGTCAACAACAGACTGATAAAAAAAAGAAGAAGAAGCAAACATACATGCTACATATGGTGGATCCTTCATACGTATCAAGAGCTTGAAATCGGGATGCGCTTTCCTAACAGCTCACGTGCCCCCGTCGCCTATGGCGTTAGGACATCAATGATTCACGTTTAGGACAATGTGTACTGAGGGACATAGGACATACAAGATGGGGACATCTCAATGGGATGGTATTTAGAAACTAAAGCTCTTGTTGAGCCATGCCTTCCAACTCCCGCTCCTCTTGCGCGATATCATCTCGGATCTGGCTTCCGTCATCTGCGGATGAATCTGCTTCTTGCACAGCACGAAGTTCCTTCCTCCCCGAGATCCTATGGCTTCCGACGGGTTCAAGGCTGACAGATGGAAAAATCTCAGGAGTTAGTCGAGATCCACAGAGGACATGAAGAGTCACCTTCATATCTTTGTTTTGATGCTGATCTGGATGTCTTATCAGTCAAGGACACCACTATGAACACAAATACGTACCTAACGAAGCACAACATAATGATAGGAAAACACAAAGATCGATACACAGACATATGTTAGGTTGCCTCCGATAAGATGGAGGCTAATCCAGAATTTACGTTCTTGGGAGCAGAGGCAGTGAGGTTGAGAAACCAGATCAAACCTTCACATATATACCTCAATCTGTTAACAATGGCATCATCTACCGTCTGAATCCGCTAGATGTATGAACATATTATTACCATCAGAATCTGCAGCAGCATGGAGAACAAAGTTGTTGATGTCGGTGCCGAGAACCGGAAGACGGCCTTCACGGGCATAAGTCTTCAAGGCAGTGTGAATCACCCCCGAGACCAGATCATCCTTCTCCACCACAAACCTTATTGGTCCTGCACTCCCAAGGACATTGATAGTTGCCAGAAACCGGGTCTTATTCGTGCTCTGATCATCACTACCAATCTTCTTCTTATGCTTTTGCATCAGTAGCGACTTCTCAGACAAGTTCCTCTTCATCTTGTCCATGATTGTCTCACGATATTATGGAATAACAGAAGAAAACAACACAGACACGGACCTCGTTTTCGGCGCGGGGGGAAGAGGAGCTGGAAAGTTCACATAGATGGGTCGAGTCCAAGGCAGCGATAGTACCAGGCTTGTTTGCAGGAGCCAAAGGCGGAAGGAGAGGAGGAGAACGCACGCGAGGCACGCACTTTCTCGTTCTGGCAGAATAGAACTAAACAGGGAAATCGCATGAAGGTATCGATGGTTCCCACCATTCAAGACGATGCTAATGCGTATCGCTCTCTTCTTTCGCACCAAGAAACGGCGAAACGAATGCTACGCTCTATGGACTCTTAAAGAGAGGTTTTTTTCCTCAAATAATGATACGCAGTTCACGCATGTTTATATAGCATTGGAGGGTTTACTTTCGGTCGGGCATAGGATGGGGCCATATGTGTCTGATTCTGGGAGTTAGTATGCAGCCTGTGCAGTTTACAAATTAGCCTGTCATCTGTCACGTCTTCCATACTATAAAGGACTCAACAAGAGCTTCTTCTAGTCATCTGTCCGGTTGATGACGATGAAGCTTCATGGTTATTTTCCAGGGCAGGTGAACATCTTGGTCATCCCAACAGGTCATCCACTGTGTGACGTCGTCTTCCATAAACTCCCTTTTTCTCAAATGAAGGAATAGGACGTTTTGCTCACCAGATATGGATCGTATCTAACACCTCCCATTCGATATTGGTTTCCCGAGCGTC
Source organism: Rhodomyrtus tomentosa (assembly GCA_028455895.1). Taxonomy (NCBI): domain Eukaryota; kingdom Viridiplantae; phylum Streptophyta; class Magnoliopsida; order Myrtales; family Myrtaceae; genus Rhodomyrtus; species Rhodomyrtus tomentosa. Next base: position 26,320,101 of record JAPCWY010000009.1, on the reverse strand, counting down.
GAAAGCATATTCCCCGGCGACTGTTATCTTCTACTGCCATTGAGAAACGGCGTTGAGACGTCTCTTGCGTATTCAGAAGGTGCCCGATTCCGAAGGGTCGACCTCTCGCATCACCACCACCTTTCAACTCTTGTTTTATTAGTTGGTGTCTGACCGAGCACCGTTAGCAATGGCTTTGGTCAATGAGAATGCGTCGGCAATATAGAATTCGCCGAGCACGCGGAGAAAGAGACAGTAGCCCCTTGACTTTTTTGTTTTTCTTTTTGCATTCTGCCCTTCCCAGGACAGGGTCAGCACCTTTCAAACTCTCTTCCCAAGTGGAAGATTAGCGGCATGAAATCTGTGTTGGAAGGTATGTTGGAGATCCAGATCTCGATTGAAGATAGACCATCAATTAGAGATCTGATTGAAGATTGAGATCTTCATTTGATTATTTGTATTTTAGGTAGATAGAAATCACACATTGTTATTTTCCTTCTTTTCTACCTAGCCAATACTACAAGTACACAAGATGTACAGTCGAAATTAATTAATTCAAATACAAGTTCTTACATGGTATCAGAGCTATCGTTCTTTTAACCTAGCTTCTGCTCCCTTTTTTGTTTTTGATTGCTTTACGTTCTTCCTTGCTCTCTTCTGCTATTGCAGCCTAACCTGCAAAAGAATACAGAGTTAGCAAACCGTGTAGGAATCAAAATTTCTTGCCATGGAGAGCAAACAATCACTTACTGAAACCAACTAGAACAATTTGGTGTGGAAGACATTCCAATTCCCGTTCCCCCAGCCTCTTCCGAAGACCAAAACATCCAGACCTTGCCTCAGCATAACCCTATTCCTCCACGGTCAGATCGGAGTAATTTTATGCAGGCTCAGCCCATTCAGCGGCATTATTTTCAAGCCAATCAGGGGCAATCGATTCCAAGCCAGCCTGCCCAGAGGTTGCATATGCCAGCCCATTCATGGTACTGTGGGACTGCTCAAACCACTGTTCTTGGGTCATCATTGCTGGCAACAACTAAGACAACACAAGGGCACACTTAGCCCAGCGGAGGCTCACCAGCCGGATTTGGGGACAAGCCCAACCCCCGGATCTAGTTTTCCATATGCAGGGCAAGTACACGAAGTGGGTGTGGCATCGTACCCCAATGCTCCACCAGGCTACCAAGCCGTAATCCCTTACCCAGTTGGGATTGGCGGCGGCCGATCGGAGATTAGAGATCCACTATACACATAACTAGCCAATGGACCAGAATTGCAGCTTATTAGCCTTCAATTGGCTGGACCAAAGCATTGTTCGGCTTGGGCAATGGATTTCTAGCGAGCCCTTGTCACAAAGGACAAGGACGGTTTTCTTGACGGCACAGTTCCAGTTTCAATCGACGAGCGACAGAGCCATCATTGGTGACGGTGCAATCAATTAGTGCGACAATGGATTGGAAATTACCTTATAGCCAAAGTAGCTGCCGGACTACCACCGACCAAAGACGCAAAGACCATGTGGTCTAATATACGAGGCGTATGAGAAGCTCGATCGAGCAAAATTATTCTCACTTACGCAGGCATTATCGGAGATTAGACAGGGAAATCAATCTGTGACAAGTGTTTTCAACAAGCTATCAGCCCTATGGAGCGAGATTGAAGCCGCGGAGGAAACTCTTGTCGGGCTGGAGGATACCCTTCGATAATGCCGACATATACGTGACCAAGAGAAAGTGATAAGGTTTCTACTGGTGCTCAACGAAGAGTATTTACCTTTTTGGACTCAGATCCTTGCGATGGAGCCACCTTCGAACCTAGGCCGTATCTTCCAGCTAGCTGTACAAGAGGAAAGCCAGCGATGGTGACTGCGACGGCAACGCAGCGCAGTGAGGGAATTGCCCTTTTGGCTTTTTCACCAAACAACACTTCCGTCGCTCACGGCGATGGACATGGAAACCATGTCGCATTCTTTGCATCACAAGATGCTACGAGGAGAAGATTCGAGAGAAACAACTGGAACTTCATGGGGCAAAGAGGAGGCAACCCTACTTCTTTAGGGTTGGACGCCTCAGATTATAAGTGGCCATCCAACGGCCTAGATGCAAGCAGCAAAGTGACCATGCCTAATGGCCTAGATTCGGCCACTTCAGTGGGAATCCCATGCGGATCCAACCCATTCTGCCTTGCCACGTCACTAGGGAAGGTAAATGTCGGCAAATTTTTTAAGGCAAAAAATAAATATTGTGATTATTGCAAAATGCCACATCATACTATAGAGATGTGCTAGAAATTATATGGACGTCCAAAGGACAAGGAAATATCTGCCTACTGAGTTTCCTTGCATAAGGGAGATAAGATCCACAATGCTATTACCCAGGATCAATATCAAGCTATCATGAAAGTGCTGAGCTAGTTAAAGACTACTGATGAGAGTGCAAATGAGAGTGCAAGTTTTTCAAGTACTCTTCTATCTCAAGAAAATTCTATTTCGGTTGATGCGTAGATAGTCGATTCAGCTGCCAGTGACCATACAATTTGCACTGAAAAATTATTTTCCCATGTTGACAAATGACCCCAGTTTTCTTTATCAGTACTACTTCCAAATGGGAATATTACTCAAGTCACTGAAATTGACACTGTTAAGCTTGGACTCAATTTTACCCTTCGTAATGTCTTGTTTATTCCGAGTTCGAATTCAATCTCCTTTATGTGTCAAGAGTTTGCCAAGACAATTCATGCAAGTGTCATATTCGGCTCCGACAATTCTTATTTCAGGACCGTATGACTAACAAACTGATGAGCTTGGGTAAAGTTGAAGATGAGTTATTTTTCTGTATTAACTCTCATGGAGATTTAAATTCCTTAAATAAAAACATTTCTTTTAATGCTACTGCTATTAATAAAAATCTTCTTTATCATCAGCGCTTGGGTCACAATGTAAAATTTCCTCACCCAAAATGCCTGATATGCCCTATGGCTAAACAATCCAGACAAAATTTTCCTACCAGTACATCGAGTCGATCGTCCTTTTTTTCTAATACATCTTGATATCTAGGGTCCTTACCATACATCTCATCGTGATGGTTCTCGTTTTTTCCTCACAATCGTTGATGATTTTTTACGTGCAATTTGGATCTTCTTCATGCATTCAAAAGGACAGACCGTTTCAAAATTGTCGAATTTCTTGTCCATGGTCAAGAATCAATTTCACAAACCTGTCCAAACAATTCAGATATACAATGGACGTGAATTTCTTTCCAATGAATGCCAATCTCTACTAACTTCTGATGGCATTCTTCATGAGACATCTTGCACCTATACTCCACAACAAAATGAAATTGTGGAACGAAAACATAGACATCTCTTAGAGGTTGCAAGAGCCTTAAAATACCAAGCCTCTATTTTCGAACAATTTTGGGGTGATTGTGTGGTCACTGCTACTTATTTTATTAATCACATGCTTAGTAGAGTTGTTGGTGGTGCAACTCCTCTTGAATTACTTTATGGAAAGTCGCATTCAATTGATCATTTGCGGATTTTTGGATGCTTATGTTATGCGACAACTATGGGGCCTCGAACTAAGATGGATCCTTGTGCCACTCCTTGTGTTTTCATGGGATATGCTACTCTACAAAAAGGCTATAAAGTTATGGAAATATCTATTGGACATTTCTTCATTAGCAGGGATGTTATTTTCCACGAAAATATTTTTCCCTTTCACAGTGGAACATCTTCATCTTCCACCATTCCAGAAGGGCCAAAATTCTTAGAGGAAGATATGTCACATCCTACTCCCTCTTACCTTACTGTTCAACATGTACTGACTGCATTGATTCTAGTAGAAGGCTCAGAAGCAACACCAACAGAATCTTCTCTCATTATTGATTCTTCATCATCACCGTGGCGTCTTCTCTAGTGGCATCTCTAGTCCTTTCGGCTCCCTCTGTTCAGCCACGACGTTCAGGGCGTGTTATTTGACCACCCACGTGGACCAAAGACTTTATTTGTTTTGCATCCAAAGCTTCAAGTAGTCAATATCTTGTATCATCATATGTCTCTTTTAGCCACCTATCTCCCACATATATGTGCAACATTAGTCGAATTTCTGAGGAACAAGAGCCCTCTTCATATCAGGCAGCTGCACAAAATCTTTTGTGGCAAAAGGCAATAGAAATTGAACTCAATGCTCTCGTTGCAAATCATACATGGGATATTGTTCCTCTACCTGCACATCGTAAACCCATAAGACGCAAGTGGGTCTATAGGATCAAATTCGAGGCTGATTGTTCTATCGAGCACTACAAGGCTCGCTTAGTGGCAAAAGGTTTTACTTAGAGGGAAGGCCTCGGTTACCATGAAACATTCTCGCCAGTTGCGAAAGAAGTCACTGTTCGTTCTTTCTTTTCAATTGCAGCTGCTCGTCACTAGTCTTTTCATCAAATGGACGTCAACAATGCCTTTCTTTATGGCGACCTCGAAGAAGAAATATACACGAGTCTTCCATCAGGATTACACAGACATGGGGAGAATGATGTGTGTCGTCTTCGTAAATCCCTATACGGACTCAAGCAGGCTTCTAGATAATGGTATGCCAAGTTTACAGATGCTCTAATAGCAGTAGATTTTTAGCACTCAAAACATGATTATGTCTAATTTACATGGACCTCAGGTACTGCATCCATTTATATGCTGATTTTTGTCGATGACATACTTATCATGGAAAACAATGAGTCTTACATTGAGGAATTCAAGAAGTATTTGCATTCTACATTCCACATCAAGGACTTAGGAACCTCGAAATATTTTCTTGGCATTGAAATTGCACTTTCAGATAAGGGAATCAATCTTAGTCAGAGGAAATTTGCATTGTAAATTGTATCTAAGGCAGGTCTATCAGGATGCAAACCGGCCTTCATTCCCATAGAACCGAATATCAAGTTAACTACACATGTTATGATTTGGGCACCTCCTCTGCATTTGTCAAAGATCCATTACTTGAAGATCCATCAAGATATAAAAGACTCGTAGGAAAATTGAAATATCTGACTATGACAAGACCTGACATATGTTATGCCGTTTAGATGTTAAGCCAATTCATGCACCAGCCAAAGCAATCTCATATGAACGCAACATTGAAAGTAGTCAGATATCTGAAAGGATATCCAAGGCTTGGGATTTTCCTATCTCGCGACTGTGACATGAGAATGACAGCTTTTTGTGACATTGATTATACTATTTGTCCAATGACTAGAAGATCTATTACTGGTTTTTGCATAAAATTGGGAAACTCCCTAATTTCGTGGAAGACTGATAAGCAAACAATAGTGTCTTTGCCATGGCCAAGACTGTTTGTGAAGTATTCTAGTTACGAGGTTTGCTCTTTGATCTCGAACTACAAGTGAAGGGACCAACAAAATTACGCTATGATAATGATGCAGCACTCAAACTAGCAGCAAATCCATTTTTCATGAGATGACAAAGCACATTTAAGTTGATTGTCATTTCACCAGAGATAAAATTTGAGAAGGAGTTTTAGTCACTAAAGGAATTGGTACTGTGGAACAACTTGCAAATATTTTTATCAAACTATTGTGTCAAAGGCAGCATGTGTATCTTTTAGCAAGCTTGGCGTCCTAGACATATATAGGTCGTCAGCTTGAGAGGGAGTGTTGGAGATCCAGAACTTGATAGAAGATAGGCCATCAATTAGAGATCTGATTGAAGATTGAAGATTGAAGATTGAGATCTTGATTTGATTATTTGTGTTTTAGGTGGATAGAAATCACACAATTTTATTTTCCTTCTTTTCTACCTAGATAATACTACAAATATACAAGATGTACAGTCGACATTAATTAATTCAAATACAAGTTCTTACAGTATTCGCAATGACACCGACTAGCAGAACTTACATTCAAATGGAAAAGACACAAAATTAAATTAGGCAGAAGTATAAACGTTGAGTCGGTAGAAGCACAAACACTCAATCGGCAGAAGCACAACATTGGATCGGTAGAAGTACTAGCTCGATAAACAGTACATGAGATGATATTAAATCATAACTAAAAACACTGAAATTACAATGACAAATCTAAAAGATAAACTTGACGTAAATACCGAGGCATGTTTACATAGTTTTCTTAAGACAGATTCGTTCCCTTTCGTACGTGCTTTGAGGTTTCGTGAACGTTTGTCTCCTAATATACAATGGTAAAACAACTACAACATTCCAGAGCTTTCAGCAAACTTGGCCAAACACGAACACTATCAAAACCGATGCAGATGTAGAGAATAGAAAGAGATGGAAGCTGCTTTTCATTCCGATCTTTTTTCCTTTCAATCTCAGAATGGGAGGTCATATATATATATATATATATATATATATATATATATATATATAAGGTCAGTGGGAGCATTTCGGAGATAAGGAATAACAGCTGAATAAATTAGCCATTATGACTTAATTAGGTAATAGTAGAACCATAACCCCAAAGCCGTTATGCTTCTGTTAACGGTAGAGCCATAATGATAGAACCGTTATGCATTCAATTCTATAATGACAGAGTCACGACAGTTGAGCCGTTACGTATTTAATTCTAGAACAACAGATTCATAGTAGCCGATACTTAGTTAATGCCATTAACATGTCATTAATTAGCTCAACAACTGTTACATAAAATTTGTAAAGGTTTGAGTTGGAAAAATTAAAACAAAAGGCAAAATGGACTTTTCGCGGGGCCCATTACCGGTCATGTATTCGCGCCCAACTTTCAGCTCGTCGGGCCTCCGTTGGGGTTTTGAGATTTGCACCCCCTGTGCTTGCACGCGAGCATAGTACTTATGTTATGATAGTTACAGCTCAAAAGGAATGTAACCACATATAAAGCACTTTAAAGTCTTCCTCTTTTTCAATGTGGGACTAGTGCTTTGTCAATTCTCACTTCCAACTCAAAGGGTGTTATTTGGGAAATAATTTATCATTTACTCACCCATCAAAATATCTCATATTTTCCAACAATTCACCATATGAATGAAAATTATTTTGATTTTGACTCTGTGATAGTGTTCAACAAATGAAACCTGCATAAAATAGGTATATGTCACCATTTGAGCCTTCTCTTGTGAAAGTATATTTAATTTACCAGTTGTCCAGTAAACATGGTGTCCTTGAACTGTCTTGCTTTCTTAGTAAATGACCCATACACTTCACATATGAATCGTCTAAACATTTGTTCAGTTCTCATGAGTATGTTTGTTTTGGCCATGAACATCGTCCCGGTTCTGCAAAAGTTTCTAAAGAATTCAGCCCTCAATAATTCTCCTTTGAGGCATCCCCATTTCTCTCTCATATGGGTGATTACTTAATATCGAGTAATTGGTTTACTTCACTTAAGAATCATTAAAGCAAAATTTCTATCCTTTCCCTAATAAACCTCACAATAATTGAGAATATCAAGTCACTGATGTTTTATAAGAATTGTTTGAGGAATAAACCCACATAGTGATATCACTAAGTTCATATAATTAGGTTGTCCCTGTGAACCTAGATCTTGAAATCTCTGGTCAGGTAGGTTGGGTTTTCCTTTATATCAACTTTCCTATAATAGGCTTTAGTCACATTCCTATTGTCGATTTTTCAACTAATTCTCTATTTAACCCTTTCGTTAGTAGATCCGCAATATTATCCTTTGACTTTACGTGGTCAATAGAGATAATTCTAATTGAGAGTAGTGGTTTAATAATATTATGTCTACGACGTATATGTCTAGACTTACCATTATACATGTTACTCTGTGCTCTTCCAATTGTAGATTGACAATCACAATGTATATAGATTGGTGGTATGGGATTTTTCCATTTTGGAATATCCTCTAAGAAATGGCATAGCCATTTAGTATCTTCACCACATTGATCCAAAACTATAAATTCAGATTCCATTGTGGACATGACTATAATAGTTTGTTCATAGGATTTCCAAGATACAGTTACACCTGCCAGTATGAATATATATCCACTAGTAGATTTTGAGTCTTTTATATCAGATATCCAGTTCGCATCACTATATCCTTCTAGAACAGATGGATACCTAGTATAGTGCAGGCCATGATCCCGAGTATACTGTAAGTACCTGAGTACTCTTACTATTGCTTTCCAATGGTCAGCACTCGGATTACTTGTATATTTACTCAATTTACTAACCGTATAGGTAATATCTGATCTAGTACAACTCATTAAGTACATTAAACTTTCAATAATTCTAGAGTATTCTACTTGAGAAATACCCTCTCCTTTATTCTTGGACAAACTCATATCATTGTCTAACGGTGTTCTAACTATACCAGAATCATTCATGTTGATTTTTTCAAGAATCTTATCCACATAGTGTGACTGGCTTAGTATAAGGCCTTCTGATGTTGTTGTGATTTTAGTTCCTAAAATCACATCAGCAAGTCCCAAGTCTTTCACGTCAAATCTTGAATTCAACACATTCTTGGTAGATTTGATCATCACTGCCAACAATGAGCATGTCATCTACATAGAGACACCTAATATCATAGCCAATTTATGTCTCTTTAATGTAGACACATTTATCACATTCATTAATTTTGAATCCATTGGTAATCATTGCATTATCAAACTTTTCTTGCCACTGTTTTGGTGCTTGTTTTAGACCATACAATGATTTTACTAATTTACAAGCTTTCCTTTCTCGTCCTGAAAGTATAAAACCATCAGATTGTTCTATATAGATTTCTTCATCCAAATCACTATTTAAGAAAGCTGTTTTTACAACCATTTGATGTACTTCTAGATTTCGCAATGCTGCAATTGCAAGTATCATTATAATGGAGTTTATTCTCGTCACATGAGAATAAGTATCAAAGTAATCTAAGCCTTCTTGTTATCTGTATCCTTTGATTACAAGTCTAGCTTTATACTTGTCAATGGAGCAATCTGCTTTCATCTTCCTTTTAAAGATCCATTTCGACCCTAAAAGTTTACAACCAGGAGGAAGATCCACTAGCTCTCAACTTTGATTTTGTAAAATAGAATCACCTTAATTTTTTATTGCCTCCTTCCAAAGAGGTACCTCAAAAGAATTCATAGCTTATGTATAAATTAGTGGTCCTTTAACAAATAAGTTAGATAATCATTTTCAAATGATTTTTCCACTCTTGCTCTTTTGCTAAGTCTCGATTTATGATCTGAATCATGATTTTCATCATTCATAGTTTCATTCATTCGTTTAGACAAACTTGTTCCATCATTGGATTTATAAGAAAATACAACTTTAAAGAATGAATCATTTTTAGATTCCATGATTGTATTCTTATGTATATCTGAAATTTTAGATTCATGCACAAGAAATTGATATGCATTACTGTTATGTGCATAGCCTATAAAGATACAATCCACCGTTTTATGACTTATCTTAGTTTTTTTTGGTGTTGGGGCATTCACTTTTGCAAGACACCCCCATACTCGTAAGTATTTATAGGATGATCTCTTACTTTTCCACAACTCACAAGGGGTTCTATCCTCTTTCTTTCGAGGCACCTTATTTAAAAGGTAATTGCTTGACAAAATAGCTTCACCTCACATATTTTGAGGTAAACCTGAACTTAGTAACATCGCATTCATCATTTCTTTCAACGTTCAACAACACTATTTGATTGAGGTGAATAAGGCGCAGGTATCTCATGTATAATTTCGTGTTGAGCACAGAATTTACCAATTGGTACTTCATACTCACCACCTCTATTACGTCTCAATCTTTTGATTTTCTTATCAAGTTGTTTTTCAACTTCATTCTTATAGAGAACAAATTTCTTTAAGGCTTCATCTTTGCTTTTAAGCAAATACACATAGCAGTATTTAGTGCTATCATTGATAAATGTGATAAAATATTTATTACCACCTCTTGTGTGTATGAATTTCAAATCACAAACATCTATATGAATCAATTCAAGGGGTACGGTGCTTCTTTCACACGCAGAGCCTCTGTTGATTCATTCTTTTTATGCACAGAGCCTCTATTGACTCATTCATTTCGCGCACAAAATCTCTATAGAATCATTTCCTTCGCATGCAGAACCTCTATTGAACATTTTGCGTTCAAAGTCTCCATTGAACTCTTTTGTGTTCACAGCTTCTGTTGAATTCTTTTCATTCAGAGCTCCTTGAGTTTCAAAGTATTGATTCTCCACCCAATAGGAAGTTATCCACTTCCTTGGCATTCGTCGAGGCCTTGAATTTCTTGGGCCGAGGGACATTCACCCTAAGCGGTGCAGGGATCGCCTTGTTCACACGTCTAGACTTGAGCACAACCATCCTGGCCTTTAGCTTGATCGACCCAACATGTAGCTCGGTCCAATGATTCACTCAAGTACACTCTTTCATCCTGAATCTCATGCAAGATTACTTGAATTTCTTGCACTTGACTGATCACAGTCTTAGAATCTACCATCATATAATTAAGGAATCGTCCGACAACAAATTTCTTTGTTTCGACATGTTTTGTTTTATATTTCCGATCCAAGGATTCCCATAATTCCTTTGACGTCCTTATTGCACAATAGACATTGTACAAGGAGTCATGTAAGCCATTCATGACATAATTTCTACATAAGAAGTCAGAATGCTTCCAAGCCTCAATAGCGTTGAATGCTTGCTTATCCATTTCTTCATCGGATACCTTAGGAGGTTCTTCAGTAAAAACTCTCGGAAGATTCAAAGTTGTTAAATACAACAACATCTTTTGCTGCCACCTTTTAAAGTTCAATCCGTTGAACTTCTCAGGTTTCTTACCATGGTGAACAGAAATGATGGCAGAGGCAGCAGATGATCCAGGCATAGGCATCTGGACAGTAGAGGCAAAGATAGTTCCAGGCAGAGGCCGTTGCGTAGCCGTGGTAGAGCCTTTGGTAGCCTCGTCAGTAGACACATCAAGAACTTCTTTTCCAGTAGCTATTGAATTCGAGATACGAATCTGTCTTAAGATTGTTGGAGGGTATTCGCAATGGCACTAGTTAGCAGAACTTACATTCAAATGGCAAGGGCACAAAATTAAATTAGGTAGAAGCACAAACACTCAATCGACAGAAGCACTAGCTCGATGAACATCACATGAAATGATATTAAAGAAGAACTAAAAACACCGAAATTACAATGACAAATCTAAAAGATGAAATTGACACAAATACCGAGGCCTGTTTACACAGTTTTCTTAAGACAAATTTATCTTTTCCTATACGTACTTTGAGGTTTCGTAAACGTCTATCCCCCAAGATACAATGATAAAACAGCTACAACACTCCAGAGCTTTCGGCAAACTTGACCAAATACGAACACTATCAAAATCGATGCAGATGTAGAGAATAGAAAGAGATGGAAGTTGTTTTTCTTTTCGATCTTTTTTTCTTTCAATCTCAAAATGGGAGGTCATATATATATATATATATATATATATATATAAAAGGGGTCAATGGGGGCTCGGAGATAAGGAATAATGGCTGAATAAATATGTCATTATGACTTAATTATGTAACAACAGAACCATAACGGTAGAACCATAACCATAGAGCCGTTATGCTTCTGTTAGGGGCAGAGCCATAATGACAGAACCGCTATGCATTTAATTCTGTAATGGTAGAGTCACGGTAGTCGAGTCGTTACGTATTTAATTCTGCAACAACAGAATCATAGTAGCTGTTACTTTGTTAATGCTGTTAACATGCCGTTAATTAGCTCAATAGTTATTCCATAAAATTTGTAACGGTTTGAGTTGAAAAAATTTAAACAAAAATCAAAATGGGCTTGTCGCTGGGTCCGCTACCGGTCTTGCATTCGCATACGCAGGTCATGTGCTCACGCCCAAGTTTCAACTCATCAGGCCTTCGCAGGGTCTAAAATTTGCACTTACTATGTTATGATAATTACCACTCAAAAGGAGTGTAACCAAATAAAAGGCAATTCAAGGACTTTCTCTTTTTTAATGTGGGACTAGTGTTTTGTCAATTCCCACTTTCAACTCAAAGGGTGTTATTTGAGAAATAATTTTTTATTCGCTCATCTATCAAAATATCTCATATTTTTCAATTCTTGATTGCTAGCTCTTGTTGCAGAGTCCAGGAACTAACTTTGGTTGCTCCCGAGCGAGCAATCTCCTTGGAAGCGAAATTTTTTATTGCTACCTGTAAACCGGTGCAGAGTCACTCATAGGCAGAGAACATATGTACAATCCAAACGACTTGACAATGACAATGTCGAGCCAGGTGAATAGCGCGTGGATACAAGCTGTGCCTTGGAACGAGAGAACTCCACTTTGTCTAGGAATTTGCAACTTCAGTCCAATCGTTCTTTGGGATGAAGCCCGTGACTTCCATTTCATTGCGGAGGTCTCTCTCTCTTTCTCTCTCCAGCGTTTATCCTCCGGGCAAAATACAAGATGAAAATGTTATGTTAAGAAACTTGAAGGGTAGACGACTAGGGCGGAGTTTCCGACAGAGAAGAAGAAGACTTAATACAACTTACAAACTTACAAATTAAGAAGCAACGAGAATATTTTGACTGAGTTAAGGAACCTAACAAAGCTAGACTCTCAACTTTTGATTTTAGTCTATGCAGTTTATCTCTCAGGATCTACAGTGTACAGCATGCTTGAATCTAGAACCTTAGTAAAATACTAAGATAGCCGGAGGTCGTCATACAGGATCAAGGGGGAGCGATCAACATGACATGGATGAATGACATGAATGCAATCATGTACGGCCAGTACTATCTAACCGCAAAAGAAGATGAGACCGGATGTACTTCCCATTCATCTTCATTGTCCCCCGTAAGAATTCCTAATTTGGCAATTTCTATGCTACTGCAACTATAGCCTGTTAACGGGGTGACAGCCAGACCTGTCAAAATGGGTGCAAAACCTATGAAATAACCCACAAGCATTTAAATGAATCACCAATGGGTCGTAAAGACTAAGCATTTCTTTATTTTACTTTTTTTTTTCCCTAGGAAGCCAGTGAGGGCCCCGGCCGACAATTGCTGGTCTTAGAAAAAAAAAGCAAAAAAAGTAAAAAAGAAAAAAAAGAAATTAAAAAATCAGATAAATTTTTTTGATGGAACGGATAAAAAATTTCAAAGCAAAAGAAATAAGATATTTAAAAGAATTAAAAAAAAACTCAGTTTTTTTTTCTAAAATTATAAAAGTAATAAAAATTGTCCGCAATGATTTGGTAATATAATGTTTCAAAAATTTATGAGATATAAATTTTCTTAGATTGGATTAAATATGGGTCGGATCGGGCACGGGTTATGATTTTTTTTTTTTGGGTGGAGCGGGTTGAGAAATTTACGTTGTGCATAAATGGATTTATAAACGAGTTAACGTGTGAATTTGGATTTCCACAAATTCCAAGAAAGGCAAAGCCCGAAGACTAAGGAAGAAAAGCAGAGGGAGGATGATAAGAGAAGCTTTGCTTTGGTTTCTGGCTCTGCCAATGCCAATGACAAAGCTACTTCCGCAGTTCGCACCACGACCCATCAGGTGTTCCGACCGATCAATCCACATCTCTAAGTATTTGGACCGAGGTTGCCCCGTTTTACAGAGAATTAATCCCGAACGCTTTATGCAGCAGTAGATTCTCGCACGTCCCGATTTCCACAAAGCCGATTAATTCCTATTCCTCAAGCAAAAGAAAGGATACTTCCCTTTGTTTCCCCCCACCGTCCCCAGTCCAACATGTTTACGTATTCCGTCATTTTCTCTCTGGAAAGTGAAGTTTGCACTTTAGAAAAAGGAATCACACAAGTCAACAGCAGAATGATGGAAAAAGCAAACATACGTTGCCATATGTGGTGTCCATATCGATTACAAGCTCGAAACTGGGATGCGCTTTCCTGACAGTTCACGTGCTTCTGCTGCTGCCTATGTGACGTTAGGACATCAGCGATTTTTATTTGTCGATGACCGCGGGGACAGTATGATCTAGAGTTCAAGACAATCAGAGCGAGGGACATGGGACATCCAAGGTAGGGGCTTCTCAATGGGATACTACTTTGAAACTAAAGCTCTTGTTGAGCCATGCCTTCCAACTCCCGCTTCTCTTGCGCGATATCATCTCGGACCTGGCTTCCGTCATCTGCGGCTGAGTCTGCTTCTTGCACAGCACGAAGGTCCTTCCTCCCCGAGATCCTATGGCTTCCGATGGGTTCAGGGCTGACACTTGAAAAAAATCGTGGGAGTTAGTCGAGATTCGCGATTTTGTCTCGAAAAAACAGAGAAGACTCATCATTCTGTTTGTTTTGATGCTGGATCTGGATGTCTTATCAGCTACTGACATCACTATGAATGCGAATGCATACCGAATGAAGCACAACATGCTGATGGAGAAAAAGCAAGGACCGATGCACAGATGCATTAGACTGCCTCTGATGATAAGATGAAGGCTAGTCCAGAACTTTGGTTCTCCAGAGCAGAGGCAGTGAGACAGATAGAACCGAATCAAACCTTCACATACTTTCGCCTATATTAAATTCTAAACAGCGGAGTCGATCAGGACTGTAAAATCTATCATCTGAATCTGCTAGATGAATGAACATATTACCATCTGATTCTGCAGCAGCATGGAGAACAAAGTTGTTGACGTCGGTGCCGAGAACCGGAAGACGGCCTTCGCGGGCATAAGTCTTCAAGGCAGTCTGAATCACCCCTGAGACCGGATCATCCTCCTTCACCACAAACCTTATTGGTCCCGCACTTCCAAGGACATTGACAGTCACCAGAAACCTGTTCTTGTTCGCGCTCTGATCATCACCGCTATTCTTCTTCTTATGCCTCTGCATCAGCATCGACTTCTCGGACACACTCCTCTTCATCTTTTCTTGCCTTTTATCCATGGATGATGTCTCGCAAGACTACGAGAACAAACGGAAGAAAAACAACACGGACTCGGACTTCCTTTGTTTTGCCGGCGGTTTTTTCTTTTTTGGTGGGGGGGAGAGGAGAAGAAACCGGGAGGCTCACATAGATGGGTCGAGGCCGAGGCAGCGATAGTACCAGGCTTGTTTGCGGGAGCCAAAGGTGGAAGGAGAGGAGAAGGAGAGCGGGCGCGAGGCACGCGCTCTCTGGATGGGGAAGAATAGAATGGAACAGGAAAAGGGCATGAAGGAATGGATGGTTCCCACCATTCAAGGACCTTGGCTAATGCGTATGGCCAGCTCTCTCTTCTGTCAACACGAAGAAAAAGGTGAAATGAATGCTTATGCTCTAGGGCCTCTTAAAAGAGAAGTATTCGCCACAAGCAACGATGCCCACGCAGAGCATGACTAAAGCTTCCCTTTCATGCACAATATAATAGTATTCAGCAGTGGACGTTTTACTTAGCCCATAGGATTGGGCCACATGTGTCTCATCCTGGGACTGAGTTGCAGCCTGTCGAGTATCTGTCACACAATTCATATTTTAAAGGGCTCAACCCAAGCTTCTTTTCCTTTGCTGTTCAAAGAGAGGAGTGGCTGGTGGCGAGGTTAGCAAGACAGACGGACCAATCGAATGAGAATCGTCCGGACAAGACTGAACTGGCTCCGATTTTCAAGGGGCGCCGGTACAGTTTCTGATTTTCATAAAATTGTAATCGGTCCGGATCTCGATTCGAGTGGAGAACCAGACCGCCCACATCTTTTTTATTTCTTAAATACAAACTTAATAATCCATTGATTAATTTTTTTGTTATATCTTAAATGTTAATGTAATTTTTATTAAATTCAAAATCCGTTCTGTTCACCCTTATTGATAATCCATCGGTTTCATTGGGCTGTCCAGTAACTGGACTCTCAGTGTCAAATTACATTTTGGCAGACATGTCAGTTAGATTTGCAATGCGAAGAGGACCTTCTTTGTCATCTCAACAAGTCATACATTCTGACGTAGTCTTCCATAAACTCTCCTGGTTCTAAAATGAAGGGAAAAAACGTTTTGGCAGACACACATGGATTGCATCTAACATCTCCCGATTTAATATCATTTTCCAGGGGTGCCGTAAGAATATTCTTGGCGAATACCTACCAGACGCCATTGAGAAACGCTGTGGAGTCGTCTCTTGCCGATGAACCGGGTTAACTAAGAAGGGTTGACCTCCCATCGCCGCCTTTCAATTAATCCTTGACTTTCATTAATGATGAAGCAGGTCGATCGCCATCGGAACGCATCGAAAATACGATAATCTCGGATCACGCAGAGAAAGAGACGGTAGCCCCTTGACTTATGCATTCTGCCTCCCCGGGCAAGGGCCAGCACCGTTAACTCTCTCCCCCATGGAAAAGATTTGGAGCATGAAATGTGGAATTCTTGCTTGCTAGCACATGTTGCAGAGTCAAACGAACTAATTTGCCGCCCCCAACAATAAAAAAGGAAAAAGAAGAAGATGGTCCTATCACACCTTTCGTGTCCAAGCGAGCATCTCCTAGAACTGGAGTCTTTTTATAGGGAAAATTGTTTCCTGGCCCAACTGGTACCGAATCCTCTCTCCCTTCACCACAACAACCCCCCCCCCCCCCCCCCCCC
Organism: Rhodomyrtus tomentosa; assembly: GCA_028455895.1. Classification (NCBI taxonomy): domain Eukaryota; kingdom Viridiplantae; phylum Streptophyta; class Magnoliopsida; order Myrtales; family Myrtaceae; genus Rhodomyrtus; species Rhodomyrtus tomentosa. Next base: position 26,303,555 of record JAPCWY010000009.1, on the reverse strand, counting down.
CCCCCCCCCCCCCCGTCCTCTCTCTCTCCCTCTCTCTCTCCAGGTTTTTAATCCTCCAGAAAATATTCTTGATAATGCTAATATAACTGAAGGTGTAGGGCAGAGTATACAGCAGAAAACAGAGATTTATACACATCGAGGTCCACAAGAAGTCAGAAAATGTTGTGTCCATGATAGACAGATGAACGGCACGGTACCATGAAAAACGACGTGCATCGAGACTGGTTACATTATAGACATGGTATTGTTCATCTCCTTTTGCCTTTCCATTTGGCAGGAGTTATTTTTGCAAGTCGCAAGGATAGCAGAACACCTGAGGCTAATGTTTGATAAAGTACTAAGCTCAGCAGTCCCATGTTTCAAAATGCCTGAAATTTGCATTCCCCGAGCTATTAAACTATTAGCAAGTTATTTTTGGTTAGCCCTTCGCCGACGGTTGGAAATTCTGGAGATATATGCCATTCCCCATCCACCAAGAACTTGATCTCATACCTCCATGGAATTTGAGATGAACTGTTAGGATTTAGGAAGAGAAAACAATAACACAGAAAGGAAAAAAAAAAAAGACAGAGAAGATATTGTATACCTTCCAGGTCGAAGCATCAAGGTTGTCGAGAACTTTGTGAAGGAACCTGTGTATTCTGGAGACAAATGCTCTCCTTGACTCCAACCATCAAAGGAGCCCATCACTTGCACACTCTGTAGCATGATAAAATTGTTTTTGTGAAACCCTTTTTGGGTCTTTCGGTTTTCGTCTTTTTGGTTTTTATATTCAATTACTTATTTAAGTTTTTTTTTTGTTATTGTTGGGGGGGGGGGGGGGGTGGTTGTTTTAACCACATACCTACCTCATTCCACAATAAGAATCAATTAAACAGGGTCAACAATTTCTGAACAATTGCAGGCTTGTGCCCTTTGCAAGCTCATCAGCTAGTACGCAAACCATATGTATCGTTCTCCATTAACTATGAGTTAACCTTTTGATCCAATCTTGCCAGTTTGAAATTCTAGTTTTGCTGCGTAGGGTAGTAAAAAAGTGCACAGCATATCCATTGGATCCTTATCCTTACTTCAACAAAAGATCCTAAACAATACACTCGTTGAGGGATGACTAGAAAATGAGTGGGCATACCTCAGCCATGCCACACCAAAACAGAGGGACTTCCTTGGACCGTGCAGCATCAACATCCTTCATCTTTTCTCTCAGCTTTTCATGAATTGCTTCAAGGGGGAAAAAAAGAGAGAGCTAAAATCATAAAGGTGCTGAAACTTAACCCTTTACTTTCTCCATGAACACCTAGGTAGCACACAAATAAGCAACGAGCTTCCTACAAAGCAGGCAACCAGATCAAAAAATCCACAAGAATATTTTGATGAGTTAAGGATCTGCTCCCCTAAGAACCTAATCAAGTTAGACTTTCGACTTTAGTTTTAACCCTGATGTCTATCATATGTAGTGTAATTCTCAGGATCTTAAAAACAAATAACATGGATGAATCTATAACCTTAGTTGAATGGAAGTAATATACAGAAATTTGTCAACCTGGTAGCTGGAGATCATCATACAGGACCAAGGGGGAGTGATAAATATGGTGTTGATGTATCCCATCCAGCTTAATGCAAAATCAATTACATGGATGCAATCTGTCCAGCTCAATCCAAAAATCATATACTACCAGTACCTTCTAACCGTGAAAGAAGGTGGGAGTGAATGTACTTCCCATTAATCTTCCTTGTCCCCACAAGAATTTCTGATTTAGCAATTTCTTCTGCCAACGCAACCAAAGCCTGTTAACAGGCGAAAACTGAATCAGTTCAAAAAAATTACACAGCACAACACCGACTCTAGGAAATACGAACAGAAAAGGGTGTCCCAATGCACAAGGCTCCCTGCATTACGAGGATAAGGGAAGGAACTGATGTATGCAGTCGTTTCACTGAATTTCAAAAGGATGTTTCCGCGTTAAATTTATTTTCTGGCATTTTTGCATAATGCCGTAGACAAAAAATGTGATAAGGCTCTCGTTGGCCAAAAGTAAACATTAGTTAGATTTTTGATCGAACTAGCACTTATACAGGTGCTGGATTTTGGATAAAAAGATATGCTAAAACTAATTTTGTTGCACCAACTAACTAGATTTAAGGTCGAAATTAATGAGTAGGACAAACCAGTACATGACATTCACAAGAGCTTGATTAGGACTTCTTGAACAACCTCTCTTTCTTCCAAAACCGAAGGTTATGCAAAATTTGAAAATCCATCTAGATTGTTTTTTTTTATGCAGTTTTCTACACGACCCTGTTCATTGAAACTGAAATGATGTCTCAGTTGTGTCAACCTACCTGTTCTTGAATACAGAGAGAAATCATTCAACTGTAGCTGCTCTTGCAAACACATACTAAATTGATGTAACTGTTTAGCATATCATTGAAAGCAAAGCTCACATTATAACCTGCCAAGCTCATTCTCAAATTAACCGAAAGTATTCTTTTTTAATTAGTCGTTGCACAAAATAGGATAGCTGGCACCAATACATTTTACGTAATTCTAAGGCACCCTCCATTTTAAAATTAACCATAAATGCTCTTCAAGTGATTGTTGACACTCCCAAGTAAATCAAGTTCGTTGATCAGCAATGTAGACTGCACTATATTGTAACTAAAATAAGAAAACAAAAATTGAAACATAACATCAGTTCCGGTTATTTAGATTGGAAAGATCTTAATTAACACAGTGTCTACATTTGTAATATTTCCTGGCTCCTACTACTAATAGGAAGTCTCAGACACTCAGTGGTTTTTAAGGTAATGCAGTTAACAGTCATTTTCCAAAATGTATGAGGTGCAAACACAATTTACCTAAAACTAAGGGATGCTGTTGTTTCCAACCCCAATATATTAACTTGCCTTACCCTCCAACACCTAGATATTAACTTGCCTTACCACCGTAGGCAATCTGCTTCCTATGCCCATAAATATCTCTCTCGAGAGGGATCTCATAATAAATTACTGGACAGAACTATTTTTAAGACAAACCTGTACTTCTAGTTCCATAACTGCAAGTTCACTTTTGAATGTAACCAATGCATCTTCCTTCACATGCAGCTGACACATTGAAGATAGAGAATGTAAGTAAAAAGGCTATCGTACTGAAAATCGTCAGAAATCAGATTCCTTTAAAACTGCACTTAATAGTTACTAAATAGAAGCTTTTCCTGCAATGAAAATCATTATGAGTTGGAAGTTCCATAGAATTTCTCTTTGAATAAATAGGAAAGAGATCCTGAAACATAAGGTCACCTCAGAGGCTGGTAATACAAGCAGTCATAATTACAAGACATTCATAAGAGCAATAGGTCAGTAAAAGCAAAAGTTGATCCTGTCGCAGAAGTTCCATTCATAAGGTGACGTGTTGATAACATATTATAAACTCATCAAATGAAAAGTACAGAGCACAAATTGAAGCATCGCTACTCCCATAGTGTAGATTCAGAACCATCAGTCACAGAGCCATTTCTTTTTTATTTTATGGATTTTATGAGTCTTGTTACATTCCAATCTCCATTTGAGCACAGAAACCCATGATCATCATTCAAATTTTTGGCTAGCCAATGGTCTCACATTCTGCAAAATAGTGGACTAGCAAAAAACTGTTAGAAAACTACAAGTACATCTCCAGGGTAGGGTTTACTGCCATCCAGAAATGTATCAAGTCATCCACTGCATCAATCAACTGGTTTCTTTAGCCTTTCTCCATAAGTTTGCTTTCAAAGTAGTTAAATTTTTTTCAACCCAAACATCGAGAAGGCGAAGAAAATCAAAATACCGAGATCCTTGGATGAGTCTATCATCCAAGTTCATCACATTTCCTTTCCTTGCAGAAGAAGCTCACAATACTTAGATTATGTAACATTTCATTTTCCCAATTTTTTAATATACACCAGCATAATATGCTTTTATGTTCCCAAGAAGTCTCTTGAACAGGATAATAAACCAGAACAAAGCAACTCCACTTATAGATGATTCAGTCTAGTGCTTCTGCAGTCTTCTACATTTATTGGAAGCATAACTGTTTCCCGCTTTCTGTACGTCACTGTGTGAGTAACTTGAACTGCTCTGATGAGAAAACTTTGTTACATATCGCAAGTGTATACGTAATTCAAAGCAGGAATTAGCTGCATTGCATTAATGGGAAGTTTATTTTTTAAAAGTAGTATATTCCAACATTGGGAGTTCAAGTGTTCTTGACTGGAGCCAGATCTTTCATTTTGCTTATTAAATTTTGATGAATGTATCTGGCATATTAGATGACAATCAAGAGATAAAAAGACCAACAATACCTTTAAATAGTACAACATTCCACATGATGAAAGGAATTAAAAAAATGTGCAATGCATAATCATAAGTCGATGAATCATATGAACACATGTAAGAGAACTCGATCATGAGTTAATACGCTCGAAGAGGCATGTTAGGGCATAAGATATGAACCTGCCGTTTGAGGAAGCGGTTTTGTTGATTGGCCTCACTAAGTTTTCTGATAAGTCGTGCTCTTTCTGTGTCAGCAAGCAGTGCTTTTAACTGTTCAACAATGTTAAATGAATGAGACATAATTTTGAGCTTTATTAACAGGAAACTGTAGGAAACAATTAAGTTAAATAAGAAGAGTTCAATTGTGTTTGGCTTAGTTAAACATGGACGAAAAAACCGTATTCCCCCTTGCCCAATGCCCCTTTCCCCTCCAAAAGCAACAGATAAGCAACAAGTGAGCTACAAAAGTTAAGAGCATGTTTGGTTATGCTTCAGCAAAAGAAAAATTATGAGAAAACTTTATGAGAATCAATGTGTCAAAATATACATATCATCTGAATTTCAAAAAATTATGAGAAAACTATAAGTGAATCAATGTGTTGAAATTTGCATGTTGTGAAAGTTTCATGTGTTACGGGCTAATAAAAAGTAAAAGTGCGCTTGTCAAAAGATATGTATTAAGCAAAAATAGAAAAGTAAAAGCCCGTCCAGACCGCCCTAAAGCAGTACTCCACATTCACAACCGTACCTTACTCAAGAATGAAACAGTAGTAAACAGAAAACAAAGATAACTAGGAGCACAAATCAAAAGAGCTGAATCTCACCTCTTCACTATTCAATGGTTTGGAAAGAAGGTTCTCTGGGGAGCCTTCAGGAGAATCCTCTTCATTAATAAAATCATCACCTGACCGAGATGGAAACGATTCCTCTACACTAACAGGAATTGAAAAGGCCCTCCACTGCTTAAGGTGCTTATGGCACATCTTAAGAGAAGATTCAGGATAATATGATGTACTCTGATTGAGCATTTGAGAAATAGAGGTCATAGTATGTGAAGTTCTCTTATTAAACTCCCAATGCGACGTTCTTGCTTTTGATGGGAGCTGGAACACTTGCTTGTCAAGACAACATCTGCATTTTTTTTTTCAAACAGCAGGATACAGTAAAGATTTTGATACAAAATATTCACCGAACAAATAATATTCACATGACCTTATTTACCTAAACACATTATCCTTGTCATACTGAGCAATGAAACCAGACCTCGTTACTAAGTTTTTTTTAGATGAACCAGGCAATTCACCACCTAAAGGAAATTAACCATAGCATCCTTGTCGTTAGTGAAGTGTCCACATGGATTATCTAATGCCATCCTGTCCCTATGTAGTATAATCATTTTTAGTTGCAATTTAAAACTACAAAGGACACACAATAATTTCTAAACAATTAGGACCTTACGCGAGAGTTTAGTCCCATCATGGACATCTTTTAAGTACCGAAAGAACCAACATAATATTAAATAAAATATACTCCTTTGACTTCTTCGAATGCATGTGCATCATGTATACCTTGCAATGCCCATCTCCATTGAACAGCTACACCTGTCACAGAACTTAGGATTAGGAGACTCATTTCCACTGACTCGTAACTATTGATAGTCGGCAACGAGAATGCAGAACCACCTTATATGGTTCTCATAACAACAGTCATACATGTATACCAATGTCTGAAGATTTTTACTACTAGCTGCATTTGCAACAATATTTATGTATTGACGGGACCAACTATAAAAGAACACTTGAGGATAGAGGTGGTATGTCACTTGATGTACGATGCCCAAACTCATGTGTGAAAAGTAACATTTCTCCCAGTTCCATTGGAAAACACTATATGATTTGAGAATGCACTACCGAATCTTCAGAGTTAAGAAACGTAGGAGACCAGAGAGCTTTTACACCTCAAGGGTCAATGACTCTATTAACTTTATGATAATCTAGTGCAAATCCAAGTAAAGTTTGCCCACGAGGAGTGTAAGTTGTCATAGGTTGAAAATCAACTCTTCTCCAAGAATTCAAATGCACAGTGCCGGAAGAAGATAATGGGAAAGGATATCGACCTCTGTTTTCCCATTTAATTCACCTTCGCCTAAATCAACCATGTACCTAGAAGAATCGTGTCGGAACAAGTCAATAACACTCCGAGAAATATTGGATCTCACTCCAAGTAACACGGGCCGTGGGTTTCTTGCACTGTGATTTATTTGCTCGACCACAAGTAAAGTACTTTTTCGCAAACCTTGACTACTACGCTTCCACACTTACTCACTGGAGACAATAATTTCCACGGAGAGAAAAACCCAGCAACGCTTTTTTCCGAAGCAGCCCACTACCATGGAAATCAAATGATCACATGCACGTTATCTCGCAGCTTTCCTTCTCCATTTGGAGATACCCACTACCTAAGAAGCTGAATCAATATAAAATTTTAATTCTTTTGCACCGGTCAGGCATTTTGTCAAACATGAGATGCCACCTGCTTGAAAATCAAGAAATGTATAGCCCCCGGGGATGTAGAGTGAAGCTACTGACAAACACTGCGCACTCGATCTTAATTGAATGCGCTAACATTAATGTGCAGGGATTTTTAAGTCTTAAACATTTACCGAGAATTCGCCTTCCAGTCCAGCGCTTCGACTCTCGGCTCACGCAGAAGAACTTCTCTGTCGAACTGAAGCTTCTCGACGGACAATTCTCGTGTGTGGCAGAAATATGTCGGAACTGTGAGCGAAATCCATCTGTCCGGCCGGTGTCCGGCCACGTGGCAATTAGGATTTTTGCAGTGGGGGAACTCGATTCCGCACGTGACGCAAATTGTTTTTGTGACGAAGCAAAATAGTTTCAATGGTCAAGTCGCCGGAGTAACTTAAATGATAACATAACTCTGCTAGTGTTCGACCAAAAAAAAAACCTTAAATGATTGGCTTCTAAAAGTTATGGAATTGAAAAATCTAGAGCTAGAAATTCAAATTCAAAAATCCCTCTTAAGAATAGGGTAGTTCCGCAAGCAATGGGACTAGAATTGTCCATATAAAGTTTAAGAATTACATTAAATAATGAGTATAAATTTGAAGTCTACTGATGTCATTAAACTCATTATAGGTTCATATTCTCTAGCAATTAGGCTCCGTTTTCTTTCATCTCGGAAACTTTTTTTTTTATAATTAAAGCATCCGATCCAGCTTGCCTGCACCTCGACTATTTTTCGAAAAAGACTAGCACAATAATCCACCGCCATGGCTTCTCACATAAATCATAGGTGATTATTTAGTGAATCGGATCTGAAACCAGTGCGCTTAACCACATAATTTCAAGTGCACTCTAACCAACTAAGCTACCCATGAGTGGATATCCGAAAACATTTTATAACTAGAAAATTTAAGAAATTCCTTTTCGGTATTTGCTGTTTTCAAAAATTATTTTGGGGACTAATTTTATGGTCACAAGCGCATTCGCTGGAATTGAATTTACAAGAATTAAAAGGGACTCCAAAAGAAAGGCTGAGAAGTTTAAAGTTAGACTGATAACCAAAGATTTCACTCAAAAGGAATAAGTACATTGTAAAGTAAATTGTCCTCCAATCTCTTCTAAAATTCTTTCATACTGATTTTGCCATCAATAGCTCATTATGATATAGAGTTTTACCAGATAGATGTTAAAATTTATTTTCTTAATTGAGACATTGATGAGAAAGTTCATATGATGTGACCCGAATGTTTTCCGGCAGATAATTCGGGTAAACTTGTGTATAAACTTAAAAGCCTATGTATGGCCTCAACTAAGCTTTTAGAAAATGATACTTGAAATTTTATAATGTTGTTACTTTATTCGGTTATGTCGAGAACAAAGTAAATCAATGTACTTATTGCAAGGTCAGTGGAAAGAAATTTATTTTCCTTATGCTTTATGTAGACGATATCTTGCTTAAGAGTAATTGTCTTATATTGCTGCATGAGACGAAGCATGTGTTGTAAAAACATTTTGACATAATTGGCCTTTTTTTTTTTTGGTAGAGAGTAGAATTTCATCATAGGTATTGAGATCTATAAAAATTGTTCTTGCTGTGTTTTGGGTTTATAGGAGAGTACATATGTTGACCGTAATTTGAAAAGATTAGTAAGTATGCAGTATTGCTAAGTCAGAAATTGCTTCTATCTGTCAGAGGCCCGACCTTAATCTGCACTCTGCTACCAACCTTGTTGGGGCCTCGATCTTAAATCATGCTCCAATCACGTTTCTGTTTTAATCTTTTATTACATATAATAGGACGCATGCAAGAGACTGGACAAAAAGTACGAGTGCATGCAGGAAGAAAAAGGGCAATCATGACGCCTGAAGGGTATGGCCTTAACAGGGGTGCGCTAACCTAATGGAACACTCAACTCTCAAGCAATGGACACAGAAAAGACTGAGTTTAAAAACACACATACACACGTACATACATATATGAATTAATAGGTTCTTTATATAAGTTTGAAGACTTATGGGAAAATTTATGAGACATGGAAACTACCCCCAACCTAACGGTATGTTCGACGCGTCTCATCTTCACCACGACTTCAAGACTATATCCGACGTAGCACCTAAGTATCTAAAAGGGGGCCACAAACAAAAGTGAGCTGAAGCTCAATAAGTACAAATCTAACTCAACGGCTAAACCATTTTGTATCCTTTAGACCATCAGAATTCCATAAACAAGCACCAAGGTTCATAATGAAAATTACCATAAGAATTACTCCAAGAAGGCTACAGACATCCAGATAACAGATGAAACTCTTCTATTCGTCGGCTCGAAGTCACCACATTGTCGTCAAATTTCACATACAAGGCACTTCGGCACCTCTCTCACCCAAACCGAGCTCTTCCTCCCTAGGCCAAACTTTGACAGTTGCCTCATTTGATGGCCCCATCTTCGATATTACAACTTCAACTCTCAAGAACATCGTTCATAGCAAAAATGAGAACATTTAAGGCAATCGATCTTGCTCCCGTCCATAACCGAAACTCCTCTCGTTCGACCACCACCAAACCACCACTCAATCCTGTATCTGACACACACCCTAGATAACCATGACCTAAGGATGCCAAATCAAACAACGATTCCGACGTGCAACCTTGTTCCTCAATTTCTGGGTCGAACACTCATATTCAGTGCAACTTCAATTCCCTTCGTCCCAAAACAAACGAAGCAACCAATCCTTATATCGTGCTCGTTTATCACTCAAGAACACTATAAAAGTTAAGGATGCGTTTCGTGGTCCAGATTTGGGCCCAGATAGGATAAAAAATTATTATATCCGATGTTTGGCGATGTCGTTTGGACCGGATAAATCCGGATATACCCTGATAAAATACCGTATAAGAAATCTGGAGAGGGGTAGGATACACCTGGATTGGATAAAAAATAACAAACCCTATTCACTGCGGAAGTATGTCACCACCAAGAGATCTGGTCCGCAACTTCTCAGCTGCTCCTCTAGGGTTTCCTCTGCGGAAGTCTCCTGCAGCGCGTCCATGGCGGCGGCGGCGCCAGCTCCTCCGCCATCCACAACAATCGTCAGCCCAAGTCCGCCCTGCGTGCGGCGATGCCGGCTAGATCGGCAAGTCCGATGGGCGCGAGCTGATTATCAATGTCGCCGAGAAATCCGCACTAGTAGTCGCTTTTCTTGGCGGCGGAGGTCCCCATTCACGGAGGTCCCCTATAGCGCGTCCTTGACGGCGGCGGCGTCGAGGAGCTTGAAGAAGACAAAGGCAAAGCTGCGGGAGACGTACGAGGTGGTGTCAAGCGTGCCGTACTTGCCGAATGCGTGCATCTGATTCGCGTTGGTGACGTCGGAGGACAAATTGCCGATCCAGAGGTTGTTCGAGGGCGGAGTCTCGTGATCATCCCTCGATTCCTTGGTGGCCCTGTGGTGGGAGGGCCTGAGGGACTTGCTCAGAGGCAGCATTATCGAAGTGGAGAAAACTCTGGAGGAGCGGCGGAGAGATTGTGGACCAGACAAAGTGTGAATATCCTATACTATCCGGATATCTACCAAATATATGATGGGATTTTACAAAATCCAAAAGACAATCCTAAGGATTTCTAATCCAACCTTATCTTATCCCATCCAGGCCCAAATTCGGACCATCAAACGTAACTTAAAAACATATGTCTTGTTACATAAAAAGTATAGTTAACTATAAAATTAAGACATACGTGGGTTCATTAAAACCATAAGGATATTCTCTAGTGTCACATTCGGTTTTGTGACACATAAAGTAAGAGAATATTATCTGACACGAATGATAACACATAAAGTTTCTCTATTATTTGAGGTGTTATCCGTTTGGCCCATTTACCATGTGACATTCTAAATTTCGATCATATTTCGAAACTTATGAATGAATGAATGCATATCGATGTATTTATGTTAAATCTCACTCAGAATCGATATATCTTAAGTCGACTAACCAAAGGAGAATGGCTAACTAGGATTTAAGTACGTTGACTAAAGAACGCGACCATGGATTGATACTTTGACCATAAGGATTATCGAGAGAATATTTTGAGCCATTAAAAGTCCGACCTAAGAATGGTCTTAGGATGATTTTCTAGCATTATGCAATTGGTTTACGGGTGATTCCGTATGACCATAGTATGATTTTCAAATTAGCCTAGACCGATTCCTAACGATCGCGTACTTCGGAACTAGTGATTGACCCTCATAATCATATGACAACCAAGGTCACCATGGCTCGAATAACTCTTAAACGTGAGTAATCATGGTTCGATACGCGTAACTCCTAAGAGTCACCCATTAGTTTAAGATACACTGGAATGTCAATTGACCGAATTTGGCCATGAACTGGATTTTGAGATTAGATGCCGGGCATTCAAGGATTCTAATAGTAATAAATTGGACATCGCCTTATCAAGAATGATTAAGATTATTGTTCGCCCCATATGAATTGGAAAAGTAAAATTTTAGATCGCAAAGTGAAAATTACCTTTTTACCCCTATGTTAACACTCATTCCTCTAAGAGTTGTCAAGGGCAAGATGGTCTCTTGTCTATCCCCATACTTGGCCAAAAATGTGAGGTCAACCTTGTCCATTAGCTTCTTGATTTATTGAAGACGAAAAGACAAGAGAGAAGACAAAGTCAAACCCCACTATCAACCCTCATTATTCACTCTTACACATGTCTTTCACTCTTACACCATGTCATTCATGCAACCATCCCACTCATAACTCCTCTCTTGCATTTGAAATAAGGATAACACTTCTCTCGCTCCCTCCCACTTCATCACTTGCCCGAACTCCATTTCCTCTCACTCTCTCTCTCATTTTCTTTCCTCTCAAGCTCTCTCTTTCTCTCTCTCTCTCCCTCTCTCTCTCAGTTTTGCTCCAAGGAAGCCGACACACCACTCATCCTCTTACCGAACCACCGTCCCTCTGTCGCCGTTGAACCGCCACTGAACCCGACTTGACTGTGAGCTCTAGGAGGGCTGTCTTGGGAGATTTCTTAGCTTAGCTTGTGGAGGCCGAGCCCTTGTCACCGACGAGTTTCGAGCCGTGACTTGTGCCGCTCTTTTCGAGGAGTTCCTTAGCTCATTAGTAGCTTGTAGATTGAAGGGGGTGTATCTACATGATGGGAGAGATTGTAAAATAGGAGGGAGCGAGAAGGAAAAAAGAGAGTGAGAACCTGAAATAGAATGAAAAGGCTGTTGAAACAGGAGTTTCTTCCACTCGATTATAAGCAGATAATGTTCCAGCAATACCAATGTTGCTAGTAGGGCAACCGGACTGCACATGAGTATACGATGGAGTTTGTGGGATTGGCGGAGTGGAATAATCTGGTAGAAATAGAGAAGTCTGTGGCCACACCCACAATCGTTGCTTCGTTGGATTGCAGGTACCTGAACGGGTTGAGGGAAGCCGATGGCCCGATGATGGGCGATTTTGAAGTTGAAGGAGAAGAGAGGTATGGGCCTTTGAGTTCAAAACTATTATCTTGAGCCTTATCTGAGCCATTGGAGAACGAGGCCGATCGGATAAGAGTGCAATCAGGCAGCTGCACAATAGGAACACTTCACGTTGAGAATCTTAGTCTTTATATGGAGAAGAATGAGGAAAAAGTTCTCAATGATGCAGATATTGGTGGAGATCTTGCGAAATTTGTGCATGAAGTGTATGAGCCTTGTGGTTGTGTGCAGAAAAAAGTGGTGCTCAGAGGCATCGCTCAACTCTCATTGTCGGAAATTTTAATATCTGGCACACTATCACCAACGAACTCCTTCTCAAGTGAGCTGGGGGTTCAATTTGGCACTTGTCTGGAGCCTCCACATGTGATCAATGTCAAATCACAGGACACACTTGGAAAAACTTTGGAGGAAATTATTAGTATTGTCCCAGGTGGATCTCGTGTTCTTCCCAAGTTACAAGCTGAGGAAAAAAAATTATGTATTTGATGGCATGTAACAGGTCAATGGTCATGTCTAAGTGCACGGAAGACCCTATCTGTGGATCCGAGGGTACGAGATGATATGGAGTACGAACGAAATAAAGGCCGAAGCAACGAAGGAAGGGTTATGTGGGATTCACAGGAATTGTACATATGTCACAATGGGATTGGGTATAGGGATATGAAGATGATGTATTACTTGATTCGTTGGAGAGGCCGTCGAAGCATATTTCGTAATCTTGGAGATGAGATTGAATTTGAAGAGATTGAAGTCAACGAAAACGAACCATATTAAAGAACGAATCTTTTTTCTAGCAAGGAAGAATGATGTGAAAAAGATTGCGATCTACAAATGATGCAAATAAAGTTGCAATTTATGTAATATTATTTACGTGATATTGCGTAATATTAGGTAATCTTTATCTTTAGATAATTTTATATTTAAATGGTATTTTCATAATATTTCGTTTCTTTTTACAATTAGGTTTGACATCGTATAAAAAGATGTCTTAGGGTTTCTCGTGAGGAGATTATTCAAACTTTCACATTATTTATACATAATTTTTTAGATTTCTCTCTTAAACAAGGATTTGCTTGTTATCTTCGCTGAACGTTGCGTCACAAATTCTATAAATACAGCTTCAGTGCCTCCTCTAATCCTAATACATGAATAGCCTCACATAAAGAGTTATCTCAAGAAGCGGTCCGTGAAGTGCAGCCTTATTGAAGCTAGTGATTCAGGGGGATTATAGACGAGAAGCTCTTGAGTGTAAATTCATTGACATTCCGCATATAAAACGATGGATCCCAAACAAAGTGCCTAAATTCCTTTACTTTGTAATGGTAATTCATGTATCTAATTGTGGGGATCTTAGGGCGCTGCATAAGGTTATTATTAATCGCAGATTACAACGCCAGTATGATGTTTAATAACCGGAGCAGACAATTATTAAGGAGAACACTTCAAACTAAGCATCATAAATTGAAATACAATAGATATGTCTATCCCACGATAATCGCGAAAGGCATAATCTATGCACATCATAACGGATGGATGCATTTAATGCTTAGTCACGCGAAATGAGGAATTCGAGAATTGAACAATGAACGGAATGACCCGATGAATAGAGCCTTAATGCGGCTCGAACCCTTCATGCTGTTTCCAACCTCCCTTATGGAGCTGCCTAACAATAAAATCCTGAATTTTGCAGATCGGAGCTCGACAACTAATAGCGTCAGGGTTCCTAGGATCTTCCCAAATCTTAACTTCGGATAACCTGCGGGATGCAAAAATGATGACAAACTTAAAAATAACATACCGTAATCATCACCGATCAGCTCGAGAAAGCCTGTGTCGATTGGACACAAAAAAGCTTAATAGGAAAGTCAATTATCTAGGCGCCCGTGTGGAGGAACCGGTCAAATGAAACCTAGAGATCTTTCGGGGAATTGGTTGCGCATCGGATGGGTTAGCATCCCACAACACCCTTTCTGCACCGTAACCTAAAGTCCTAAAATCACTTAAATCGTTTTATTTCCTACGTATCCATGACTCCATGACGGTGCTGTTTCGGGATTACGAAATGTCGCCAGAAACATTTATTCAACGTCGTTTTTTTTTTTTTTTTTTTTATATATCAACGAGACCACTTTCCTGTGTGTGGCGGCGGTGATTACGTTCGTATCCGGAAGATGGGAAAACACATTAAGAAAAATGACACGGCAACAACCGCATGGAGCGTCGCACGCATAACTGGGTGATTCGGATACGGTGGAGAAAATGACACGGCACAGCAGCGATGATTACCTTCGGCACGACATGACTAGAAAGCGAGAAAGAAAGCTTCAATGGATCCAACGTCTAACCCATAATAGCAACCATAGCGTTTTGTTGGGTGGGGGGAGGCTAAGGTGGAGTAACCAACCATGGTTAAGCACTCCCAAGTTGACTGAAGAAGAAGAAGAAAATTAAGGGAAGTTTCTCAGGATGTGCTGTTCCATGATAAATGACTTGAAAGATCTGAAAGTGAAAGGGAAAAGAGGACTTTCGTGAGTTTCAATTGTAGAGTTCCCACTTGGAGGGTAGAATGTTTGGCCCTTCTCTTTTCGGTTCCCATCCACATCCCACGTACCTTCACTTTTTTCATGTTATAATAATTTGATACATAGGGTGATTTTGTTTCAGGTAACTTATTTTCAGGAAAAGTGTTTTCCGGACTTTTCTCCGTTTGGCTCACGAAAAATGATTTGATTAACGGAAATTGCTTTCCTGTCAACAAAGATTTTATTCATTAAAATAGAAAAATGAATTCTCCAAAATAAAAAAGTGAAAATAATTTCTCAAATTTGAGTCTCTTACTTTCTTTAAAAACGGGGTTGGGGCCGATCCCGGGGCTGAGGCTGATGACATGGGTCGAGGTCGGAACAGGGCCGCAGCTGAGACCGGGGCTAGAGATGGGAGTCGGGTCCGTGGCTGGAGATTGGCACTGACGATTGGGGCCGGGGCTGGGAGTTGGGTTTAGGGCAGCCGGGGTCCGGACAGGGACTGGGGCCGGGGCTGAGGCCAGGGCTGGGAAGTGAACCGTGGCTGGGGCTAGAGATCGTGGCCGGGACTGGGGCTGGGAAGGGAGCTGGGGCCTGGCTAGGGTCGTGATTGGGGTCGAAGATCGGGGTAGGGACCGGGACGGGAGCCGGGATTGGGACCGGGGGACGGGGATGGGGCCGAGGCGAAAGAGATCAAGGACAGGGCAGCGGACCTGGGCAGGGGCTGAAAATCGGGGTTGGGGAGCGTGCCAGGGCCGGTGACAGGGGTCGAGGCCGACAACCGAGGTCGAGACCTGGGCCGAGACAGGGGCCGACGTTGGGGTCGAGGATGGGGACCGGGGCTGACAACCGGGGCAGGGGACTGGGGATCGGGACTAGGGCAGGGGATTGAGACTAGGACTAGGATCAGGATCGAGGACCGAGACCAGGGTCGGAGACCGGCGATCGGGGTCGGGGATGAGGATCGAGACCAAGGCTATGAATCATGATCAGGCGAGGTCGGGGTCTGGGACTGGGGATCAGGACCGAGGGCCGGGGCCGAGGATCGGGACCAGGGCCAAGACCATCGACTGGGGTTAGTTTACGTTAGTTCTCTCGACCCTCTGCCTCTTCTCAGTTTCAAGGACAATCTTATTGATGAGATTGGAATCGTTTTCCTAATGAGAACTAAATACCGAAAAAATATTTTCGGTAACATATTACCAAACAAAGGAAACTAAATCGTTTTCCGAGAAAGTGGTTTTCGAAAAATTCCAGAAAACGAATTCTCGAAATTCAATTTCCTTGAAACAAAAACACCCATAGATTGGTTTAGAAAAGAAAGAGAAAAAGGAAAGAAAAATGTTTTGTAAGAGAGTTGAGGGACACGTGGAGGTGAAAGACAGCTTTGGCCTTGCCTCTTACGCAATTTGCAATCGTAAAAATGATCTGAATTATGTCGATTGAGATATTTTATCTTTTCCTTGCAAATTTCTTTCTCTTTTTCAACAAAACAATGTATTCTATGTTAGCGCACCTTCGACCGCCTCAAAAAAAAAAAAAAAAATGTTAGTGCACACACGAAGTCTCCCAAAAAAAACTTTTCTCTCTCTGTCCTCCTCCTCCTCTCCCATCTATCTCTCTGCTTCTTTGTCTATCATCTTCAAGATTTCGACTTGGATTTCGAGCGGATTCCAGTGATGAACAAACAAAGATCTTTCCTGAGAGAGTTCGAGCCTTTTTTTTTTTTTTTTTTTATCTTGTCTTTACTTTTCTCTCCCACTCTGTTTTGGGAGTTTGTGAGTGTGAATAATTTTATGCAGCTGATTTTAAGAGAATATGGAGACTAGTTGGGCTACTTCTCCTGTCGACGGCTTCTGATGAGGATGTTCGTAACGTGGTTCCATGAACTCTCCAAAATTAGGCCGCTCTCCTCTTTCAGTTTAGATTTATGTCTAGATTTAGAGATTTTACTCTCCCGCACTCTGGAAATTTCTTACGGATCAAATTATTGCTTGGCGATATGACGGGGACGTCAAATCTAGACGCTCATCACTGATTCTGGTTATCGGCTGCTACTCTTTTATGGTGGTAGATCTATTATTGAAAGATCAGAGTCTGGTTCTAGCTACAAAGCATGCTTTTCTATTTTTATTTTTATTTTTATCTTTAGTTGTCTGGAAGTTGTTATGCTTGAAATTAGGGGTGTAATCGAGCCGGGTCTCCCGAAATGAAACAATACCAACCTCAACCCGGCCCAAATTTTCAGGCTGAGTTGGGTTGGATTCTTTTTTTCTTGTTTTTGGAATTAAAATCACTTGACAATCCCTACGAATAAAAGAATATAAAAAATAAAAAAATTTAAAAGAAAACATTGGTGCAAAAAATAGCCGGAACCGGGCTGGCCCAACCCGGCCCGATGAACAATACCAAGCGACGGCCCGAAAGGCCCGAAAATTAGGTGACTTTTCGTGTCGGGTCGGGCCGGCGCGGACATTTTTGACACCCTACTTGAAAGCATTCCAGGTACATATTGGTTATTTTCCCAATTAATGTATGGAATCTTTTTTATTGACCCGAAAGAAACACAAAATAATGTATGCGAATCCAGATATGCTTTCAGTGTTCGTCTCCCCCTCATTCTAAACAACCACCTAACTTCTCTTCTTCACATTTTCTTTCTTCACTTTCGTTGTTCTTTTCACCTCATCGTCCTCATCCACCCAAAAATCTTAAAAAGAAAAAGAAAAAGATAGAGCACCAACAAATTGAAACATTAATTTTTTTTTTAAAAAAAAAAAATTCAAGGGCATGATTGGAATGACCTAACTACAAATTGCGCCTATGCTGAAAGCTTTCGCTGTATTTATTTGGCCAACCAAAAATTGAACTCATTCAATTGCACAACTTTTGCACTTATAGGGATTGAGCAATTAAAGAAGACAATATGTGCGCGCGTCTGTGACCACTCCGTCGAGCATAACAATTTCAACCAAGCTAAATACATGATAGGTCCACTTAACAAAAAGGAAAAAAAGAAAAAAAAAAAAAAGGTATAGTAGGCAATACTAATGCAAATGGTTTATATAGGCTTAATTTCCTAAAAAAAACCTTTAACTTCAGTTCGATTTCAATTTTTCCCCCAACTTATTTTGTCTTAAAAAAAAATAGCAACTTTTTGTGATAGTCTCAAATCTGCCCAACATCCAAAATCATCACTATTTCTTCAAAATTATCAACAATAGGAGTCCTCGCTCCACACGAAGGTGAGAATACTCGCGAAGACGAAGATTCTGATAATTAACCTATAATTAGCTCTATGGTTGATAATTTTGAAAAAAAAAAAACTCATGGCAATAATTGGATGCAGGATAAATTTGAGATTGTAGTGAAAGTTTGTGATTTTTTTTTTTTGCGATAAAAAAGTTTGGAACAGAATTAGAATCAATATTAAGCCGAACATTGTTTTAGGGAATTAAGCACATATGTATATATGTAAAGCAAGCCGGGCCATTGATGAACTAAATTGGATCTGTCGGTGGTACGGGGCTATAGATCTGTTTCGCGTCATCGTCAATTTGACTTGTACATCATTTCCTTTTCTGAGATTTGACATGACACATATCCACCAAAATGCTATTTCTTCCATGTTCGATTGCCTAGTCAAATTACCAACAACGATTATTCATCTAAAGAGCCCCAATTATGTCATCACAATTCCACGTGGATCACAGTGATTGGATTGCGCAAATAGCATCGCCAATTCAGACTTCGACTCTACGAGACGTCGACCCTCGAGAATTCCTAGGGCAAAGGAGTAATTTCAATTTTCCCTAAGAGGTTTTTATTTTTAGTTTTATTTTTTATTTTTAAAATTTTGAATTTATTGATGACCCTGTCCGCCATCTAGGTGTTTACCTGACCTCGGAGGCCGCCTTGGAATATGATATGTTTCGAGTCCAGCTATAATACCAAAGAGAAATAATTACGCAATTGTACTTAACGAAATAATAGCCTATGGAGGAGATGACCAGTACTTAACTCACAAGTGAGATTAATAACTTCATAAATATATATAAATTATTATCAAATTCACTGCTTCAATAATTTGCGATTTATAACATGCTGTTACTCTCACAGTTAGCCAAAAACTATCATTTTGGCAACGCCCAATGCCAAAGAGGTTGATGCCCATGAGGAATTAACAATGATTTCCATTTGTTTCCATATTACTTGAGGTTCTATTTTTCACGCACATGTCCAAATAAATCGATTTTTCAATTTTAATTTTTTTATAAGTATTGAAATCCTAAAATTTATTACGAAAGTGTAATTAAGTTTTAAATTTCAAAAAGTGCAATCAAATCCTAAAACTTGCCAAGTTGATAAAACTAAGTCATTTTATTTGCGCCGTCTAATTTGATAAACGAAAAATGTTAACATATACTAGGGTTTGATTATACGAACTTGACAAATTTAGGACTTAATAGCATTTTTTGAAAGTTTTTTGGATCAATCGTACTTTTGAGACAAGTTTTGAGATTTTTAGTGAACTAATATCTTTTGCTTTTTATTTGCGGTGCAGCCGTTGTCACACGTGTAGGAAATCTCGAGTTTCTTTGTCCTGTGATGATACAAATCATGCAAAAAAAAAAAAAAAAGGAACAACTTATTCAGATTAAGATTGAATTTCAACACAGCATAATCATGACGACTGTTACGACACAACGATGTCCGCTGCTAGCTCTGTCCGATCTTAGCTAAGATTCATGTAAACCAAGCGTCCAGAAAAGATGCTCACAGTATATAACGACTTGGCTAGATTCATGTAATCCAATACAGACGCGAGGGATTATGGTGGTTGATTGTACTTATGAATCAAGTCACAAGTTTTCTTCCAAGCGAGCTCAATATAGCGTGGCATAAAAATTAATTCTCACAATTGCAATGGGTGCATTGCTGATGCGTGCGTGAGGCAGGCAAATGCGTCTTTGAGTGATTATGGATGGAAAGTGAGAAAGATCAAAGTGTGTGAGTATGAAAATTAAGTGAAAACACTCACCCACGCATGGTCGAATTGATTAAGAGATGCACTATCTCTTGTTAGGTCTTGGTTCAAATCTCATAACTCGCGTTTCGTGATTTAAGTGGGGATCACGGCGGGTGGTTGTTGTGTTAGTCCCTCGAAGAATAATCGAGGGGTGCGCAAGTTGGCTTGGACTTTTCGATCATCAAAACAAAAATTGAGTGAAAAGGTAAATGATGCTTTAAATGCACGTGGTTCAAAGTTAATGCCGAATAAAAAGGATAAGAACCACTAGCCAAGAATTAAAGTTGAGATTCTAGATAGAAGCTCATTACCGAGGTTTAAAAGATAACCACCAACCAAGGTTAAAAAGATTTTGGTTCACCACTAATGAAACATCCAATTTTCAAGGCTAAAGAAATCGATACAAAGCAAATTCATCTCAAAAGAGTAGTCCACATTCATTCATGAGATCTGATGTATATCTTTACAATGGAGGTTTCACCTTATTATATAGAGGGATAAGATAAAGCAAATAGAAAATTGCAATAAAATAAAATCAATTTCGTTCACTAGCCTTATATAGCTACTAACAACATTAAAAGATATGCTAAATGCAAAGGAAAAAACTCCAATTAGCCTATCATTGATCTTTCTTTGATTTGGCATCAAATCAGCAGCTAATTAAGCGTCCGAGAAGAATATATCCTTGGAATCACCAATCAATTTGCCAATCAATCAATCTGGTGAATCGCCATGAAATCATCAATCAATCTGCTAATCAATCTTATTTGTAAGGGAAATAATCGAATCTTTAGAATCGACAATCGTAGTCAATAGTCTTCATGACGAAATGTGAATCATTGGTGACATAATCAGATGCTCCACATCATTCTCCCTAGGTTATGAAAAGATTTGTCCTCAAATCTTATTGTGGCTTTATCACCAAGATTGGAAGTTGAAAAATTTGCAACAACAATTCTTATCAAAGAAACTTGATTCTGAAAGAACTCCAGGATGGCCTCTCCAACGAACTAGGCAATGCATCAGCTTTATACAAACAGGTATATGCAATGCGTGCTGAGAAGTTGAAAATACGTCAAATGTATTTTGAGACTTAATAGCCACTTTTGGAGACAATGCTTCTGGGCATACAAAATAAAAGTGGTATGCAATGTCTTAGGCGGCCATGATCATTCCCTCGTCTTCTATTACCTCGTATTTGCCTCAAAACAAGGCGTTAAAGTTTTACTATCTGCAGTAGTGTAGTTACTTGTTGATACCTGGATGGCCGACTGGTGTTCTTCTTCAACGGGTTCGACGAACTCATTTTCCTCTTGGGATTTGGGCTCTTCGTTGTAACACAACCTCACTATGCTTTGCAAATTCGAAATTATTGTGGTCTGAATCTTGCTGGGCCACTTGAAGTTTCAAGTTAATTTCCTCATTTTCTTCTATGGGGATAGCTTTCTGGTTAGGACATTATGCTTGTAGATGTCCAAAGCCGTAACATTTGAGGCATTCGCTTTTTTCACCATTTGATTCTTGTTTGACCTCTTCAATAAAATCAAGAGACTTTTCTTTTTCTTTGTCCTATTTGGAAGTATTCGCAGCCTTGTTAGAAAAGGTATCTTCAAAGAAGGACATACCTTTGGTGGAAGGCTTAGTCGAATATCTCTTGCCATCCTTTGATTGTTTCTTTAGGAGAGTGAGGACTCGATCCATTTATTGGCAGAGTTTCTTCATAGCATTCCCTCCCTTTTGCCGTGAAATTGCTCCAAAGCTAAGGATCTTCGAACCATATAAACCATTTTTTTTTCTTTTTGACAAGAAATTGATAACAGAAGGTGTCACTCAAAATGAGTTCAACCTAGAGCTTTAATACCAATTTGATGTGTATATGAGGTGGGCGCATGCATTTTGAGTGATTATGAGTGGAAAGTAAGAATAGATGTGAGGATGCAAATTGAGTGAAATGGTCAATGTAGGATATGCTACGATCTAATCAAGGCCCACAAGAAGCGGTACCAACCAAGAGTCAAAATCAAAATTCGGGATAGAAGCTCACTATCGAGGTTTAAAAGATAACCTCCTACCAAGGCTAAACATTTTTTGTTCACCACCGAGAAAGAATCCAATTTTCAAGACTAAAGAAATCGATACAAAGCAAATTCAACTCAAAAGAGGAATTCTCACTCATTCATTATTTGATGTCTACTTTTATAATGGAGATTTCACCTCATTATGTAGAAGTATAAGACAAAGCAAATAGAAAAAGGAAATAAAAGAAAATCAATCTCATCCGTCAACCTCATATAGCTAATAACAAGCTTAAAAAATATGCTAATTGCAAAAGAAATAACTCCAAACAGCCTGTCATTGATCTTTCTTTGATTTGGCATCAAATTAGTAACTAATTAGGCATTTGACAAGAGTATGTCCCTTGGAATCAGCAATCAAATTGTTAATGAATCAATATAGGGAATTGCCGTGAAATTAATCAATCTGCTAAGGGTGCCCATGGCAACACTTCTCTACCAGAAATCAACTTCTAATTAGAAGTTGATTTCTCTACTTCTTCTTAAAAGTAGAATTTGATTTTTCTACTTCTGCTCCAAATTGATTTCTAATCAGAGAAATCTTTTGGTTACGGTTGAAAATTTTTACTTTTAAAATTTTATTAACAAAACTTCAGCAGTGACGGTGATGGTCGGTGGCGACGATGGTTGGAAGGCAGGCGAGTGAGCGGCGGCGGTAGGCAGAGGCGGGTGTGATTCAAGAAGTGATTCTAAAGCCGAAAATTTTAAATTTTTTGCTTCTTAAACTTGGTAAAAAACCTACTAGAAGTTAAAAATCTTAGCATAAATGATTATGGAGTCGAGAAGTCAATTTTCACCAAATGGATTTCTCTGCCAGATTGACTTCTGACAGAGAAATTGAGAAGTAGAAGTGTTATAATGTGGGCCCTAAGCAATCTTATTTGAAAGGGAAATAATCGAATCTTGAGCATCGACAATCCTACTCAATAATCTTTATGACGACATGGGGATCATTAGTGACAAATCCGATGCTCTGCATCATTCTAAGACAACTGTTTGGCCAATGTCCAATAGCAAATTAGCTACCGGGTGGTCATTTGGCCCGGAAGTGGCTGATCCTCTCCACATGGTTCTCCCACGACATGCCCTAACACGTTTCCGACTAATCTCGGTCTTCTAGTTTCGATCCTACGTTGATTTGATTAGCACTTAATCCATAAACGCATTTCCTTATTTTGATATAATGACAGTAGAAAAAAGTTATGAAGGAGGGGTTATGCTATTGACAAATTTTTTTTTTTTGCTTGTGCTGGATATATTCATTCCAAAAATAAATTAAAGTTTCCACCTCATGTCCGTTTGTATTTATTTTTTTTGTCGAAAGAAAGGTCTTCATTCCAATAATAGATTAAATTTTCCACCTCATGTATGTCAGTATTTTTTTTTTCGAAAGAAAGATCTTCATTTCATATCAAAGAGGAATATAGTTGAATCATGTGAGTTTCCAATGTAATTTCATTACCAAAGATGAATTGTTTGGAGGAAAAGGAAAATGAAGGGAAAAATGACACAAAATGGTCAATGAAGTTTATTCCTAAATTTTTAATGTTGTTCTATATAGTCTTGCGCAATGTGGAACCTAAAATTTTGACTTGTTCAATATAATCCTTGAACTTTTGATAAATATTTAATTTAGTCCATGCGCTATACGAAATTTTCAATGTTGTTTAATTTAGTCCTTGAGCTATACTGCACATGAACTACATTGTATTAGAATATTGTTAGAATATTTTATTCATTTTGTATATATCCTAGAATTATTGTTGTTTATTCTCTAGGAATGTTTCCTTATAGATCAATCTTCATTGTATCTATTTATTACGGCGTTATACCTCAATACAATATACAGCTCAAAATTCTAAATCTTTATTTTCTATCATGGTATAAGAGTTAGGGTTTGCTTCTTACCAATCCTTTTTTTTTCTGCTCATCTTCTACATCGCGCCGGCCGCTTCACGTTGTTTTCATCACGCCGACTTTGCGCTTTGACTTTGGTTGATATGGGTGATTCGAGTGATCGGATTGATGTCAAACTCGATGGCTCCAATTATGCTCTCTGGCAGCCATCGGCTATGGCTGCACTTGTTTATCGAGATCTGTTTGAACATGTTGAGGGTGTTTGCATCTGTCTTGCTGAATTCAAGGACGCTAAGCAATCCAAACTCACAGATAATGCGATTAGTCAGCGTAAATCTGACATTCGAAACTAGACTGTTGCTGATCGGAGGGCTTGGGTCATCATATTCGGCTCTCTTTATCACACTCTTTGTCCACAGTTTGCTCACATCACCGGTGCCAAGAATCTATGGGATCAGTTTGCAGACATGTTTACTTAGACTTGCTCTATCCGTGTCTACCAGTTACATCAAGACATTGTTGTCGCTACTTAGGGCGCTCGATAAATCCGTGAGTTTTATAATTATTTGAAGTCGCTTTGGAGTTAGCTCGACATTTTGTCTCCACTTTATGTTCCACATGTTCTAGTTGTGCCATATGTCGGTCTTCTTGACTATAGACTTGGGATCGCCTGTGGCTCTATGATTTTCTTATGAAACTTCGACCTGCTTTTGAGGATGTTTGTAGTCAGATTCTTTATGTGAATCCTCCACCTTCTCTCCTTGATGCTGTCAAGGAGCTTCAATCTGAGAAAACCCGGTTAGTTCTTCTCTCCTTCTGTGGTATCTGATTCCGCAGCCATTCTCGCTACTCCTCCATGGGCTGCTGCTTGATCTATGCCTCCGCTTCATGCTCTAAATCGGGGTTCTCATCATCTGCTTCAACTCAGGTTCTCATCAGGCTGTTCAATATTCTTATTGTCATCGTCGTGGTCATATTGAGTCTTGCTATTTTAAGAAGCGATGCGATAGACTCTTCTAGGATTCCACCTGCTCCAACTTCGATTCAGAATGTTTCTCTCACCTCTCCTTCTGTGGATGAGCAATTTGCTGCTCTTGAGGCTCAGCTAGCCCATTTGAATCAGTTTCAACTTGGCTCTCAATTGTCCAGTTCGGGCCCTTCAATTGTTGTCACTCCTGCTGATTCTTCTCTTACTGGTTCTTCTGCAGTTGTTGGTCCCTCCTTGGGTGGTTCTTTTACTACTTGAATTCTTGACTTAGGAGCTGCTAGACACATGTCTACTTCTGCTTCTTGTCTCACTGAGCTTTCTGAGCTCAAGTTTCCAACGTGGTTCTTTACGGTAGATGGTTCTCCTATTTTGGCTACCCGACAAGGAACTCTTGTTTGTCCTCGGAATTTTTGTGTTTCTGGTGTGTTGCATGTCCCTTCTCTGGTGCTTAATTTATTGTCTTTTGGCCAACTTACTGATGCCGGTTGTATTGTGAGTTTTACTGACCACTCTTGTTTTGTGCAGGATCGTTCAAGTGGCAGGATGATTGGCAAGGGCAATAGGCATGGTAGAATATACTCTATGCAATCTCTTCACCTTCCATCCACTTACACTTCCTCTTCTTATCCTGTGGTGGTTACCGTGGACCTTGCGCGATGGCATCAGCGTCTCGGGCTTGCTTCCCATTCTCATTTCTCTATTCCTCATCAATGTGGGTTCTTAGTATAGTTTCCTCTAGTGTTCTACCTCCCTGCTCTATTTGTCCTTTAGCAAAGCAGTCTGCTTTACCTTTTCTTACTAGCACTTCTAGTTCTACCAGCATTTTTTATCTTGTTCATTCTGATGTATGGGGCCCCGCTCCTATTCTATCCAAGAGTGGTTTCAAATTTTATGTTTCGTTTATTGACGATTATTATCGCTATACTTGGATCTATTTTATGCGTCAGCGTAGTGATTTTCTTACTTTTTATCAGACTTTTACTGCCATGATATCTACACAATTTCATAAGAAAATTAAGGCCTTTCGCTCTGATTCTGGGGGGAATACCTCTTCGGTGCTTTTCGTTCTCTCTTATCTAATGATAGGACATTGGCGCACCTCTCTTGTCCTGGTGTCCCAGCTCAAAATGAGATTGCTGGACGTAAGCATCAACATATTCTTGAAACTGCTCATGCTCTTTTATTTTCTACTTCGGTTTCTACTGAGTTATGGGTTGAAGTTCTTCTCACTGTAGTTCATCTTATTAATTGCCTTCCTTCACATGTTCTTCATCAGGAACGCCTTTTCAGCGACTTCATCCTCTCTCTCCCTCCTTCTGAACATATCTTCGAGTTTTTGGGTGCACGTGTTTCGTGCTTCTCCCTCCTTCTGAACGTACGAAGTTGATTGATCAATCCATATCATGTGCAATCTTGGGGTATAATACTGAACACAAGGGATATCGTTGTTACGACTCGATTGCTCAGCGTATTTGTATTTCTCGTAATGTCACTTGTCATGAGCATGTTCCTTACTTTTCTGCTACTATTAAGTCTTCAATTTCTAAACCTATTCCTTTCATGTACTTTCTTACTGATCATTATCTTGACCTTTCAGATATCTCTGTTTATTCTCCCTCAGATACCTCTGCTTCTCTTCCTTCAGATATCTCTACCACTCCTTCTCCGTCTGAGTTCCCTCCAGCTTCCCTACCGCCGATGCTTCTGCTCCTCTAAAGTTGCGTCGTAATCCTCCTCGGGATATTCGTCCCCTTGCTTAGTATGTTGCTGCTGCTTCTTTTTTTGCTGCTGTTCATGATGTGCAGGAACCTACTAGCTACCGCGAAGCAATACAGCATGCTGAGTGGCGTCAGGCCATGGTTGAAGAACTTTCTACTTTACAGAGTATTGGTACTTGGAAACTTGTTCCTCTTCCACCTGGTCGATCTTTGGTATCATGTCGCTGGATCTACAGGGTAAAAACTTGTTCAGATGGTAGTATTGATCGTTATAAGGTACGTTTGGTTGCGAGGGTTTCTCACAAGAATATGACATTGATTATGAGGAGATTTTCACTCCGATAGCGAAGATGACTTCTGTTCGTACTCTATTGGCCGTTGCTTTTGTTCGTAATTGGTCTCTCTATCAGCTCGATGTGAAGAATGCTTTTCTTCATGGAGATCTTCATGAAGAAATCTTTATGCAACCACCACTTGATCTTGCTCACGCCCCTAGTCAAGTTTGTCTTCTTCGATGAGCTCTTTATGATCTCAAATAAGCACCGCATGCTTGGTTTGAGAAGTTTACTATTGCTGTACATTTTGTAGGATTTGTTCATAATGAGGCCAATCATGCTATGTTTGTTCATACTTCGTCCTTTGGCTTTACTATTCTTTTTCTTTATGTGGATGACATGGTCATTACCGGCAATGACTCTGATTATATTGTGCATACCAAGAGGCATCATCAACAACATTTTTCCATGAAGGATCTTAGTTCATTACACTATTTTCTTGGGCTTGAGGATGCTCGCAGTTCTCGTGGTATTCTTCTTTCTCAATAGAAGTATACCGCCGATATCATTTTTAGGGTTGTTGTTTTGGATTCCTGTACTGCGCCCACTCCTATTGAGTTGAATCAACAGCTTCGCCCTGATGAGGGGGGACTTCTTCCCGATGCAACTTGTTATCAAAATCTGTTTGGTAGTCTTGTGTAATCTTGCTTATGCGGTTCACATTGTGAGTCAATTTGTTGCTGCCTCTCGATCTACCAATTATGTTGTTGTTTTGCGGATTCAACGATACCTTTGGGGTACTTTGACGCGGTCATTATTTTTACCGTCCTCTTCTCATCTCGAGTTACATGCTTATTCCGATGCTGATTGGGCTTCTAATGTAACTGATCGTCGATTTGTCACGAGTTTCAGCATTTTTCTTGGCGATTCTATCATTTCTTGGCGCAGCAAGAAACAATAGATTGTCTCTCGTTCCTCTATGAGTCTGAATATCGTGCTATGGCTAACACCACTGTTGAGATTGTCTGACTTCGTCGTTTGCTTGCTAACATGGGCATCTCACTCCAAGATCCGCCTCCTTTGTATTGTGACAATAAAAGTTTAATCCATATTGGGGCTAATCCTGTTTTTTATGAGCGCACCAAGCATATTAAAATCGACTTCCATCTTACTCGTCGCCATCTTCAGGCTCGAACCATCTCTCTTCCTTTTATTGGGACTGTGGACCAGTTAGCTGATGTTTTTACGAAGTCTCTTACAGCGCCACGTTTTCAGTATCTCATTTATAAATTTTCGCTGTTTGATCCACCTTGAGTTTGAGGGGGTGTTAGAATATTGTTAGAATATTTTATTAATGATGTACATATCCTAAAATTATTATTGTTTATTCTCTAGGGTTGTTTCCTTATAGACCAATCTTCATTGTATCTATTTATTACGGCGTTATGTCTCAATACAATACACAACTTAAATTTCTAGATCTTTCTTTTTTTATCACATTGGACAAGTAAAAAAAAGAATTAGAGATCCTATTGAACAAATATAAAGTGCAAAGACCGTGTCATAATTTGAAGTAAAGTTTACGTATTATTTATGTATTATCCCACGTGAATATCGCAAGCGGTATGCTTTCTCGAACTCATGACTATGTCAGAACGGCTGAGTTGTTCTCCCACGCAAAAGGATCACGCAATCGATCATACCATACAGGCAGACACTGTGTTTAACGAATCCACCTGACCAGTCAAATCAAACCGAAGCGTCGAGGTCAACGTCAACGGCATGTAAAGCCTCCCCCGCAAGGCAGAATTTACTCCTTGCGATTCAGTCTCATTTCTAGTGCCCCTCCCTCTCTCTCTCTCTCTCTCTCTCTCTCTCTCTCTCTCTGGGTCATCTTTGTGACTTCTTTTTCAAACACCGTGACAGAAACGGCACCAAAGCAATGGATCAATCGAGAAGATGGTCCAGTTATCCAAATG
This sequence comes from Rhodomyrtus tomentosa, assembly GCA_028455895.1. Classification (NCBI taxonomy): domain Eukaryota; kingdom Viridiplantae; phylum Streptophyta; class Magnoliopsida; order Myrtales; family Myrtaceae; genus Rhodomyrtus; species Rhodomyrtus tomentosa. The sequence goes on along the minus strand of JAPCWY010000009.1, from coordinate 26,274,778 downwards.
CCGACAGCAGACAAGAAAAAGAGGGAAAGCTCTCATTTGGTTTCGTAGAAGCGGTCCACGACAAAAGAAGAAGAAGAAGAAGAAGCGCGTGATCATCGCGGCGGGGAGGCTACAGTGTTCAAAGTCAAAGCACAATAAAGTTATACATGCTTTAATGTATGGACCGCCTTGAAAGCCCCTTCGTATAAATTGACTGTCCGGCTTCTTCTTCATGAAATATCAGGTTGCTTTCTCACAACCAGAAGAGAGAGAAGCAACAACAACCCATCATCGCCTTCGCTCCGAGCCATTCAATTCCCATCTCCCTCTCTCGACCAAAGGCCCGGCGATCAGTTCCGGGAATGGAGCATCTTGTGGGGCTCTTGAGAATCCACGTTCACAGAGGGGTGAATCTCGCGATCCGAGATATCCGGAGCAGCGATCCTTACATCGTCATCCGAATGGGCAAACAGGTCAGCTCGTCCCCGATAAATTCGCCGCGTCTTGTTTTGGTCCGCGATGCGTTTCTTGGAGCACCCATCTCATTGCTTCGTGGTTTTTTTTTTCGTTACTCTGATTTGGGACCCGGCATGCTTAGCATCACCCTGCGTTTTTGGGTGATTTTCACTAGTTTCTGGTTCTGCGAGTACCGTATAGGATTGGTCAATTGAATCGACACCGAGGACCATAGTCGGCTCCAGCTTTGCTCTCTAATTCGGATTATCTGATAAAACGTATAGTAGGATTCTGTTTTGATTTCGGCTCGTCTGATCGTTAAGTTTCGATGCGGGTTGCAGAAACTGAAGACTCGGGTGATCAAGCAGAACACGAACCCGGAGTGGAACGACGATCTAACTCTCTCGATCACTGACCCCAGCCTCCCCGTAAAAGTGTTGGTGTACGACAAGGACACGTTCAGCCTGGACGACAAGATGGGGGACGCCGAGTTCCACATCGAGCAGTTCCTGGAAGCCCTGAGAGCGCCGATGGACGGAGTCCCGAGCGGGGCCGTGATCGCCAGAGTGCAGCCCAGCCGGGGCAACTGCCTGGCCGAAGAGAGCTGCATCGTGTGGAGCGAGGGCAAGGTGGTCCAGGACATGGTCCTCCGGCTCCGCAACGTGGAGCGCGGAGAAGTCCAGCTGCAGCTGCAGTGGATTGACGTTCCTGGTTCCAGGGGATTGTAGAAGTGGCCAGGCCTTGCTGTATGTTAATACGGCTCTTTGCTAAATGAAATGAACAGAGGATGGACCTCCTCCGAACTATGGTGATTGAATGAAGTTTCATTTTTGGATTTCTTTTCTTGAGTCATTTCAGTGACTGAAGAGTTCAGTCTGAAGCATTACCCATCTTGGAAAAGGAAAGGTGAGGGCTGAAACAAAGAGAAAATGGCAGAGAAGCAACCAGAGGCTTTCGCATTTTCTATACGTTTGCTTCGAGGGATCAATCCATCGTGTAACAAAACCCACCAGCATTAATCACATGGAGAAACTCTAAAGTATAACTAGAGACAAGTACAAAGTGACCACATTAGGGAAGCAGAATTGAATTGAAAATCAAACCAAATCGAATCGAAATTTTGCGCATTTTTTGGTTAAGGTTTTTGGTTCGGATAATGAAAAAAAAGCCACATTTCTTTTTGTTTGTTCGGATATTATTCATTTGGTTACCTAAACCGAACCTCTTTTTGCTTTGTACCCGCATATTTGGGAGATGATAGAGAGTTCAAACCCCTGAATCCCTCATTTGACATCCTCCCAAACCAAAAAATCCCTAAATCCACTTTGTCGTTTCTCTCAATCGATCCAAGCTAGAGGAAACCCTAGATCAACCAATTGCAGAGAGGTCGGACCCTAGAGGCATAACGATGCCGTCGATCATCCAAGAGGAAAAGCCCCTGCTGGCCCCGAACCCCGACCGCTTCTGAATGTTCCCTATCCATGACCGCAGATCAAGGAGATGTACAAGAAGGCTGAGGCCTCCTTCTAGACTGCCTCCTTCTAGACTGCTGAGGAAGTCGACCTCTCTCGGGACCTCGGCCAAATCCCCTCTTTGTCAATTCAATCTTAACATTTTTTTATAATTTATTAGTTTAATCAGAAATTGGTGACGATGAGATCTAGTCAACATCGGATGTGGTGCCCATGCTGATATGGATAAATTTTAAAATTTTTATTAATTTTTTGGATTTTTTATCAATTTTTTTTTTCAAAGTCTCGACTAAGGCCCTCTTGGACCAAGGGTGGAAAAATAAAACGAAAGGAAAAAAGAATCCAATATGAAAAATAAAAAAAAATAATTTTTTTAAAGTATTGTCGACATCATTGCTGGTCATTTTATATAGGAGAGCTATCATTGAGTAAACCGTTATGTCAGCGATTTCTAATCAAAATTGACTAGAAGTACTAAATTTGCAAATCGTCAAAAGATTTAGGATTAGATTGTTAAATCGTCTAAATGGTTAGGACTAAAAGGATAGAATGAAATGTTTAGGACTAATGTTGCCAAATTGAAAAGGTTTAGAATTGAACTGAAACAAGCGTAGTAAGTTTAATTTTTTTGCTAATTTCTCCAATGTATCCACGCAGTTCATGTCATACATTTTTTTTTTTTTTGTGGGTTCGAATAGTCTACGTCAAAGGTTACAAATGGAAGGAACTCCGTTAGTTCCTTCTTCTCGTTGCAGTCGAGGCGGAGATGTTCTAGAAAACCTTGGTTCTTTGAAGGTATGAAGAAAGGGGATGATGATACACGTCGGGAATGACGTAGTCGCTTACCAAGAAAGGGGATGTTGACGATAGAAAATGATAGTGTTGTGGTTGAATATGCTTTTTCAATGGTACTGGAAGAACTTTCTTATACGAATTCTAGCAGACTTTAGACACTTTCTTTAGTCTCAAATCGTAACAGTGTATGTTATTCACAGACACATCTAAGCTAAGACATCTCATCTGGTTGTCGATCTGCCCAGCTCGCCAGCCCTCCCTTTGACTTCTCAGCGGTTTGATTTACAACTTGATAGTGTCGATCGTCAAACTGAAGCACGACCTCTTTGCCGTTAACCTTGATAATGTGAGGATTGACTCCCCTCGCTTCTTACTCAATCATATACCCACCTGTCCCTGCCAACCGCTTCATTGCATCGTCAACGACTCAAAAGGCAACCTCTGCTGCTCGATTATGCGATTACGGGGCTACCTTGCAGTTGTCTGTCTACGAGTGGCAAAGCGGCTCACCACCGTCAACCCGTTCCCTAGATGGATCTTGTCGCTGGTTATGACTCGATTTGTCTGATCTCGGGTTTCCGGTGTATGTAACCAATTCCCCAGCTTGCGAATGGGAATGGTCGCCGTGGCCTTGAGCCTTGAAAAGCTACAGCTACCTTGAATCAATCAATGAATAAATGACCTTAGATACGGGACTCGCTAACTTCCCCTCTCGAGATGACTTGCAGTGGGTTTTCCTTATTCAAGGGCTGCTCGCCTTTTGAATAGAAGGAAGACGTACAACTTTGAGGTGTTGGCAGGATTAGAATTGGCCGCTCCCTGAACAATATCCCTTGGTGAATGTATGGAAATTCTGCTGCAAGCTCTTGATAGTAGCTACTTTTTTGAAGAAAATATTCCAATTAACTACACAAAATCACACATGTTACAGACTCGTATAAACTCTCACACTCAAAGAATTAACCTCTCAGGTAGCCCAGCCATATGCTCCCAAATCGATGTGTGGTTCAATCTTTTCCTGTCCCTTCCGCTTCCGCTATTATAGAATTAGCAGGATGATATTCAAATTGTTTCATTCCGACTAACCGAACGAGAACTAAATCCTCTAAGATTAGAGTCCATAGTTTGACTTAACCAAAAAACTCTCACTCTCTCTCTTTCTCTCTCACACACACACACATGAAAGGGCGGTGAAAAATTTCTAGATTACTAATAAGGACTGTAGAACCGCAATGAAATGTTTGATTTAAACCATGATTATTTGGCATTGTCCGAAGCTTAAAGCTCAGAGATTTGACAATCCCATCTATGTAGCTCCGTCAAGATGCTGAAGGTCCATAATAATTTGTATATTGTTAGATATACATGTAACCTCGTGCACCAAGCTAGATAAATCTACTATTCCTGAAAACAGATTGTCCCCTTGACTCTTTGTGCCGACAAGTAATAGCTTAAATGACAACTAGGTTTGCTCTTGTATTGTGATCTTGGATTTAATTATTGGAATGTGTTGGAAATATGAGGCATTTTGATGGGTGAGTGAATGAGAAATTGCTTCTCAAAGAACACCCTAGAATTGGAAGTAGTAAGTGAAATTATGATAGTCCCACATTAAAAAGTAGGAAGTCATTGAAGTGATTTATACGTGACTACATTAGTTTTGAGTGGTAACTATTATAACACAAGTACTATGCCTCGCGCGCACACGCAAGGATGCAAATCCCAGACCCCGACGAAGGCCCGACAAGTCGAAACTTGGGCGCACGACCTGCGTATGCATTTAAACTTGGGCGCACGACCTGAATGCAGGACCGGAAAGTGGGCCTCGCAACAAACTCATTTTTGCGTTCTATTTTAATTTTTTTCAACTCAAGACGTACCGTTCTTAAGATAATTACCTTCTTTGGAATGCTGGGCTTGTCTCTGTCAAACACAGGTTCAGACTTTGTGCTTCTGAAGGCTCATATTTTATTTTAATTTTTTCCAACTCAAGACGTACCGTTCTTAAGTTAATTACTGGCTTTGGAGTGCTGGACCTACCTCTGTCGAACACATGTTCAGACTTTGTGCTTTTGAAGGCTCAGCTTTTGTACTCTACTAACTCAGATTTTGTGCTTCTACCAATTCACTGTTTGTATATTTGAGGCAGTTTGTCCACATTTACTATTGCTATTCGAATTTTAGTATCCTCCATTTTTATAAAACAGATTTTTTATTTTTAACATTGTTTGCCCAACAAAATATAGATGTGAATTGTATTAGAGAAGTCTCACACCGAAAATTAGTATTGTGTGAAGTAGTTAATAAATTCAAGTTAGCTTATAACTCATTCACTTTAAGTTTTTGAGTGAATGATGGTCTAATTAAACCTGGTAATGAGCTAAAATTTGAGTTTCTCTTGATAATTTTCGTGGTTGAAGGTATCGGGCAAATTTTAGATTGTTCGGAGACGTGGACACACCGTTCGGACGGCAAGGATGGCCGAGATGGTCAAATGGTCCCTCTCGCTCTCACGTTTGACCTTCTGTTCAGTGTACACACCACCGTCTTGGCATTACAAAGCAGCCAGTTAGGGCCCCCCAATGCGCGTGGATAACCTACATTCGCCTACCTTGGCGTATACACGAACCATCGCAATTACAACTGAGGTCAAGTTTTCAAAGTCAGATCCAGAACCATTTGACAAGGTGGTCGACCTCTTTGTGCCTTGAATCTTTCAGTATAAAAAGACCAGACCAGGCATGGCAAATGCCATCAGAAAACCGAGCAAATTCCCAGTTTGCGTTCTTTATCATCCGGAAAAAAGAAAGATATCAGAAGCACGAGGTTCATATAGGGTCTAAGGACAAGCGCAGATGAAACATCTTTTGGGACTTTTGAAAATTCACGTCCGCAGAGGAGTTAACCTCGCGATCCGAGATGTCCGAAGCAGTGTTCCTTACGTTGTCATCAGAATGGACAAAGAGGTACATCAGTCATGCCGGCATCCAATCTCTGCCTCTCTTGTTTCAAGTTGTTTAGAGCACGGATTTGCTTTCAGCTGAGCTGACCCAATTACGTTGTTGATGCTTCCTGCAGAAACTGAAAACTCGGGTGGTCAAGAAGAACATGAATCCGGAGTGGAACGACGACCTGACTCTCTCGGTCGCCGACCCTAGCCTGCCCATAAAGTTGATGGTGTACGACAAGAACAAATTCAGCCATGACGACAGGATGGGGGACGCTGAGATCCACATTGTACCCTTTCTTGATGCGTTGAGGATGAGATTGGATGTTGCCCCGAGCGGAACCGTGATCACCAGAGTGAAGCCAGGACAGGACAATTGCCTGGCAGAGGAGAGCTGTATTGTGTGGAGCGACGGCAAAGTGGTGCAGGACATGGTGCTCCAGCTCCGCAACGTGGAGCACGGAGAGGTCGAGCTCCAGCTTGAATGGATAGACATTCCCGGTTCCAGGGGCTTGCAGAAGGGCTAGGTCAGTCAAATTTGATCATTGCGAGTTCAACCCGATGTACAGAAAAAGCTCTGAATGAATTCCGGATCATTCTTCGATTCTTTATTTAACGTATTGGGCATGTAAATGAGACCTTTGAGACGCTTTCAAGTTTCAATGTATCATTTCCAGGTCACTACACCAGTTTGGTGGCAAGTACTGGTATTTTAGTTTCTGTCCATGAAAAGAGGAAAGTAAATGATTCTCTCTCTCTTTGGTAGAGCTTTCTCTACACCCTTCATGTCAATTGTCGGCCGACTTAACGAGTGACAAAGCCTTTGCAGCAAAGCCACAGCTGGAATCGGAGCAAGAGGGAAGTCCTAGACGACTTTTTTCTTCCTGGACTGTAGTAAGTAGATCAAAGAGGTCATTCCGCCTCTTGTCCCCCTGTTCTCAAAGCAGAGATTGTCTTTTGATGAATATAAAGCAGAGACGAGAAATGGAAGTCACTTTCGGCAGTGGTTGAGAGTCGAGATTGCAGATTTAAAGCCCATTTCGGAAGATTTTTTGCTCCAACGAAGCATGTCGTGAATGAAGAAGAAGAGTTCACACCTGAATCCTCCATTCCTCCCTGATACAGCAATCCGCCCCTTTTAGTTACGCAAGCCGAAAAATCGGTTATTTTTGGGTGATGACAAGAATCCGAACCAATGTTCAAATCGAAGCTTCGAAAAATCAAGTCCATATGAACCTTATGGAACGAAGACTCCAAAGATGCGCTTGTTTAACGTATCTCAAGCTCTAAATGATGGGAACTCCAATGGATTTCACATTGGGAATATGAAAGACTTCCGCCACTGGTTCTTTCTCCACGTTGCATTTGAGACGGAGATGTTCTAGAAAAACCATGTTTCCTTCCCTCAACAGGTAGGAATGCAGGTCAAACTGTTTCGGTCAACAGGATCAACTTGACACGGCATAGGAAGATGTAGGGAAATGACATAGTCGCTTACCAAGAAGAAGGGGGTGATGAAACACTGACAGCGACAGAATGCATTCACGACAGATTTCGACGTCTAATCCGGACGTCTGATCTGTTGGGCGAGCCTGGCCTCCCGTGTCTTCGTGCACGGAAAACCGATACCTTTATCGGCAATTAGATCTAAACTTGACAATGTCGACGGTTGGATCTTGTGTCTTGTCAGCAGCCCCGTCGAAAACTTGTCAGGCCGTCAATCGTTCGGTCGGACCATGGCAAAATTGCCTCGATTGTTCTCATGTGAGGGCAGGCTCATCTTCCTTTTTACTCGAACATATTTCGATTTGTCCCTACTGACTGCTTCACCACCGTGCATCTGCCACTGTCGTCAATGGCGACCCTTTGCCGCACCACTGCGGCACTGCCCTGTGCCGGGGCCAATGAGGGGGTTATCTTCCGGTTGTCTCTTTTAGGGCGGCAAAACTCTCACTGCCATCAAACTCGTTGCTCCTATCAGAGCTCGTCTTGTTGGCGATTCGTTGAAGGATCGCGCGGTCCAGATTGGGTCCTATCTAAATTTGTACGGAGCATATGACAAATACAAATTCGTTTTGAGGGATTGGGCTCCGTGGATTATGACCAACCTAAAAGAAGTGCTTTAAATAACCATACAATATGACAATTATTTGGGGGTAGATATTCACTTTTAAATCACTCAACATGGCCTCTCTCGTTACGGCAGGGTTATGTAGGATTTCAGACTGTTGTTACAAACTCCTCCATTTGAAGAATTGATGTCCTTATATCGCCCAACCATACTCTCTATAGTTGATATGTGGTTTGATCTATTCCTACCCCTTCCACTATTCACGACGATGGCCACGGCGATGTGGACCGCGACTTCAAGAACGAGGAGTTGAGGTCGGGGTCGGACAGAGGTATCGTCATTGGTTGCGGACGAAGAGGGCATCGGAGATGCGGACGAAGCTGAGGACGGCAACTTGGGCTGTTTGCCAAATCGTGGGATAGTGTTCTACGATGGTCGGAAGATTGTGGACGTTGGGAGATTTTGGTGAAGACATCGTGAAGGCGAAGGATGGGAAACTGAAGGGTGATGATTTCGACTCCATCATGGCAGGTGGCGACGCCTGTGCATTCTCCGTGTTCATGATGGTGATTTGCTTTTCGCTGGAAAAGTTACGAAAAGATTACTAGCTATTAAAATTATGCCAATTCAATATTAATTTTTTTATTAATATAATCCTAAACATTTTGTATTTATGTCAATTCAATTTGTTTAATCAAACGGTGCTAACCTGAATAATTTTTAATATTTATTTGAATTAATTTATTTTATTTTATTTTTCTCCTAACTTCCTTTTGCTTTTTACTTGTGCCTGGCAAGGGCCATGGTTGTTGCGTCGATCAAGGCAAGGCACACCAGGCCCTGGCTGCCTTTACGAGTGACCGGCGAACTCCAACAACGCTTGCCCACCACAAACAAAAGACAATAGAAGAAAGAAAAAAAGAGAAGAAAAAAAGTTAATTAAAAATAAATAATTTTTTAAAATAAGATATTCTTAAAATTTGGTCATGTTGCAGCCACTAGTCAAGTGAATTGAAATGACATAATTGTAAAAGATTTAAGTAATTAACCAAAAAAAATTATGATTAAATTGACACAATTACAATAAATTTAGAACTATTTTGATAATAATCCCGCCGTCCTTGAATTATCCACGGTGGAAAGCAAAAGAGAGAAGAAGAATGAAAGAAAAATGTCAACCCGAGCTGACAACGTTTGGACAAAAAATCAAAAGTAGGGCAAATTTTGAAGCGAAAGTTTATGATTGTTTATCACAAAAAGAAATTGGAGCACGATTGAGACTTTAAAAGAATTAAGGCCAATTCCAAATTTACTTAGTTTATTTAGCCACTTCTAAATAAATTTCCATTAACATTTTCTTTGTTGTGCTAAAGGTTAATAATATTTCAAAATATATAGACCTTACAGCCAATTTGAGGAAAACTTACAAAAAAAAATCCTAAATCTATTGTAATTGTATTAATTCAGTCATAAATTTTTGAAATTTGTGTTAATTTAAATTGGTTGAAAATCGTTGACTTGGCACAACCGGAGTTGACGTTGCCAATTCTTTTTTTATTTTTCCTTTTTTCAAAGAAAAATAAGGGTATATGAAATAACATAAACAAAAAAAAACTAGTATTTTTTTAACAATTGACAATGTCAGCATCGACTGTGCAGATTGGATTGGCACAAACACAAAAGATTAGGGGTTGAATTGAAAAAAAAAATTAGGACTAAATTATCACAACTACAATGGGCTTATCGTTGTAAATATATTAATAAGTGGATGTTTCGCCTTCTACTCTTCTTTCTCTTCTAATAAGGATTGATTACATACATTAATGAGGATTGATGGGGATTGATGTTTAGTATTTCATATTTCATAAACGTTTTTACTTTTCTGCCTATAAATAGAGGCATGTGTAACTTATTGAAGATAATAAAAATGAATTGACATTTTGCTCCCGTTTTTCTCTTGTCTCTTCTTTCTCTCATTATATTCTCGGTAGAGTTCTCTAAGTTGATTTCAAATATCGTTGTTTCTTTTTTTACAACACGTTATCAGCACGAGCCGGTTAGAATCTTCGATATCGCTTAAGGTAACACACCTTACTTCTCCATTTAATATATCTACAATTTCTTTTTAGTATGTCAAACATTACCAAGAGAGAGTTTGCAACATTAGATATTACCGGAAGTAATTATCTAACCTGGGTATTTGATGTCAAGATACACTTAACATCGTTAGATCTTAGTCGATCTATTATTTCAGAATCAAATTATACTTCAACCCAGAAGGCTAAGGCTCTTATCTTCATTCGCCACCATTTACACGAATATTTAAAGGCTGAGTATCTGACTGAGGAGAACCCTGCATTTTTATGGCAATCCCTGAAGGATCGTTTTGATCATCAATAAGAAGTTGTCCTTTCTCATGCGAGGTTTCAATAGATCAATTTACGCTTTTAGGATTTTAAATCCGTAGCAGAATATAATTCTTTCATTTATCGAATTGTATCACAATTAAGACTCTGTGGCCAGCAGGTCACAAAGACTGAAATGCTTGGAAAAATATTATCTACTTTTCATACCAATAACATTGTACTCTAGCAGCAGTATAGGACAAAGAATTACTTCAAGCATTCAGAGTTAATCTCAACACTACTTGTAGCTGAAAAACACAATCAGTTGTTGATGCAAAACCACAATTCTTGTCCTACTAGATTGGCACCTGTGCCTGAATCACATGTCGCACGTCATAGAAACAAGAGCCACGAGCATTGGAAGGGCAAATGGCGAAACTTGAAAAATCAGCCTTATAAAAGCCGAGATAGAGGTTCACAAGGACCTAAACGTGATCCACGAAGAAAAGAATGTCCAAAGTGCCTAACCAGATTGATGCAAATGTTTGCCATAGATGTGGTTCTACAGGCCATTGGTCTCGTACTTATCACACCCCAAAGCACCTGGTTGATCTCTATTAAAGAGAATAAGACAAGAGAAAAATGGAAGCCAATTTTGCAACCAAGCCCTCAAGAAGAATAAAGAATCATCTCTTGACAATACACCTTTTGATATTGATCATTTTCTAAATTTAGATTAAGCAATTTATATAAGTCTATGTTAATTTTTTATTTACGTGTATTATATCAGTTTTTGAATAATATTTATGTTTAATATTGTAATTCCATTTTTTATTCTTGTTGTTAGTCATCAATGATGCTAGGTAATTACCTCGAGGAAAATAATGGTATTCTTTATCTTGTAGACAGTGGTACTACACATACTATATTCCTGCAGAGGAAGTTCTTTGAGACATTAAAAAAATATGAACTGTAAATCACCACTATTTCAAGTGACAACAACATTATTATAGGCTCCGGAAGAGCTCATGTAATACTCGTGGGGATTGATTAAAAAGTGTATGTTTCACCTTCCACCCTTCTTCTTCTTCTAATGAGGATTGATTACGTACATTAAGGAGGATTGAATATGTACATTAATGAGGATTGATTACGTACATTAATGAGTATTGATGTTTAGCCTTTCATATTTCATGAAAGTTTTTACTCTCTTGCCTATAAATAGAGGCTTGTGTAACTTATTGAAAATAATGAAAATGAGTTGACATTTTGTTCCGACTTTTCTCTTGTCTCTTCTTTCTCTCATTATATTTCCAATAAAGTTCTCTGAGTTGATTCTAAAGATTGTCGTTTTCTTTTACAACACGTTATCAACACGAGCTGGTTAGAATCTTGGATATCGCTTAAGATAATGCAACTTAATTCTCTATCTAATATCTCTATAATTTCTTTTGAGTATGTCAAATATTACCAAGAGAGAGTTTGCGACGTTAGATATAACCGGGAGTAATTATCTAACATGGATTTTTTATGTCAAGACATACTTAATATCGTTAGATCTCAGTGGATCTATTATCCCAGAATCTAATTATACTCCAGCCCAGAAGGCTAAGGCTCTTATCTTCATTCGTCACTATTTACATGAAGATTTAAAGGCTGAGTATCTGACTGAGGAGGACCCTGCAGTTTTATGACAATCCCTGAAGGATCGTTTTGATCATCAACAAGAAGTTGTCTTTCCTCATGCGAGGTTTCAATGAATCAATTTATGCTTTCAGGATTTTAAATGCATAGCAGAATATAATTCTTCCATTTATCGAATTGCATCAAAATTAAGACTCTGTGGCCAACAGATCACAGAGACTGAAATACTGAAAAAAAATATTTTCTACTTTTCATGCCAATAACCTTGTACTCCAGCAACAGTATATGGCAAAGAATTGCTCCAAGTATTCAGAGTTAATCTCAGCACTACTTGTAGCTGAAAAGCACAACCAATTGTTGATGCAAAACTACAATTTTCGTTCTACTGAATCGGCACTTGTGCTTGAAGCACATGTCGCACATCATAGAAACAAGAGTTACGGGTATTGGAAGGGCAAATGGCATAACATGAAAAATCAGCCTTATAAAAGTCGAGATAGAGGTTCGCAAGGACCTATACGCGATTCACAAAGAAAAGAAGGTCCAGAAGTGTGATTTACCATAGATGTGACTCTACATGCCATTGGTACGTGGCTGATCTCTATCAAAGAGAACAAGACGAGAGAAAAAGGGAAGCTAATGTTGCAACCAAGCCCTCAATGGAGAATAAATAATCATCTCTTGACAATACACCTTTTGATATTGATCATTTTCTAGATTTAGATTAAGTAATATATATATATATATATATATATATATATATATGTACAGACACATATATATAAGTCAATGTTAATTTTTTATTTACGTGTATTCCATCAGTTTTTTAATAATATTTATGTTTAATATTGTAATTTCATTTCCTATTCTTTTTGTTAGTCATTAATGTTGCTAAGTAATTACCTCGAGGAGAACGATGATATTCTTTGTCTTGTAGACAATGGTACTACACATATTATCCTCCAGCAGAGGAAGTTTATCGAGACATTAAAAAATGCGAAGGGAATATCATTACTATTTTAGGCGACAGTAACATTATTACAAGCTTCGAAAGAGCTCATGTAATACTACCAATGGACACAATTTTTTTTATTAATGATGTTTTATTTTGTTCACGGTCTAAAAGGAACCTGTTCAACTTTAAAGATATTCATTCCAATGGGTTTCACGTTGAAATCGAGACCGAAGGTAGCAAAGAATACTTGTATCTAACCCAAATGAATGGATGCAGAAAACAAATTATGGAAAAGTTATTATCATTCTCCTCCGGGTTATATTATACTTACATACAAGTAAGTAATAAATATGTTGAGATGAACCCGAAGTTCAAAAACCCCAAAAGGTTTTCAATTATGGCATGGCCGTTTAGGTCACCAGGGTCGAAAATAATGCGCCAAATATTAACATATTCAGTTGGGCATTCATTAACAAATCATGGGCTCCCTTCACCCACTGATTATGCATGCAATGCATGCATTGAGGGTAAATTAATTGTACGGCCGTCTCATACTAAAGTAAGGGTGTAATCTCTTCTGTTTTTGCATAAAATTCAAGGAGATATCCATGGGCCTATCCACCCTGAATGTGGACCTTTCAGGTACTGACTATATATTTGATGAAACACTTTTCCCGGCATTAGGGGGAGAAAGCCTGAAGCTTAAGGAATGCCGAGAAATTTCCTGGGAGGAAGATCAATTGAATTATCTTAATCTACATACAACCATGACTGAACTTGAAGTTCACGAGATTATTAACTTGCAATATTTAGCAAGTAAACTGTCGGATACATTTATTGATCACAAAGGGGTGACTAAAACCCCTATTCCTGCAGAAAATGCACCACCTAGAGTGGAGATCCCCGTAGGACCAAAATGTCTGACGAGTCTAATCAATACTGGAAGTGTGGACGGCCCACAGGGGCCAAAGACATAAATTCACAGAAAAGAAAAAACATTCAGCTACCGAATGCGCCTCTAGAGGAAAGCAATCCCGGTGAAATCAGTGCAGCTGTCCCAAATAACAATCCCGGAAATATGGAACGGCCAAATTCTGTTGATTTGGAAAACGATGAGGATTTGGTTGATGTCAATATTGAGGTTGCAGTAAATTATATGAATACATGAAAGAAATATGATAGAATTACAATTGTCGTCGACGACTCCTTTGCCATTTCAGTAGCGCTCATTGTCTCAAAGGGATATTTACATAAATGGTCCATGAACTTTTAATTTGTTCAATTTAGTCCCTGAATTTTGGCAGAATGTATAATTTGTTCCATAAACTTTTGACTTGTTCAATTTAGTCCCTACACTTTTAGTCATGTTCAATTTAGTTCCTGAATCATAGGAAAATGTTCAATATAATTATTTTGTTAATTTAAGATCAGGGATAACGTTAAACATTTTCATATTGTCCATGGACTACATTGAACATTTACTAAAGTTTTGGGGATTCAATTGAACAAATCAAAAGTTTAGGGATCAATTACACATTTTGCCAAAATTCATGAACTAAATGGAACAAATTAAAAGTTCAGAGACCAGATTGCACATTCTGCCAAAGTTTAGGGACTATTTGTGTCATTTTGCCTGTTTCAATAGATAGACTGGATCCAAAACCACAATTCATTCTTGAATGCCAAAAGCGTTCAAATTGGAATAAATGGAAGGAAGCAATAAAGGCAGAACTAGCATCACTTAATAAACATTGTGTTTTTGGACCTGTTGTCCAAACATCCAAAGATGTTATCCCTATTGGATATAAATGGTTGTTTGTAAGAAAACACAATGAAAATAATGAGGTGGTAAGATAGAAAGCGAGACTAGTTGCCCAAGGATTTTCGCAGAGACCCGATATAGACTTTAATGTCACATATTCTCCCATAATGGACAATATTATGTTTCGTTATTTGAGTAGTATGGCAGTAATTATAAACATTGATATGTGCATAATGGATATTGTGACTGCATATTTATACAGGCCACCTGACACTGATATATATATATATATATATATATATATGAAAGTCCCTGAAGGATTTTCAATTCTCAAGATGGGAAAGAATCGCAACATATACAGTATTAAGTTGCAAAGATCGTTATATGGTTTTAAATAATTCGATCGCATGTAGTACAACTGATTACGTGATTAACTCATGAAGCATGGATTTGTAAATAATGTAATATATCCTTGTGTGTTCATAAAAAGGTCACCAAATGATTTTTCCATTGTATCTGTATATGTTAATGACCTGAATATAATTGAAGCTCCAAAAGAGCTCGAAGAAGCTCATTCCTACTTGAAAAAAGAATTTGAAATGAAAGACTTGAGTCAGACCAAGTACTGACTCAGTCTACAGATCGAGCACCTCTCAAAAGAAGTTTTATTACACCAGTCAAGTTATATAAAGAGGATATTGGAGACATTTTGTATGGATAAATCTCATCCTCTCAGCACACTAATGGTGGTCCGTTCACTTGAAGTGGACAAAGACCCATTTAGACCTAAAGATGAAAACGAGAATAGATTAGGACTTGAAGTTTCTTTTCTTAGCGCCATAGGAGCACTGTTATATCTTGCAAATTGCACCAAGCCTGATAATTTATTTGCAGTAAATGTTTTAGCTAGACACAATGTCAATCCAACCCGAAGACATTGGAATGACATTAAACATATCTTACGTTACCTTCAAGGAACTATTGATCTTGGTTTATTTTACTAGGGAAACAAAGATTTAACATTAGTGGGATATTCAGATGTTGGCTATATGTCTGATCCTCATAATGCCAAGCCACAGACTGATTATGTGTTCCTCTATGGAGGCACGACAATTTGATGAAAGTCAATAAAGCAAAGTGTAGTTGCTACTTCCTCAAATCATTATAACATTATTGCATTATTTGAAACTGCCAAAGAATATGTTTGGTTAAGAACTTTGATACATCACATTCAAGATTCATGTGGTTTATCCTCAAATCATGATGCTCCCACTATACTTTTTGAGGATAATGCGGTTTGCATTGCACAAATACATGATGGATTTGCCAAGAGTGTTAATACTAAATATATTTCACCTAAGTATTTTACCCGCATGAACTCTAAAATAATGGTGAAATAGATATCCATCAAATTCACTCTAGTGACAATCTTGCAGATTTGTTCACTAAATCCATTCCTACTTCCACATTTGAAAAACTTGTATATGGAGTGGGGATGTGTCAGCTTGGAGGACTGCTTCAATCGGGGGGAGCGAATTAATCATCTCTGAAGGATGCAATCCAGAAGGTTTATGGTTGTACTTTTTTTCCCTTTGTAAGTGTGTTTTTTTCTATGGGGCTTTTTACTTACCAAATATTTTTAATGAGGCAGCTTACGTGCAATGACTATTAAAATGAGGGGGAGTATTATACGCATTGTACTCTTTTTCCCTTTGCTAAGTTTTTGTCCCACTGGATTTTTCTTGGCAAGGTTTTTAATGAGGCAATATAATTAGTGTATATAAAACGGTGAACATCCATGGGAAGTGTTGTAAATATATTAATAAGTGGATGTTTCACCTTCGACCCTTCTTCCACTTCTAACGAGGATTGATATTAAGGAGGATTGATTAAGTATATTAAAGAGGATTGACAAGGATTGATTACGTACGTTAAGGAGGATTGATGTTTAGCCTTTCATATTTCATGAACATTTTTACTCTCCTGCTTATAAATAGAGGCTTGTGTAACTTATTGAATATAATGAAAATGAGTTACATTTTGCTTCCACTTTTCTCTTATCTCTTCTTTCTCTCATTATATTCCTGGTAGAGTTCTCTAAGTTGAATCCAAAGATCGCAGTTTTCTTTAACAACACTTACAACTTTTTTAGAAATTTTTTCCCAATTCGAAGGAGTTACAGACATCTTAATTAAAACTTTATGTACAATTTTAATTACCTAATGTTGGATGCAATTATTTTTAATTTATTCTAATCGTTTCATTCCTACTAACCAAACGAGACCTAGACTCTCTTATAGTCAGAATCGATTTAAGTACACTACAAGTGCCAAAACTTGTGTACGTCGCTCACTTAGTACTAAAACTTATGTACGTCGCTCATTTTAATATCAAAACTTTCAAAACGATCATTTAAGTGCTAGTGTTTTTGAAAAATAATCATTTCAGTACCAAAACTTTCAAAATAATCACTTACGTGTCGATTTTTTTAAAAGCGATTACTTAAGTAATTTTTTTTTCTGAAAATATTGACTTGAATGCCAACTCTTGCAAATCATGTCAGTTCAAGCATTAATTAAAATAGGTCACGTAGGATTTCCAACGAGCAAAATCAGCTTAAATTGGAGTTGGCACTAAAGTGAGCATTTAAAAAAAATGGTACTTGAGTGCTCGTTTTGTTCATTTTGAAATTTTTTACTCTAAAATGAGTGTCGTATATAAATTTTGACATTTGTAGTGCACTTTAGCCAATCAAAATCAATAGTCCGATTTAACTAATCCCCCACTCCCAACCCCCTTCTCTCTCTCAGATTAGAATCAATAGTCCTAGATTTGGTAATCCTTTTTATGTAGCTCCATTTAGTATGGTCCATAATAGTTTTTGTAAATCTAGACACACATGTAGCTGTAGAGGACTAGACCCCGTCTCGACTAAAGCTAGACAAAAGGTACTACTCCCGACAATAATTTTGTCCCATTGCCCTTTTATTTAGGGCATGTTTGGTTCATCATTGCAGATGAGTATTTGCGCTCTAAAGTCCTTTGGCCAAATGGAAATGATGTTTGCTTCAATTTTTTGCTCATTTTGGCCATATTCACTTGCATATCAAATGCTTTCTAAAGTCTCTTAACCCAAAGTACATTTTGCAAAATGCAACTAATTTTTTTTATTTTAACTTTGCTACCTTTGCCGCCACCGCCCGCCGCCACCCGCCACACCCCGCGAGTCGGCAGACGCCGGCCGCCGCCCTTTTTTTTAAAAGTAAAAAACTTTACGAAGTTCATTTTTTACCAAATAGTAATTACGTCAATGTTTCTTTTCAATGTGTTTTTAAAATACATTTTACCAAATATTACTTGCATTTTGCAAAAGGCATTAGCCCAAAGATAGGTATTTGCATTTTCTCAAAGCCCCTTAACCAAATGCTAAATCAAACAGGTCCTTAGTCCTTGTCCGAATAGGTATTGGCATAAATGACAAGCAGAGTTCTTTTTTCCCCATGAATTCAAGTCTTGTTGGGACCACTTTACCACTAAAATCCTAAACGTACTAGGTCGATGAGGATAAGTATGCCCTTTCGATTGCTCGATAGAGACATCAAATATGTGGATCGGATCAAGTCAATCGATGAGGGTCAAATATGTGGATCGAGGTCGAAAATGACTGTAAATGACAAACAGAGTTTTTCTTTTTCTTTTTTTCTTTTTTTTAAGTCCGACGAGGGTCATCGGCGACCATTGATGATCGGCGTGGCAACCGACGGTGACCCGATGATGGCCGAGCATTGGCCGGCGACCCTTGCCTTATTTCACAATAAAAAAGGAAAAGAAATAAAAAAATATTAAAAAATTGGAAAATTAAAAGAGTTAAAAGAAATGACTTATTTATAACTCATTTAAATTTATTAGGTAACTAACCGGTTTATAACCCATTCAAAACCCCTTTATGGATTTTGACCCAGTCCATTAAAAATAGATTTTAAACTCCTAGGAGATGAAAACGTCTAGTTGAACCAAAATTAATTCGGACCCTACTTGATCACTAAAAATAAAATAAAATGAAATAAAAGCTATTTACTGATGAAAAGGAGAAGGTATGATATAAGTGATGCCATCTAATCGGATAGTATCCGAGTACTTTATTTCTCCAAGCATCTTTCCGGAGATCAGTCTCGACACCATCGCCGGAATGTTCGACCTTTCAGGGATGCCGCAGACTCGGGCAATCCCGTCCCAGAACAGAACACTTTGGGCTCAACGGCCATAATTCCCAAACCACCCACCCCCCCACCCCCCCCCCCCCCAGCGGGCGTCACTTTTGACCGTCTCGTCGACGTCGGGAAGCAGCCAGTTAGGCCCCCGAGTCCCTCACAGGCCGCCCACACTCGCCTACCTTTGGGTATGACGTCAACCACAAATCGCGATCACAACTTGTTGAGTTCTTGCCTAGTGGATCGAACCTTTTCACTGCACAGGAGGCGGAGTCAATTGAAGCAGTCCGAACTGCGCGTAATCATTGTTGAATTGATTACATGGCCGGGGTCAAGTTTTCAAAATCAAA
This sequence comes from Rhodomyrtus tomentosa, assembly GCA_028455895.1. Lineage (NCBI taxonomy): Eukaryota > Viridiplantae > Streptophyta > Magnoliopsida > Myrtales > Myrtaceae > Rhodomyrtus > Rhodomyrtus tomentosa. The sequence continues at coordinate 26,255,791 of JAPCWY010000009.1, read as the reverse complement.
CCCGGAATCGTTTGACTCGGTACTCATTCTCTTTGACGCCTTGAACCTTTCAGTATAAAATGACCAGACCAGACCAGACATTGGGCATTGGTGGGTCGGACAACCGAGCAAATTCATTTCCAATTTGCGTTCTTTCTCATCCAGAGAAAGATACCCGAAGAAGCACGTAGTTTTCGCCCTCGGCAGCACCGCCTCCTTGCAACTTCAGCGATTTGTTTCGTTATCTGTCTCATAAAGAATGGAACATATTCTGGGACTATTGAAAATTCACGTCCGCAGAGGAGTTAACCTCGCGATCCGAGATGTCCGGAGCAGTGATCCTTATGTTGTCATCAGAATGGGCAAACATGTACGTCAATCTGCCCACTCTCCAATTCCTGCTTCTCTTGATATAAGTTGTTTGAAGTCCTATATGTTATGCTTTCAGCCGAACGGACCCAATTAAAATTCTTGATGCTTCTCGCAGAAGCTGAAATCTCGGGTAGTCATGAAGTGCCTGAACCCGGAGTGGAACGACGAGCTGACTCTCTCGATAACCGACCCAAGCCTCCCCATAAGTTTGATGGTGTACGACAAGGACAAATTCAGCCTCGATGACAAGATGGGGGACGCTGAGATCCTCATCGAACCCTTCCTTGACGCTTTGAGGATGAGATTGGACGATGATCCGAGCAGAACCGTGATCACCAGCATGAAGCCGGGGAGAGACAACTGCTTGGCGGAGGAGAGCTATATTGTGTGGAGCGACGGCAAAGTGGTGCAGGACATGGTGCTCCGGCTCCGCAACGTGGAGCACGGCGAGGTTGAGCTCCAACTCGAATGGATAGACATTCCCGGTTCCAGGGGCCTGTAGGAGGACTAGGTCTGTCAAATTTGATCATTGCGGGTTCATCTCCATCTGCAGAGAAGCTCTGAATGAGTTTCTAATCATTCTCGGATTCTTTTTTTGAACTTGTTGGCCCTAATACGCCAAAGAGGGACCGAAGAACGTTCATTGTATTGGAATTGTCCGGCTTTGGATCGATTTAAATATTCAGCATCAGCACATGTTTTTCAGAGATCTTGTGGGATTGAAAATGATGGGTGGCATGGCTGTTTTGTGAAATGATAAAGTATCTTTGATTTCTGAAATAAACTGAAACTAGAGATGTGATGCACTATGACCTTTATGCATGTTCCTCCTCCTTCGCCATGGATTTATTTGTGGGGATTTCAATGAAGTACTCCTATCATTGGGAGAAGATTGGAGCTAGACAAGCTACAAATTATAGAATGGTCGCTTTCCGAGATATGCTGAATAACGTTGAGAGGAAGGATGTGCATTTACTTAGTGTTAGGGAAGGGGATGACTTTGTCAAGAAAAGAAAAGGTTTGGACAGAGTTCTTCTCCCATGAATGCAGAGAATCTTATCCAGATCCAGAGGCTCATACACTGCCTACCACTTCTTCTGATCATATCCCCATTTCACTTTCTTTCAGTGCTACTCGTCCTAAAAGGAAAAGAGCGAGTTCAAATCCAAGGCTCTCTTTGGCTGGAGGATCAGAGTACTTGAAAGTTGGTGAAAGAAAAGTGGGTTTTGGGAGGAAGAAGCTGGGGATTATTACTTCTAAGGCTCTGACAGATTGGAGCAAACATGAAAAGCTTTCATATGCCAAAGGACAGGTCGAGGCCCTGGAGAAGTAACTACAGCAGAGAAGAGATCCCATTTTCAGATAAAAGAGAGGGAAATTTTAGCTTCTGGATGTGGAGGCAAGAGGAGACACATTGGGGGGATGAAATTGAGAATTCAATGGCTGAGATGGGATGACAGAAATAGTAGAATTTTTAGATGCCATTACCACAAAAAACAAAAGGTTCAATCTAGACAGCCTCCATGGGTGGCAAAGACTTCACACATAACAGGTAAGTGGACAAGAATGTTCCCCTCCAACATTGTAGTAGAACTCTAGAAGTGTCTCTAACAGAGAATTGAGACTCGTTTTGCTTGAGGAGAACAGAACCAAATTCTTTTCCCTCCCCCAAAAAATAAATGCTTATATCGATGGGTGATAAGTTCCCAGTCCGGTCTGGTCCCACCTTGAAACCGGAAATCGAATTAAGAGAATTGATTCTTGGATTCAAGGTTTGGGAACTGGTCCGGTTCCCTTACTTGCAATAATTAGACCGGTCACATTTTCTTTTTGTGATTTATCGTTATATTTTTTTCGTTAACAACATATTCACAGGACCATCTATCATGAATTGTACCTCGTTATCGCTAAACACAAAAGTCATGCTAAGCATATTAAATTTAGGTTTATGAATTTTCTTTAAAAAAATATCAATGGGGCCGATCTAAGCGGTCTGGTTCCCTTGGAACCAGACCGACTGTAACCGATTCCAACTTTATGGAACCGAGAACCGGACCGAAGCACCGAGAACCGGACCAAATCAGCCTATTCAGTTGGTTCTAAGCAAGAACTAAACCAAGGGTAGTCCACTTTAATCTCCATAGTCTTTCCATCCCTCAAGGACAGCCGGCGCTGAAGCACAGCAGTATAAATCTCAATTCAGTCTTGCAAAAGACAATTAAGATCCTTTCAGAAGCAGCATCATCAAGAATCCGGCATTGCCAGCCGCATTTGCAATGCAGCTTTAGCCCAACAAGAGTAATTAACTGCGCAGGAAAAAAAAATTAACAACTTGATCCAAACCAGAGATTTTGACTTATCAACGTCAATTCTCAACAGATTTGTATCCCCATTCTCTACCCAATGGCCTATCGTATGTCCAAGCGACCGGTTCAATAATAGGTAAATTACCAAAAATGCCCAAAATTTATTGCAATTGTATCAATTCAGTCCTAAACTGTTTTTTTGCCGATTCAGTCCTTTTGCAATTACGCCAATTCAGTCCATCCGGCGATTCTTGGCCGGACGGTACTAACGTGGACGCCGACCGGCCGGCAATCCAATATTTTAATTATTTTATTTGTTTTTTTTATTTATTCCCTTTTTTTTCTTTTCCTTTCCTTTTCTTATTTTATTTTTTCCTTTCCCTTTCTATTCTTCTTCGGCTTCCACAGTCCGCTTTCCCTTTTACGTTCTTCCCCTGTTCTGCTACTTCGGATACAGTAGTTCACCGAAGAAGAGACCCGAACCAACCGCAGCAGCTGCCGTGCCCGTGCTCCCGCTCCCCACCTCCTCGCCGCCTTCGCCCCACCCCCTCACTTCCACACCTCCTCATCGCACCGATGGTCGCGCCTCCGCATTTGGTCTGCGAGTCGAGGGCCACCACACCGATTATGCGTCGGCCTTACCATCGTAGAGCGAGGCCCGACCTCGCCAGATCTGGGCTGGCGATGTCAGCCTTTGCCCAGCCATGGTGATGTCAGCCTTGGCCTAGCCATGGCCTTGCTCGGCCCGACCTGGCGAGGTCGGCGAGAGCCTCGCTAGTCGTCCTCTGGCCTATCGCCGAGCCAGCGAACGGCTGAAGGTAAAAGGGGCAAGGGCAAGGCGAAGAGGGAGGCAAAAAAAAATAAAAACTAAAAAATAAAAAAGTTATAGAAATTCACAAATACTATTAAAATATTAGATCGTCGGCCGATCGGCGTCTACGTCAGTGTCAGCTGGTAAAAAATTGCCAGATGGATTGAATTGACACAATTGCAAAAAGTTTAGTACAGAATCGACAAAAAAAAATTATTTAGGATTGAATTGGAACAATTGCAAAAGGTTCATGACTTTTTTTGTAATTTTCCCGTCCAACACTTCAAATTGTTTGTCCAAATGTCCAATAAACAACATCATGCCACAAAGACATGGCTATTTTGACCCGTGGACCCAGAATCGGCTCTCAAAGGCCAGTTCCAGTTCCACAATTTCGAAATCGGCCCGAAACCATCCGGTCGGTTCTGATCCGAATATTTAAAAAAATAAAATATGGGTCATGAGGCCTAGTTCTAGAAGGCTCCTTAGTCCTTCTCCTTCGTTTTAGATGGAGAAACGGAAACCCTAATTAGTAATTACCTACGCCTACGCTCTCCACCCTCAGTCCCTCGCGTCTGTGTGTCTTCGACTCTCCGTCCTGCTGCTCCTCCTCCTCCTCTCTCTCTCTCCTCTCTCCTCCCCATTGCTCCACTATCCCTTCTCCAACTCCACTACTGCGCCGATCAACTCCAACCCCATCCTCGTCGGTATTGTCATCCTCCTCGACTCCCACAGTCCCACTACATCGAGCTCGTCGAGAAGGCCCTCCTCCTCCAGACCCTCGAGGACACTGTCGACCGCCACAATCTCCCCATCTTCACCTCCCGCAACATCCTCGAGTGCGGCATCGACCCCAGCTTCAAGCGCTTCCTGCTCGAGCCTCGCCACCTCAACTCCCGCCGAACCCCTCTTGTTCCACATTGTCCCCACCTGAATTGGCTTCCACGCCGTGGTGGTATTGGCGTAGGTGGAGGTCAATTTTTTGTTAGGAACCGAAATCGGCCCAAAATTGGAACCAGCGGTTCACATGAACCAGCCACGTCTACCACAAACTAATTAACCTTCAGCACATGTGGCTCATTAAAAATGTTTGCGAGGAAAATTCATTTTCCTTCAATCTAAATATATCATTTTCGATCCACAAAACATGTTTTTCGTATATCGGTTTACGGTTTCCTTTTCGCACAAACGAATTCTAAAACATGAATGTCGAGTGTCCTGGCACGGGCGGCACATTGGTCAACGTCGTTGTACGAAACTTCTGAAAGTGCTTCTAGAAACCTACAGGGACCGTTCACGCGGGACCCAGTGTGGGGGTGTCCGCAGCATGGCCGGACGTAGGAAACAAAACGGAAAGCAGCAAACAAACAAAGTTGCGGCAGAAACAAGTCAACTAACATGCGGAGATCCCAATGAAACCCAGAACACTCCTGGAAATTGGAGACTGTCTAGCTGTAATAATCTATTTTCCAGTATGTTTCCAAAAATGTCGTACTTTTTTAATTTAAAAAAAAGTGAGTTTAGTTCACTAGGATTAATTTCACAAAGATCTCAAATTGATGTGATAAATTTATTCAAAAAATCTCAAATCGTTACATCTGTCACAAATTTACCTTACTTGGGTTAATAGCATAAAAAATCCGAGACTAGTACACCTACGAAGACAGAGGGAACAAAAAAAAAATCATAAATTGGTACACTTGTCAACAGTCATATTTCATCCAACTTAATAATTTGATGATAACATTTAACAACTAATAGGTGATAAATTTAGCACAAGTGTATTGATACCTCAAATTATTACGGTTGTACCGATTTAAGATTTTTCATAATACTAATCGAATTTACTGCGTATGTTATGACGTCATGATTGTTGTTCAATATTTTTTTTTTCGATGAAATAATAGATGATCAGATTCCAGAAGTTGCCTTCGGGAAATGTGTTTCATAAGATTAGGACCCCAAAAGACAATCTAGGGGCCCGCTCTCTTGACGCGTCCGTTCAATTTATAGAAAAAAAATTAAAGAAACGATGATTTATTTCCCTAACCCGGGGGTTATAAAAGAGCACATTGATCAAGCCAGACTTGCGGTTGCGGTGTCAAAGCTGAGCATCGAAAGCAGCATCGTCTTCCGCCGTCCGACAAGAACACACCCCACGAATTTCAAGACGCATTTGAGCACCAGAATCGTTCGGAGTTCGGGTTCGAATGGAGGATTCGTTGGGGCTCCTCAGGATTCACGTCCATAGAGGAATCAACCTCGCCGTCAGAGACCTCAGAAGCAGCGATCCTTACGTTTTTGTGAGGATGGGCAAGCAGGTACTGATTTCTGTGTTCTTTTCCTCCTCCTTTTGGTCCCCTGTTTCGGTGATTTCTCCGTTTTGGGTGTTCTTTGGCTTGTGGCGATGCTCGATCTCCTGTTAGTCAGATCGATCCCGTCGTTAGTACAGTGGTGCTTATTGTGGTTGTTTCGAATTGAACACGGCGATCTTGAGCACTAAATGGTGACGGTTGTTGTCATTGATGGAACGATATGGCTATAGTTGTGTTCTTGCCTGAAAAAGAATAAATAGTGCAGGGCAAGAAAGATGAAACTAATCCCAATTCTTCCCACAACGACAGGACATGTACCATGCTTTCAATTAGTGCTTGATTCGTTACTGCTTTGTTACTGCTTTTCTTGTCGAGACGGTTGAAGTCAACGTGCCGTAACTAAGATTAAAGGCCGAGGCCCTCCGTTCATTCGCTTGAACTGATGACCCTGTTTTCTGCAAATGTGTTGCAGAAATTGAAGACTCGTGTTGTGAGGAAGAATCTCAATCCCGAGTGGAACGAGAACTTGACTCTTTGCGTTACTGATCCTGATCTTCCCGTGAAGCTTGTGAGTGAATACCGCAACTGCGTCAAATTAGTAAAGTGACAGAAGATGAGTCTCGAGAGTCTTTCGATTCTTCGTAATGACTGCTTGTTTCTGTTCGCTGCAGACCGTGTATGACAGGGACAGATTCAGCCTCGACGACAAAATGGGGGACGCGGAATTTGATATCAGGCCGTTCCTGGAAGCCGTGAGGATGGAGGCGAACCTGCGAGGCCTCAAAGATGGGACCGTGGTCAAGAGGATCCCGCCGAACCGGCAGAATTGCTTGTCCGAGGAGAGCTGCATCATGGTGAGCAATGGCCAGTTGGTGCAGAACATGTTCCTCAGGCTCCGCAACGTCGAGAGCGGAGAGATCGAACTCCGGTTGCAGTGGGTTCACGTTCTCTCTTCCAGGGAATTGTGAAGCTTCTCTCCTCTCTCATATCCATTGATGGGACAAGTTCTGTAACTGGTTCCCTTTTCTTGTGCTGAACCAAAGACTCAATTCTCTCAATTGAGAAAAGCTAACGTGTTATGTCATTTGATAAGATTACCGCAACCGCAACGAAATAAAGAGTAAAAACGAGAAAAAGTAATCGAGATACAAAGTTTATCATTATTTATCTTTAAACTAGAGCCACATCCAGGAAAAAAAAAGTTACGCTATAATTAGCAACTTTCATCCCTCGATTACAACTCTTAATTCCAAAAGAAATGAATTATATATATATAAGAGCAGTTATATATTAGCCTAAGCCCAAACTATTTATAGAATACCGACTCAAATTATAAAAGTAATATGATTATGAGGGGCATAAATCTGGGGGGCGCTTCCAACGGGATTCTCAAGGGACGAGGCCTCTGAAAAGTTAGAGAGGTCTTCGTATCTTCCTGTCGATAGGAAATATGAAACACATCTTAACAAACTGAAGCAGACAATACATTACCGAACGAGTTAAGATATTATTTCTTCTTCGCACACTATTTAATGTGGGTATTAGTGAGAATTGTGCTTAATTATCAAAATGTAGCACTTTACTAGACATATTTCTACGATAACTTAGCCTGAAAACGGGGACAGCTCCATGTCCCCTCCTCCTGGCCTCCGCGCACCATGGCTTTTGCCGCCGTCGTCCTCTTATTCCTCCGTGGTTGGCCAGCTCCTCACCACTAGTGTGAACACCTCTCTCATTCCGTTCGTGATAAGGTTAGTCCCGCTTTCCATTTGGTTCACGCATGTCACCGCCCAATAAGCTGCTCCGTGGTGGCTCGCCGGAGCAAGTGACATCAGCCCTGCCGTGCACAAGGGCAACTCGTTGGCGACTTGAATGGGATTGGGCCTTTCAAGAGCAATGGGCCTATGTAGCACGTGTTTGCATCTGGTTTCCTTAATTTGTTACCTTGGGCTGTGGTCCAAGCCCAAGGAGTCATAAGATATTGGCCGGTCGCTCAATATTTTAATATTTTTTTGAATTTTTTTTATTTTTTATTTTCTTCGCCTCCCCTCTTCTTCCTCCAGTTGATCGCCGGAGCTCGGTGACTGGCAAAGGACGGCCACTCTCGACCTCACAGTGGCTACGCGAGGACATTGAGCCTTGCTTGCCTAGATCTGGTCGAGGTTCGACATAGCCAGCCCTTGGAGAGGCTGGCCATCTCTCTAAAGAAGAGGGGAAAGAATGGAAAGGAAAGGAAAAAAAAATAAAAGAAAAAATATATTAATATTAAAATATTAAATCGTCGATCGACCGATACCCACGTCAGCGCCAGTTGGCCAAAGTTTGCCGGATGCACTAATTGGGCACAATCGCAAAAAGATGTGGGACTAAATTAACACTATTGTATAAGGTTTCAGACTTTTTGATAATTTATCCCGTTATTGGCTATGAACCGTTTGGTAAAAATATTGAGATTTTCCACTTTTGGAAGAGATTTCTACTTCTGGTTGGATTTTTGGCCAACTTTGAGAAGTTAAAAAGCGTAACTTCTTAGGTTCAGAAATCACTTCTTCAATTACACTAGTCTTCACCGATCAACGCCCGTTTGCCTATGTCTCCCGACCGCCAATCACCGCCTGCCGCTAGCGCCGGTCGTCGCCTGTCACCGACAACCACCAGTTGTCGCTGTCGTCGCTGTCGTCAATCACCGGTTGTTGTCGATCACCGGCCTCCAATGACTGGTCACTAGCCGCCATCGATCGCCACCAATTGCCAATCACCGACCTTCGATTGATGTTCACTGGTACCGCTGATGCCGATCTCTACCGACCACCACCGCCGAATATTTTGTTAATAATGTTTCAAAAATAGAAATTTATCAAGCAAATTTCTTTGATCAAAAATAAACTTTTGATGGATAAGTTGAAAAATCAACTCCTGCTTTTGATGGAGAAGTTGAAAAATCAATTTTTGATTCCGGTGGAATTTCTGAAATAAAAATGTTGCCGTACACACTCTTAATTTTTCCAAGTCAACATAATCTCCACCCATGGTATAACAATAAAAAACTCCCCCCATGTCAAGGGCGGGGATCCCTGCCTTATAAAAACTAAAGCAGGGATCTGGGTCCTGTTCGAATAAGTTATTTGATGGGCTCTGAATAGTGTGCACCCCACTCGTGGTTCATGAGATCCGAGCGATCGCATTTGTCGCGCTTATGTGCTCCCATGATGCTAATAATTTTATCTGAATAGAGAGCACCGTTACCAAGTCAAAGCCCTTCTCAGCCGTTGGATATGAATGGATCGGAGGGGTCACATTCCCTTTTGACTTCCCAATGATCCACGTCCCGTTGTCGATTCTCAATTCGGAGAAGTACCTCGCTTCGCCAACCTATAAATACAGATTTTTGCCGCCTCAAGAAAGACGGAGAAGCAGAATCACCGGAAGGAATCTGGAGAAATCCGGGTCTCGCGACGGACGGGAAAACTGCCGACGGGAACTCACCGGATTCACAAAGACAAAGAAACCAGAGGGAAAACCGACCGCGATCCCCTCCGCCGCCAGCGGATCCCGGGGACACCCTTTGTGCCGCAACAGAAACGTTGAAAAAAGATGTTGACGATCAAGAGGGTCGCGACGGTCGTGTCGAATTATCAGGAGGAGGGTGGCGAGAAGGATAATGTTGCTGTTGCAGTCGAAGGGGAAGCCAAGGGATGCGGTCGTAACTGTCTCGGGAAGTGCTGTTTTGCCGGTACGTCCCTTGTGATCACACGCTTCTTTTTCTGGTTTTCTTTCGGTCTATAAGAATTATAACATTGTGGCCTACAATTTGCCGTTTTGGCCGTATGTTCGAACGCGATTAGATTGTTGTTGTTGGGTTTGGATGCTTTCCCTTTCTCATCATCTGTTGATTTCAAACTTTCCTCGTTTTATGTGGATATCAGAAGATTGTTTGATTCGGCTGTTTCTTTTATGCAACAAAGAGTCCTACACAGACAATATAGGGTACATTAGCTTGGATAAATTCATCCCATTTTTGTTCTATCGCATGTTTCGTGGCGTATTTCTGCGATGTTCAGATTGTTCGGTAGTTTTCTTGCCGGAAAAGATTCCTGGATGAGTTCTTAGTCTTTGTCGACAAGGACGGGAAATTGCGCATTTTGTTTGGCTTTCTTTGCTTCCTGGCGGAGTCATGACCATTAGGTTTTGAGCTTTTGATTGCTGGTGTATAAAGCTAACTGTGAAATTGTGATAAACTGAAGTCAGACCGTCTTCTTTTGTCACCATATTGTATGCTGGAAGCCAAACTCTTGATTGAGCTTCAAGTTGTATGGAGGTTTTCTGACCCTGATCTTCTGGGAGTGATGCATATTTTATATAGCAGCGGCCAGCGGCTTTTCTTGATTTTTAATCATTCCCCACTGGCTGGAGAAGTGACATTATATAGCAATCAAGGATCATAGTGGCTGTCCTTGTACCCTAGAGGATTGAAAAGCAGCAGTATAGTCAATCATAGACCTATGTGTGCATATGAGATGCATTATGTGTGGTGAAACAGAGAGGATGTGGATGTTTGGTTCAAGTTCTCTATGTCGGCATTAGCTGGTACCTGATTTAAGTGCTAATTGCAGCTTCAGAACTTCCTATGTACACATTCAAGGTAGCCGGAGAAGAATGCGCTGAGGAATCCATCTTTTCCCAAAAACCACCTCAGACGTCTTTCCTGCTTAATCTCTTACTTGGACAGTGGGATGATCGGATGAATCAAGGTCTGTTTCGCTACGACGTAACTTCGTGCAAGACAAAGGTTATTCCTGGCGACTATGGTTTCATAGCGCAGCTGAACGAGGGGCGCCACCTCAAGAAACGCCCAACTGAGTTCCGAGTAGATCAAGTTCTCCAGGATTTCGACGGAAAGAAGTTCAACTTCACCAAAGTTGGCCAAGAGGAAGTGCTTTTTATGTTTGAACAGAGTGATGACTGCTACAGTCACTTCTTCCCCAGTGCACCTGCCATTTTCAAGCCTACTTCTCCTAATGTTGTGGCAATCAACGTAAGTTCATTGCTTCTTTAACACTAAACACTATGCATGTCTTAATTGATGTCCGCCGATGGTATAAGGTGGTTAAACTTCTGCAGGTAAGCCCCATTGAGTATGGGCATGTTCTCCTTATACCCCGTGTCCTCGACTGCTTGCCTCAGAGGATCGACCGCGCAAGCTTCTTTCTGGCTGTGTCTTTGGCTAGGGAGGCAGCAAATCCTTTCTTCAGAGTGGGTTACAACAGTCTAGGCGCATTTGCCACCATTAACCATCTTCACTTCCAGGTGACCTTAATTGAACACGCTTCAATCCAAGATTTGGCCGGCTGGACTTTTTTTCCCCCACCAGTTAGGCGTTACTTAAGCCGTTTATCTTGTTATTACAGGCGTATTATTTGGCTTCTCCGTTCCCGGTTGAAAAGGCTCCTACTCTGAGAGTAATGACTTCCGCGAGTGTGCAGAGAAATGTAGTAGTCGTCTCACAACTCCTGAAATTCCCAGTCCGTTCACTCGTGTTTGAGGGTGGACATACTCCACGGGATCTGTCCGATGCGGTTGCTAATTCCTGCATATGCCTTCAGCGCAACAACATCCCTTTCAATGTACTGATCGCTGATTGTGGCAAAAGAGTGTTTCTATTTCCACAGGTAATCATTCATTTTCTTCCTTTCCTGACAGACCGGCAGTTTAATGTCAAAGAACCAAGTCTCACACTAGGAGCCTAGAAGGAACTTTGAGTCAAGAGTTTGTTTCAGGAGCAAGTAAGAAAATGTTTCTAATTCTTTCTGACGATAAAATTGATGCTCTCGGTAGTTATTCTTGGAAAATTCTGGTGTACACCACAGAACAGTTTGTGAATCTTCATCACAAGTTTTTAATGGTCGCGCATCTGATGGTGCTCTCTGTCAATGGGTCAGTGTTATGCAGAGAAGCAAGCTCAGGGAGAAGTGAGCCAAGAACTTTTGCAAACCCAAGTAAATCCTGCCGTCTGGGAGATTGCCGGACACATAGTGTTGAAGAGACGCGAGGACTTTGAAAATGCGTCGGAGGACTATGCATGGAGACTCCTTGCGGAGGTTTCCCTATCAGAGGAGAGCTTTCGAGAAGTGAAGGCTCATATCTCGGAAGCAGCAGGCTTGCACGAGATATCAGATACTGCAGCGTATGACTTGCATCAGAAGGAAGGAGCTGTGTCCACATCTTCTGCTCCTACAGCCACCTCGCATTTGCATCAAGACTGTCTGGTTGTGAAAGGCGGGGCATAGTTCTTGCGGCGGTACGCGCCATGAGTCGCTCCTCACCAGAGCACAAGGAGCTAACTGAAGGAAGATAGTCCGGGCAAGCTGTCCAGTACAAGATTTCGCATCTTACGTTGCTTCGTTTGGATACTTTGTCGGTTTCCGGCGGTGAGGAATGCGGTGAGGTAGATTCACGACACCACGGGGTGGTTTATGTTCTTCGCTGGGCAGTGTAGCTTGGAGTGACCGTGCGGAAGATTGACTTTTGACAGCGAAGTTGTTCGGACTTTGCCATTCCCACTTGGAAGGAGCAGAGCTTCTATTCTTATAGGTGGCTCTCATGAGCACCTGGGCTGAAGTTGCCCTTGTAGTTTATTGATTGATGGACGTTTATGTTCGGTAACACTGGTATGGATTGGACATGGTTCATTGAATTTATATTGTATAAAAATAGATCAAAATAAGTTAAATGAGTCAATATGAATTGGATCATATTCAGCTCGATCCGATCCACCCGTTTGATGACTCTAAGTAACAATTGCCACTGCATTTCTTACGGGATTTCTTGGGACTGTGTTATGAGCTGTTCAGTATGTATATCATGTACTAACCATGAAATTCTTTGTACAATCCTCATGCCACTCCAGTGAATCTATGATCTTTCCCGCATTGAATCGTTTCTTCTTCGTCTTTCCAGAACTTGGATCGATGTCGATTAGTTTCCAGGATCGATATTTTACTATACTGAAGTGGGAAGCTGGTTGTGATCAATGCACGATCGCAATTGGTGCATACTAACTTTGCTGTATTTATTTATTGTAATGTTTAACAAATCTATCGGTACCTAGTCATTAATCTTCTTTATCGAAAACGATAATTTCGTATAATTGTTTCAAATTAAACAAGTAGTACTAAAATTCCGACCAAAAAAAAACAAAACAAGTAGTAATAAAATTGTACTTTCTTGGGTAGGGCCTCATCGGGAGACTTGCAAATTTCATGGCTTATGTGTCAAATGGCAACCCAACCATTCTTTTCTCAGTCTCTCTTTATGATCAGAAATATCTTTTTATATTTCTCTTCCATAGGCGAATTTCTGAGCAAAAATAATCGTTTGATAACAACACAAAATTTATGTTTCTAAAATAGAAATTTGGTTAATAACAACATAAAATTTTTACAATAGCCGGCCGCTTGGCCTCGATCGTGGACAACGATCGGCGGCCAGTGGATGGCGAAGGACGAATATCGAAGATCAACGGACGACGATCAGGGATCGGCAAACCCGAGACTGGAGTAGGGCAATCGGATATCGATGATTGGCGACCGACGGAAGGGTGAATGGGAGTCGAGGACCGAAGATTGACGAAGCTGGTGGCAGGGGCGCACGCGCACAAGAGAGAGAGTAATAAAAAGAATTCTTATTTTTGTTTCCGTTGCAAAAATAAAAAAGTAAAAAAGGGTAAAAAAATTCATCTCGAAAATAATAAAATAAAATTACAATACCACACAAATTTCTATTTCAGACCTCTTTTTCCAAAGAAAGAATAAAAAATAAATAAATAGAATTGAAGTGCGATTGGAAATCTATGGACTAAGCCAACTTGGATGTCGAGACACACTGTCATCGGCACGATTCGAAAGGTCAGGGTGGCATTTCGATTCTCAAAACCGATTTAACCGGGGAGGATATTTACAGAATATAACCAGTTGCCAATAATAAACCTATTTGAAACTTCTGGTGGTTGTAGAAAAATGAAAATGACCCACCATCCATCCTTTGATAATACACTACGTGGGCAACTTAAAAAATATATTTTTTAAATTAATCACTCATATCGTTTAAAATAATTAGTCAATAAAAAATATTTTTATTATCGAATAATTTATGACTAAATATTTCGTGGACGATGAAAATTATCTTCATTCGTTTATTTTCATAAGCAATACAAATTATTATTTTCAGTAACACATTTTTTTTTAATACTTTATCTTCTTCGCGAAGCAGAGGAGTTAATTAGATATCTCCTTCGCGGACACGAAACAAGAATAATTCAGAAGGAATTGAGTTTCTTCGCATGGGCAAACGTGTTGAGCGGAGCAACATAGACGAACGCGCGAGTTGAACGGAGCACGCTACCGTTCTAGCAATTTCAGACGGAACAAAGATGTATTTTATATTCTATTCGTACAATAATATATAGTAATTTTTTCAACTCATATTAAATTAAAGCCAGAATAATCAAAACTTTAATTGGGAAAAGAGATTTGCCAAACCATAGGAGAAAAAAATTAATCGAAGCCAATGGGTATTCAACCTCAAAATTTTTACCTAAGGGTCCCATGACAAACCCCCTTGCATACAATTTTTTTTTTTTTCGGATCCTGCTTACATTTAAGTACACTGCAAACACATGGATTTTATTTGTTTAGCGAAAAATTAATACTTTTATCTTAAAAATCATCATTTGTGATTCTTAAGATAATTAGTTAACAAAAAATTGACAGCGATTTATGTCTAAATATTTTCATGGACAATGAATTTTTTTTTCGTTCATTCATTTTAATAAGTGACACAAGTTATCATTTTTTAGAAAAAAAATATTTTTTTCAAATTATTCATTTTTCGTGAATATATATAAGACCGTGATTTACTGTAATCAGGATGTTGGACAAACAATTGATGAACCTCCTATCTTATAAATTTAAATTTAAAATGATTGTCAAGTATTTCATAAGCCACCCGTCCTATTTATTATGGCAATTCTAAATGATTTTTAAAACATGGGTCACACAATTATTATTATTATTATTATTATTATTATTATTATTATTATTATTATTATTATTATTATTCAGACGTAAATAAAAATTCCAAAAAAAAAAAGCCTCAACTGTACTTATTTTCTCCCCGATAAACGCTTGCTCTGGTCTACATCTAATTTCTTCAATTTGAGAGTACAAGCCAAAGGGTCTAGAAGTGATGGGATTTCAGGATCTGGAGTAGTGACAATGACTCTTCTTCCACTCCTGGAGTCTGGGAGAAAGATCATGAGCTCGTCCATGACCTTGACCTCATGCAAATTGTCAAACACGATGAGATACCTCAGTTCCATTAAGGACTTGTGAAGGATCTCTTGGAGGTGTTCTTGTTCCATGTGCTTTAGATCTTTCCGTTCCTGCAGAGGTGTTTGCTTCAGTATCTTCACCAGATCTGAGCGAGGGTGGTCTCGTTGCCAGTAGCGAGGGGTTGGGCTAGGGTCGCCAGCAAGCCCTAATCAGTCTCGCCTAGTAGCCGACGAGGTTGCCACACTCCTTAAACACGCTACCCCCATCAGCCTAAACATAGGAAAAACAAATGAGAAAACATAAAAGAAAAAAGATAAAAAAAAATTAAAAAAATAAATGAGAAAAAAAATCCTCAGCCAGACCCTCATTTGAAATAAAGAATGTACTTGAGGCCTTTATTTGAAACAATGTCCAGTTTAAGACTTTCTTTGAGAAAATGAAGGCACATGGGATCCTTTTTCTTTTTCTTTTTTTTGAAAATTTTCCAATTTATTATTTTCTAGCTTAGTTTTTCCTTTTTCAGAAAAATTAGGTAAAAAGTTCTAAATCTATTACAATTGTGTTAATTAGATTCTAAACATTTTGTATTTTTGCGAATTCATTTCTTTGGTAATTTTGACCAAAAATCATTACGTGATGCGGTCAACAATGATGTGGTCATGTTTAATAATATTCTAGTATTTTTTTTTGAAGTTTTCATTTGTTATTTTTCCCTCTTCTTTTTTTCCTTCTTCTTCTTCTATTTGGCTGCCGAGCCAGGGACTAGCCAGAGAAAGCGGTTGAGCCTCATCCAGATCTGATTTAGTAGCTTAGTATTTCATAAATTACTCGTCCCAAACTTTTTTTCCGTCAGTTTATTGCTAACCCTTTTATATTTATGTCAATTTAGTCTATTAGGTCAATTTTAATTGGAATTGCTGACGTGAACGTTGTCCATGCCATGTAGGCATGATTGGCGCTAATGTAGATATTTTAAAATGTACTTTCATTTGCTATACTTTTTTCTTTACTTTTTTTTTCACTTGCACTTAGGGTCCGTGAGGCCTTCGCGGTCATCGATTTCACTTAGAGCACACAAGGGCCATGGCACCCTCGCCTAGCCGAATTTGGCGAGGGTGTCCCTCGCTAGATATAAGCGAGGTGATGCGGTGCCCTCACCCGGTGCGAGCAAGGGCGTCCCAGCTCTAAGGGTAGGGGAAGAAAAAAGAAAAAATATATATGTAAAAACTTCAAAACACTCACGTCGGCTCTAGTCGTGTCATATAAGACGGTCGATTTTATATTAGCAATTTTTGGCTAAAATTAGCCGGATTGACTGAATTAGCAAAAATACAAAAAGTTTAGAGTTGAATTGATAAAAAAAATATTATTTATGATTGAATTGACATAATTACAATAAGTTTGGGACTTTTTTAGTAATTGTCTTTGTTACCATGTATATATATATATATATATGAATGTTGTAACAAAATGTTCTTCAACGTGTTGGCTCTATTGTTACCGGATATTAGATTGCTCGAACGAGACTCTCAACCAATTTAAGAAAAAGTTTTGGTGCATTCTGTATATACCCGCCATTATTTTCCTCTCTCTTCATTATTTGCTACTTAATTCTAATTTATTTGTGTATAACAATTTTTTTTGGGCATAATAACATAAGATCAAGTTTTTCTCCATATTAGTTAATTACTAGACAAAAATTTATGTTGTTTATATGCATTTCAAAAATAGCACAACTCCACAACGTTTTATGTTATGTTTGTATATTTATTCTTTCATATTTATTAGTTGCTTTATACATTGAAATTTAGTTCTATGTGTACCTTTCATTGCTATGAAAGATTAAAATGATGTTGTGTTTATGCTAAAATGCTTTGTGCTCCAAAGTCAATTATATTTTTTTAAGCCAATCTGCGCAACGTGTGGACATGGATTTTATCGAAATAAGGGTTGAAGGATGTTTAAGGAGTTGGCGTAAAATACAGAGAGATTACACGCACTGTACAGGCTTATTTTCCAAAAGCATCCTACATTTATTCAAAATGTTTTTCCCATTTATGCTGATTTTAATTGCAAAATAAATTTTTATATTCTACGATAAAATTGAAATTAGATGTCTTGTGATTCTTTATTTCTCTTTCCATGCAATGAATATGAAGGAATAGAAACAGGGCCCTGTTGTAAAATATTAAAGATCTAGAGATACCCAATGGCTAGAAATTGGTGTAGAAACCCTAAAGCCCATAACTAAAGCCCATCATTATTAACCTGGAAAATTCTGCTGTTCCATTGATATTTAAAAAATAACAATAATAATCCTTTTCCCTGTTGATAGATTCCTGGAATAGTTGATAAGTATAAAAAGTTGATGGTCAAAAAAATTAGGGGTGACCTGATTTCTCAGTGAGTTATTGATACGTTATCGACATTTTGAAGAAATTACCGACTTACATATATATGTTATTAGCTACGGACACCAACTAGAGACACCAACTTTCCTTGTTTTGAGTTACCCATAGGCAACAGAACACTATTTTTGTGCATCCAGAGGCAATTAATTGTTGAGTTGTCTGCCGGGCGGCGAAGAAAGGCCGCAAATTCTTAAGTTGCCGCCCTATATTATACCTTGAAATGACAAAATCAGAGTTATTGTCGCCTAGAGTCAAACTTAAAGAGAAAAAAATTCATACTTTGCCGCGATGAATTCAATCAAAAGTAGGACAACTTTGAACTTTCGGCGCCAAACATGAATTTTGCTCCTCTTAGATAAGATTTAGAGCAACAAAATCATGGTTTTTCATGGTGCGGCCGAGCTTTTGTCATTCAGTCATCGTGGCCAAAACCCTCTCCAACTGTTTCTGGAAGTGCTCTCTCTCTCTCTCTCTCGTGATTGAGCGCAACTAGATCACGAGCTTGAGGTCTCGAAGTCGCGCTTGAGCACTAACTCACCGTGTGAGGACCTGGCTCGCTGTCAATGAAGGCCGACCTCGATCGAATGTCAAGCGACTGTTTGCATCAGAGCCGAAGGGTAGGGAGAGAGAGACAGAGACCACTGCATCTTCGGCCCAAGGACATTCAAAGGTGGCAAGCAATGGCAAGCGACAAGATCAACAGCAACTTTGGGCAACGTCTTCAGTCAGAACCACCGCTAGCGGGCGGGCGGCGTGACCAGAAAGGTTCAAAGTTCGCCCTCCACTGGCGATCCATCTTCCTCTTCATCTCGTTCTCTTGATACTCTCCACCTTTCCAGCCCCCACCAGCGCGCAAACTCACAAGCCAGAACTTTCCACATAACTACTAGAAGAAGAGGAAGAAAGATGGATCGACGTGTGTGTGTTATCCAGGAGGACCGTGAAGGACTCGCATACTGTTCCTAAAGAGCAGGTTGTGGTTCTTTTCTTTTCAGACCCACTAAAATAAAATCAATCATTATTGAGCTTTGCTTCATTAAATCCATTTCAAATTATATTTTATTACATGTGAATGACCCATTTTGTCATCTCTACATCGAGAATTAACACATATCATTAGAAATTTCTGTCCGTAAATCCACTCATCATCAGCGTCTGTTTTGCATAAAATACTTATTAATTAGAAAATTGAAGGGTGACCATAAATAATTATAGTACAGTCAAGACTCTCATGCTAACTGGAGCATACAAATAATTACTATGCAAATTGGATAAATGCTTACTTGAACAGAAAGCATACTTTAAGGACAGATATCCATATCTATCTCTTTTGCTTTTCTGATCCGTAACTTGCACATAAATTCGAAGAAAAAAGAAATAGATGTTTGAATACGAAAAGGTATTCGAAATCTTTTATATTCTCTGATTGGCCTTCGGAAAGATTAATAAAAGAATCTCCTATCGCGTCGATTATTCTACCATGTACAATTCCTACCATGAAGTCTTGCATTCACACTCCACTAAGAACATTGGGACAAATTTTGGTAACCCCCAAAGCAGAATCCCTAATCAAAGTCAAAACAATCAACACTGTTCATATCGAAACCTATTTACCAACCACAGGAGATTTTGTGAGTATTCTCTCCCACAAAATAGTCAATCACTAAAGAACAGACATTGAAAAAGAGAGGACAAAGAGAGTTTACTCCATGTCCATGGATTCAAGTCACCATCACTTGTTAGAATCGGAAGGGCTTGACCTTGTCATCATGGTCTTGAACTCTTCGAAATCGA
Source organism: Rhodomyrtus tomentosa (assembly GCA_028455895.1). Classification (NCBI taxonomy): domain Eukaryota; kingdom Viridiplantae; phylum Streptophyta; class Magnoliopsida; order Myrtales; family Myrtaceae; genus Rhodomyrtus; species Rhodomyrtus tomentosa. The sequence continues at coordinate 26,236,474 of JAPCWY010000009.1, read as the reverse complement.
CTTCGCCGTCTCCGTCCCTGTCCACTGAGCCAATCATCCTCCGGCAATCGCTCAGCGAGCACTTCTCCCCCAGCTTCTTCATCACCGCGTGCAGCTCCTTTGCCGAGATCCGCCCGTTCTTGTCCAGGTCGTAAATGTCGAACACCTCCTTGATCTCCCGCTGCTCGTCCTCACTGCCACCGCTCGGTCCCCACCTGAAGAACTCAGCGAACTCGTCGAGGTCGATGAAGCCGTCCCCATCCCTGTCGATCTCCGACAGCATGCACCTCGCCTCCTCAGGGGTGGCCGCGGTTGGGCCGAGCGTGCTCAGGGCTTGCCTCAGCTCGTTGCAGGAGATTTTGCCGTCGCCGTTCACGTCGTACTTGTTAAAGATCAACCTCACCTCATCCATTGTGCCCAGAGAACACGTCGGCTTCGGAATTGAACTTGAGCCCCCGCTTTTGGCCATTGTCGAGAAGAGAGAGCGTTGCTTCTTTTGCAATTTTTTTTTCCTGTGTGCCGCGTTTTATATTAAGGAGGAAGATGACTCGTGTTGCGGAGACTCTTAAACCTAGTCAAAGTCGTATTATCTTGGATTGGATCTAATTCTGATCATGACAACAAAGAGCGATGGTATAAATATCTTATGAAATCCTCGGCGGTAAAAGTCGGATTCTCCCGATCTCAATTGAACATTAAAATAAAAAGTGATGAGATAATTATGGGCAAAAGAATATTGAGAGTTTCAATATTTATGTAAGGTGCTAACTTTGTACCATTTTTTTTTTTTGAATCAATGAAGTCTCAAATCGAAGAAAAAGATCATTTGAAGTGTCAATTCCGACAAAAAAACGATCACTTAAATATCAATTTCAGCCAAACAATACACATGAAATTTTTTAATATTACATGAAATTTTTTTTAAAAAAATAATCCATGTAGCGTTTACTTGGAATCCACGGGGACGTTTTGATTTAACATTAGCTAATTTTTTAAAAAAATGAAAATTAAACAGAAAAATAACTTAGAAAGAAAAAAAAATCACGTTTTTCTTCGAATTGATACTTAAGTGATCCAATAAAAAAAATATTTACATCAAAGTGAACGTTGTACATAAATATTTGCACTCCAAATGTCTTCTTTGCGATAATTATGTTTTTGAAATAAAATAAAAAAAATCTGTTTTCGTCACTCTACTTTCAAGCATTTCTCAATCAAATCTATGCACTTTTAAAGTTGATCATGATAGTGAAGAGCGATGCGATAAAATATCGAAAAGGATTTATTCTTTCTTGAGCCTACTGTCACGGTTTTTAATAAAAAGAATTTGTAATATTTGTACTTTCAATTTATCTAATCAAATAAATCATTCTACTTTGATAAGGTTTCTAATCAAATCCATCTGAGGCGAAATTCAGCCAAGGCCACCCAGCGGACTTCACAGTGTGACATGGCATTAAAAATTTCCAGCGTCAGCAACACGTCGGCTCAATTTCACCCGCATTATACTCCACTTGTTGCCTACATTTGCTAAAATTTTTCTCGTACTTCGACAAGAGGATCAGCATTATTTATCCACAATCAAATTTGGACGCGGTTCCGACGCCAGTTAACATTTTGGTTAGATTTAATGACGGAGGGACTTGATTAGAAAATTCGTGAGTGAAAAAGTTTTTAGTTAGAAAGATTAACCGGATAAGGACTTAATTAGGAAAAAACGTGTAAGTATAAGGACTAAAGAAAGAGCCACGTCCATTTCGTATTCAATGGGACATGGGTTCATTTGGCAAACAACGGAACTTGAGTGGATTTGGCACATTGATTTCGGAACATTCCCTATTTCACTTCTCAGCGGCCAAAAGTGTCAACGACACTTTTGGCGGATGAAATCAAGAATGAAGTTTCCGTGCACATATCTCCTTTCAAAAGAAGTTAGAGATAAAAGACATCGAAAATCCCTAAAACTTGTCAAGAAATTGCAATTGAATCTTAAAAACTTAAAAAAAAAAAGTTACAACCAAATACTAAGAATTATTATTAAGGTGCTATCGATTCCTAAATTTTTTTTTAAAAAAAAGTGCAATCAAATCGTAAAACTTGTCACAAATGTGCGACTACGACTTTCAAAAAGTATAATCAACGGAAAAAATTGATTTCATCAATTTGATAAATTTTAGAACTTTTATTACAATTCTTGAAAGTTTTAGGATTCAATTGCAATTTCATGACAAATTTTAAAACTTTCAACGCCCCTATCTCATTCCAATTATCTAATGAGGACCCTTAATTCTAAATTTAAGTTATATTACTTTTAATTAATTTATTGTTAATCCAAATAATTGTATAAGAAGGATGAAACACCGTAAAGTAACTGACAAAAGTTTGGTAGTTGAAGTTGGATCTGAATTTTCCTTTTTAATTTATTTACACCACAGGCTTGCGATTGGACGATCTCCTCGGGCATTGGCTCTGGAGTAGATTTTTTAGGTTGATGTTGGAAGTTGGGAACGCACGACGAATTTCCGACGCCAAGACTCCCGATAACGGCGATCGTTGATTGGTCCACGCAAGGCGAAAGCGCGTAAACCCTAAAGCAGAGCAACCATTTTGGAGTTGAAGATGGAATGAAAGCGACACGACCGTAATTGTCTTGCCATTTCTTTCTTTCCTCTTTCTCACTTGGTTCTTGATTTTGATTTTTGAGTAAAGTAGCGACGCAATTCACGCTCGTTGGATAGAAACTTCTGCTTTTGGCCTGATGAGGGCATTTGAAAAACATGTGTAATTACATCACAATTTGGACACGAGAGCGAAGAAGCGGTCGAGTCATCACCTTTTTGCGTTCTGAATTGGGATCGACGAATTGTTGAATCGTGGTTAAGGATGTATAAATTAGGATCAGATGCAATAGACCGGTTGGGTCCATGCGCGAATTCTATTTAGGATCAGGAAGAAGGAGCTACATAGTTTTTATTGAGCGTGAAATTTCATAATTCTTATTAATTTGTCGACGAGACAAATGGAAACCATGGGTCATGATGGTCTATAATGTCAATGATTACTGCTAGGTATTATAAGACTAGGGTACTAAATTCATGTATCAATAGCCCAGGGATGGAATAAGATGGTAATATGGTATTACGTTATAAACTTATAATGTAATGGAGGAGTAATAACTATTATGCTTTTTGGTTGAAGTGCTATAATACTTATTATATCGTTTGGTTCCTTGAATAGCTAAGCTCATACAGATAACATTGTAGTAGTGACTTTGATACTCAATTATGAATTTAATACCACATAGCAATTGTCAGATAATGTAATTTTTTACATCAAATATTTTATTTACTAGTTATATTTAATGTTGTAATTAAATTAAGCACATAACATGTGATTATCTTAAGACATATTAGCAGTTGAGTTAATTATTGTTTTAAGTATAGTATAACAGTCAATTACAAAAAAATAATCGATTACTATATATTATAATAACCAACTAATATTATGCAAATCATTATATATGAATATTTTTCAATAAAATAGTTATTTAAATGGAGATAGCATAATTCGCGAAATTGGGCCAACCTAACTCAGCAAACGCTCCACAGGGCTTGAAGTCGAGGTCTCACAATTTACTAGGCAAAAACCCGATGCGTAGTAAACGAGTAAGTCCTCTTTAGATTAGCTCTTTTAACTCAAGTCAATCATATTTCAAGAATGATCGATTACATCTTCTTCATTGCCGATAAGAGCCTATATGAATCTTTTACAAGGGGAAATAGAGTGATAACGATCTTCAGAGAATATAAAAGATTTTCCCAAAAATTCTTATCGGCAATGAAAATATTAATTATTTGTTGATTTACTCCAAGCGATATGACCAATCACTTTTAGGAAATAAAAAATTCAAATTGTTCATATTTTTTGCGAAACAAACGGACCAACACAGATGAAAGCCACAATCGTGTCATTTTTTTTAATGATTTATTTTATTAGAATATCCAAGAACTCCTTAGATCGCGACCTATGTAAATTTATGTAGGTGCATATTTTAATTTTAAGAAGTTGAAGAAAAGCATCACACTGGCTATTTATATATATTTCACATAAATCCAAAGAAATATAATAAGTGACATCACGGATGGAAAGCACAACATGGTACGCCATAGTACAAGGAAACACCCGTGAAAGTGGGAAAGCTGTGGTTACCTTTCTCTCATGGTCACGGACGGCACGCACCAACCAGCAGTCCTTTTGGGTTAAATGGTATACGAGGACCGCGGGTTTTGGTAACCAAATTTAAAGTTTGGTTTGCCTATTCAATGCAGCACGGATGTCTTTATTTATGAAGTTTTAAAATTTAGGGTTGAGCAATCGGCCGGTTCGACCAGATTCAAATCGGTTTCAAATTGTTTGAAAGAAGAGATAAATGTGTTGGAGAAGTGTTATGAACTTTGAAAAATCTAGGAAATAGATCAATGCCATAATCTCTATGCCACGAATTGATATATTTTCTCCAAATAATAGTTATTTTACTTGATGTTTCTTTTCCTAAAATCCATTTTGTTTTTAGGTTAGGACTACCCATATCGAAACCAATCACCCGAAAAACAAAGTTAATGGGAAGTTTGTCTCTATTATTCCTAGCATAGTAATTCTCGTGGGGACAGAATATCGAGCTTGAATTGGGCAATATGAGCCCGGTTCATCACAATGGTGAGATCACATGGTTTCCTCGTAAGTTCCCTCGAGCGAAGCGCGACGCACTAACCTTCTTTCCTTTTGCTGCTCTCTTTTTTCTTATGTAAACGTTTTCGTGGATTTACTTATCAAAGTACTGGAATGTAAGATTGATTTAATTTTCCTTTGATTTTATTACTCAACTTTGACTAGCGTATGCATATTACACATATATATGTCAGGATAATCTGTCAAATGCATGTGCAATATGTAATAAGTAATGGATTTGATTGCGCCAATAAGGGCAAATCAGTCATTGCCATAATCATGTTGATTGATCAGATTGATTGGCAATTAAAGGAGTCGTTTTCCTATTCTAGAAAAGGGAAGATTGCATATGGCATCTTTTCAGAGAAAAGAAGGTACGTTGTTCTTCAATGGCTATCATCAATAAACGCTCTCAAAAAACACTCAATGAAAATCTATCTCAACGAACGACCGATCGGTAGATCGAAATCGTTTATCGTTTGCAATGGGGGCTCTCAATCTGTGGCTATTGAGGTATGTTCGTTTTACGTGATATACCTCAACGATCAGTAATTCAAGTTTTGATCCCAGGGCTTGACGATTCAGTACAATCAACATGTACGACGGTTTGATGGATGTATGGCTGCAATCCGCGCTTCGTGTTTATGGATATGTGGATCTATTTTATTCTGCTTCATTTATAGATTTTAATTAGCAATGTATGAAATACCCTTCAGTGGTATCAGAGCATAGTCATTTTTGTTTCCTGATCGTGCTTTATTTTATCGTCGATGCAAAAGAGAAAAACCCTTTTTCAATCGTTACTGTTCATGGCCTGTTTGTGATTTTCTGTGCGATGAAAATGATTTTTTTTTTATCACATCAATGGCATATATCCTGTAATTTGAGTATGATTTGATGTATAAGTTATTGATGTATAGTTCAAATCCTACTATGCCATGTCAATAATTACAAAATATAGAGATCATTGTTCGATTTATGATCTTTATTCGAGTGTGGAGTTCTAGAAAGTTTTAGTAAGTGAACTCGATTTTGCATAAATAATTATGTTACTGGTAATTTCAAGCGAGGATTCTTGGACGATGATCGGGAACATAGTGAATTTTTGAATCTGAGGCCTTATGTGAAATTATTCATTAATGTAATTAGTTAGTGTAAAATAGATGTGTAAATGCTAGGCTTTAATGGTTCTTGAATACATGTCTATAGAACTTCGTGTTCAGATACAACGGTTATGCGCTTAGCATAATAAAGAAGAGATTCTAGATGGCGAAAATTATGAAAACTGGAATATGAAAATCCAGTTTGCGCTATGAAGAGCAGGAAGCATTTGAAGCTCTAGACCTAGTTATGGGAATACCTGAGATGAGAATACTGCACAACCAACATTTGCTGCATGAAAAATGGATGAACTCAATTGCTCGCATATGTTGTTGAGTAGCATGAAAAATGATTTTATGCATGAGTTCAGGCATTTATGAAAATGCAAAAGCCAAGTGGGAGACATTAAACACTAAGTTTGGTTAGGCATTGGTCACCAAGTTGAGACAGATCACTATAAGTTCTGACGCTTATCTTTGTGGCTATGTCAAACATGATAAGTGAACTGTATGATGCGGGCCACTTTTTGATTGATGAGTAGCAATTGCAAGCAATAATCCGTTCTGTACTTCATAATTGTGTGCTTATGAAAATCCATTTGCTCCACAATAAAAAGTATGGACTTTTAAGAATGTTATGCGCTGTCTTGAACTAGAGCACTGGTTCTAGCTCAAATGGAGCTTCATGTTCCAAGCCGAAGTGTTAAAGTGGGTTCAAAAAGTGGAAAGAATAAAATAACTGATTCTTCAGGATGAAAATTGAAGTTTAATCGACATTGGAAAAGAAAATGTTCTTTCAAGAAAAACATCTCAAAGGTGAAATGTTTTAAATGTGATAATAAGTGTCACTTTGCTCATAACTATGGTGAACCGAAGAAGTTAAAAAAAAAAAGGCTTTTATGCACTTGAGAATGTTACTTAAGTCTTTAGTTTCAGTTTTTTGTAACTGAATCTTATCCTTTATGTATTATAGATTTACCGGCCACAGACCATGTAATGAAAGTTAGAAATGACTTCGTAGAATTTCAACGAATTCGACATGGAGCAAAGTGGATAATTGTGGAAAATAATTCCTACGTGGAAGTTAAAGTGATTGACACCTGCCAATTGAAAATGAGCGATGGTCGCACCCTATTTCTACATATTGTGTTATATGCTCCAAAAAATCGACATAATTTAGTTTCCGTGTTAGTTTTGGTTAAACTTGATTTCATTTTAAACTTTCTTAATGATAGTGACGACTTGTCATTAGGAACAAGTTATTATGATTTTGGATGGTTTTATTGTACCGATTGTTGGGTATAATAATGTGAATATTAGTTATTCACTATTTTTCTTCTTTTATGGCGATGTGAATATGTGGCATGTCAGGCTAGGTCACATTGGCACAATGGCAAATATTTAGATAAGCTAAAGAAGGCTTATTGGGCAATATTGAAAAATTTGATTTGTCTATTTGTGAGTATTGGCTAGCAAGACATATAATGAGAAAACCATTTGGAAAATGAACAAAGTATTAGTTTCCTTTGCAATTGATCCATTCAGACATATATGATTCAATGAATGTGAGAATAAGGCATGGGCTGTTTAATCCATCACATTTATAGATGATTACACTCGATTCTGATATTTTTTGATTTCTCCTAAATCTGAGGCATAAGTTTCTTTGAGAAAATTTTGAGCTTTTAATAATCTTTAAAAAAATAAAAAAATAAAAATCCGATCGAGATCGAGATCGAGATCAAGAAAATCTATCTGATCAGTTCAGATTTTTATGTGATGAAAAAAGTATAGAAAGACAGTTGACTATTCCAGCGATTTCTCAACAGAATGGAGTCACAGAGAGGAGAAACAGGTCCCAATGAAATGGTTAGGTGTATGATGGCACAGGCTAATTTGTCTATCACCTTTTGGGGTGAAATTTTATTGATTGTTGTCAAGGTTTTTTAACTGTGTACCTTCTAAATCTGTTAATTCCACTCTATATGAGCTGTGGACAAGTTGCAAATGAGATTTGAGTTTTCTAAGACTTTGATGTGCTTTCAATACGCGTGATTTCTCTCATTGGTAAGGGAAATTGGACCTTACAGGCAAAAAGAGTATCTTGATGAGATACTGAGAGTACTCTAAAGGAAATGCATTATAAGTGAACAAAAAAGTGAGAATTGTAACTAAATATGAATCACAAGATATCACAATCTTAGTGAATGAATTTCTAAAATAGAGCGAGATAAGTAGAGATTATCCTCTATTTGAAATCTTTGATGTGATAATGACTTTACTGGGGCATCTAATCCAAGTGGGAGCAAAGTGAGAAGTAGGGAATTTGTTTCGAACAAGTCTCAATTGCAACAACTTGATGCGAAGAAGATGCATCATTATGTAACCCAAGTAAGAGCGTAATGGATAATGATGTACTAAGTGTACAATCTTCAATACGGCGAACAAGTTGCCAAGTAGGAGTGTAATGGAGTTTAATGTACTAAGTGTACAATTCTCAATTTAGCGAACAAGTCACAAAAGATTTCCCCGTCGATTTATCGACATTTAGAAATTGAAAATAAAACTTTGATGGTCGCACCACAAGAAGAGGATGGGCTAAGGAATGTAAATGAGGCTCTGACTTGCCCTGATAAGGAAAAGTAAATATAAGCAAAGGAAAAAGATAAGTAATCAAATAGATCAAACCAAGTTTGGGAACTGGTTGATCTTCTGAATAGACGCAAAATCATTGTAAGCAAGTGTGTTCTCAAAGTAAAGCGTAAAGCTATTGAGAGATAAAAGGCTCCTTTTTTGGTGAAAAGGTATAATCAATAATAAGGAATTGATTGGAAAGAGGTTCGTTCTCCTGTGATGAGATTTACCTCAATTCATCTTATTCCGAAAATAGATATTAGTATGGATCTTGAATTACATCAGATGGATGTAAGAACTATTTTTCTCAATGAAAAATAAAAAAATACAATGACCAAGAACAAAAAGTATGTCGACTTTTGAGAACGATAGATGACCTTAAGTAGCCTTTGAAATAATGAGATATATTTTTTCATAATGCCTTAGTGACATATGATTTTGTAATGATTGATGAAAATTATTTCATATATATATCAAAAGATCCTAAGATTAATATGTGATCTTATCATTATATGTTGATGATATATTAATTGCTTGGAGCTATATGGAGGTTGTTAATACAGTCAAGAATTGGTTATGTTTCAATTCTGAAATAAAAAGAATATGGGTGAAGCTGCATATATTCTTAGAATTAAGATTTCAAAAGATCATTCAAAGAAATTGTGGTCTCTTACACAAGATACTTATATAGATAATGCCCTTGAATGATTTTATATGCAAGACTATAAACCCAAAGATACTACTATTGCATGAGGTGAAGGTTTGAGCCGTAAAATATGTCTTGAAACTCCACATGCAAATGCAGAAATGGAAGTGTTCCATATGCTAGTGCTTGAATGCTTGATGTACACTATGATGTTGTACAAAACCTAATATTTGTTATGTGGTTAGAATGGTAAGTGTACCGATTTATTCTAGGTCAAGCATATTGAACTGTGGTCAAGAGAATTCTCAAGTATTTGAAAAGTAATTTCGATTTTTTGCTGAGTTATCAAAGTAGAGATCTACGCCTTGAAGGCTATATTGATGTTGGTTGAGGAAGAGATTTAGATGAGAGAAAATCTAACTTTGCGCTTGTATTCTTACTGTGCAGTGGCGCAATATCTTGGAGTAACAAGAAGCAAACATGTATAGCATTGTCCACGATGAAAATTGATTTCATGGTATTATCAGCAGCAGTATAAGAGAGTGTTTGACTTAAGATATATTTGGATCAGTGAGGTGTTGCTAGGGATGCTGCAAATTCAATTATTAGTTAATTGTGATAGTCAAGTAGTAATAGCTTACACTAAGGATATAGTGCAAGACCCAACATATAGTCACGAAATAAATTTTTGTAAAATACATGTTTGTACGAAAAGATGTGAACATACAGCACATATATATATATATATATATATATATATATATACACACACACACACACAGAATGATAGCAGATCTTCTGACGAAGTGAATCCTTGGAGATATTTTCATTAGTCATGTATTGACAAAGAGATTAATTCTTTATATTGAAATCTTTGGAAGTGTGTAAAAGTGGGAGTGTTGGATTTTCCCAAAATTCACAGTTAATAATATTTGTTGTTATTATTGATGTCTTATGAGTTTGTATGACATTTATGCATAATAATGCTTAGTGCATTATAGAAAGTATGTCGGACAGATTATAGATTGGCTCATTCACATGGGTAATTACCCTTATTTGCTGGGTGACGAATAGAGATGAGACGTTTTTCAACCTTATTATCTAGGTGATAATTGAGAGCTCAAGCTTGAAATTTTTTTATGTCACCTTAATAAAAGTGTTAAGATGATGTCATAATAAGTTATGCTTGAAAATGAAATATCTATGTATTTCACTTAATCCGGCTTTGATGCCATATGTGAGTTCTGTTGGATTCTTTGAAGAGAATATATGTATGAACTCAAGTTAGACATTGAGTATGTTTGAGCTATCATCTGTATGGTATTGAGTGAAAAAACATACGCTTCATGATAAAGGAGATAATACCGTAATACGCACTTCATATTATGTATGCATGAGATGACCAAGATAAGTTGACAAGAGTTTTGATCTCAACTCTATGGCCGTGTGAGACTCTTGAGGACATGAGTTCCTCAATAAGTATCCTCACAACTCTGACTTATTCTTGAGATTTCTATTCAGTGTTTGCTATCTTAGAGCATTACCAATAGTCATGAGATTGATTCAATCTAACGGGGCATCTCTAGAAAAGCAAGCTGGACTGAGATTGAGAGGTTTAAGGGAAAAGAAAGATCAATTTTGTTTTGGATGCCACATTTAATCTTTGTATTCACAGGTCGACCAATTATGATTATATGAATTTAATCATGATTGTGAATACAATGTATTGTATTTGAGCACTCAATGAGATCAAAAGAGATATGATGTAAATGTGACTGATTGATCTAGGGTACTGCATACTGGATCTACTTTGAGATTATGTGCACATTTTAAACGGCTATATACTCCTAACAGATGTATAGCAATGAGCTCTCATAGTATGCTGGTTACACGAATTATGTGCTCATATGAACTTTGCAGTGAAAAGAGAAAGAGAGGCATTTAGCTCTTTATCGGCAAACGGGAGATAATAGATTTGATTGCACCAATAAAGTCAAATCAGTCCTTGCCATAATCACTTTGATTGATTAGATTAATTGGCAATTAAGGAAGTTGTTTTCCTATTCTAGAAAAGGGAAGATTGCACATGGTATCTCTTCAGAGAAAAGAACGTGTGTTGTTCTTCAATGGTTATCATCAAAAAACTCTCTCAAAAAACACTCAATTAAAATCTATCTCGACGAACGATCGATCGGTGGATCAGAATCGTTTATCGTCTGCAATGGGGGCTCTTAATTTGTGGCTATCGAGATATGTTCATTTTATGTGATATACCTCAACAATCAGTGATTCAAGTTTTGATCTCAAGGCTTAACGATCCAGTACAATCAATATATACAACGGTTCGATTGATGTATGGCTGCAATCCGCACTTCATGTTTATAGATATGTGGATCTATTTTATTTCGCTTCGTTTATAAATCTTAATTAGCAATTGTGTGAAATACACTTCAATAAGATTTAGGACTTTTTTTGACAATTTTCAAAATAGCGATGAACGAGTCATAAAATCATGACCGAGAAAAGAAAAAATAATCACGCACAAGCCAAAGAATTGTTGCAAGAAAAATTATCAAAAAATTCATAAATCTTATTGCATTTTTGCTAATTCAACCATAAACCTTTTAATTATTTCAATTTAGTCCTAAATCGTTTGTGTTTGTTTCAATTTAATCCTAAATTTTTTGTATCAATTCTGTCCATTTGGTCAACTTTAACCAGCCAGCGCTGACGTGAATAATTTTTAACATTTTTTTGAATTATTTTACTTTATTTCTTTATTCATGTTCTTTCTCTTTCCTTTTTTTTTCCTTTCTTCTTCCTCCAACAGTCTCCTACGGCGACCGGGCAAAGGCTAGGGCTCGATGAGATCTACCCTGGTGAAGTTCGTCGCCACCAGTGCTGGGTGAGGTCGACCTTGCTGGCCCTCACCAGCAATCGACTAGAGGAAGAAGAAAAGAAAAAAAAAAGAGAAACAGAATAAACATACTAAAAAAATACTAACATATTATTAGAAATTATTCATGTTAGCATTGGCCTGTTAAAGTTAGCCAAGTGAATTTAATTGGCATAAATACATAACGTTTAACATTTAATTAGTAAAATTAAAAGGTTTATGATTAAATTGGGGGGATTTGCTTAGTTTCAAGCAAATGAAGCATTTTTTGGAAATCTTCTAACATATTCTTGAAAATATCAGTTGTTTGGTCTGCTGGTTTACTCTTTCATGAAGGGTAACAACTATATTAAAGACCATATTCCGAGCAATACCATTTTCTGTCTGCCAATTCAAGACAATCTTGGAAGGAGTGAGTTCTTTGCGTCGTCATGAATATTCACATCATTGGAAGTAGATATCTTGAGTGCATGGTAATATCTCTGCTGTGGGTCAGAGAATTTCTCCAAAGGAGGAAATTTGATCCCTTCTAGGTTCAGGGTTTGAGGACTTGAGTGGAGGAAAGTCTTCAGGTTAGAATATGCAAACGGTCGATAATACTAGTGGTGCTTCTAGATTGGGAGCGCATGTGTGTGGTTGAGGGAATTCAATGGGATAAGAATTTTTTTTCTATCCATTCATGAATCGGCTTATAGAAGGAAGAAGCAACATACTTCTTTGGTAGAGGTGATGAAGGTTTAAGTTCATCCGGACAAGAAGGTAGTGATAAAGTAATATAGGGAGGCTTGGGTGAGCCATATTCATCCATGAATTGCCATCTTCCACCATATTCTTCTAGTGGTCTCATCGTAGGGTCACCATCAAGGTATTTCTGGTAGAGATAACCCTCTTTCTTCTCCTTCTTTTTGGAAGAAGGTCTGTCATCTTCTACTTCACTTCGGGAACATGACGAATGAACACAATCAATATCCCCAAAATCAATGTCATGTAGGATCCTTAAAATAATGGACAGATTGCCTATCTGAGTCAAAGGATCAAACAAACTCTTTTACGCCTTTTGAATCTTTTTTATTCTCTTCCATTGTCCCACCTCCAAGATCAGAAACCTCTATAAGGTCGTCTTCATCATTCGCAGATGTTCTCAACTCAGCTATGCCACCACCTAGATCTAATTTATTATCTCTTAGAGAGCGTTTGAAAAAATTGAAAAAAGACAAGGTATCTCGAGGGAAAGACAAAGTATCACCTTGAGCATCCCTCCACTTTCTCTACCCTCACCCAAATCACCACCTCTTCCTCTCCAACTTCGTCATGTATGGTGTCAAATCAGTTAGAAAGTTTTCTTAGATACCAAGTTCAATTTCCTTCTATCTCTGCCATAAACTCGCAAAATCCTCATCGGAATGAATCATCTGATGATTCTTCCCAATATATTGATATCATGATGGCAACCCAGTTCCAAAAGAAGTCAGAACCGGAAGTGATTCACCCAAACGCTTTCCCTGCTGAAACTTCAATATCATCATTATCCAAGGCATAGTTCACCTTAGATGATCTTCCACACCATAAGTGGCCTGATCGACTTTAAGGATTCCATGCTTGGTTAACTACTAGGCACCTTATTGAGCATAACACTTATGAAGTACTCCTTTAATTCTCTAGTAGATTCACAGGAGCTTTGAAAGCTTGGTGGAAAGCAGCTGCAGAGCAAGATCAGATGTATTTTATAACTCAAACTCTGGATAATGCTATCCAGATTATTTATATGTTCTTCGTTGGCAAACCTACAGCACTATAGAGCTCAAGAGAAGAGAATTCTTTGATCGAATGTGTTGTTCTATGGCCAAAAAAGATCTTGACAAGCAGGAAGGAAGCTGAAACAAGCCTGAACCTCAAGAAAATACTTTATCACCAATACTAGGCTCTCTCAGCCAATATTAGGGGACTTCCTTTTAACTTCTGGGCTCAATCTTGAAGCTCAATCCTCAAGGTACTAAAAATTTCTAATTCACGGGTTCCATTAAGGTGACAAGTGAAGAGCATACTGAACCACATCGTACTACCGAATTAACAAGAGGATCCTAGGAGTCGAAGAACCATGCTTGGATGAGAATAAAATAGGAGAATTTAGGAACTCTTGTAGAGAAAACTTCATAGTGTTATTAGAAGGAGGTTCAATCTTCCTCATTACATGATATAAGAAGCCTTATATAGGCAATGAAAATATAACAAGACAGAACATATTGGATTCGCAGATCCATTGATACTGATGGCAACAGTGCTGACCGAACAACTTTGGACTACCAAGGGGCCGATTATTGAAGAAAAGACACATATGCTACACATAAATGACTTACAAGAGGTCTCATAATTTGTACCTGAACCCTTCTTTGTGTTATCTTCAGAGTCCATGCTGTCTTCTACAACCTTTTGCTTTCTAAAAGCATTATAAAGGAGCTCGTCATTATAACATGGCTCCTGAAATCTTGGACTGCTGGGGACAACATCTGGTAGTAGAGATGAGTTGGAGGAAACATCTTCATATCATCCTGAGAGCTTTGTGCATATGGGTCTTGAGAAAGTGATCCTTCCCACGAATCCTGGGAATCTGTGTCCATTGAAGACTGGTTTTGATGAAAAATCTACAGGGCTTCTTGGATGACTTCTCTTGAGTGGATGCATGAGTCAGAATAATCCCATGAGACATTATCTACATCTGAGGGCTAAACTTTTGGAGGAATAGTGTGCTTATCTTGGCATAGGATTCTTTCGAGTTCCCTGAACCCTTGAGGAACGGATGCAATACAACTTGGAAAGGCTTTGTAAACACAAGCGACTTCCAAATTGTAACGGGGCTTGCATGTGGTCGTGCCAAGTAAGCTTGATTCATATCTAATATCTCTAGTGGCGCTGATGAATGTCCATGGTCTGTGGAAAAGCATGACGGTGTCTTTCAGGTTCTAATCTTCCCACATGATTTTGACTTCTAAATAATTCTTTGCAGGAGCTAAGTGTTTGGAACCGTAGCAACATATCAAACATATTTTTCTAATTAGAGTAATCACCTGTAAGTGCTCCAGATATGACTTTAACAATCTTCTCAATGGAGAACTCAATTGCCAAGTATACAGATTGAACACATACCAAAACATCTATTTCGGTTCTTCAGGGAAATGTTGGTTAAGTGACCAAAGTATGGGATCGATGAATGGGTATATAAGGTGAAGGCCACTGGGTTTTAGTATCAAACCACCATAATCTCTGAAGATCCTTAAATGATACTGCTAAAAAAGATATTTGAGACTAAGAGTGAGTTGATTTGTGCGGATCTGGTATGGAACATCAAGGAGTACTTGAGGGTGTTCCAATTTTCCCTCATATCAACTATGTAGTATATGTCAAGGAGAGGTTCTTTGCGTACAAACATGTTAATAGAGGTGACTAACTATTTTGGTTTGGACAAGAAATCTAGAAGAATTTTTTTTGTTTCCTGCAAGGTATTTAGTTTCAAAAGAATATTTTGAAAATTATTCTGCACACCTTAGCAACTGAGGATGAGGAATCTACTTCTTCATGAATTTCAGCATATGAGAAAACGAAGACAAGTCCATTTCCACAGGAAAATGATGTCCAGCAAGATGAAACTCAAATTTCTTGATTCCATATTTGACTGCCAAAATTTCTTTAAAGGTGGGATGATAATGGATTTCTGCTAGTGAAAATCGCTCACTTTGCACAAATATGACGCTTACCATTGATTTCTTCAAGGAGAATGGCCACCCAATCTGCAAAATCTTTTTGCAAGTAGATGTGATTTGCAATGGAGGGAGATGTTGTCGCATCTTTTTCAAATAAGCGATTGTTTTAGTCTGCTTTGGTCAAGCTCTTTTATCTGCTTGGTGGAGAGCCGACTTTAAACCATTCGTCCTATCTTCTATTCCCGAAGAAGTCAGCCAAGCTGCTGAAAAAAAATTTGCAAGAAAGAGAAAGCCTCTCTCAGAAGCCATATTTGGAGATATTCAACAAGTAGTTCATATTGCTCTCGAATATCTATGCCTTAAGAAAGAACTCTTTAGGAGTGAACTTTGAGAAAACATGGAACTTGATAAAGCTTGTGCCAAACCTGATTGGAAAATCGAGGGCAAAAGAATTTTTGGAGCGTCAATATTTATGTATAGTGCTCATCTTTGTTCCAATATCTTTTTGGATCACTTAAATGTCAAATCGAAGAAAAAATAACCATTTAAATGCCAATTACGGCAAAAAATTCCGGCCAAGCAGTACACGTGGCATTTCTTTTATTAATTTCTTAATAATATGTGGATTTAAAAAAATAATAATATGTGTGGCATCTATGTGGCAGTTTTTCTTTTAAAATTCAATCCACGTGAACTTTTAAACTAAAAATTAAAAATAAATAGAAAAATAACTTCAAAAATAATAAAATAATAAAACTTGCATTTGCAGCGACAAGGGCTATGAGCCGTTACCACCCCTCCCACCATCGTCGAGTCCCGGCAACCTTCGCTGAGGAATTGCTAGAGGTTGGTGAGGGCTAGCGTGGCTGGCCAAGGTCTAACAGATCTCATGGTGAAGTCGGAATAGCCTAGGTGCAATGGGTGGGGGAGTGGCTAGAGATTCGACCTTGTCGTGGGGTCTGAAAGGCCTAGGGCAGCCATGACTAGGTCTCGACATAGGTCGTCGGGGGTCAGCCACCCTTCGAGCACTCCCCACGCATCATCGGTTCGCATTGGTGAGCGGAGCCCTCACTGCCTCAACATTATTTTTTTTATAAAAAAAATTATTTTTTCTTTTTTAGCTTATTTTCAATTTTTTATTTTATTTTTATTTTTTAAATATTATGTGGATTTTTTATTTTTTTGATTTATTTTACTGATTGAGATACTCCAACGAGCCACGTAGCGCCACGAATACTTTCTAGTGATGCTCACCGATGTTGACACTGAAATAACTATTTTTTAAAAAAAATGGCACTGAGTGATCAAAAAAAATATTGACACTAAATTGAGTAACATAGACAAATATTGACACTTTATATGTCCTTTTATCGAAAATCAATTGTTTCAAAGATAATAACGACTCTTGCTGTTCCGTTGATAAAATGAAAAGATACTTCAAGAAGTTGTCTTTTAAAAAGTGTAGCAAGGCAAATGGAAGTTTCTTCGCAGAAGGAAACATTCTTCTTGTTCTTATAAGAAGAAATCCAAATCTGACATGTGTTACATCTGCAATAAAAAAAAAAAAAAAGACACTTTGCCAAATCTTGCCCTCAAGCAAAACGTCAAGGGAGTCACATGATCTGGAAAATAGCCCAAAGCACGAGGGTCTCTCTTGATGAGGATGACATCGAGTCATTCTTTTCCATTTATAATGAACCCATAGCAGAAAACCTTTGTACCATAAAGACTTACTCTTCTGACTCTAATGATTAGCCTCCTTCAGAAAATGATACATTTGCTTTTTTTTTTCTCAATTCCTTCCACATCCGACATCCAGTCTTTCATCCGTACATTCCTATTCAAATATTCTTTCCAATTACCATAATTCCATCCAAGTAATTGCACTCATTGATACTGAAGTAGTTGCATCCCTTATGGATATAAAAGTTCTTTTAGAAGAATTCTGGACGCCTTATACAAGGTATTTCAACTTTGTTTCTGGTCATTGAAGGATCTCGAGTGTAATCGAGGAAGAGCAATTAAGGACTCAATCATGAGTTTGCCCGAAAAGTCGAGAAGGCTATGGTTCGATATGGACAATTGAGGGTAAGCTAATGGAATTTGTGCATTCTCAACGATACGAAAGGACATTTGAAGTGGATTATTATGCCACAAGGTAGAGGTACCAAAGAGTACGTTCTCGTGATGATTTGGTGATGATCGTGACAGTAAAGAACATGAATTTAAGGCGACGTTTTGGAAAAGCCTTTCGACTAGTAATTTCTAAAGCAAGGTTGTGGTGTGATGCACGTGTTATCCCCGGACTAATAGGCAAATTGAACAAAAGATTCGAATGTTCGAAGGTGTATCAGCGACAGATATTATGAATGCCGGAAGAAAATAGAGAAAAGTAAGTACAAGTTAAGAACTGAGGAAAATTAGTCCTCGAGGAATATGACTGCTGTCAGAAAAGACAAGTGGGAACGTCAAGTAATGGGAGGATCTACTTTGGAGAATGAGGATGCAATAAGGCGTCTGTACCCCGTAAGATTGGATAATTGGAAAATGGCAAATTTCGAGGACGAAATTTCTTTAAAGGGGGAAGAATTGTGACATTCCGAATTTCGACCCTCGCAATATTATTGAATGGAAGGATATCGATCGGTGTATTCCAATTATAACTCGCTCGGAGTTGTCACTCTTGAGTCATCTGACAAAAAGAGAAATACTGACACGGAGTCAGATATGTGGACTTGGGGAATTTGAATGAGAAATGGCACTTTGACCATAAGGGTTGTCGAGGGAATATCTTGGGTCAGCAGAGATCGATCTAGGAATGATCATGGAATGTTTTGCTAGCATTATACATTAGGACACGGGTGATTCCGCTTAACCAATGTGTAATTTGCGAGAATCTCCTAAATCAGATTCTGATTATCAGGATCGAAGGAACGAACGATAAACCCTCATAATTACATAACAACCAAAGTCGTCACAACTTAAGAAAAATCCCAAGGTCGATACACGTAGCGCCTACAAGAATCGCCCGTCAGTTTGAGATAAATTAGAATTAAAGTCGACGATAGTTCGACATGAAATTGGACCTCGAGATTTGGGTATTGGACATTGAGGAATTTCAATATTTGAATTGAAATGGACGTCGCCTCATCAAGGGTGGTTTATATTAGAAAAATGAAATTTCGGACGAAAGTGCCAAATGACCATTTTACCCCTCAACCTTTGGCCTTGCCTTAAGAAGTTTAAAAGGTCATTTTGATCATTTCCCCTCCTCTATATGCTGTCGAAAATTGCATGAGGATGAGTCAAAGGGAGTCAAAGTCAATGAAGCAACCAATGAAAGGTTGTCAACTGTCAATCAAATAGAAGGTCAAGTATTAAATGCCCATTAATTACCCATCTTATCTAATTAATCAAAGCACATTATTGAGATAGAATACCTTCTCTCTCTTCTCATTTTGGTCGGCCACCTTCATTCCCACCATCTTCTTCCTCTTCCTCTCTCTCGGCTGAACGGATTCATCGTGGACAAATAGAAATCGGCTCACTATCTCGACCGTAACTTTGTTGTCCGATATCGGATTGAGGTAAAACTACCGCCATCTTAAAGATTATCATTTTTTTGTTCTAAGAAGGTATTATAAGCTTAATTTGGCCCAGCCGTTTGTCCTGTAGGTCGGTTTGAGTGGGAAAATATCAAAATCTGACCCGATTTTGGAGAGGCTATGTTTTTGGGGGCTTTCGAACTCCAAATGACTCCAACATTTCGGTGAAATCTTCATAATATTTAGTAATTGAGTTGGTTGAGTTTGAGTTGTGATTTTAGTTGATTTTTGATGGATGTACATGACTAATTTGTAGAGGTTTTTACCAAGCATAATCTACCCGTTTGAGGACCGTGGAGAAAACCGGTTGGTTCGAAGGCTTTATATTATTGTTTCACTCCAAAACTCTCGGTAAACTCCCTTAATATGTGGATTAAGGTTCTAACAAGTTTATTTTATGAAGAATTGAGGCTTAAGGTTGAAATACGACTTGATTATGTTAATTGAACCAAAATCGGTTCTGTTTGGTGGTGTACCCTATTCTAGCCGAACCCGATGGAGACATTTAAGGGATATTTTGACTTCAAATTGACTCATAAAACTTCATAGAACATTATGTGAGGTGTTAATGGGAAATATGTGAAGTGAATTTGGGAATATAAGTTATTTAAGGGATAATTGGTGTATGAAACTCCAAGTTATGTTTTGCCTTACATGTGGCTAAATGAACTGAGTACTTTGAGGGCTTCTGGAAGTATTGTCGAGTCCTTATTTGATCAATAAGGCACCTTAGGTTGTCACTTATTTGGTTATTGAGGAATTGATTTGGTGGAAGTGGAATTCGATTGAGTTTTGATCAGGAATTGATAAAATTTCCTAGGATGGCGTGTGATCCTTATTAATCGTGGACTTGCCGAGTTGGGAAGGATCAATTGATTTGGATTTCTTGCTATTGACCAAAGGTAAGTGTTTCCTAAACCTTTATTTAAATGCTAGAACACTACTAGATAAAATGGTAGAATGAATTGACTGATTGGTGAAGTCTGTGGCTTAGATTGCTTGATGCAATTGTGTAGTGATTATATTATGATTGAATTTGGGATTTAGAATGGCTAGAGAGTCCCATAGTACCCTATGTGAAATGAGATGGCTATAGAGCCCTGTGTTGAGAAAAGGCTATTGAGCCCTAGTATTGAATTGGCAATGGTGTATGTGCTATTGAATTGGCTATATAAAGGGTTATAATGTCGATGCTATATGAATGGGCTGTAATGCCCCGCGATCATTGGCATGTAGCATCGGAGATCGCATTAGCTTGATACCCATGATGATACCGATTGGCCTATGGCCCTAATGATATCAATTAACTAAGAGTTCTAGTGATACCGATTGGCCTGCAGTCCTAGTGGTATCGAGTGGTTGTACGCCCTTGAAATGATAAATGGTTGTGAGCCTCTGAAGTACCGATTGGCCTTTGGCCCCAATAGTACCAATTGACTAAAAGTTTTGATGATGAAAATATTGATTGACCTGTAGCCCCAATGGTATTAAATGGTTACAAGTCTCAAAAGTACTGATTGACATGTGACTCCAGTGGTGCAAAGATATCGATTGACTTGTCAGTTGGCAAGAGTGCCAAGAAAGTACATCGTGGCTGAGCCTAGGCGATGAGGAAATGAGACGTTATTGTGATAACTTTGTGAAATTATATGCTTGTTTTGGTATATGTTAGAAGCTTCAACCCATGAGGTTAAGTGCGTATCACTGTGACTTTTGTTTATGCCTATCTTACTAAGATAGTTGATTGATGAATGTTTGCTTCTGGTGTTGTTAAGTTGGTCTGGGAGGACTGGTGTTTAGGTCTAAGTTTAGGTTTCACTTGCTGAGATTTATATCTCACCCCAGGGATTACCTTTTTCAGGTTTCAGGCGAAGGAAACCCGAACTTGCCAAGGATTGGCATTCGAGGAAGTGGTTAATCAAATGTATTTAAGACGCTGGATGACCTTAGTGATTGTATATTGTTTGGTGGATTAGTTTTGATTATTGGAAGGAATTGAGGTGTATTTTATAGATTGAAAATGTACTATTTATTTTTGTCCTAAGTCATCTTGATTTTATTTGTGTACGGAATAGTTTATTGCTTTCACATGTATACGATTTGTGAATATGAGAGCCGAAGGATCCTGAATGACACAGCTTGATTACAGCCTGATGGGATGTTCACGTGCTTGTCGGGTTCGAGGCGTGACATGGACATTCAAAGACTCTTCACCATTTAGCCAGAAATTCTTGATCTTATCTCTCAGAAGCTCTTATCATGTTGTTCTGATTCTTATTCACAGTTTCTCCAAGACTTGTTCCCATCATTTCTAGAAAAACCTAGACTTTTTATAAGATTTCTTTTCAAAAAGAATGAGGATATTAATCCTACAAAAACTAGTCATTCTGGCATGAATCCAAATCATCTTGCTCTCGCCCAGAAAGAATGTGTCGAATTGCTCGTTCATGGTCTCATTGAACCTTCTGATTTTCAGTAGGCTTGTGAAGCCTTTGATGTCAACAAATGAGCAGAGCAGAATCATAGCAAGCTTCGGTTGGTAATTAATCCTCAGCCTTTGAATCAATTTCTTTAGGATGATAAATTCCCATTACCCCACAAAAATTCTCTTTTTCTTGGCCTTGATCCGGCTAAGATCTACTCAAAGTTTGATCTTAAAGCTGGATTTTGACAATTAGGTATACATCTTGAAACAAAACTTTTTTGATAATTTTTCCCATTATCACATATCTTCAGTTTGGAGTGAAGGGAGAGTAGAAAAAAATTGACTGGTAGGATCGGTTTGTTTTGAAAAAAAAAAGAAAATAATTAATTTGAAATATATATTTTGAAAAATGATTGGCTATATCGCTTGAAATAATCAGCAAATGAATAATTTTTTAATTATTTTATCAATATATGTCTAAATAATTTCATAGACAATGAAAATATTTGTTGTTATATCATTTTTGTAAGTAATTTAAATGATCAATTTTTAAAACTATTTTTTAATCGTTCATTTTTTTTTTCACGGAAGAAACACATCATTCGTCATTTGTTTTCTCCCAAGAGGAATTACATGTTCATATGCATTACGGAGCTTTTGACAATTATATAGAGAGAAACACACACACGTGGAGTCAGTCTCGTTTTGCATCACTGTCCTTTCAGAAGCAAATTAAACAAACTTTGTAGCGAATGGTCGTGTTTGATGAAAAAGAGCCTAACAATTAAAAAATCCTCCAATTTTATCACATGTCCTAATTATATTCAAAATTTTCTTTTGTCTCATAAAAATACTCTAACTTTTACTTTTGTCCCAATTCTATTAACTTAAACCCCAACTTTAGCATTCGTCCTAATTATATCCAATAAAATAATTCTCTTAAAAAATCCCCAACTTTAGCATATGTCGCAATTATATCAAAAAAATTTGTTGTCTCATAAAAAAATCCACACCTTTGAGTTTTGTCCCAATTATACCAATGTTAGCCTTCCATTCATTATCAATGTTAGTTAATCTTACGTGGTATTTTCACGTCATCAATGAATTACACTTTAAACAATGATGATATGAAAAAGCCCTCCAATTTCTCCTTTGTTGTCTGTCTCACCTAAACATTGTCGGAAGATACAAAGCGAGGTGCATTTCGGGTTCTTCCTCACACTCAATAACCCAAAGAACAGTTTAGACATGGAGATTTGATTATTTGGATGAACGATTTCAAGTCTCATCATTCCTGAAACCTACAGTTTCCGAATTTCAAAGATTCATTGGTAAGTTCAACAAAAAATTCGAGCCACGTAAACTTAACTAAATGTGATTATAGATGGAAAGCTAGCGATGATACAATTGAGATAAAAGTAAATGTTTGGAACTTTTTATCAGACAAAAAAAAGTTTTGAATATAATTGAGATAGATGCTAAAGTTGAGATTTTTTGTGTATTAGGCTGATATAATTGGGACAAAAATAAAAAATAAAAGTTTTTTATAAAACAAAAAAGTTTTGAATATAGTTAGCACATGTGCTAAAATTGAATTTTTTTTGGGGTGTTAGGCCAATAAAATGTGCAACTTCTTCGCGCTAATAGAAGAAACTGTGGATAAAATGCGTAATTTACCAATTAATTTTGGAACACGTCAGTTTACACCAAAGAAACCACAAGTGCATATAGAATGAACAAGTCAAATAATTGGGGATAATTCCCTAAAAAAGTGTCAATTTTAGCACTAATGACGATTCTAGTTCGAACTTTTTTTAATCTTATAAAAAAGCATCAAATTTAGATCAAATGACGATTCTACCCAAAAAAAAATTCCATCCCATGAAAATGCACAAACTTTAACTTGAGTCCCAAATCCGACCTACCTTTAATTTGGAAAATTATTGTCAAACGTAACAATTTCACATCATCAATAAATTCGTGTAGCTTGCTGATATGGATTTAAGGTATCGTCTTGTTAGCATGAATTTAAAGTTGTTCATTTATTTCACCTCTGGTATAACTTGAAGGATGATGATTAACCTATCCATTGTCTCTTTCATTTCACCCACAATCATTAGCTGTCTAATTAGAATATGAAGTTGTGTATTACCACTAATGGAGGACGTCATGAATGAGATACGCCAAACGTACAAATAAACCTTCCTTTTTTAATAAGCCCGGTCCTACCCTCTCTCCAAAGAGGATGACAACTTCATATTCTGTGCAAATAAGATGACTAATAGCATCCTAAATCCATATCAACAAGCCACATGAATTTATTGATGACATGGAATTGCCATGTTGGACAATCAATGATTCCAAATTAATGGGTCAAATTTGGGACTCGAGTTAAAATTTATACTTTTTTTATGGAATGAAAAAAGGTTTGGGTTAAAATCGTCGTTGTACCTAAATTTAGTGATTTTTATGAGACCAAAAATAAAAAATTCAGGCCAGAATCTTCATTAGATATAAAATTGGTTCTTTTTTAGGAAACTAGCCCCAAACAATTGACTCCAAATAATATATCTCTCAGCTATAGTATATACACAGGAGAATTGCCAAAAAAAAAGTTTGAAATCTATTATATTTGTGGCAAGTCATTCTCAAACTTTTAAATAGTGTCAATTGAGTCCTAAATATTTTCATACTTTTAATCAAATCTATCCTCCTAATTTTGAACTGAAGTTGTTGACATGGACGTTGTTGGTCCTACGTGACCTTTTTTTTTGAAATTTTTATTTTTATCTTCTTATTCTTTTACTTTTTTAAACTTAGGACTAGCGAGGGTTGCCAGCCAACACTCGCCGGCCCTAGGCAAGGTCGTCATAGGTCCTCCCCTAAATTTGGGCTAGGTAAGGTCATCGCAACCCTGGACTATGGCTGGTAAGGGCTGCATCGAGGGCTTTCCTAGTTGGAGTTGGCACACGTAGGCCCAAAACTAGAGGTTGGTTGGCGCATTCGATAAAGTATTCCACTAGTTGGCCCATAGCAATAGCAAGCAAGAAAGCTCAAAACTAAGTAAGGTCCAAAGCATGAGTAAGAAAATCGTATCCATTTTGCAAGTTCATTATTACGGCAGTTCCTAGAAAGGATCGGACTAATGATGTATACAATACTTGAATTCTTGATGTAGATGATACATAGTTGGTTCTCATCCTTCAGAGACTACGAGTGTAATAGACAAAAGGATCGCCTAAGATGATCATGCTTCCATGTTGGGATTAGTTACTAGTTCGAATTTGATACAAATTATATTTTTTGGGAATTAGTTAGAATGTGTTCTTATCTATTAATAGATTTTTGGTTCACACGACCTAGTGCGGCGACTGCTTGTCAAAAAGCTTTTGTAACGAATCGTGTTGGCGATTTTGATTTATTATTAGAAATTTTAGGTCTTTATTGGATAACCGGTACTTTTGAATTTCGGGATTTGTTCCAAATATTTAATAACTTGATTTCTCAGCCCTAAGTTCAAATATTAAATATCATTAAAATTATCAATGCCAGCGCCCGTCATGCCTCACGGCCAACATCCACGTCAATAACTTTCGATCAAAATTGATTGAATGAACTCAATCGATAAAACATGAAAATGCTCAGAACTAAATTGACACAGTTAAAAAGCTTAAGACTGAATTGACATAAATGTAATAGATATATAATAATAATTAATATTTTTTTGTAGTTTTTTGCCATCTACACAACCAATATAGACAACATAACGCTCCAATATGTTACATAAAACATTTATCCATTCTAAATGGTAGCACAACATAACATAATTATTCTTTCCTAATCACACCACAAACATCATTCTTCCAACGACTTTGAAATGTTTTTCTGTGCAATATCAATTTTCTATCTTGAACATGTAAATATATTCAACACTAAGAAATCAAGCTATCAGGAACGAAATAATCCTTTTTTTGAAACCCCCTTTTTCAGAAAGAAGAATAGGAACGAAAAAAAATGATCTTTTTCTTCTTTCCTATATTCATAGGGATAACGTGGCATTATTCAGGAACTAATGTATCATTTTTTTTTCGTAATCAAAAAGAATGGGTTGAAATATCTATTGATATTTTTACGAAGAGTATTTTATTGAAGGATAAGTTATTACTCAATAAAGAAAAATTAAAATTATTAAAGGATGAGATCAATTCAGAAGTGCTTTTTTAGTTATTATTATAGCAGACAGAATTTCATTGGTCTAATTCAGGACCTTCCGATCGGTTTTAATCTATCTGTATAGAATATATATTTAATTGAATATATTTAATTTCGAATTGATATATAGTATTATACTACAATAATACTATATGGATTGGATAAGTTTTTCTGGTAGGTATCCTTAATTCTCTCATCTCTTGAACCTATTTGGTCCAGATCCAAAAATGAAATGACCCCTCCCGCGAATTCTTTCGGGTTGTGAGACACATTCAAATTCAATATAAGTTCTCAAAATGGAACTAAAGAAAAAAAAAATTATGGGGAGGGGGGGTCAAACTAACTTTCTTGAATAACAAACTTCTTAAATTAAGAAAATAAAAATAATAATTAAATTTCAATATAAATAATATTGAAATTTGAATTAAAAAAATTCAAATAAAAACGAAAATATAATCGAAAGAGACGTTCCTATTTTGTTAATCTCCCAATCACTATTTGAGAGTATTAGGAAATATAGAGAGGTTCCCATGAATGTTATCTTTTCAACTAAGTTATATGGGTTGGTCAGTCTCTTTTGATTTTGTACATTTAGATGGACACTGGACCGACCCATTTCACAAAAAGCTGCCCATCTTACAAAGAGTTGCCTGCCTTTCAGTGAGATGAACATCCATGGATGAAAGGGACTGGAAATCCACATGAATTTTGCATCGTCGCAGGTTCATCTCTGAAGCCATTGGATGTTTAAGAAATTTGAGGGTACTGTTCGCCAAATTAGAGGACAAACCGAATGCTCCGATTGGGAATGAGAATTCGTTCGACACTTCCCTCGCGGAAAAGAGGGAAACAATCGCCATGTATACACAAGAAATTGATCGCCAAACTCGGCTGCTATAGCTATCTAAAGTTTCTAACGACAGCCTTTCCCGGTTCCGTTCACGGAGCAGGAGTTGCTTCGAATAATCAAAAGATCCAGAAGGAAACTGTCAGGTTTCTTTGATTCTCCAGTCTCAACGACAGAAGTGATCGTCATCTTCAAAGTCGGGAACGCCTAGCATAGCCAGGGCTAGGTGCCCGTCCATCTCGGTCTTTGATTGTTGTAGTTGACTGTAGAAGTCGACCATGCATCCGTTTCCCGCAAAGGCAGAGCCCTTCCTACTTAATGAGGAAGGCTCCTCTTCACCTCTTAGAATGGCGACGACACGGTCCATGGGCGGCCTCTGAGATTCTTCGCTATTTATGCACGCGTGCGCCGCTTGAATCAGCCTCAGAACTTGGCTAGAGCTTCTGAGAAGGTGTCTAAGCTGGGGATCAAGCAGTTCTTGGATGGCTCCTACTCCTTTCTGCAAAAGGGGTTTCGCCTGCAAAACCAGTAAAACTCCGATCATTCAATGCTCAAACCAAGTTTGCCGCAGTGAAAGTTCAGTAACTTCAGTGCCAGCCACTGTGAAAGGACATGGATTTGATGCTTTGAAACATCATGAGATGTAAACTATTTGCTTCCTTTTGCAAAAATAAATGAAATGAAATGAACTCTACGATCAAAACCTCACAAAATCAGACAAAGTAATAGAGCTTAAAAGCACTTCAATTACGACAGTTCCTTAGCTAGATTAAAAGTACTTTAATTAATACAGCATCTTCTTGGTTTGACCTCTTTTCCGCACAGAAGCCGCTTAACATTATCAGTGAACAGCAACAAAAAAAAAATTGAAGCTAATGAAATGAACCTACCCATAGGACCAAATTCTCCTCCCCAGCAGGCTTTTTTGCTTCAATTGGTTTCCGGCCGGTTATTAGCTCCAGCAAAACCACTCCGAAGGCATAAACGTCGGTCTTATCAGACACCTTCCCGTGCTGGAAGTATTCAGGTGCCAAATATCTGCACCAGGTTAGGTGTTGGAAGCACATCAATAGAAGAAACGTCTTAAACATGCACCTGAGCAACAGATAGCGCAATCCAATCATATTTTGCATTTTTTTACCCAAATGTTCCTTTGACAGTTTTGCACAGGAAAGGGACCGATGGCCCAGAAGTCCATGTAGCTAACCCAAAATCACACAACTGCAAAAATGCAAGCAAGTCCAAGGGGTAGGTACATCAGAATGACTCTTCTTGACCAGTATGATTCATTGTGAAATCAGGAGGAGGGAAAAAAAAAGCATAATGGAACAGAAAAAATGAAGAAACAAAAAAAGATGGAATTTTCTACCTTGGGCTTTTTCTTGGAGGAGAGGAGAATGTTGGAGGGTTTGATGTCTCTGTGAACAACACATTTCTCGGTCCCATTGTGCAAATACATCATTGCCTCGGCAACACCGACGGCGACCTCGTACCTTGCCAACCACGGGAGCGTTGGGCAAACCTTACCTCCCCTTTTCCTATCTGCAAGATAGGAAGACCAATTCTCAAGAAACCACCCAGAATTGAAAAGTGCGATTCGATGACAAGTTCCGAACCCAGAACTCACTGTGCAAATGCTGCTCTAAGCTTCCGCCGGACACGTATTTGTACACCAAGAACAGGCCCTCCTCCGGATCAATGCAGAAGCCGAGCAAAGGGACTATGTTTGGGTGGTGGAGCGAGCTTGCAATCATCAGCTCCCTGAAGAATGCCTTTGGGGACTCCTTGTCTTCTCTGTCCAAACGCTTTATGGCCACTGCTGCTCTCAAGTAGCCAACCCTTCCTCTGAATACACAGCTCAATGCCCCTCTTCCCAGCACTCTACCTGCAGAATAACGTGGCAAAAGTCTCAAAACCAATACCAGAGAACGGTTAGCAGTTAACAGAACAGAGAGTGCCGTCAAAGCGAAAATAAGCTCCTTATTTGGCGAATTAATGCGATTTGTCTCGCACCTTACCGCTCCTGACAAATTGATTGGTCGAGTTTATCTACCTAAATGAGCTCCTTCCTTCATTTTAAAAGTAGAAAAAGACAAACAGAAGCCAAATGAACCGTATTCACCTTTGGAAAAATTGCGAGTTGCAGAGAGAATTTCAGTGTAGCCGAATCTTATCAAAGTATTGGCCACTGGGGCAATGTTCTTCTCCAGCGACTTGACCCGTCGCCATTTGAGCTCCTTGGCATCACACTCGTCCAAGCCGTTGTCCAAATTCAGCATGAGAACCGTCGTGCCTAAAGCGGAAGCGTTGACGCTGAAGGGCTCAAGCTCAACGCGGGAGCAGAAGGTGAACCTGAAAGACGAGTGCACGGATTGCGGGTCGGCGTTGGCCAGCTCCGGGCCACGCCCACCCCCACTCGACTCCGCAAGCAACCACGCCTTGTTGTTCTCCAAGTGGCCGCCTTTACCCTCGCTCTCGGCCTCGTCCTGGCTCTGCTTCTTCCGAGGAGGGCGAAGACAGGACAAGCCGAAGTCCAGTACCATCTTTCTCAGAAGGGTTTTGGTTTGTGACTCGTTCCGGTGGTCGGTGTGATGGTGGGAAATTGGCGTTGGAGCATTTGATTCGTTGCGTGGCTTCTCAGTATCCGTGCAAGTTTCTTGGGATTCCCCCATTTTGTCCCGACTTTTATTTATTCTTCGAATGGGGCTGATAACGCAGAAATCGAAGTGTTTCGAGCAAGGAGGAAGATGAAGCAGAGAGTTGGGTGGGTTAAAGCAAGAGCAGCTTTGCTTTGCTTGAGCAAAGGGAGATATGAAGAGAGAACATTGGGGGGGCGGGGGGGGGGGGGGGGGGGAGCGGGGGGGGGGGGAGGAAGAGAGCCAAATGCAAGTGAGAGGGGGGACTTCTTGGACAATAAACCAGGTGAACCACATGAGGATGTGCCTGAAACATGCTGAAATAACGAATTAAAGAAATGTAATTAAACCAAAAAAAATAAAAGTTCTAGGCATGACCTAGGACAAACAGTGATCTCAACTCAGTTGACATTTGCAATTGTGTAAGAGTTATATCAAAATGTATAATTACACAAACAATCCATAGATTTTGGCTGTCGCCTCTGAATTTTTAGTTTGATCAACGTGGTTTCCGAATTTTAGCTTAATATGTGACGTGATCTCTGAATTTTAAATTTATTCAGTATAGTCGGAACTTTTGACTCGTGATTTATTCATTCCTTGGACTATATAGAAATGTCTAATGTTGCCTCTAAAATTGGATTACCGGAAGAACAACATTAAACATATTTATGTGATTCATGGACTGAATCAAATACGTACCAAAAGTACATGGACAAATAAACTAAAAGTTCGAGGGCGACATTGTACAAAATTCCGAATACCCCGTGTGCCATTTTTCCATGTCGGGAACGAAGCTATTGCTGGTGCCTTGTGAACACGTGCGAAGCATTCGGGTGTTGAAACCGGTAGCTCAAACAGATTCGAGACTCACGCCTTCAATTTAGATGATAGCAATCTAATCAATGAACTATAAATATCGACATTACCGACGGTGATTTGTAATCTTTCAATAAAAAACCATGATACGGTATATATATATATATATATATATATATATATATATATATATATATATATATATATATATATATTATGGAAAATAGCACGCTTTAATAAATAATGAGAAAGTAGAAACTAGAAAGCATAATGTGAACAAATGGAGCAGGTTGTTGTGGGGCTCAGCTCACACAAGTGGAAGGAAACCATTTTTTTAAAAAAGGTAAAAAGAGGGGGATGAGTCGAGTTGTGACGTCAGGAGGTGGGGGGGGGGGGGGGGGGGGGGGGGCCCGATGAGAAAGCAGAGATTCCTTCCGCTTCTGCCATGGCCGAAGCGTGCAAGGCTTCAAGGGTCAAGACTCAACTCACCAGAACAGGAGAGAGAAAGAAATCCTCGGCACAATTGTCCAAAAAAAATAAAAAATAAAAACAAAAAAAAAATCTGGACTCACCTTAATTTCGACATATTCAATTCTATACCTTTTGATTTGGACGGATCGAGTCTTAAAGATTTATCAACGTAATTTATTCGATCAATAATTAATCGAGAATTGATGATGTGGATGCAGGACATGACGTGATGGGGATAATATTTTTATAGATTTTTTTTACTTTTTATTTTTCTCTCACTCTTTTCCTTTTTCTCTCACTCTCTATTAAGTTCGGTGAGGGTCGCCACTCAAAAAAGAGGGTTGCCGACCCTTGCCGAACTTGATAGGGAAAAAAGGGAAAAAGAAAGAAAGAACAAAAAAAAAATTAATGTTTTGAAATTTAAAAAGAAAAAAAATTTCTATATCAGCGCCGACTATTCTATATGGCATTATCACCATTCAAGTCACCAATTTATGATTAGAATTGACCGAATGAATTCAACTGAAAAAATGTCAAAAAAATTAAGATTCAATTGGTAGGATTGAAAGGTATAGAATTGAAGTAAATTTTGGATTTTTTAGGTAATTTTTCCACTCAATAACCTTCATAGTGGAGTTTTGTCTATCCCATGTGGAAAGTGATTTTCGGAGAAAATTTCGGTCGTTTTCACTAATGTTGATTGTTGAGAATTGTTAAGCAGGCCTAGCGCACGTGCGGTTGGTGTCGGGATGGAGACTGCGTTGCATTTTCAGGTTTATACGCTCGATTCCTTTCCTTTGTACCATTCGATTCGCCTGGCAACAATGGGAACATTGCTCTGTCATTTGCAGTGTGCTTTCATGGTGACGGTGATATTATGAGTCTACTTAGTCCCTTCGATTTGATTAGCACAGTGTATGGATTTAAAATAATAATAAACTATGAGATGTAGATCGCTCATGCGAGAGGAAATGGCACAAATAGTGCCTAAATTTTGATCTAATGCGTAATGTCGTCCGTGTAGTTTTTAATTTGTTCAGTGCTATAGCTAAATCATTGGTAAATATTTGATTTAGCCTCTAGATTATACGAAGAATGATAACGTATTCCTTCCATTAATTGAAGCCAACAAAATTTGATGATATGGCTTTTAATTCGTTAAATTTGAATCATGGACCGAAAAAAAAAAAGGTTACAAGTCGATTATCCAAGTAAGATATTCATATTAAATCAGAATATAATAATCTATGTTATCAATTGGACATGTTAAAGCCTTAATATTTTCTTTTCTTTTTTCTAAAGTAAAAATGGCAACAGGATGGCAATTAAACAATAAAATACTTATGATATTCTAGATCTATTTGAATCATGTAGCATAAGTCCAATATCATTACATGAGAGATTGTTAAGGATGAATCCAAGTCCTAAAAGATTAAATCAATCAATTATGAGCCAGTTGGGATACATTAACAGCTTTGAATCTCACAAATTTTGCGATGCGCGACTACATTTACTTAAAAGCTTAAATCAATGAGTTTTGAGTCAATTTGGACATGTCAGCAGCTCCGAGTGTCACAAATTCTGCCATGCGAGTCTTTTTTTAACACAGCTCATACGTACATTTCGACACTTCCCGCTAGTATAAGTATTGTTAAGCGGGCCTTGCTTGCTTGAGTGATTGGTGTCAGGATATATACATCATTGCAATTTTTTTTCTAGCTTATATGCCCGATCATTTTCTGTTTCCATCATTCGATTCGCTCGGAAAAGGGGGTCCTATGGACGGACAATTGAGGATCGAAGCAAGTCCAGTCAGATCTTTTTCTTTTTACCATGGGACCAAACACCAACACAGGTCCTTTCAAGTTCCTTAATAATTGATCTAAACATTGCTCTCCTTACCGCGGCTGCTGGCACATTTCTCTTGATTGACAAGTCCCTTCGGTTTGGTTAGCACCATTAATCTATGAGAAAAAGCTAGAGATGCTGATGCTTTTGGTCGGATTGAGTGCATTGGGGTTGGTACTCATTAGGAAAAAAGCTCCGTACAAAGACAGAGCAATGTCAGTCAACGTGGATGAAATATTTACCAGTAACAAGTATATAAAACATTTTTTTTTTATTTGTTCTCTTTTCTTCCGACGCATTCATCACCGGTTAGTTTCATCGGTCTCTCGAAAACATGAGGAGAAGATCGATGTTAATTGTATCTAGTGCGACATTCTATGCTGATTAGATTTGGAATCGATCGTTACGGTAAGGATGACGGTTGACCATCTTAGATCCATTCAAAGACTTTGTATCAATGAAATTGAAAGTTCAAAAAGAGGACATTGCACATGATATACCTATCCTTTCCATTGGCGAATGCACCATTAAGATAAACAAGGATCAACAAAGCCTCGTTAAATTAATTAAGGCCCGGTTTACCAGCTGACATGACAGTTGCCATGCACGCTTTTTTGCATCATTGCTAACATGTCCCAACTTTTCGCCTCCCCCTCATCACTATCATCGCCAGAATTGTTCCAAGTGTTCCTCTCTAAATAAATCTCATGAACACGAAACTGTGTTCTGTGCACGTGTCGTACGAAACCTAGTTCTAAAGTAATCGCATGACGTGATCTCTCCCGGTCGCTTTGTCGACTTTGCGATCTCTTTGCTTTATCAGTCGTCTCTTGGTTTCCATCGAGTCACCGTACGCAGCTCCGTTCCGTCTTTCTTTTCTCTTTAAAAATTCAAAAAATTAAACGACGAAAAATGCCTTTTCGATCACCCAGGTCAGACCTCCTTCGCAACTTATATGGCAATTTAGAATTTTATTCGAAACAAAGTAATTTTTAAGCTTTCATTTGAAAAGAAAAATAATGAGATTTTAAATTCTTATTTGAAATAATGTCCATTTTCAGACCTTTATTTGAGAAAATAATTAAGTTTCAGGTTCTTAGTTGAAATAATATCTATTTTAGACTTTTATTTGAAAAAATGATGACATTTCAAGCTCTTATTTGAAAATTTTTCAAACTTGAACATCTTTTTTCAATCTTCCTATTAAATGGTTCTTTAATGTTATAAATTTAAAATTTTTCTACATTGATGTACTATGAGCTAAAATTTTTGTAGTTACTTTGTTCAAAAGAGGAAGATTCACGCCTTATGCGACAAAATTTAACAAGCCACTAATGTCAAAATACTTGTTGCAATTTAAAGATATGAACATTTTCACCTTTTGCTACTACTAGTGACAATTACATTGTTTGATAGTAGTATTCTTTAACAAACCCATCTTAATTTCACGGGATAACTACATCGACAGTGTCATAACTTGCGTACGGTTCACTTGAGTGTCATAATTTTTTTTTCATTCACTTGAGTGCTACAACTTTAAAAAATCGATCAATTAAGTGCCATCGTTAATTTGTCTAGCTAGAAATCGTACGTGGCCACCGAAAAATTTAATGTGGCACCGTTGGAGCAATTTTTTTTTGAATGTACACATGGATTTTTTAAAAAAAATTTTATCTTGAAATTTTTCTTTTCCTTTTGAGTTTTTTCTGACTGTTTTGAGCCGGCGAGGGTCACCGGTGACCCCATGGGCGAGGTGGCCCTCGTCCCTGGGCGAGTCAGTCGGGATCGATGAGGGTCAATGGCGACCCTTGTCAGCCAAGGGGAAGAAGATCAAGAAAAGAATAAGAGGAAAATAAATTTTCAAAAATAAATACAAAATAATTTTTTTTGAAAAACATTAAAATTAATACAAAAATCCACATGTCGATGAAAATTTTTTAAAAAAATCTACATAGGATGATTTTCTAAAAGTAGCACTCAAGTGAATGATTTTGCTCCAATGTGGTATTCAAGTGAGTGAAAAAAAGTTATGACACTCAAGTGAATGGCGTACAAAAGTTATGGCACTACTAGTGAAATTATCCTTTAATTTCATCGTGAAAATCTCATATTTTAAGCAAGTTGTTTATGCCTATCTATCTAGTATTAAATGACATATTAAAAAATGCCATTTGTTTTTGCCTTGACAACTTCATATTTAGATTTAAAGAGGAAAATTCATTCGCGTATCATGTGTCACGCCCCAAACCGGTGGGCACGCGAACATCCCACCAAGCCATTCGTCTTAGAATAGTCTCTCAGGATCGTTCAGCCCACGACTTACAAATCCAGACATAAAAGGATATGCCCATGCGGAAGCGAGAGATAACTCCATACATAAAACAACACAAGATGATTTAGGACATACGGGGTACACTTTTCATTTACGCCAATTCTGAATCAAATGTTACAACATCCAAGTATCAATGGTTAAATTCTAATTCCACACAAGTAAATACAATTCCTAAGACCAAAAAAGGTAAATCTTCATTTTCTCCAATGACTTCTCCAAATACCAATCCAGGGCAACTCAAATTTTCATCGTCTGAAATCTGGAAATGGTAATGCCTCGACAAGATGAAATATAAATCTCAATAAGCTAAGCCTAACCTTAAACTAGGTTGTCAGTACCTCCAGACACCTTTAAAAATAACTATTCTTGAATAAAAGGCATTGGTATGATAAACAACACAACTCCATCAAAATATGGTATACCACCAATTCAAAACCGACTCGATTCAGTCGTAAAATTTCACAAGTAAAGCTGAGTTTCGTACTATGGCAGTGTTCTCAACTAATAACATATACTCAAGGCCATTTTCAAGTCATGAGGAACTTCTCATCATGAATCTTAATTTCCAAATACCCCTGCGTAATAACGCTTCAGACCAATCAATCAATCATTTGTTCACATGAGGTATTTATGTCAACCATATCGACATCCAAGCCCACGTCATAACACATCAAGCTATCATAAGGTACTAAGCAGAACCCACGTCATAACGCATCAGATCGTGCTTCTCAATTGCCCGCGTAACACGCATCAGGCTGCTATAACATGCTTGACAAGACCCGAGTCAAAACGCCTCAGGTCAACACATACTTATTGTCAAGACCCGCGTCAAAACACCTTAGGTCGTGTTTCTCAATCGCCCGCGCCATAACGCATCAGGCTAGGATACTACCCGCGTAATAACGTATCAGGTTAGTCATCCTTACTTAACCAAGTACAATATCCCGCATAACATGCATCGGGATAATATAAATTCCGTGTCAATACGTCTCATGGTATAACTTGCCTTTCATAGACTCGCGTCAATACGCCTCGGGATTTATTCAAGTCCCGCGTTTAACACATCCAGGCATCACATGCATTCATATCGTAACAATCATTTAACGCCAAATCAAGGCAAGCGGTTCTAACAATTCATGGCCAAGATAGAGTAATCGATTCCAACATGGTCATATTAGCTTAGGATAATCCTCTTTGCCTAATTTCCAATCAACTACACATGTTCTCTCATTTAAATCAATCATTGGCCAAGTAAATTTAAGATCAATCACAGCCATCAAGACTATGGCACCATTTCACCCAAGTAAAACCGACCTAATTCAAGGAATTCATTGCCAATCGAGGCACATGGCTCAAGCTCATCTCGACATGCCAATTAAAGTACATTCGGCTCATAAGTTCAATCACTTATTTAGCCATCATGCAAATCTCATGCTTCCTTATATACAACATGACCATCGATCACACAATCACGCTTCAAGCACGTAATTGAATCAAAATTTATCAATACATGCCACAATTCACACTCGATTCCTCATGGTCAAGCAATCACAGCCTTAATTCAATGCTTTCTAGGCATGATAACATGGTCTTCAAACGAGCACAAGTCAGCAAGATCATCAATAGAAACGATCGGTTTCGGTTCTAAGCAATCCATGCCAAAATAACTCATAAAACTCCATGACTCAAACTCAATTTATCCCTTAGTAACCTAACATCCTAATAGAGGGTTAGAATTAGCTTACCAATCCAATTGAGTTAGCAATTCACGTCGAAAAAATAGTCACAAGCTCCGGCCTCCACTCGGTTAAAATAGGATACACGAACGACCCTAATTTAAATCACAATTCAACCATTAAAATCTCTTCCAAATCTAATTACATCGCACAACCACTTTACCAACACATCACACAACATCCTAAGAAGCCTTACCGATGATTTTAAGGTAAGTTGACATTTTGGCAAGCCCTTATTTGGTTCGGTTCAACTTAGTCCAGTGCAGGACAGAACCGGTCCTTGATCAATCACACCAAACAGCCATTTAACCTTCTCTAAACTTCAATTTATCACATAACCTCCTTATCAATACATTAAACTACATCTCTAGAGGCCTTACCATGAATTTTGGAGTAAGACGACACCTCCAAGAGCCTCCAAGTGGCTAGGTTTCAACGCCGATAGCAAGGGTTAGATTTGGCCCTTAAAGAATCACAACAATTCATCCATAAAAATCCATTCTAACTCCAATCAATCCCCAATATCAATTGGTTAAACCCTTAATCTATATGTTAAGAAAGTCTCATCGAAAAATGGGGGTCAAAAGAGATCTTAAAGCTAGCGAAATGTTGCTCTTTCTCAAACCGAATTTCAAATTGAGCAGCCTGACCTTCTTCCCTTCAAATAGACCTACGGGAAAAACTATTGGGCCAAATTGAGCTTATAACATGTTCTTAGAATCATAAGACAATAAGCTTTCTAATGGCGATAGATCAATCCGATGTCGGACGAAAAAGTTATGTCGAAACAGTAGGGACGTCGGACAGGGCAGCGAGTTGGTTGGCACGATCTCTCGGCCAAGAAGAAGGAAATAAAAGAGAAGAGAGAGTGAGGAAGGAGATGGTTGGTGCAAATGAGAGGGGGAGAGAGAGAGAGATAGAGAAAGACATTCCTTAATCCCCTCTTGGCCAAAGAGTAGAATGGTAGGTAAAAAGAAATCCAATTAATGTTAAATCTTCAAGTAATGACACTTGTCCCATGGTTAATAAAAGTATTTTCACCAATGACAGATTTACCCTAAATTTTCGCAACCATGGAAATTCCTATATGGCTAAAATGCCTTTACTTTCCATCTTAAAGCAAGGTTAATCCTTGAGGGGCAAAATGATAATTCTCCACTCTCCATCCGAAATTTCACCTTTCCAATATAATTCACCCTCGATGAGGCGACGCCTAATTTCTTTCAAATCTTGGAATTCTTCATTATCCGATATCCAATTTTGAAACTTCATTCCATGTAAATAGGCTCGAAGAGGATCAAAATTTGAAATGTCACATCATGTATTTATGAGAAAATTGTTAAAAAATTTCTAAATCTATTGTACGGCGGTTATTTCAATCCTAAACTTTTCAGTTATATCAATTTAGTTATAAAGCTTTTGAAGATTTGTCAAAATAATCATTTCAATCAATTTAGATCCAAAATCGATGACGTGGCAGTCTAGTCAACATTGAGAGTCCTACGTGGCTTGACTGATATTGCCATGGACATTTTAAAAATAATTAGTGAATTTTTCCTTTTTTTCCTTATCTCTTTTTATTTCTTTTCTTTTCTTTTCGCAAGTGGCCGATCTTAGGGGATGGATGGTGTGGGTTGACCTCGCCAGCAACCGACGAGTTACTGGGGTGAGGGTCACCAAGCTCGATGGCCTTATTGACAAAAAAAAATAATGAAAAAAGGAAAGAAAAGGAGAGATAATAAATAATTTAAAAAATTAGAAAAAAAAACTTTAAAAAATTATAAAACTGTCCACGTTGGCTCTAGTCGTACCACGTGAGAGACCGGTGTCCGCATCAGTAATCTTTTGTTGTCAAAAAGTTTGGCGAGGGCTAACTTCGCCTGCGACAGGCGAGATCCTAGGGCAAGGGTGGGTTGCCAAGCTCGCCAGCTACAATTAAAAAAAAAGAAAAGAAAGAAAAGAGGAAAGAAAAAGAGAAACATATAAATAATTTTTTAAAAATCACAAAGAAATTCAAAAAAAATTGTAAAATTCTGCTCCGGCTATACCAAGTAAGAGATTGGTGTCCACCAGCAATCCTTTTCCAAAAGGACAAATTTTCAACAAGCTTAAAACGAAATTATCGCAATTGAAAGATTTAAGACTAAATTAGTATTCATATGATAGGCTTTTGACTTATTTTGATAATTTCCCCATGTATTTCTATTATTTGAATGTGCCTCACGGTGGGTGTTTCATCTCAACTAATATGGCAATGCGAGGCCCTTTTAAATTGAACTCACTCTGCTTATACATGGCGACTTTGATTCATGCTTTCTATCTAGGCACTATCTTATGAAGGGGCAAACTGAAGAGGAAAGGTCTGAACCTATCCTACTTTTGATAGACCGTTCATTAATTATGGCAAGCGACAATTTACCATGAATAAGATAACGTTGGATCGAGATCGATCTGGGGTGATCAACCTCAATTATCCTTGACCCCAGCCTCGGTTTGAGGATTCAGAGGCACCAGCGCAGGCTTGGTGTAATTGAATAATTCTAATGAACAATTAGAACTTGAGTAATGAACAGTTCTCCAATAGCAGTTCTACTAATTCTGTGGAACAAAAAACACAGACAACGGCTTACGCCAAGTTTGTCACAGAATCCTGGGAGAGTTTCCAATTCACAAGGAAAATTACTGCCCAAGAAAAGCTACCAGTTATCGACAGAACAACTGCATCACCGATCAGTGCATCCTTCTCATGACTACTGACTTCGTATCAATGTGACGCTTCAATACATGCCATGTCTTGATCAGTAAGGCACTCAAGACTCGGGTGAACTGGGTTAGGCATCTCTCTTCATTGGGAATGTCCAAATACGTATAGCAGGCACATCTCCAAAGATGATAATTCGCCGCAGTTTTTGCGAACGAACGATTTGAGAGGCACCAGGAAACAGATGATGTGCATAGCAAGTGTAACAATAAAAATGTCATCGGCACCACGAAGTTCTGCATTTGGCATTCCTCACAGCACAGACCATTTCATCAAATGCAGCGGAGCTTCTTGGCATCTATGCTTCTTAATTATAGTCAAATCATGATATATCCAACAACCGAAAAAACATACAGCCTCCCGAAACATGAATCCATTATCCACCTATTACTCTATTCAATATGAAGAGTACATTACAGCCAAGAACAACTACAATCTTCTGACAAACAAGGGTCATGTTGAGCTTCAAGAATACAAGCTCAACAGTAGAGTACTCTTAACATAAAGACATGGTTGGCCTGCAAGATTCAGAGATAGAGAACAGAGCTGCTGAATCTACTCGCCAAGAAATAAGCGCCATTGCAAACACCGATATCCATTCACTGCCCAAAAACTGCCAGAACTTTCACCGAAAAGTCTATTCTCCAAAAGAGGAGAAATAGGACATCGAAACAGTCTACTACTCAAAAAGCAGGGTTTTTGGTTGACACGGATATCTGGATTGACATTTTCCATACAACCACGGAGGATGGTTCAGCCAACCAAGATGGTGCAGTGTAAATTAAGGACGGAAGAATTGGAGGCACAGAATATACAGTTGACCAGATTCAAAATATGGCCAAACTGTAATTGCCACCTCTAAACATGAAGACTTGAATGAATTTTTAAGCTACACAAGGACTTCTCGACATCCTCAAAAGTTCATCATACGCATGTGACTTTCTGGCCTTGGAAAGGTTATGTTTCAATTTCGACAGTGTGGAAGAGGACAATCTAATTCCTCTTTCAATGACATCCTCGGCATATTTGACTGCTTCAGGGAGCCTATCAAGATCAAGAAGCCCCACAATCAAAGTATTTCCAGTCTCATCCAAATTGGACCTGTAGTACTCGACCATCCACTTCCAAACTTTCATGGCTGAGTGATGGTCTCCTGCATCTATAAAAATCCTGGCAGCTGCCTTACAATTGGCCAGGCTTGGCACACATTCATTTTTCACCATCTCCGTAAACACTATGGAGGCTTCCTTTAGTTTCCTACTTTGGATCAAGAACTGAAGCAAAATATTATAAGTTCTACCGTCGGGAAATACCCCATTGTAGACCATTTCATCCAACAGCCTCTCAGCCACATCTATGTGGTCGGTGTAGCAATGTAAAGCTATCATTGAATTATACATTTCCGTATCTGGTCTACACCCAGGTCTTCCTACCATAGCTTCCCATACAAAGTTGGCTCCTTTGGGATCAGCATGCTTTATACACTCATCCAATGCGTTCCGAAAGAACTTTATACCTGGATAACACCAGTGATCACTCATTGTCCGGAAATATTTCAATGCTTCACTTATCCCACTAGGACCCTTTAGCAAAGTACATAAAAAAGAGCCATAGGCAGGCATGTTGGCGGGATCCCAACCGATTTCTCTCACCATCTCGGCAAAAGTTCGCCTAGCACCAGTCACATTCCCTTCATTCTCCCAACCCTCCAACAATATCGCATATGTATCGGGGTCCGGCCTAATCCTCTCCTTCACATTTCCTAAGAAGTCCACTGCATCCACAGTCTTACCCTCCCTACAGATCGCACTAATCAGCGAATTCAATGCTACAACATCAGGCGGCAAGCCGTACTGGCCCATCACTTCAAAAGTCATAATAGCTTCTTGCAAGCTACCAGCAAGCACGTAGCTACTAAAAACGGAAGCGAAAGTGGCGAGCGAAAGCAGCCCTTTTTTACGCATGGACTTCACAGCATCCCACATTGCATCAAACAGAGAGTGCTTACCCAACATGTCGACCACCAAATTCCACGCGTACGGGCTGTGGTCGTCCTTGAGCTGGTGCCCAGACCACCTAAAGAACTTGACGGCGGAGCCCGGGAATCCGTAGGACAACTTGAGCACCTCCTCGACATCTTCTTGCCGGACCCCAATGCCAGAATCTTCGAGGACCTTCTCGACGGCGAGGGAGGGGGTTTTGGCGATGATTTCACACAAAGCCCTGATCTTGGGAGGCAAATCGGGGATGTCGAGGTATGAGTTGAAAGTTTGCGGCTTGCCCAGTTTTTGTTTTGAAGTGATACGGTCGGCTTGACGAAAAGGACGGGGGTATGTGGGGGATATTGATCTTGGCCTTGAATTTTGAGAGATACGGCGCTTCTTATCGAAGGGCGAACTTGATGGTGGCGGTGGCGAACGGGAACGAGCCCGGTGGAAATCGCGGTATGGCATCTTTCTGCCGCCGGCCATTGATCTCTTGGGTAGCTACGCAGATTGCAGAGGGTTAGGAAAGCCCTAATCAAGAAGATGAGCTCTGCTTGGGGGCGTAGCGAAGAAATCAGAGACATGCCGACTGCTTAGGTCGAAACATGGAGCCGACCAGGTCAATTTACAAACATACCCCCAGGGTTCCCTGGAAGTAACCGTTGAATTGCTACGACCGTAAAATTTTTTGAAGTCGAAATTACAAAAAACCCCATTAACTTCGAGCACAGAATAATGACATAAATAATTTATGAATTGTGATTAATGTATAATGTGATTTATAAATTTTGACTTTATTCAGTATTATCTTTAAATTTTGACCCAATATGCAATACATTCTGTGTACTTTTAATTTGTCTAATGTGATCCTTAAACTTTTTGCATATGTTTAATTTCGTCCTTAAATGTTATCTTTCCATTTTTTTAAGATCAAGACAATATTAAATATTTTATTATAGTCTAACAACTAAATAAAACATATATTAAAAGTTCATAAATAATATTGCACACCAAGTTAAAGTTTATGAACTATATTGAACAAATAAAAAGTTCAAGGATGAAATTGCATATTGAATCAAAGTTCATAGGTTATTTGTACCATTTTCCTTGAGAATAATACATATTCATTTTGAACTTTCAACTCTTACACGATATTTTTTGAATTTTCATTTTGTTATTGTCTTGTTCTCTATTATTTTTTTTGTTACCACGTGTGATGCATGCGATTTTTAAGGGACAAAAATATATTTCCGTCTCCTTTTTTATAAAGAAAATCTCTCATTTACCTTTGACTACTATAAATAAAATTTAAAAATATCGAAAATGGGAAATAAATTAAATCAACTAATAAAATACTAAGAAGAGGAAAAAACTTAGGATTAATACCGTGAAAAACCCAAAATTAGTATATCCGCGATAAATTTACCTCGAGTTATTTTTTTTACCACAAAAAATTTTAAATTGGTACAATTGTGACAAATTTACCTCAAATTATTTTTTTACTACCAAAAATTTTACACTGGTATATCTGTGATAAATTTACCCTAAATTAATTTTTTTTACCATGAAAAACTCCAGATTGATATACATGTGATAAATTTATCATCTGTTAAATTGTGTTAATACCATGAAAAAATTTAAATTGATACACATATGACAAATACATGGTAAAAATTCTAAGCTGGTACACCAGTATATTACCAGGTGTCATAAATTTAGCATTTTAATTGTTATATTTAACGAAAACTAATGAAGGGTAAATTTATTACAAATGCATCAATTTGGGATAACATTGTCACAAAGTATCAATTTAAAATTTTTTGTTATTAAAAAAATAATTTATGATAAATTTATTATATATGTATCAATTTAAGATTTTTATGGTACTAACCCAACAACTTATCAATAACAAAAACAAAATAACAACTTGTGCATCTCATTGCCCGCGGGATTCTTGTCTCGGCCTTTTATGATTATGACAAGGCCACCTCGTCCCAGATGGCTCGGGTTGAATTTGCTTCCGCTTTTTCTTTTCTTTTGCTTTGAATCATGCGTTTATTGTATTTTTTTTTTGTCAAAATCATGCATTTATTGTGTGACCCAACAGAAAATCATGCATTTATTGTCGTCAGATCCGCAGGATTAGGAATAGAAATTGAAAATTTGAGAAAATGATTATCTTAAAAAGAGAAAAAATTTCGACAACAAGCCAACATACTTTTGTTCTATCGATAACTTCTTTTATCATATATTTTTTTTCTTAGCATCTATTTCGTCGTGGCATTTGTAAAGATGATCTTGTTGTCATAAGCGAAGAAACAGTGTTTGATCCCAGCAATTAGATAGGAAGATCTTGATTTGTCAATGCGGTATGATTATAAACTTTACAAATTCCACGGATAGGTTTTCGACTTCTTATACAATCTATATATTTTCAATATTTTTCTATTTTGAAAAAAAAAATTAGACTTTACATTAAGGTGGTGCATTGGATTCCCTTTTTCATTTTATCCAAAAAGACACAAATGGAATTTTTTTTTTCAGTTTTAGCTTCGGGCATCCTTGATAGTAATTTTTGCTACAAATATTATTCATGCCCTTGGAAATTAAACTTTTTTTTAGCTCGACTCTTTTCAAATGTAAACGGGTGTGGCCAGAATAGAAAGTTGAACTTGAAAGATTAAGAGAATATAGATTTGAACTAAGCAATAACTTCAGATTCATATAACAATAGCCATACTTAGAAATAGACATGCATGTCCAATATTTAGATGGTAATGGAGGCAGGGATTTTTGGAGGTTTTGGTGAGAATGGAGTTTATGAAAATAGTTTGCTTTCACAATTACGAGAGCAAAGTTTGGCTTAAATCGAAATTATTTATAAAAAAATATTCGACAATTTAAAGGGAATTGATGACTCATCAATAAAATGATAAATTGTACATATGTTACTAAGGGCCATCACTAATTGATCAGGGTTGTTGACGCCAGTTATTGTCGCTTTGCTAAGTGGTGGAGTTCAGAGATAAAGATAATTGGTTGGCTTAAACATATGATTACCAGACGATTACATCTATAATTTAGAAATTTGTAACTTCTGGTGGATAATCAACCGTAGTAGCTAGTTTTAGGAAATTATCTATGATTCGAAATTCATAATTATTTGTCAAATATGTGTCCACTATAAAATATAAATAATAACCTTGTCCTTATTATATACTCTTGGTCAATCAATCGCACGACACCTATCCTTGCAAAATCATGTTTGCCTTGAACCTTTAATCCCATTATGCGCTTTTTCAATTATTTTAATTTCCATTTATTCTTTCCAAAGTCAATAAAGATTTCATTTTCCTTGAGAATCCTTCGACTTAGAAAAAGATTCAGTTCCTCTTAAAAATCCATCAACTTCATCTAAAATAACCGATTTTTGCTTTTCGATAAAAAAATTATCTTTTTGGAAAAAAAAAATCTTCTTTGCACATATTTATTAAAAAGACTTTTATTTGATAAATTAATGATATAAAAAAAGAATAATCATTAAATGAGCATAGTCCGTGCTGTGCCGGGGACACATATAACTATTTTCAATTTCGATTATGGTAACAT
Source organism: Rhodomyrtus tomentosa (assembly GCA_028455895.1). Classification (NCBI taxonomy): domain Eukaryota; kingdom Viridiplantae; phylum Streptophyta; class Magnoliopsida; order Myrtales; family Myrtaceae; genus Rhodomyrtus; species Rhodomyrtus tomentosa. The sequence continues at coordinate 26,191,507 of JAPCWY010000009.1, read as the reverse complement.
GCTTCATGATCAAATTAGGATTTTTATTTTCGCGCTCGCTTGCGTTGCGAAAGTCGTTCACGGAAAGTTTCTAAAAACGGATAAAAAAATCAACTTATTCCCTAGATTGATTAGATTCACCTTCTTGGCCATCCCCATCCTCCCCATCAATGATTCTCCATAAAAAAACAAAATCCCATAAATCTATTTTGGACCAAATTTCAAATTCTTGAAATTGGCCAGTTTCAGTGCCACGTGAGCGTCGGTCAGTCATAGGTCACCCTCTCCTCCTCCAGAGCGAAGCGACGGAGAGCACGTGAAAAGATAAAATTGTACCGTTCGTCTGATCTTGCTGAGCTCGCTCTGACGGTTCTACTCCCAAAAGGCCCTCTCGCCTAAAAAGCCCCAACTTGGCCGTACCCGGAGCTCCTCCGCCGCTCGCCTTCGTCGGCCGCCGTTCCGTTCCAGCGACAGACCCAGAGCAAGGGAAGAAAAATGAGCGATCTTTGCCAGTTTCCTGACCTGGAGCTTCCTCGCTCGACTCCGGCTCCTCCTCCGGCTCCTGCTCCGGCTCCGGCTCCGGCTCGGGCTCCGATTTCTACTCTGGCTTCTGCTCTGTTTCGGGCCCCGTCGGCTTCTTCACGTAACACACTCTCTCTCGCGCGCTGAAAAATGCTTGCTTTGCTTGAAAAGACGCCTGATGTCAAGTTTCGGTCTAGAGAAATGCATTGTTCGTGCGTTGGACGACAAAATGATTCTGTGCTTGAAAAATGCTGCGAAATTTGTTTGATTGAGTGAGATGACCTGGAAAGTTTTGACGGAAAACAAAACCCTAAGTGAGAAAGCTCTTATTTTGAGTACATTTTTCTGATGAGCATCGAGTCCATGTGCATTACGTTCGGTGATCAGGTTATGTGAGAAGTTGGCGTTGGTAAATTGATTGATCGATTTCTTTTGGCAAATTGGTTTGCCTCTGTTCTGGAATTTCAAATCGGTTGAGGTATATTTTGTAAACCAGGTATCTAAGTTGATTACAACGTTAGCAGACACGGGGGTTTCCGTTAATAGCTGTTGCTTGAAGATGTGGAGTTTCTTTTCAAAATACTTCTAAATTACCATTGCATAGGCAGACAAGATTAAACGTCTCTTGTTGTGGAGATTTTGGAGACTAGATATGGTTACTACAGTTCATCAGTTGATCCCCTCATCCCCATGGGAAAGGCTGTTCCTCTCATGCTATGATTACTTTTTCCTATGATTTGTAATGGAAAGCTGTAGAAAGTGCGGCACAGGCATCGTTTGCGAATGCCTTTCAATATGACAGTGACCTATCTTGTTTTTCAGCTGTGCCTGTCAGAAAGGAAAATCTCCGTCAATTTCCTCAATCAGAACTTCCTCTTGCTCAGGCTCCAGCTCCGTCTTCATCTCGAGCTCCCGTGCAAGCTCAAGCGTTTGACCCTTCTTTATGTAAGTCTTGCTGATAAACAGTGATGTATAATGAGATTTGTGATAGCATAACGTAATCAAGAACGATTGGCTGTCCTGATCTGTAATGGAAAGCTGTAAAATGAGCGGCATCGGCATCGCTTGTCAATGCCTTTTAATATAACAGTTACCTATCTTGTTTTTCAGCTGTGCCTGTCGGAAAGGATAATCTCAGTCAATTTCCTCAATCGGGACTTCCTCTTGCTCAGGGCCTGGCTCCATCTTCATCTCGGGCTCCCATGCAAGCTCCGGCGTTTGACCCTTCTTCAGGTAAGTCTTACTGATGAACAGTAATTTATAATGAGATTTGCGATGGCATAACATAATCAAGAATGATTGGCTGTCCCGATCTGTAATGGAAAGCTTTAAAATGTGCATCACAGGCATCGTGTGTCAATGCCTTTCAATATGACAGTTACCTATCTCATTTTTCAGCTGTGCCTGTCAAAAAGGACAATCTCAGTCAATTTCCTCAATCGGGACTTCCTCTTGCTCAAGCGCTGGCTCCGACTTCATCTAGGGCTCCCATGCAAGCTCAGGCGCTTGATCCTTCTTCACGTAAGTCTTGCTGATGAACATTGATTTATAATGAGATTTGCGATAGCATAACGTAATCAAGAACGATTAGGTTCTGCATACACTTAGGTAGGACTAATAATTGTTGTCCTGATTGAAATGATTTATTACTATATATGTGGACTTTGAACAGCTAAATTCACCAGTGGTTTATAATCTGATTAAGATATATTAGAAATTTGCATTCATTACTTGATTGACCAATTTCTTTAGGCAAAGGTGCATAAAAGTTGGTTTGCCTTTTTTTCTGGTCAAATGCGGTTGAGGTATATATTCAAAACCTGATATATAAGTTGATTACAATGTTAGCAGAAACAAGGAAATTTGAACAACTAAATTCACATCTAATCTTTTGATCATAGCTGTTGGTTGATAGACGTGGAGTTTCCTTGCTAAATACTTCTTACTTAACCATCTGAAAAACAAACAGGTATAGCGTGTCTTTTGTTGTGGAGATGATATAGGGGGCTGGTTACTGTTCACGATAGTTCCTCATTTCATCCCCCACTAGGAAAGGCTGCTCCTCACATGCTATGATTCCTTTTTCCAATGATTTGGAATGGAAAGCTGTAAAGTGTGTGGCACAGGCATCATTTTCCAATATTACAATCACCTGTCTTGTTTTTTCAGATATCCATGTCAGAACTGCTGATCTCAGTCAATTTCCTCAATTGGAACTTTCTCTTGCTGAGCCTGCTCAGGTTATGGCTCCACCTTCATCTCAGTCTCCCATGCAAGCTCCGGCGTTCAAGCCTTCTCCGCGTAAGTTTTGCTGACGAATATTGGCTTATAGTAAGATTTGCGTCAGCATAACGTAATCAAGAACAATTAGCTTCTGCATGCACTTAAGTGGGACTAATAATTGCTGTCCTGATTGAATGGGTTATCATCTGATTAGGTGTGAACCTGGCATAAACAAATTGGTCAACCAATGATTTTTTTTGGCTAAAATGCTTAACGGTCAGTTTTTCTCTATACTGAATTATTAAATCATTTGAGATGTAAATGGATAATGTGGTGTTAGAACTAAAAGTTGTACATCATGTTTATTTCTCCCAATTCTTTTTCATCAAGATTACACTATTTACGACACACCCGATAATTGGCTATGTAGGTTGGCTAGGATTGCAGCAGAAATAAAGGACAGTGCATGTTTTATTTTTTATTTTTCGACATGATCTCCTAATGGTTTGGTCCAAAAATGTGGAATCTCTTGGCTAAGTGTTTCTTACTGTATCATTTCAAAAGCAAACAAGACAGGTGTTTATGTTTATTTTTTATTGGGGATGCTTGCTATCAATTCTATCAATGAAGAATAGGAGGATGGACACTCTGGAGTACCCAGTTCATCCCCCCGTGTTATAGGCTGTTTGTCTCATGCTATGATTTTTTTACCCATGATCTAATATCAAATGTTGTAGTAAGTGCTAGAGAGCCCTTGTCTTTCAATGTGACAGTCATTGTCTGTTTCATTTTTTCAGTTGTACCAGCCAGAATGGAAGATCTCAGCGAATTTTCTCAACCAGAACTTTCTTTAGCTATCCCTACGCAGGCTCTAGTTCCAACTTCAACCCAAGATTCAGAGCAAACTCAGGTTTCCTGTGCTCCTCCGTGTAAGTCTTTCCTTCTGTTTTGGTCTCTCATCTGATTTTACTTGTTCTTGGTGAAAAAAAAAATCAATGTTATAAATCTCCTATAGCTTAAACATTTACCTAACTTCGGGTTTGTCTCACTTTGGTCTCCATTGTTTCATTTTCTATGAATGTGCCCTATGTATCCTGATTTCTATAGACCATTTTAATATGGCCCAAGGTTTTTTCCAAATTTTGACGCATGGCCTACTGTGTTCACATAGGGTCAAAACTATGTTTGTTGACAATAGATTCATTCGAATAGTCAGACATTTGGCCCATGACACTTTGCTTTCGAGAACTTTCTTACTAACTATTGGCTATGAATCTTGTTGATTAGAAGGTTAGTTAGAGGGAAAATTCAAGTAATTTCGAGGACAAATGTGACTCTGTATGGGAATAAATAGATATATGAGGAGTTGTGACAAACTTTAGCGACTTTACAATTGATGGTGGATATTTGAGAAAAAATTGAAACGCCTTCGTTAAAATCTAAAAGGTGAACCAGGACAAATGAAGAAACTATTAGTAAAAAGAGACCTATCCATAGCTTCATATGTATGACAGCATACTAAGGGAAAGGTTGCTTTTCTTTTTTTTTTATGTGTTTCAGATTCTTTCATCTACTTTGGAACGATAAATCTGATTTACGCGCAGAAAAAACCGAAAAACAAGAAAGAAATAAAAGATCTGCTACCACCAGCATGCTTTTCCAGAAGTTTTACTGCTGTGCTTGATGTGTTGCATCCTTGTATCCTCATATATGTAGAAACGACTTCTAATTTGGCGTTCACTTTTGTATGCCCTTCCTATGAAGCGAAAACGTTTGTGATTTCTAGTTGTTGGTCGATTATAAAATCTGAAATGTATTCTCTTTTTCATTCATGATACCAAATGGTCAGAAGGGACCTTCAAAATCCTGAAAATGGATGATGCTACTGGACAATGGGCAAGAGATAGTTATGTGTGCATGATTAATAACCAAAAAGAAGACCTTATATATGACATATGTAATTTTATCAGGTGTTCCGGAGCATATGATGTACAAAAATAGGTTGCAGGAGTATACACAGAAGTTAATGGTGCATTTTCCGATGTACAATACTATTAATGAAGGGTCTCAACATGCCCCGAAATATAGGTCAACGGTGTTCGTAGATGGGAAAAGGTTCACATCTCCTGAAACATTTCCCCAAAAAAAAGAAGCCGAGCAAAATGTTGCTCAAATTGCGTTGGATCTTTTGTCGCAGAAGATGAAGGATGAAGGCTGTCCTCTCATCCACGAGGTATTGCTGCTATCTTGATATACATTGCAAGCGATTTGCTTGAATTGTTGGTTAGCATATGTTGTATAGTTGAAATGTTGGAAATCGTTATATTTACGGCCATGTTGTTATCATGCAAGTGGGTATCTTAAGGAAACCTTGAGCTGAAACCATCTATCATTTGTGACCTTGCTATGACTGTACATCAGGTGGATTTCTCTGCAATTTCTACTCTGTAATGTTGTCTTATAAAAGCTAATCGCAAGAACGTGACTTTCTATGGTTGATGATATAATTCATCCTTCTATGTGCACGTCCGAAGGAGGTCAACATTTGATTCTCATTATCTAAATGTTTTTGTCATGTTGTCATGTTCCTGGTGTCTTGTCTGATCTTAAGATGGATTTTCCTGGTATAGTTTCTATGGAATGACTGACAGTTATTCTCAACTATATGGGACCCACTAAATCCATTGAGGAATATGAAGATAGGAGGTATGAAGGTGCCGCTTGGGTGCTAACTTAGATAATAAGACATTAGGAAGTAGTCTTTAATATTTTACCATCTGTTTCAACCAATAGCAGCAGCTAAAAAAACAAGATTTTTGCTTCACACTGTCAATGCTATATTTTGATTATTGATTCATCCTTCTGTTTTTTTTAACTAGTTCACTGGTTGTTTCACTACTGCACAGGATGCAATTTTTTGCAAGTCTATTCTTAATGAATATGCAGCCAAGATGAACTTGGAAATGCCCAGTTACACAACTATTCAGCCACAAGGGGCAGTTCCGGTTTTTGCATCTTCTTTGGTATTCAATGGTGTAACTTACACCGGCGATGTTGGTAAAAGCAAAAAGGAGGCTGAACAATTGGCAGCCCGTGCTGCCATTCAATCCCTATATGGTATGCCAGTTTTTATACTTTATTTTGAACGATTCTATCCATTCAACTAATAAAGGATGTGATGCAGCTGATAGCGAGTCGAAAATGGTCCTTTTGAGGACGGTCAAGTCTAAGTGCAAACTTTACGCTGCATACCGGGAGTCCAAGTATTCGTGTCCTGTTGGAGCGAATGTGGGAGGCAATTCTGAAATCTCAAATACCGAGCATAAAGAAGCTTTAGCTCCTGGGCCAGCTGATTATATTCTTGGTCATGCTATTCCCGAGGCCTGCTCAGAGGCACCTACAGCACATCATTCGTTCCAAATACCAAGACCAGTGGCTACTGCAGTGGGGAATCCCTTGATATCCTTTGTTCCTTTGAGTAACGAACAGCAGCCCATTGCTGCTACTAGTTCTGGTAAAAAGCGACGCAAGAACAAGAAGAAGGCTAATAAGAAACCCCGTCTTGATCCTCTGTAGGTTCTAATCTTTACTTCTTTTAAACCATATTAACTGAGCTTTTGTCATAGTATAGGGTGGCTACTTTTCTTTGAACTTTGTTTCCTTTGTTTCCTAGATGTATGCTGCGTCAATTAGTATGCATACTTATGATAATTTTCAGAAGAATATCTTTATAGACACCTTTACTCCTGTTGCCATTTCCTCTGATTGGTGAAAAATCTTGGAATATTTTTTGCTGCTCCCTGATAAAACCTTTCTCAATAAAAATAGTCGGACCACCTTGTTGGACACTTGTGCAGTGACCGTGAGTGATGAATTGTTGCGGGACAAAGCATTAGTGTTTTGCTTTTGCAGTTTTTGAGTTGACATTTCCACTTATGTCGGTCAAAATGCCTGTGATGCATGCTTATCTGCCTACGTTTCTTTCTGTTTTAGAAGTTGCATCATTCACTCTGTTGTCTAATATTCATATTCTTTGCAGGTTACCCAATGCTGTCATGATGTCTTCTGACCAAGCCCCGCCTTGTTCCGTTGCACAGTAGATGGAACAAATGTATGAGCTTTCTAGTTAGACATTAGCTTTTGAGGCTTGTCACTGGGGCTCTCTCTCTCTTGAGACGTGTACAAACTTCTTTGCGATGTAGCCTTAAATGCAGGATTTTGTAATTGTCATATTGGATGTGAGGTCCATGTGCATAATGGTGAGGGGTAACGCCAATCATCCAATGGCTGTTCAGTTAGAGGAATTTGTGCCGTTTGAATTTGTTGGTTCATGGCTCTTTTTCTAACTTTCGTGTGTTGTGTGATTATGATATTGCATGGGTATATCCCAATAGCCGTCACTTTATTGAGGCATGATTTTGAATTAGGAACGCCAAATGACCTGTTCGATAACCCCAAAGGCTGAATGGCTTTGACAGATCAACGTTAACCACAAAACTTCATACTAAGCTTGCAGGGAACTCGTATCCAACTTTCTAACGGTCGATCTGAATCGTTTCTCTTAACTAGTGAAAAATAGTGCATCGTTCTTCAACCGATTTAAGAAACAAACGTATTATTGTAATGGACGTCCACGTCAAACCTCTTACAAGTTTCTAATGTCCGAGTGATGATGTTCTCAGGATATCTTGCCATCGAAGAGAATTTATTTGCATCGGGTTTCATTTGTATTGTCGAGTTACGTTATAGAGGCATCATCGCCGTCTCCTCGAGGTCGGAGGACTCCGGTCATTGAGCAATCGGGACAAAATGGCAAGAATGTGCGTGCACCAGCGAAAACCCTAGTTCCTCCGGGGAATCGATAGTAATTTGGTGCGTGCAGCGCATAGGGTTAGATGTCCGGGTCTCTTAATACCTTTTATCGATTCTCGTATCTCGGCCGCTCACGCTTCTTCACAATTCACGGTTCGCATCAGCATGTAAGCAGCGACAGGGGTCATACGACACGCCTCAGGATTGGTTTCGTCCAACAAAAATGGGACCGCGGGACATGGAGATCATATGGGTCCATAATATTTTTCGGACTTTCAACTTTTGATGAACTCGTTATAATGGGACGACATTAGAAGCTCTCAGAAGTCTGGAGGAGGTGATTGGGGGTACGAAATATGAATCCCCACCACACCACCTATTTCGTCTGCTTGCACTTTGCTTTCTAATAACGTAAAGCTAACCACGTGACTCTCGGCGATAATAATCAATGTGGTGGGTGTGTTGATGTCATGGCCTGGTTCACCCCCCAAAAAAGTTGACCAGGAATCACTCCTCTGTTGGCAATTTGGTAGCACTCCATATTTGTTCATTTGGCTTGGTGGAATATTTTACTCGTGAAGAGAAGACAACCGGAGAAAGTTCAGAGAACCAGGAAAACCGCGGATTGCAGATTGAATTATCTAAATAAGAAGAAGGAGAAGAAGAAGAAGAAACCAATTCTGCTGACATTTCGAGATCGCTGGGACATTAATTTGATTTGAGAAAAACAGTTCAAAACTATATGTCCTGGTCTTCCTCTGATTTATTTTTCACTCGAAAGACCCCTGCTTTTTTTTTTTTTTTAGCTTTTCCTCAGCATTGAAATCTTTCTAATTTTTTTTTTCCTTAATTGACATGATTAAATGATTCTTCTTCACACAATGCAGCTAAAACAGGCTATCGAGCTTTCTTTTCCTGATTGTTTGCAGCAAGAATTAACCCCGAAATTAAGAACTAAACAAGGTCCATAATTCGCAACAAAACACGGCATTTTGCAACTTTGAACCTACATGAAAATTTATAACTTTTGAGGGCCAGAAGTCATACTGCTTTCTGGGCTTCCTGTCGCATCGCAACACAGGAGAAAGAGCAACAACTTTGAGGGAAAAAAGCATAGCATTGTCATGTAACTGCAAAAACTACTCATTCAAAAGAGAGCTAAACTCACGATCATCAGCGGAAGAGAGAGAATCAGGACCCAGGATCGCGTGTGGCGCATTTCCGACGAAGAGTTTGGCACCAGAGGGTGATTGTAGTACCATGGATAGTAAGGCAAGATGGGATCAGGAGGGGGAGGTGCACTGGCCAGGTACCACGGCGGCGGAAAATAGTATGGAAAGTATCCGCCAGGTGGTGCCGGATAGACCATGGAAGGTGGCAGGTATACCTCAGAAGGCGGTGGCGGCGGAGACGGCCGAGACAGCGGCGGCGGCGGCTGCGGGTAGATTGTGGGCGTCATTGGCGGCGGGAGACAAGGATAGGGGCAGTAGCTAGGCGGAGGCTGCGAAATCGTCACCACGGCTTGTCCTTGTACCATGGCTCGCCGCGATGCAGCGAGTACAAGCATAACCACGACACACGCACATACACCACGACCATTTCTTGTGGTGCTTGCCATTTCTGTGTAGCCACTGACTTCACCTGAAAGGGAGAAACGAAAGGGCCAAACACAACGCAAAAGACTTAAGTAGATGAAAATGCGGGAGTTCTGGAGGAGTCTCAACTCTCTCTCTCTCTCTCCTAACAACATTTGTCCTCTACATGCACAATTTTTTTAAAAAAATGAAGGGTCACATTGTATTATTCCTCTGTGTGGGTTTCGAAGGCACGAGAACGTCGTATGGAGAAGACAAAATTGTTTGGGACACCTACAAATATCAGAAGATCCCCCGCTTCAAAGAAAGGGAAGAGCACGAATTATTCACATTTCATTTTTATGATCAGAAGCGAACTTAATAAATCGACACATAATTGGAGCTTTTACAAAGCTTTTTTTTAACCTTTTTTTCTTTTTCACATAGGAAACCTATAGGTATTAGGTGCCACCCCATTGCCAAAAGGGTCCATAATCTATAGGTTGCAAACATCGGCCAACTTTCGCTTTCTCGGCCACTGCCCTAAATTAGGACAAACCTTTATACTAAACCTAAAGTAACGTAGACGTGCCCTAGAATTCTGTCTTTTGTTTCCCGTAAGTAGGAGTGAAACTCACATGTTTTTTTTTTTTCAAATCCGGTCCTTTTATGGATTAGCATTAGCTCAAATTGGATTGGGACGACACTTCTTCAACTACTACCCTTTTGGGTTCAAGAGGGCAGACTTATTTTCCCCCTCAATTTTTACCAACTCCTAGAGATCATCAAGTATGAGTCCAAACATTGTCTCAAGCTTTGTCCTTGAAAAAAAGTCTATTCCTTGACGAGGATGAGGTCTTTCGTGATGTTTCTCATAAATTGTACAAGAGTCCCTGTCAGTCGAGAATGGCGATTACCAACACAATAACAAAACATGATAATTGGGGTCAGGGACGAATTAACTTTTCTGACTGACATGTCCTTACCCAACACACCCCCCAAAAGGCCCTCCCCCCGGCATAACCTTACTGTATTTGTGAAGTAATATTAAGTTATAACCAATAATGGGGCTACAGATTCTATAAAAACTTTCATAAAAAATTACCTTATCAATCATTAATATTTTTTCCACAAAAAAAATCATAAATAAATTATATAAATGCTAATTCAGTCCTAAACTTTTCTATTGTGTCACTTTAGTCCTAAGCCTCATTGTGTGAAATTTCAATGTAACGATTTCGATTAATTTTCGCTGAAAATGTATAACGTAGCAGTCCAGTTATCCTTGGCGTCTAGGCGATCATGACAATATTTATGGAGTGGAAATCCGTTTGGTAAAGCATCTTTTAGAGCAGAAACTCGTTCGATTACGCAACTTCATTTTTCTACTTTCGGATCAATTTTTTACTTCATAAGTAGTTTTGGAGCCACTTGAATAAGTTAAAAAAAAATTATCTTCAAAATAGAAAAATCAATTAATGTTCAGAAGCAGAAGTACAAAAATCAACTATTCTAGAGCAGAAGTGTCGTCCGCGCGCATTACAATGGTACGTCATCAATTTTTGTCGAAAATTGGCTGAAAATACCACATTAGAATTTCGGGCAAAGATTTAGGACTAAACTGACAAAATTAAAAACTTAACACCGAATTGCTAATCGCACAATAGTTTTAGAATTGATGGGGCGATTTCCACAAATTTTCTTTTTAGTCCAAAATAGAGGGGAATACGTTCTTAGGTCCCATCTCCAAATGCAGATTATGAACAGGCTTCTTAGTTGACTTCCAAGTGATGAGTTCAATGATCGATCATTTACGAATATGCCTTCGCCAGTAAGAGTTTGGGAAGGTTCGGTGTAAGAATCTGACGACCTAAACTTGCAATTTTCTCGGGAATTCAGTGTACTAGCTCTGGTACAATAAGATGCCCTAGAAAAGGATTATTATCACCTAATTCAGCCGAAGCCTTGAGATGGTGACAGCTAGAAATTGCAAAAAAATAACACATGTTTGTTCAGAATACAAATGTATATAGTTGGCTATTTGACAGACGAAGGGGCGAGCATTAACTCCATGGTCTATCCGACTTCGTAGTAATGGAGGTCGCCCGTTTTCGACTACCTTGATCTCTAGATGGAAGGTCTTCGTTAATTCAAATCGAAGATAGATACCCGTCTGAATGGACCGCGACCTTATTGTTGATATGCAAGATTGCCCCGCGAAATGCGCGGATGTTGGTGACATAAGTAAAATTCGCGGGATGCATTAGCGTCAATTGTGGCTACAGATGAACAAAATTCATCAACGGATTCAATGCCATGGACAGAATAGTGGGGGGGGGGGGGGGGGTTGGTCTATCATGGGGTTTGGTGAGCAAAAGCGTTTTGTCATATGGAAAAAGTAACTAAAACTTCCTAAATTTATTGCTCAATGTGTTCATAATTATTGCTCAGTGACATCTCCAAGACCCGAAGCCCAGATTATACAACACCAGTAATACTTTTACTGGGGGAAGTCCGTTGCAGATTACGGTAAATTAATTGGGAAAAGTAACTAAAACTTCCTAAATTTATTGCTCAATGTGTTCATAGTTATTTTAATTAATCCAATTCAATCATATATTTTTTTTCATTGATACCAATTAAGTGAATTTGACATTGTGTACATGAAACCCTGCCATCTTACGTGGCACGATCGATGTTGACATTGACATTTTTAAAAAATATTTTTCAAAATTTTTTATAATTTTTTTTTTCTTTTTGGGTATTTGTGTTGGTATGACATTATTGTTGCACATGAAACAAGGAGTTACGATAATTCTTAGGAAATACATGTTACAGATAGAAGGTTTTACATTTGTGCAATTTTCGAAAGATCCTGAGTATATGTGAGTGTTCTTTTCTCCATTTTTCCTTTATTACTATATTTCCATGGTCTAAAGCATGCATTGACTTTTTTAGAATTTCTACTTCTAGTAAGGTTCAAGCTGCATTTTTTTTTCCTTGACCTCTTATTGAGATTAGGCGAGGATTAAGGGGGTTATAGTGGTTCTTAAGTTACATAACAGCCCACAAGGAGATTGGTACTCTCGTTCTACTAACATTAATTTGTTTCATGATAATTAGGTACATTGGTTCCCTCTGTGGCACCTCTAACATGTCAATAATACGAACAATAATACAATAACAAATGTAAATAAATTATTCATATATGCATAATAAATAAAATGACGCCAAAATAATAGTGCCTAGAAAGAAATATGAAAAAAAATTTAAAAAATATGTAATACCATGTTTGTGTGATTTAGGACCAGAGACCTTTCGCAACCACAACAAAGCCATCGTTCAACTACAGTGTTCCACTCTTGCAGGTTGCAAAATCGTAATTTACCGAACAAATTGAAAAAAAATTTAATATATCGTAATTTACCTAAACTGCTAACGGAGAGCACTCACGAAGTGAGGAGGCCGATTAATTTTGCTTTTATATGAAATCATGCAAAGCACAAAATTCATAAATTAATTAAAACATTATAAAAATATTATCGAACGGACAAAACATACAACAAGTATCGAAATAATACCTTGCGAGAGAGAACGAGAATGAGAAAAAATAAATTGTCACGAGACAACAGAAGAGGAGGCGAACTATAGCGAGAACAGAAGAAGAGGCAAAAATGAGAAGAAGAACCGAAATCGAGATGAAGAAGCAGAGACATTCAGTTATATAACCTAAGAAATTGAAGACAGGCGCAATTTGCGCCCGTGAAGGGCTATGCCTTAAATGCCATATGCCTACAGAGCCTAAAAAAATAAAATTAAGTTATAGCCTTTTCAAGCTTTGTCGGGCACAAATTGTGCCCATGAGCCTGAAGGATCTACCTGGCGCGAAGCTAGGTAGAGCCTCAGGCCTTGTCGTAGTTGTGCGACTGTGCGGGGGCCAGCGTGCGGCAGTGGCGCGCTGTTGATTCCAGCACGTGAGTGTTGCACGCTGCGCACATCGTTGCGTCGGTATCGCACGCAAATATAATCGTCGCACGAAATTTAAAATCGTAAATATGTTTCAAATGTAAATATTTTGAAAAAATCCCATAATTCTATGATCTCACTGTGCCCCAGCTCTGGAGGTGCGGTGGTTCGTGGACGTGTGTCTAGCTCCCCATCCGACAAGGGCGCCACGTGGCCCCACTGTCCGTGTGGCCGACACGTAGCAGCATCGGTCCACCATCTCTCCCAAGTCAAAGCTGAGAGAGTTTTCTAGGGTTTGACCCAGGACAGTGAGGGGGAAGGGGTTCAACTCGAAAGGTCGCAAAGTAAAAGGAAAAGGAGAAGAGAGCAGACACGAGAGTGTGGACCGCGATGCTGGACCTGGTTAGGCTCCTGGACATGGTAGCGCAAGCCGCGATCATCATCTTCTGCTCCCCATGGATCCTCAACCTGGCCATCACCCCCACGTTCCTCGGGGTTCACTACTATCTGCCATGATCGGCGCGAGGTTCGGACAGATTTGGCCGGTTGGTCGGTCCGACACGCTGTTCGCGTCTCTGCTCAGCCCGAGTCATGCTTTCAATCTTAATCCTCGTCGTATTACGACCGCTGATGTTGTTGGTGGTATTGCCCGTTTTGGCGTATACATTGTGGTTTGATTGTCTGTTCTTTGATTATCCTGTCGATGCGATCACCTTTTAATACCCTTATAGATTGATGTGCGACTTAGAGATTAGTGTTCGTAAAAAAAAAAAAAAACCAGGATTGATGGATATATTAAACCGTGCCAAACTTCTTCCTTTTCTTGAGCTTTTTCCGTTTTCGCCTTACAAAATCTTAGGAGACCTCATTCTAGATGGATTTCTTCGGGCAAGCATTTCCCCCCCTCATTCGCTTAATTAGGACCAACAGGCTACAGCACAATTTACTTTCCATGCTCCGTGCTACGTACCGAGCAAGCTACCTTGAACAACTTCGAATTTGTTAGTCTAAACTAAATTCAGATTCTAAATTCATTTCTCGATCTTCGAATTTGTTAGTCCAAAGCAAATTTAGATCATAAATTCATTTTTTAAGCTGTCATGGGGTGCGGCATGGGTTGATTATATTTAATAAATAATTTTAATTAGAATATAAGTGTTAAATATATCTTAAATATGTCATGAACGAATTTATAATTTATCTAGATTCAAGTTTTCTCTTTATGCTGTCTCGCTCATCTCACGCTCACTCATTGCGCACTCTTAACTCGGCGTGATTTTTTTTTTTTTGTAGATTTAATTAAATGTAAATTACTAAATTTGCATAACAATAAACAAGTCGTAAAACGAGTTAAATATGCGCATTTAACTCGGATTATTTATGACTTGTGTCTGAGGAATTCATTTGATGAGTTTTACGGTAGACAGCTGTTATGCCGTCACAAAGGCTGCCAAGAAAGCACAGCCTTAAGTTTGATCCTATGTGCCATTTATTGAATATTGAGATTATACTTGCAATACTCTGTTGGTATAATAACATGACTGTTGAAAAAACAAAAAGGGCTTCCTAGCGAAACTCTGCCGCATATATCGGCAATATATACGCTTGGAGTTGGATCTGCAACGCCACTACTTGCATCCCGGAGTCAAACTCTTGACTAACAAAGCCAAAACTACTTTAAAAAAAAAAAAAAATTTCAAAGTCTACTAGTAAGAAGGGGGAGAGAAAGGACTCCGGCACCGAGTCGAATCTCCGAAGCAGGGGCCTCCTTTAGGAGCTGCTCGATCGCCCCCGGAAATATGTGCTTTCGAAACATCACGTCTCCCTTCCTCCGTCCATGACATCGATTGCTTGAATTGATCTTACGACGACTCGGATTGAATCTCTGGACGGATCTCTCCTCCTTCCGTCGGATTGAATCTCACCCTCCTCTGCAAAAGTTGTACAAGTGTTGAGACGGCTTTGCAAGCATGAAGATTGTTGCTGGAATGAGCATCGACACACCCTTTGTCCGCAGCTATGTGTCGACTTTTGCAGAGGATTATTTTTGTCAATTCAAATTACTTACCGAGCCACGTAAATCAAGCACTCTATAGCGAATTAGGACTGAACAACTCCGGGACTTGATTGCAATTTTGCATTTATTTAGGACTTCGATTATCATCGGGCAAAACTTCTGGTGCCAATTTTCTCAAGCATTAGTCCAAGTTATCGATTTGAATCATCCATATGGTTTTGAAGTGAGATTCACCATTCTGGTATTACTTACGCTAATTCTTAAACTCCTATGAAGATGTCACAAATTGGAATCAATTTGAGAGAGGGATTTACCTCGGGCAACTTGATGCTGCTGCTTTTTTCTCCTGTGCCACCGTGATCATGCGTCCCATTCGACCCACCTTGTCGCGACACTTTCTCGTCACCGTAGCACAAGCTCACGATCCTCTCCGCCACCTCCTTCTCGTCCCTGCTCTCCTCCACCAGCCTCGCCATGTCCGCCCTCGTCAGCCTCATCTTCATCGTCAACGGCCCCCCGCCGCGCCGTCGCCCCGGCTGCCCCCCTCCCTCCACCCCCAGGCTCGGCGGCGGCGGCCTGGCGACCGAGAGGTCGGATGCCGCCCTCCGCGACAGCATCAGGCAATCGAGCCGGTCCTTGGCGCTCATCCGGATGCCTGCGGACCTGACCCGCCTCGGGAACTTGTCGTCCTCCTCCTCCTCCCGGAACTTGGGCAGCTCAACGAGGAAATACACCCTCTTGGGCTTGAGCTCTAGCTGGGGCTCGAGCGGCTTCGCGCGGATGCCGAAATGCCTGACGGCCTCGGAGTCCAACAGGACGTGGCCCGGGTAGTCCTTCACGACGTCGCCGACCCTAATCGGGGTCGCCAATTTGAAGGTGTCGCCGTTTATCTTCATCACTTTCGCTCTCCTCTTCCCTCCCAGACTGTTTCCCATCACTCCTCTCCGTCAAGACAATACTATGCGTAATCTACTGGAGATCAAGTGATGATATATCGAGGGGGGAGGTTAAAACCAAGTGTGAATCCGAAAGAGACTTGTGAGATTCCAATGGATCATCCCTAACTTTTTACGACTTTGCCGAATTTGTTCACACGGTGAGCATTCGGATCAGAGAAAGTCTTGAAAAGGAGGATAGGGACCATGCCAATCGAAACTTATCCCAATTTTAATGCATTTCCCACCACGAGGGAAAAGGAGTTTGTCATGATTATATATGTATGTATGTATGTATGTAGGTATGTATGTATTCCTTTAATACAACTATTTTTAGTGTGTATAGCTCTAGGGAAGATTGTGACGCAATGGTGATGGAATTGCAAGGTAAAATTGTCTAGCTCGTCTGTCTAATCCTCGACATGATTTTTCTCTTTTATTATCGAGTTGTAGCAAAGGCCAAAGGCCAAAACATGACCTTTGCTCCAAGTCGTATGGCGTCCTCCCTCCTTACCTATGAATTACATGGCTAAAATAGCGTATTTTTGTATGCCAATGTTTATGTGTTCTAGAAATATTTCTTATGCGTGTGAAATTAAAAATCAAAGTTGCGAGAGTTGTAAAGTTTGTAAATAATAATGATAAAGTTCACTCTGGCTGAGTAGAATCATAAATAGTCGCGAAGTGAAGAAGTGTCACATGCAAAATGGTCAAAAGTTCAAGCGTCGCAGTCACTAGCGTCTAGCGGGCCGTCCACTCTACAGTCGACCTTCAACGGTGCCGTCCCATCAGAAGAAAATTAGAACTCGTGTCATGGACTACCCCTTGTGGGGGGGGGGGGGGGGGGGGGGGGGGTTTACGGCTCGTGCTTAATGGGTCAACATCAAGTATTCTTGGAGAACTTTTGCATAAGTCAGTTGAAAGTATCACCGCATTCTTCGGCTAATCAGTTTATTAGTCAACCAGCATAACAGTCGCTGTATATTCTGCTGTTGAAGCTCTTGGACGAGTCAGATCAACAGACCATACCTATGCATATAAACTATTTCGGGCAAGTCAGTGCAAACATGTTAGAATGAGTCATTAACTCATTTCTTAATTCATATATGATGATGTGGATTGTTATATTAGCTAGTTATATTCAATAAATAAATCATAAATGAATTTAAAAAACATGATATAAGTGTTAAATATATCATAAATGGATCGTAAATGGTTCATATATGACTTTATAATTTATTTAAACTCAATTCACTTTTAATTTTCTCTTGCACTCACTCCCTCTGCACTCTCACCTCGATTTCTATATGAATGTTTCTATATTGGGATAAGTATGAAAGTATTTTAGGAATATGAGTCGAATTAGATATCGGTCGGATCGAGCATGAGTCATTAGATTTGCGTTGAATGGAAATAAGTTAAAATGGGTTTATTTAGATTGGACCTTTTTTTTTTTAGTTGACCCACCAATACTCAGTTGAGTAAACCTTCTTCACATGGGAATGAGCTGAAACCTCAAGATTAGCTCGGTTTGTGGAATCGCCTGTCGATTTTTTACCCTTGTTTCTGGTCACGGACATCGTTTAATTGTTTACATTTGAGGTGGGGGGGCACAGCAATGGACAGTGAAGAAGATGGAAGCTTTGTCTTGTCCTAATTAGTAAACAGACATTCTTTGATTTCGTTAGATATAGGTGAAGTGTTGACTCTATTGTCTGTGTCAATCCATCCGTCGATAAATTAGGTTTTTTTGTTGGGATGCTTCAGTTGGCAAGCAAATCGTCCCAAACTCCACCACCAACTCGCAGTGCTTGAAAAGGTCAACAAGCGGTTGCTTCATTGACTTTTAGCCTTCCTCTTCTGGTCTTTTGTTGATGGTAATCAACCATTCATCTCGCCTCTATTTCTTTATGCGAAACATGGCACTTAAACTTCTTAACCTCAACGTCGGAAAATTATCACTCCTTAGTTTCTTGCTCTTACGAATGATTACTCTTTCGTTTGCTTTATGCCGCGATTGCGATCGACACCACTCTTTGGAAAAGCTGTTTTCTTTGTTACATAAGTTAAGGAAGCCCATTCAATTAACTTATGAATCAGATAAGACGCGGATCAAAACTTGAATAAGTAGCTCAAAAATTATGAAAATTACCGGTGCCAAATGACGTGAGCGAATCGAGCGAGGCCCGTTCCTCTTCATCCGTACACGTCTCGTGTCTCGAGAGTAAACAAGAAATGAGAGAGAAGAACCGCACTTTTTGGGATGGCATGCCCCTTCGCTTGCTTGCAGGCACCATCAGTAATGATTCACTACGCACTAATCTGCGCAAACGCACTTAAGAACAACCGAAAGAAATATGGCCGTCAGCAGCATGATTAGTCTTGAAGAGTGCCCATCGTTTTCTGAAAAATCCCATCTCAGCTGAGTAGTAACCCATAATCAAAGATGGTGCATGACTTGCAGGATAAGTCTTTGCAAAATCTACTTTTTGTCACTGCGTGAGATTCGATAGAAATGCTTGGCCTTCGACCAAAAATTGAGAGAAAAGACTGAGAAAAATATTGGGTCCAAGCAAGTTTTGACTATGTATGTTGGTACCCATCTAATCGAATATATCATACTGAAAAATGATCCTTGCACATCAAATGCATCACACAGGAGTCCTTCCAAGTGAAAATTCAAGAACTTTTGCAAAAAAAAAAAAAAAAAAAAAACGGTAGACAGTTTAGAGAAAAATCTCTCAAGGATAAGAAGTAAAAATGGCCTATGAGAGTGAGAAAAATATTTTTATGTAGATAGAATAGGGGTGGCAAAATCGAACCGGAAAACTAAACCAAACCGTTTACTGAGTCGAATCGAAAATTTCATGCATTTTGATTCAGTTTGATTTTTGATTCGAGCAATTGAAAAAATTTTGTGCATTTTGATTCGATTCGATTTTCGATTTGCATAATTGAAAAAAAATCATTCGGTTTTTCCGGTTCGGTCATTTCAAACCTAATTAAAAATCTCCCCTCTTCTTAATATTAGCAATCTAGAAAAAATTAACCATCCTTTTTTTAATGTTTTAAAGTTTTTATTTTTCATTTTTGTTATTTTTTTATTTGTCTTTTTTGGTGAAAAGGGACGGTGGGGGCGACGCGGCCCTCGGCCAGTGACCAAGCGGCCTACTGGTCCTTTGAACCAAAAAAGAAAAATAAAATAAAATAATAGATAAAAAAAGAAAAATCGAAAAATTGAACTAAACTTTCGGTTCGATTCAGCCGCTCACCCTAAGGTTTGATTTGGATTAAAAAAAAAAACGAACCGTTGACACCCCTAGATATAAGTATAGATAGAGATATAGATATGGTTATTGTTATATCTAGTAAGGAAGGATCAGGCTGATGCATGTAAATGTCAATGTAAATGTCAATAATCTAAGCTATCATGTTCATGTGAAGTCTTGTCATCTAATTGGGTCGGACCCTGCAATACAGATTCAAGTCTCACCCTTTGGCCTCCACCGAATTCTACAATACTCGCTTCGACCTCCTGGACACTGTAATCTGGCGAATCTGGAAAGAGAGACAACGCCATTTTCCGTTAAAAATCGTCAGCTTGACCATGCCGGAAAATCTTTGCTTTACGTAAGATCTGGTTATGGGCTTGAACGACGTTAAAAGGTAGCCCATCGTGCCATGAATTCTAACCGGGTTGCGAATTGGCATGCAAAGGCCAATTTCAATGGGTCCTTACCCTTTAATTGGTTGTCTAGCTCGTCGAAACTCTCATGGGCTTTCGTTTGTTCGGAGTCTGAGTCTTTTGTACTCCAACTTTTAAGTTAGCCAATGAATTTCCAACTTTTAGTACCGTCACCCAGATGAATTGTGCTAATAATTTGAGGAGACGGTTCAACTTGACCGAAAAAAGTTTACTACTTGCTAAGTGCATGGATGATTAAAGCTTTTGCCACGTCATGCCACGGGATTGCAGATAGATTAACTATATCATCACTCGAGATCAAGTAACAAAGTCCCTCATCTTTGTTTTCTATCGAAATTTTAAATTTTAAACGAATGAAATGAAAATCATGGGATATAAGTGTAATATTGCACAAGCCTTAGGACCCTCGATAGGATTGCCCCTATGAATTTTTAAAAAGGCTGCCACTTCGTATGTGTCTCGAATACATTTCCCTGTACGGTCATTTAGTTATGTCTTTAATTAGTTAAATTATTAGAAGATGTTGCACCTGTAACTCCTTAAATCGTTTGAAAATTTTCGTTTTCCGAAAATTAAAATCGAATACGAGAATGGTAAGGGGAGCTAAAATTTCTTTTTGCGAAACGCGGCACTTCAACAAATTTGCACTCCTTCATTTCTTCTGTCAAATATGTAATTTTCCCTTTCCCAGGGATCACTTTTCGTTTTGCTTTATGATGTAATTTGCAATTAACACCCCTCTTTTCGACGAGTTGCTCTTTTTATTACGACAAGGAATCCCATCCAAATAGGTAAGACATAAGCCCAAGAAAAGAAAAGAAAAAAAAAAAAAAGGTATCCTGCTAAATGCTAATCTCATGGTGGATCGTTCGCAAGCATTTTTTCGCTGCACCTAAGTCGTACGCTTGAGCCATTCCTACTCCATTTCACTCTCCTTTTTTTTGGGGCTTTCACTTCCTTGAGGCATTATTAGTAATGATTCACTTACTGACTAATGTGCGCAAACGCACGTAGAACAACTGAAGGAAATATGGTCGTCAGCGGCATGATAGGATCTCGAAGAGTGCCATTATTTGTGCTAACCTTCCATCTCACTTGAGGAGTAATCAATAATCAAAGATGGTGCGAAATTTATAAGATAAAGTCTTTGGCAATCTGCTGTTTGTCACTGCTTGAGATCCGATCTTAATGCTTGGCCTTCGATCTGAATTGAAGAGAAAAGTTTGAGAGAAATAGTGGGTCAGATCAAATTTGACTATATGTACATGCGTTGGTACGCATCTAATCGATTTTGGCACATAAAATGCATTCGATTTAATGAAGGGGGTCTTTTTTTAATTTTGAATGAAAATTCAAGAGTTTTTTCAGAAAAAAAAGGTGAAGTTTATGGGAATATCTCTTGACAATAAGTAGTAAGAATAACCTATGATAATGAAAAACTGTTTTTGGAGAGAATCAAAATCAAAATTTTGACATAGATATGGATGCTACTGATGTAATAACTAAATAAATGAGTCGTAATAACTCGAGAGAATGGTACAGTATTGTTATTTATAAATCTAGAGTTCGACGGGTGGGGGAAAAATTTGACTTTGTCACTTACAATAAAATACACGAAAAGAAATAAAATCAAGGTCCATCATTCTTATTGTTTTTGTTAAGCTACTTTCTAATTTGGGAAAATTGTCCAAAAAACCATAAATTTGTCAATTCAATCCTAAATGTTTTACATTTATGTCAATTCAGTAATAAATATTTTTTTGTATTGATTCAACATTAAATATTTTACATTTGTGCTAATTCAGTATATCCGATCGACGTCCACGTCATCATCGGCTGATACTGACAAGGCAATGTTAATTAGTATTTTAATTTTTTTAATATTTATTTTATTTTATATTATATATATTTTTCTTTTCTTTGGTTCATATTATTCCTCTTCATCGTGTGCGGTCTGAGGCAGCGTCAATTGAAATTTACCATCAAGAGTTTCAGAGCTCGACCGGCTGGAGTCGAGGACTTGCTGGCAACTGGCGCTGCCGTCGCTACGGCGACGCCATGGCCAAGCGAGATGAGCTTGCCCAGCTATGGCAACGCCAGATCTAGGCGACGCCATGGCCGAGCGAGGCCGAGCTCACCCGATCAGGGGGGCGCTAGGTCTGGGCGACGCCATGGCTGGACTAGGCCGGCGTCGCCAGATCTGGCGTTGCGTTGCCATCGCTAGGTGAGCTCGGCCTCGCCCAACGACGGTGACACCATGGCCGGACGAGACTGAGCTCATCCAGCCATGGCGATGCCGACTGCTCTTCAATCGTCCGGAATTCGTCACCAATGGCACGTAGTTCCTTCGGCTCTACGAATGATTCCCAAGCAAATTTGAGCGACCCGATCGAATCAGTAAACGAAGAAAGTTTCGGAGAGAGGGGCACGAACTGGTCGATATCGAACTCGACCCGAACCTCGCACGATTTCGGAACTTGGAAATGTTCCATCACGGCGAAATGGGAGGAAGAAATTGACGATTGACTTGGTTCGCGATTTGCAGTCCATCGCGATTTCATTGGCAGTGGAGAGTTTTAGAAATGTTCATTTACCAGTGAAGGTAGAAGGAGAAGAAAAAAAAAATCATAAAATATTGTAAAATATTACCAGGTCAGCTCCGACCGGCGTTCATGTCGGCACCGGTCAATCAAAATTGGTCAAATAGATTAAATTGACACAAATTTTAAAGATTTATGGCTAAATAGGAAAAAAAAAGTTTAGGACTGAATTGACACAAATGCAAAATATTTAGGATTGAATTAACAAAAGTGCAATAGATTTAGAAGCTTTTTTTTTTACAAAATTTTCCCTTTCTAATCTTCCTAGTCTCCTTGTTTTAGCAAATAAGAAATTTCCTCTTACTAGAACACATGTCCTGTTATTTCTCATAGTATTAGAAATTTGATCTAATTTTATGAGTAGAGAGAGGCCATATACATGATGTTAACTTTTACGCTCGTAAGCACTATAAGATCTGAAAATACTCAAAGATTCGCAAATCCTCGTGAAATCAAGATTTCTAACACTATAATTTAGACTCATTTGTTCACCCGAAATCTTGTCATTTTAAAATGAATGTGCTGATAATTTGAGGAGACGTAAATTATAATCTTACCACCATCTTTGCTTGCTTAGTCGCAAACCATGGGATAAATTGGAAAGCTTTTGGGTAGGGTCCAAATTGAGTAACTAATGGGCTAAAGATGGGTCTATCACATGCCCATTTAAGCCTAATTTTTAGTTGGGCTATACCTTGATAAACTCATTTCATAACTTTTTATTAAAGTTCCAAACCCGCATTTTACTTACTTAGTTAAATACGAGGATTTTGAGAATTTGACAGTTTAACAGTATAACTGCGCAATCTCAATCACAAGTGTTATGAATGATGGAAACATATTTAGCAACCTTTCTCGCGACCCATATCTAATCTTATGCCTAGAGTTCCATCGTTATACGGTTATACATCGTGCTAGCAGAACCCTTGAGTATAAGTTAAAATAGGGTCACTAACCAATTTTACCGTCTCTATCTCCACCTCCATCTCTGAAGGAGCCTCATCTTGTTTCACTTTCGGTCTAATTGAACCTCAATTTTCCTTGGACCTCTACAGAGGAGTGAATTACACCTTGATAATACCACTGGAAACGTTTCCTTCACTATCTCATCAACATTGACTAACTATTACCGGCCGCTTTACACCGTAATTTACTCAAAATCCTTACTTTCTTCCCCTGAGGTAATATGCAGTAGGAAAATGCATAGTCAGAAGAAAAACCGACAATTTGCGCGAGTTTGACTTCAGACTCTTCTCCTACACGATCAGAAAAGTGACCACGATGGATTTAACTTAAGTAGATAAAAAGAGGATGTTCTAAACATAGATAAATGACCATTGAAATGGGCTTTAATTTGCTTATACGGAGATAATGTTATGGATTTCCTATTACGTAGAGACCAGAAACTAGAGAGTCATTGCACTATTCATGTGGTAGTCGCAATCACGGAGCGAAGTGAATTTCGGGTCGCATCCCATAATGCCAAGAGAGGTACGAGCTGTAGTCACTTGGGCCATCCCTCGTCATTAGCTCGTCGTGGTCATAGGCGTGCATGATCTCGGGAGCTGAAAATCGGTATGGACGAGCCCAAATCGGCATCGGTGGAAGATGATGGCGAACGGCAGAACGGTTCTCGTAGTCAATCGGATGGCCTCTGACTCCGAGGCCAGTGTAACCGAGGCCATTTCTTTGGGTATGGACACCGGGATTCATGTCTCCCTTCCATTGGACAGCATCCACCCTCCTGCCCATCAGGGGGCCCTCTCCGATGTTCGGGTTGAGATAGTTTCCGAGGGTCCTATCTCCATCGAAGAAAGCGGAGGGCATTGAATCCGCTAGACGTAGGATCTGTATGTCGTTGTCTGAGTACGTCTTCGAGCCATCTCCTTCCTGTTTTGGATTCTCTTTGAAGTCCGGAAGAAAAAGCTCTGCGTGTTTGCCGGAACCTAACAACTTCTCAACCAAAATTTCGGAATCCACCGTGCCGGAAACGGTTACCAAGTCTTGCTCCGGATCAATGTGTACCGTGTAGACGCCTGGACTCATGAAAAGAAATTTAACCTTGTACGCTAATAAGACACCAACAAACGCATGAGAAATTGAAGAAATATGTCAAGAGGAAACTAACTACGGGACGGGAAGCTGATCAGGTACCATCGAACCATCTTACGATGCATTAATTTCACAATGCGGACTTGATATTCATTAAGCAATCTTCAGAACATGGAAGCAAGAGACTCTCTAAATAAGTTCACTGATGATGACTGTCTTCGAAAACAGAAGAAACCGACTCTCATCACCTCAAGTCTGAAACATGTAAAAAACCCTAGACAAGACGAGTACCGTCGATCTTCCGGAGGAGCTTCTTCACTTTCCACCGGCATCCTAGACAGTTAATGTGCACTTTGAGCAAATGTGTCTGCGGGAGCGGTGAAAATTCGGTTTCAGATGAGCCAGGAAACAAGGCTTGGATAACAAAACTACACAGGCCACAAAAGGGCAAGAGCCAAAAAGGGGGGGAGAACAAAGATTAGAAAGAAGAACCTTCATCATCTGATGTTGACCAAGTCCATTGATTGACATTCTTAGCAAACAAGTGACACTGTCCGGGATCTGCTACATGAACCTTTTGCTTCAATTGACCCATGAAACTCCAAAAGTTGAGACAAAAGTGGTTTCTTTATGAGGAAGGACAGAGGCAGGGGACTTGGCGCGTGAGCCTGGTTTGGTCTGGAAGGTGTCAAAGTGACTGACCAAGTCCAAAGGGCGTGACACATTTTCGGATTTGCGTGAGTCGCAGATTCGCACCTCCATTGCCTCGTGAAGGTGCGGTTGCATCTGCACATGGCGAGTTTGTTACCAGGATTGACCATTTCTCCATTCAAAGTGAGTACAGTCAGGAACAAGACCAGTAATCAAACATAAGTGGATGGATTACCATCATATCAGTATCCGGATTTCCTACCTTACTTTTTTGTAAGGTAGAGGCATCCCCACCCTTCATTCCCTCTTTTTATTGGGGAATAAAAAAGGGGAATGGAGGTTGGGGATGGCGGTAATACAAGGGACCTGATCCTTTTCCCCCATAGAAATGGGCCTCATTCTCATCGCGAACTGCACTAGAACATTCTATGCGAAACTATCCACCAAACATGTTACCTCCAATGAGGCCGTATCGCAGGCTGCCGACCCGAGCCACGATGGCCTGTAGACTTTTCAGGTGGTCTTCGCAATTCAGCGAGAAAACCTGGCTGCCGCCCGGACTTGACCCAACCCGAGGGCTTGTAATTGCCAATTTGATGATTAGCAAGCTCGGGCGATAGTGCCGACCTTAAGGGCCGGGCCCGACCGCCAGACAATAAAGGATTTAATTAGAAAATTTCCGCAAGTTCAAGGGCTTATTTCTGCTACGATCGAGCAAATTTTTGTTCAGAATATGGATTGTTCATCAGGCATTTGCTGGACGTGTTTTATTAAGGAATGTTTTTGATTTCTAATACAGTGATTACAGATAGTACGAGAAAAATAGTACATTGAAAACTATAAAATTACTTTTAAATGGCTTCTCAACAAGTACAATGGAGGAACCTTTAACAAAATCTTTAAATTGTATGGATGAGAGGGGAAATATATAGACATTTCGCTGAATATATATATATATATATATATATATATATGTTTTGCTCATAGGCATTGTTCTTTTTGTTACTAAAACACATCTACTTAATTCATGAATTTTAATCTCATACCATTCACTTCTCATTGTATATTCTCATTTAAATGATCGTTCCTTTTGTTTTACAAATATTAAAATTCAACTTAATTACAAATGGGCCATTAAGTAGGGGAAAAGTACACTTTTAGTGCAAAAAATTGTATACAGAAAACACTTTGGTGCCAAAATTTTTAATTGGAACACTCTAGTGCTAAGTTTTTTGAAAAACTTCAGTTTGGTGCCAAGTCCAATTTGCTTCGCCGGAATTCTGACGTAGCACTTTTTTGTTAATAGTTTCAGTTGACGTGGCTCGCTTGCAGTCCATCGTGGCATTTTTTTTGAAATTTGATTTTTTTTATTTAAAATAATTTGAGAAATAAGAAGAAAAAATTAGAAAAAACTAGAAATAATAATAATAAAAAAAGATTACAGGCAGCGAGTGTGGGGCATGGCCAGCAGGGTCGCCGAGACTCGGCTAGGGGCCAACGACCCCCATTGGCCTTAGGTGAGAGCCTAGCAGCTCTTGGCCAAATCTAAACATGGCCACGGGCCGTGAACTGCCGGTTCTGGTTCATGAATCGACGATTCCGATTCGTGGCCATGCTTGAATCGGAACCAACCCTTGAAGGGGTGGTCCTGATTCCGATTTGAAACCGTCGATTCGGGTGGGTTTAAGGGTCGATTCCTGTTCAAAACCAAAAAATGACCACCACCACTCTAACCTTGTTTGAGTTGTCTCTCACACCCATAATCTTGTTGGAATTGGCGAATACTTCAGGAACCCTTGTTTCTCACATCGGACATGCCCATGTGAGCTTAGGAAAACTGATGTATGATCTGGTGACATGTGATCCATGCGCACAGAATGCGGGGTTCAGGAGCAGTGCCCTCGACACGAGTATCCTGTTACTTGGTCAACGGGCGGGGCTTTCGGCATCTTGTCATAAAATCAAAACTCAATCGATAGTCAGTCGCCGAATCTCGCATAATCACTATTGATGAGCTCACAAAGAGATTTTTCTTTTCGGACATCACGGCTCTACCAAAAGGCGACGCACGTCTAGGTTTGAGGTCCCCAACCATCATCGTAAAAAGACAACAATGCTAAAGAGGTTGAAAGTACCTCTTTAAGCTCTATATGGGATCATCACTAAGTTACTATCTACTTAGTTTCATTTGACTCTTTTAAGCCATTTTCTCATTATATTAATATAGGAACCCAAACTTTAGTCATCTGAAACTTCTAATTTACTATAGGAATGAAGTGGTTGACAATTGTAATAGGCTCTACGTCTAAAGTTGAAAAAATCGATTCACTAATCAACTAAATTCTAAAGTAGGGGAGACGTTCCTTCCTGACAACTTTACACATATTTTCACTCATATGTGCTCAAAACTTTTCGTTTACTTGCTTTTGAACATTCCACCAAATCGTATATGATTCCAATACCAGTAGAAGTGCATACGCGTAAGTTTATGAAAGAGAAGTGAAAAAGTTCCAAGGAACAGCGACTTCAAATGTTTACAATATTAAACCTTGGGAAATTTAAGCAAACAAATGGTGCGTATGAAAGATTCAAACGTGGAATTCGAAAATTTGTCATGTCAATGATTTATGGGATTGCATGATAGTTATGTAAGGAACTAGGGATTTCAAATCTTAATCCTGTTTTTAAGATAAGAAGGCACTGTTATGTCAAAATTTGATGCCATGCACGGGCTTACATGGAGCTTCCCTGCGAAAGTCTTTGATGGAAATCTTCTCATTTGATAGTAAGAAGGCACTGTTATCTCCTAAACTATGTCTACTGTCACACATTTATTCAAAAATAAAATAAAATTCGTAACATCAGAAACTCAAAATTATGCCCATTGTTGTATATTTAACCTATTTTTTTTTCTGTGACATAAAAAACCTTAAATTTGTACCAATGTGACACATTTCCCCTTAATCAAGCTTCCGTTAAATGATTTTTTGGCTAAAACAACTTCTTTTTATTTGACTTGATCCACTTGGGACCTATTTGAATACTGCTTGCTTCCTTTCATCCATGCAGGCGGATTTTTGATGGCGCTAACGGAATTTTGACAAGGGGTAAATGCGTCACACAATTACAAATTTAGTGTTTTTAGTATCACAATGAACAGTTAAAGTATATGTGTCACGGTGGTTATACCTTGGGATCTTTAGTGGCTCTTTTTCAATTTTACAAGATAGAGAGATGGGTTATGCTACTCGTAACGTCAGATTCTTCATTAATTAGTAAGTTTCCACGTCGCGTGAGGCAAAAGGCCTTGAGATTTTTGGTAAAAAACCTGAGATGAATAAACAAAGAAAATTTAGGCATTTTTCTTATTTTGCTATGGGAATCAATGTAATAATTTATTTCAGTCACGTGCAATTGTTCATATCGAGATGAATACGTTTTGGAGGTTTGTCTTTTAAGGCTCCGCTTGTTTCACGGAAAATGAGCGATTTCCGAAAAGTAATCATTTATAGCATTTATAAAAATTAATTAACAAAAAATATTTCCATTATTGATAACAATTTATGCCTAACTATTTTCGTAACTAGCACCAGCTCTCAATCACGTGCTTTTTTTTTTAATTAGTGCACTAGTTAGCAAAATAATAGTGGTTCCGTTATGCTCTTTTGAATGGATGGATAAGTGGTACGCAGTTCTCTAACTATTTTGATTTTTTTTTTTTTTGCGTGAGACGAGATTTTAATTTACAAGAAAAGGTCTCAACAAAATTTATAAAAGGAGAGGAAAGTTAAGGATATTTCCGTAAATGTGGGATTGATGCCAAAAGTTGGCTTTCTATATGCTGAAGAAATATAGATTATCATAAGCTTGCTTTGTTTTGTTTGATATACCTTACTCAATTTTGCAATACATAGCCATTTAAAAAATTGGAATACTATGTTAACAAACTAAAATAGGTGCTTTATAATGAAAAGTTGCGCATCGCGCGGACCAAAAAGCTTGTTTATAGACTATGTGATATTCTCATTCTTATATAGTGAACTAGACTATTTGTATTGTTATGATCTTTTGAATGAATGGATAACTTGTATGCATTTCTCTGACCTTTTTCTTTCGGCGGCCGGGATGATTTCTAATTTAGATTAACAGATCTCGACAAAATTATAAAAGGAGAGAAGATATACGGATTTTTTTTTTGTAAATTTGGGATTGATGCCAACAGTTGGCTTTCTTTATACCGAAGAGATTCAGAATAAGCTAAAAATGTAATTATTTTGTGGTAAATCATGTATATTCAGTTCAAAAATACAATTCATAGGCAAAAGAAAAGAAAAGAAAAGAAATCATAATACAAGTTTTCATTAGCGAATGCAGCTTATTTGTTGTCTATCGTACGGAACAATTTCCAAAGTAACAAATCAACCAATCAATGTTGGATAATTTGGTTAAGTTACACTAATCTCGGAAAATCGTCATATTTAAGGTTTTTTTTTTTTAAACTTCCTTACGAGCTGATAACATCCACATGAAACAATCCTGTCGTTTCCTATAAAGGAGGAGAACAGATAAGATTTCAACACGTGGTGTAATCAAAGAAGGTTGTATAACTCAACTTTCTTTTCGTATAGAATAGATCATGATGGTTAGGATAGGATAAGACTCTTTCAATTTTTTGGATAACATTGCATCTTCTTTAGAAGTCAATGATAGATACAGTACCCGTGAAATGAATTTACCTTTACAAAGAATAAAACACTTAATTTCTTACTTAAATTTACAATTTTTCCATACAAGCTTGCCAACAGAAATGAAACGAGTTTGGTTAGATCATCAAATTTCGCGAGTTTACTATGGTAATTTTTCGCAATTGATATTCTACATATTGTTTGATTCTAATCCTGAATCCCACCACAAATTTTCTATTCTTCTTTTCAACACTTCATTAGATTTTTCAAACCGGTGGTGCGTAAATGAATATGTTCCTCTATACTTTGAAGGAAGGGTTGGTTACTGAGAAATGAAAAAGAAAAAGACTTAAAAAATATCTAAGATTGTAGCGTTACAAGAGAGATCCAGTCAATCCTACGTAATTTCTCAATAGTTTCGGATCCGGTTGAATTTTTTTTGGGATAAGATGGAACGTTTTCAAGAACAGCAAGTCCCCCCTCTCTCTCCCCCCCTATATATGGAGCTTATCCCTTTTCCTTCTTGCCGCATCGAAAATCATCTGATGTCTTCAGTAGTCATGGGAGGCTCGTTTATGTTGGTTGCACAAGTTGTCTTCCTTCTTGTTGTTTTGTGTATGCGCAGTGGGAATGTAGAAGCAGTTCGTTCTTCAAGAGTGAAGTTCGACATGGGAGGTCTCAGCCGAGCGAGCTTCCCCAAAGGGTTTGTATTCGGTACGGCCACATCTGCTTACCAGGTCGAAGGCATGGCCAGTGGAGATGGCAGAGGTCCTAGCATTTGGGATGCTTTCGTTCAAGTTCCAGGTGCGTCGGCGAAAATTTCTTTTGCTCGTGAAATGATTAGCCTTTTCGCTCATCCGTTTATTCATCCCTCGGACAGGAAATATTGCCCGAATGGATTCCGGAGAGATTGCGGTAGATCAGTACCATAAATACGAGGTATTATCACTTGGAATCGCAGAATTTTGCAAAATTGCAATTCAATGAGGTCTGCTCTATTCATTGTCCTTTTTTCTTTTCTCTAATGCAGGATGACATTGATTTGATGCACAAATTGAATTTCGATGCATATCGATTTTCAATCTCATGGTCAAGGATATTTCCGAGTAATTTCTCTTCCATAGACGTAATTTATTGTGACTAATATTGTCATATGCTCGCTCTAATTTGAATTTGTTATGTTTATGTTAGATGGCACGGGGTATGTGAATTGGAGAGGTGTGAGGTACTATAACTGGTTAATTGATGCATTGATCGCGAAAGGTAGGATTTAGTTCTACGATTTTGAAGAATGAGAGTATTTTGGCAAATTCGAAATTGTCATGGAGCATTTTAGTTTTTATATTGAAGTGTTGACTTTTGCATTTTAATGCTGCATGTAGGAATAACTCCTTATGCAAATCTATATCACTATGATCTTCCTCTAGCACTTCAACAGAGATACAAGGGATTGCTAAGCATCAATGTTGTGTAAGTTTTGTATCATACTAGGCTTCATTATGTGGATGTGCTTTCCACTTAGGCGAGTATCAATTGTCACCAATTAAATATTTCAATGCAAACGATTCAATTGATAAACACATCATCGTTTTCGAGTTAGTGTTGGTTTAATTGCCTTGAAGAATGTATCATTCAACTAAAATGTTTCGCTTGCACCTGCAGGAAGGATTTTGCTGATTATGCTGAGTTTTGTTTCAAGACATTCGGTGATAGAGTGAAGAACTGGATGACCTTTAACGAGCCGAGGGTCATTGCAGCTCTTGGGTTCGATAGCGGAATGAATCCTCCTTGTAGGTGCTCCAAGCCGTATGGGAACTGCACGGCAGGCGATTCGGGCACTGAGCCGTATATTGCAGCACACCATATGATACTGTCTCATGCTGAAGCGGTCAAAAGATACCGCAGAAGATACCAAGTAAGAATCACTATCAGCTCTCCTTCAATTTTCTTTTTGAACAAAGTTATTATCCCTCCACTCTTCCATCTAACTTCCTCCTCTTATGACAGGCGAAGCAACAGGGTAGAATCGGGATTCTGTTGGATTTCGTTTGGTACGAAAATTTGACAAGTTCACTGGAGGACAATTATGCTGCTCAAAGAGCGAGAGATTTCCATATTGGCTGGTAAGGAAACACAGAGAATCGATTGAAACGATGATTGTGTGCCTCTTCTAACACCAACTTCATTTGACAGGTTTCTGCACCCTTTGGTTTACGGAGAATATCCAAAAACGATGCAGGAGATAGTTCGGGAAAGGCTTCCGAAGTTTACTAAAAGGGAGCTCAAGTTTGTGAAGGGCGGTTTTGATTTCATAGGCGTTAATCACTATACATCTTACTACATCTACAACCCGAATTGGACTGAAACCTCTCCACCAGGCTATCAGGCAGACTGGCGTGTTGGATTTGCTTGTAAGACCTACCGTTTAAACCCGAAAGAAGCCCATCATTATTAATTCGCAAATCTGATTTTTCTTTTGCTTGAATTTGCAGATGAAAAGGACGGAGTTCCGATCGGTCCGAGGGTAAGCTTTCTGAATTCCTAATACAATTGCCTAGAACTACATTGTTAGCCAAATCTATTAGTAATTCTGTCATTTCCAACTCTTCAATGTTGTAAATTGCTTGCTTAGTTTATATGCTGGTTGGTTTAATTTTACTTGGAATATCAAACATATGCAGGCCAATTCAGGTTGGCTTTATATAGTGCCATGGGGTATCAACAAGGCTGTTACATACGTAAAAGAGAACTACAGAAACCCGTATATGTTTCTCTCCGAAAACGGTATCGGACAATGATATTACTACTAATCATATCTTGCATCCTGTTTAGTGTTTTTGGTTTGGGCATCTCATGACTTTGTTTGTACTTTCGCAGGCATGGACGACCCGGGTAATGTCACTTATACGGAGGGATTGCACGACACTACGAGGATAAACTACTACAGGAGCTATCTGCAGGAGTTGAAGGCGGTCATCGATAATGGAGCGAACGTGAATGGCTACTTCGCTTGGTCGCTGCTCGACAACTTCGAGTGGCTGTTGGGCTACACCGCTCGGTTCGGCATCACGTACACGGACTTCAGCGACCTCTCTAGACACCCGAAGATGTCCGCCTACTGGTTCAAGCAAATGCTAGAAAAGAACTAGTCGTCGGCTAGATGTTTCCAATCTCCGTTATAGCTTGTCATAGTTCTTCTGATTATTTTTGCTTCGGAGCCACCGGTTAAACCGGGCAAGACCATTTTTAGGGTAAACTCTTCAATAATCGAAGTTCTTTCTCCCTAATCTGAGAGTGGCACGTGATTTTTAGGCATTTTGAAACCAACCGGTTGCATTCTTGCTTCAAATTTTGGAATATCTACCTTAATGTCATAATCTCGCTGGAAATCAAATCATAGTTGCTACGAGCATGATGATAGGGAACATCTTCATCGCTCGATGCACGTCTTCTCGCACGATAGAAAGGGAGGAAGGATTCATTTAAAGTCCTAAATCTTTTTGCAACTGTGCCAATTCAGTCACTTTGCTGGTTGGCATTGACGTGAATAATTTTTAATAATATTTTAACATTTATTTTTTTAATCTTTTTTGCCTTTTCTACCTGCACTGTTTGAGCTTGGGCTTCGGCCCTCGCTCGGCCTCGCCCAGTGGCCGGTGAGCTTAGATGACCCTACTAGCTATAGTAGAAGTAGGAATGGAAAAAGAGAGAAAGAGAAAAATGAACAAAGAAAAATTATATAAAAATTTAAAAATTATCCATGTTAGTACCGACAAAGCCACGTCAGCGAAATGGAGCCCCAAATAATGAAGAATTTAGTCCATTTTTGGTTGTTTGAAAATTTGAACAATTTTGTGGCTAGACGGTTTAAATTTTGGCCAACCATTGAAATTCTCTTTCTGTCTATTTTTGGACATAATAAATGTTCTAAACAAAGCTTTTTGGACTGTTTACTTTGAATTAAAGAATGCGTTTGTTTGAGGGAAAGTATTTCTTTTAGAATTGATTTTCCGGACTTTACCCGTTTGGTTTGTTGAAAACAAGTTAGTGAACTAGAAATACTTTCTTGTCAATGGAAAGTTCATTCATTAGGAAAGTGAAAGTCCCAACCTGACGAGTGAAAACACTTTCCAAAATTGATTCTCTCAAATTTTTAATATTTTAATTTTTTTTTTGTATTTATACTATATTTTTATGTTTTTTTTATTATTTTCTTTTTCTTTTCTAAATTTTTTCATCCGCGGAGCCTCGATAATGGCCAATGAGCGGCCACACAAGGTTGAGCCTCGCCAGCCGGCCGGCCAGCACGAGCTCGCCAATCGACTTGGGGGGGGGGGGTTGATCCTTGCCGGTCGTCTGCGTGTGGTCGGTTGTCGGCCGTTACTAAGGCCCTACGATTGGCAAAGGAAGAAGAAAAAGGCAAAAAAATAAATGATATAATATTAAATGAAAAGTCATTTAAATTTTGATTTTTTAATTTTTGATCTCATATAAAGTAATGAGATTGAAATTATTTTGCAAATGAGTAAGAAATACCATAAAACGATTTTCGGTAACATATCACCAAATAAAGAAAACGAATAATTTCCGAAAATCACTTTCAGTTTTTATGGAGTTTTCCCCCCAACTAAATGTACCATAAATAGATGTTCCCCTTAAGATCACTGTGTTCCCTCGAGACGAAGCCGAATAAAAGGAAAAAGAACAAGATTTGCTTTTGCAACCGTGTGTCACCTTTTTTTAGTACATATGTTACAGTCAGTCCATTAGTACATGTTTTGAAGCAAGTATATCTTCGAGAAGTATTCTTGCCTTACTCAACAAAATTAAGGGTGGTTATTAACTTTTTACGGAGGCAAAGCTAATCTACATAATAATTACTATAACACATCGGCGCCAGTGTAAATATTGAAAATAAACAGTTACAAAATGTAAATACCCGTTCTTGTGTTATGTAGGGACATAATAAAAATCGATTCTACGGCGTGTGATGCGAGAGATCATAATTGTTGTGATATTAAAAAGAGGAATGGTCGCTTGACTTGAAGCACAAGTTTTCTAAAATCACTTCCTCAAATCTATCGCCAAATATTCAAAATATATCGCAAAAGATGCCAAAGCTAGGATTCTCATTTGAATTTTGCCACAGAGAGGACTTGGGATTATGTTGTATTATGAAGAACGAAATTAAGGTTCATTACCATCATAATTCCTTTAACAATATGACCAACGGCGTAGTAAATTTAAATGAGCACACAATAAGCATGTTTCAAAAATCAATCTGGCCGGCCCTCATTTTTCTAAAGTTCCTTTCCAGGTTTTTATGCACACGTCTTAGATAGATATAGATAGATTTGAACAAATAAATGTATGTGCTAATTAATATAACATGAGGCAGTTGCAATGGGACTTATATAAATGTATCGACTTTGGATAATTTCTTATATTGATGTCGGAAACGTTTGCCAAAATTGATTTATCACGTTTTAAAACAAAAAATTAAGTCGGAACAATTCGAAATAAAAGAAACCCGTTTTATTTCAAATGATAATATGTTAATTTTCTTCTGTTTTTATTGTTTGTGGAATGCTACCGTTATCACATTAATTGCCTCCCTCAGCAGTTAGCAACGGTAACTAATTAACCCCACGTCAAATATACGCATATATACGAAGTTTGACTTCAAAGTGCAATTTCCTAAATTAAACCTGCTTCTCCTATTCACCACGCCACACCAGACGCACAAAATCATCTTGATTTATCAGAATATTTTATTTTATTTCCTATGTTGTCTTCGAATTATGATATGTACCTGGACCCCACTAATTCCTTCATTCGCCTTCGCTTACCCTTCGAGTTCTAACCGAGAGAGCCTCGCCTCACCGTTCTCCCCCTCTCTCTCAAAGTCTCAATTTCCATTACATCTTCTCGCTGCCTCTTCTCTGTTTCTTCTTTGTGTCCAAATTATAGGGACGAGACAGAGCCGAGCCACGACAATGACGGTTACTGAGGCATTGATGGTCTCGTCAGAAGACGATCAGGAGAAGCTCGTTCCGCAATGGTTGAGGCCGATCGTGGGTGCCAAGTTCTACAGCTCGTGCGACGTTCATCTCTCCAAAGAGCGCAATTACTATTGTAGAGTCTGCATGCTCTCTTTATGCAAAGATTGCAAGGGGCAACACGACCGCTCCAAACACGACATCCTCACGGTAATAATTTCATTCAGAATTGTCAACATCCCAAGAATTTATTTATTTAATTTTTTTAATCAGTGGTTGCGAAACTGTGCTATGTAGTACTCCATGTCTTTGTATGATGAGAAAACGGGAAATTAAGATTACCTATCTTGATGCTCATTTTTTTTTTTTACCCTCAGGTGTATAAAACTTCTCACATGGCGTCGCTTAGAATAGAAGACTTGAAACCGCTCTGGGATATCTCCGGAATCTGCACATACACTTTCAACGGATGGCTAGTCGCCTTCATATATAAAAGAGGAAGTGGGATCTCTTGCTCTCGCGGTAACAAGAGCATAGCAAAGTGCGAATCTTGCCAATACGGGCTCAAGTCGCCGAGCACCAACTACTGCTCCGTGGAATGCAAGGTGAAGATCGAGCACATCTTTTCGAACCGACCTGGTTGTTTAATGTTCCGCGGATTCGGAGAACATTTTCTCACATATGGGTCCTTCTTCTTCTTTTTTTTTTTGTTAGGTTGAAGCTGCGTTGAAAAAGATGAACGGAAGTGGTGGAAGTACTACTGAGAAGACCAAGAGGAAGCTAGAATCAATGTTGGAGGAGATCAACCATAACGTTCGCTCATTCAGAAAACGGGCACGAAAGCAAAAAAGTCCGCAGAGAGCTTCGTCTCAGTAAATTGGGAATGAGCTGGTGTGTTTTGGTATATGTGATTAATTTTCCTTTTAATTTTAGTGGTATATTCCTATTCACGACTCATTGAAACTACTGGAATTTTCGTCATTCCTCTTTTCTGTGCCGGAGATTAATAAGAGTGCTATTTCGTTCTTTCCTCACATTTGGCGTATGCTACTGCAACAACTGTGTTTTTTCCTAGTATTATGTGGAAGCGGTTCAGGTGTTTTCTTTTATAACTATTAGTTACATTAAAACTCTGCCGATTTAAATAGATAAACATGAACAATGTGAAAATATCAAGATTGCCCACTCTCTTTTTTCTCCTTTTTTCCCGTTCTGATTCCGTGAACCATAGGTCCAATTTTGCACACTAGGTGTGCTCGGAAACCTGAAACGAGACGAGCCTCCCAACTTTTCCCTTAAGCATAAGCCAAACAAAGAGGAAAAATGCATCAATCTTGCACCCGTTGGATAAAAACATTCTAATTTTTATGAATACGATTCATCGGCTCATCAAGAAATGTCTTGCGGGTGAGCAATTCGAAGCAAGATAACACTAATTCAATCGTTTATTTACAGCGAAAGTTCGTATCGATGAATCAACAGCATGTTTGGCAAAAACTAAATGCACAAATGAAGGAACGAAAAAGGAAATATCAACACCATTAAGCTGTTGCTCCGCTACTCCATCTACACATTCCAAGAAATCATCAAAGAACGTTCTTGGCACCAAAAGGTAGGGCTCCTGGTTAGGATTATATTCAAAGTCTGAAAGGGTCTGAAATGCTCTTCGTGCAAGTGCAAAGTTGAGATAGCTTTCTCAAGAACGTGCGACTATGTCGTATGAATAAGCCGCCTTTGGCAAGGGGCCAATGCAACTGATCCTTATCTTGCTGCCTAGGTCTACCGTTTCGTTTTTTTAAGACTGAGAGAACATCTTCTCTCTCTTCATCGAGAGAGAGGCGCTGAAGTAGAAACGGAAGGATGTCGGATAAGCCCCATGCTTGGTGCTGAAGTGCTTCACTAACATCCTAAACAAGCCAATGCAGTTGCAACTCGAAAAGGGACACGAAACGAGGCGAGAAGGAGCACGTCTTCTCTTGGTCATTTTTCATGTGGTAACCAAACTTCAGATTGCAGCCAAACTTTGTATTTCGCCATGTCATTTTTCATGTGGTTCAAAAGAAGAATGAACCCGAAAAAGGGGGCTCGTCAAGGGCTCGAGACAGACGGCGCAGTCAAACACATCTGGGTCCATGAGAGTGACCTCGAATGACCCAAACTTCCGGCCAAATGGAAGGGACCAACTACTAGGACCATGAGAGTACTCGTCTCCGTACCATTTCGTGGACACTGATCGGTCTTCATCCTGTTCTTCTAATTTTTCTATGCTTGGGTTCAACGTTCGTGTCTCCGATAGCTGTCTGGATGTCGGTCTCCATCCTCTTCTCTGCCACCCTCTTCTTCTTCTTCAACGGGTCCGCTTCGGCTTCGGCTCCGGCTTCGGCTTCGGCTCCTGCTCGATCCGATATATAACGGCCAGAATAAATAAATCGGCAACTCTTGCCAAGCCAGAAGCTGCGGAGCACATGTACAACGTCGTCCTTGTCGTCGCCGTCTTCTCCTCCTTACACCGAAAATTTCGCCATTGTTGTCCTGATTTACTTTGTGTGTATTTGTTACTCTCTAATTTGTGGCCATGTTTATATTTACGAGTGGTAAATACTAGATGGTCATTGGCTTCGTTTGAGAGAACATATTCGCAATGTAAAGTGAGGCACAAAGCTTGAGGCCCAATAAATCATCGAAGAGCCCTTTTGGCAACGAAAATCTGAAATTTTAATTAATGATTTCTCAATAAAGGTGGATAGCAAGCAAAATAATTAGAACAACTTAAACATTGTTGAAAGCCCCTATATGACCCTCAGCTAGCAATGATAACCAATCAACCTCGCGTCACCAAATTGAAATTATTACAAAGTATACGGCAAACATAACAAGTTTCGACTTCGAACCTTTGTTTCCTGAATTAAATACAACCCCACTTCTCTAGTTCACAAAATTTAAAAATGGTTCTAGATTCAGGTTAATGTATTATCGATCAATTTTAATGACTAACTTAATGTTGACTTTGCGGAATCTCCCACGCTCTACCAAATCGCAATTGGAGTCGCCACTAATCATTTTTAGTAGGTTGATTAAAAAATTAAGTAAAACAGCGAGATGACCATTTTAATTCTACGAAATTGTGAATTCGGGGACTTGATTACATTAACTAATTAAAGTCAATGCCCTTTCGATACCTTAATTTCATGAGATGTACTAAGTTTAACAACTAGGATTGAATCGATTTGAAGCTCAGAAAAAGGAGTTATTAATTTTTTTGGATTTTCGAAAATTAGAAGGGGTGGCCGAAATTATGAGATTAGGATCCACCTTTTCTCATCCAAAATTTGATTCAATTTGAGAGAATTATCTTTAAAGTTTGGAAATTTTAATTTCAGATAATCCTCAAAAGTAAACATCCAATTAAACACCAATCTTATCTCCAACAATCCAAGATTATCACAAAAGTTCATAAGAAATAAGATAGCCATCTCAAATTCAATTGAACAAATTTGCTAGCTGAAGACAAAGATTCAGGGTCAAAAATTATCCAGATAGACTTTATATCATCCAATTCAAATATTCTCGACATGTTTAGATAAAGTGTAGGTTAATAAACCTCGTCCATAGCATAGAGATGATATCAAATAATCAAGGATAAAGTTCGAAGCATGGATCATCCACAAGCATAGAGCAAATCGGCCAAGAGAGGTATATTCTGAAAATTCTAGATTTGATCTGCAACAATTCTGATTAAATTTGATCTTACACACCAATTTTAAATTGAGAAGAGATTCAAGTTAACCCAGGAGCAATTCAACTCAGTTCATCAAATCAAAGGATCAAATAATCAGAATTTTATGGCTCGAAGATCAAACTTCAGTTCTTGCAAGGCTTGATAGAAAGGACTAAATTTTCATTCCAATTCCAAATCAAACTCGTTCATCAATACAACAGAACGTATACACATGTTTTCCAAGTAAAACAATGCATCAATTGCAACCAAGAGTGAAAAATAGAAAAAGAAAAACCTTTTCCAAGAAATTCCAGCAGCGTGCAACCGATACCTAGGCCCTAAACAGCATCTTTTCGAGCTAAATTTGTGCGTGATAATTGCCGGCGCTAACACAAGATAATAAGCAAGTTAGTTGTCGAAATCTAATCAAACGTAGGGCCAAACCAGGTCCGAATGTGGCCGAACAACTGCTCAAAACCGGCTGAGCAGTGGGTGATCGTGAGCGGTTGAACTAGTTGGGTTGCATCGGCCGAGATGGTGGCTGTTCGGGGGTAACAACGCCTGAACTAGTGGAACTTTTTGGTATGGCGCTGCAAGGAAAAGCAATTAAACGTGTGGTGGCAATTAGGCATGCAAAAAGACAAAACGATCCCAGGAGTTTATTGACTCATTAATGTTGAACACGAACAATTGCACATCGCTCTTGTGGTTGGATGCTCTAAGGCGTACCTCCCCAGGTTTTTATGCACACATCTTAGATAGATATGGATAGACTGAATAAATAAATGTATGAAATAATTGACCTAGAGAATGCAATGACCACAAAAAACACCACTTTCAAAGACAAAGGATGATCGGTTCAGACATATAACAGCAACTCTCACAAAAAACACCACTTTCTTCTGTATATACAAAACCAAAACCTGAAAAACGTTGTACATGTACACGGAATTTACTCATGACAATAAGAACATAAGATTAAGTGGCGGAAGCTACAATAAGAGCCAAGTTGAAAAACAATTAACACTTACCACTGCAATGATTGACACGACAGTAGCTTCGGTCAACCTTCAACATCTGACAAAGCCAGATTATGATATATACACCCACAAAGAGACAATTTTTAGTGCAATCCTGAAAAGAGATTTTACTTATGCAACAAGGCTAGTGTACTAACCAGACAAGCCAATAATGAAACCCTATTATTATTCTGAAAACACTGAGGTCATTGAGAGTGGCAGACCTTCAATTCTCTTTGATGAAGAATCAAGCTTCCTGTGAGGCTTAGTGACTAGAGACAAAATACTTTCCATAAAAAATCTCAGTTGGCAGAAAGATGATCCGGGGTCCAAACTGAACCCTGAAAGTCACCATCTAGCAAGGTATTATGATTTGAACATAAATTTCAGGAGCTCTCCTACTCCAAACAAAAACATAGAAAACTAAAAGACACTTCCAATATGTCCAGACTTCCTTTCCAGGACTACCTACCTGTCAAGAGAAGGAACAAAAGAGTCACCAAGAAGAGCAAGCTTTAGGGTGGACTCTTTTGACCAAAAGAAAGAAAGAAAAAAATCGATGGATTCTGATTAGGCTACCATCCTCGGTTTATCACGGACGGGAACATTTCATGGTCGGTGATTTTCAAAGATGCAGGCATTTCATGATTGGTGATCCTCAATGTGTTTTACCTTTTATGTGAACCAACTTTCCTCGGCTTCGCAGGTGGGAAGGTTTGAAAAGACAGCACCAAAAGAGAAATGCGTTTCATATGATATAAATAGCCAACCTGCTCTAAGCTACATATGGGCAGAAGAATTTCCACTCTGTTTCATTAGGACCCTAACGATTGCCTACTTTCATCCAAATCACTAGCTTGTCACCATTTATCACCACACCAACTTCCAAATTTGGGATCCCTTAAGGGAGCCAAAAGGCACTTATGATCCTGGCAATTCTAACACAACTCAACCCAATAGTTCACACTGATTCAACAGTGCTCAATAAAGTTAACTACTACCGGCACACCCCCTACCCCATAGATGCCGGTACAATCTGGTCATGTCTCAGGCCAACCACACGGCTTTTGTCAACGATCAAGTTTCTGAAACTGAATTGATTGACGCCGAGAAGAAAACGTGTTTCGACCAGAAATGAAGCGAAAAAAGGGCATCCCAACAGAGACATTAGGCCTTCAATTTACATGCAGAGACTAATACTAATCGAACAGCTCAATTTCACTGACAATTTGACCCCAGAAAAAAAGAATTCACTCACAACCCCCAACTAGGCACAAAAGACTCGATATTCATCGGAAAGATGCGAACTTCTCATCCAAATTCTGCAATTCTTCTCTCACTCATTCAATTCACTCCCAGCAACAACCACAATCGAATCACCTACAAGCAATCAACAAAGAAATGAAAGCCGGTCAAAGGAAAATCAAACCTGAAAAACGGGGCTGATCAAGGGCTCGAGAGAGACAGCGCAGTCGAACACATCTGGGTCCGTGATAGTGACCTCCAATGACCCAACCGTCTGGCCATATGGAGGGGACCAACTACGACCGTACGAGTACTCGTCACCGTACCATTTCGCTTGCACCGATCGGCCCCGATCCTGTTCTTCTAATTCTTCTTCGCTTGGGTTCGATTCGTCTCTCGGATCGATGTCTGAATCTCGGTCGTCCACTTCTTTAGCGGGTCGGCGTCGGCGTCGGCTTCGGCTTGGGCTTCGGCTACCTTCTTCATGTTCCGATTGATTGCTAGACCAACCCCGGAGCTGCTAGTGCCGGGTACATCGTCATCGTCTTCTCCGTCCACTGAGAATTTCGCCATTACCGTCCTGCTTTATTTCCCTCCCAATTTGTTAGGCTAATGTGGTGAGGCTTGAACTAGACACAATACAACTACTTACTATA
This sequence comes from Rhodomyrtus tomentosa, assembly GCA_028455895.1. Classification (NCBI taxonomy): domain Eukaryota; kingdom Viridiplantae; phylum Streptophyta; class Magnoliopsida; order Myrtales; family Myrtaceae; genus Rhodomyrtus; species Rhodomyrtus tomentosa. The sequence continues at coordinate 26,149,148 of JAPCWY010000009.1, read as the reverse complement.
TTTCGTTAAAGTACATTGGCTTACACGAATGTGAGAGAAAATTATTTCCAAGAGTTCATTTCAATTTATCTTTGATTTTAGGACACATTTTATTACTCCCTGCATACATCGAAAGATTTCAAAAAGTTCAAGTAATTTTTGTTGGGGCTCTGTAATAATCTCGATACCTATCATTAAGATTAGCTTGAGATCATACGAACTATTTATCCGTCATGTTTGAGACAATTTTTTATCAAACAAGAGAGATAACTCTAAGTAATTGTGCTTTTGTGTGAATGTTTTAAACTGATTCGTTCTCGTTGTTTATCTTTGTGTTGCATCGAATCGTCATAAAAAATAATAATAATAAAGCTAATAAAAACTAATTTTATCTCCCACCTTGGATCGCCAGTTCTAGGCTCTCGGCTGCCAGCCGCCCGGCGCTAAATTCCATAATCAAAATCATTAAAACACTCAACTCTACAATTCTCAAGCTCAGACAAACAATCATTGAGAAAGAATTTCGAATTTTGGTAATTTGATGTCGATCATGCGGTTCGAATAGCATTTTTCTAATGCCTTCTCTAAGCCCCTACAAATGGACAACGAGTCATTACCCCCCCTCAGAAGTTCCGCGTGGACAGAGAAGGTAAAAATGGCATCCAAAGTTCTCGTGATAGTTTTCTCGGAGGAAAGTGTCTCTGGTTTAGACCACAACTTGACCGAAGAAAACCTGCAACTGGAAAGATTCAGATGTGGCCAAAGCAGCGGCGAGGACGATCTGAGACACATTGAGAGCAGCAGCAGGGGACGGCGACACGGGCAGGACCGCCATCGTCCTGGACCGAGAACGGCGGGGCCGAACCATCATTTTCAAGGGTAGACGATCGCGCAAACCTTTCCGTCGAGCTCTCGGTCCGGACCGAGACCGGTGGGGCCGAACCACCATTTTTAGAGCGAATCGATGCAAAACAGAGACATTGGAGTGCTTCGAGATGGTTCTACAGGATTTTCGAGACAAAATAACCATGAATGAAGGTCGAAAGGGCCGTGACCGAAGGCTTATGCAAAAACGACCTTGAGTGCATTTTGTCGAACAGGTGGTGTGTTTTCAAAAAGTTGCGATTAACGTCGCACTGAGACCCGACGAGCAAAAACCGAGAGCAAGCATCATTCATAAATGGACATAAGGAAGTAGCAGTGTCGGTATGCATTTGGTTTGGCTCCGATTAATAAAAATCAAACGGAGCCGAACTTGGCAGGGCACAGGTGATGACAGAGAACAGCGGAAGAAAAGGCAGGGGATCTACCAACCTCTTTCGGCGTGTCAGTGGCTGAAACTCCGGTGATAGTACGTCGAATATCCTGAAGCTCGAAGGTACCCCCCCGAGTGATGGCCTTGCTCTCAACTCCCTTTCTAGTGTTCGGTCTCCTCGGTCCCTCAATGCTCTGTTTTTTTTTTTTTTTTCAGGTTGCCATGGCCGAACCTCTCTCGCTCACATCTCTTTCTCTTGAATGCTCTCTGCCTCCCATTCTCTGTGTCTCTCTTTGTCTGTTTTTTTGCCGACCTCCCTCTCTGAAAAATCAAATGGACGCCCTCTCCCAAGAAGAATGGACAGCACCCCCCCCCCCCCCCCCCCCCTTCGGACTCTCCCTCTCTCTCGGATTCTCTCTCCCGCCTCCATGTACTGTACCTTCCCGACGTCCTCCAACGGTTGTCCTCTTTTGCCAGCTCACTTCCCTCGCACCATTTCGTGCAGTAGGTGACAAAGAAGGGGTTCTCGTGACATCTCGCGAGTGGAGAGAAGAAAACGCGCGAGGAAACAAACTCGGAAACCTGTCGGTGCAGACCCGGATTCGCTGGGTTGGGTCGGGCCCGACCAGGCGGATCCGGTTCTGAAATTTTGGCCCAATCGGGGCCTAATTCGCCCATTTTTTACAAAATTGATATTACGATTGGGTTTGCCAGCATGTTTTATACGTGAAATGGGTGTTTTCATGAATGAATAGCTTGGAATTGAATGAAACCCCCTAGTTTCATGAAAGATCCGAAATTGACTTTTGCATAATCGGAAGCTCAAATGACTGAATTGATCAAAATCAAGGCCACCAATGGATTCGGCATGATGAAATTTGTAGGGTAGGGGTGTTTAACTTTCATGAACGTCCCTAGAAAGGATTTAATTTCAAGATTAGTGAAACCGGAGACTAAATTGAAAAAAAATTTGTGCAACTAAGTCTTTTTTGTCAAAATTGATCAAATTGGAGGTCGAATTGATCAAATCACACTTCAAAGTTCTAGATTCAAATGTCATAGCTTATTAGAAGTGAAAATTGAAAATTAAAAGGCTCGAGAAGGGGTTTTTATGCTAGATTCGGATTTATGTTTGTGAAGGAACATAGTTAACCAAGTCGAATTTCTAAGATTTAAAGTAATCATTTTGAGGAGAGAATTAAAATAAAATTATTGGCTATTTTTATTTATTTTTCTGATCATGAATGGTATTTTTATAATTTTTTTGGTATTTTTATAATTAAATAAATTAGGAAAAATATTAAAAATTATGAAAATTATTTTTTGTTCAAAATTGATTCATAGGTTAAGGTTTCCAAAGTTGATTTTGAAATTTTATGACTTTTTTTTATATTTTAAATTAATTTTGAAAATAAAATGAAGATAAAATTTGATTAAAAATCAAGTGTCATAGAGCTCAATCAGGTCGGATAAAAGAAGAGAATCCGATTATCAATCACTCCAACATTCAAGATAAACGGGTCGCATGCAATAAATTCTCATACACTCTCTCGTGTGTGTATGTGTGTGTATATATAATATAATATATTAAATTTATTTATGACGGTTTGTCGTAAAATCGTCCCTAGATGTGTGTGCATATATGTTAAGACATTCTGACGAGTTAATTTTTCTTCAGTGATAATAATTTTGCGGATGAAAAATCTTTACCTTTCATTTTGTCACTTCTTTTCATCTCGTTCCTTTGCTCTGGAAGCATCTTACGGACTAGTTGATCTTATCGTGCGATTGGTAATCTCGCTTTTGATAACAATAATTGCGAGATGGAGAAAATCGCACACAGAATTTATAGATGTTTAGATTAATGTAAACCTACATCCATTCTTTCATGGAGTCGGGATAGGGATCCCAATAAATCTGAGCCATCCATTAATTTCCCCTTTATAAAAAGGAGGGATGGATAAAAAGGAGGGATGGAGCTCCCAGATTTCAGGAGATCTCTCTTCCACGCTAAAAACTTTATGGTTAGATTCCACTGGATAATTAATAAGACGTTATCGAAATTGGGCGACAATACTCGAGTTTGATAAATCTCTCTATATCACAAGATCATTCTTTCAAATGTTCTTGAGAGTTACAATCTGTATATCGCACTTAAAAGGTTTATGATTTTTTTGACAAATTTTCTTCATATTTTAGTGTGGACAAAAGGATACTATGAGTGTCAATATTTGTATACAATACTCACTTTAGTGCCAATATTTTTTTTTTGGATCACTTAACTGTCAATTTTTTTGAAAAATGATTATTTTAGTGCTAACTCTAGTCAGCTTCATCGAAAAGCATACGTGTCATTTACGTGGCTCGCTGGAGCACCATAATTAAAAATAAAAAATAAAAAAATCCACGTAATACTAAAAAAGTAAAAATAAACTAAAAAATTAAAAATAAAACATAGGTGCCGTAGGCCACCATTGCTGGCCGGCGATGGATGGGGGAGTCTGGGATCACCAAGCCCTGACGACCCCCATCAAGGCCTCGTCAGGTTTGACAAGGCCTAGCCATGGCTAGCTAAGGCCCCACAGACCCCACGGCGAGGTCGACCTTAGCCAGATCTAGGACAATCAAGCCTCGTCATGATTGGGCAAGGTCGATCAATGGCTAGGCGATTGCGACCTCATAATGGATTTGCAAGGCGTCGGCCAGCCACAACCAGGCCTCGCAGACCCCTAGTGAGGCTTCGGTGGGTTCGCTAGGAATTGGCCGGCAACGGTAGGTGACTGCATTGAGGGCTCACAACGATAACGGGGTAATTGCTATCGTGCTCCTGGGTTGAAATGAAGAAATTAATTGCTGGGACCTCATAATCATTATAAACTATTCAAGCTAATGACATGCACGTGGAACTTTCACTTGTCATCTTTGTTACACTGTCCTAAAATTTGCGTAATAGTGACAAGCTACTTATAATGAACTCAAGCAAAAATTTCACCCGTAACCACGTGCGAGATATTTTTTTCCCCCCCTCTCTCTTGAAAGGAAAGCTAAGAGTAAGAATTTGCTAGCTAGTCTATCTGATACCACACATGCAAACTTACTTTTATTTACCGGAATGGTGTTGACGGCGATACTTCGTTGGCAAAACGCATACGAAGTATATGACAAAAAGAACAAAAAAATTGAAGTTCACAATTGGTGGTAAAACAAAGCTAATAACTCACGAAAGCAAAATATTTATTTAAATAGTTCGTAGCCAATTTCAAGTTTCGCTGTCCAAAGGGCATGTCGTGCGTGCGTGTGTGTATATTGGTCAAAAGTCTTGTAATTCAAATATTCAATACAAGACATGGAGGTGAAGCCTGGCAGAAGATCAATGCGAATAATTGAAGGGTAGAATCATATAATAAAGCGATATATAGATGGATTTTTGGCGGAGGATCTAGACTTAGGAGACTTAGGAGGGCGAAGAACACGGTTGGTCATTCGATATGCAGATTGTCTGAGATGGTAAACTTTAGTTGTCGATCCACTTATCATATGGTCAATTTTAGTAATCGAGTACTGGCCGGAGGGCTGCACCATCTCTGGTTAATGTCAGTTTCAATTAATTTTTTGGTTGATACAATCAAATATCCCTTCGGTTAATCATTTGACTGCATCTCTGCTATAGAAATGTCAAATGGGTAAGTTGGGTCGAATATAGTCGGACCCATATTGATCCATTTTATCCGTTTTGACCCATTTTTATGTAGTAAAAATTTACCGACTTATGCTCAACCGATTCATAATACTTAAACACTCATATATTTAATTAAATAATGAAATATTTGTTCCTTACAATTTATTAAAAAAAAAGATACTACTAAAGCATTTTCACGCACTAGCATTTTATTGAAGTATTTTAATTTTTCTAAAAATAATAAAGAACTAAATTAAAATCGGTTTATTTTTTTATTTTTTTAAAAATACTTTTTATTTTTATTTTTATTTTCTTTTCCTTTATCTTCTTCGGCGATGGCACGAGGTGGTCCAGGCGGTGTACGATGGCAAACGGCGACCGCATTAGATCAAGGTTAATGGTAGTAGACATCGACAGATGGTGGTTGATGACGACGGTAGACAACTTTATATTTTTATTTTTTCTTTAACTTATTAAGAAATAATAAAAATGGAAATCGGAAATGAAAAAAAATATAGACTGACAAATGGGTTAGTCTGGGCTTGTCTAGATTTTTTTTTTTTTTTGGGGGGCTTGTCTAGTTAAATGGTTTGTTAATGAGTTCAAAGACAAACCCATTGACAACCCACATATGATTAGGTTAACCCATTAATAACCCATTTTCTAGAATTTGATATCCCATATCTGACTTATTTTCAATAAGGATTAATACCATGAAAACTTCAAATTTACCCTCTGTTAATTTCTGTTAAACCGAGTTAATACATAAAAAATTTCAAATTGATACACCTATAACAAATATAGGATAATGTGTACACTCGATAATTACCACGTGTCATTAAACTCATTTATTTGAGAGCAAAATTTAACGAAAACTAATGAATGATAAATTTGTCATAGTTGTACCAATTTGAGGTAAATATGTCAAGCTATACCAGTTTAGGATTTTCGGTGGTATTAGCCCTTTCACAAAGTGAGTTAGATATGGATTTTCAATCCATGTTGTCACCTCTACTCCACAGTTATAAGCTAGAGGTAAATGACTGGGCTTCACCCAAAGAGTAGTTGCTTGGCAGTGTAGGCTATTCCGATATACATTTTTGAAGAAGAAAGGATTGTTTGACTGCTTCTTTTATAATTTGCAAAATGAGCTAGCTGATAGATCTACCATGACTAAGAGTTCTCCAGCTCTTCTTTGTACAATTTTATGAGTTAACTGACAGCTTCACTGTGAATTGGGTTTTTCCTTCGAGTTTGTTCCAATTTTTACTCCATTCAGCAAAAGAGGATATGACATCCTTAAGTGTGGACGGCTAACTTCATTGGATGTATGCTAACAGTTCGGACAAGGAAGAACGAGATGCTGATACTTCAAAGCTTTCGGGATGCTGCATATGCAGATGAATTGATGAACTTTCCATCAGCATGGGCCATGAGGGTGAAGCTTGTTGAGCATTTCTCGTCCTTAAAAGTGCGGAACACGTTCTCTTTTCTTTTCGAATGTATCTTAAGCATACAATTGTTTGTATTTACTTAATGTATGTACCCATACATACATAATGGGAAAATTGTCAAAAAAAGTCCTAAATTTTCTCATTTTTGCCAATTCAATCTTAAATCTTTTCACATTTTGTCGATTCATCCCTATTGACTGTAAATCATTGACATGGATGCCGGCGTCCTATGTAGTCTCGTCGGCACAGATGTTGACGAATTACAATAATTTTATAAAATAATTTTGATCCTTTTTTATGATTTAGGATTTGAAGGCCGCTGCCATTAACCCTTTAATCAGAAAAAAGGAAAAGTAAAAAAAATATATATATATTTTTATAAAATTATTAAAAAGATTATTACAAGGCAACGCCACATAAGCAATTTTGGGCCAAAAGAACTGAATCTGCAAATTTGTGAAAAAGGTATAGAATCGAATTGGCAAACTTAAAAGATTTTGAACTGATTTGATAAAAGTACGAAAAGTTTAAGATTTTTTGACAATTTTCTCATACTTAACCTTCATATTGCAAACTTGGGTGGAGAAAATCGATTGACCACACTTATCTATTTGAAGGCAGATTTTTAACCTAATGGTGGCTTATTTCTTAGTACGTCCGAGGGAAACTGTCATTGTGGTCGTGATCTTTTCCTTCAAGTCATTATTCGTAGTCATGGTAAGCATTGCCTGAAACTCCGCTGTGTTCTATTTTGGCAGTTCTCCATCGGTTTCCGAGAATCTTATATTCTAAGGCCACTGGATTGCCCGCCCTAACGTCAGGTGACTTAGTGGCCTTCCCACTGCCCATTAAATCCCTTCCCCCCTCCCCATATCAAGGGGGAGGGGATGGAAAGTGGGGATGCACGGAATGAATCCGGGTCCCTAATGCCACTGGATCACCTGCCTTAAAAGTCAGGGAATCCGGGTCCCTATTCTAAGTCAATTCACTTAGGTGTAACAACCAATCTCAAGCAGTGAAGAAGCGAAGAGGTAGGTAATTGAAGATTTTATGACCGTAACATTCTCATTCTTTTTTTATCAAAAATTAATTTGTCTGACTAGCTGTGCATGTTGAAGGTTGGTGCCGATGTTATGGAGGCAGTAGTTACTTGCACCGGAAATCTCTGCATTCAACTTGCCCAAGTTCATTTGCCAACAGATGGCACTGTCGATGAAGTCGATAAATCCGCCAAAGATGGTGATAAGCTCAGGTGTAGTTGACATAGGAAGAGGAAATGGTTTGCTTCTTAACGCATGGCATCTAGAATATTAACTTCAGATCAGAAATTGATTTTAATTACAGAATAGCCACCCACATAAAGATCTTTGTCTTGTCAGGTTCATAAGATGATGCTGGAGTATTGTTCATTTGTAGGAAACAAAGCAGAACACGCATGTTCACAAAAACTGATTCAATTTATTATTTACAAGAAAGTTCCCGTGGATGAGTTGACATCATAATTGGCAGAAAATAAATATAAAAATACAAATACAAATACAAATGGAAGAACGCAAAAATAAAATATCAACAGCCTAACGCCCGCCATATACATACTTCAAACTTGAGGCCCAAGAAATCGTCAAAGAACACTCTTGGCACCAAAAGGTAGGGCTCCAGATTAGGGTTACATTCAAAGTCGGAAACCCTCTCCGTGCAAGTGTGAAGCTTGAGAGAGCTTTCTCGAGAATTTGCGACTATGTCGTATGAATAAACTGCCTTTGGCAAGGGGCCGATGCAACCGATCTTAATTTTGCTGCCCAAGTCTACCGTCTCATTTTTCAAGACAAAGAGAACGTCTTCTCTCTCTTCTTTAAGCAGATGGACCTCCATCTCGATGTTTATCAAGAGAGAGATGCTGAAGTTGAAACGGAAGGATGTCGGAGACGCCCCATGCTTGGTGCTGAAGTGCTTCACTAACATCCTAAACGAGCCAATGTAGTTGCAACTTGAGAAGGGACACGAACAAGGAGCGAACGGACAAGTCTTCTCATGCTCACTTTTCATGTGGTAACCAAACTTCAGATTGCAGCCAAACTTTGCATTTCGACATGCCATCTGGACAGAATCCAGGACCTTCTCGATGGCACGGCATCTGTTGTAGCCAATAGGCATAGAGCAGGATGGGCATTTGTTGCTGATCTTTCCGCAGCAGGAAGAGCAAGCTATGTGCCCATTATCACACTGTTTCACCATACAAAGACAAAGGATTATCAGTTCAAACATATAGCAGCAACCATCACAAAGAACGCCACTTTGTTCAGTATATATAAAATCTTATCCTGAAAATCGTTCATGTACTTGGAATTTACTCATGAAAACAAGAATATAACATTAAGAGGCACAAGTTAAAAAAGGAGCCAAGGTGAAAAAGAAAATGACACAGCAGTGGATTCGGCCAACTTAACATCTGAGAAAACCAGAACATCATATATAATCCCACAAAGAGACAATTTTTAGTTTAATCCTGAAAAGAGATATCATCCATACGACAAGGCTAGTGTATTAACCAGGCAACACAATAACGAAACCCTGTCATTTTTCTGAAAACCCTGAGGTCAGTGAGAGTAGCACACCCTTCTTTGATTCTCTTTGATCAAGAATTAAGCTTCCCGTGAGGCTTAGTGATTAGAGACAAAAGACTACTCAGGAAAAAACTATATGTTGGCACAAAGATGATCTGGGGGCTACACCCCCTGAAAGTTCCCATATAGCGAGACATTCATGCTTTGAACATGAATTTCAGGAGCTCTCCTACTCCAAACAAAAACATACGAAACTAAGAGACACTTCCAATACACCCAAACTTCCTTGTGAGGACTAATTACATATCAAGAGAAGGGCCAAAATAGTCACCAAGAAGAGCAAGCTTTAGCATTGGTGGATTCTGATTAGACTATTACCCTCTGTTTATCATGGAGGCAGACATTTCATGGTTGGCGATTTTAAAAGATGCAGACGTTTCATGACCAGCGATCCTAAATATATTTCACCTTTTATGTGAACCAACTTTCCTCCACTTGCCAGGTGGAAGGGTTCAAAAGACAGCACCAAAAGATAAATGTGTTTCATATGACATAAATCTAGGCCAACCAGCTCTCAGATACTTATGGGCCGAAGAATATCCACTCTGTTTCATTAAGACCCTAAAGATGGATTGCCTACTTTCATCCAAATCACTAGCTTGTTACCATTTGTGCCCAGAATTCTATATTCATAACGACACGAACTTCCAAATTTGGGATCCCCTAAGGGCACCAAAAAGCACTTCCAATCACGGCAATTCTAACACGGCTCGACCAATAAAGTTAACACTGATTCAACATTGCTCAATAAGGTTAACTACTACCAGCACACCCCATAGATGGCGGTAGAAACTGGTCATGTCTCAGGCCAACCACATGGCTTTTGTTAACGAACAAGTTACTGAAATTCAATTGATTAAGGGCGAGAAGAAAACGAGTTTCGACCAGAAATGAAGCGAAAAAGGGCATCCCATCAGAGACCTTACTCTGCCTTCAATATCCAAGCAGAGACTAATACTAATCGAGCAGCTCAATTTCACTAACAATTTGATCCCAAACAAAAAAAGAATTCACTCACAACCCCCAACTAGGCACGAAAGAGTCCAAATTCTGCAATTCTGCTCTTACATGCCCAGCAACAACCACAATCGAATCACCGACGAGCAATCAACAAAGAAATGAAAACCGGGCCAAAGGAAAATCGAACCTGAAAAACAGGGCTCGTCAAGGGCTCGAGACAGACGGCGCAGTCGAACACATCCGGGTCCGTGAGAGTGACCTCCAATGACCCAACCGTCCGTCCATATGGGGGAGACCAACTACGACCGTACGAGTACTCGTCACCGTACCATTTCGCATGCACCGATCGGCCCCGATCCTGTTCTTCTATTTCTTCTTCGCTTGGGTTCGATTCGTCCCTCGGATCGACGTCTGAATCTCGGTCGTCCTCTTCTTTAGCGGGTCGGCGTCGGCTTCGGCTTGGGCTCCGGCTACCTTCTTCATGTTCCGATTGATGGCTAGAAGAAGGAAAGCGGCGCCTCCTGCCAAGCCCGGAGCTGCTAGTGCCGGGTACATCGTCATCGTCTTCTCCGTCCACTGAGAATTTCGCCATTACCGTCCTGCTTTATTTCCAATATTATTTCCCTTTCAATTTGTAGGCCAACGTGGGAGGCTTGTCCCAGATACAACCGCTGATGATATTTTATTGTACGCGATAGAAAATTATTCCCAAGAGTTTCATTTCATTTTATCTTTAATTTCAGGACATTATCTTACTGTTTTATTTGCTTAATAGGTAGATATTAGTCCATTTTATTACTCGTTCGATACACGGAATTTTTTTTTTTTGAAAAGTTCAGGTAAATTCTGTCGACATCCAGTAATAATCTCGGTAACTACAATTAAGATGCGAATTATTTACTTGTCATATTCGAGACAGCTTTTTATCAATATTCCTCTAAGCATAAAAGCATCTCAATTGACTTTTAAGCAATTGTGCTTCGTGTGAATTTTTCAAACTAATTTGTTCTTGTCATTTATCTTTTTGTTGCATCGGATGGTCATAAAAAACGAAGTCGACGGAATGGTATCGAACAAAAAAGAAAAAGCCCTCTTGACGTATTTGGAAGTTTATGATGTGTGTGTATCATTAATTAATTTGTAATTGGCTGATGAAATGGTAAACTGGAATAGGCATATTATTTTCGAAAGGCAATCGATTGAAGATCGATAGATCTATCACTCATTCTACACTTTCATATATGAATTGGATCGGATACGTGTCACTAAATTTACATTACAATAAATGACTCATAAACTAGATAAATGGGTCTATTTCCGTCGAACAGGTTATAACCCGATCCAAATCCGACCCAACACTTTTTTTTTTTTTTCGAAAACCCAACCGATTCATTTGGCGGATCTTTCCTCCACGGTTCAGATACACCACAAGTAAAATGTCGAACCGGCCCTAATCAAATCGAACCGCACTTTCCGGCTCGACTCAAACAGATCGGTTCGAGGTTAAGCCTAGTTTGGACCGGTTCGTGTTGTCCCCCAGTCGATCTGGAGTCTCTCTGTAGTTTTCACAATTGAACAGGGAAGAGAAGTCGAAGAGCCCTGAGTAGAGAGCCAGGCAGTTCGTACAGCGAAGTGAATTAATGGAGGGGGCTTTGGCGTGCTCCGTTTCGCAAACGAGGCTTCAAATCCCAATCCCTGGTTTCAGTAGCAACCCCGTTTGTGCCGGCAGTTGCAGGAGAAGTCGAAGATGTGCCGTCAAAGCGGTGAAGAGCAGCTCTTTGTCGACGGCGAGACCGACGTTGTCGAGCAATTGGGACGTCAAGGGCGGCGGCGTCGGCTTCTCCATCTCTTCCGTCGCTCCGACGGCCCCGTGGTTGCCCAGGTTCGAAGAGCTCGACACCACCAACATGCTTCTCCGCCAGAGGATTATCTTCTTGGGTTCCCAGGTCGTTGAATTGATTGGTGTCTGCAATTTCTGCATTAGGCTTCGTTGTTTCATTAGTTGGGATTGTTTATGATTGTTGTAACACTGCCGGAACCTTAGGTTCTCTGGTTTCGAAGTGAGTGAGTACGAGCTTCAAGCTTCCCGGTTATGGAGGCCTAAATTTTTAGGTTGGGAAATACTGAAATATTCGAAACTGATGATTGGGGAACAAGCTTAAGAACTGCTTGAATTAAAACTTCTTGAAAGCTGCATAACAGGGTGGTCTAAAAGATTACTTTTTGAGTGCATTTGGAGATGGAAGTCTGAAGTTGTTGTGAATGTTTTTCACAGGTTGATGACGTGACGGCAGATTTCATAATAAGCCAGCTCTTGTTTCTGGATGCTGAGGATCCCACCAAGGACATCAGATTATTTATCAACTCTCCCGGTGGCTCTGTTACCGCTGGTGAGTTTGAGATTTGTAGTGTGGGGCTTAATGCTGTTAAGAGAAGCATTTTTCTCGTTTAGTATTTGTTTGTGCTTGTAAAGTAGTAGTTTCCTCCGGGGATATTAAAAGGTTTTTCATGTGATGGTCTGAGTACAGTTTGAAGGTTGCTCATCCGCTTTGTAGGCTGGTAATGTGATGGTTTACAGGTGGTTTTGCGGGATGAAAGCCGATAAGAATGGAGTGACTATTTCTGAAGAATCCCAATTGACTGTAGAGTAGGAGTAGGAATGGAAAAGTATCTCCATACTTTGGTTTGGGAAATGGATAGCTGGTATGTAATTGCACTCCTCCAAGTGGTTTAAGATTACTGGAATGCGCTTGGACAGGTAGAAAGAAGCATGAGTTTCGTGGAGCTTCAGTGGCAGAGTGGATTGAGCTCACTTGGCAGCTGGATTAAGGCATAATTAGTAGCAGAGGTACAGCAGTGATGCAATTCGATTGCTGGGTGGTTACTAAAAACAGAAGGAAACAAAAGAGGAAAAAAAAAAAATTCAAGTGCTGGATGGACACATAGAGACATCATGAACAATGGAGTTGCAGGGGGAAGCTGTTGTGATGGGTGGGCAAAGCACAAACTTATACGAGATGCCTTGAGGAGCTATATTTATGCTATGAATAATTCAGGACATTCAAGGACAGAAGTGGTTTAGCTATTTTCATCTGGGCTGGAATAGCTGTGCCCTTCAGGGTATAGGAACAGAATACCTGCTGAAATTACTAGATTGCCTCCTTTTTTGAGACAAACATTGGAATGGCTATTCCATCACCCAGACTTAAAATAGCCATGACCCTAAAGTAAGCAAGCTGCTAGTGCACCTTGACAGAGAAAGTGCCTTTTAAGAGTTGCAGTACAATCAATTGTATCTGGTGCCTTTGATAGAAAATAATGTGTTCCTAGTAAGTCATTAGAATGGTGAGAACTCATTTTCTTCCATGAGGTTAACTGCAACATAGAAGATATTATTAGTATTTTATGTATAAGGGGTGAATTTATTCTTCATATAGGAATTTGGCTCTTGCCAAAAAAATAAAGGGGTTTGATGATGGTGCTATTTTAGTTGGATTGTCCCTTCTAGAAGACTAGAACAACATGTGAAATATGATTAAGACACATCAACAGAAAAAGGGCCAGTGGATGTAGCAGAGTAGACGTGCTTGTGTCATTTTTCAACAGCAAATGGGATATTGCCATGTAATGTGTTTCAATTGGTTGTGCGGACTATGCTCTATTATCTAATTGAAAACATTCTAAATGCTCGACCTTGTTCTTTATCATTAATGTAGGAATGGGAATTTATGATGCAATGAAATTGTGCAAAGCTGATGTTTCAACTATTTGCCTGGGCCTTGCTGCATCTATGGGTGCTTTTCTTCTGGCTTCTGGTTCAAAAGGCAAGAGATTCTGCATGCCAAATGCCCGAGTGATGATCCATCAACCACTTGGAACTGCTGGAGGCAAAGTATGTTTGATTTTGGACCTGTTTTTTTTTTTTTTTTCATTAAGCTAAAGCTGGTCTTGGTGCGTTTTCAAGGCCTGCTTGCATTGTTGTAGTCCATTTTACTTGATTTCATTTGAAATAAGTTCTTGTATACCTAAATGTATTAGAGGGACTTGCAGTGTAGAACCCTGATTCATTATCCTAGATCTTCCCTTTGCTCTCTACATGGTTAGAATTTTGATTTTGCTTTTCTAGTTGAGAGATGCGGATTATTTACACAGTTTGATGCGTGAAATGGGATCTTTTCCCCCTAATTAGAAGTTTATACTTTTGTTATGATCACAGGCTACAGACATGGGCATTCGGATAAGAGAGATGGTGTACCACAAAATCAAGCTTAACAAAATACTATCTAGAATCACAGGGAAGCCCGAAGAGCAGGTTGGACACGAAAATGATATATGGACTCGCATTTTCTTTGTAATTGCCACCTGTGGTATCGGTCAAGAGTTCATTATCGTGTTCTTTGTTCTCTTTCTATGTGCAGGTTGAATTGGATACAGACCGGGACAATTTTATGAATGCTTGGGAAGCTAAGGAATACGGGTTGGTTGATGGAGTCATTGATGATGGGAAGCCAGGTCTGGTTGCTCCAATTGGAGATTCGGTGCCTCCACCAAAGACACGGGTGTGGGATCTGTGGAAAATTGAAGGCAGCAGGAAAGCAAGGAAAAATTTACCCACAGAGCACAAGATTTTAGAGAATGGATTTACTGGTGGACGAGGAAATGATGATGATAGGGGTACGGTGCAAGAGAATCAAGCACCCACACCTGTGTAGTGAGTTAAGCTGCTATATCAGACACAAGCTGTACCATGTTTTTTTTTTTGGAAGAAACTCCAAAATTAAGTTTCTCTCCGATCATGAGGTTTGTGATGAAGAGAAGAAGTTGATTTAGAAAATAACTTGCATTGTTGGATGTCTCTAACACGTCGCGACAATAGTTCCGGTTCTCTGTGAAGTGAAATTATGGTCATTTTTGTTTATCAAACCCAGTGGAGGAGAGCATTTCTCTCGAGTTATGCTCGTGGTTAGCTCAACACGTCGCTTGGCATTGTCCAACTTGGCCAGAGGCACGGCGCATCGCGGGGATTTCATTTTGTGGCATCGTGTGAGCACCGTTTGCTTGCTTACCGAACTTCTGCTATCTATGTCATGCTGCAAAATTGTGTGAATCAATTGCTGTTGCAAATTGCTATCCCACACTTCCAGGAGATTAAAAAAAAAAAAAACCTGAAATTCTAATTTCCTCCAGAATCTCTCGACAAATCGCAAGCCTCGGTTCTTCAGGAGACGTCAATGCAGTAACATTGGTATTTTAACTTTGGTCCTAACTCTTAAGAACGAGACCAATAGTCATTTCATAATATTGCAACTATTCACTGTCTGGTTAATTGGAGTTGGGAAACTTTTTCCATATGTAATCCGAGACGGGCTTATCTAAACTTTTACATGATTACCAATTAATTGGTATACTATCTTTTTATGGTGAGGAATTTTATTTGTTATTTATTTTTAAAGTGATGAATATGACCATTTTCTTTTTAAATGTCAATATTTTCGTTGACACATATGAGTGAAGGGTAGAAGAAATGCATGGATATTGATCTATTACTGCTAGTTATTGATCGTGAAGGGGACTTGGGAAATACAATATATAACCGATTGGATTCTACTCAAATACATGTCTATCAAGAAAGGTAACTTTTTATGCAAATTTTTCTGAAGCATAAATTTCCTGATGTCTCATTGATTCGATTTTTGCACCAATGAAAAGCCCATGACGAGATGTTTTCAATTCATCAAATTGAAAAAAATTGAAAATCATATTTATGTGTTTTTCACACAAATTAGACAAAAATTTTGCTTCTACGCAAAGCACTTCAACAAATGTTTTCAATTCATCAAATTGAGATTTTTATTTATTTATAAAATTATACTTGTGTTTTACACTGGTTTGTCAAATTTTGATGCAAGACTTTTTTGTCCAACATGACATTGGCTCCATTTTTGTAACTACGGAAAGCTCGTGGCCTCAAGTCCTTTGGACAGCTAATTCAGGCTAAATTGTCGACAGGGCATGCTGAAATCCGGTGTGCCATCTTTTTTTATACTTCTTTGAATATGTGGCAATTGATGTGTCACAACGTCAAAAAAGTGACTAATCAATAAGCAGGAGAGGGGCGAAGAAAGTTGATCGGCCACTAGAGAAAACTACTAGAGACGAGCAAGGGCAAGAGACGCACTCGACATGGTAGGAAGACTATTCCAAGAAAATAATTCCCCAAATAAGGAAAAAAAATCCATCTTCTATGATAGCCCTGCTCTAGTAGATTTTTCCAATCTTACATTTTTTGGAAGTGAATATTTAATAGTCTTTGTACATCTCACATTAGTTGTGATCACTCGCCTCTATTTCAAACTTTGGCTAGAGCACTTATGTAAAGGCTTCCAACACTTGGAATAAATTAAAGAGCTCCTTGATAATTGAATGAGCGGCGCCGATAGAATGATTTCAAAGAGTACTAATTCACTGATATTGAAAGCAAGGTGCCTTTTGAATCAAAATAAAAATTTTCTTTTTAGATTTTTTTAAAATCATATTTGGGTATTTTTACACAAATTTGGCAAAATTTTGACCAAACATAACTTTTCTATCTCATGACCATTGACTCAATTTTTGTACAAACAAAAAGTCTGTCATTCATGTTTTTAATTCATCAAAAAAGAAAAAAAAACTTGAAAATTCATGTTTATGTGTTTTTCACACAAGTTTGATCAAATTTTGCATCTACGGAAAGCTTTTCATCAAATGTTTTCAATTCACCGAATTGGAATTTTTTTTAAAAAAAAAATCATATACATGTATTTTTTACATTTTTTTGGGCAATTTTTTACCAGAATTTTTTTTTCCCAAAATGCAATTGACTCGATTTTTGCATTTACGGAAATCCGTTCATCAAATGTCTTCAACCCACCAAAGTGGGATTTTTTTTTTAAAAATCATATTCATGTATGCCTCTACCTATTTCTACCTACCTGTGTGGACCTCATCTCTTCTAGCATTGTCATCTTTGGTGTTGTCTGCACTACTTGGATATTTCTTTGTCAAGAACAAACTATCTGTGTCAGTGATAAATGGTATCGTGATAATTACAAGTAATAATCGCTTTGGAGTGTATTTTAGACATATATGGCATGTCACCAACCTCCAATACATCATGGTTTCATGTGGGACATCTTGGGATCTGCAATTCACGGGCTCATCTTTGCTCTCTTGTTTTTACCAAATATCTAGGCAGAAGATGGCTTTCATACTTACAACAATCGATGTCGCCTTAAGTCACGATTTTCAAGGAATGGCGAATGAAGCAAGTAGTTTCAATGGTGGTAAGGGCTCTTATGACTTGGCTTTGATATAGGGTACCATAACTTCTCAGTTGGGAGTGCTCAGATGCGTGCTTATTCGCCGGTGTATTGAATGTTGTGAGGAAGACTCTTACTAGCATTTATATTATTGAAAGATTTGGATTCAATATCCTATCGCTTGTTACAGCCTTTTATCTAATGTCCCATTGACTTGATTTTTGCACCAATAAAAAGCCCGTGACGCAATATTTTCAATTCATCAAATTGGGAAAAAATGGAAAAATCATATTTATGTATTTTTCACACAAATTTGACCAAATTTTGCATTTACGGAATGCAGTTCATCAAAAGTTTTCAATTCACCAAATTATGAAATTTTTTGAGAGATCACATCGATGTGTCTTTTACACTAGTTCAGTCACATTTTGACTAGGCAAAAAGTTTTTTGTCCACCATGTCATTGTCTCGATTTTTGCATCTATGAAGAGCCCTTCATCAAGTGTTTTCAATTCACCAACTTCGGAAAACATTTGAAAAAGCATATTGATGTGTATGCCTACCTACCTGCCTCCACCTTGTCTCTTCTAAATTTTCATTCTTTTGTGTTCTCTGCATTATTAACCTAAATAATAAAATATATTAGTTTGAGGTAAATTTGTCACATGTATACTAATTTGGGGTAAATTTGTCACAAGTATACCAGTTTTGAGTTTTTGATAGTACTAACCCAAATAATAATTTATAATAATAATTGAGTTCAAAACAAGGGTACAAGCCAACTTAAATTGGCTTGGTTATTATTTGAATTTGGTTGAAACGATTTATCAAGCTAAGGAGGAGTATAACCTGTATATATGTGCGGAGAGAGGCTCCAAAAATCATTTTAAGTAGAGCACACGTTCCAACTAGAAGGAAATGCAGTACTGTGAGTAAATACAGTAAGTCTTGATCATGTATGGAAATCATTCAAATGCATGACTAGAGTCCTCCACAGTCGCATGTGCAAAGTAACCTACCACTTGATGCTTGGGATCTCAACAAGTTTTGGTTTCCCCTCTCGCCATGAGAGCCTGCCCTACCTTCGGGTAGCAAACCCAATCTCACCCAAAACCCTAATCCATGGCTCCTTGATGTAGATTCACCTTTTCCCTACAATAGAACGCCCTCTCTCATTTTAATCTAGTTTTTTCCACATAAACCCCGCACAAAAACCCCCCATGTATTTGTCTCTCTACCACCAAAACCCTAAATCGTGGCCTATTACATAATTGTTCGAGTTTTCTCTCAATCACGGCTAACTTTCTAGATCCAGCATCCCCAAAAACCTGTTTTGAGAACAAAATATTCTTCCTCAGCTTGAGCTTTTCTAGTCGTATGCTTGGCGCAAGAATGGGGTCCTAAAATTGGAGGTATTGCAGGTGTATTCCCTTTTAGCCCAAGGCGTGAAAATGGAAACAGACCCACGTATGAATGCGCTATGTAATTGCCTCAGACATCTTTTGTCCAAAATGAAACGAGCAGTGGTGGATGAGGTGGTTATTGAAGCTAGTCCAGAGGAAGGGGAAAGAACAGTGTTTGGGCGGCTCTATGGCAACCTGGATGTTAACTTTCAAGCGCTGCAATCAACTATGAAGAAGACATGGAAATATGAAAAGCTAATATGTACACATCTTTAACTGGGACTGTTTTCATTTGTCTTTGAAAGTGTTGAAGAAAAAACGAGAATCCTGAACTTAGGCCCCTGGTCTTTTTCTAGACACCTCTTGGTCTTGAAATCATGGGAACCCAGCTTTGTTCCTCAATGCGACACCTTCGACTCATGTGCTTTTTGGCTTCATATCATTAGGCTACCTGTGCAGGGAAGGAAAACAGAGGTTATTAACAGTATAGAAGAATATGTCAGAAAGGTGGTGGATGTTAAAATTGAGGCAAAGGGTCATGCAGCTGAAGCAGTCTGTAACGCGAAAGTGATTCTCGACTTATTGTCCCCTCTGGAATCGAGAATGATCTATAGCTATAAGGGGAGAGAACTCTAGATCGATTTCCTCTATGAGAGATTATCCATCTTCTGCTTTTCGTGTGGAAGGATCGGACACCATGCCCAAAACTGCACAGAAATCCCATATGAGGAAGAGAAGTTAGCAAAGAATGAAAACATTTTCTATGGGACATGGTTGAAAACAGAAATGAATACCTCCAGCCCTTACTGGAAATCCTTCTATGAAACGAAAATAATAAAAGAAGTGGATGATGAGACAATCCTGGAGACCATAGACTTCTCTTATCCTACTGAAAGCTTTCGAAGGACGGGAGGAGATGCAGAAAAGAGAGGTTCATCGAGTAAAGAAAGGGAGAAGATGAAGATAAGTTCTCTAGAAGAACCAACCTCAACCTTGGATCTGGTGAACCATATAAAAGGCGCAGAAGTTGGGGATAATTTTTGCTAAAACTCCCTTCATTCCCTGGAAGCAGCATCCTGAGGAAGAATCAGAAGAAAACGGTCGGAAGGGAGACTAAGAAAGGGAGAGTGGAGAAACCCAATGTTGAAAAGGAGACACAACTCATGCAGTTAGATGAATCGAATTTACTTGAAACACCTATCGGCTTTGCTAAAGTTTCAATCTTATAAGCATTGGTGGCTTGCCCTAATAAGTCACCGGGTAACAAATGAGTTTATTGGCCTGGAACTGTCAATGGTTGGGCATACCTTGACAGTTCAAACCCTAAGAGCCATTACGGCTCAAGAAAGGCCCAGTCTAGTTTTCCTTTGCGAAATCAAGAATCAAGAAGGGGCTATTCATCATGTGAGAAAGAGGCTGCAATTTGAGAACCTATGGGTGGTAAATCCCATCGGCTTGAGTGGTGGCTTAGCTTTGCTTTGGAACGATGATGTGGGTGTGGAAATTTTGAATGCTTCAAATGAGTACCTTCATATGATTTATCATGACCCAAACCAGGGAAAGCCCTTTAGGCTAGCATGCTGTTATGCACTGACGACTTACTAGGAAAGGGTCAAGGTCTGGGGGAGTGTTAGACAAATGAAATCTGACAGTATCCTTCCTTGGGTCTGGATTAGGGTTTTGGGTGAATCTACATCAAGGGGCCATGGATTAGGATTTTGGGTGAATTTACATCAAGGAGCCATGAATTAGGGTTTTGGGTGGGATTGGGTTTGCTACCTAATGTAGGGAGGGGCTCTCATGGCGAGAGGGGAAACCAAAACGTTTTGAGATCCCAAGCATGAAGTGGTAGGTTACTTTGCACATGCGACTGTGGAGGACTCCAGTCATGCCATGTGAATGATTACCATACATGACCAAGACTTACTGTATTTACTCATAATATTGCATTTCCTTCCGGTTGGAACGCGTGCTCTACTTAAAATTATTTTTGGAGCCTCTCTCTGCACATACATACAGATTATACTGCTCCTTATCTTGATAAATCATTTCAACCAAATTCAAATCATAACCAAGCCAATTTAAGTTGGCTTGTACCCTTGTTTTGAACTCGAGTATTACTATTATTTTTTGGGTTAATATCATAAAAAAACCCTAAATTGGTATATCCGTGACAAATTTATCCCAAACTGGTATACTTGTGATAGATTTACCTTTCGTTAGTTTTCTTTAAATTTTATCGTCAAATTGATGATTTGGATGATACATGAGGATTGTCTACGTTGGATTGATATAGAAAAATGAGGATACACTACATAAAAGCCCTTTTAGAATCACTTTTGTCCATGCTCCGGCGACTTTCCAACAGAGACTCCAAACTTGGGGATAGATCAAAGCATAAAACAACCTTCTGTGGGTATTTTTAGGAGATTTCAATGAAACTTTATATGTTTGGGAGAAAGTGGGAAAGAGAGACTCGGAATGCTATCACAAGCAAGCTTTTCAGGAGTTCCTAAATATCTGTGGGTTAATGGATATAGAAAGTAAGGGGTGTGCATTCACGTGGGCTAATAACCGAGAAGGGGTAGAATTTGTGAAGAAGAGACTTGATAGAGCAACCTGCAATATCGAATGGAGAGTGAAGTTTTCGGCTGCTGAAGTGTTTGCTTTGCCTGCAATTGGTTCAGATCACAGCCCATTATTATTATCGTTATGTAGAGATCCTGTACAGAGAAAGAAGTTATTCAGATTTAAGGCTTTTTGGCAAGAACATGAGGATTATGGGAGGACAATTAAAGAAATCTGGAGTTACCCGAGGCTGAAAGCGGCAGACCTAGGTGTGAGTATTAAAGAAGTGACTAAGTTCTTAGCCAGTTGGAGTAAAACAATTTTCTCTAATAACCATAGCGAGATCAATGGCTTGCAAGAAGTACTTCGGCGTTATACTAACACTCAGGATGGAATTCAAGGGAGGGGTAAGCATCAAGAAATCATAGAGGGCATAGACACTCTATGGAGAAGAGAAGAAATGTATTGGAGTTTGCGGTCAAGGATTACCTCGCTTAGATGGGTTGATAGAAAGACAAAGTTCTTCCATGCCACGACAATATAGAGGAGGCAGCGAAATTGAATTTCTATGCTGAAAGATGAAAATGAGATTTGGATTCGTGAATCGGGACATCTGAAGAAGATGACTTCAAGGTTCTTTAAGGATCTCTATACCTCTGTAGGACCTTGAAACATCGACCTGGTGTTACAAGACTACCCTAGCCTTGTTTCCACTGAGATGAATGATGCCTTATCTACGAATATCTCCCTGTAAGAAATTCGAGCTGCCATTTTCTAGATGGGTTTGTTAAAAGCTCCTGGACCTGATGGCTTGAACGGCCTCTTTGTTCATCATAACTGGGAGGTTATTAAAATAGAAGTATATGAGGAGGTTAAGGACTTTTTTCAAATCGGGATCTTGAATTCCGAACTGAATAAGACTCATATTACCCTCGTCCCCAAAGTAAAATGCCCACAAAAATTGGATCAATTTCGACCTATCAGGCTATGCAATTTCACCTATAAGATTATATCGAAGGTCCTTGCTAATAGACTTAAACCATGGCTGAAGGATATCATTGAAGAGGAGCAGAGTGCCTTTGTGGGGAATAGACAGATACAGGACAATATACTGGTTATTCAAGAAGTCCTCCATCAGCTAAGGGTGAGCAAAAGAAAGAAGAAATTTTAGGCTATCCTTAAACTCGACATCAAGAAAGCATATGATAGGGTCGAATGGGATTTCTTGGAAGCTTGTATGAGGAAAATGGGGTTCTGTGATTGGTGGGTTGATAGAGTGATAGCGTGTGTTACTTCAGCCTCGTTAAGCATTAAACTCAATGGGGAACCTCTTTCCTTTTTTAAACCTACGCGGGGTATTCGGTAAGGGAATCCTATCTCTTCGTATCTCTTCATTATCATGCCAAACTCCCTTTCGATTTTGATGAAAAAGGCAGTATATGAGAATACACTCACGGGGATAAAACTTAATAGGTATTGTCCTACCCTCTCACACCTCCTTTTCGCGGACAACTCGATCTTCTTCCTAGATGGGAAACTTATTGAATGCCAAAACCTGATGATGATACTGAATCAATATTCTTATGCCTCAGTATAGGCTATAAATTTGCACAAATCGATAATTTTATTCGGTGCAAACTGTCCCCCAGACCTAAGGAGGAATATGGCTGCAGTATTAAGGGTTCTTGTGATGGACAAAACCGGTAAGTATTTGGGAATCCCTTCTGAATGGGGAAAGTCAAAGAAGGAGATGTTCTCCTGTCTAATAGCAAGAGTTAACTCAAAACTAGAGGGGTGGAAGGAGAATCTTATATTGAAGGCCGGTAAGAAAGTCTTAATAAAATCGGTCGTCCAAGCTCTCCCTTAGTATGCTATGTCAATCTTCAAGGTACCTATATCTATCTGCAGAGCTATTAAGAAAAGGATAGCAAATTTCTGGTGGAAAAATTGCGATGCAAGGAAGGGACTTCACTGAAAAAGATGGGAGGTCTTAAAACAAAGAAAAGATGAAGGAGGGATGGGTTTCAGAGACCTTGTATTGTTTAACAGAGCTATGTTGGGAAAACAAGTATGGCGGCTAGCTCTTAACCAGAACTCTCTGTGAAAAAATGTGTTAAAAGGTCTCTATTTTCCAAATAGGAATTTCTGGCAGGCTGAAAAGGGGTCTCGCCCCTCTTGGGGATGGCAAAGCATTCTAACAGGCAGAGACACGATCAGTGATGATGTGAGATGGTCCGTTGGTTCCGGATTAAACATTAATATCAGGGAAGATAAATGGCTGAAACAAGGAATTATAGGGGGACAAGCAAACCATAATAATCCTATAAAAGTGGCGGAACTGATTTCTCAAGAGAACCACACTGGGACGAGAAAACCATACGGGAGCTTTTTGATGACCAACTAGTTGCAGAGATTCTAGAAATTCCACTAAGCTCTTTTGCCTCCGAGGATAAACTCGTCTAGACGGCTACAAAATCTGGTGGTTTCTCTGTAAAAAATGCATACAATACTATTCGTAGCAAGGATAGTGAGCAAGGCTCTACACATGCCTCAACTTCTTTTAGACCATCTAGAAAGTTTTTGCACTAGATCTGGCACCTCCAGGCCCCTCCAAACGTTAGAATCTTTCTCTGGAGAGCCTGCCAAAATGCTATTCCAACCAGAGAAAACCTACTCAAACGTAAGATTATTGAGGAAGATCTCTGCCCCTTTTGTGAAAATCAGATAGAAACAGTCAAACATATCTTCTTCCATTGCCCCTGGACCCAATCAGTGTGGAGCCACCCTACAATGAATTTGCAATTATCAGACACATATACTTCAAGAGTAGATAGATGGCTTGAAGACCAATTAGAAAGGACATGGAATCCCCTTCAGATGGAGAAAATTGCAGTCGTCCTCTGGTCAATCTGGAAATCTCGCAATGATCGCGTCTTCAGAAGTAAAAATCCCAACATAGATGTCCTGTTTGATACAGTAGACTCCTTAATTTGTAGTTACAAGAGGTGGAACAAGAGAGATGAGTAAGAGGTGTAATTTCGACCTCACTTGCAACCTGCGTGGTCTCCCCCGAAGAACCAAGCCTTGAAGATCAATATTGATGGCTCCTTTGATGCTGCAAGCAGTGAAGTGGCAGTTGCAGGCGTTCTTTGAGATGGATCTGGTTCGTTGCTTGAAGATTTTACAGAAAAAATCCGATCTTGCTCACCTTTTCAGGTGGAAGCGAGAGCCCCAGTGAGAGCTTTGGAGTTTTTAGATCTGGAAGTGAAGAGGAATTGTACTTGGAAACGGACTGCAAGGCGTTGATTGATGCTGTACTTGAACGAGATTCAATCTCGTGAGAGTGTGAGTCGGTTATACTGGAGGCCCGAGCCCATTTTCAAAGTTTCACGAACATTACCGTGACCTATTGCAGGAGATCTGAAAATAAAGTTGCAGATTGGGTTTCAAAAGCTTTAAGTTTAAATTTGCTTCCTACTTTTTGGATTTGTAAACCCCCCCAAACCTTATGGGACTTTCTTTGCTGTGATGCTCTTGGTTTAAGCTTACGTTATGCTAATCCAGATTGAGTAATAAAGGTTACTTATGTTTTATGACAAAAAAAAAATATTATCCTATGTTTGCTACAGGTGTACCAATTTAGAATTTAACGGTAAAATTTAACGAAAAATAACAAAGGATAAATCTGTCACAGGTATACCAGTTGGGGTAAATTTGAATCAGTTCCACAACGCAATTCATAGATTTATGAAGGCAAGATTCATGAGAGTCCTTATAAGGTCTGACAGGCAGACTACTGCACGTATATCACTAGCACAAAAAATGTGTTGGGCTTGTCATTGATGGTTCTTTGAAAATGGCAACTTCTTTCTGAGTTACGCGGCTAAGATTTGAGTAATTTCGATTATATCATAAAATAACAAAGTAAGCAGTCCGAACATTGTGCATACAAGAATTCCGAGAGCATTTGTGGTACTGAAGTGGATGAGTATCTAAAGGTTAATCTTACTTCAAGCTTTAAACTTTACAGAAAACTAGTGACCCCATTGACCATACTATGTAAGAACTTGTGTTTCAATGTATATCACAGTGTCCTTTACATCATGTGCATTTGTAGTGTTGACAAGGTAAGAGAAAAGGAAATAAAATGTGTGATTTTATCTACCTACAATACAAGTAATCAATCAAGATCTCAATCTTCAATCAGGTCTCTGATTGATGCTTTGTTTAATCTTCAATCAATCTGGATTTCCGACACTCCTCGTCAAGCTGACGGCCTATATATGTCTAGGATGCCAAGCTTGCTTAAAAGATATGCATGTTGTCATTGACACAATGGTCTGGTAAAATATCTGCGGTTGTTCCATAGTGCCAATCCCTTTAGTGACCAGAATTCATTCTTGAATTTTATCTCGGGTGAAATGACAATCAACTTCAATGTGCTTTGTCCTCTCATGGAAAACTGGATTTGCTGCTAATTTGAGTGCTGCATCATTATCACAAAACAATTTTGTTGGCCCCTTTACTTGTATTCTGAGGTTAGAGAGTAAATCTCGTAACCAGATTACTTCACAAACAGTTTTTGCCATGGCACGATATTCCGTTTCTGCGGAAGATAAGGACACAGTTGTTTGCTTCTTGGTCTTTCACGAAATTAGGGAGTTTCCTAATTTTATGCAGAAACCAGTAATGGATCTTCTAGTCATTGGACAAGTAGCATAACTAGTGCCGCAAAAGGCTGTCATTCTCATTTCACAGTCGCGAGATAGGAAAATCCCAAGCCCTAGACATCCTTTCAAATACTTGACTACCTTCAGTGCTGCGTTCATATGAGACTGCTTTGGCTGGTGCATGAATTGACTTAACATTTGAAGAGCATAACATATGTCAGATCTTGTCATAGTCAGAAATATCAATTTTTCAACTAGTCTCTAATATCCCGATGGATCCTCAAGTAATGAATCTTCGGCAAATGTTGAGGAAGTGCCCAAATCATAATCATGTGTAGTTAACTTGACATTTTGCTCTATAAGAATAATGGAAGGTTTACATCCTGATAGGCCTGCCTCAGATGTAATTTCCAACACAAATTTCCTCTGACTAAGATTGATTCCCTTATTTGAACGTGCGATTTCGATGCCAAGAAAATACTTCGGGGCTCCTAAATCCTTGATGTGGAATGTAGAATGCAAATATTCCTTGAATTCCTTAATGCATGACTCATTGTTTCCCATGATGAGTATATCATCCACATAAATTAGCAAGTAGATGGACGCAATACCTGAGGTCCATGTGAATAGGGCATAATTGTGTTTTGAGTGCTGAAAACTTGCTGTTGTTAGAGCATCTGTAAACTTGACATACCATTGTTTGTAAGCCTATTTGAGTCCGTATAGGGAATTACGAAGACGACACACATCATTCTCCCCCTATCTGCATAATCTTGGTGGAAGATTCATGTAGATTTCTTCATCGAGGTCTCCATGAAGGAAGGCATTGTTGACATCCATTTGATGAAGAGACCAGTGACGAGCAGCCGCAACCGAGAAGAAAGAGCGAACAGTGACTTCTTTCGCAACTGGTGAGAATGTTTCATGGTAATCTAAATCTTCCCTCTGAGTAAAAACTTTGCCACTAAGCAATCCTTGTAACGCTCGATAGAGCCATCAGCCTTGAATTTGATCTTATAAACCCACTTGCATCCGATGGGTTTACGATCTGCAAGCAAAGGAACAATATCCCATGTATGATTGGTAACGAGAGCATCAAGTTCAATTTCCATTGCCTTTTTCACAAGGGATTTCGTGCAGCTGCCTAATATGAAGAGGGCTCATGTTCCTCAGAAATGCAAGTGATGTTACACATATATGTGGGGGAAAGGCGGCTGAAAGAGACATAAGATGAGAGAGGATAGTGACTACTTGAAGCTTTGGATGCAGAGCAAATATAGACTTTTGTCCATGTAGGCGGTCGAATAACAAGTCCTGAATGTCGAGGCTAAACGGATGGAGCCGAAGTAACTGGAGAAGACGCGATAGGTGATGATGAAAAATCAATAATTGGAGAAGTTTCTATTGGTGTTGCTTTTGGGCATTCCACTGCAGTTGGTATCGGTTGAACAACAAGGTAAGTAGGAGTGGGATGTGACTTGTCCTCCTCTAAGAAAATTGGCCGTTCCGGAATGGTGGAAGATGAAGATGTTCCGTTGTGAAAGGGAAAAATATCTTCGTGAAAAATGACATCCCTACTAATGAAAAAATATCTAGTAGATATTTCCATAACTCTAAAGCCTTTTTGTAGAGTGGGATATCCTACGAAAACACATGGAGTGACACGAGGATCCATCTTAGTGCGAGGCCCCACAGTTGTCGCGTAACATAAACATCCAAAAATTCATAGATGATCAATCGAAGGCGACTTTCCATAAAGTAATGCAAAAGGAGTCGCACCTCCAAGAATTCTACTCGGCATGCAATTAATCAAATAAGTAGCAGTGACCACACAATCACCTCAAAAATGTTCGGGAATAGAGGCTTGGTATTTTAAGGCTCTTGCGACTTCTAAAAGATGTCTATGTTTGCGTTCCACAATTTCATTTTGTTGTGGAGTATAGGTGCAAGAGGTCTCATGAAGAATGCCATGAGAAGATAATAAGGATTGACAATTATTGGAAAGAAATTCAAGTCTATTGTCTGTCCGAATTTTTTGGACATGCTTGTGAAATTGAATCATGACCATGGACAAGAAATTTGATAGCTTTGAAATGGTCTGTCCTTTTGAATGCATAAGTAAGATCCAAGTTGCACGTGAAAAATCATCAACAATGGTGAGGAAAAAATGAGAACCATTACGATGAGGTGTATGGTAAGGACTCCAGATATCAATATGTATAAGAAAAAATGGTCGATCAACTCGAGATGTACTTGTGGGGAATTTTTGTCTGGATTGTTTAGCCAGAGGGCATATCGGGCATTTTGGGTAAGGAAATTTTGCACTGTGACCCAAACGCTGATGATAAAGGAGATTTTCATTAATAGCAGTAGCATTACAAAAAATGCTTTTATTTAAAGAAACTAAATCTCCATGAGAGCTACTCCAAAAAAATAACCCATCTTCAACTCTACCCAAGCCCATCAGTTTGCCAGGCGTACGGTCCTGAAATAAGCAATTGTCGGAGCTAAAAATGACATTGCATGAATTGTCTTGGCAAATTCTAGACACAGAAAGGAGATTGAATTGGAATTCAGGAATAAACAAGACATTGCGAAGGGTAAAATTTGGTCCAAGCTGAACAATGTCTGTTTTAGTGACTTGAGTAATATTCCCATTTCGGAGTCGTATTGATAGAGAAAATTGAGGTTGTTCGTCAACATGAGAAAATAATTTTCAGTGCAAATTATATGGTCACTAGCACCTGAATCGACTATCCACGCATCTACCGAAATAGAATTTTCTTGGGATAGAAGAGTACTTGAAAAACTTGCACTCTCATCAATAGTCTTGAACTGGCTCAACACTTTCATGATAGCTTGATATTGATCCTAGGTAATAGCATTCATGTCTCCCTTATGCGAGGTGACTTGGTAAGCAGATATTTCTTTGTCCCTTCTTTTCTCTATCATTTGGACGTCCATGTAATTTTCAGCACGTCTCTATCGTATGATGTGGCCTTTTGCAATAATCACAATATTTATTTTGGGCCTTAAAAAAATTTCCAGTATTTACCTTTCCTGATGGCGTGACGGTCCGGAATGAATCGGGTCCACGTGAAAATCCCAAGTCCGAATATGGGCCATAAGGCCCGGTCATTTTGCTCCTCGAATTTGGGCTATAAGGCCCGTTCACCTTGGTTATATCTAGACCGTTGGATGACTTTTTGTAATCCAAGCCGTTCAACCCTAAAGAGATAGGGTTACCTCTTCTGTGCGCCGTGGAGCTCCAATTTGTCTTCTCGATTCTTCTTCTCCTGAGATCCCGAGACGTAGCGAATGCGATAGAGCTTCCATGTTCGTCGCTGTGAGTGACGGAAGCGTCGCTGGGTGAAAAGGTTGAAAGGACAATTCCCTCGCCATTCTACGTTGTCGTCGCCAGTCGTTGGCTTTCCTCCTGTACAGCGAGCTGGAAGATTCGGTCGAGGGTAGGAGGTGGCTTTATTGCGAGGATCTGAGTTCGAAAAGGTAAAAATTCTTCATTAAGCACTAGTAGAAACTTGGTCACTTCCTCTCGGTCACATATGTTTCGGTATTGTTGGAGAGTCTCCTCCGACCCGACGAAGGTTTCCTCCGCGGCTTCGATTTCGCTCCACAGAGCTGATAGCTTGTTGAAGATGCTTGTCACAGATTGATTTCCCTGTCTAAGATCTGATAGGGTTTGCGTAAGCGAGAATAATTTTGCTCGATCGAGCTTTCCATACATCTCCCGTATATTAGACCACATGGTCTTTGCGTCTTCGGTCGGTGGTAGTCTGGCGGCTACTTCGGTTGTAAGATAATTTCCAATCCATTGTTGTATCAATTGATTATATCGTCGCCAATGACGGCTCTGTCGCTCGTCGATGGGAATTGGAATTGTGCCGTCAAGAAAGCCGTCCTTGTCCTTCGTGTCAAGGGCTTGCCGGAAATCCATCGCCCAGGTGGAACAGTGATCTAGTCCAGCCAATTGAAGGCTGATAAGTCGCAATTTTGGTCCATCGGCTGGTGATGTGTACCATGGATCTCTAATCTCCGGTCGGCTGCCGCCTATCCCAGCTGAATAAGGGATTACGGCTTGGTAGCTCGGTGGAGCATTCGGGTACGAACCCATACCGGATTCGTGTACTTGCCCTGCATATGAATAATTAGGTCCGGCGGTTGTGCTTGCCCCAAATCAAGCTGGTACGCTTCCCCCGAGCTGAGTATGTCCTTGCGCTATCGTAGTTATTGCCGGCAGTGATGACCAAATAACAGTGGGCTGAGCATTCTCATAGTACCATGGATGAATTGGCATATGCTGCCACTGGGTAGGCTGGTTTGGAATAGGCTGCCTTGGTTGGTTTGAAAAAATTGCCACTGATTGGGCTGAGCCTGCATAAAATTATTATGATCTGGTTGTGTATGGATGTCAGGGTTATGCTGAGGCAAAGTCTAGTCGGAAGAGGTTAGAGGAATGGGCAAGGTCTGGTCGGTAAGTGGCTGTTTGCTTTCTATAGTGAGGAGTTTTGATTCCTACACGGTTTACTAACTTTTGTGTCCTTGTGCAGGGTATGCTGCAATGGTAGAAGAAAGCACGAAAGAACGCCAGACAATGAAAAAGAAAACAGACGAAAAAATCGAAGCGGAAGCTAGAAAAAAAAAGTCGGTAGCTCTGATACCATGTAAGAACGTGTATTTCAATGTATATCACAGTGTCCTTTACATCATGTGCATCTGTAGTGTTGACAAGGTAAGAGAAAAGGAAATAAAAGTGTGTGATTTTTATCTACCAAAAATACAAGTAATCAATAAAGATCTCAATCTTCAATCAGGTCTTTGATTGATGCTTTGTTTAATCTTCAATCAATCTGGATCTCCAACATTGAGCAAAAGACTATCGATGTACCTTGCCGCTAAGAGCTCTAGAGGCAACAAAAATGTAATAGCTCCTAAGTGGGCAATGTCCGGCATCAAGCAAAACAATATGGTAGGAAAATAGAGAGTGCAAAGACCTTCCTTCAACGAGGAGAATGTCAAATGTGTTGGGGTGTGGTTTGTACTCCCCATCGCCAGTAAATCATAGAGTCTTGCTTCCATGTGAGTGTTCGGAGGTCCGGAGAGCCGCCTAGGCGGGTCTCAAGGGGGCAGCCCCCTCGACACCATATGACTTTTACAATTTGGCCTTATATTTTATTGCTAACTGGGGCTT
This sequence comes from Rhodomyrtus tomentosa, assembly GCA_028455895.1. Classification (NCBI taxonomy): domain Eukaryota; kingdom Viridiplantae; phylum Streptophyta; class Magnoliopsida; order Myrtales; family Myrtaceae; genus Rhodomyrtus; species Rhodomyrtus tomentosa. The sequence continues at coordinate 26,118,049 of JAPCWY010000009.1, read as the reverse complement.
AGACGCATGAATAACTAGTGCTATATGTTAACTATTTCGTTTGTAATTAAGTAACGTGACACAGAGATTGGGTGCTAATTATAGTGGAATCTTCTGATGGATGTAACTATAATTGAAGGGTGAACCAAAATAAAGCTTGTGTCTCGATTACCTTTGTTCGCTTCTGTGGTTAGAAAATCAAACCCTAACAAAAAGGCAGTGAATTCACAGAAAACTGAACTTCAGATGGGCTCGTTGTCTAGCGCTCCTACCGACTCAAAGAGAGACGAGGGAATTAACGCAGAAAGTGAAAATGGGAAACATGCTTTTGAAAAAAGCAATGGAGGGAGGCAGGAAGAAAATGTAAACAACATATATAATCCAATGTACAAGAAGCGCCTATGCATTCTAGACGCATATTAGCCTGTCAATAAGAGTTATCCACCAAAAAAGCAATCGATATTTTAGTACTTCCATCTGAAAGTCTTCTACTACGACTCCAAAAACAGCTGCACATAGCCGAGAACATACTTTGTAAGTTCTCATAAATCTCTTCCGAAAGTAAATAAGCTTGTGCTTAGTTGCATCTTTGCGTTTTTAGGCTCAATATGGAGGAAGGAATGAATTCACCCACGGTTCAAATCCAATCACGGTGTGGTCAAACGAATTCATCGGTAGCAAACAAGTCTTGCGAGGATATGGTGGCGTAGAACTTAGATAAGGATAACAACCAAAAGCTTTCTAAACCCATTGCATTTCTTCCGATTTAGCCCTAAAACTTTTAATTTGACTAATATAGTCCTAAACTTTTTGACAATTTGTTTATTAAGTCATCAGTAAAGTTTGGCCCAAAATTGATGACGTGGACACTAGTCGTCTTAGTGGCATGACCAGTGGGCAATCAAATTCCTAATTTTAATTATAGGATCTCTTTTAATTAACTTTTTTTTTATCACATTATGATATTTTCCAGTGCTGAATGTACCTAAACAAGCTTTTGTTTGGTAGGTGACATCGATGGAGCTACTGCGAAGCTTACCAATTTAGAAATAAAAAGCAAATTGAAGAAATGACCTTTAATCTCTGTACACGGACCCCCTAATCAAATTTTTTGAGGTTCAGTAGTGAAACAAATCACTTTATCTACTAATACTGGATAAATTAGTAGTCAATTTAATAATGATCTAGTGACATTGATTTTTCAGCCCAAACCAAGAAATACCTTAGATATGATGCAAAAATGCATATTGTTTTATCTCCCCAAGAGGGATACTTAACGCATTAGCTACAACATTGCACCTATTGAAAAATGGAAAAATTAACCACCAATGAGACAAAATAATCGATTGTAAGCGTTGACATGAGTAACTTTTTTAAAATATATTTTGAGAAAAATTTTAATAAGATCCCGAAGTGTCATTATTTTCTCAAAAAAAGGTAAAATGGGCATTGTATTTTAAATAATGCTTGATGTGCCCTTTTATTTCAAAGAAGTACACGAGAAAGATCATTTTAATTACTTCATTTTCTTCCCGACGTTTTTGCCTTTTCTATTTTCTTCTTTTTCTTTCATTTTTCCTTTTTTTCTACCCTGGCTCCTCGCCGGCGGCTGGCCTCAATCGGAGACCAGCCATCAGGGCGAGGCTGCCCTTGAGGTCAGCAAGGTGATTTCAGAACAGGCGTGCCCTGTTCTCATGGCGTCGGATCGGTTTCTTCGCCGTTTCTCGTTGCTGATTCTCGTTTCAGGCACCCAATGAGCTCACCCCCAGCTTCTGCTTTTAGCTCTTGACAACGGGCATTTCGCTGATTCTAGCACCTTGCTCTGGAAGATGCGGTTCCCTGGAAAATTCAGCAGGAAAATTTTTTCTTGAAACTGCTTCTTTTATTGTCGATCTGTTACAATGACTTTTGTTTTGTTTTGTTTTTTTTTTTTTGGTAAGAGACAATGACTTTTGTTGACACTTCTTTGAAACAAAGAATACATTTCAGTTCATTATTTAAAACAAAATTCATTTTATGTCCTTATTTGATAAAATAATAACACTTTAAGCCCTCATTTGAAAATTTTCATATATAATCATTGGTGACCCTTGCCGGGTGTGTACGAGGACACAAAGGCCTTTGTCAGATCTAGGTTAGGGCCTTCTCAGCCTCTCCAGCCACAATGAAAGTAAAATAAAAAAAAAAATGAAAAATTACAAATGTAGGACATGCCACGTAAGATGCCTGGTGTCTACGTCAATAATTTTTAGATCAATCTTGGTCAGAATTGACAAAAGTCATGAGATATATTATTAAACTGGCAAGGAGCTAGGGCGGAAAAAAAAAGAACAAAAAGAAAATAAGAAAGGGAAAGAAGAAAATAAAAAAGGAAAGTAAAAAAAATAAAATGATGAAAATGCCATTTATTGACTCTTCTTTGAATCATTTCAGATCCTTATTTAAAACAAAATCCATTTTATGCTCTTATTTGAGAAAATAATGACACTTTAAGCTTTTATTTGAAAATTTATATATATTAAGTTTTTAGATTGTGACTGGTGAGGGTCATTGGTGACCCTTGCTCGACGTCAACGAGGGTACTAAGGCTTTTGCCAGATCTAGGTGAGGGCCTTCGCAGCCCCATTGACCGCAATCAAAGTAAAATGAAAGATAAAATATATATTTTTTTAAAAATTACAATTATCCAAATCATCGTTAGACATGCCACGATCAGTAATTTTTTGATCAAAATTAGTTAGAATTGACAAATCGTCATGAGATACGACTAAACTGGCCAAAATTAAAAATTTAGGACCGAAGTGATACAAGTACAATAAATTTATATATTATTTTTGGTAATTTTTCCGAAGGTATACATTGCATGAAAATTGAAAATTAGTGGAGTGGTTGGCGGGTGGACAAATACAAAAGAATAAAATGTGATGCGTCGAGTTCGACAGCATATGAGACGGTACCATCGTAGCTCAATCATACAACTTTTATAAACTTATAAGCAAATAAGTACCAATGATATGATGGCACATCATGCCGTGTCCCTGTCTCCGTAATTGTCGTAATCAAACACATTTTCCCAATAAATAATATATTATTTATTTTTATTTTTTCAATTTCCCCTCCAATCATTATTCATTAAAAAAATGGATTTATTTGTTGCCCACTCCAAGCAATGGGATTATAAATAATCGTGCGGGAGATCACTACGAAATTAAATGCCACGTAGCTGATGGGATGAGACGGTATATCATTTAGATTTAGATAGTCACGTGAGTTGGATTATCCTTTGCGGACAGTCACATGGATCTATCAAATTGTAAGGACAAAATATATTACAATCAAAGTGTGAGATAGGTCGGGAGTTAGACTATCACAGAAAGGAATCTACGTGTTGCGCGAGTAAATGATGAATGCAGCACAAATTTGCGAAATATGCGGAGAAATCGCAATCAAATTTTTTAAATCTCGGGTACTGCGATCGACTCTTAAAGTCTGTCCAAAAATACATGCGTATCTTTTTTAATTTATTTGACGTCACTTGGCTCTTGACAATGTCGAGATCAAATAATTAGGAAAATTTAAGGAATTTGGTGACATGTAAAATTCAAAAATCCTCTGGAGCAGTTGCTGAGTACGAGGTTAACACGCGCAAACACACCCACATATAGAGAGTTGGCAAGAGGGGGCGCGGTGGCAACGGCGGATGGAGGTGCAACATCGATAAATGGCAGGAGTGAAAATGTGTGATAGCGGGAATGGCGGCACGACTATGCTTAAGCTGATCCAACAATTTCATGAATCCCCCGTAATAATAAGCCTTAGGACAAAATAACCTTATCTAATGGTAACGAACGCAATTTTGAAATTCTCCAAATAATTGTTGGGTAACATCATTAGTTGTTCTCATATCGAATTTGAATTATTATTTTCCTGATGCTACTGCGACTATTTAAATAAATTTCTCCAAAATATTTTAATTTGATAAATGATTAGCTTTGTTTTACCACCAATTCTGAACTTCAACTCGTTTCTTTTCGTCACATGCATAAGCGTTGCATGGTTTTGCTAATTTGCAAACGAATTATCACCGTCAACACCCTTCGACTAAATAATTTACTAATAATTTGTCGTATACGACTAATTTGCTTTTGCAAATTTTAGGTAAGTCTGACGAAGATGACAAGTGAGAGTTCCTCGTACGTGTCATCAGTTTGCATAGTTTATAATAATAACGAAGTTCAGAGATTATAGTTTAATTGTTCTGCAACCGAATTCTCCTTCGACAGCGATTAGCCGGCTACCTAATTAACACTCATGGTTCCTGGCCTAAATTCGAGTTTATCGATAGAGGATTCGAATCTATGATCATCAGTTTCTGAACCATAAGTATAAAAATGCCTTTATCATATAGTCGATTCCGACTTGATTAATCCTCGCATTTAGTATGCAAGAGATAACTCACCTAGTGTAAAATTAAAGGACGAGGATATCAATATGAATTCATCCATAATCAACTACGACATAAACCCTCATAATATTAATCACATTTGTAAGCCTTTGGTACAACTATGAGCTTACGATGATCCAATAACAAATACACGATTTTTCCATATTACATTCTCAAATTATAATCATACAAAATAATTAGTATCTTGATACATTATAAGAGGATGCGCACTTTAATATCCAACAAAGACACAATGTTAAGATCATCACTAAATGTGCCATGAACATGAGTCGATGTGCTTTCTTACTAATCCACATGAGCATGCACACGGTAAGAATGTGAATCAAGCACGTTTGGACGTGCTTTGGCTCAATTTAATTTCATGGATCTAATCCAAGGATTGGGCTAGGCTTGTAGGAGAAACTGGAAAAGTATATCGACTGGATCTTGGCACGTTCGGTCGGTTTATTCTATTCAACGCAGGTTTTGCTCAATTGTGGAGTCAATGCGGTCCAACCTAACTTGGTTACTCAGATCTGCTGATTCTAAACAGCATTGCACAAGTGATTTTCAGGTTTGGGCGGGATGTAGTCGGATCAATTTGGACCGGTTTGGACTACTAACGTCAAACCCTTTTTGAGGTACACATATTCTCTCTTTCAAAGTGTGGTTTATCAGATTCGTGATCTGGTCTACTTTGACGTCGAGCCTTTGTCATTTCCGAGTTTCTTGTATAGAAAAATAAGTGTTATGCTGGGATTATTGTTTAAGTCGCAACTAATGGATTAAGGTCTAATTTTCAAAGAAAAAAAAATCACCATATCTAATCTCGTCACCATCGCGTGCCACGACGATTGAATCCTATGAATAAGCATTCTTAAAACACTTTGTTATCGACACAATAGGAAAAAATCACATGCTCATGGACTATTTTGATTTGCCCGAGCCTCCATAGACTTTCCCTCAAAGAGCTCGCATGCATAAGTACGTGGCCATGGGGTGATTCCTCCGCTTACTCGGCCTCCTGAAATTACTACAATGACTGAGCTCCTCCCATTCAGTCTCGCTGGTGACTAAAAGTACCGGGATTGAAGATGAGTGCCTCCTCTAAGGTTTCGTCCATTCATTAATTAATTGATTGTTTTTAGATAATAGTACGAAGAAATAACGCTCAAGGACCTCCTATTGAACGGACTGGATAAGGTCAATTCTGTTTTTCAGCGCTTTTGAAATTGGTGTGTTCTTTAATTAGAGATCGCTAAATACGATTTCACTTTTAGTGGTTTGAGCCATGGAAAGGGTCCATAATGACTCTCCAAACCTGCAACAGCTCGTAGCAAGAGGAGCATCAGAGACGACTTTAATACGGCACTGCCTCGACCTCGATCATCCCTAACGTTTGATCACGGGATGGAAGCCGCCGTCGACAAGAGGAGCATCAGAGACTGGCACGGATCTGCCGTGGCGAGGGGATGCATCTCATCTTGGGGATTCTATTCTATACCCACATTTGATATATGTTCTTTAAGTTCATGTCTCAGAACTGTACATACATACATATTATATAGGCGGGACCCACCATGGTTCCCTCCCTTGGATCCGTCCGCGTGGTCCAATTCAGATTCCAATAGAATTCAAAAAGTTAAATGATGAGCGATTTGATAAGATCAACTTCATATTCCATCCAGCTTGTCTCGTGTTTAATCTCATTCGCTTATCTCGTGGCTTTCAGCCCGAGTAACGGGGTCCTCTTGTCTCAAATCATGGATGTCTGGTTTTGTTCATACAGTCCAAACCGACTTCATAAGTCATCCCATTACAAAAAGATTCTCACATCTCTACACAGAATGAAAAATTCCCTTAAGTCTTCTTCAATCTTGTATCTTATTCAAAGGGAGAAATAAATCCAAGTCGGAATTATATATACATTGATACTTGATGCATGTATGGTAGTGTCGGAATTTCTCTTTGTGAGCTTGAGATAGTTTATCTCAACTTCACTAGATTGCAATTTCTACTCATCAAAAAAAAAACAAAACAAAAAATCCCGATAAATGTCGCAGACTCGAACTCCTTTTTATAACTAGGGGCAAGAGCGTAAGTAGCTAGGCCCGAGCACGTCACGTGCAGACTCGGTTTTTTATTTTGTTTTTTTTAATCTAATTTAGAAATCCTCATTAAATTCAACGAATTTCAAAATAACCGACAAAATTCACAGTATATCTTCTAATAATTCGAAAAAAATTAATTAGAATTTGACGGTATTCTAGCTTTACTTTTACTTAATTATTCGTAATTTTCCTAAAATATAAATTTTCATATCACAAGGCTTATTAAAATTGCAAGTGAAAAAATGCGGACCAGTTCAAGATTCAAAATTGCACCAAAACATGAATATATTACCGACGAAAAGTAAAGATACGTACGGATGCACTATAAAGTTTAGTTAACTGTAAAAGGAAACGAGTTGGGGAGCATTTATACTCGACATTATTGATTATGTTTCACACTTTTATCTTCATTGATGTAACAATTCGAAACATTCTCAAATAACAAGCATAATTGAGAATTTACGTCCTATGAAGTGTAAGAAGCTACATGGGCTATTTAACGAATTATCTAAGGAGTTAGTGACGAAAAATCTCATTTCTTTTTTTCCAGAAATTCCCCGATCTTGATTAAAATGTTTATTAAAGAGAGCCGAACAGACAAACTTACTTGTATGCCTGACCAGAAAAGATGGTTATTATTTTATTTTATCTATTTTGGCAATAAGTAAAAAAAAAAAAAAACCAGCCCTTCTTTTCTTTTCCCTCTTCTGGGGCAGAAGACCTGAAGATAGAAAGACATCACTTCAGTCGCAACATGGAACATCGGACAGAACACGGCAAAATAGGATGGAGACAAAAATAAAAATAAAAATGAAGATGATATTTTCAGTGGCGTCTTGCAAAAGTTAGGGTTAGAAAATCCCTGAGAAAAAAAGAGTAGTTTCACGTGCCGCCAAGCGGTGACTAACCAGAAACCTAACGGCCATTCCTGTTCTGAAATCTCCACGCCAGATTGATAATGTTTAATCAGAACGATCCAAATCTTTTGTGTGTGTGTGTGTGTGTTTGTGATTGAAACCTTAAATATCATGAATACATCTATATATACACAAGTTCAAGTTGGTCATTACGTCAAACAAAATAAACATGCTGGGGGCGTTAAATTGCTGTTAAATCTTTAATTTGATCTAAAGAGAGAAAACAATGGAGATCGATCAATTATTGCTGCAATTAGACTTGAATGTATCTCAGCATTCTTTCTCTCCCTGCGAAATGGATCATAAATTCATTTCTTAAGTCATATATATTTTATAAAAAAATAATTTATATATAATAGGTGGGTTATCGTATGAGTTAGTTATTTTCAATAAACGGGTCATAAATTGATTTAAACATGAGAGTTTGATGTGTCACAAATATATTGTAAATGAGTTTACAACTTACTTAGACTTAATCGATATCTATTACTCTTTTGTTCTATCTCGCCCTCACTCATTTTGCATTGTCACCTCAGTTTGGGTGTGAGTTTTTCTAAACTGTGTTAAACTTGCAAGTATTTTAGGAACACGGGTTGGGTTTGATTTGAGTTGCTTAATTTATATTGAATGAAAATGAGTCAAAATAAGTTAAATTTGTCTATTTCAGTCGAACCATTTTCGACCTGATCCTACCTACTCGATTGACGGTCTAAATGGTGCAATTTCAATAGCCTCGTATTGGGAAATCAACATGGTCAAGAAATAATTTTTTATTAAACATTGTGGACCATTTTTTTTTATTAAGGAAAAAAATTGTCCACAATGTTAAAAAAAAAATGAGTACGCAAAAAAATTGTCCACAATGTTTAATTTTTATTAAACATTGTGGACAATTTTTATGTTTAATAAAAATAAAAAATAAAAAATTCAATTTTTTTCTTCTCCTTCTAAGTCCAGCGAGGGGCTACTGTTCACAGAGGACGCCAGTCCTCGCCCGTGACCAGGGGATTTCGCAGAAAAAAAAAGGAAGAAAAAAGAAAATAATGTACGAAATTGTCAAAATTAAAGAATGACCTGTTTATCAACTCACCTAAAATAACATATTTATAATCAACTTAAGCTTATTTTTAAAATTTAAAATAACTTATTTAGTGTTAACATAATGCGAGTCACTCATCTCATTTTATTCTTCATTAAGCCTTCAAATTGTGTTCTTCTGTTCCTCGCCATTGCCAAGTACCTCCGCCCTGACTCTGTTCTTGCTAACAACGTGGAGGGCCTGACGAGTGGACCTCCATTTCTTGCTCGGTCCCAGAAATTTCCTTGGAATATTCTGAAATCCCCAAGTCGAGTTCTTCTGAGTTTTCCGATCCCACTCTTCTTCCTCCTCCTCCTTGATCTACCACATGTGGAAACCCAATGGCGTTTTCTGAATGTCAGACTCGGGAAACTCAACATTTGGAGGAAGTTTCCCTTCTGAACCTCCAAGTCTTCTCGTACAGAGGAAGCTTTAAGAGATGGCCAATCTCTTGGCATCAGTGCGCGACATCATGAATTCTGGATCGCACGACGTGCTCAATGCAGTGTTGCCATTGTTGAAGCTCCTTACCATAGCGCTGATCGGTCTCCTCCTTGCGCACCCTAGATTCAAAATCGCCCCGAAGTCCACTTTCAGGCTGCTCAGCAAGCTCGTGTTCGCTCTGTTCCTGCCCTGCTTGATCTTCACCCACCTCGGCCCCTGCACTTCGTACAAGAGCATCGTCCAGTGGTGGTTCATTCCCGTGAATATTGTGGTCAGCACTGCCATCGGGTGTGTCCTGGGGTTCGTGGTCGCGCTGATATGCAGGCCGCCGCCCGAGTTCTTCCGGTTCACTGTGATCATGACCGCCTTCGGGAACACGGGCAACCTTCCTCTCGCGGTCGTTTCGTCGGTGTGCCACAATGTGGAGAACCCGTTTGGTCCGCAATGCTACGGCCCCGCTGTGGCCTACGTCTCTTTCTCGCAGTGGGTGTCGGTCTTATTGGTCTATACTCTCGTGTACCACATGATGGAGCCGCCGCTGGAGTTCTACGAGGTCGTTGGCGATGATGAAGTCGAGATCCAGGAAATTACTGAAGAAGATTTGGATAGACCGTCAATCAATGGGGACGCGCTCGCGAGCGATCTAAGCAGGCCGCTTCTAGTCGAAGCCGAATGGCCTGGAATTGAAGATAAAGAGACTGAGCATTGCAAGACACCGTTCATTGCAAGGCTGTTCAATAGCATACCGGGCTTTTCGCACACTGCACTTCCGGATCCCGATATGTCAGAGGTCGGCGGCGAAAGCAGCCCGAAGTCGGTGAGGTGCTTAGCTGAGCCAAAGGTGATTAGGAAGATCCGAATCGTCGCCGAGAAGACCCCGATTCGCCACATCCTTCAACCAGCAATCATAGCATCTATCTTAGCTATATTTGTAGGGATGATTCCCATACTAAAGGACTTATGCTTCGGAGACGACCCGGTGCTTGGCTTCCTCACGGACAGTTTGGACATCATGGCGGGCGCCATGGTGCCGTCAGCGATGCTCGTCCTCGGGGGAATGCTTGCTGAGGGCCCCAACGAGTCGAGGCTTGGTCTCCGCACCACCATTGGGATCATGGTTGCCCGGCTGCTGGTGCTTCCCCTGCTGGGCATTGGTGTAGTACTCTTGGCCGATCGATGGGGCATGTTGATGGCCGGGGACGAGCTGTACAAGTTCGTGCTCCTGCTGCAGTACACGACGCCGAGCGCCATCTTGCTCGGGGCGATCGCGAGTCTGAGGGGGTACGCCGTGAGCGAGGCCTCCGCGCTTCTCTTCTGGCAGCATGTGTTTGCTTTGATCTCTCTGTCCGTGTACCTGACCGTCTACTTCAAGTGGCTTCTGTCTTCCAGTTGAGACTTTGTGCAAAGAGAGTTGAGATGTTGGCCCCGAGCTCAATTGTTTCTTTTTTGTTCATCTCGGCTTCTTGATATTTGCCCGATTCAGTTGATGGAATTCCACGGGCGTGTATTTTCCGGTATTCTTTGTTTGGGTTTGGAAGATTACACCTCGTTAGTTTCTATAAATCTTCCAATTCTCAATCCAAAAGATGCATTTAGCTAGAGATGTAATCGAATCGAGTCGAACATATACCATGCCAAGTTTAAGTTCCTCGATTAGTGTATTTTCTGCTTCAAACTCGACTCAAAATCAATCTAGCGATAATGTTTTTTTGCACAAGCTCGACTCGAATATAAAAGCAAAATGCTCTGCTCAATTTGAATTGGTTATTTTCTCACTTGTTATTCGTCATTTTGCTTTAATGATCCGAAAATACAGTAATATACATACATTTAAAATAAATAAAAAAAGGTTGGTTCAATAAAAGAGTAGATGGAATTGTACTCTTCATTCTAATGATTCTAATGCTGCATTGGCTGTTTTGAATAGATGATTTGTTTTTAGGCAAAACAAAAAGATGAAAGTTTTTTGGATTTGCCCCCAACTAACAAAAAAAAAAAAAAGATCCTGGATCCGTACCAGGCCCTAACCACAAAGAAGCGCTTGCCTATTGGCCCCCTTACGGAAATGGACCGAGCCGAATCGGGCCCGTCCCCCTAATCCCGAGAGACAGGATTCCACGTCTTCCACCCCCCCCCCCCCCCCCCCCCCCCCCCCCCCCCGCCCCCCCCCAAACTCGAGGAAGAAAGCGCGAGTAGAATCATTCTCCTCTATCACCTTGCCCTCTCCAACTTTCCATCTTTTGCCGACCCGAACACGCGCAGAGGAAGAGAGATTCATTCAAAACGCATTTTTGACAATGACGTCGTGAGAATCGCCTGAGCACGAGCATGGCGACAATGGTTTCAGGTGATGGGCATGCGATAACTGGGACGGACACTCCATCTCTTTCTTTGTTGCGAGACAAAGACGGTGGCATCGAAGGGAAGGGAAGGGAAAGAGAGAATGAAAAGTTGCTTGCTTTCTTCATGTTGCGGACACCCTGTTCCCTTTCCCGCAAGAAGCGTCTCTTTCTTGCGCATTCGATCTTCCTCGCGTGTTGATCAGAACCATTCCTATATCAGTTTAGCTTTTGGCAAGTTGCTTCTCTCTCGCTCTCTCTAACTCTCTCTCCCGCACATTCATTTTGAGTGCAGAGGTTGGGGTTGGGTATGAATATGGGGATGACAAAGTGGGTTCCTTTGCAGCTCTCTTGTTCTCTTTTCCGTCATTTTCGATTTTCTTTCCTAGATTCAGCCTCGTTTCTTGCTTTTAATATCTGCCGTTTGTTGCATTTTTTTCCTTCATTTTTTTTCCCTCCTACCTTGGTCTCATTTGGATTCTTTTTTCTGTCTTTTGCTCCTTCCACGAAGGTTCAAGGCATAATGAAGATGGGTCCCCATTCCATAATCCAGATGTGTAAGGTAAAAGTTTAAGACATAATGAAGATGGGTCACCATTCCAGAATTCAGACGTGTGAGGTAAATTCACTTTTGATCTTTTTCTGTACTCCTCGTTCATGTCTTGCTTTGATGGTAAATTTTTCCGTTTTTCAAGCGGCATCAATACTAAGTTAGATTGCTGTGACCGTAGCCGTGATGTCCCTCTAGCAAATTCTCTGGGTCCTTGTAGTTCTTTGGTGCTTGACCATTTGCTCAATTCTTTTTATGTGGGGTTGTTTAGTATTGGCTAAATAATGGGAAACGTGTTGGTGATTGTGTTGATTCGTAGCATATGCCTTTCTGTGTAGCGCTTGCTCCACAATATTTAACTTCTGAAGAACCTTCTAAACAGATTCTCACACTTGCATTGTTCTGCTCTTTGCTGGTTCGTATATAATTCAGCTTCCTTAAGTTCTTTTCAAATTTCACGTCAAATTGTAATGGTCCAGGTCACCTACCAGAATTGATCATGGAAACAGAACAGTAGGAGTCGATGTCCTGAGAGGATGCCTAGCAGAAACTTCTATTCATTTTTTTTTAGATCTTTTTCTATCTAAGTTAATTTTCCTTACATGCCATGGCAAAAATGAGAATGTCACAGCAGTTTGGTCATTTGCATTATGGACCTGAGTCCTCCAGACATAGTGCCTACTTACTCTAAGCAGTTCCTCTTTCGCACTTCATAATGATATTCAATATTCGATATTATGATTCAGGGAGTTCACTGAGGTTTTATCTCTTTCAAGTTTGTACAGAAGGTTCTGCTTGAATCTAAATGATCTGTTTGCGGGGGACAGTTTTTTAGGTATGGGGGACAATTTCGTGTTGTTCATGAATCACTTAACTACTGATTCTACCTTAGAAGCTGCTATTGAGAGTGAGAATATAATTCCACAGGTGTTAATGTCTCCAAGTAAAGAATCTACGGCCGATATTTCTACTGGTGAGATGAACATGACGATCCTCTCCACTCCGGGGGAGTTGGTGCAGTGTAGGATTTGCCATGATGAGGATGAACACTTAAATATGGAGACGCCGTGTTCGTGCTGCGGCAGCTTGAAGGTTAGATACAGTTCGATCTGCAGATTGCTGAGATGTCCAACTTTTTGGATGTTTAAGTCCACTTTTGAGCTATCTGGTAGTTAGGTTCTCTGGTGACTTTGTTAGGAGCACAAACTGAAAAATCTGTTAAGTTGATCACTAAAGCCATAGTTCACTGAATTGAGCTTTGCAATATCACTTTGTAGTGATTGTGTAGGGCTGACCATGGTTTATATTGGAGACTGAACAAGTAATATGAAGCATTTGGATGAAAGAAAAGGTGCAGAACAATAACATAGTGAAGTATGGGACAGTTCCGACAATGTATACCACACATAGGAAAGGAAGGGACCTAGGTTTTATGGATGTTCTGCTCTTCTTTCTTTTATGCTGGGCAAATGTTCTACACAACTAGATGCTCATCCATAGGTGCACTGATTTTTTACTCTTGACTAATGGAGATTATTTCTTGAGATTCAGTCCCGGAATAATATCCAACACCTGGTACATGCATTACACCCATAATTTCATACTTTGTGTGATTATGGCTTCTATTTTCCGCTGTGTGAATGGTTAACAGAGTAACTTTGTGAAGTTGTACCTTTTTCTCCTCCTGTACTATACAATTCAGCATCTGTAATTAATCAGAGCTGCAGGAGTCTTGTGATTTCCCTTTTCATTTTACATTTCCTGCTGCAAGACTCTGGCTTTGATTAAACTGTGCCTTTTCTGGTTATTTTCAGTATGCTCACCGCAACTGTGTCCAGAGATGGTGCAGTGAGAAGGGTGACATCACCTGTGAGATTTGCCGCCAGGTTCGCTATTTCTATAATAACTTGCGATTTATCTAAAGAAAAGTCTCAAGAGTTTATCTAATTAAAGAAAGTGATTACAAATTCCATGAGACTGTAGCAATTCACACCTAACTATACAGCACCACCTCCTCTATTCCCGCATGGAAGTCTTCCATTGAGCTTCAGGTATCATATTTAAATGTTTCTATGCCTGACTAAAATTTTATGTTTCCTCCAATGGTTGTTCTTAATTCTAGCAAATTAGGAATTCGACCATTGCCAGTAGACTTTCGTATATGATAAGCGTATCTTCTCAGGGATAATTGGGATATTACCAGAAGGGATCTGCTCGACCCACGTTACATAGCAAGGGTTTCTTCTGATAATGACTTTTCAGATGCTGGCTTTGAGGATTACTCAACTACATCTCCTGGGGGTTTGATGTGCTTCCGCATAGTTACCGTAATTGTACTCTCTCTCTCTCTCTCTCTCTCTCTCTCTCTCTCTCTCTCTCTCTCTCTCTCTCTCTCTCTCTCTCTCTCTCTCTCTCTCTCTCTCTCTCTCTCTCTCTCTCTCTCTCTCTGATGTGCAGGAATACACTTGCACCTCCACATGGACACACACGTACCTTCTCATGTTGTAATAGAATTAGCAGGAAATAATGATGCCGATATTTCTGGCAGAAAACATGGTTTTAATTAGATTTGTATCAACACGGATGGATTTTTTTATTTTTCATATATGGTAAAATAGACTAAAAGGAAAATAGATAGCAGCAGACAAGTTGTTAACATTGTTGTTGAGTGGCTAGTAGATTGATTCTGGGCCTGACCTCAGTCTCTTCATGAGCCGTATTCAAATCTTAAGTAGTCTTGTTCAAATTGTGCACGTGCGGTATCTTTCAATGTATCTCATAGAGCTTCTGTTTCTGGTTGAGCAACAGAAAGCTGTTTCAGCAGACTATTTGCGCATCCAGCTCTTTTGCTGTCCTCTCGTCTCTTCTTCAAGCTTCTCATTGACATATCCACCTATTCCCTGATTAGTACTGCCTCAATCATATTCCAACAGTTTTCTACCATTCTTCTGAGGGGTTTTTCAAGCTGAAGCTTACACTGGAAACCGTTTATGCTCCAATGAATATCGCTCTCTGTTTATTGGCGGTGAATGGTATTCCAAAAGAACTCTAGTTGGCCTTAAATTACACACTTCTTTAAAGCTATTCATGTTTCTTAGTCACATTTGCTCTTATTTCTTATTCAAGTAAGTGTTTCTTCTTTCCCATTCAGAAGATGCCATACAAAGGAATTTGCATTATTTAGAGTTAAATATAGTTCCAGTTCAACAGATAATTGCCCCCTTACTTGATCTTACAAACATTGGTGCAAGTCATGGAAGTTACTGTTGCACATCTATGTCTTCTAGTTATTTGATTTCGCGCAATTTATGAATTAATTTTACCAAAAACAGGCTGGGCATGTCCTATTTTCTCCTATTAAGCTAAGATAAACATCTTCTCCTGGCTTTGTTGAAATAACAGTATTGAGCCAAAGAAATTACGTTTTCGCTGTTTGACAGTTTATGGTTCTTCTAGTTCTGAAGCATACTTTACCGATTGTGCTTATTGGAGCTGGAGATTACTTGCTGACATTGTTCACGGTGAGGCTTGTCAGAAGAACTGTTTCTTCTAACATAAAATTGATGATATAAACGAAGTGACATGTTACTTCTGATCGCAGGTACTTGTGTTCATTATGGCCAAAGCATTTTCTGCCATCCAGCGCCGACAGCAACAGGTCACAAGATGATTATTATTCGATTTCTCGCAGCCGTTATTCCATCATATTACGGCTCTACGCCTCAATTCTATAGAGAAATTTCGAGTAGTATGTCACTGTTTGATTTCCTTGCTGCTGCTTATGGTTTGGAAATAAAACTGCCCGACATAGAGGCACCATACAACTAACTCGCACGATGTAATTCTCTGCTTGTCTTCACAATAACCAGTCGCCACATAAATTTATCCGATATTTTTGTTGCTTAGGTTCCTCACATGTCGCTAGATACGACCGATGAAGAAAACGAGTTGCGACAGATGCAGCCTCTCCCAAGATTCATCCACGTCCGATGATAAGAGCGGCTACCACTCTCAGTTGAAATGAGGACAAGGAGCTGCTGGTAATAACTTGGCTGTCTAATGTTACTGCCGAGATTCTGAAGACGCTCTGTCACGGCTGCAGAATCCTTGGATTCAAGAACGAGAGCAGCGAGGTTCGGACGGATACACACTGGGGAAACCATCTACCGTGTGAAACACGGTCACAGGAGAATGTAAATATTAATTCCCTCCCTTCTGTCTACTTCGACAGTTGAATCTGCTAAGTGGTAATGAACTCGACGCTGGCATAGCAGGAAACTCAAGTCAAGAGCACTACGTTTGCAAACTAGTCTGAAACCGAAATGTCAGGAGATTAAATGAACTAGACTTCGACCGATCGTAACGAAAACATATGGAGACTAAAAGAAAATCAAAATCAAACCTTAGAAAACTTTCAGCCGGAATGCGGACACTTCGAAATGGCGATGTTTCCTAATATAAATGGCTTTGTGAAGTCCGCTAAATCAAAGAAAACAGCATTAACATGTGCGAAACGGAAAATGAAATCAAATCTAGCCAATTTGTTGTTAGGAACCAAATCGTTTGTTTTTTTGGGTCCTCTTGTTTAAAAAAGGAGAGGCCAGTTCTCTTGCATATGGTCGAAATTGTTCATAGCCAAATTGTGACAAGCGTTGGCTGTGATTTCTACTAGTGCTTCTTTTCTCGAGCCTTGCATATATAGAGAAGCTTGTACTAATCCTCTTTGGTAATAAGCATTGACAAATGAGTTGCAAGCGTTGGACAAATTTCACACTTTGACATTTGGTTGATTTGCCTCTTGATCATAACCAAGATTTGATGATACGACGGACCGCTTGGTAGTAAAAGAATTTACTCAGGATTTGAGGATGACAAGACTTTTGTTTCAGTTGCACGTCAAACTCTTGTTCGGATGCTTGTTATTGTTGCCGCTGTTAAGCGATGGCCTCTGTTTTCGAGGTAAATATATCCATCCTCAATGTCCATCTTCTTGAGAAAGTACATAAGGAACTCCCTCAATGGCCATCTTCTCATCAATTTATCTCAAGCAAACCAAATCAAAGTTACTTTTATTATTTTATTATTTTCCTTTTCCTTCTTCTTCCATTGTGACCGGTCGACAGCAGCCACGAGCGAGCCCAAGGCTCATTGGTCAACCGACACAGGGGGAAGAAAACAAAATAAAAATTAAATGATAAATAAAACAAAACATAAATATAAATCAAAATATAAAAAAATTACAAATTTAAAAATTCAAGAGGAGTAATTTCGAAAAGTGTTTTTCTCATTTTTTTGATTTATGAATTCACTTTCTTAGCTTTGTGCATAAATTTTCTGCTGACATAAAATGTTTTCCACCGGCGGAAAGTGTTTTTTAGATTTAAGAATTCACTTTCTTAACTTTGTGCATAAATTCTTCGTTGACTAAGTCATTTTCGGCAAATCAAACGGATGAAAGTCCGAAAAATGATTTTCGAAAAACACCTTTGCAAACAAACACACCCTTAATAGTACTCTTAAATCGAATCAAATCAGTAAAAATGGTTCAAATAAGCTAAGCACGCAGCATGTCGCTTGCGGCAATCATATAAGTGAAAGACATGATCTCGCCAATGTCATGCCTTGCGCTTCCGATTCTTGAAAGCCGGGGTTTGGTATTGCCGAAACTAAAGAAACGTGGGAGGTGCGGGGTTGGGACAAACTCTCACCTAACTTTAGAGAAACTTAAAAAGTAAAATAATTATGAATTTGAAAATTGGATTAATAAGCTGACTTAAGGTTCTCGCATTGCATAGCTCTACAATTATGGCAATCCATATGTATTTATTTGTCCATATGGCGATCTTGGTACTTACAAGACAAACATCTTTAGTTGGCCGGCTATTCTACGATTATAAGCTAATTCAGTTTGCAACCGTTTTGAAGATATCATATTGTTTATGCCCAAAATGAGGCTTAAGTACACTACAAGTGCGAAAATTTGTGTACGACGCTTATTTTAGTGTCAAAACTTTTGAAACGATCATTTAAGTGCCAAATTTTTAAAAAGTGTCAAAACTTTCAAAACGATCACTTAAATATCAATTTATTTTTTAAAAAATAAATGCTCATTTTAGTACCAACTCTGGCGAGTCACATCAGCTCAAATATTAATAAAAAAAGATGCCACATCGAATTTCTAGCAAGCCGCATCAACTTAAATTGGAGTTGTCATTAAAGTGAGCATTTTTTTTAACAAAAATTAGCACTCAAATGACCATTTTAAAAAGTTTGACGCTAAAGTGAGTGTCGTACCCAAGTTTTGGCACTTGTGGTGTACTCTAACCCCCAAAATGATTAATTTTTGGTTAAAATCAACAAGTGATACACTTAGTTGATGAGAGCAGAGATTGGTTATTTAATAATAGAATTACCGATAACTTGAAGGGAATCGACAACTCACCAGCGAAGTCATTGACAACACAATATGGGTTATTAATGAGAGTCTTGAAGTTTCTCTTTAAAATTATATCATATCCACTTGTGAATTAATTTTTGGTAACCACCAAAATAAGATTATTTATTTTTCAAGTTTGGTAACCGCTGTTTGTAAGGGTTATAAATAACCCAAGTGTATTCTTTTGAAACCCTCTTCAATCAATGACAAAACTCAACTTTATATTTACTTTCCACAACTTTATATTTTCATATCTTTCAATTCCCGTACTTCAGTCATAGTTTCATATATCTTCATCGTCAATTAAATTCCAACGTTGTATCTCTCTATCATCACACATTATTGTCAATCAAATTTCAAAATTTTCGACAAAGTGTTTTGTATTTTTTTTTCTCTTTGATCAAATTCCAACAAATTATACATGTCCCTTGGGATTCATTGAGAGTCCTGACCCCGAAATTGCTACCAAGGCTGTCTCTTTCCACCTTTTCATTTGAAATTCCTTTCGTCTTCTTGATGACTTAAGAGATGAATGGAATGAGCTCGTTGATTCTTTATCCATGTTTCCTCTTAAACAATCACACTAGCCAATTCATTTACATTCCATTTATCCTTCATAGTGTTATAATTCATCATAAATGACCCATTTTGTTCATGAGGTAATGAATTAAGTATGAACTACAATAAAAATTACTCATCCACATAAATTGTCAAAGTCTTTAATTTCGCTGCTAAGTTTGCCATATCAAGTACATTCTCATGCATGGTATGTGCACCATCAGAACAAAAAAAAAAGTACTCATCAATGTACCATTAAGTGATTTATCATCCGTTTGAGAATGCTCTTCTATAAATTTCGGAAATTCCTTAGCACCGTTACTCGTATAAACATTAGCTTAATATGTTCGATCATATCCAAGATTTATGGAAAGACCCTTCATTAATTGCCGCTCTCATCAGTAATAACAGCCAGTTCTTCTATTTAAAATGCTAAATCAAGAACCAGGACACCTAAGTGACACTAGACTTGTTTACACCAATCAGAGAAATTCATTTCATTAAATAATAGAACAAACGAAGCATGCGAATGAGGAGAAACGAGTATAGATTCTATGAATATGCAAGAAAATACATCAATGCTTTAATAAGATCACATAATCATATTCAAATTAAACAATACATGTATATCATATTTCTCCTTTGAGTGATTCTATGATTTACAATCATACATTAGACGAGAATGATGCTAATAACTTTTATTTTAAAATTATGAATACACCTCATTAAAATTTATTTTCTATCTTTGGATAAACAAACAAATTTAAAAAAGATATGGATTACCAACTGTTGTGCTCATGAATTATAAACAAAATTTTGATTCATTTTTGGTTAATCAATAAGTTCTTATAATAAAATAACTTCAATATACCCATGACACCAATAAGGATATGTAATATATCAATAGTAATAACATTAATAATCATGGATAATTGGATTATCAGATAATCTTAAAATTCAAGAGACTTTAAGGTTCGACACAACCCATTCATAAATAAATTCCAAAGTGCAAATCATAATAAGTGCTTTACAATTGATTATCTTTAAATAGTTAGGATTTAATCATTTAATTGTCATACAAGTATGAGAATCAAATTATACATTATAATAACTTTTGTACTTATATTTTCATATATATGAATATAGATAACAAAACAGTTATCGTGCTTTAAAACATGAATACGAACACATCAAGAGCACTTATCCCAAACAATTATTTACTAATCGCAAAATCACAAGATCCTTAACCAAGTTTAGATAGCAAACTGTTACCTATAATGTAATTCCCTTATGCAGAAATTCGTAATAAAAGACTCTTAGATCTTCCTGATTTATTCACGACAAGAGGGATTAAGGCATGCCTTTATCCACAGCAATAATCTTGAGAGAGAAATAACACTGAGAATGCATTAATCCCGTGAAAGTAATAAACTCGAGAATGCGATTGATGCAGAAATAGGAGAAATGAATCAATTCGACTCTTCTCCCTTAACCCACTTTTTCTTAACGTATTTTATCAGATGGATGCTAGAATACAACTTCCATTGCTATTACGACCAGACTCTTTATACAGGCTATCAATAGATGTCTTCAATAAGTGAATTAATTGGAAATCTTCAATGAATACTTTAACATGTGTCGTCCATCAAAGCATATCCTATCTTCATAAAAATTTGCAACTTCTCAATCTCATCGCATAAATGTTGCAATTTTTCATAGCCAATACGTTTTTCTTTTTAATAATTACATGAGTATTAAATCGTTAATAATATCATTGAGCCACAACTGTTCTTACACGACCATCTTGAGAAGTAGGATCGATGAAGTGAAAACAAAGGAGAGAGTGGAGAGGTGTTGCAGAAGTGAGCTTGGGTGGAACTATGCCTCATCCGGATGCCATTCCATATCCAAGCGAAGAAAAGACGAAGAGAGGTGGGAGTTCTTCGAACTCCTGCTTGTAGTTTGCTGGAATATTGGCCTAACAAACATTGCTTGTGCATACTTCCTTTGGGAGATAATGCAAGCACAAGTTCCTTTACATGCATGAAAGTGGGTTTTTTTTTCCTTTTTGGCCAAATATTAGAACGTGGGGGTGGGGAAGCTTGGCACCTAACTTTACGAATAAATTAAAAAAAAAACCATAACTATGAAGTTGAAAATTGAAATAATAGGCTGGCCTAAGGTCTTCCGCAACCGAATAACCCTACAATTATGGAAATTCATGTCTATCTACCTAACCATGTCTACCTATTTATTCCGAAACACAGGAAATACAAATGGCAATCTTGGTACTTACAAGACAATCATCTTTGGTTGGGCGGCTATTCTACGACCACAGCCATTTCTTTTTGCAACGATTTTGGAGATATCGTACGTTATTGTAGGTCAAAGGTCTTCATCCTTTTTTGACCCCCGGTAAATTCCAATAAACGCACAAGGAATCATGGTTGACAGCTAAGTTGCCAGGATTGTTCTTTTTCCAAGTGCTCGACTCCAAAAGCCACGTGCTTACTTTATGCAATCGATTTGACTCTGGTAAGGACAATCTAGTGCCAATTGCATCATTTGTAAAACATCCCAAGACCTCTTCCATTCGCTAGAGACAAGGCTTCGCCTGATATCATGATAATAATAATAATAGTAATGATAATGTCAATTAGTTCACGGATCTTGGGCGATCTTGGCCTTCAAAGGTTCAACCCTCCTGTGATGATAACTTCTATATTGTCTGCACGTACATGCTCCCTTTTGACTCGATCAAAAGGGAAACCAACGTGTGTTCCATGTGTATGGAGGAGATCTACTGTATACCCTGTGACCACAAATCTGACATCTCTAAAGGCTTTCTTTCGATAGTTTCATTTAACTATAAAACCATGTTCATGGCAATGCTACACGGTATTCTTCTTCTGTGCAAGAGCAAATGGCTGTTCGTCTTCCTTGCCTTAAATTCCCAGTCGCACCATCTCTCAAGCACCGTGTGTCGCAGCCTCCACCAGTTAGAGCTCAAAGATCTGGAGAAGAAGAAGGTACATATTTGCTCTAGATTTGGCCCTCTACCGTTCTCATGACACTTATGATCTTACTTTGTCGAAACATACAATCTGTTCTACAGTCTTCGGTCGCAGCAGAAGTTTAGTTGTTTTCTTTTTTGTGGGTCACATTGAAAAGATCACGTTTATCCATGATGATGGCTTGGTGTGGATTCAGGGAGATCATCATCCAGCAATCTGGTCGATGCGAATTTGAGCGTCCTAAAAAAGCGGATTGCTGAAGCGAAGACGAAGGAGAGACTGGAGAGGTGTTGCAGAAGCGAGCACGGGTGGAACTATGCTACATCCGGATGCTACTCCATATCCAAGCGAAGAAAAGACGCAGAAAGGCCGGAATTCTTTGAACTCCTACTCTTAGTTTGCAGAAATATCGGCCTAACAAACATTGCTTGTGCATTCTTCCTTTGCTTAGCTTCCATATTCATTCATTTGAGTCAACTTCACTATCCTTTCTTGTAACTTAAATATACTGAAGAAAGAGCAGGTTGAGCTCACAGAATTCAACAAACTGTGATCGCTAGCAAGTTCTCAGTGTTCACAGTTTAATTGGTGCTACCCTAAACTTGATATCCATGAAGTTGTTCATGGAATATTTGTAGCAACCCTATTGGAATTACATTAACACTTATTATCAGTTACATCCTCAAAATATCCAATGCATCGTCAATTAGATTTCAAATCTATTTTCCAATTAAAAAATTACATATTTATTGCATACACCATGAATCTTTTTGGGAGAGCCAACAATCGTCGTACCCTTCTCATGAAAACATAGTCACGCCAAACTTATGCTTACTTACGACAGAAGATCACACGTACGTTTGCTAACAATGAAACAAAAGCTCGTTCGAGATTTGTTAAAACGTCGACCGCCCTCCACGTTCTTTATTCAAGACATGTCCGTGGCCCCTAAGGTAACCAGCTGTCGATGTGACTAGAATGATTGCCATGGATATAAAAATAAAGGGAATTTAGACCCAAAGAGAGCTAGTCATAGATCAATATCTAATCTACAGATAAAACATCGGCTGCTTTGAGCGGGGACGGCCACGTGAATAAATAAACACGAGTCGTCACCCTCTCGAGCCAACTTAATGCCCCAACTTGGGTCTCAAGCTGTCGCTACTCAGCTCGGCCACTCTCCATTCTCCCGGTGTGGAATTTTTGGCAAACCTAAAATGGGTTTCCTCGTGCGTTATTTATAACAAAGAAACAAACGTATAAGGACAATCCGCACCCGTATACAATAAATAAGTGGACAGCATAAGACTTTGATTATAGAAATTGTCTAATCAGTTCTAAACCTATTTTATGCATGTAAATTCAGTTTTCAACTTTCAATATTGCCAATTTATTTCCAAAAAATTTTCGGAGTTCCAATGCTGTCCTTCCGATGACATCAATTTTCATCAGATACATGATGGTGTGCCACGTAGGACAGTCGACGATATATTTACCACCACCTCGGCGATTTCATACGAATATTGACCTGAAAAACTACAAAAGAAAATAAAAAGATTAGCAAATTAAAAAATTCCATAACAACACCAGGCAATGCCACGTAGTGGATGGTCAGCGTCCATTTATCAATTTCTGGTCAAAATTTACCAGAGACTCAACTGGCAACATGTGAAAAAGTTTAGGATTCAATTAGCAAAAAATGTTTAGTACTGAATTGGCATAAGGTTTAGGATTTTTTGGTAATTTTTCCCTAGACTATTAGACAAAGTTTTAGGACCGAATTAGAATCGATAATTTAGGTTTATAACTGATCGGATAACTTTCTCATTTGTTATTTGCTTTGTACATGCAATCCAACACTACAACAGTGCCATGTTTTGAGCATGAGCCGATTGACCAATCCCCCGAACATAGATTAGTTATGAGCAGACATGATTGAGATTTCTAAGCCTGGGGATCTCTGCATGCAATTTCAAGGGATTGTTGTGAGTTTTTATATTATTATTTACTATCATTTGTGAAAACATCCACCATATTATTATTATTATTATTATTATTATTATTATTATAAATAATAATACAACATAACCTTCACTCTATCTGCTGCTGAGATAGCAAAGAGAAATGCTTTCGATGCAAAAGCCACTTACTCATTTTATAGTGCATTATCTCCCATTAAATATAAACGTACTGTAGATTCTTCCTCGTCAAAAGAGATTTGAGACAAGCTTTATGTCACTTATGAAGTAACAGATAGAGTCAATGAGACTAGAGTTAATTTCCTTCTCAAGCAGTATGAAGCATTTAAAATGAAGCCCGGTGAGACAGTCAAAGAAATGTTTGACAGATTCACCGAAATAGTGAATGAACTCACATATCATGGGCAACTATTTTCTGGATTGATGAGAATAAACAAGCAACTAAGAGCTCTCACAAAGGAATGAGACAATGTGAAAACTTCCATTCGGGAGACTCAAAGGATATCACCACTGTCAATGATGAGTTCATTGGAACTCTTCAGTCCTATGAGGAGGAAATAAATAAACGTCAAAAAGTATGAAATTCATTGCTTTGAAATTTAATGTTGATTTTGATGTCTCAGACTCTGAACATAAAGACGATGAGAAACTAGCACTTATGGTCAAAAGATTCAAAATAATGACAAAAAAGGAAGAAATTTCAAAGACAAAAAAGATTTCAGACAAGATGATTTGAAAAGATTATCTTAACACAAAAATGAAACCAAGAGGTCACTTGCTATGAATGCAAAAAGAGAGGCCACATCAAACCAAACAGTCTTTTTGTTAAAGAAGAAACGAAAGGATGATAAATCCAAGAAAGCCATGAAAGCATAGATTTAATACTTACTATCATGACTTCAAGCTATATCAAATGAATGTCAAGAGTGCATTCCTAAATGGATATATCAAATAGGAAGTCTACGTTGAACAACCTCCAGGCTTTGAAGATCCAAGGAACTTTGATCATGTGTACAAACTGAAGAAAGCTCTCTATGGACTCAAACAAATACCATGAGCCTGATATTAAAGGCTAAGTAATTTTCTTATCAAAAAAGACTTTGAAAAAGGTAAAGTTGACACAACTTTATTTATCAAAAGAGAAGGTAGCAAAATCCTACTTATTCAGATATACATAGATGACATTATATTTGGATCCTCTAACAAATTTTTTTGCAAGAGTTTTTTTCAGATTGTGCAGAATGAATTTGAAATGAGCATGATGAGAGAACTTACATTCTTCCTAGGACTACAAGTCAATTAAATTGAACAAGACACATTTATGCATCAAGAGAAATATGCTCTTGAATTAGTGAAGAAATTCGAACTCGAAAATTACAAAAAAAAACTGAATCACTAGTATCTTCTTCAATCAAACTAAACAAGGATGAACATGGCAAATAGGTTGATTGGAAGTTATACAGGAGCATGATTGGTTCATTATCATATCTTACTGCTTATGTATGCTATATTTCAATCAGATCCTAAAGAATTACATCTTACTACAATCAAAAGAATCATTAAATACATAGAACCAATCCTAATCTAGGATTGTGGAATCCATGGCTATTCAAATGCTAACCTTGTAGGTTGTAAGTTAGATAGGAAAAGTACTTCAGGCACATGCCAACTTCTAGGATCAACGCTAGTATCTTGGTTCTCCAAGAAACAAAATACCATCGCTCTATCAACCGCAAAAGCTGAGTACGTTGGAAGTTTGTCATGCCCCGATTCTCGAGCACGTGTCATCCCTACCATATCGCCGTAAGTCATAAGAGATAACGTCACAGGCACGTTATCGACCCATTTATTTTATATTTGATTACACATGCAGAAACGTGCAACTTCAAAATATCACATCAAACAACAGGGTTAGTTAAACGACCAGTCATATCAATCAAATCATGACAGCTAACAAAATCAACGTTTTTATTTAACTATCTTGGTTAGATAATAATCACAAGCCATTCTTCGGCTCCTAATTTACAACTCCCAGACTATCAAGTTTGATCTAACATGTTTTTCGGGAATAATCCAATAAGTCCATGTCTTAGTACCCACGAGACTCTGTCACTTGGGACATGAAATATTATCCCATGACGGGGTGATAAATAAATCTTAGTGAAGTCAGTACCTAAGCTCAGTTAGGACGTTGATTCACCCATGATATCCTACCATACCAACATGGCATATCAACCAGCCCAGACATCCAGTCACATGCAACTTACCTTCTAGAAAGCCACACATAATGTGAAGCATACATGACATAACAGTCAAACAGCCCAATCAAGGCAAAGCATCACACAGACATGACATGACAGCCGAAAAGCCCACTCAAGGTAAATCATCACACGCTTACACATGCAGGACACCATGCGAAGTCATTTATTAAGAAATGAGGTCTATCACCTCGGCACACTGGTCATTAGTGCCTAGCATACTGGTCAGTTGATACTCTTTTGGCGGCACCAAGCATCGTCCCTTACCTCCAGCAACTGCATCTAGTTGTCCATGCGGTATTCGATTGTCAGGGCATAGGACTACCATGAATCCCTTTCGGGCTTCGATCCGTCACAAGCTGCGACAACATCCATCAAAATGGTGTGCTTCCGACAAGTTGTATTCTTCCGATTGTCACGGTACAATCTTGTCAGGACCTTGGTAGGAATTTCATCGTCCCATCATATGACCACACATCTCACACGACATTCAATTAATTTTTATCATTTTTGATTTAAGCCGGATGCTCATACAGACATGCTCAAAGATTTGGCCCAAGGCCGTTTTCATGCATTTTGTCACACATGTCATATAAATGGCAATTTCACATTTAGGCTTGCGCCTGACACGGACGAAGAATCACACAAAACTTCAATCAATCACATGACATTCAATCAATTGCACTCAATCAAATAGCCATTACATGATCGATTAACCAATTCAATTAATCAAACGACATTGATTAATCTCAATTTTATTAAATTATCGATTGGTCTCTTGGCTTTGAACTGTCGCTCACTCGCGACCAAACAATGGCAATCAATTGCCCAATCAATCAATTAGTCAATTCTAGTAGTCAACTAGCCACAGGCGACCTAGCTAATATGACTAGCGTAATCAATTGCGGCCATTTACCTTAAAACCCAATTTCTATTGAAACTGACCACAATTAATCTAATTAATCATTCTAACGATTGGATAACTAATTTTAGGCGCAATTACTGTCCTAACCAAGGATTAGGGGTTAACTCACCATGCTAACTAGCTTGGGCAGGGCACGGCACAAATCCTCAAACACGAACTTGCGATACGACTTGGGCACGATTGACGCAACTCACAGGCACCATTCCTCAACCAATTGACCTACGAGATTGGCCAGGGCCTAGAGGCCATGGCCTAGGCTAAAACAGGTCATGGCCAGAAAAATGGCCCGTGAACAAGGCCCGAAACAAGGGATGGCCAGGATCAAATACGGCACACCCGGGCTGTTCTAGACTTCCTCAATCTGCGAGGCATGGCAAACCAATGGAGACGAGACTAGGGCAATCGATGGAGATCGTCGAGGCGGCAGAGCTGTGGCGAAGCTCTGACAACAGCGTCTAGGCAGGGCAAACCAGCTATAAATGGGGGAACCGGGGCAGTCCTCATCGATTATGGCCTCCTCTAGTGGCGAACGATCGGGCCGACAATGAAGAAAGTGGTAATGTTCGGAGGTGGTCGAGGGTGACCGATGACGGCGGTCGGAGGCGGCGCGAGGCAGCGCCACAGCCGTAAACAGAACGATGAGGGTAGAGTAGAGCTTCGGCCAAAACAGGGGAGGCGGGTCTCGGGTTAGATTCTTGGCTCTAAAGGCGACGGGTGGCCACCAACGGTCTTGGCAAGTGACAAGGTGTTGAGGGGGCTTGCTGGGGTGGGTCGGTGAGCGGCGGAGGGTGGTCGGAGGCAACGCAACAGCAGCAAACAGAATCGGGCGGAAACAGTCGTGAAACAGGGGGTCGGTTCCGAGGCTGTTTTGGGGTTCTACCAGCCACAACCGGATTCCGGTGGCCTTGGGCTGGTGAAGGGTCAACGAAGGTTGGTTGAGGTGGTCGGTGAGCGGCGGTATCACAGCGGAAGCAACGGATCCCGTCGAAACATCGAAACAGGGGCCCGAGTTCGAATGGGATTATAGGCTTGCAAGGTTGCCCGACGGGCCTTGAGGCGGCAAGCGATAGTCGGAGGAGCACCTGAGGGACGGATGGGAGTCGACGAGATGGCTGATGGTTGTTGGGAACAGTCGAGAGAGCTAGTGAAGCTTAAAACGCCACTGGACTCGAAACAGGGCAGGGGACGCCAGGGCTGTTTCCTGGTTTCTCCGACGGCGTACGGCGGCCAAAATGGCAATGGGGTAGCGGCCGAGGAGGCGCCGCCTGGAGGTTGCGGCGGTCATTCGTCGCAAGTACAAAGAGAAGGAAGGAGGAGAGCGTCAGGGTGTGGGAGGGGGGGACAGTTCTCATGTCCAGAGAAGGAAAGAGAGGGGGAAAAGAGAGAGAGAGAGAGAGAGAGAGAGAGAGAGAGAGAGAGAGAGCGAATGGTGGGTGGTGAGTTGACTAGGGTGGGTG
Organism: Rhodomyrtus tomentosa; assembly: GCA_028455895.1. Lineage (NCBI taxonomy): Eukaryota > Viridiplantae > Streptophyta > Magnoliopsida > Myrtales > Myrtaceae > Rhodomyrtus > Rhodomyrtus tomentosa. The sequence goes on along the minus strand of JAPCWY010000009.1, from coordinate 26,089,560 downwards.
AGATATTAACTTGTGGGGCTCATTAGACAAATCAAATTTGAATAATTTTGGCTGTTGCAAATTATTGAGGGGCATTATGATAACTTTACTTTCCGGGACTGAAATGAAATTTGGCTCGATTGACAGAGGATATTTTTGGATCTTTCACAGGTTAGGCTGGGGCGCGAAGATTTGAATCCTACTTCACAGTGATTAAGAATTACGAAGCCTAATCTAATTGACTGACAATTTCGAGAATCGTCGAATATTCGTCCCTTAATTCCTTACGATCCCAAAATTTCGAATTGACTAAAATTCGATTTCATCTTCTTTTATTGAATTCAGTCATATTGCAAAATTTCTAGGGCGTCACAAAGTTACTGTGCTCAAATTCTATGGATGAAGCAACAATTGAAGGGCTTTGGTGTTCAAGCTTACAACGTCGAAATCAAATGTGACAACACCAATGCCATCAACCTTACAAAAAATCCAATTCTATACTCACAAGCTAAACATATTGAAATTAAGCATCATTTTATTAATGATCACGTGCATGATGGTGATGTTAGCATTCAATTTATTGATACTAAACATTAATTAACTGACATATTCACGAAGTCACTTGATAAGAATACACTTGAAAATATTAGACAAGAATTTGGTATTACTGCTATGCCTATTTGAGCTATTCTCTAGACAGGTGAATCTTGCCTCTGAGCATATTGCAACATCTGAAAGAAGGAAAGAAACGCCAAGCTTCATTTGAAGAAGCTTAATGACTACAAGGAACTCGGAACTTAAAGTATCATCTGAAGATGACACTTTCTGAGCGAATACGACAAAAGGTTTGATCGTTAAAATTTATAGCGCATAAGTAGTTATGTTTTTTACAACAAAATAAATACGCACCATCACAATCTCTCTAAATATTTTGCAAATATTGTAACTGTGTTGATTGATTTAGATTAAATTGATTGAATATGATTGAATATCTTATTTCCGAAATCACTCCATCACATCTCTTCAAGATATTCCTATACAGCCTTAATCAATCAGAATTTCCAAATAAGGTTAAACGACCTTACTATTTAAATCTTTCTTTCAAGAAGAATGAATGCACTTACACTCTATCCGTTCCCTTCGAAAGATATTCTCTCTCAAAGTCTTATCTATTGCCTCTCACGGCTTCCAACAATTCTCCTGATTTAAAGAAATCCTCCATTGATGATCTACGAATTACCTTGAGTGATTTAGAAGATGAAGATCATCTCACTCTTGAGGGATTCACGGCGAAGGTACATAAAGAGAGAGAGCCTGCACTAAAAACTAAAATAGAAGAAGAAGAAATCTACCACAAGGAGATGATAGAAGAGTAACATACCTTTCTGGAAGAAAACAGATAAAATGGTGCTGAAGATGAAATGAGGCTAACTGAGAACAAAGAAGCTAATTCTCAGGGGGAGCATATGAATATTGGATCAGGAAATGAAGAGGATGGGATGAGTTAGAAGAACGACTCTAAATTACTGAAAGACATCATGTTCTTCCAGAATGAGTTGAAGCATCAAACTGAAGAACTGCACAAGATGCTTTTTCAGGAGATAGGTGAACTGAGAGAAAAGCTATTGAATGAATCTACGGGGTTGATGGAAAACCTATCAGAAAAGGCTGGTCTTATCTTTCTCAAAGTGGATCACATGGGAAAAAGAATGGATAGTCTTAATGGAATCATCAATCAAAAACTGGAAGAGTTTTCAAAGCTGGTCTTGATGAAATTCCCTCAAGAATTTACATTGTTCCAAGTAAGATCACAAAAATTGAAGCACGAGTCTGAACAACTTGCTAACCTGGTAAAGTCTCTCACTGCTGAAAAAGCTACTTTTAACTTCAGAGAAAAATCAGACTTGCAGAGTCATTAAAAAGATGTTCTGAAGACTAAACTAAAAAAAGGAGCAATTCCGTGAAGGACTTGATAAGAAATAACTGATTCGTCTCAAAATAGGATGTGATTGAATATGCATCCAAACTAACTGAGGAAGAGTTGAAGAAAGCATTGCTGAAAGGAAAAGACATCCAGCATGACATTGATACAAGCCTAAGTTTTCAGTGTCTAAGATCTCATCAATTTTTACAAAGAGAATGAGCAAGATATGACTAGGTCAAATTATGCCAGAATTCACAAATTGGACCTAAACTACATTGTCATTGCGGTAAAGTCTCTAGAAAAAGAGTCCGCATAGATGAACAATAAAATAAATGAAAAGATCAAGAAAACAGAAGATGCTAAGAGACAAGGAGAGCCAGTGTTGGGATTCGGAAAAGAAGGAAGAGAATTGAGACAAAGACTAACTCTGGGATATTCTCTTCAAACAAGGAGAATGCAAGAACAATCTGAGAAAATTTAGAACAGAATTGAACATTGAAATTAATCAGATCAAAGAATACATGCGTTTGAAAGACAACATGAGAGAGAAATACCATCTCACATGTGTGGAACTCGAACAGGCTAAAAAGAAGTTAAAAAAGATGAATGAAGAAATCAATCTAAAGATATCTCAAATGTCCAAGATTGCAATGTCTCAGCTTTGTGCTGAATCTTCCAAAAATCCCTTAGGCTAATCCTCATCCTATGCAGACTCAAGTATTCCTAAATAAGATCTGCCTTTGCAAAATTATTTCATCATACTTGACTCTGTTTAGGATTTGATCATGTCTTCTCAAATTAAACTGATTATTTCACTGTCCTTATAAATCCTTGAGCTACTGCTCTATTTAAGCTCTTTATTTCATCGAGTTAAAAATTCTTGAGCTGTTACTATATTTGACTATTTATTTCTGGATGTTGAACTTATTACTTCTTGAAAAGTATGGGGTTATTATTGGACATGTGCTTTTTTTTTTTTTTATGACCAGTGCTATAACATACAAGTTATATGTTGATCTATCATTAAATCTGTTATGGATCATGTACTATGTTTGTAAGGTCACGTTATTTGTTTCACCCTTTTATGCTGATGACAAAAAGAGGTAGAAGTATAAAGTTAAGTACATGCATTTTGAGTGAGTACAAACAGGAGAAGTTAATACCAAAGTCAAGTACACAAGTTCTTACGTTCAGTAGATTACATGATATGAAGAGAAATGGTATTTCTTAATCTGAACATGTGAACAGGTTTTTACTCTGAACATTTCATTTGTTTAAACTCCGAGCACACGAAAATATCTTGTGTTGAACAAGTTAAATCAAATGTGCTACGATTGAGTTATAATCTGAGCATGTTGATTAAAGAAGAACAAGTTCTATACAAAGTTCTTTGAACAAAGATAGAACAAGATGTTCTGAGCATTTAAGTACAAATTCTAGATTACAAGTATTATGCTTTCAATTATTGTACTGCTCGTGATTATTGAACTCATTCAGGTTCATGTGGATAAGAAATGTTGAAATCATTTGGAATCACATGCTTTTACAATTTAAATTTTATGTACTTGTATATGTATCTAAATTCTAAATGTTTTTTCAAGTCTCACAAGTTCTAAGATCATTCATGATATTATGACATTAAATTTTGAACTTCGGAACTTTTTCTACTAAAAGCACAAGGGACGAATTGATGAATTATCCTTTAGCAAGATAATACTTGAGTAATAAGACCATATGTTACTTGCCACTTTTATTCAAATATTTGAGACTTTTGTGGATGGTTTTGTCATCTTCAAAAAGGGGCAGATTGTTGAGAAAAACCCTTAAGTGATTTTGAAGTTGACAAAATAATCCATGCACTCTTAGTTCAGGGGTAATGCCGTGAAACATTTATTTTGCAGATTGTTCTTTGGTGAGGGGATGCACAGGATCGAATCTGTCAAAATGTGGCTGAGATGTGATTTTGAGGGACTTAGATGCTTTATGGAGGTTAGTCGTTGAGTGGGTAAAACTTAGACGTTGGAATGATACTCAAGCTTTGAGAGAACTTTTGCAGTAACTAGGACATCAAGAGAAATTCAAAATGTTCTTAATTAATACATTATAACAGACACAATTGAGCTAGATCGTTCTTGAAATCCTCGAGGATAAAGATCAATCAAGGATGCGGATTAAAGGAGATGAACGCGACTTTTCTATTGAAGGAATTTATTAATGGAACCCAAGATCATAATTGTATGGGCAATTTGATTTAAACGGGGAAGACTTTCCTTTGCAATCATCAAGGGTTACGAGATCTTCTTTTTGATATTGTCTCGTCTAAATAGGAAGTTTTGGAGAACAATCTTCTCGATGCCTTACAACGGTCAGTTGGAATTAGAAGAGTATAAAAGACATCTCTAGGTCGAAGAGATAAAAAGATGGCGTTAAGAGGGAATAATGTTCATAATTCCAAGATCGAGAGAAGTTCGATTATTATATTCTTCTTGATTCTTTCATTGTAATTGTAAATATGTATACACAATAGTATTGAACGTTAGGTGTGGAGTCTTGCGTCTCAAGGTATATCACTAAGTTGTAACCTCTTTGCAGTTCACTAGTAGAATCCAGTCGATTAGCTAATAACCAAAGAAGTAGATGTAGGTTTGAATAAAGTCGAACCACTATAAATCATTTGTGAGATTTTCTCTATCTCTTATTCTAATTTGATTATATATATATATATATATATATATATATATATATATATATTGTGATAGTTGAACTGCACACTTAGCGCACATTGTGATAAACCTTGCAGTAATCATTTGAGGGTTAAGCTTAAAACTTGTGCAATTCTAGTTCCGCTTTAAATCCCAAAAATTGCACTATAATCACCTATTCACATCCTCTAGGTGATAACGCTAGTCACAATAGGTATGCGTCGCCACCGCTCATTGCCGAAGAGGTTGTCGGCCCGCTAGCTCCGGCGAAGGTCATGCTAGCCCTTGCCTAGACTTAGGCGACATCGAGCCTCGACGACATAGCCAGCATTGGATGAGCCCTCGCTGACCTCGGGTGACGGCCGGTGACTCATTAGGCTGGGTCGAGGCCTTGCCGACCCTAGGTGATGGCCGATAAGGTTCACCCGTAAATCTAGTTTGGTGAGCCTAGTTAGCCATCACCGCGGGTTGGCGAAGCCTCGCCCCATCCTAGCGAAGTGTCAGCCCTTGTCTAGGGCTAGCAAGGTTGCCATGGCATGGCGAGGGCTAGCGTCGCCATGTGTTGACACTAGATTTTTAATTAGTTTTTCATTTGAAAATTTGTTTAAAACTCTATAAAAATTCATAAAATTGAAAAATCAAATTTGACTACCTTGGCCTAGCATAAGGAACAATTTCGAATAAAAACTAATTTGTTGTTCTTTTTTGCATTTTCTAATATTTTTTGAAAAATAGGAAAATCCTCAAAAAATAAGAAAAATAGCATTTTAGGTCACAAAAATATGAAAAAATAGTCAATATTTTTATTTTTAATTATTTTTTATTTTGACCTCTTGAATTTGAAAAGAAATCAATTTGGGATTGCGTGTTTCTTAACGAATATGTGCTTGAATTGAGCGTAAAAAAATATATACTTTTTGAGTCAATTTATGAGTTGTGACATGTTTCTTCAATATAATCCCATTTCACTTTTTGGTCCAATTATGCACTGAATTGCTCGATTTTGGCCTTATACTGTTTCTGATGACTTTCTCGAGCATTCAAATAGATACAAATCTAATAGACGGGCTTGGACAATAATTCCCATAGTTCGTACCACGGTTACTTTCGATCTAGAAAGAGTTGCGTGGCCAATAATATTCATTTGTAGTCGCCTCGGACGTCAAGATCCATCTTTAGATGTTTTTTAGGGGCACTTTTCTACTTTATGTCATTTTTATGCATTACTTTATATAGACTTTTGCTTATTTTTCATAATAATTTACTGGTAAGGTTCTTTTGGGATTTTCTAGTGTCATCGGGTTAGCAGAGTATTTATTTGACCTTTTCTATATGCCATATAGCTTTCGTCGTATTTCAGTTTGTGCGGGACACTTCCCATGGACAACAGAGAAAGGAGACTTCCCTCTAGCTGAATAAATCGTTAAGGTAGGTATAAACTCCGCCCAAGCTAATGTGAAGTCTCATTGCTTCCATCTTTACACAAAGTACCAACAATTAGTTTTCCCATAATCCGGTTAATAGCTTCTGTCCGACCGCCATTGATCAGTCTAATATGGAGGCAGAACAATGTGTTTATTGCTAATACGGCATCGAAATTACTATGATTGCAATGGTTACTTGAATACATGGGAGTCCGTCTTAATAGTGTGATGGTCATTTACTGAGACAACCTAAGTGCTGTTTAAATATCACGTAATGATGTTTTCATCAGCACAATTAATACATGAAAATCGATTGTCGTTTTGTAAGATACCATGCGTTTCCTACTATTGCTCGTCTTGTCTCCATTTTATTGATTGATCAGACTTCATTAAGGCACATCTACTCGGGCCGTTTTTTAATCTTTTCTCCAAAAAACAGTCAACTTGATTTTGAAAGGATGTTACAGATAATTGGTAAATAATAAGGAGATTTATCTTGTTTGATTCTCAATATCTCGCGATTGTGGGTTACTTCCCTTCATTATCTATATTGTTAATTGATTTTAACTGATTACAATTGATTTTGTAGTGTCCTTTTATCCCATATAGTTGGCGTAAAGATTATAAATTCCGAGCTAATTCTCTAAAAAAAAAACACCAACTTTATGTCTAATGACGATTGTTAGGATGCATGTGTGAGTTGTGTTAGAAAAGTCCCACATCGGAGAATTAATATGGTATTGAGCAATTAATATATCCAAGTTGGCTCATAACTCATTGGCTTAAGTTTTTGAGTGAATGTGGGTCCAACTGGATATATTAATGGGTTCGGACTTAAACTTTCTCTTGGCGAATTCCTTAGGTGGAAGTATAAAAATATCCTTCCCACAGAGATAAGATCCAATAAAGCACTCGAAAATTCTAAAGAAAAATAAATTAGCCAATGCAGCAAACCAAAATAGAAATTAAAAATTTCGAATATAAAGAAGCAACAAACAACGGATTTCTGTCCTCCTCAAGAACGTCTCACGTTCCTCCTTTTCTTCCTTCCAATGGATATCTTTTTGATTTTTTAGAAAAATAAATGTAAATAAACTCACCATAAAATAGAGTTATTAGTGTGCACCCAATAAATGGTATCAGAACCGATGATTGATTGGTGGGCCTTCAATCTGGTCCGATGAATATCTCAAGAAGGAATTTGGTGATTGCGTCTCAAGAAGAAATAAATGGTATCAGAACCGATGGTTGATTGGTGGGCCTCCAATTTGTTCCGGCGAATATCTCAAGAAGAAATTTGGTGATTGCGTCTCAAGAAAGAATCTGGTGCCAACGTGGTTTCCGGGTGGGTGCGCGTTGTGGTATAGCAGCGCTGACCCGATGGACGTTGATTGAGATTCAGGTTGAGATGGAGCCAATGCGATTTCTGTGCCCGTGGACGTTGTGGCGTGGTGTAGCAACGGGCTCGATGGACATTGATGGAGATTCAAGTTAAGATATGTTAGTGTTTCAGGTTTAGATAGAGATGGAGCCAACGTGGTTTCCGGGCCGGTGGACGTTGTGGCATGGTGTAGCAACAGGTCCGATGGGGGTTGAAGGAGATTCAAGTTGAAATATGTTAGTGCGGAAGGATACTTAGATTAATGGGGAGTAAACCTAACACTGGAGCTCACACGTGACGGGGTGATTGTTAGGATGTATGTGTGAGTTGTGTTAGAAAAGTCGCACATCGAAAAATTGATATGATATTAAGCAGTTAATATATCCAAGTTGGCTCATAACTCATTGGCTTAAGTTTTTAAGTGAAGTTGGGTCCAACTGGATATATTGAAGGGCTCGAACTTGGGCTCCCTCTTGGCGAACTCCTCAGGTGAAAGTATCGGACTTCCACTACGTGCACCTAACAACGATTTTGGCCCAAATTTTTTTTTATGTCATAAAAAAGCACAAACTTTAGGTCTAATGACGACTCTAGCCCAAACATTTCTTTCATTCCTCGAAAAAGCACAAACTTTAACTCGAGTCCTAAATTCGTCCCCCCTAATTTAGAACCATTAGTTATACAACATTGCAATTCTACATCATCAATAAATTCACATGATTTGTTGACATAGATTTTAGGATACTATTAATCATCTTATTGACACAGAATATGAAGTTGTTCATCCTTGGAGAGAGCAGGGCCGGACTTGTTAAAAAAAGAAGTCTTTAGCCATGAGTTTGGCGGATCTCGTCCATGATGTCTCTCCGTGGGTGGTAATACGTAGTTTCAGATTTCATTAGATAACTGATACTTGCGGATGAAATGAATGAAACAATAAATATGTTAACCGTTGTCCTTCAAGTTATGCCAGAGGTGAAGCAGATGAACAACTTTAAATCCGTGCTAAGAAGACGATACCTTAAACACACATCAGCAAACCACGTGGATTTATTGATGACATGAAATTGTCCTGTTAGACAGGTTCCAAATTAAATGGAAGTCGGATTTGAGACTCGAGTTAAAGTTTATGCTTTTTTATGAAAGCCTGACTCAATCCGATCCGTTGGCACCCCTATCATACACCACCAATTTTCTTGAGAGGGCCAACAATCCTCGTTACCTTCTCATATGGACATAACCACGACAAACGTATGATCCTTATGATAGAAGATCACACGTATGTTTGCTACATGTGCATCAACTGAACCAGAAACAGAAACAAACAAACAAACAAACAAAAGGACGTTTGACATTTGCTACGACGTCCACCTTCCCTCCATGTCCTTTATTCAAGACGTGTCCGTGGTCCCTAATGTAAATAGCTGTTAATGTGACTAGATCTGCCATAAACTCTACCAAATTCTAACTTTATAGAAGGAAATAAATAAACCGACAAGAAAATCTGACCTACTAAATCAAAGCAAATCACCTAATTTTCTAACATAATTTCACAAATGAAGCAAGAGAAGGAAATAAACTAATATTATAATCTCCGGATTTTTTTTTTTCATGTTTTGTAAAATACGATGAAAGGTGTCGAATTCATCAAAAGGATAAAATAAATACCTTGCTAAGTGACACTGGAAAACTTGAAACTAACATCAAGCATTTACGAATTCGGAAAAATAAACGAATATTTAATATGGCTCAGATAAAATGACATAAAAATAGAAAAATGCACCGAAGCACGCCTACTTTAGTGTTTGCAATCTAGTCGTGGCGTAGTGTTGCAATCTTTCTGATTAATATCGATTGCATTTAAAACAATAAAAGCATACATGTTAAAATATGCCTACTTTAGTTACAATATATTATTGAAGAATCGTATCTAATATCGGAACTTTTGTTACCATTTTGGGCTCTCTAATGGAAACAACAAGAAAATCATGTTTATATATCTGCACGAAATAAAATGACCATAACGTGGGCATATAAATGATTCTTGATACGTTGCACATCTAATCGACTAATGAAAAATAAATGAACTTTTCATGAATAAAAGACTCCTATATGAGTATCATGGTAAGTCAAGGGAGAGCCTAAACCCTGACAATTCTGGCTAATAAGCTTCATATATCCCTCGGTGGCTTATTAGGGCTAGACACGAAATCCCATTCGTTGGAGTCATCCTCAATGGAAATAAGAGTGTCGAGGAGTTGAGTCTCATCCAAGAACCTAGAAGCTACGTCTTGGAGTTCTGAGAATTGCAGCGGCAAATTTTTTTCAAGGCGGGCACCTCCGACTTTTTCTTTATTTTCTTTGCGAGGTTGGTTGTCTTGTTAAGACATGTCTCGGACCATGGAGAGTCCGAGAAGAGCAGCATGTTTCTTAGATTTCTCTTTCCCACCAAATCTGTAGCCACATCTATTACCTCCTTTCCTTTTCTTTTAGAAGTTCCCACCACTTCAGCTACCTTCATAGTTTCGGGAAGATGTTGATGTTCAACAGAAATGGGAATAGGGTCCACCATGACATTCTCCTGTATTGAAATAAATGCGGAAAAACAAACACAGAACATAAGGATTTACATGATTTGATCAAGGTGATCTACATTCATGGGCGAGGCAAAACAAAATTCCACTATAATCAAAGGGAGTATTCGTTACAAAAGTCGGTCTTCTTGACTAAAAAAAAAAAACACACGATTCACAAATTTCTCATATATCGAAAAATCTCAATACAACAAAATAAACTCTAATCGCAGCATAAATATAACCCAAAAAATAGCTTTCAAAAGGGGCTGACCTCTCGAGCTTCTGCTTTCAACCACGAGCCAAAATTACCATCTCCCATTCCTCCAATTTCTGCTTCTTTGCAGGGTAAATGATCACAATTGTTGCAAAGTGTCCAATCCGCCCGCAGGAATAGCAAAAGCGAGGTAGGCGCCCATATTTGAATCTATCCAAATTTGTTTACCTTCAAAATTGACCACCATTCCCAGCAAAAGAGGGCATGAGAGATCTAGTGAGATTCTAACCTTTCCCATCTTGCAAGGGCTTCTTTGTTTGGCCTCCATTTTAGCTTCAAGCATTCTCCCATATGTGATCCACCCTCCTTAGTAAGCTCTCATTTATCATGGGAGAGGTAGACCGATCACTTGCACCCAAAATGCACAGTGAGAAAACTCATGTGGATAGGGATTTTTGGATTGAGCTATTGAATAATAAGTAACTGACCAGAAAAAGACCATGGACTTGCTCAAGGACTCTTTTCATCACCTCTTCCGACCCGAAGGGAAAGAAGAATAATCCCGAGGCAATATGATCACCCACTACCTCTTCGGTTTTCCATGCTTTCCTCATGGTTGTTAGGAAAGCTTGGAAGTTGGCACTCGGGTTAGAATACAACATTCCCAACACAGTGAGATTACACAGCTTTTTTTTCATTTCACATTTTATCAACTACCTCATCTGCATAGTCTTCCTTCAGTAAATTGCGAAGTTTTTTGCACAGGATTGCTAGCCTTTGATCTTTATCTGACTCTTTATCCACGGTAACAAGTCACTATTGTTTTGATAGGGCCTCTTACTCTCAGATTCACCGATGGATCCCAGGTAAGCTCGGACGGGTAGGGGGTGCAGGGCGGAGGAATTCCAGAGATCGACTTTGGGGGAGGCCATGTAAAGTGGGAAAAACGTAACACTAGGTTTGAGGGTCAATGTAAATCTAGATGGTTGGGTTTTCCGAGAATGGAATTTGAAATCAGCAATTAGGCCATTTTACGAGGCCATGGGGGTTTTGGCTTAAAGGAAGTTTACGGGGGGATGTATGGGTATTGATGTATGAAGTTGGAAATAAACTGATGATAGAAGGAGAAATGGGTATCGGATGTTAGGGTTTGGTTTCGGGAAAAGAGAAAGGAGTATGGTTATGGACGGAAAAGTAGGATTCCATTTGAAGGAAAAGGAGAATAGCTTCAGGGTTTCAGAGAAGGACTACCTCCATAGGTAGACGAATTGCAACATTTCTCGCACTAATACGGCCACTCTACATAATAAAGTAACCTTTTCAATTTAGTCATCGAAAAGATCGAATTGCAATATTTCTCGCATTAATAGTTTGGTGCATTTGGGCTGATTAAGCAAAAAGAAAGTTTCATTTGAGAGGAATGCAGTTCTTCCCGGTCAAAAGGTGGAGGTTGGGGGAGTGGATGGAGCGTCCTTGTCTTGAAGGACAGATTATGTCCAGGACAGTGGCCCATCTGTGCATAATTATAGGTTCAGACCCGAGCAGGGATCGAGCTCTCACTCAGTCACTTGTACTGAAGGACAGACCGGGATAAGCCTAGAAGACCAAGCGTGCGCCCTGCTCTTGCATGACAGGATTTGATTTACTCTGTTCACCGTCTTCTTCTTCGGTTGCGGTCTTCTTCCCGAAGCCGTTCTCTTCTTGGCCATTATGAACTTTTTGCTCTTTTGGCTTCTAGCTCTTCTCCAAAGCTCCGTCTTTTCATGGTCTTGATTATCCACTATCTTCTAAATGGCCTTACCGGTCGAATTCCGTTGATTAGACTGAGCTGAGCGATGGCTCTCTGCAGAGATTGAACCCTAGGTCTTCTGCAATGGTGGTGGTGACAAGAAAGGGGAACCTCGGTTCCTAGGGTTTTTTTTTTTTTTTTCGAGAAGAGCAAAAACGGAGAAACTATCACTACTGCAAGGTGGTTCGGCTAGATTTTTTGGTCCGGCACCTCCATCTCTCAGTTTGATAATAACACAACATTTCAACGTGCTTGTTTTGCCTCCATTCAGAATCCATGGATGTACTGTGTAGTTACAAAAGAGAACACACTCATGAGATTAAAGCCCCATAAGCAAGTTTCGAGTATCAGATGCTCAATATCACATAAATCCATAGTGAAAGAATTTTGCAGCATCTTTCAAAAAGAATTTTTGATGTTTGCCATTCACACCACCACGAGATACCTTAGCCAACAATCTTTGTACCCTTTCTCCTAAATTGCGACATAATCACGGCATTATAATGTTGCTTATGACAGGATCTCACGTATGTTTGCTCCAATTGCATAAGTTGGCAAGGAGACAAAAGAACGTTGGAGATTTGATTTATGAATATATGACGTCATTGGCCCTAGGAAGCACCGATGCTTTGGAGGCTTTCATATTGTGTCGGACACTCCGACACTCTCTAACATGCGACCGACACATGCCAGACATGCTAGCGACACACTAGTCTAGTATCCCGACATGTCATTTTAACACCACGAGGTTAATTTTAAGCATTTTAAATAAATTAAGGGTAAAAATGCTAATTTATCACAAATACACACACACACTTGAGTCCCAGCCACCCCAAAATTGATACACTCAACAACAAAAAATAAAATATATTATTAAAATTTATCCACATTAGCATTTGTTTGCAGCGTTCACGTTGGCGTTGGAGACAAAATTGTCCGGATAGACTTGTCAAATATGAAAATGTTTACGATTCAATTGACATATTTTAAAAGTCGGGATTGAATTGACAAAAAGCGTAATAAGTTTCGAATTTCTGGACAAATTTCTCAAATTATTCAACATGATTAAATACTTGGTATATAGAAAGAAATCTCTTTTTGTGTATTCTGTAATATAGGAAGAGAGCTATATATATCAAACAGATACCCTCTTAATCACTATTGACACTAGGGGTGTGCATGGTCCGGGCCGGTGCGGTCCTGGCATGGAACCGGGGACTGGATCAATAGTCTCCGTCCCCATGTTTTTGGGACCACCGACCGGACCAGGATTGATTGTCCAGGCCGGTCTCGATCCGGGCCCAGTAAAATCGCTAACTTTAACTATTTATAAAATTCTAACATTTAGAAATTACAATACAATGTTAATTTACAATCTATAATCGATCTATGACGGCAAAACAACCACGTAAATGTTAGGGGCACCCAATATGTGTTTGATTCGACCTTGAAGGCTTCAATGCTTGTAATCGACGCCCGCATAGGGCCCTCTGAACTTAGGTGAGCGATGGAACCGAATTCGGATTTTATTTCTTTCATTATATAAATATTAAATGATTTATTAATTATATGAACCGCAAAAAAAAAAAAAAAATAAAGATGATTTGCCCCTCCTATAGAGGTCGAATAATTGGCCTTGGCAGCTATAATTTTTGGTTAATGGCCAACTCTTGGAGTTGGATGCACAAAGTGCGCACATGCCCTCTGGGGACACTAGCCTATCCGTCCATCTTACTATGAATAAGATTTCTTTTGCAAGACATGATGCCGACCCAATCCGGATCACCCACTCACGCCCGGTCCAATGGCTCAACCCCACATAGAGTTGAGGTCACAAGCCTTTTTTTAACCGAATGAAAATTACGAATCCGATCTGAAAATTTGAGAGTCCATTCCCACTAGGACTCTGTCAATTTTCGTCCAAACAGGTGAGGAGGATGAAATGGCCAACTCCTCAATGTCTTGTGGGCTCATTTTGTCATTCTGGACTTAATTGGACCTTAACTAATCAAATGGGCAATCCTTACCCCCAAAAAAATAAAAAATAAAATAAAATAATCAAATGGGCAATTAGCTAAGGGACTTTTACAATTATAAGAGCTAAAATGGGCTGATTTGAGCTTGACTTTTAGGTTCAAGCCCCTAAGAAATTGTGCACATGCTATTGCAATGCTTGTTCGAGCTTTCCAATATGTTTCATGGGTTCATCTTGAATTCTCAAGCTCAAATAAAGCTTATTCTGACTGATGGACATTTAACTGAAAGCCTTAATAATCAAATTAATCTTAAATGAACTAAATTGAACCCAAGAACAAGTCCAATTGATTTAAACAAATTCGGCATCCCATCTCGCTGTAGGTAAATATTTTAGATTGAGTTTTGATCTGATCACTTATTAAAATTAAGCTCAATTGAATCACTCCTGACCCTAAATGCAATGAATGACAGAAAATAACAATGTAATGCCTGTGAAATTATTTTTGTGAGAATTATGACTAATTTTCATTTTATGCTTAAATAAATGAATTTAAGAAAATCAAAATTTAGGTGTCAACAGCGCCACATGGCCAAATCAATCGGGAAAGGGCCATATGAAATATTTGACAAGCATTGCTCGAATTATTTTAAACATCGAGGTCCAATTTGAGTTTGCAATTAAGCATGATTGGTTTGTTTATTGAAAACAAAAAACAATAAGGGAGCATTTTCGAATCATTACGAAGGTTACTCGATTTTCGAACTCATTAAACTTTGGCCGATTATATCTTTTTTGGAAAAAATACACATAGAATGCCAATATTTATATATGACGTTAACTTCCAAATGCCGCATATACTATTTGGTCGAAATTGACAATTAAAAAATTATTTTTTGCTGTCATTTTTTCTCGGATCTAAGAAATAGTAGCACAAAATTGAGCCCTTGCCCCCCCCCCCCTTTTTTTTTTTAATTAGCACAAAATTGAGCCCTTTGCTGTCATTCTTCCTGTAGCTGCAAGTCCAGAACATGCAACACAAGCTTCTACCCCTTTCACTGCATCGTTAGGTTTTCAAGAAACATAAGTTGCTTGCACGAATGTTTTAATGGATAAAGAGAAATATCTTTGGGCAAACAATTGCAGGAGGGGATTCCTAGCTCCGGAGAAACGCAACTGTGGCGACTCGTGAGCCGATCGACTCACCAAACACGAAAGTCGGATAAGAGCGAACAGGGCTGAGGCGTCTAAAGGGACGATCTCTGGTACTGTTACATGAGGTGATAACCTATCATCACCAGGCAAAACTAACAACAGAATTAGCCACATGTCAGAGAGAACCACAAGTAATGATCGCCATAAACAGAAACCTTGGTTTTCTAAGTGGAAGTGTTAGCTATTGTACATGTAACAGATTCAGGACGTTAACAACAACCCACCAGGAGCCACCAATCTTGAAACAGAATCCCCTTACATAATCCTGAAAACGAAGCATTTATTCAGAGCTTAATAGAGAATATACATACAAGAGTATGCCAACTCCACATGAAGAACAGAGGGAAGTCATACTATTTTGCTGCTTTATCAACGGTTCCGATGGACCCTAGGCGAGGGCCATGAAACCCTCGCGATTGCGGGCAAGGGGTCACGGCCCTCACCCGCTCTCAATGTTGACAACTCTAGCAAGGCGAGGGCCGTGGTTTCAGCCAATAGCCAGATCTGGCCACAGCGAGGACGGGCGAGGGCCATGATGCCCTTGTCCATAGTTCAGCGAAGGTCACTAGCAGGCCCTCAGCCGGCGAGAGTTGATGTCATGATTCGGTGAGCGTCATTAGTTTCTAGTTTTAGAGGAAAAGGTAAAGAAAAAATTTTAAAAATTCCCAAAAATAATTACAAAATTGTCTACGTCAATGTCAATAACTTCCGGCCACTAGGACTAAATTGGAAAAAGGTGGAAATGTTTCGGACCTAATCACCAAACTTAAAAGATTAATGACTAAATTGATAAAAGTCCAAAAGGTTTAGGACTTTGTCGATAATTTTTCCGAGGATCATGAGTATAATGGTTCATCATCAACATATATTGTCATGACAACGAAAGTGATACGCATCAAGACTGGAAGATCAGCGATATAAGCGTCATGATTAATTTGCTTCTTAATATTTAAGTTCCGTACTTAGTCAGTTGTAGCTTTCCATACTAACCCATCATAAGGGAAATTCAATCCCTTTTTTAGAAATTTTTCTTCATTTTAGGAAAATTGCCTAAAAAATCCCAAACTTATTGCATTTTTGTCAATTTAGTATTAAGCCTTCACTTTTGACAATTGAGTCCTAAACCTTTTCAATTTTGGCCAATTGAAATTCATTCGGGTAATTTTGGCCAAAATTTGATGACGTGGATGCCACCCATGCATTATATGACGGCTGGAGTTAATGTGAACATTTTTTAATATTTGTTTGAATTTTTTTATTTTTCCATTATTTTTTATGTTCATGAAGTTTGGGTAAGGCCATGATGGTCTGGGCGAGGCCAAGAAAAGGGGAAATACAAAAATCAATACATCAAATTTGAGAAAATATTATTGAAAATTATCCATATCAGCGCCGTCCACGTGGCATTCATGTCACCGATATGGATAAAATTGGGCGTATGGCCAAAGATGAAAAATTTTGGACTCAACTGATAAAATCAAAAGGTTTATGATTAAATCGATAAAAATGTAATAGATTTATAGTTTTTCGGTCAATTTTTCCCAATTATTTAACACGAGCAAATATTCACTATATGGAAAGAAATGTCTTTTTCTGTATTCTATAAAATAGGAAGAAAGCTAGGTGACATAAAAAAAAAGATCAAACACGTACCATCTTAATTATTATTGACACAGGAAAATCTGAAGACCGCAGTAATGAATTAGGAAAAATAAACAAAACCGTAAAGTTATGGAGGAAAAAAGGCACAAAAATTGGAAAGGGCCTCGCAAAACAACTAAAAGATGGACTTTGAGGTTCTAAATGATTACTAATGGGCGACCTAATTTGGCCGCAAAATAGTCATGTCCGTCTTCACGGTTTAGCTTAGAAGAATAGCACAGCACTCTTTTGTCTGACAAACAGCAAAGGGGCGATGCAGACCTAAGCCCGTACCTTAGAAGTAGCCATGTAAAAAATTTGTGGAGCCTCTGTATAAAGGTAATGCTAACTAAGTATGAAATTTTACTCGGGATCCCTGGCTAGAAGGCACTGAGGGTTGAATTTGTTGTGCATTTTCTCGTGCCTAAGAAAGTGCAGAAGGCATTCTCTTTTCTTTTTCACACGCATTTTAAGCTTACAATCCTATGTGTTTACTCAACGTTTGTACCCACCACATACTTAACCTCCACATTGTAAACTTGGATAGAGAAAATTGATTAACCCCCACTAATTATCTGTTTGAAGACGGAATTTTAAACTGATGATGGCTTATTTCTTAGTACATCCGAGGGAAATTGTCATAAGGCTCACTATCTCTTTCCCGTTGTTTAGATCCGTCATACGGGGTCGGGTGGAAAATGATCCAACTTAAACCGACACATTTAACCCGTTTAGACCCAACTTAATGTGAAATACAATTTCGGCAACACATACCCACACCGACATACATTGTGAATTTTATCAAATCAGTGGACATTCTACCCCCAACTAACTGTGCTAACTCTGAATTCGTTATAGCTCAAATCCTTTTTGACCCACGGACATGATGACCAAATGAGATTATTTCAATCATATCAGCTAGTTTCATTGAATATTTTCCAACTAAAAGGTCCTGTTCTTCCTATCCTTCGTAAACAAGGATCTTCAAGTTTACGGTTGCACTTACAACACCATGGTTACTGTTTATAGCGGTCATTACTTATGGTTTTCTCTGCCATGTAGCTAATTTTGCTCTTGAGTTTGTTCTTATGTATTACTGAAAATTAATTAATCTTTCTTGTCCCCATGCCCGGTGATGATAGGTTATCACCTCATGTGACAGCACCAAAGGGGAACTGGTATACGACAAGTGGAGAACTATAATCAACTGTTGGAACAAGAGGCAAAGGACAACGACACAAACAGAGATCGTCCCTTTAGATACATCAGCAATGTTATCGTTCGCTCACGTCGGCCTATCATGTTTGGTGGGTCGAAGAAACTAACGATCCAGTGAAAGGGTAGAAGTTTTTGTTGCATGTACTGGACTTGCAGATACCGGTAAGAATACAGAATTTCACGTTAAGCCGGTAGAAGTCTTTGTCGCATGGGGAATTCCTTCTTTTGGCGTAAACGAACAAGGAGTGGTGGGTGCAGAGAGAGCAGCAAATTGGACATGGGTGAGAAGAAGGGGACTCGCTTTCAAATTCTCATACCGATAGAATGTACCTTCAGCGTACAATTTATTACGGTCTATAGAAAGGTAATGAAGTTGCCGGGCTTCGTCACGGGAGCTTGTTACCCAAGTGGGGACGATGAGTTGGATTCGGAGGGATCTTGGAGAAATTAAAATAAAAATAAGACTTTTCTCGTAATAATGGCGTGAAATCCATGCCAACATCAGTAATAATATGCCAGCATCAATCGTGTCACGTACATCTAATGAGATATTGAACCTTTTTATTATTAACTCAGTGAATTGGAAAAATTCTTGCTGGGCCAATTTTCCACGGCTAAAAAATTATGAAATGTACCTTCGTTATTATTACATATTAATCAAAGACGTCTCTCTTTCAGTAGTTAAAGTCTTCCTTTTTCTTGTGATCCATAGCAGTTTGTGCGCGATTAATCGGTGAGATTTGAACAAGTGACCTCTAATTCATTGACCGGAATTTTTTGACACCCGAGCTAACTGCGCCAATCTTGAGGGGTTGTATTTCAAGTCCTTTGTGATTTTAATTTCGACAGGTGAAGGTAGTCTCCCAAAATACCGTCATATTATCCAATAGCTGGTCAAAAGTTGTATTACAGACGTGTCTTGCGTCAAAAATCGAGAAGCATCTTCGCCGGAAGATATAGATGAATTAGTCAGAACTGTAATAGCTGAGGGGCGGTGGACATTGTATAGCATGCATATCTCCGGCGTGCTTCTGTTTACCTTACTCAGCTAATTCCATTGCTCATGTAGCAAACAAAGGCATGAGATTTTGTCAAAATTGTAATAGCTACGGATTGACAAATCGCCTAATCGGCTCACACCTTGTCGCAGGTTGCAGGCAAAGGGATCGCAGCCCTCACCCGCGCTCAGTGTGGCCAAATCTGGCAAGGCGAGCGCCGTGGTTTCAGCCAATAGCCAGGTCTGGCCATAGCCAGAGCAAGCGAGGTCCGTGATGCCCTTGCCATTTCCCTCGTCCATAGTTCAGCCAAGGTTGATAGCAGACCCTCAGCTGGCGAAAGTCGATGCCATGGTTCGGCAAGGGTCAAAAGTTTCTAGTTTTAGAGAAAAAGGTAAAGAATAATTTTAAAAATTTCTTAAAAATAATTACAAAATTGTCCACGTCAATGTCAACAACTTCCGGCCACTAGGACTGAAATGAAAAAAAGGTGAAAATGTTTTGGACCTAATCACCAAACTTAAAAGATTTAATAACTAAATTGGCAAAAGCCCAAAAAAATTTATGATTTTTTTGATAATTTTGTCGAAGATCACGAGCATAATGGTTCATCATCAGCATATATTGTCATGGCAACGAAAGTGATACTCATCAAGGCTGGAAGATCAGCGATATAAGTGTCATGATTAATTTGCTTCTTAATAGTTACGTTCCGTACTTATTCGGTCGTAGCTTTCCATACTAACCCATCATGAGGGAAATTCAGTCCCTTTTTTTGAAATTTTTCTTGATTTTAGGAAAATTGCCAAAAAAATCCCAAACCTATTGCATTTTCGTCAATTTAGTATTAAATCTACAATTTTGACAATTGAGTCCTAAACTTTTTCACTTTTGGCCAATTGAAGTATATCCGGATAGTTTTGGCCAAAATTTACTGACGTGGATGCCACCCATGCATTATATGACGGCTGGAGTTAATGTGAACATTTTTTAATATTTGTTTGAATTTTTTTATATTTCCATTATTTTGTATGTTCCTTTTTTAGCGGCCAATGAGGTTTGGGCAAGGCTGTGATGGTTTGGGCGAGGCAAAAAAAAATGGGGAAAAATAAAATTTAATACAAAAAATTTGAGAAAATATTATTAAAAACTATCCACATCAGTGTCATCCTTACCACATAAAACTGTTGGCACTCATGTCACCGATATAGATAAAATTGGACGTATGGCCAAAGATGAAAAAACTTTAGACTCAATTGATAAAATAAAAAGTTTTATGGTTAAATCGATAACGGTGCAATAGATTTATTGTTTTTTTGGTCAATTTTTCCCAATTATTTAACATGAGTAAATATTCACCATATGGAAAGGAATTTCTTTTTCTGTATTCTATAAAACAAGAAGAAGGCTAGATGCCATACAAAAAAGATAAAATACATACCCTCTTAATTATTATTGACACTGGAAAAATTTGAAGATGGCAGTAATGAATTAGGACAAATAAAGAAAACCGTAAAGTTATGAAGGAAAAAAGTCACAAAAATTGGAAAGGGCCTCGCAAAACATCTAAAAGATGGACCTTGAGGTTCTAAGTGATTGCTAATGGGCGACCTAACTTAGGTTGCTTGCTCCTCAATCACTCGCGTTGCCGCGTCAACTTCATCTCTTATGACATCATATCCTCTCTCACAAGCAGCAAGAATCTTTAAGGAGCAGCAGGAGCACACGTCGGTCAAGAAAAGAAGACAAAAAAAAAAAAAAACACGAGTAAAATCCAATGCTTCCGTACGAGTTGTACATCCAGAAAAGCTGGAAGATCAGAGACATAGGCGTCGCCTTTAATATGCTTCTTGATACCGTACGCTGCATACTTCTTCCGTTGCAGCTCGCCATACTAACCCATCATAAACCACTCGCTCCCCTGGAAAATCATCATGTCGTCACCTTCAGTAGGTACCTTCTCTTGACAATGATGATCCGCCACAAACTTATGTTTAGTAACAGCGCCCCTCTGGTTTCTGCTTAATAGTCACTTAAGTTGACTACACCGGTTTCGCCAAATCTTGAGCTTGCTAGACATTTTTCTGCTGACTTAGGAAGCATAAGCAAAGTCAAGGACATGGATGGGACACTTTCTAAAGACAACCGAAGAGAGGAGACTTCCTCGGAGTTGTAAGGACCATACATACTTCTATGTAAAAACTTCGCCTGAGATGCTATGAAGTCCCACTGCTTTGGTCTCTCCCCACAAATATCAAGCTTCCCATAATCTGATTATTAGCTCGGGTCTAACCGTATGTCTATTGATGAGTTGTGCTACTGTAGTTAAGGATGGAACCAAAAATAGCTGAGAAATTTGGTTATCTGAAATACCGCGAAATCCTACTAGTTCCAGAGACGAACGGCCTTGCAAAATTCAATCCATTAGATGTTTTTTACGGATGAGGTTGACACAAAATATATTATCTATGGATGAGGTTGCAAAATTCGACCCATAAGATATTTTCTATGGATGAGGTTGTAAATTTGACACATCATATGTTATTTATGGATGAGATTGCAAAATTCGACCTTTACGCGAAATTCAACCCAACATGAAATGAAATGCGCTTTCTTGAAAAATCAATCCTCTACCACAAAAACAGAATCATAACCACATGACTACGTGGTAAACTGACCACGAAATCCATAGATACATCCTCCCAAATATCATCCGGAACTAACAAAAGCGAACGTACAATCCTGTATTCTCATGCTGCTCTTGACTCAGGTCCGCCCCCCGAAGCTGTCCGCCAACCTACATCTTTTTGATAACATTTAATATCTAAACAATTTTAGGCAAAATAAAGTAAAATCAAAAGGAGGAGGTTGGGAGAAGATCGACCTCAGAGACCAATAGTGCCCTCATGAGTGGGTCCCGCTCTGCACACATCAAAGTTGGACCAACCCTCATGTCCACCTCAAATTTTGTGAACATGAAACCTTAAACCCGGATTAACGCACGTTACGGAACTCGGCAACTCTCCATCTACGACCACACTAGTGAAAGTCGCATGTATGTTCTTCTTCCGCTGTGGGACTTTTGTATGATCAGTAACGACTGCCCTGGGGAATTGTGTGTGTATGATCGGTAGCAATTGCCGGAGCGGATCGAGAGCCAACAAAGTGAAGAACAGAGATGGAGCCAGGACACAGTGGCCCACCCCGTTACTTCATCACAAGTTCTCAAAGAACTGTGGATCGATCGAGCTCACTTGCCTGCCCTGAGGGGAGGGTGACGGACGGAGATCAGACCGAGCGTGAGGCCTGCTCTTGCGAGACAGGATCCGGATCGCCCACTCAAACCCGGTCCAAAGGGCCAACCCACAAAGAGTTACGCCTTCCCTCCCAAGCCACCTTTATTGCACCCACTAGGGTCATAAGCCCTTGTTATTGAGCTCGGCTGCCCTTCCAATCTGTGCAAAATGCACATGAAGTGTTGCTGGTATGCACATCCTTCCCTATCTATTTTGCTCTGTTAGCTCTTTCCTCCACCGCTCGCGATCTCTTCCCGGAGCCGTTTCTCAACTCTTTGCCCTTTCGGGTCCTTGCCAACTGCGTCCTCTTCCACATCTCACTTTTCACTCTTTTTTCGAAACCCCATCTTTGCTCTCCTTCTGACTTGGAGGAGGTTCTCCACTTTGTCTTAGTTCCCCACTATCTCTTTCTCCGAATACTCCGTACTGCTCGAATTCCATTGATCAGATTGAACCCTACGTCTTCCGCAATTGTGTTGGTGACAGGAAAGGAGAATCTCTTTTTGAGGGAATTTTTTTTCCCCGAGAGCAAACATCGAGAAAGCGTCTGGTGGCTCAGTTCGATCTTTGGGTCCGACCTCGATCTCTCGGTTGGGCAAAAATATAGCATCTCAATGAGCTTGTCTCGCATCCGGTAAGGGGGGGACAAGAAAGTTTTGAATATCGGATGTTCACTAGCACTAACAATCTACAATGAAAGAAAACTCGCAGCATTTTTGAGAAAGAACTTCTTCAGATGTTTCCGGTTTCTCTGTCGTCACTACAATTCTGGTGATATTTACAATTTCCGATTAGATGAAATAGTAGCAAATCCTCAAAATCAAAAATCCCCTTTTCTTCTTCCAGCATCTGATATAGAAAACAAAACAAAAGACCCTTTTTCCGAAATTGGAAAACCAAAGTGAAAAAATCATCTAAATTCCCTGAGGAAAATAAGATATTCATTGCCAGTTCAACACCAAAACTGACGCCCCCTCTCCCAACTCCACACGAAGGAGAACAAAAAACAAATTCAATTCAGAGTGACATATCACCATCTATCTAGGGATCAAATGAAATCCTACACGTGATGCCATGCAAATTCGGGAATGAAGATGGCAGCAGCGGCATGTTCAATGCGTCGTCGTACACTATCGTTGACGGTGCCTTGTTCCACATAATACGACTGGCATTGACTGGATCTCCATATCTGTATTGGTCAAATATGTTTAGGATTTTTTCTGGTAATTTCTTTATTCTACTTAGATTGAGAGCGTAGCAATTTCTGAATTTTCACTGTTTCATTGACGCTAAACTTGATATCCATGTAGTTGTTCTTGGGACATACATCAATTAGACTTGACACGCATATTATATACAATATATATTGTAAGTTGTTAGATAAACTTAATTCACGAGATTAATTTATCGTATAAACTTGCTCTTCAAATAACTCTATGCTTTAAGAAAATTTTCCCTCATCACCCAAAGAAAAGCCTACTACACATCCTCCCCGACACTGGCACATTATATTCTAGGTAAGTCCCATGTATCTTCTAGTCTAGTGTACCTATGGCATATAATTTTGTGGTATTGCCACATGATCGAATCCATCGGGAAAGGGTCATATGAATAGTTGACAAGCATTGCTCGAAATTTTAAACATTGATGGTCAATTCGAGTTCGCAATCCTTTTGAGCATGCATGCTTGATTTGTTTATTGAAAATGCACACTATACAGAGATTCAAATCATTACAAAGGCTACCCAATATCCGAATTCACCAAACTTTCGTCAATTACATGTATTTTTTTCATTTGATATTGGTAACAAGCTTCTTCGTATTACTATCATTCTAATAAATAAATTCAGGTGCAAAAATATGCCTTGGATTCTTTAAAACGAATTAACAACTGAGGGACGTTTAAACCTAAGTGAACTGTGAAGGACACAACGCAGTCGCAACAAAAGGTGGAGGTGGGGAAAGAACCGAGATCCGAAACCCTCCGTCTCAAACCAATGGAAGAACGGTTTTATTTTAAAAACCTCTCCAGTCCCTCCGAAATCAAATTAATGCCCATACTCGGGTCACAGGTTCCCCTTACAGAGCCCGGCAATTCTATTATCTTTCTACAGACCATAATAAGTATCCGCTAGAGACGCACTCTGTCGGTATGGGACCTTGGACAAGCACACATCAAGGCCCAAAAGCGAGTCCTCTTCTCTTCAACCATGACCAATTTGTTGCCCTTTCTGTACCCCCACCACTCCTTGTTTGTTTACATGAAAAGAAGGAATCCCACACGCGCATGCAAATAAATAATTGGAAGACAGCACAAAAATTACGAGCTTTACATGAAATTCTGTATTCTTCCGGTATCTGCAAGTCCAGTACGTGCAACAAAAAACTTCTACCCTTTCACTAGAACGTTAGGTTTTCAAGAAACATAAATTGCTTGCACGATGTTATACTGGATAAAGAAACATATCTTGGGGCAAACAATTGCAGGAGAGGATTCCTAGTTCCGGAGAAACGCAACTGTGGCAACGCGTGAGCCAATCGACCCACCAAACATGAAAGTCGGATAAGACCGAACATGGCTGATGTATCTAAAGGAACGATCTCTGCATGTGTCGTTGTCCTGTGCCTCTAGTTCCAACAGTTGACTACCTCCTCTTTGATTATAGTTCTCCACTTCTTGCACCAGTTCATCTTTGGTACTGTTACATGAGGTGATAACCTATCATCACCAGGCAAAAAACGATAAGTTCACTTTCATTAGTACATATTTTTATGCGAAAAATTAACAACAAAGTTAACTACATGGCAGAGAAAACCGTAAGTAATGATTGCCATAAACAGAAACCACGGTATTCTAAGTGGAACTGTTAACTTGAAGATCCTTGTTTATGAAGGATATAGATAACAAAACCATTTAGTTGAAAAATATTCAATGAAACAAGAAGTACAGAACTATCGTATATGTAACAGATTCAGGACTTTACCAACAACCCACCAGGAGCCACCAATCTTGAAACAGAATCCCAGTACATAATCCTGAAAACGAAGCATGTATTCAGATCTTAACAGACAATCAACATACAAGTATATGCCAAGTCCATATCAAGCACAGAGGGAAGTCCTACTATTTTGCTGCTTTACCTTTTAATGTTGCCATCAGGATGCAATCCGATGGCATCTAGCGTGCCTTTATCCATGACAAGCTGAAACTGCTGGTCCAGCTTCGTTTCGAGAATATCATCAACCTAACATGCCAAAGGAGAGGAAAGTGAACATTAAAATGAGACACTGCTGATTAAATGCCTCTGAAGCGCTGCATTTCCATCCTATTTGAGAAACTGCCATTAAAAACTTTGCAAGTTGCACAGTGTGCTTCATTGGGTAAATAAAGTCAGACTGAGCCATATATTGCCGATCCCATTTCAAGTACAACCGGACGACATAAAAAACAACTCAAGATAAGACAAAAAAGAGATAATAAAGTACGAGTAAATTGCAGAGGAAGATGAAGCTATGTATTAATGGTTCCCGGTGAAAGAGCTTGGCATAGTAATCGAAGCCCAAGCACATGCCAGGGCCCTCACACAAAATAACTGAGGTCAGTCCAAGAAGAGAGGATCAAACCATTCAAAAGAATCTTCAGGCTAATAACTGCCTTTTTGTTTACTATTTCGCTGCCCCATGACAAGAGATGAGAGATTTAAAAAACAGAAGAATCATAATGGTGAGTCAATCCATGTGATGTAATATTACTCAACTGTTTCCTCGTTTTGACAGTAGTACCAACTTTAGTTCCTCTTTATCAGTTAAAGGCAACATTGCAATCACCAACCATACATTTGAAAATCAATTATTGCACCAAAAATAATGAATAGGGGATTCAAAAATATAAACTTTAATATGAACACATTAATACCGCAAGAAGTCAATATTTACAAGAAGGATATCATCCATTTTACTTGGGCAGGGAAAGGATTTTTTAAATAATAAAAAAAATACCGTAGGAACTCAATTTGCATGTCCAAAGAATTTTGTGACTGTCATACCACAAATTTTATATTGGGAAATCCATCCCGATCAGCCAGGCTCCGAGCAAGGTCAATTGCCCCTTCACTGTAATCAACTCCAGTCAAATCAGAAAACCTGAAATGGAAGAAGAGAGCTTAAGTCTTGGTCAAGGAATGAGTGTTAATAATCCAGGCAAACTCCACGTCCTAAATGCGTACCCCAGCTTAGCAAGCTCCTGAAGAAGCAAACCGTTGCCTGTTCCTATGTCAAGTACACTCCAGCCACATAAATGTTTATCAACATCTTCAGTGGATTCATATTTGACATCATCGGCATCAGTTGGCGAGTGACCTTGGGCAATTTGAAGGCAGAGGTTTCTGGTCCAAGTAACTACTACATCCATAACATCGGCACCGAACCTTCAATTGTACCCAGCTAGTCAGACAGATTAAATCGAAAAAAAAGGAGGATTTTACGTCATGAAAATCTTCAATTACCTACCTCATCGTTTGTTCACTACTTTTTAACTGTATAAAGGAAATGGCGAAGCATTTGCGATTTTAAGACGGGTTCTTATACATTTTGCGTTGACTCAGAACTTTAACATTTTTACGAAAACAACGAAGAACTGCCAAATTACAACACTGTGTAGTTCCAGGCAATGTCACCGTTGCAACAAACTACAATACATGGGGAGAAAGACATGAGCCCAATTACATTTTGCCTCCGACGAACTAAGAAATAAGCCATCATCAAACTACCATTCTGTCTTCAATGTTATGAGTGAAGCACCAACATAAAATCAACCCCCCCAAGAGATAAGGTTTTGGGGTTAATCAATTTTCTCCATCCACGTTTACCATATAAGGTTAAGTATGTGTCAGCACAAACAAGTAAGCACAAACCACAGAGAATATGTTCTGCACTTGTAAGTATGAGAATGCTCACCAAACTTCACCCACATGGCCATGCTCACGGAAGTTGGTCAATTCACCTGCATATGCGGCATTCCAATAGCTCTGAAGACCAAGCATTGAGCTTACCCCATCAGCATCGGGTTCTTCCTTGTCCGAGCTGTTAGCACACACCCAAGATAGTTAGCATTCTACATTCGAAGATTTTCACACTTCTTTGATGGAGTTTAAACTAGGGGAAACAAAAAAGAGGCCAAAACTAATTTACAGTAAAGCTACCAATTAGCTCATTTCAATAAAATAGTACCAAGAACACACAGGAAAATGTTTAGTCACAGTAGAGCTATCAATTAGCTCGTTTTTCAATTTTTCAAGAAGCAGTGAAACAACCCTCCTAACACCAGTCATTTACCTCCAGTTCATAACTGCAGAGCTTATTCAAACAAGATATTGACTGTACCAAGAAAAGAATTAATCAGAGAAGGTACAGCCCTCCAGCCAGTAATTTCCGTGCAAAAATTTCGAACTAAGTAAGTTTATACACAGGCTCCACAGATTTCTTAGCTTGCAATTTCTAAGTAGCTGGTGGACCAGACGTTCCCTCCCTTGCATGCCCAAAGATTGTCCTTTTTTTCCGTAGTCACCTCCGAGGAAGCATCTCAGAGGTTTTTCTTTTGGGTGATTATCTCAGTTTAGTCTCACCCAATTCAAAGGGGAAACTCGCATACATGAGAAATGCATAAATTTCGCAAGCTTAACCATTATACAAACTTAACACCGAACTCATAAAACTATTCATCCCAAATTGACAATGCTAGGTTAAAGAAAAAAGGAATTTTTGCAGAGTGCGTCATAAGAAATTAAGGACCCATCTCCAACAGCACAAATCCCCTGAAGACGTTAGTTCCGCCACAACGCAGTTCGATTCACTAGCTAAACAGTAATTTCACAAGTAACAAACCACTTTGATCACCAACACGTAGAGCAGCCCACCATTTCCACAGAACATCTATGACCCCAAAACACCAAAACGAAGCACAAGAAAGACACAGCAAAACCGGAAATGAACGGAGCGCGAAAAGGGGAAGATAAGAGTGAGACCTGCAATCGGAGGCGGCGGCGCGGAAGTTGCCGGAGGTCAGGAGGGCCTCGGCAGCATCGGCGTGGCGCTGGTCGTCGTCGAGGGTGCTGCCGTACTCGCTCTTGATCGACCAGGAGTCCGCCGCCACCGAGCGGTCGTCGTCGGACACGAGATCGACCGACGGCGGGCCAGGACGGGCCGGCTGGGACAGCTCGGAGTCCTCCGGTGGCAATCTCATGCCGGCCATTTGATGCTCTCTCTCTCTCTCTATATCTCTCTCTCCCCGACTGTTGTATTACTGAGCAAAGACTCAGCTCGTGGGTTTTTGGACATTTTTGAACTGCGAGTACGAGATTTGGATCCACGTTCTCAGAGATCCGGTCTGATCCAGCGATGCTGATGCAGCGGACCGGTTCGGCTCGGTCTATTCCGGCCGAAGTGGAAAAAGCCTGGACCCACGCATCTCGAGAGCCTAATTGAATTGAGCTGACTGAAGCGGAAAAGTTTCACTTTGATAATTGAGTCAAATCTCGAGCTTGTAAAGCATTTTATCACGTCAATTGCTGATCTGATCTCCCAAAGTGAAAAGGGGCACTCTCAAATTGATTCGAGCTCTCACAAACTAGAATCAACAAAATCTGATTCAATGATTTATATTTTATAATCGGATAGTGATTAACACGTTAAATAATTTACGTGATTGAGAGCACTCACGGTCAAACACAATCGACTCTATTATTCGGGGAGCGCTCCACTACTTAGCTAATAGCTGGTCAAGTAGGCCTTTGGCTATGTCAAAATCAAGAGAAATCCCGTCTCTGCTCGTCCCCTTTTTAGCCGCCATGTCACCACACCAAAGGAGCATGGGACATAAAAAAGGGGATCCTACCATGTCCAGACTTAGGCGCAAACCATGTAGGTTCATGCAATTATGTACATGGAGGAGAAAATTTTAGACATTAGGTCGATCCACGCCTGTTACAGTAAATCTCGTTTATAGCCAAGAAGTTGACTTAATAGTCTATTTTACTTGTCACGGAACCCGTGCTAGAAATGACGTACAGTCGCATGAAACATTAGAAATAGACACGATGCGCTTATGGGATTTGTAGTGCGCACAAGAAAATTTTATTTTTCTCTAATCTATTTTTTTTTTCCGGCTCAGCTATATCACTATCCATTTTCAGTTAATATTATTTGCTCAAAGGTGCGTATACACATGTACAAGTACAATTAACAAAGGATATATTTGTCATAGATTTACCATTTTATAGTTAATATCATGAAAAATATCAAATTGGTACATCAATGACAGATTTATTTTAAATTATTTTTTTACCATAAAAATCTTGAACTGGTGCACATATAAAAAATCACCCAAATTGGTATCTCTGTGATAAATTTACTCAAAATTGATATACTTATGACAGATTTGCTCTCATTAGTTTTTTATTAAAGTTTACTATCAAATTATGGAGTTGAATAGCACGTAACAGTTGACTACTGCACTCACCATTTTAGAGTGTTTACCCACTTTTTGCCACAATTTATCAGCTTAGAATTTTTTGTAGTACTAACTCGATTTAAGATAAACTAATAGAGGATAAATTTATCACATATGTACTAGTTTGATATTTTTGTGGTAAAAAAATTTAGTTTGGGGTAAATTTATTATAGATGTACTAGTTTTGGATTTTTGATTGTCGAAGAAATAATTGAGGGTAAATTTGCCGTATATGTACTAGTTTTAGGTTTATTATGGTTAAAAAAAATAGTTCGAGACAAATTTATCATAAATATACCAATTTAAGAATTTTCATGAAATTAATCTATAATTTTTTTTACCCACCCACACATGGCCGAGTTGGTTAAGAGATGGTCTATCCTTGTTAGATCCCTGGTTCAAATCTCTTAACTCACGATCCGTGACGATTCGTGACTTAAGTGGGGGTCGCAGCTGGTGGTTGTCGTACTAGTTCCCCGATGAATAGTCGAGGTGTACGCAAGCTGGTCCGGACACCTCAGCCATAAAAAAAAACTTATAATTTTTTTTTACAGGTGTACCAAATTCCTGTGGTATAACCCTACACTTTAATCATTACTTGATCACGGAATAATCTTCTCCCTTTCTCTATAAATGTCCCCTTTTTTTATATCATCCATATTCCTTAGACGTTTTAACAATTCGCATCACCGAACCCAAAAAAAAAAAAAAGAAGAAGAAGCCCAATTCACATCACCATCAAACTCAAAGGGGGAGTCTTATTAATAAAATTGGTGGGTTCGCCACACGATTATCCAATAAGTCAAACAAGCATGGCTAAGAGTTGTAGCGACGGACTCGCACGAAATCGAGACAAGGCCGTCCCCAGAAGTCCGCCAACCCCTTCTAAGAGTCAAGGGCTCCACGGACAAACACAGTACACTCTGGAATCCAAGCGACTTTGCGCTTGAGGAGGATGAACAATTCGCCTGGCGGCTTGCGCCCGGGGTCCAATAGCATGGAGGACTCTTCGATCTTCTTCTCGAACCGGTCAAATAGCCCGTCCACAATCCCGGCCCCGAAATGGTCCCTGACAAGCCCCTCCAGGAGCGCCCTGAAGTATGAGGTGACCATGGACGGCGGCACCCTGGTGGTCCCTCCGTCCATCTTGGACCGATCGAGTAGCTCGATCCTCTCGATGCTGAAGGAGCCGTTTTTCTTAACGACTGTTTCCAGCTCTTGCTGACTAGCATAATATCTGGGTAGGTTGAAAGAGTCCACATCGTTTTCGCTTAGCAACCCCTTTAGCCAAGAAAGCCAAGAAGATTGATCATTGAACACTTTCGAAAGGAACTTGTGATGGCCTCAATGTACTCAACTGTCAGACCATTCCAATGAAGGGCGCAAACTCGGAAGCAGATTTCGCACCTCGGTGGCCATGTCGACGAGGCAGGAACCTAGGACTCCGCCCATTGCTATGAGTGTGCACTGCTGGGCAGTTGTCCCGTTCAAGAGGCACGGAATGACAAGGGCCATGAGCCCTCCGCACACGAGTTCTTGCTCTCTGGCTCCGAGGAAACGCTCCACGTCTCTAGCGAATTGAGCTGCGTACGCCTCGTGGACCTCTCGAGGGCCGTATGCATAGTCGATCCTTCCCTTGTTCCATGCAGGTGAGTCCTTGTCCACCACTTCTTTCGGCACTTCCGAGAGCCAGTGCAGGGCGTAGGAGCAATGGACAACGTGGATCGAAGCCTTGGGAAACAGGCAGCTGTGAAACGCTCCCGGGACACCAGCTGCGAAGTAGTGCCGGTCACAAGGGAGAGATCTGAAGAGGGTGTTGAAGTCGTTGGATGTGAAGTCATTGAAGAACACCTGGAAATCCATGGCCTCAGAACTGAGGCCATCGTAACTGAGCTTGAGTTCAAGGGATTCGACGATGTTCTGCACCGCAATGAAGGTGTTGGGCCCGACGGAGCATCCTAAATCTGCGATGCAGAATGTGGTCGAGGCTGCCAAAGGAGAAATGAATTGGTTGGTGTCGAGCTTCTCGGTGATGGACTCTTTGAACAAGGCCTTGGCAGTTTCTACTCCCCATTTCTGCAAAATTTTCTACTCTTGATCAGAATCCTGGCCCGTAAAAACTAATCGAAAAGCAGTAGCTCGTAATAAGATATTGCGAAGTCTGATGACAGAATATAAAGGAGACACATAAGATGATCATTAGCCTGATAAAGGGCATCATCCAGAAAAAAACAAAGCAGGAGCTGCCTGGAAGGTGGAGTTGCGGTTGTAACTGTACAAGCCATCTCCTCCGTTCGCCGGAAGCGATCGAGTTGGTACACCGGCCATCTCTCTCTGTCTCTCCTCCTCACAAGGGCACTTTTCTCTGGACCTGTTATATTGCTTTTGTCATGATCTTTAGGCCAAATAGCATTTTAAACAGATTTCTATTCCAAACCAATTCTCCCAAACAAATAAAAAAAGAAAAATTGAGAAACAGAACTGTTATTATGAGCACCCTCAGGTTCCGAAGTAATCGAGGCCGATTGCTCAAGTTGGATGAAAAATGGAAAATAAAAATCATGAAAGATGACATGTTAATTGATTTAATAAAATGAGCATAAGCAGTCAATTCCTAGGCCAGCCAACAATACTTCAGTACAACTCACACTTTCTTGGCTGGTATAGCATTATGTCCGGACACTTGTGTTCACCTTCTCCTTGTAATTATTGAACTACATAAGCATTCCTGTCTTTTAGTTTCCTCAGGAAACTGCAAAGCAAATTACTTCAAAATAATACTAAATGTTTGCTTCATAATTCAACTCCTAATTACACTGACCAAAAGAAATCTCAATTAGATGTATACTCCTTTTTCCATAATTAGATTGGGATATCCCCACCAATTTGGACGGCAATGGACTATGAATATGGTCTGTAAAGCTCACAAGAGTCTCACAAATAGTACCATCACACATTCTCTTGTCTTGGGATCTCAAAGACACCCACTAAAGCTGAAAAGTAGACAAATAAATTGGAAAGTTGGCATCAACTGAAAACAGACAAGAACTCGGGAATTGGCCGTTAAGCCCTAGACTTCTTTCATAGGTTTAACCGCTGGAATCTGCTCTGTCATTTAAGTAACAGCTGAGCTATCATTCAGCAGAATACAATTACTAGGCCAAATTTCTTCACTGATGATGCTCAGAACTCAGAAGTTAGATTCATACAAACTGGGTAAGGCTAGGCAAGTGGTGACATTGTTGATCACACATGAACCACAGCATGGCAAAAGACCAAGAAGAAATTTCATATGCATTTTCTCTCTTCCTTTCATGTTTATAGTTAATTTCAATGTTCTTGCTGGACACACGTAAACAAGGGAATGATCTCATGCTTTACAGGGAAGCTGTAAAGTTTTGTCGATATCAAGATGATGGGTCAGTTGTGGCGTGAAGAATCTAACTGCGACATGCAACATATTGGAAACTTTCTGAGCTTTGCTTCCAGGGGTGATAGAGTAGGCTTGAACCAGATGCTTAGGAAAGGAATATCTCCCAACGTTCAGGACTATGATAAGAGGACCGCTTTACATCTTGCAGCGAGCGAGGGCCACGCCCCTATCGTTGAGCTGCTGCTTCTTTACAAGGCTGATGTTAACCTTCAAGATCGATGGCACCGCACTGTAAGCTTCCATTTAGTGCATCATCTCTTGTTCATAACCGATTTTGTTTGTTGTTTTCGTCTTCTGAAGATATGGTTCTTGAAGTTAAAAGCCATCATTTGTCTATTTTTTGTTCTTTATCAGACTAAAACTCTTATGATTTTCTTAACTGAAGCCCTTGACCGATGCGAGAACCTATGGACACCGAGATATTTGCAGGATCCTGGAAGTGAATGGTGGCGTAGATTTCAAAAACGATCAACCAATGGTAACCAACTTAATCTCAACAGTAAACTTAGTTGGAGAACATTTTCAATGTGGACTTTTTGACTTTGTTGGGCCAGGTCCTCTAAGCAATGTGCCCGAGCACCGGTGACATCTCCTGGAGAGCAACCTGTTAGCTTTTATTGGAGAAAATGGATGCAATGAATGCATCTAACCCTGTAATTTTCATTTTGCAGACGGTTCGACATGAACCTGATTTGAATGAAGTGAATATCGACATCACAGAACTTAGTCTGACGGATTCTTCTATTGTTGAACAGGTAGGAGCCTCTATGAACATACGTAAGAGGTATCTAAAGGGACATTTTCAGTACTTCATCAAGCATGTAAATCACGTCTGAGATTAGCTAAATCACATTAACTATATTACATCGTAAAACTACCAACACCGTGTCAGTAAATGACTGCAAATTGCTGTTTCAGGTACTAATTAGTCATTAGCATTTTTTCTGCCGCAGGGTGTATTTGGCGAGTCTGGAAAGGTCAAGTGGCGTGGAACATGGGTCGTCAAAACCATAATCAAGAGCCAAATCAGCCATCCGGTCAAAATGTGCGTAAAAGCTTCAGGTTTTCTCGTCTTCCTCGAACAGTAGTCAACTTCTCTCCACAAGATGAAAGTATGGAAGGGGACTGAATTTTCCTATTCCAATCATGATATAGGAAATTATCAGCGAAGGACAACACTCTCTTACGAGAACTCAGGCACCCCAACATATTGCAGTTTCTCGGCTCGATTGTGCAAGGAGAGGAAATGATTCTGATCACTGAATATTTACCGAAGGTATTGTCAAACTTTATCACTCTACTTCTCAAATGACATTCCTCTGGGGTAAACTAATTTTCTTTTCTTGTGCATGAATCTTCATTTACTACTTATGATTGTGATATTTCGTCTCATTATCTGTCAGAGTTCTGTTTTTCCTTCAATGCCCAGGAGTCTCAATGAGCAAAATGTCATGCAAACAGCTATAACAACTGAAGAATCTTTAAGATCATTCATAAGAGACCCCTTTTAGTTAAAGTTTGCCTTGTACAGAGGAAGACACTTTTGGGCAGACCAAGGCTTGAGCTCTTAGGAAGCTCCTTCGCTCATCAATCTTTTATCAACTGTGTGTTCCACTCACCTTGCTGTTCCAAATGTGTTTCAGGGGAATCTTGAGGACATCGTGAGCGGGAGAGTGAGATTAGAACTGCCCACTGCTTTGCAATACGCACTCGACATAGCTAGGTGAATTAAGCTGTTTTCTCTCTTAAACCTTTTTTCTCACCGGAAAATGAAGTTCATTTTTTGATGGTATTTCAGCTGCGCAAGATACAATAGATTTCTTAGGATTCCTACTCATGTTTATCCTTCTAAGTGGCTAGACTAATCCAAATTCATGATGTTTAGTAAAAGCAAACGGTCTGAAACACAAAGCTTAAAAACGTAGTTCATATGCTTAAGAGTCCAAGACTCACCTGATTGTAGACTCGGTCGAAGCAGCTTAAGCATACATAGCTAGTAATTATGCTGATAAAACAACAAGTCAAGGTTGCTGGATATTCAATGACTTAAGTAGCATCATTCAAAAAGTACATTGTACAACATCCATAATGAAATTTCTGAAATAACTTGCAGGGGAATGAATTATCTCCACAATCATAAACCCTTTCCTATAGTGCACAATCATCTCCACCCCAGGTATGTATGTTTCCGGGCCTTTGCACTTTATGTGCAGAAACGATGTCAGGTATTGAAACTTAGGACGCAGTTAAGATCAAGTCAATTCCTAGACTATTTTTTTTCGTCTGGTACAACATTTATTCAGTGATGGTGGAGAACTTTTTCAAGAATGACTAGACAGAGCACGAGCTAAAGTGAAGTCTTAACAGAAGTAATTCAATCGGTAGCATCACTGCATGCCCTGGCTTTTTATCTCATCAATTTTTAGAACGAAGAATTGTTTTGAAGTCATGTCCTGGCCGTGTGTTGGTTTATCTCGCCAATACCTCCTCCTCTGTGTACAGAAACCTGTTACAGGATGAAGGAGGACACTTAAAGATCGGTGAATATTGGGTGCCAATGTTATATGAGCAAATATACCCTAACCAAGAAACCAGTATGTGATCAAGTAATTTTTTAGTTTGACTCCATACCGACTTTACCACTCTTCTTATCAAACTCTTCTGCTTCACAGGTCCAAGAAAGGATGGTTCTGGTCACAAAAGAAACCCATCCGGCGACGCCAACAAAGATGTCCTTTCATTTGGAACTATAATTTATCAGGTCAGCAAACTGGATATGAAAGCGAAAAATAGCATGCTTCATAGGCAGCAAAAGTAGCTTTTCTTACATAAATTCTGTTATCAACTGCTTTTATTCGTCCATGACTGAAAAAACATCATTCTGTTGTGTTTTCCATAAATCTTCCTATACTTTTTTTCTCTTCTTTTTCCTGCAAAGTCTGTGGCATTGTTTATTTTGCTTACAAGAGTTTACCTCGTCTGGGATCGAATAGCAGATGTTTGAAGGAAGGCAACCGCCGAATAGTGAGAACTCTAATGCTGCACATCTGGAATCTGCTGATTCCAAAGCAAAGTTCCAGACGAGCAAGTGTCCAAAAAGAATTCAACAGTAAGTGAAGCCAGTTATGCATATGGAGTTCTGTACTGTCCAAAATACTTCATTTTGCTTCATGAGTTGCATACCGAGAAAAATCCTCTTTTCTAAATCAGAGTTCTGCGAAGGCAAGCACACATTGACTGCAATGCAAACAGACTGGTTCACAGAAAGTATAGCAACTTTGACATTACAATAATCCGCATGCTTATTCATACGTTGGGATAATCCGCATGCATATACATACATTAAGGTGTTCTGTAGCCTGTATATGGCCTACAAGCTGAGACTTTCATGATACTCATTTTCTTTCGGTTTTTTTTTTTCCTGATTGCAGATTAATCGAGTGCTGCATAAGTAAGAATCCAAGTGAGGTGCCGAACTTCACGGGTGTGATTCATATACTTGAAGAAGTTTCCTCGAGCCTCACGAGGCCCGCGTGCGTCTGCTGAATTTGCCGATACACGGTCGAATATGTAGATGGTCGATACAGTAAGGGAAATCTCGCTTTCTGTCGTTCTAATGCGTAAGCATGAGCAAACGAATGCCTCAGGTGAAAAACAATTGCAGAAATAAAAGCTGAATACAGCAAACTTTGGCAGCATGCCTGCTTCGCAAGGAGAGATCAACGTAACAGTTCTACTATGATCGGCAAAGATGAAATTACATTCGTTCGGCCACACTATTTCCATCCCTTCTATGCGTCTCTCGCAAGTTTTTGCTCATATTAAACACCCACGACTTTGTCGTTGTCGGCAAGAGTACAAAATTAATAATTCCTAATGGTGCTCGGGTCTACTTGCAATTCAATTGCGGATGGAATTTCGAGCCGATCAAGGTTAATTTCGAGGCATAATCAAAACTTTCTTTAACTAACAACTTAGCATGCTTTACACCCACATGAGTAGCGACAGACGAGGATCCAGGCCGACCTCTATCCGAGGATTGCCTGACTCGAATAGTTAAGAAAAGTAGGATTGAGTCGGTCAAGAAGGCTTGGCAAGTCTTCGCCTAACGAGTCCTCTTTTGCCGCATGCAAGACGATCATAAGCATCTATTACGTGGATCGACCATACCAATTCTCCGTTAGTCATTTTATCGATCAATTATGCTGGGCTGAACGCGGTGAGTTTGGGTGCAAATGTAATTCAAGACTCGTAAGCACCCGGGTGAGCTTTGTAACTCCGTGATTCTCTGATTGATCGGTGGGTTCTTTGTGGCCGGTCCTTCCCGTCGGAGCAGCCATCATACTCAGAACCAACCACATAAATCTTTCGCCCTCTTTACCGATTCGGTTTTGAATTTGGCCAACGCCAAAAAATTCCTCTTCATTCAAATAAAATAATGCGCGGAGTTGTTTTTCTTTTACTTCTGAAGAAAAGAACAGTTCGGTACTTTGAATGCTGTTTCTGTCCCGACACAAGCTGCCATCGGTCTCTTCATGCGTGCACTGACCATGTTGATAAACTAATCTGTCCGGAGGATAGGATGATTAGTCAGACGCAACTTGGAGACAAACTCAAGAACAACGTAGTAATTGCAAATTGCCTCTTCGCTCATCCTGTATTAAACTGTTGCATCCAGTAGCAGTCCTGAAATCGGTCCGAAGAGCCATGGAAGATGTGCGGGAAAGTGAGCACATAAGATGGGGGTTAATGAGAGACCTCTACGCGCAAGAACTGAAGAAGGCCGCTCGCATAGCAGCTCCAATGGTGGCAGTTTCAGTGTTGCAGTACCTCTTGCAAGTCGTGTCGGTGGTTGCTGTTGGACACCTTGGCCAACTCTCGCTATCTAGTGTTGCCATCGCCACTTCTCTGGCCAATGTCACCGGCTTCAGTCTCCTTGTAAGCCAATGCCATTGCTTAGTAACATGGTCACATTCTTAAACAACGGAAATCTAAATCATATTGGGTATTCCTTGCAGTCAGGATTAGCTGGTGGACTCGAAACTCTATGCGGGCAAGCTTACGGCGCAGGGCAATTCCAGAAACTCGGAGTTTATTTTTTCAGCGCCATCCTGTCTCTCATTCTCATTTGTCTTCCAGTTTGCATCCTCTGGATTTTCACGGACAAGATCTTGGAACGAATGGGACAAGATCTTGAAATCTTGCTCGAAGCCCGTAAATACTTAATGTGGCTCATCCCTGCATTGTTCGGGGGTGCTATCCTCAAGCCGCTCGTTCGGTTTCTCCAAACTCAAAGCTTGGTATTGCCCATGCTCTTCAGCTCCTCCTTGGTCCTCTGTGTCCACGTACCGCTTTGCTGGATTTTTGTGTACAAATTGGAACTAGGAAGCAAGGGCGCGGCCTTGGCCTTCGGCGTATCGACTTGGTTGAACACGATCCTTCTCGGTTTCTACGTGGTGTTCTCTTCATCATGTGAGAGAACCCGTCCACGGTTCACCAAGAACGCCTTTCGTGGAATCCGCGAGTTCTTCCGATATGGAGTTCCTTCTGCTGTAATGATATGGTCAGTCTCTCATCCTAAAAAAGAGAAACTTTCTCATTGTTTCATCCTCTTTAATTGTTTCTCCTTAATACTTGTGCTTGCAGCTTAAAATGGTGGTCGTGCGAGCTTCTCACGTTGTCATCTGGCCTTTTACCGAATCCAAAGCTCGAGACATCGATTCTCTCCATATGGTATGGTGTAAAACCGTTCGACAATCCTTTTTACACAAATTGGCAATCTTTTCTGACTGTTATAATGTTAATGGTTCAGTCTTACGATCTCTACATTTCACTTCACTGTACCATACGGTTTTGGAGCCGCTGCAAGGTAAAAATTTGCGATTTTTTCACTCCCTAGTGAGGTGCAGTCTTAAGAATGTAATGCAAGTTATGTTTCAAGTTTTTGAAAGGACATGATGTTTTGAGTTTTCACAGTACTCGGGTCTCAAACGAACTCGGAGCTGGGAACCCCAACCAGGCTAGGGCGGTAGTTCTGGTAATGTTGTCTCTCGCTATCATTGAAGCGGTCATTGTGGGAATTGTGCTCTTCTGCTGCCGTTATGTTCTCGGATATGCTTTCAGCAATGAGAAGCAAGTGGTTCATTACATTGGAGTCATGACTCCTCTTATTTGTCTCTCCATCTTCATGGATAGTATACAGGCAGTCTTATCAGGTCAGCTTTTACACTTCTATTCTTTTCATTTTCCTCATTATCTCTACTTAAAGTTTGAGAAATCGTACTCGATACACCTTGGGAAATTCTCTCAGGAATTTGTCCTCGTCGAATGTGGCTCGGCCCTTGCTACATATTAAGAACTTCAGTAATTTGACTACCAGTTGAAATGATTTGATCACATCCAATGAATCAGGAGTAGCCAGGGGAAGTGGATGGCAACACATAGGAGCGTATATAAACATCGGAGCGTTCTATTTGATAGGACTCCCAATTGGACTAATTCTCAGTTTTGTCTTCCATCTAAAAGCCGAGGGCCTTTGGATCGGTGTTGTGTCCGGAACCGTCGTGCAATCGGCCCTCCTTTGTCTCATTACTAGAGCCACAAATTGGCAAAAGCAGGTGCTCCCTCAAAAAGATCTTTTGTAGATGGCTCATTGTTAGATTATGAATTCTGCACACGAACATGACATTTAAACAAAAAACCGCTTCCACCTTTAACAAAACATCTTGAGCACCCCTTTTAGAAACGGCCAACCTGAATCCGGCCATGGATCATAAAGTCTCCCGATCTAAAGTTCAAGTGGGAAGTAGAAATCGCGCTGCTACACAAGTTTAATACACTCTCGTTTAACATGTGGTGAACTTATGTTGCAGGCGAACGAGACTAGGAAGAGGGTATTTGCACAAAATACTCACCAAGAGCAATGTGACCCAGAGGACTAGGATTATATCTGCATGACAAAATGCGAATTTCGCTTGCTGCTTTTCCCATCATTTGTTAAGAGGAAATAGATAGTGTTGTTAATCAAGCACTCTTACTTTTAGCGGAATGCATACAGTTGGTGTAAATTTTTGAATTGATTCTCAGTTTTTGTGCAATATTACCATGGATGGTGTAGGAATTACCTGCGACCCTACTTGTACAGGTGTGAGTACTGTATTTACTTGATTCAAATTGTTTCCTCATATGTATG
This sequence comes from Rhodomyrtus tomentosa, assembly GCA_028455895.1. Taxonomy (NCBI): domain Eukaryota; kingdom Viridiplantae; phylum Streptophyta; class Magnoliopsida; order Myrtales; family Myrtaceae; genus Rhodomyrtus; species Rhodomyrtus tomentosa. The sequence continues at coordinate 26,049,099 of JAPCWY010000009.1, read as the reverse complement.
AGTAGGTGATCAGAGGATGGATTGATTAGAAAGCCGATTGGAAGAACAGGGAAAGATTAGATCAGGGTCATGAACATGTGGGGGCAAGCTAGCACATGCAATGAGACCGTAGCTTCATGAGCTTGCATTGGGAAAGGAAAGATCACAAGTATTTAAACTACCAAGAGGGACCGCACCCAATGATCCTCGCTCATGAATTGTAGGATACAATGGTCCATAGTTCTTGAAACCGAAGGAGGGTTCTGATTGGAAACAATATCTAACGAAACATCCATGCATAGATGGAATGCCATGACAACTGTAACATGAACTTTTCGTTTTCATATTTCGAAATGCGATGAACATAGTCATGGAAGACAACATGCTTTATTAATAACATATCAAAATGAGGCAAGGCTTTTTTAGGCCATCCTACATAATTTTGATTTCTTTCTCCTTCACACCCTCCTCCTCCGTATTTCAAAATGAGGCAAGGCTCTTTTGGGCCATCCTACATAATTTTGAATTCTTTCTCCTTCACACCCTCCTCCTCCATATGCATAATACCATACATAAATGGTGCCTAGACATCAAGATTTTGCAAAAAAAGAGCATTGCAATCCTGATTGAGCTCAACGCCAAGAAATGCCGAGTTGGGAGATAGGGAAAGGGACCCTGAAGAAGATGAATCTCAGGTCGACCCTTGCTGGTCTGATGTATCTAACGGTTGAAGCTGTGAAGATAATTGCATAGGAGAATGAGGATGTTGTAAGGACTTTATTGGAGGCCAAAATGGAAAAAAAAAAAGAACAAAGAATTAAGGGTGAGATTAGCAGAGAGCGAAAATAGAAACGAGTGAGCATTTGTATAGAAGCAAACTCTGGGGAAGAAAATTTGATTATTCATGAGTTTGAAGGTATAGTGACTCTCTATTATTAGTTTTTCTTTCTGTTTTCAATACTTGTTGGCTGACCACAAATAAACTCACTTGCATAGGAGCTCCAATGGTGGAGGCTTCATTGTTATAGCATCTCGTGCAAGTCTCGTGCGGTCGGACATCTTCCCTAACTCTCACTATGCACCGTTATTAGTTTGAAAGCTTAATGACTCTCCATTATTAGTTTTTTTTTCAATCTTTGTTGGATGACCACAAAGAAACCCACTTGCCTAGCAGCTCCAATGGCGAAGGTTTCATTGTTGTAATACCTTGTGCAAGTCTCGTGCGGTCGAACACCTAGGGCAACTCTCACTATGCACCGTTATTAATTTGAAGGCATAGTGACTTTCTATTATTAGTTTATCTTTTTTTTTTTAATCTTTATTGGCTGACCATAAAGAAATCCACTTGGCTAGCAGCTTCAATGCTGGTAACTTCATTGTAGTAGTACCTCGTGCAAGTCTCGTGCAAGTCTGGTCTCGTGCGGTCAAACATCTTGACCAACTCTCACTATGCCTAGTGACTCTCCATTATTAGTTTTTCTTTTTATTTTCCATCTTTGTTGGCTGACCACATAGAAATCCACTTGCCTAGCAGCTCCAATGGTGTCACACCCCGAACTCGACGAGCACGCGAACATCCCACTAGACCGTAATCAAGATGTGTCATCTAGATCCTTCGGCCCTCATGTTCTCAATTCGTATACATGCGGAAACAAGAAACTACTCCATACACAAAGAAAATCAAGATAACTTAGGACAAAAAAATAAATAAATAGTACACTTCTCAATCTATAAAAATACATCTCAATTTGTTCCAATGATCAAAACTAATTCATCAAACAATATACAATCTCTAAGGTCACTTAACGTCTTAAATACATTTAATCAACTATTTCCTCGAATGCCAATTCATGACAAGTTCGGGCTTTCTTCGCTTGGGACCTAAAAAAGTTAAGCCCCCTTTAGGGTGAGATATAAATCTCGGCAACTGAAACCTAAACCTAAACCTGATCACCAGTCCCCCCAGATCACATAACTAACACCAGATGCAGAAAACAACCAACGCAATGGCACAAGCCCTTCATAAATCAAGCATCTTGGTAAGACATGCATAAGCTCAAGGCCATAGCCAAACATATCAATGATCTAAGCATGGATAGAAATCACAACTAACCACCTAATCCTCAAGGTTTCAAGCTTCAAACACATAGCTCATAAATCAATACACATATTCATCATAATTTCCACAAATACTCATCATCAGGCTCTCAGCTGCAATGCATTTCTCTGGCTCTTTTGCCAACTGATATCATTGGGGTCACAGACCAATCGATATCGTAATGATCTTTAGTTAACTAGTACTACTGGGGCCACAGGCCAATCGATACTTCTAGGCGCACTACCAATATATACTACTAGAGCCACAGGTCAATCGATATTTTAGGGGTTCATAACCAATTACCATTTCAAGGGCTTATAGCTGCTCGATACCACTGGGGTTACAAGCCAATCGGTATCACTGGAACTCGTAGTCAATTGATATCTTTGACACTATAAACATATAAATCACGTTAGCATCACAGCCAATTAAATCATCAATAGCTCAATAGCCAAATATGTCATTAAGGCATATCACAGTTCAATTGTCATACTATGACATTCAAGTCATGGAATCCACCACCCAATCAAGCAATTCAAGCCATAGGCTTTACCAAGCAACCAAATCATTCAACCATTTTATCCAGTAGTGTCCCAACATTCAGATAAAGATTTAGGAAACAATTACCTTGATCAATTAGCAAAATTTCACATCAAGTGACTCTCTTCAATGCCACAAGTATGCAATCCACCAAGAATCCCTCGTCAACCTAGAAAGGTTCACTAATTTTGGATAAAAAAAGCCATTGAATTCTCACTTCCATTAACCCAATCCCTTAATAGCCATTCAATTGGCAACTTAAGACGTCTTATCGATCAATTAAACACATGACAACTCTCCCACGAGTCCTCAATTCATTAGTTCATGAGGCCACATGCAAGGCAAGGTATAACTTAGAGTTTCATGCTCCAAATAGCATTTAAATCACTTCTAAATCCCAATCCACTTCGCATACTCCCTATTAACACCTCACATCACGTCTTATGGGATATTATGAGTCAATTTGAAGTCAAAATACCCCATAATTAGTCCCTAACAGAACCGGCCAGAACAGGTACTCCCTAAAACAGAATCGATTTTGGTTTAATTAGCCTAATCAAGTCATATCTCAACCTTAAGCCTCAATTCTTCACAAAAACAACTTGCTAGAACCTTAATCCACATGTTAAGGGAGCTCACCGAGAGCTTTGGAGAGAAACAATAACATAAAGCCTTCGAACCAACCGATTTTCTCCACGGTCCTCAAAGGGGTAGATTATACTTAGTAAAAACCTCCACAAATCAGCCATGTACACTCATCAAAAATCAATTAAAATTATAACTCAAGGTCAGAAAACTTTAATACTATGAGTTTAGAAGAGCTCACCAAATATTTGAAGCCATTTGGAGTTTGGAAGCCTCCAAAAACCGTCCATCTCCTAAACCGGGTTAGAATCTGACCTTTGTCCACTCAAATAGACCTAAATGACAAACGGTTGAGTCAAATTAAGCTCATAATATCTTTTTAGAATGGAAATATAATAAGCTTTAAGATGGCGGTGGTTTTACCTTAATCCGATATCGAACGACAAAGTTATGGTCGGAACAGTGAAGCTGTGTTCCCAAGTTAGCGAAAAACCCTTCTCGACCGAGAGCAAAAATGAAGAGGAGGAAGATGGTGTCAGATGGTGGCCACCCAAAATGGAAGAGAGAGAGAGGATTTTCTCTTCAATAATGCATTTTTAGTCAATTAGACAAGATGGGTAATTAATAGGCATTTAATACTTGGCCTCTCTTTGGTTGACACTTGGCAACCTCCTATTGGTTGATCCATGTACTTTGACTTCCTTTGACCATATCCATTATACATTTTCAGCAGCCACCTTGGGGCCTAAAATGACCAAAACGACATTCTAAAGTTTTTAAGGCAAGGCCAAAGGTTGAGGGTCAAAATGGTCATTTGGCACTTTTTGTCTGAAATTTCATTTTTCCAATATAAACCACTCTCGATGAGGCAACGTCTATTTTAATTCAAATATTGAAATTCCTCAATGTCCAATACCCAAATCTCGAGGTCCAATTTCATGTCGAACTCTCGTCGACTGTAATTCCAGTTTATCTTAAACTGACGGGCGACTCTTGCAAGCGATATGCATATCGACCTTGGAATTTCTCTTAAGCCGTGGGGACTTTGATTGTCATATAATTGCGAGGATTTATCGTTCGTAACTTTAGTTCTGATCATCGGAATCCGATTTAGGAAATTCTCGCAAATTACACATTGGTTAAGCAGAATCACTTGCGTCCCAACCAATAACGCTAGCAAGACATTCCATGATCGTTCATAGATCGATCTTCGCTGGCCCATAATATTCTCTCAACAATCCTTATGATCAAAGTACCATTTCTCATTCAAATTCCCTAGGTCCACGTATCCGACTCCGTGTCTGTCCTTCCCTTTTGGCTAGTTAACTCTGGAGTAACCAACTCCAAGCGAGTTACAATTAAAATACACCGTTCGATATCCTTCCATTCAATAGCCTCGAGAGGGTCGGAATTTGGAATGTCACAATTCTTCCCCCCATTGAAGAAATTTCATCCTCGAAATTTGTCATTTCCCGATTATTCACTTCCATAGGGTGTGGATGCCTTATTGCATTCTCACTCTTCGAAATAACTCCGTTATTTATTAAATCATCGCAATAATACGCTTTTTGGCACTCATGCCATCTAACGTTTCACTCCCTTCAAATGTTCTCTCGTACAATCAGAGATTCAAAGACTTTATCAACTTTCCCTTTATTATCCCAATCGAGGTATAACCTTCTCGATTCCACTTGAAAATCTCTAATGATCACAGTGATCCATCAACTTTCGTGCTTACGTCTCTTTCTCTTGTCAATATGTCTAATGCTCGACCACACATTAGACTACTTCAACCTTCAATCCATATCATCGATAGTGTTAAGACAATCTTGGCACACCTTTGTGCCATCCCAAGGAACACCTTAATTCTCCATGTTCTATTCATTTCTACACCCCTCAGATATCAGGGTTCGATCATGGCAATATCTCAATTCTTTTCTGACCACCGGATTTGACATTTCAGGTAATCATCAGCCTAGTTCATTGATAAAATCTCAATTTATAAGTTGCATCTCTTATTCTCGAGGGAAGATATGTCCCTCCATCATCAATTACACAATGCCCAATTCTCGATTATACGTGTTCGCTACTTAATTCCCTCTTCTTTAGCGATATGAATATCGCCACAACAACACTTGGGTGATCTCTTCGTTCTATATGACTCGCCCTCAATTCTCTTTAGGCAGTCCTTGCTCTCAACCTCTTATAGTTCACATAATTTTGAGGTCTTTTTTTATCCAAGCAACGCTCTCTTATCCACATGCAACTTCATATATCAGCATTGCCTCTTGTTTAAATCTCCTATGAAAACTACTGCCTTCATTTCTTGTGATAGACATAGACTAAAAACCTCCTTCCACCCAAGCAAGATTTTCCAAACTTTATCGCGAGGCCATTCATATGGCATTATTGTCACAACGTACAAGCAATATCCATTTCAAATCGCCTTGTTACGCCTCAAATTTCCTTTCCATATCACATCACTAAGATTCTCTCGACTCTTTTGATTCCAAACAGGAACACCATTACCAGCGTAGTCATCAACTTGACTCAAGTCCTTGAAAACTCTTTTCATGTTCGTTCATTCATTCGCATTACATCTCGTCCTTAGTTCATTTCACCAATGGAGTAGCTCTTGTGGGGAATCTTCCCACGGTCTGTCTGTTGCAGTTCACCAATTTCAGAAAATTTCAACTTCCAGCAACCCACATCGACTCTAGTCTATTCATCATTCATTCCAATCCTCAAAGGATTTATGACTTATTTCAATGCGTGAATCTTACTTCATTAGGTCCATAACTCGCGCTTTTTACATTTAGCACGCAATAGATTTTTCCTTAGAGTTCATAGAATACTCTCAAAAGTTATTCATGTTTCTCATGACTCCTTAAATGAGTCCAATCATCGCCTCTCAAGACGGTAACAACCAACTCAATCATTCCTTAGGCACTTAATTCGACTACTATCAACTTCTTTCTACCACGTGTCAATCTTCAAACTGTTCTTTACACTTTTCACTTGAGAGCTCAAACTTTGACCCTCTATTGCCACGGGTCTCCACTAGAATCACACATCATTTTGTTCATTTTTGTCACTCTTCCTTGAGGAAGCACTCTTATTTTAACCACTAGTTTCCATAACCAGTCAATGCAACTTTATCCCAATTTCATCCATTTAACTGAACGTCGACATCATCCCGGGATTCAACATTGTCTACAAGACAGTTTCTCGAACTTCCTTTCTAGGAATCATTCAAGTTTCGCGTCTTCTTTCTCCATCCAGACGCTCAGTTTTAATACCAAGATAATTAATATTTATTCTTCCTTCCACACTAGGGTCAGTTACCCTATGAAGGAAACTATACACTTTAGTGACATTCTCTCACTTTGAATCCACATTGTCCTTCCCATTCCATAGGACATCAATCTTGGAGTCTGCGCCAACGATGATACCTTTACTTCAGAATTCAAATGTCACCATACCTGACGTTCTTCTTCCCACAACTCAATCACCTCAAGTGATAAGGTTCGTTCTTCCTTGGTCTCCATACATTCATGTTATAGATATTCAATTCGACTACCTCAAGTGGCCTTGTGATTACAATCTAAGCACCCTTTTTACTTATTCACCATTCATTAAAATCGCAAGTCTCTAGGACCATCAAGTCCATTCACTTTTCTTTTCATCAACGACCATCTCATGGTCCAATCATCCTTTAAGAATAACGCCCTATTCTTTAGGGAACAACAACTCATGATTTAATTTCTCATGGTTTCAGTTCAATCAATCAATCCCAAAGAATCATTAATTTCACGCAAACTAGCATGCCGATTTTCCTCAACTCCTTTCATAACAAAAGAGATGGACTACCTATTTTCCACCATGGGTTTTACACCCAGGTAATCAACAATTCCTTGGAGACACTTTCTGCGTTCCACAAGTGACGTTCTCTTTACTCGTATTTCTTCAAATCATTCACTCCTCTTATTAAAATCTATTAAAATTCCTCAAAATCAGGAATAACAATTAGTCATAAGGCTTTCAAATTTCAATCCACTCAGGGATTTACTTATCTTATTCAATGGTCCTTGACCATTCGTAATGTACTTTGGCGACCTTGAGAACTCTGTCTCACATTGTTCGATCATCTTCCAATCCTTACAAAACTAACAGGATCCCAACAACCTTTACTCTCGATCAATCCCAGGAGGATACTTTCTGTCGAACAACTAAACAGGGTTAGTCCAGGCAGATATCATGACTTCGAGGAAACCCTTCCTCCGGTGACCTTTCACCAATTACTAACAGCCTCTTAAGACTAAAGACTGTCGCGGTCTCTTTCTTTCCTCAGTGTACCCAAAACCTCTAAGGCTTCCTTACCGAGAACCCCAATCTAGAGGGAGACAATTTCAAATATCATCCCTCCTTCAAACTCTATCAATCTCGACCATATATATAGCTTCACGATCTTTTCAAAACTCTCGTGGTTCTTCCGACGCATTCAATTTAGAAAGAATTAACTCAGAGTCAGCTTTTTCGTGACTTCCATCATTTAACTCATCAGTACTAGCATCTGTCACCATAGTGACTCAGGCAACAATGGCAGCTCCACCTTGAGCTTGCCTACCTATCAGTTTTCTCATTTCCATGTAAAGTTCTCATGACCTCTTTTCACATTTGGGTCTCGCATGATTAACTGAATCGAGCCATATTCTCTTTTGGTACTCATACTCCAATCGCTCATCTTTACTTAATTCTCCTGATCCATCTCAAATCTTGGATCTTCCCATACTTTACATATTCGAGCCAAGTATTCCTCTAGCGACTGTACCTTGGTCGTTCAACCTTATCAGGTTCTCATGTCTCTTGAACCACTATGATTCCTTCCAAGAATCAAAGACTTAAGTCATTTAAGTCTAGCAATCTCAGGTTGCTCATCTCATTATCTTTCACCATCAACCATCAGTGGTTCCCAAACAATTCTCAACTAGTTGCTCATTATAGAAGGATTCCAAATCCTCATCAGTCAATGACTATTCAACAGGCCAATCTCAACAAGGCAACTTCTCAATCATCAGTCAATTACTAGGCAAGCATCAACTAAGCCAAAACTCAACTAGGTCAGTACCTGGCAAATACTCAAGGTGTTCTATAAGTCAATCGCCCAAATTCTAAGCATAAGGCATCTGCCACTCTATCACAAATATGACAGGCTTTCTCATTCTCAACAAGCATCAGTTCAACGGGTATAAACCCTATATGCCGTCTAATCTCTTAATTAGATCTTAGCTAAGCCAATCACATGATGTCAATTATAAAAATCAATTTCCTTTTCAAACGGCATCCACAGCCGAGCACAAAGCTTTTAATCATGCCAATCACGAGCTTCATTTCACATGCCATGCCACTTTTAAACATTCATTTCGAGAATCAGTCCCATGTCATACATCTCTTAACCACAATTGGACTCAACTTGATACTTAGACCTTCCCTTTCAAGTTATGACTTGGGTCATTCCTGCCTCTTGCCATCTTAGAAGCCTGCTGGGAGCCGCTCCTTGTCCGGACTTCTCTGTTCCGGCAATCACTCCCGACCCTCATCAGACTTGGCCGTTGCAGGTTGTCCCAAGTCATACATCTACGGAGAAAGCCCCGTTCCACACGTCCCATACCATGCTTCATGACGATTTATATGTATCCCATCAACTTGTCTCATACCAAGTGACAGTTTATTAAGTCCAACAACGATAAGTTCATGCATGCACCCTCATCGGCTTTCGTTTCAAAGCCACAAACACATGCACAGCATGTTCGGTCTCACCAATTGTCATACCACAATCGTTTCCATATCAAGCCTCAATTATAGAAAGCATTTGGTTCCACCAATGGCCGTCACATCTCACAGATCAATTACCTATATTCAACCACACAACTCAAATCTAGTCTCTATTCAAGTCAAATCCATATGCATTCGATCATAACTGGTTTTTAATCTAAATATTCTTTGTTTGATTCATTGTATACACCTTACCTCATATCATCTAAGACTATCAATAACAAATCGATAGCTAAAAATCATCAGGATATAACGCAATTCAAGCCCGAATCCACTAACACAAGTTATCTCTTTATAACTCATACTATTCAAGTTGGGTAATTGATAAACCATAATCATAATCATATACTCCAATTGACCCTTCAATCATAAGCTATTTTCTAGCAACCTCAAATCCAGGCTTATGACTCTTCAATCTGTACTCACTTCATTGTGAGCCTTAGTCATGAAATCACTCAATATCATCCATTAAATCGACACTAGAACCATTAGTGTACCTCAGAAGTTCAAGCCTATAGTCCCCAAGATTCAACAATCCATACTTAATCTTAAAGGTCTCACTAGTTAATTGTCCCTAAGTCATTGCTCTATCACTCCAAACCTCAATCACATTGGATCGAGCTGATCTTGCTCTGATACCACTTAAACGGGTATGTCACGCTTCGAACCCGGCGAGCACACGACTATCCCACTAGGCCGTAATCAAGCTATGCCATCTAAGATCCTTTGGCCCTCATGTTCTCAAATCATATACATGCGGAAACAATAAACTACTCTATACACAAAGAAAATCAAGATGACTTAGAACAAAAAAATAAATAGTACACTTCTCAATCTATAAAATACACATCAGTTTGTTCTAATGATAAACAATAATCCACCAAATAATATACAATCTCTAAGGTCACCTAACGTTTTAAATACATATGATCAACTACTTCCTCAAATGCTAATCCTTGACAAGTTCGAGCTTCCTTTGCCTATGTCCTGAAAAAGTTAAGCCTCTACTAGGGTGAGATATAAATCTCAGCAACTGAAGCCAAAATTTAAACCTGATCACTAATCCCCCCAGATCACAAAACTAACACCAGATGCAGAAAACTACCAACGCAATGACACAGGCCCTTCATAAATCAAGCATCTTGGTAAGACAAACATAAACTCAGGGCCATAGCCAAACATAATAATGATCTAAGCATGGATAGAAATCACAACTAGCCACCCTAATCCTCAGGGTTTCAAGCTTTAAACACAAAGCACATAAACCAATGCACATACTAATCATAATTTCCACAACCACTCATCATTAGGCTCTCAATCGCAATGCATTTCTCTGGCTATTTTGCCAACTGATATCACGGGAGCCACAGACCAATCGACATCGTAATGATCTTTAGTCAATTGGTACCACTGGGGCCATAGGCCAATCGGTACTTCTGGGCTCACCGCCAATCTATACCATTAGGGCCACAAGCCAATGATATCTCTGGGGTTCATAGCCAATTACCATTTCGGGGGCTCATAGCCGCTCGATACCACTAGGGCCACAGACCCGGTATCATTGGAACTCGTAGTCAATTGATATCACTGGCACTATAGCCATATAAATCATGTAGACATCACAGCCAATTAAATCATTAAGAGCTCAATAGATAAATATGTCATTAAGGCATATCACAGTTCAATTGTCATACTATGACATTCAAATTATGGAATCCACCACTCAATCAAGTAATTCAAGCCATAAGCTTCACCAAGCAACCGAATCATTGAACTACTCTATCCAATAGTGTCCTAACATTCAGATAAAGCTTTAGGAAATACTAACCTTGATCGATTAGTAAAATTCCATACCAAGTGACTCTCCTCAATGCCACAAGTATGCAATCCACCAAGAATCCCTCATCAACCTAGAAAGGTTCATCAATTTTGGATCAAAAAGTCATTGAATTCTCACTTCCATTAACCCAATCCCTTAATTGTCGCTCAATTGGCAACTCAAGATACCTTATCGATCAATTGAACACATGAATACGCTCCCAGAGTCCTCAATTCATTCGGTTGATGAGGCCACATGCAAGGCAATGTATAACTTAGAGTTTCATGCTCTAAATAGCCTTTAAATCACTTCTAAATCTCAATTCACTTCGCATACTTCCCATTAACACCTCACTTCACGTCTTATGAGATATTATGAGTCAATTTGAAGTCAAAATACCCCATAATTAGTCCTCAATCGAACCTTCCATAATAGGTACTCCCTAAGACATAACCGATTTTGGTTCAATTGGCCTGATCAACCCATATCTCAACCTTAAACCTCAATTCTTCACAAAATAAACTTGCTAGAACCTTAATCCACTTGTTAAGGAAGCTCACCGAGAGTTTTGGAGATAAACAATAACGTAAGCCTTCAAGCCAACCCATTTTCTCCACGGTCCTCAAACGGACAGATTATGCTCGGTAAAAATCTCCAGAAATCAGCCATGTACACCCATCAAAACTCAACTAATATTACAACCCAAATTCAGCCAAATTTAATACTATGAGTTCAGAGGAGCTCACCAAAAATTTGAAGCCATTTGGAGTCTGGAAGTCCCCAAAAACCGTCTATCTCCTAAACCGGGTTAGAATCTGACCTTTGTCGACTCAAATAGACCTAAGGGACAAACGGATGGGCCAAATTAAGCTTATAATATCTTGCTGGAATAGCAAGACAATAAGCTTTAATATGGTGGTGGTTTTATCTCAATATGATATCGGACGACAAAGTTATGACTAGAACAGTGGAGCCAGTTTTCTCTGTCTGCGAAAAACCTTTCTAGGCCGAGAGCAAAAATGAAGAAGAGGAAGATGGTGTGAGATGGTGGCTGGTCAAAATGGAATAGAGAGAGAGGGTTTTCACTTCAATAATGCATTTTTAATCAATTAGACAAGATGTGTAATTAATGGGCATTTAATACGTGGCCTCTCTTTGGTTGACACTTGGCAATCTCCCATTGGTTGATCCATGGACTTTGACTTCCTTTGACCATATCCATTATATATTTTCGGTAGCCACCTTAGAGCCTAAAATGATCAAAATGGCCTTCTAAACTTGTTAAGGTAAGGCCAAGGGTTGAGGGGCAAAATGGTCATTTGGCACTTTTCGTCCGAAATTTCATTTTTTCAATATAAACTACCCTCAATGAGCCGACGTCTATTTCAATTCAAATATTAGAATTCATCAATGTCCAATGCCCAAATTTTGAGGTCCAATTTCATGTAGAACTCTCATCGACTGTAATTTTAGTTTATCTCAAACTGACGGGCAACTCTTGCAGGCGCTATGCATATCAACCTTGGGATTTTTATTAAGCCGTGGCGACTTTGATTGTCATGTAATTGAGAGGATTTATCATTCGTTCCTTCAATTTTAATAATCGAAATACGATTTAGGAAATTCTCGTAAACTACACATTGGTTAAGCGGAATGTGACACCCTAAACCCGGCGAGCACGCGTAAATCCCACCAAGCCATTTCTTTATTCAATCTCCAGGATCCTTCAGCCAATAACTTACAACTCTTTACAAATTACGCACTCGAAAGCGATGCCATCTCTATTCACAAATAAATCAGCAACCGATGACTTAGGACAGATACATCAAAATCTCATTAACCAATTAATCAAAGATCAATTCCTAATTCAATAATCCGAAGTACAATCCCAATATCACCAAAGGCAAATCCACTCTAAATACCATTGGTCAACTATCTCTTCAAGTGCCAACCCTTTGCAAACTTGTGGTTCTTTCGCTTGGAACCTGAAAAATGTAAGCCCCTACTAGGGTGAGATATAAATCTCAGTAAGGTGGGTCTTAACCCTAAGGTAGACCGACCGTCCACTTAGGCAGTCATCTATCCAGTCATTTTAAACTCATAATCATACAGGCATATCAAGCCCAATCAATAACATAGCAACATGCAGATGACGGGCGTGCAACGATGACCTCATGTCACACTCAAATGATCAGGTACACCAGTCATGCCACTTCACAGCATACACGATCTCCGCCTGCCTCAGTCACCCGCCCGCGACCCCTTCGCATCAGGATCGGTCCGCGTAAATGCATCAGACCGTTATCGAAAACCCGCATAAACGCATCGGGTTTTGGTAATCTCCAGACCAATATCCTCATCTCATAACTCCATCCCGCGAATGGTTTGCATCAGGACCGTAGCTATCTCAACCCCGCGATCTCGTCGCGTCATGGCGCTACACATCATTATCCCTACCCTGCGATCTCGTCGCATCAGGGTATACATCTCCTGCCCCGCGTCTCATACTCTTTAGGGCCTCTCCGTCCCACGAATAATTCGCGTCAGGACCATGCCTATCTCAATCCCGCGATTTCATCGCATCAGGGCGCCACATAACATAAATTCTACCCCTCGATCTTATCGCATCATGGTTTTCTCGTACCTTCATCCCGCGAATAGTTTGCATCAAAATTGTCGCTATCTTAACCCCGCGATCTCGTCGCATCAGGATATTCTCACATTTCTGTCCCGCGAATGTTCGCATCAGAACTGTGGCTATCATAACCCCGCGATCTTGTCGCATCAAGGTGCCACACATTACCAAATCCACCCCACGATCTCATCGCATCAGGGTATACATTTTTCGCCCCGCGTCTTATACGTCTCCGGGCCTCGCCATATTATAGTCAAGCTATGATTTTCAATCCATTCCTCAGATAAACAATCAGTGCATCTCATGCACAATTGGAGACTTCATAGCATACTAGATAATTAAATAATTCTCAAACATAGCGGATAATTCAAGCATAAACAACGGCACAAGTAAACCCCTATACGATTCTAGGGCATTCCAAACACAATCTTCTTAACATCTCTCACTAATCATTCATTTGGTCCCTCGACTCACCCAATCGAGTCCAATCATCTTAACATAGGGTTAGGAATCCCCTTACCCTTAGGTTTAATCATGCAAATTACTCCTCTTGAGTCCTCAAGACCTTGGCCAAACCATGGTTCAAGGCCAATCCACTGCACAATCTAGCATTTCCAATCAATTAGTCAATTTTCATGCCCAATTTCCTTAATCCATAAATCATAAACCATAAATGCATAACTCTCATCCTCTTAACATGCCTTAATAATCAATTTAGAGCTCAATTCATTCATCCTCAACCCCCTCACAGATTCGGTTTGCACAAAATCGAACCGATCCTTCTTGGTTCGATGCAAATCGAACACATTCAGACCTTAATCAACTCCTAAATTCATCATTTAGTCATCAATATATCTCTTAACATGTCTATTTAGGGATTTGATAGGCTTACCAAAGATTTGGAGTCAATTGGTCGCCGGAAACTCAACGAACATGGCTGATTCCTCCAAACACAGAATCCGACAGTTTTTTGGGCAACATTCACAAGGCCAGTTCGTGGTCAAAACTTTATCAAATCAAGTCCTAATTTTTATCACAAAATCATCTACATGTTCACTAAGTCTCCACAAAATTTTAGCTCAAAACTCCAAGATTTCGGCCACTAAACAGGTCAGAAACCGGACCTACCTCAGATTGATTCAGTTTCCGTCGACTCTCGAGAGAATCCTTGCTTCAGACTCCTCGGTGCTCCAAATGACCCGATTTCACTTCGAGGAGGTCAGAAAGACATAGATATTTGTTGGTGTGGCTGGCCGACGATCAAAAAATGGCCGGAGGTAGCCGCCGGAATGACCGATCAGAAGCCTAGAAACTGGTCACCGGGCAGCAGAATGAAGAAGGAAGAAGATGAAGGCGATGGTCGGCTATTTTCTTGGGTGGTCTGGCCAAAATTAGCAGAGAGAGAGAATTGCTTTATCCAAAATCCTGGTCAAGAGAGTTTGAATGGTAGGTGGCAAAAGTTAGATTTGACTACCACCCTTGATCTTGTGACACTTGTCTTTGCCTTTAATAAAGAAGATCCAATGGCTCTCTTTGTCTCTTGATTTTCGGCAGCTTGTGGGAGGTTAAATGTCCAAATTGCCCTTCTTCATTTGCTTGGGCAAAGTTCTAAGCTTGAGAGACAAAACGATCATTTTACCCCCGACGTTTAGAACGTCGTTTTTCTCGTTTCGAAAATCTTCGATAGGGTGACGGCCAATCCGAATAATATTGAAATTCTTGATTTTCTATTTTCAATCTTTCAAGGCTTGTTTTGGATAGTTTTCTCTATCAGACGTGATTCCAGCCTATCCTGAACCGATGGGTGGTTTTTGCAAACATTACGCGTATCGACCCCGTGATTCATATCACGTTTATGGCTCGTCAATTCATGGCGGCTTTAGTTGTCATGTAATTGTGAGGGTCTATCACTAGTTCCCTCGCCAATTCTTATGGCTATAGTGCCATTTCCTATCCGAGCTCCCCAGGTCCACGTATCTCGTCTCGTATAAGCCTTTCCCTTTTGGTCAGTCTACTCGAATTATTCAGGTTCGAGCGGAATACGACTAAAATACATATCTAGATACACACTTCTCATTACTGAGCCTGATATTGACTGGAAATCAGAATGTTACAACTCTTCCCCCTTAAAGAAATTTCATCCTCGAAATTTGAAATCTTTCTGATCCATCTAGTCCTTTGGGGGTATAGGCGTCTCGTCGCATCCTCACCCTTCTAGATAATCCTTTTCCTAGCTTGACGTTCTTGCTCGTCCTTTCCAACTCAAAACTATCCTTCTTTAGGACTTGCCTCCTTTAGCCCTCAATCCAATGGGCTTCTCTCCATTCTCTTCTGGCATTCATATCACTTCCCCACGGCTCTTCCTCGAGCGTTCACCTTATCCCTTTCATTGGTCCATAACCATTATTACCAAGCCATCGCTAGTATGCACTCTTACTATCCACACCATCCGACGTATTACTCCTTTTGAGCTTCCTTTCATGCCAACAGAGATTCCAGGGCTTTATCAATTTGCTCTCCTTCAGTCAACTCGAGTTATGGCCTTCTCGACTCCTTAAACAGTCACATGATTACTTTCGGGGTGATTCACTCTCGAATCAGTCCTAAAATTTCCACGATCGTGGTAATCCGTCAACTCTCAATATCATGCCCCTTTCCTTATCCGCATGCCTAATGCTTGACCTCATGTTAGACTAATCCCACTTTTAGTTCATTCATCGATAGCATTGATGCGAGTCTGGCACACCTTTTTGCCATCCTAAAGAACTCCATAATTCTCAATGCTCAACTCTCGCTTGTAAACATCTGTTAAGCCATTCACCCTTCCTTAGCGATGCAAATATCGCTATGACAACATTTGGGCGGTCTTTTCGTTCCACGTGCCTTTTCACCAATTCCTTTCAGACAGTCCATGCTCCCAACATCTTATAGTTCCCATAATTTCGAGGTCTTTTCTTTATCTAAGCAACGCTCTTGCATCCACAAACAACTCTGTACGTATGCATTGCCTCTTAACTAATTCCCCTTGAGAAACTGCTACCTTGTACTCTCTTAGTAGGTGTAGCCTTGCAAAGTTTGTTTTTCACTCAAACAACATCTTCCAACTTTATCACGAGGGCACTTGCAGACCACTCCAATCATGCTCTAAGCATGCCAATTCATGTAGCTTTACCATCATGGCGTACATGCAATACTCATTTCGAATCGTCTTGCTACTTCTCAAGTTCCATTTTGCGTCGTGTCATTACGACCTTCATAAGGTTTTCAATTTCCAACTGGAATTGTCATAGACGAGGCAATCATTAGCTTAGCTCGAGTCTTCGAAAAGTCTTTTCACGTCTATTCACCCATTCGTGTTATGTCTAACCCTTAGTCCATTTCACTAATAGAACAGCTCTTGGGGGGAAATCTTCCTACGATCCGTCCGTAACAATTCACCAATCTCAGTAAATCTCAACTTCCCCTAACTCACATCGACTATAGTCGATTCATCACTTATTCCAATCCTCAAAGGATTCATCACTTATTCCAATGCGTGAATCTTACTTCATCAGGTCCACAACTTGCGCTCTTCATATTTAGCATGCAATAGACATTTCCTTAGAGCCCATATGACACTCTAAAAAATGGTTCATGTTTCTTATGGCTCCTTACATGAGTTCAACCATCGTCTCTCGAGATGGTAACGACCAACTCAATCATTCCTTAGCACTTAGTTCGACTATTATCAACTTCTTTCTACTAAGTGTCGAATCTAGCCAACTATTCCTCGCACCTTTCACTTGAGAGCTCAGACCTTGGCTCTCTGTTATCACAGGTCTCCTCTAGGACCGCACGATATTCTTTTTATTCTTGTCACTCTTCTCTCGAGAAGCATTAGTGCTTTAGCCTCTGAGTTCCATACTGACTAAGGCGACCTTATCCCAATTCTGTTCGTTCCATTGAACGTCAACATCATCCTGGAATTCAACATTATCTTCAAGACTGTCTCTCAGATTTCATTTCCAGGAGTCATTCAAGTCCTTTGTCCTCTTTCTCGATAGTAACGCTCATTCATCACACTAAGACAATTTAGAGCTTTTCTTCTTCTTATAATAGGGTCTCTTACCCTAAGGAAGAAACTTCATACTCTGTGGCATTTTCTCATTTCAAATCCACCTTGCCCTTTCTATTTCATAGGACGGCAATCTTGGAGTATGGGCCAACGGTGATACCTTTACTCCAGAATTCAAATGCCACTATGTTTTCACATTCTCTTTCTCATAACTCAGTCATCTCAGGTGACAATATCTGTTCGTCCTTGGCTCTCACAAATTCCCATGCTGAATACTCAATTCTACGTTCTCGAGTCACTTTGTATTTACACTTTAAGCACTCCTTTCGCTTACCCAACCATTCATTAGATTCACAATTAGTTAGGACTATCAAGTCCGTTCACCTTTTTTTTCGTCAATGACCAATTCACGGTCCAATCGCCCTTTAAGAACAATGCCCTATTCTTTAGGGAATGACAACTCATGATCTCATTCCTCCGGGTTCCAATTCCATCAACTAATCTTAGGAAATCATTAACTCAAGTAATCTAGCATGCCGATTCTTCCTCGACCTCATTCATAGTAGAAAATACTTGCTACTCACTTTCTACTGTGTGCCTTACGCCCAGGTAATCAACCATTTCTCGTAGGCATGCTCCGTATCCATAATGAACATCTCTTTGCTCGTAATCCACGAGCAGGAGTTCCCTTATTCACATGTTTTCCAATCATTCACTTCTCTTACTGGATCTCTTTAATATTCCTCAAAGTTAGGAATAATAACCAGTCATGTGGTTCTCAAGTTCCAATCCACTCAGGGACTTACTCATCTTATTCAAGGGTCTTTGACCATTTTTACTATATGCTTACGCGACCTTGAGAACTCCGTCTCACTCCAGTCGATCATCTTATGATCCTTACAAAGTATTAGGATCCAAGCAACCTTTGCTCTCAAGCAACCTCAGGATGATACCTTACATCGACCAACTCAAAAGAGGTAGTCTAGGCAGATCTCATGCCTTCAAGGAAATCTTTCTCTTAGTGACCTTTCACCAATCTTCAATAGCCTCTTCGGGCTAATACAGCCAGAGTCACTTTCTTTCTTTAATGCACCCAAAATCTCTAAGGTTTTCTCACAAAACCCTTAATCCAGAGGGAGACAATTTCGAATCTCATCCCTCTACCTGATTCAATCAATTTCAACATTACACATAACTTTACAAGCTTTCCCAAGCTCTCGTGGTCTTATCCACACATCCAATTTCGAAAAGACTTACTTAGGATCACCTTTCTCGTGATTTCTATCACTTAACTTGTCAGCACAAGCATTTATCACCACAGTAATTTAGAGAATCATGGCAACTCCTCTCCGAGCTTGCTTAATCAATAATTTTCCATTTCCATTTAAAGTTCTCACGACCCATTCAATTCTTAGGTCTCGTACGATCAACCGATCTAGCCATGTTCTCTTTTAGTACTCATACTCCCATCGCCCATCTCTACTCAATTCCATGATCCATCTCAATTCTTGGATCTTATCATATCTTCCATACTCGAGCCTAGTGCTCTTCTGCGACCACACTGTCGCCGTTCAATGTCCTTTGGTTCTCATATCTCCTAAACCACTATGATTCCCTCCAGGAATCTAAGACTCAAGTCACCTACTCAAGTCCGATAGTCTCAGGCTGTTCACCTCATCATTCATCACTATCATCCATTAGTGGTTCCCAAACAACTCTCTAATGACACATAGAAAATTCTCAACCAATTGCCAAAGGTTCAAGGATCTCGAATCATCATTGATCCGTAATCCTTCCTCAAGCCAGCCTCATCGAGGCAACTGTCAATCAAGCACTCAAGACAGTGATTCACTAGGTCAAAAGCTCATACTCAAGGCCTAAAGGCATTCGCCCTTCTAGCATAATCATAACGAACTATCTCATTCT
Organism: Rhodomyrtus tomentosa; assembly: GCA_028455895.1. NCBI lineage: Eukaryota > Viridiplantae > Streptophyta > Magnoliopsida > Myrtales > Myrtaceae > Rhodomyrtus > Rhodomyrtus tomentosa. The sequence continues at coordinate 26,029,628 of JAPCWY010000009.1, read as the reverse complement.
CGACATGCCTCAACTCAACGGGTATAATCCCTCAGACTACTTTGGCCCAGCCAATCACATGAGGCTAATCATGAAACATGCCTAACAGGCCCATCACGACCATCACTTTTCTTTTTCAAACGGCATCCATCGCCAAGCACAAAGCTTTTAATTATGCCACTCATAGGCGCTATTACTCTGGTCATGCCACTTTCAACCATTCTCGATGAGAATCAATCCCGTGCCATACATCCCTTATCTACAGTTGGGTTCAACCTGATACCTAGGCTTCCTCTTTCAAGTTATGACTTGGGTTATTCCTGCCTCTGCAATCTTAGAAGCTTGCCAGGAGCCGCTCCTTGTCTGGACCTCTCTGTCCCGGCGATCACTCCCCGCCCTCATCAGACTTGGCCGTTGCAGGTTGTCCCAAGCCATACATCTACGGAGAAAGCCCCGTTCCACATGTCCCATACCATGTTTCATTACAGTTTATCGGTATCCCATCAACTCGTCCCATACGAAGCGACGGTTTATGATGTCCAATAGCGATAAGTTCATGCATGCACCCTTATCAACTTGCATTTCATAATAACAAACTCAAGCTTAGCATGATCGTCCTGTCTCACCGATCAATTGCCTCTATTCAACCATATACCTCAAGTCCAGTCAACATTCAAATCAAATACCTATGCATTTGATCACATCTGATCTTCAACTCGAATACTCCTTATATTCATCTCATCTCATATCATCTCAGGCTGACAATAACAATTGATAACTAAAACTATCAAGATATCATACAATTCATGCCTGACTCCACTAATGTCAGCCGCCTTTTTACAATTCGTACTCCTTAAGCTGGGTAATTGACGAATCAAGATCACCTTCATACACCTCAATTGACCCTTCATTCATAAGCAATTTTCTACTATCCTCAAGTATAATTACTACCTCAAAATCCATGCTTAGTCCTATAGGCCTCAATATCTAATAGTTCTCAAGTCATCGCTGCTTATCACTCCAAATCTCAATCACATTGGATCGAGCTGACCTTGCTCTGATACCAAATTGGACGAGGAAGTCACGCCCTGAATCCAGCGAGCACGCGTACATCTCACCAAGCCGTTTCTTTATTCAATCTCCACGATCCTTCAGACAATAACTTACAACTCTTTACAAATTACGCACGCGAAAGCGATGCCATCTCCATTCACAAATAAATCAGCAACCGATGACTTAGGACAGATACATCAAAATCTCATTAACCAATTAATCAAAGATCAATTCCTAATTCAATAATCCGAAGTACAATCCCAATATCACCAAAGGTAAATCCACTCTAAATACCATTGGTCAACTGTCTCTTCAAATGCCAATCCTTTGCAAACTCGTGCTTCCTTTGCCTGGAACCTGAAAGATGTAAGCCCCCATTAGGGTGAGATATAAATCTCAGTAAGGTGGGTCCTAACCTTAGGTTAGGCCGACCGTCCACTCAGGTAGTCATCTATCCAGACATTTCAAACTCATAATCATACAGGCATATCAAGCCCAATCAATAACATAGCAACATGCAGATGACGGGCGTGCAACGATGACCTCATGTCACGCTCAAATGATCAGGTACACCAGTCATGCCACTTCACAGCATACATGATCTTCACCTGCCTCAGCGCCCGCGACCTCGTCGCATTAGGCTTGGTCCGCGTAAACGCATCAGACCGTAATCGGAAACCCGCGTAAATGCATCAGGTTTCGGTAATCTCCATACCAATATCCTCATCTCATAACTTCGTCCCACGAATGGTTCGCATTAGGACCGTGGCTATCTTAACCCCACGATCTCGTTGCGTCAGGGCGCCACACATCATCATCCCTACCTCGCGATCTCGTCGCATCAGGGTATGCATCTCCTGCCCCCCGTCTCATACGTCTTAGGGCCTCTTCGTCCCGCGAATAATTCACATCAGGACCGTGGCCATTTCAAACCCACGATTTCATCGCATCAGGGCGCCACATAATATCAATTCCACCCCGCGATCTTGTCGCATCGGGGTATTCTCATACCTTTATCTCGCGAATAGTTTGCATCATGACTGTGGCTATCTCAATCCCGCGATCTCGTCGCATCAGGGCGCCACGCAATATTAATTCCACCCCGCGATCTTGTCGCATCAGGGTATTCTCACATTTCCATCCCGCGAATGTTCGCATAAGGACCGTGGCTATCATAACCCCGCGATCTTGTCGCATCAGGATGCCACACATTACCAATTCCACCCCGTGATCTCATTGCACCAGGGTATACATTTTTTGTCTCGCGTCTTATACGCCTCCGAGCCTCGTCATATTATAGTCAAGCTATGATTTTCAATCCATTCCTCAGATAAACAACCAGTGCATCTCATGCACAATTGAAGACTTCATGGCATATCAGATAATCAAATAATTCTCAAACATGGTTGATAATTCAAGCATAAACAACGGCACAAGTAAATCCCTATACAATTCTAGGCTTTCCAAACACAATCTTCTTGACATCTCTTACTAATCATTCATTTGGTCCATCGACTCACCCAATCGAGTTCCATCGTCTTGACATAGGGTTAGGAATCCCCTTACCTTGGGTTTAATCATGCAAATTACTCCTCTTGAGTCCTCAAGGCCTAGACCAAACCATGGTTCAAGGCCAATCCACCGCACAACCTAGCATTTCCAATCAATTAGTCAACTTCCATGCTCAATTTCCGTAATCCATAAACAATAAACCTTCAATCCATAACCCTCACCCTTTTAACATACCTTAATCATTAATTTGGAGCTCAATTCATTCATCCTCAGCTCCCTCATAGATTCGGTTTGCACAAAATCGAACCAATCCTTCTTGGTTCGGTGCAAACCGAACACATTTAGACCTTAATCAACTCCTAAATCAATCATTTAATCATCAATTGATCTCTTAACATGTCTATTTAAAGATTTGAGAGGCTAACCGAAGATTTGGAGTCAATTGATCACCGGAAACTCAACGAACATCGCTGGTTCCTCCAAATACAGAATCCGGCAGTTTTCTAGGCAACATTCACAAGGCTAGTTCATGGTAAAAAATTTATCAAATCAAGCCTCAATTTTTACCACATAATCATCTACATGTACACTAAGTCTCCACAAAATTTGAGTTCAAAATTCCAAGATTTCGGCCATTAAACAGGTTAGAAATTGGACCTACCTCAGATTGAGTCAGTTTCCGTCGAATCTCGGGAGAATCCTTGCTCCGGACTCCTTGGTGCTCCAAATGACCCGATTCCACTTGAGGAGGTCAGACAAACATAGATCTTTGTTGGTGTGGCCTACCGGTAGTCAAAAAATGGCCGGAGGTGGCCGCCGGAATGACAGAACAGAAGCCCAGAAACTGATCGCCGGGCTGCAGAATGAAGAAGGAAGAAGATGAAGGTGATGGTCGGCTGTTCTCTTGGGTGGTCTGGCCAAAATTAGCAGAGAGAGAGAGAGAGAGAATTGCTTTATCCAAAGTCTTGGTCAAGAGAGTTTGAATGGTAGGTGGCAAAAGTTGGATTTGACTACCACCCTTGATCTTGTAACACTTGTCTTTGCCTTTAATAAAGAAGATCCAATGGCTCTCATTGTCTCTTGATTTTCAGCAGCTTATGGGAGGTTAAATGTCCAAATTGCCCTTCTTCATTTGCTTGGGTAAAGTTCTAAACTTGAGGGGCAAAACGGTTATTTTACCCCTGACGTTCAGAACGTCGTTTTTCTCGTTCCGAAAATCTTCGATAGAGCGACGGCCAATCCGAATAACGTTGGAATTCTTGATTTTCCATTTTCAATCTTTCAAGGCTCGTTTCGGATTGTTTTCTCTATCAGACTTGATTCTAGCCTATCCCGAACCGACGGGTGGTTTTTGCAGACATTACGCGTATCGACCCCGTGATTCATATCACATTTAGGGCTCTTCAATTCGTGGTGGCTTTGGTTGTCATATAATTGTGACGGTCTATCGCTAGTTCCCCCGACAATCCTTATGGCCAAAGCGCCATTTCCTATTCGAGCTCCCCAGGTCATCGTACCTCGTCTCGTGTTAGCCTTTCCCTTTTGGTCAGTCTATTCGAATTGATCAGGTTCGAGCGGAATACGATCGAAATACATCTCTAGATACACACTTCTCATTATTAATCTTGAAATTCACTGAAAATCAGAATGTCAAACGGAATCACCCGCGTCCCAATGTATGACCCCTAGCAAAACATTCCGTGATCATTCCTAGATCGATCTCTGCTGGCCCAGAATATTCCCTCAACAATTCTTATGGTCAAAGTGTCATTTCTCATTCAAATTCCCTAGGTCCACGTACCCGACTCCATGTCAGTCTTTCCCTTTTGGTTAGTTAACTCGGGAGTGGCCAACTCCGAGCGAGTTACAATTGAAATATACCGATCGATATCCTTCCATTCAATAGCCTCGAGATGGTCGAAATTCAGAATGTCACAAATTGTAGCGGCATACCTTGTGCAAGTCTCGTGCAAGTCTCGTGCGGCCTTGTGCGGTCAGATACCTTGGCCAACTCTCACTATGCACCGGTGCAATTGCCATTTCTCTGGCCAATGTCATTGGCTTCACTCTCCTTGTAAGCCAATGACATTGCTTAGTGTTGACACCTAAATTCTGAATTTTAAAAAATTCATTTACTTCATAAAATGAGAGTTAATTATAATTCTCACAGAAAATTAAGTCTTCATGCATTGCATATTTTTATTTTCTAAAAGACATGCATTTGCATTTAGGTCAGAGATGAGTCAGTTGAGCTTAATTCAAAATTTTCACCTATAGCTAGAGAACTGAATTTTAATGGGATTCAATTTCAAGCTCGTTTTTTATCCATATGAGTAGAAATTTTATATTAAGGCTTTCTATTTAATTTTCATTATTCTTATTATTAAGCCTTAATTTGAGTCCACGAATGCAAGACGAGCCAAAAATTTAATTAGAAATCCGATTGGAGCTAGTCCATGAAAGAGCCGAAATTTTTATGGGTATGTACTTCAAATCCATTTCGATTAAGCCCCTTTGATTCTGTGAGGGCTTGATTGGTTATCCATCATCAACTTACGCCTCAAAACAAAAGAGTTTATTATTATTATTATTATTATTATTATTATTATTATTATTATTATTATCACCAGCCCATGGGAATTCGGCCATGCATCACTATTTCCTAGTTGCCGAGTTTGATAAGAAACGAAGGAGGGTTGGGGCTATTCGAGAGTTTTAAAAATATTTCACGAACTTACTTGGCTAGAGTTCTGGTGTATGTGGGAACTTGAAATCCAACGGCTAGGGACTAATCCTACTCTAGCGAGGATCGATAATCCAAAGGTCCAAATTGATTCCTACTCTCACCATGTTATTGAACCTCGCTCTATGTATTCACGTGGATTCACGTTGAAGGGGATCGACTCCTATCATTCTCAGCATCTAGGGTAAACAGAACGTGAGTCGAAGAAAAAACTAAGTTTGATTGTCTCCCCCGCCAGTCGAGACAATCCTCTCCAACTCAAAGCTTGATTGAGTCTCGCCTCTCTTCGTCGAACGCCCTGCCACCGATCACTCTTTCATTGTGCGCCAAACCATGTTTTGATTGACCAACGAATTCGACTACTCTGGACATTCGAGATACTCCTCAACCGACGAAGCTTCGATTGTGTGCATATGATCAAGGTCGACCGTCCACTGTCAAAGGATCAGTCCCAACATCATCCACGAGCTCCTGTTGCCTGAAATTTTGCAAATCACTTACTAGACCACAAAGACATCGTCTGAATACATACTGGCTAGTAGCTGAATAGTTCATTTTGTCGCCCAGTTTGAAGTCAAATTGACCTAATTTGTTATTGATTTTTGGCTGGTAATTCCTCCCTTCCTTGGTGTTGAGGCCCCTCGAAGGTTTGAAGCTCAAAATCGCTGAAGGTGGGGATGCCTCAGGCGAAATCCGTATCTAGTATGTGCGCTGAAATATCATTCGAGAAAGGTACAAACTTCTTGCTTTTTTACTGCAACTTATGCTTGGCTAACTCGGCAGCATGCATGCACATGTTCTTGTGTCACTATCAATATACGAGGCTTGCAACTAAAAACAAAAGTTAAGCCTTTTCTTGCGAAGACTGGGAATTGGGACACAAATTCTGATCTCTGGAACAATATTCGATCTGGTCATGGAATTACTTAGGAACACTTTGATGATTGAATGAATTTAGATGGGATTCTTTAGAGATCGTTCACAACTTTTTGGCAAGCTAAGTCAAATTGAAGGATTTTTTTTTTTTTTTTTTTGTGAAATAATGAGATCTCCATCGCATAACCCTTATCCTGTTTGAAAGTTATGGATTCTTGCTTCAAATCCCAAGTAGGTTGGTTGGTTCAGTTTTATCCTATGACTATCTTCACGTGTAATGGTTTCTGATAGGCGGAGTTGGACTTTTTTTTTTCCTTTTAAGGATATTTTAACGTTGGATGACATCTGGTTGGTTATGGACAATTCTTGATGTTGATTGTTATCTCCGACACATGAATTAGGCAAAATGTTTATCCGAATCTTATCTTATCACATCTCTAAAAATTTACATTGAATATCATCCAATTTGAGATAAAGTTGAGCTTCATCGGATTACATTTGAAACTTCGAGAGTTATCTAAAATTAATTTTTCCAAACCTTAAAGATAATTTTCTCAAGTCAAGTCAGATAAAATTTCATTCCAATTGAAGATATCTTTAAAATCTAGGGAATTATTTGAAAATTCATTTCAAATCTTGAAAGAAAATTTTCTTAAGTTTTAAAAAGACAAGATCCTTTGCGGATAGTACCTTATGTCCTTGGCACCTGCACCGAAGATCATATTTTTTATTTTAATTTAAATAAATTTATAATTTACCTTGAGTATAATACATGCTTCTTTGTGCCTTGTCCCTTGGAATATGAGCATTTCGATGATTATCTGAGTACAACGTCATACAAACATCAATTTGTCTAACCTATCCCATAACTTTGGGATCGAATCGACAAATTTCAAAATTTACTATCTGACCCGATCCACAGGGTACGATGTGAATAAATTACCTTTTAACCCGATCCCCAGGGTACAAAGTGAATTTATCGAAAAATTTGGAATTTAAGGTGTATTATGCTCAAGGTCTATTATAGATTTATTTGATTCATTTTTTAAAAAAAATAAAAAATCATGAAATAAAAAAAACCATGTCATGGCTTTAAGTGAATTTTTCGGAAGTTTTATCCCAAAGGAACTCTTAATATAAATTGGATTTTAACTAATCTATTTATGTTAACAGTTGAGCCAATTCATTATAAAAACCAAAAATTCATGAAGGGTAATGACATCTCAGGTACATTTCATATAGTTTGGTCATCATTCATTCTCATATGCCATGCACGCATTTTTTTTTTCAAACCATTTCATAATTCATACGTATGTCTCATAATATTCATGTCATTATCATCTATTTTTGTGCCACTAATATAGGTCACATTTTTACTTGTCATTCATGCATTGATTTTGCTATTCCACGTCATATCATCTAAACCATATGCATTTGCATTAAATTCAGTTTTTCCTTGAAGATCATTCATGCAATTTTTATATAAATCATCTTGCAATGTCATTTATAATTTTCCCATTTCATGCATATTGCCTGTCATTCATGCATCACCATGCCATGTCATCTAAGCTCGTGCATCACCATGTAGCGTGTCATTTAAATTAGAATTTACATTCTTTCTTGCATTAAAATTTAATTTTTCAAAAGTCATCATGCATGATCATATTTTCTTGCGTCATGTAGTTTCATATCATATTGCATGTCATTTGGGTGCATTTTGCATGCATTCATTAAATCCAAAAAACTCAAAAAGAAAGGAATTGCACCTTAATCTTTAATTGAGATCCATGGAATTTGCCAATCAAGGAAATTTGTCACAAGAATGGTACCTAAATGGTGTTAATTGAAAGAATTAACATAATCAAATCTCCGAATCTAAACCTCTTGTTAGTAGAGAATAAAGTATTCTTCCGTACTTTATTTAGGTGTTTAATTTACCTAAAAAAAAGATTAGTGGCAGCTTCGAAATTAAAAATCCTTTGATTAAAATCAAGTGGACCTAACTCACGAATTGGTAGAGCTTGGGAGAGCTCGTTCTAGGTTAGTTAATTCATTTAATTCATGTGGTAATCCATTAACCCGAAATTCCAAATTGAATTTTCAGTCGTGACAGCTTGGCGACTCTACTAGGGACTAATACTTGAATTTTTTGAAAAAATTGGATTAAATGTAGACTTTTTGCTTACCTTACCCAAAAAAAATGTAGACTTTTGCATTTTTCAAAAATTTCATTGTATTCCAAGAGGACTTAGGCCAAATTCTTGTGATAATTTTGTCTTGATTGGCTTTATTTCATTAATCATTTAGGTGTTATATGTTTTTGCATGGTAAATTTAAATGCTACTAATATATGTTTTGCAGTATAGTAGAGTTTAATTTTATTCTTGATTTGTATAATATGTCATGTGTTCGCATGACATTTGCATTGCATTTCTCATAGCAATCGGACCTAGATTGCTAGTAATTAGGTTGGTATCGTGCGGGTATCTACCTCACCTCACCACCAAGGTTCGGTCGACCCCGTCCCTCCATCCTTCGATCCCGACAATTTTCTTCGTGTTGGAGACTTCTCCCCTGGCCAGGACACCATGGCATGGACAGAATCTTGACCATAGCTGAAATTTTAAAAATTAGACTTGACCAAATCCCTCTGGTAAGGTCCGTTTTTGGAATTTCATTTTGCCAATAATTAATCAACCTGCATCTATACGCATGTGATTGTGATTGTCACCCCTCATGGTAAATTCTTTCCTTTCACCTTGTAATCCATTCATTTTTTTTATTTTGGGTCGGTCCATGACAATTAAGGTTATTGCGTCTCTGTCTTGATCATAGGAGGTAGGGAAAATCCTAAGAATGTCCGAATCATCAATGCACCGAAGTCAGAGTGAGTTGCTGACTCGACTAGACCGCATGGCTCGTTCATATGTGGAGGCCAAGGTCGGGCGATTGATGCCGATGCTCGATATCAAGACTCGTGTGTGAATCATCCACGCATTTCTGGAGCTCTGAGACCTCGACGTTTATCTTTGGTAAGCACGAACTCAACCCTACTCTGGAAGACTATAGTATGCTTTTCGAAACACCTGTGGATGCGGAATTGATTAATCTTCCTATCGGATTAGATCCTGCTATGGCATTAGTCGATTTTCTGAGAATCAAGGTAGAAGAAGTCTGCAAGGTTTTAAAAGCTCATTGTGGAAATTGCCCTTTTTCTTTTCTGAAAGAATGCTTTGATAAGGCGTCACCTACTCAAAAGGGCAAAATCTTTTTACTAGCTTTCTTTGGGACGGTCATTTTTCCATATTTTCAGAATTTCTCAATCCTCACTTGGCCTTTGTTGTTCAATAAATTTGTGATGGAAGAAACCTAGCCCATGCTATTTTAGCCGAGACCTTTATCTCCCTTACAAAATTCAAACAAGAAAAGGGGAGAATTTTGCAATCATCGGTTGATATCTTACTCATCCGATTTTTATCATATATTAGGCCATGTAAGCATCTTGTTAGTGTTGAGAAATTAGGAATTTTTCTCATCCCGTTACCGAAGAACAAACAAAAAGAAATTCCGGATTACCCTTTTTCGAATTGGGTATTGCTTTTAACAAATCCACGTCAAAGGGGGTTTCGACGGCAAGCTAGTTGGTTCCAAGTAGAGAATGCTAGATTGGTGAGTGGGGGCAAAAACCCATCCCTTTGCTTGGGTTTGCTAGAGCAATCGAGTATTATCCTCTTCATGTGGCTCGCCAATATGGAGTGATACTATTTGTTCCTTATGGGACTTTTGCTGACCAACGAAGCTCAAACTGTCGACAAAGATCTTAGCGGGCTATGAGAAAGATTTCCATGCCACGGCCCTTTACATCAAGAAGCACTTCATCCCCAAAGAGATCCAGTCGAAGATCTCTATAGTGTCGGTCACAGTCACTCGCCAAGCTGAGAAGGAGGGACTCAAGCGGAAGCTGGAGCAAGCCGTTGGGAACATCTAAAGGTTGACTATGACAAACAAACGACTGAAGGACAAACTTGCCTCTCTAAAGTGATAGAGATCTTTCTATCATTGTGTCATTGTTTGCTGGTCTTGCATTTGATTATTTCCATTTCCATGTCTGATCGTTATTCGTCATTCACTTAGGCCTCTTGTTAGGGAATTTTCGTAGGATTTGATGGCTTGATTGCACTTTCAGCAGAGAGTTCAGTTCTGTTTTCATTCTGAACCTATTGGATTGCTCAATTTTTTACACCTTATTTGAGTTGGATCTAGTCTCGGCACTTCAAATGAAAATTATTCGTCAGATATTGATTTATTTTGTCAAAATATTTTGCAACGATACAATATGTGTTCCATTTAATATCGATTTAATGACCGGAGTGGAGTAGGCTGAAATTTCTCATGCTTTTCACACTTTGGATCCTTTTAAAAAATACCCTAATAAACGACCCGCCTTTCTGAACCACAAAATATGAAAGTTGTAAGTTGATGTTTCAACTAATAACCTACAAAATTCCAGATTTTAGTTCATAAGGGGTTCTTCGTTCATTCAACCATGGGCGGACGAAGCAGTTTTTTGGGCGTCATTTTTCATGGAAACACATTAAACTGGGATAATTGGTTCATTTCCAACGCAATCACCAAACATGAAAGTTTTTCATTGGCCTCTTGACTATGAACTTGTACATTTTTACACCATTATGATGTCCAGATGATTTTATACGAATTGTTTTCCAAATTATGACGAAATTGGAATTACCTGGCCATTAGCATTAGTAAAGTTCAAACGACATTTGTGAGTCTAGCCATGGGCTGACCTAGTGTACATCCCATGTCTTACTTACCACGTGATCATCTTTTGCAGGTGACATATCATGAATTCTTCACACTCCTATAATACTTGATTTGGGGCAAGGAGAATGGTTGATCATGCCGAGATTGTAGTTATTACAAGCCGAAGAATCAATGAACTTCTAGACGAGACATATGCTAGGGGGATTTAGATGAATAGGACCATCAATGCAATGGAACGTACTATTCGACTTCTCAAGCATCAGAATGAGATGATTCGATCCAACTCGGCATATCTTGCCAATCAACTTCCCTGTGACAAGCCTCCATCAGTGATAGGAAGGGAGTTTACTCCGCTTCCCACAACAACATCCATCATATGGCCAATACTCCTAAAGAATGGATTAATTCTGCGAGACCAAACACCTCATCAGACTACGAGCTCCCAGAATTCCTGCTCTGGCAAATCTTGTGATTTTCACTACGGTCAAGAAGGTCACTCCCTCGAAGAATGTGTTACCTTGCGATTCCGGATCCATGACATGATTGATGCTGGGGATCTTATGTTCCGGACATGAGAATATTGTGGAGGAGATCGAGATTTATAGGTGGTCTCGAGCATGCGATTGGAATACCTACACCTGTTCAAAGATGAACTGTTCTCATCTAGTCGTCATTTCCCTCGTGGTGTTACCTGAAACACATGGGACGGTTAGACCCTTCAGAAGCTAAGAGAATTTATCATCGAGGAAGTGAACGTAGACCCAGATCAATACCATGCTCGTGTTTTTGTAATCCCCTGCATAGGATATTTCTTGCTTTCCTTTAGGTTTTAGGTTGCATTAGGATTTTTAATTCGTTTTGCATTAGGATTGCATTCCAATTCAATGTCGCATTTCCTTTTTAGTAGTTGTAATTCATTGATTCCATATCAATAAAATCACTCATGTTTTTCATTAATTTTGAAATCTTGATGAAGTATCCCAAACCGACCCAATGACGATAACAACGATCGAACAATCTGTCATCCATGGTAACCAATGAGGGTTGGGCTTCTCGAGAATTCTCGTCCCACGGTCTTTAAAAAAATTTAAGATTTTCAAAATGGCACGCTAATTTTCGAAAATTGCAATATATGCTTGTTTAAACCCCGTTTGTTTCTCTAATTCTACCGTTTTATGTTTCAGGGGTGAACATGAGGAGGGAGATCCAAAAGTCCCAAGATTGACCATTTGAGGTGGATCCATGCTTCATCATCAATCATTTCCCGGCTAGACCGATCAATAAACAACGAACCTCGACGATCTTTGCATTGAATCTTCTTATTAGCCGTCGGCAATCCCTGCATCAGTTGGTGTTACTTGTTGGTTATCACCTGATCAGCCCAAATTATAACCCTTGGCCTTGATTGGCTCATCGGCCGCATCACATCGGCTAGCTCAAACACAAGTCCATTAATAAGTCGATGACCAATTCATGCACCTCTTCTCATGCAAGGGCAAGACCAAAAACCAAGGACCATAAGTCAAACTTCCAACTTGGGCATATCTGGGGTACAATTCCTAATTATGCCACCCGATAGAAAATGAGGACAATTCAACAGTGAACCCCGACTTGGAATAAGGGAGTATATTCTTCTTCTTTATTAGAATAACACATTTTCCCCCTTGCGAGACCATACATTAGGCATGATAGTCATCATCATTGAGTGGGAGAAATCAGACATCGTGAGTCCTCGATTGACTGATCTCATGCACATTTCTCTTCATAATGGGGCAATCCATATCTTCTCATTCTTTGAGATTTCTGAATATACTTGTATAGTTTATGCATTTCTACACTTGATTCGCACTTACCGTTTTGGATGATCAAGCCAAGCTTCATGAATCTCTTCTCATCATATTCTTTTGTCTACATTATTAATTTTCACCATGAGATAATTTCAATCAGGAAATCTCTCTGATCTTTTTGAAAGATCACTTTGAATGAGAAATATCGGAACGATGAAAGGAACGCCATTTCCGAACACGTCCTATATCACAAATCTCAGTAAGTAATGTGAGGATTTCCATGCTTACAAGTAAAGGGTTATCTCGCGAAATGTATGATGGGCAAGATGATACAAGGCGTTCATTTCCTCTATCCAAACACTACAGGTTGCCCATTGCTAAACCCTTTGAACGGTGGTTTCATTTCATGACCCTATCAGGAACAACCCCACATCGGGTCAATTCTCAGAAAATTCAAAGAATGAGTGAAATTTTCTTGCTTTCACTTGAATCAATCTTTGAGTGTGTCCGTTGCACGTGGATTCTATGTTGGCTCAGGTGCCTTAGACATGACGAAGAGTATTTCATTTCTACACCCATACACTTATTCTCCTTGCTTAACCCAATTTGAGCGGTGAATTCATTTCTCAAAACCCGATTGGTGATCATCCGAAAGAAAGTATTTCAGATCATCTGACAGACAAGCCAAGTACCTTGGGGCAAGCTAAAATTTGAAAATCTGCGAGCGCAATGTGCAAACAATTCGCATAAGACTATTCCTTCCTTTTCGAAAGCACATTTACATCAGAAAAAGCAAAAAGTTCTCTAAAAAAAAGCTTGCCATGCAAAAAAAAGAAAGAAAGAAAGAAAAAGTCCTGATGTGCAAAAAAGGGGCAAAAATACCCACTTCCATATATATATATATATATATATATATATATATATATATATATATATATAAAGAGCTCTTTCGAAAAATCTTTGGAAGGAATGGAGGTCTTACCTGAATTGGTTCAAGAAATGAAATATTATTTGTCGGTGACAAAAGCGGATGATCACCAATTTACTCATCATACAACCTATATTGAAAATAGGCCTCTCATTTTCAAGTCTACCTTGAGCCTACATTACGACCTTTCCAAAAATTTCTTCAAATTAGGGCACTTGGGTTAATATGGGGTTTCAAATGTTTATGAATATCGCTCAAAGAAGTTCGAGCAAGATTATTTTTATCTCATTTGGCAGGGTTCCTGACTTGTAAACATGATGCAGCTGACAAAGATTTGATTTCATAGCCTAATGACTCATATGAGTCCCCTTTGAATAGCCTTCGACCAAGCATGAATTACACTAAATTACAGTCGTTATAAAAGATATCATGGATTGGTCTAGTCATACTAATTGCCAGAATATCCAGACCCTTGTCAGGTGTGATGATGATAACAGCTCTGAGAGTTTCTCTTATCTGCATCAACGGTCGGGTCTCAAAAGCATTTTTCATAAGAATGAATGAAAAGTCCTTTCTGACTGAAGTTCCTCATTTAACTTGATCAGAATTATCAGAAAGAGTCAAACAGACTTTATTATTGACAAAAACTCCTCGGTGGGGCTTTATTATGCTAGCAAAAACTCACAAATTTCTCTAACATATCATGTTGCGCTTGAATTGGCTTTATGCATATCATCGTTTTTCAAGAGAATGAACGGGTATGATGCAGTCAGCCTAGCCATCATTCATTCATTATTCAGAAACTCCAAGTAAGTTTTTTGAACCCTTTTTTAGTTTGACAGCTTTAGAGATTCAAGTTGTCATTTCTGACCTTTGATGTTTGCCATGATTTCAATCTAGGCTCAGTTCGGTAATACATCATTCATATGCTATTTATCAATGATGGTGTCGAATCATGATGTATGCACTCTCATGATCTTTACCTTTACCCGATCACAATGTATGCGCTCTTGTGATCATGGTCCCTCTCACCTAATGAGATTGCAATGTATGCGCTCATGCATTTCTAATCCCTTGGCAATTCGTGATGTATGCGCTCTCGTGTTTTTTGTCTTATGCCTAATCATAATGTATACGCTCTTATGATTATGGTATCATCCTATCGAGACTCATGATGTATGCGCTCTCATGATCTTGATCTTTTATCCAGGTTCACAATTTATGCGCTCTTGTGATCTGGATCCTTTTTGTTAAAATTATGATGTATGCGCTATCACAATTATGATCCTTTATGAAAATCGCAATGTATGCGCTTTTGCGATCTTGATTTCCTTTTCGTCTCATAATATATGTGCTATTGTGAGTTTGAAAACCAATATTTCGACCCTACACAGAGATCTTGCGATGTCCCGCATCAAAGGGAAAACTTTGATAACAGATAAGGCCCTAAAACCTAAAATCCACATGTGATCTTGGTTTTTTTTTTTTCGATTTCACAATGTATGCACTCTTGTGATTTCTAAAAACAATGGCCAACTCAAGCCATAAATCGAGCACATTTCAAACTCTACACAGATCTTGCGTCGTTTCGCGTCAGAGGGAAACTTCTGGCAACAGATGAGCCAGTATCTTAGCATCCTGACATCCATTGGAAGTCTGGAAGTTAAGGAAATCATTAGCTTATGAGGTATTTGGTAAAACATGTATTTTCATAAGTAATCCATGTGCGTACTTCTTTGATGTGGGATAGGAGAAGTTTTGACACATGTTATTTACACCATTGCGTTTCATGCATTATTTACTTTTGCAACAAAAAATGGGATTGAATCCTGCCAAATTTAATCATCATCATTTGCATTTGCAAAATTTAGTTTTTAGTCTTTGAGCAAAACCTTTGCGAGTTTCCACTCAAAGAGGGGCAGCTGTTGACACATAAATTTTGAATTTTATGAAATTTATTTACTTCATAAAATGAGAGTTAATTATAATTCTCATAAAAAATTAAGTCCTCATGCATTGCATATCTTAATTTTCTAAAAGTCATGCATTTGCGTTTAGGCCAGAGATGCGTCAGTTGAGCTTAATTCAGAATTTTCACTTATAGCTATAGAGGGTATGCCGAATTTTAATGGGATTCAGTTTCAAGCTCGTTTTTTTATCCATCTAAGTAGAAATTTTATATTAAGGCTTTCAATTTAATTTTCATTATTCTTATTATTAAGCCTTAATTTGAGTCCAAGAATGCAAGACGAGCCCATAATTTAATCAGAAATCCGATTAGGGCTAGTCCATGAAAGAGCCGAAATTTTTATGGGTATATACTTCAAATCCAATTTGATTCAGCCCCTTTGATTCTGTGAGGGCTTGATTGGTTATCCATCAGCTTAGGCCCCAAAACAATAGAGTTAATTTTTATTATTATTTTCACCAGCCCATGCTGATTTGACCATGCATCACTCTTTCCTAGTTGCCGAGTTTGATAAGAAACGAAGGAGGGTTGGGGTTGTTCGAGACTTTTAAAAAAATTTCTTGAACTTATCTTGGCTAGAGTTCTGGTGTATGTGGGAACTTGAAATCCAACGGCTAGGGACCTACTCTAGCGAGGATCGATAATCCAAAGATCCAAATTGACTCCACCTCTCACCAAGTTATTGAACCTTGCTCTATATATATTCACGTGGATTCACGTTGAAGGGGATCGGCTCCCATCATTCTCAGCATATAGGGTAAACAGAACGTGAGTCGAAGAAAAACTAAGAGTTCGATTGTCTCCCCCTCCAGTCGAGACAATCCTCTCCAACTCAATGCTGGAATCTCGCCTCCCTTCATCGAACGCCATGCTGCCGATCACTCTTTCGCTGTGCTTCAACCACGTTTTGACCAACCAAAGAGTTCGACTTCTCTGGACGTTCGAGATATTTCTCAACCGACGAAGCTTCGATCATGCGCACGTGATCAAGATCGACCGTCCACTGTCAAAGGATCAGTCTCAACATCATCGACGAGCTCCTGTTGCCTGAAATTTCGCAAATCACTTACTAGACCACTAAGACATCGTCCGAATACATACTGGCCAGCAGCAGAATAGTTCGTTTTTTCGCCCAATTTGAAGTCAAATTGGCCTAATTTGTTATTGATTTTCGGCTGCAAATTCCTCCCTTCCTTGGTGTTGGGGCCTCTTGAAGGTTTGAAGCTGAAAATCGCTAAAGGTGGGGCTGCCTTAGGCGAAATCCGCAGCTGGTATGTGCACTGGAATATCATTCGAGAAAGGTACAAACTTCTTGCTTTTTTACTGCAACCTATGCTTGGCTAACTCGACAGCATGCATGCACATGTTCTTGTGTCACTATGAATATACGAGGCTTGCAATTAAAAACAAAAGTTAAGCCTTTTCTTGCGAAGATTGGGAATTGGGACACAAAAATTCTGATCTCTGGAACAATATTCGATCTGGTCATGGAATTACTTAGGAACATTTTGATGATTGAACGAATTTAGATAGGATTCTTTAGAGATCGTTCATCACTTTTTGGCAAGCTAAGTCACATTGAAGGATTGTTTTTTTTTCTTTTCTTTTTTTTTTTGTGAAATAATGAGATCTCCATCGCATAACCCTTATCCTGTTTGAAAGTTATGGATTCTTGCTTCAAATCCCAAGTAGGTTGGTTGGTTCAGTTTTATCCTATGACTATCTTCACGTGTAATGGTTTCTGATAGGCGGAGTTGGACTTTTTTTTTTCCTTTTAAGGATATTTTAACGTTGGATGACATCTGGTTGGTTATGGACAATTCTTGATGTTGATTGTTATCTCCGACGCATGAATTAGGCAAAATGTTTATCCAAATGTTATGTTATCGTATCTCTAAAAATTTACATTGAATATCATCTAATTAAAGATAAAGTTGAGTTTCATCGGATTACATTTGAAACTTCGAGAGTTATCCAAAATTAATTTTTGCAAACCTTAAAGATAATTTTCTCAAATCAAGTCGAATAAAATTTCATTCCAATTGAAGATATCCTTAAAATTTAGGGAATTATGTGAAAATTCATTTCAAATCTTGAAAGATAATTTTTCTAAGTTTTAAAAAGAAATGTCCGTTTGCGGATAGTACCTTATGTCTTTTAAAATTCTTGGCAACTACCCTAGTTTGGTCGAAGATCATGCTTTTTATTTTAATTCAAATAATTTTATAATTTACCTTGAGAATAATACATGCTCCATTGTGCCTTGTCTCTCGGAATATGTGCATTGTGATGACTATCTGACTTCACCACTGACTTTACCACTGAGGTACAACGTCATCTACACATCAATTTGTCTAACGTATCCCGTAACTTTATGAATGAATCGACAAATTTCAAAATTTACTATCTGACCTAACCCCCAGGTATGACGTGAGTGAATTAACTTCTAACCAGACCCCTAGGTTACGAAGCAAATTTTTCAAAAATTTCGAAATTTAGGGTGTATTATGCTCAAGGTCTATTATACTTTTATTTGATTCATTTTTCTTTAAAAAAATCATGAAAACAAAAAAAAATCATGTCATGATTTTAAGTGAATTTTTTGGAAGTTTTATCCCAAAGGAACTCTTAATATAAATTGGATTTTAACTAATCAATTTGTGTTAATAGTTGAGCCAATTCATTATAAAAACCGAAAATTCATAAAGGGTAATTACATCTTAGGTGCATTTGATATAGTTTGGTCATCTTTCATTCTCATATGCCATGCCCACATTTTTTTTCAAACCATTTCATAATTCATGCGTATGTCTCATAATATTCATGCCACTATCATCTATTTTTGCGTCACTAGTATAGGTCACATTTTTGCTTGTCATTCATGCATTGATTTTGCCATTCCAAGTCATATCATCTAAACCATGTGCATTTGCATTAAATTCAGTTTTTCCTTTAAGATCATTCATGCAATTTTTATATAAATCATCTTGCAATGTCATTTATAATTTTCGCATTTCATGCATATTGCCCATCATTCATGCATTACCATGCCATGTCATCTAAGCTCATGCATCACCATGTCGCATGTCATTTAGATTAGAAATTACATTCTTGCATTAAAATTTAATTTTTCAAAAGTCATCATGCATGATCATCTTTTCTTATGTCATGTAGTTTCATATCACATTGCATGTCATTTGGATGCATTTTGCATGCATTCATTAAATCTAGAAAACTCAAAAAGAAAGGAATTGCACCTTAATCTTTAACTGAGATCAATGGAATTTGTCAATTAAGTAAATTTGTCACAAGAATGATACCGAAATGGTGTTAATTTAAAAAATTAACATAATCAAGTCCCCGAACCTAAACCTCTGATTAGTAGAGAATAAAGTGTTCTCCCGTACTTTACTTATGTGTCTAATTTACCTACCAAAAAAGATTAGTGGCGGCTCTGAAATTAAAAATCATTTGATTAAAATCATGTGGACGTAAGTCACGAATTGGTAGAGCTTGGAAGAGCTTGCGCTAGGTTAGTTAACTCGTTTAATTAATTTAGTAACCCATTAACTCGAAATTCCAAACCGAATTTTAGGTCACAACACTTAGTAACTTCGTCACATTCTTAAACAACAGAAATCTAAGTTGTTCCTAGCGGTCATGATTGGTTGGCGGACTCGAAATTCTATGCAGGAAGTTTATGGTGCCCAGCAATTCCAAAATCTCGGAGTTTATTTTGTCTGCGTCACCTTTATTTTTCATTTTCATTTGTCCTTTAGTTTGCATCCTCTAGATTTTCACGGGCAAGTTCCTAGAATGAATCTGAGATCTTGTAATTGTTCACACCTAAATTTTAATTTTAGAAATTCATTCATTTATTCATAAAATGAGAGTTATTTATAATTCTCACAAAAATTAAATTCTCAAGCATTGCATATTTATTTTTTCTATCATGCATCTGCATTCAGCCAAAGGTGAGTCAATTGAGCATAATTTGACAGGCGACCAACCCATCTTCAATTCTCGGCCAAGGAGGGAGCACCGAATTTATTTATATGGGTTTGGGTTTAGGTTCGAATTCAATTTTAAACCAGCCCATTTTAATTTTAAAATACAAGGATTTTAATTAATTACCCATTTAATTAGTTAAAGCCCGATTAGGCCTCAAATTCACGCATATAAGCCCATTTGGTTAAGGATTTTCAGCCAAGCCCTCTTGCATTCCATTATGGCCGAATTTTTTATGTCCTAGCCCGACAAGAGCAGAAATTTTAATCTGGCGGACATTATATCTCAAATCCGACGGTCAAAAATAAACCATACGACTCAAGGCCTTTCTTTTTCTATATATACCTCGTAATAGCCTAGGTTAGAAAGGGGGATGATCAAATTTTTGGAATCCAAAGAGAGATTTGAAAGCAGAAAATTCAGAGGTGTCTCTAGATTGCCGAAGACGTCAAAATCGGACGGTTCTTTTTTGATGTCGCCGGTCGCCTTTCGTTTCCATTGCATAATACCATCGACATCACTACTGAGCTGCAAATTGAATCAAATTCGATGGTAAATCTGCCCAATTTCTCATCGTTATTTTAGGTCTAACACTGCTGTGATTTGGTGCTAGAGCCTCGAAAATCTTCGGATTGGAAACGAGCAAAAAGGACTCCTTTTGTGCGGAAAAGTATGCCCGTTGTTGTGTTGGAATTTCGCTGAAAGAGGTTAGAATTTCTTGCTTTTTAGTTGCATTCTTTGTTTTATCAACTTGATAATGGGCATATACATTCTTGTGCTTCAATGAATATCCAGGATTTGCAATTAAAACTAGACAATTCAAGCCTTTTCCATTCACCTTGGCAATAAATCTGGGATTTCTTATATCATGGATCGTTGATCGTTTAATGGCTTTTGATACCACTGTTCACTGTGAATTCTGAGTAGGTTGATTGTCAGATGAACCTGGTGAGATATTGCACGTGCCATTTCGAACATATGGGTTATAGCTGATTAATTTCAATTTTCGGAATTTGAAGCATGTTCACTTGAATTAACTGAGATTTCAAATAGAATGATGCCATGCTTATCCCGTCGAATGGTAGTGTATCTTCGTGGTGATTTGAATTGGACAAAAAGTCAGATTTTTTGTCCAATTGAGAAGCCAATTTGTAACGCACAAATTTCAGATGGCTGAATTTTTTTACGCAAGAAGGTCGAATTTTTTTGATGGACTCACGTTGATTATCGAGGTTGAATTGAATGCTTAATCATTATCTTGCCTAGTTTCTCATGAGTTATCCAAATATTCTTGAATTGGGATAAAGATAGGATTCGAAATTGATTTAGGCTGTTATTGGAATTTGGAATATTATCTAAACTTATCTTTTGAATCGTAAAGATGATTTTCTAAAAAAATTTAAGGATATCAGATAAGATTTCAATCCAATCAAGAATCTTGAGCTCATATTCGAAATTTAGGGAGTTGTCTAAAATCTTTCCATATTTTAAAATAATTTTCTAAAAAATCTGAAGATTGAAGATAAGGTTTCATCCAAGCAAGATATCTTTAAAAATTTCGAAGATTATCTAAAATCCCCCGAATATCTAAAGAGATAATCTTTCTTAATTTAAAAGATATGAAATCCTTTGTGGATAGGCATCAGCCTCTTGATGATTTCGACCACCCTAGGTGGTTCTCGAAATTTCTTTTTAAATTCTTGCACATTTTTAAACAAAAATTCCTAATATATGCTCCTCACGTGCTTAGACCCTCGGAAAGTTAAACATATGCCTTATCCATGATCTTATGGGATGGGATGACGATTAAGTATAAGGTTTCGTGTTTTTTCCCTCTGGCAAGAGGGACGTTGTCATCTTATACACGTACTCGTATACTAACTTAAATCTTGGAAGATATAACATTAAAAATTCTACTCTAATCCGAATATTTGGGAATGAGTGAATTTGTCACGCCCCACGCCTTAAAGCCCGAACGCGCGACTCCCTTGAAATTAACTCTCGAGTCTCAAGATTCACTTATCGAAAGAGGCATAATATAAGAAGCACGCGGAAGCGATAACATACACTCCTCTGTACAATCATCAATGGGAACTTGGATAGCAAGAACATAACATATACATATAACATCAAGAGTTCATACAAAAGTGCAGATGAGCTAGTCCTGCTGATAGGTCGAGGCATCGGGACTTAATCAAAAGACAAATCATATCTAAGTACCCAAACGAAACAGAACGATGAGGTCATCAAAAGGCAGCCAAGTAAAAGCAGGAAACCCCTAGGTCAAATCATTGGAATCGTCAGTCTCTTCTGCATCCTCATCTGGCTCGTAGTCCGAGAAAGTCTTGAAACGTACATCTATAGTGTCATTCATCGTAGTATCCTCCAACTCATCCTTTGAGGCATCGATCTCAATCACTTCCACCGTATCCTCCAGAGTAGGAGTCTTTTCAAGTACGTTCCTTAAGCCAGCTACGGGCACCTCGACCTCCATCGAATCCCGAGTGGGATGATACCAACTAAGAATGACTCCACGAGGTATCTCCATGGACTTTAGCGGACCAGTGGTGACATTGCCTACCTTACGGAACCAGGCCTCAAACCTATGTTGTTTCCAGTCTTTATCACCATCATCGACCTAGACCACTATATACTTCCTAACATATACGGTACCCCGACCGTCCGGGAACTCATCAAAATAAGCTGTCATTTCCTTCGAATCGCCTAATCGAGTCGGTAACCTTCTCAAGACTTAGGTTCTGAAAAATTGGTCCCACGACGGGGTGAGATTCACATCTCAGTAAGATAAGTCCTAACCCTAGGTTAGACTGACAGTGCACATAGATGAATACAATTAATGAACAAGAACATGCACTCAACAATATAAAGCACTCATTAGTCATAAAATGCCACACGTATACAAGCGATTGACAGTCAAGCGGTCATGTCATCATAATTTATCAAACAAGCCAGGCATGGAATACAAGATCAAGCCGTACATTCCACCCTTCAAAATTTTCTCATGATTCACGCCCGCTTTAACAACGCCTCAAGCTCGGTCCGCGTCATTACGCCTCAGACCATCAAATTCACAAACCCGCGTTAAACGCATCAAGTTTTCAAATGACATTCCAGGCCTGTGTCAACACATAATCAATCTCGTCCCGTGTCTCCACGCATGATGACATTAATTCTCACATCGCCGCATCCCAACGCAACAGGGTACCAACCATCACAACCCCGCATCTCAACGCATTAGGGTACCACGAGTTTCCCAGGCATGCCAAATTTCATTTCAATTCAAGACTTCATTATCAAGTATAAGCCCATGCAACGAGCTAAATGTCTAAGGCATGCGAGACAATCAAATTCATCACTCAAATGTGGCAATCAACTCATGGCATATGCATTTAGCAATCATTCAAGCATTCATCAATTCACAATGACGAACATTGGACAATCACACAATAATCTCACGAAAATTCACCAAATTCACAACCAATTCATCCAGTCGAGGCCTGTCTACCTAGCCAAGATTTCGAGACTCCTTACCTCAAGCTAAATTTAGCAAAATTCTCCTTTCAAGGCCCTCCAATAATTCGGTCCTAGCAATCCAAAACAGGACAGCTGTATACCTAATAGAATTCATCCATTTAATCAATTTTCCTTGCCCAATCATCGAACCACCAAGTATAAACCTTAATAACATACTAATTGACATTTTTGTACGTCCCAATGATGAATTTAGATCTTGGCGACACCTCTAAATAGCCCCTAAGGCTCGGTTTGCACAGAACCAAAACAGGGCAATTTCGGTTCTGTTTAGTACCCAACAAATTAGCCCCTAAACTATTCTTAAACCTCAATTTATCAACTAAATTACTTGCCAACATATAGTCCTACATGTTAGAGAGCCTCACCAAAATTTTTTGGGCAAAGTGACACCGGAAAGTACACGAACGGGTTCGGTTCTCACACGCCTATCGCCGGTCAGTTCTGTCCACCGAAAATCAACACTAATTCTTCATCAATTCGCCATCAAATTCATCTAAAATTTTTATCTTAGCTCAGCCATTCCTAGTACAACATGTCTACAAATTACCACAGAAAATTTGAAGCTATTCGAGGTCCTATGGAGGCTGAACGAAGACTTACCCTCAGTTGCGATGAAATCCGTCGGCTTCCGAGAGATTGGCTGGCCGAAGTTCCTCAAGCGACCAAATGCCGAAATTTCAATTGGAGCTGGTCGGCAAGAGGTGGGGGTTGGTGTTGGTGGTCGGCGCGAGATCAGACGGCGGCCGGAAGTGGCGCTCGACGACGACGAAGGAGGTGGCAGTGGCTGGTCAGGCTCTCAACGTGAAAAAGAAGAAGAACAAAAGAAAAGAGGAAGAAGGAGATGGTGGAGGGGTTTTCAGCTGAAGCAAAGGAGTGAGAAGGCTATGCACAAATTTGCTTGGTTAAAGGAGAGGAATGGCAGGTACAAAGCCAAGTATTAAATGTCAATCCACCATCTTTTGACACTGGTCCACAAAGTAATCATTTTTGTGATCCAATAGCCATTATTTCTCCTAATTTTAGGCAGCCAAGGGGTGTGTAAAAGATCAAAATACCACCATCCAATTATGAAGATAAGGCCAAGGCTTGAGGGGCAAAACGGCAATTTCAACATCGTCATCCGGAACGTCGTTTTTTCGATTCAAATTTTCTTCGATGATGCGACGTCCAACCCATTTATAATGTTAGAATTTTTTATTTTCCATTTTTCAATTTCGAGACTCGTCTCTAGGCTTTTTCTCTGTCAAAAGTAATTTCAAACTATCTCGAACTGACGAGCAGCTTTTGTAGACGTTACGCGTATCGACTCTATAATTCTCAACACATTTAGGGCTCGTCAGTTCATGGTGACTTTGGTTGTCATGTAATTGTGAGGGTCTATTACTAGCTCCGATAGTCTCGATCGTCATCGTTCGATTTAGAAAAATTTTACAAATTATACATTGGTTAAGCGGCATCACCCGTGCTCCAATCGAAAAATGCTAACAATGCATTCCATAATCGTTCTTAGATTGGACTTCAATGGCTCTAAATACTCCATCGGCAATCTTTATAGTCAAAGTGTCATTTCTTATTTGAGTACCCTAGGTCCACGTACCTTGTCTCGTGTTAGCCTTTCCCTTTTGGTCAGTTAACTCGAGATTGACCAAATCCGAGTGAGATACGACTGAAATACATCATTAGATACATTCCCATTGATAAGTCTCGAAATGACAGAAAAAATCAGAATATCACAACTCTTCCCCCCTCACAAAAATTTCATCCTCAAAATTTATAATAAACCCAGCTATTCAAACAATGGAGATACTGATGCCTCATCGTTTCCTCGCTTTCCCATGTAGCACTATCGGTTCCATGATGCTCCCATATTACTTTGACTAATGAAATCGTCTTGTTCCTCAGAACTTGTTCCTTTCGATCCTCGATCCTGATTGGTCTTTCCACATAGGATACTTTGTCGTCCACTTCAATAGTTTCACAATCTAGCACATGCGTCGGGTCTGAGTCATACTTCCTCAACATTAACACATGGAAAACGTTGTGTACTTGAGATAAATTAGGCGGTAAGGCAAACCTGTAGGCCAAGATTCCAATCCGTTCCAAAATCTCAAATGGACCTACGTACCTAGGACTCAATTTTTCGTTCTTTCCAAATTGAGATAATCCTCGCATCGGCGATACTTTAAGGAAACCATGATCACCTACTTGAAACTTTAGAGGTTTATGTCGCTTGTCAGCATAACTTTTCTGACTACTATGTGCCGTCTTCAGTCTATCCAGTATTATTTTTATAGCCTCCACTGATTGTTCTATCAACTCTGGCCCCGTAATACTTCTTTCTCCAACTTCATCCCAACAAATCGGGGTCCTACAGGGTCTTTCATAAAGCGCTTCAAAAGGTGCCATTCGAATACTCTGCTAATAACTGTTATTATATGCGAACTCGACCAAATGCAATTGATCCTTCCATCCGCCTTTGAAATCTATGACACACGCTCGTAACATATCCTTGAGCGTCTAAATCGTCCTCTCCGATTGTCTGTCCGTTTGTGGATGATACGCAATACTGAACTATAGTCGAGTTTTCATGGCATCTGGAAGACTCTTCCAGAAGTTTACCGTAAATTTGGGATCTCTGTCCGATGTAATCGTTACGGGTACCCCATGTAGCCTCGCTATCTAACGCATATACAAATCGGCATACTTGGAATAAAATACGCAGACTTGGTTAGTTTGTCCCCGACTGGCCAAATTGAATCGTGACCTCTTTGGCTCCTTGGCAATCTCATCACAAAATCCATAGTCACGTGCTCTCATTTTCATTCAGGAATCTCCAAAGGTTTGAGTAATCCACCAGGCTTACAGTGTTGTGCCTTTACCTGCTAACATGTCAAACATTTTACCACATATTTCGCTACGTCTACCTTCATCATGTTCCACCAGTAGTGTTGACGTAAGTTCTGGTACATTTTTGTGCAACCTGAGTGGATATTGTAATTGCTTCTGTGAGCTTCCAATAAAATCCTTTCCCTAAGCTCTTCATCATTAGGCACGCATGGACGCCCTCAAAATTTCAAAATTCCATCCTCTAACACTTGGAATTCTTGCTTTCTTTTCTTTACGACAATTTTGAGGATTTTCTGAATTTATGGGTCCGCAGGCTGCAAGGCTTTTATCCTTTGTTGAATCTCCGGTTCCACTCTTAAGGTTGCTACCAAACTGGATAGCTGACAGACTTCCAATTTGAACTCAGAATCCCTTAAATCTTCGAATAACAACCATCCTTTAACCAGCAACACGGGCGATACTTGATTTTTGAGTGAGCACATCCGCGACTCTATTCGCTTTTTCAAGATGATATAATATGTCACAGTCGTAATCCTTAAGCAGCCCCATCCATCGATGTTGTCTCTGTTTAATTCCTTCTAGGAAAAGAGATACTTCAGACTCTGGTGATTTATATAAATCTAAAACTTCTCGCCACACAAATAACGCCTC
Source organism: Rhodomyrtus tomentosa (assembly GCA_028455895.1). Classification (NCBI taxonomy): domain Eukaryota; kingdom Viridiplantae; phylum Streptophyta; class Magnoliopsida; order Myrtales; family Myrtaceae; genus Rhodomyrtus; species Rhodomyrtus tomentosa. The sequence goes on along the minus strand of JAPCWY010000009.1, from coordinate 26,002,935 downwards.
TAGATCTTCAGAGCAAAGATGATTGCAGCCAATTCCAAATCATGAGTCAGGTAGTTTATCTCGTGCGGTCTCAATTGTCATGACGCATAGGCAACCACTCTTCTATGCTACATTAATACGCAACCCAATCCTTTCAGCGAAGCGTCGCTATATATCTCATAGCCTCCAGGCCCTAAAGGAATCTTTAATACTGGTGCGGTTATCAACCAATGCTTAAGCTCTTGAAAGCTTCTTTCATACTTGTCCGTCCACTCAAACTTAGTTTCCTTCAACCTCGTCAATGGAATGGCTATAGATGAAAACTTCTCCACAAAGCCTCAGGCTCGGTCCGCGCCATTACGCCTTAGACCATCAAATTCACAAACCCGCGTTAAACACATCAAGTTTTCAAATGTCATTCTAAGCCTGTGTCGACACATAATCAATCTCATCCCGCGTCTCCATAGAAAGGACATTAATTCTCACAATCCCGTGTCTCAACGCATCAGGATACCAGTCATCACAACCCCGTGTTTCAATGCATTAGGGTACCACGAGTTTTCCAGGCATGCCTAATTTCATTTCAATTCAAGACTTCATGATCGAGTACAAGTCCATGCAACGAGCTAAATGCGAGATAATCAAATTCATCACTCAAATGTGGCAATCAACTCATGGCATATGCATTTAGCAAGCATTCAAGCATTCATCAATTCACAATGACGAACATTGGACAATCACACAATAATCTCACGAAAATTCACCAAATTCACAACCAATTCATCCAGTTGAGGCCTATTCGCCTAGTCAAGGTTTAGAGACTCCTTAACTCAGGCTAAATTTAGCAAAATTCTCCTTCCAAGGCCCTTCAATAACTCGACCCTAGCAATCCAAAACAGGGCAGCTGTATACCTAATAGAATTCAATCCATTTCATCAATTTTCCTCGTCCAATCATCGAACCACCAAGCATAAACCATAATAACATACTAATTGACATTCTACTACGTCCCAACGATGAATTTAGAGCTTGGCGACACCCCTAAACAGCCTCTAAGGCTCGATTTTACACAGAACTGAAATAGGGTTTTTTTGATTTTGTTTAATACCCAGCTAATAAGCCCCTAAACTACCTCAATTTATCAACTAAACTACTTGCTAACATATAGTCCTACATTTTAGAGAGCCTCACAGAAAATTTGAGGGCAAGGTAACGCCGGAAAGTCCACGAATAGGTTCGGTTCTCACACGCCTACCGCCAGACAGTTCTGTCCACCGAAAATCAACACCAATTCGTCATCAATTCTCCATCAAATTCATTCAAAATTTTTGCCTCAGCTCAGCCATTCTTAGTGCAACATGTCTACGAATTACCACCAAAAATTTGATGGGATTCGAGGTCCCATGGAGGCTGAACGAAGACTTACCCTTGACTGCGATGAAATCCGTCGACTTCCGGGAGATTGGCTAGTCGGAGCTCCTCAGGCGGCCAAATGCCGAAATTCCAATTGGAGTTGGTCGGCAAGAGGTGGTACTTGGTGTTGGTGGTCGGTGCGAGGTCAAACGGCGGCCGGAAGTAGCACTTGATGGTGGTGAAGGAGGCGGCAGTGGCTGGTCGGGCTCTCATTGTGAAGAAGAAGAAGAAGAACGAAAGAAAAGTAGAAGGAGATGGTGGAGGGGGTTTCGGGTGAAGCAAAGGAGTGAGAAGGCTATACACAAATTTGCTTGGTCAAAGGAGAGGAATGGTAGGTAAAATGCCAAGTATTAAATACCAATCCACCATCTTTTGAGACTTGTCTACAAAGTAATCATTTTTGTGATCCAATGGCCATTACTTCTCCTAATTTTCAACACCCAATGGGTGTGTCAAAGATCAAAATGTCCTCATTCAATTATGAAGACAAGGCCAAAGCTTGAGAGGCAAAGCGGTAATTTCACCATCGTCATCCAGAACGTCGTTTTTCCGATTCAAATTTTTTTCGATGAGACGACGTCTAACCCAATTATAATGTTGAAATTCTTGATTTTTTATTTTTCAATTTCGATACTCGTCTCTGGGTTTTTTCTCTGTCAAATGTAATTTCAGACTATCCCGAACTAACGGGCGACTTTTGTAGATATTATGCGTATCGACTCTGTGATTCTCATCACACTTAGGGCTCGTCAGTTCATGATGACTTTGGTTGTCATGTAATTGTGAGGGTCTATTACTAGCTCCGATGGTCTCGATCATCATCGTTCAATTTAGGAAAATTTTACAAATTATACATTGGTTAAGCAGCATCACCTGCACTCCAATCGTATAACGCTAGCAATGCATTCCTTAATCGTTCTTAGATCAGCCTTTAATGGCTCTAAATACTCCCTCGGCAATCCTTATGGTGAAAGTATCATTTCCTATTTGAGTTCCCTGGGTCCACATACCTTGTCTCGCATTAGCCTTTTCCTTTTGGTCAGTTAACTCAAGATTGATCAGATCCGAGCGAGATACGACTGAAATACATTGTTAGATATATTCTCATTGATAAGTCTCGAAATGACAGAAAATATCAGAATGTCACAGAATTATCAAAAATTCGGATATCAAGGTATATTATGGGCATTCTTGTTTAATCGTGTTCAATTTTTTTTAATAAATTTGAAAAGAACAAAAAAGAGAGAAGAAAACAAAAAACAAAAAAAAACATTCAAGTCACATAAACCAATCAGGAAGGGCATTGTCATGAAATTGGTACCGAAAGGGCGTTAATTTTTAATTAACATAATCAAATCCCCATACTCATTAACTCTGGTTCGCAGAGATAAAATAGTTCTCCCACTATTTTATATAGATTTTTAATCAACCTACCATAAATGATAAACGGCGACTCCATTTGAACATTTTTTTTATGAATGAACTTGAGTTACGATTTGGTAGGACTTGGGAGGGTCCGAGTTAGGTTAGTTAATTTAATTGACATAATAATCCATTAACCTAATTTTAGATCGCGACAGTAATCTTGCTTGAAGCCCGTAAATCCTTGATGTTGCTCATCCCTGCACTGCTTGGGGCGCGATGCTCATGTCGCTTGTTCTATTTTCAATCTTTGTTGGCTGACGACAAAGAAACCCACTTGCCTAGCAGCTCCAATGGCGGAGGCTTCATTGTTGTAGTACATCGCGTAAATCTCGTGCGGTCAGATACTTTGACAAACTCTCACTATGCACCATTATTAGTTGAAGGCTTAGTGACTCTCTATTATTACTTTTTCTTTTTGTTTTCAATCTTTTTTGGCTGACCACAAAGAAATCCACTTGACTAGTAGTTCCAAAGGTGGCGGCTTCATTATTGCAGTACCTCATGCAAGTCTCGTGCAAGTATGCTCTCGTGCGATCGGACATCTTGGCCAACTCTCACTATGCCTAGTAACTCTCCATTATTAGTTTTTCTTTATGTTTTCAATCTTTGTTGGCTGACCACAAAGAAACCCACTTGCCTAGCAGTTCCAATGGTGGCGACATACCTCGTGTAAGTCTCATGCAAGTTTCGTGCGTCCTTGTGCGGTCGGACACCTTGGCCAACTCTCACTATGCACCAGTGTAATCGCCACTTCTCTGGCCAATGTCATCGGATTCAGTCTCCTTGTAAGCCAATGTCATTGCTTAGTAACTTGGTCACATTCTTAAACAACGGAAATCTAAGTTATATTAAATATTCCTAGCAATCAGTTATCGGCTGGCGGATTCGAAACTCTATGTAGATGATTATGATGCCCATCAATTCTAGAATCTCAGAGTTTATTTTTTCAACGTAACCTATATCTCTCATTTTCGTTTGTCCTCTAGTTTGCATCCTCTGGATTTTCACGAACAAGTTCCTGGAATGAATGGGCTTGCTTGAAGCCCACAAATCCTTGATGTTACTCATCCTTGCGCTGCTTAGGCGCGATGCTCAAGCCGCTTGTTAGGTTTCTCCAAACTCAAAGCAAAGCTCGATACTACCCATGCTTCTCAGCTCCTTCTTGGTCCTTTGTTTCTACATACCTCTTTGCTGGATTCTAGTGTACTAATTGGATCTAAGAAGCATGGTTGCGGCCTTGGCCTTTGGCATCTCAACTTAATGCAATGCTGCTCGGGTTCTACGTGGTGTTCTCTTTAGCATGTCGGGGAATAGGCGCATGGTTCACTAAGTATACCTTTCATGGAATCCTCGAGTTTTTCAATTACGGAGTTCTTTCTTCTGCGATGATCTAGTCAAACTCCAATTTTAGACAAAGAGACTTTGTTGCCATTTCGTGCTTTCTTCAGTTGTTTCTCAATGTATGTGGTTGCAACCTAAAATGGTGGTTCTTTGAGGTGCTCATTATGTTATCGTGGTGTCTACCGAATACAAAGCTCGAGACATCGGTTCTCTCCATATGGCATGATATAAAGTAGTTTAGCAATCATTCTTACATTAATCAGCGATCTTTCTGACTGTTATAATGTTGATGCTTCAGTGTTACGCTCTCTACATTACACTTCACTGTCACATACGATTTCGGAGAGGAGTAAAATTGTGTTCCCCTTGTTCCTTTAAAATGTGCAGTCATAAGAATGTAATGTAAGTTATGTTTCAAGTTTTACAAGTACATGGATTGTTAGCTTTTTGTAGTACTCTGGTATCAATTGAACTCGGAGCAAGGAATCCTAATCGAGCTTGGATGGTAGTTCTGGTAACATCGTCTCTCGCCATTATTGAAGCGGTCGTCGTGAGAATCATGCTTTTCTACTACCGTTACGTCCTCGGATATGTTTACAAAAATGAGAAGTAAGTAGTGCATTACATTAAAGTCATGACTCCTCTGGTTTCTCTCCATCTTCATGACAGTTTACAGGCCATCCTATTTGGCCAGCTCTTCTCATTCCTTCCATTTCATCATTTTCCTATCGGGGTGCTCCTAATCGGATTGATACTTGGTTTTGTCCTACATCTACGCGCCAAGGGACGGATCAATGTCTTATCCAGAACCAATGCGCAATCAGCTCTCCTGTCTCTCGTTATTAGATCCGTAAATTGGCAAAAGCAGATGCTTGCTAAAAAGCTCTTCTGCCTCATCTGATGCACATTGTTAGATTTTGAATTCCTGCATACGAGTTTCACAGTGACATTCCATTTAATTGAAAAATCAACTTCCATTTCAATAAGGCCTTTGAGTATCCCATTTTGGAAAGCCCTGCCTGAATCGGCCATGGATAATAACATCTCTTGATCTAAGGATCAATGGGGAAGTAGAAATTGCACACCAACACAAGTCTAATATGTTCTCATTTAACATGTTATGAACTGATTGTTGCAGGCAAATGAGGCCAAGAAGTGGATACTTGCACAAAATACTCACGAAAAGCAAAGTGAACAGAAGATTAGGATATATCTGCACAATAAAATGCGAATTCCGCTTGCTACTTTTCCCATCAATCATTAACAGGAAATCGTTAGTATCATTAATTAAATGAAATTATTTTTAGCAGAACATATACAGTTAGTGTAATTTAGAGTTGATTCCCAGTATATGTGCAAACACAGTATGGATATGTTGTCATCACATATGGCACTAGTTGTACAGCGATGAACAATGGATGTCCTTGATTTCAGTTGCGTCCTTATTATACATTTTTAGTGCATGATCAATGAATGAATCAATTGAAAATCGATTTGATAGAGCAGGGGAGGATTAGATCAAAAGCATGAACGTGTAGGGGCGGGCTAACACATGCAATGCGATCTTCATTTCACGGAGTTCACATAAGCAAAGAATGAAAACAAAGTGTTTTAACAATCAAGAAGGACCACACTAAAGAAAAAAAAAGAATTGGATTGATGAAACGTACTTCTCATTGATTTGTTGTACATAAATAGAGATATCCCCACCCGTAATATAGTAATTAAAAAATGTGGCATCCAAGAGCAGTCCTAAAAATGGCTCAAAGAGCAACGGAAGAGGTGCCGAAGAGAAAAAAAATGGCAATTAACAAGAGAAGAATAGGTGCAAGAACTTAAAAAGGACACTTGCTTAGCTATTCTAACGGTAGCGGTTTCAGTGCTGCAGCATCTCGGGAAGCCGCGTGCAATACACCTTAGCGAACTCTCACTACCCAGCGTCATCATCACCACTTCTCTAGCCAATGTCACCGACTTCAGTCTCTTTTTCATTGCTTAAGAACTTAGTCGCATTCTTAAGCAACAGAGATCTAAATCATATTAGATCTAGCGACTCTCGATTATTAGTTTTTCTTTCTGTTTTCAATCTTTTATGTTGATTGACCACATTACACGAACAAGTGAATGACCTTGAGTATGATTTTTCGCCTCTCCTTGCTATTTTTGTTGCTTTTTGATTATTACGATGGATCATACATAAGACAATAATAAGCATTGATTAAATCTCATGTTCTTTTATGTATCCTGCTAATCCTTTTCTTCACCCATTCCATGAATTCCTACTTCATAATATAACATGGTTCGGTTTTGCATTCGGCTGGCGCCAAAAAGTCCTCTTCTTTCAAATAATATTATGGGTGCTGAGTTTTTTTCTTTAACTTCGAACGTTGTTCTTATCCCAAAACAAGTTGCCAATGGTCTCACCAAATGTACACTGAACATGTTGATCAACTAATCTTTTAGGAGACGATAATTATTCAAACGCAACTTGGAGACAAACACATGACTAAATAGTAATTTGAGAAACTTTGCATCCAGGAGCAGTCTTAAAAACAACCCAAAGAGCCAGGGAAGAGGTACTGGACATCGAGCAAATGAATGACAATTTACAAGAGGATAATATGCGCAAGAACTGAAGAAGGCCACTCGCCTAGCACCTCCAATGGTGGCGGCTTCTGTGTTGCAGTATTTCATGCAAGTGACGTGCGGTCGGACACCTTGGCCCACTAACACTATGCACGTTGCAATTGCCACTTCTCTGGCCAATGAGATGCCGGACAACGAGCAAATGAATGGCAATTAAAAAGAGAAGAATACGTGCAAGAATTGAAGAAGGCCACTCACCTAGCACCTCCAATGGTGGCGGCTTCTGTGTTGCAGTACCTCGAGCCGGTCACGTGCGGTCGGAAACCTTGGCCAACTCTCACTATGCACCAATGCAAATCTCATGTATGGCAACTAACAAGAGAAGAATACATGCAAGAATTGAAGAAGACGCGCAAGAACTGAAGAAGGCCACTCGTCTAGCACCTCCAATGGTGGCGACTTCTGTGTTGCAGTACCTCATGCAGGTCGCGTGCGGTCAGACACCTTAGCCAACTCTTACTATGCACGGTTGTAATCGCCACTTCTCTAGCCAATGAGGTGCCAGACAACTAGCAAACGGATGGCAATTAACAAGAGAAGAATACACGCAAGAAATGAAGAAGTCCACTCGCCTAGCACCTACAATGGTGGCAGCTTCTGTGTTGCATAATGTCGTGCAAGTCGTTTGCAATCATACACCTTGACCAACTCTCACTGTGCACAGTTGTAATGGCCATTTCTCTAGCCAATGTTGTCACGCCCCGAACTTGTCGAGCACTCGAACATCCCTGTCCATGCCGTTCATTTAAGAATGCTCTAGGATCCAACGGCCCATAGCTTACAACTCCTTTAATCAAAGCATGCAGAAGCGATGCCTTCGCCAATCGTATAAATACATCACATCCGATGACTTAGGACAGATGCCTCAAAATTAATAAAGAATAACATACAGAGGTTCAACTCCTAACCTGCCAATCAGGTGTACAACTCTATTATCACAAAAGACAAATCTCATTCTACATGTCATTGGTCACTAACTCTTCAAGGCCAATCCTTGGCAAGCCCGTGCTTCCTCCGCCTGTAACCTGTAAAAATTAAGCCCCCACTGGAGTGAGATATAAATCTCAGTAAGGTGGGTCCTAATCCTAGGTCAGGCCGACTGTCCACTCAGGCAGTCATATATCCAATCAAATTAAGCTCTGGCTGACACAGACATATAGGGCACCAGTCAATAAACTCGACATAAGGATGACAGGCAAACATCGATGACCTCAAGTCACACTCAAGTAATAATATCCATGCACTCTCAGCCTACCACATCTCATATTCACTAACCTCAACCTGTCTAAATCTCTAGCCCACGATCTTGTCGCCTCAGGCTCGCCAACCCGCGTAAACGCATCAGGTTCCGATAAATCTCATAGCCAATAACATCATCCTAACCTCTGCCTACCTCATTCTTTAGCCCGCAAACTAGTCGTCTCAAGCTCGGCTCGCGCAAACGCATCAGACTGTCATCGATGACCCGCGTAAGCGCATCAAGTCCCGGTTCATCTCCAGGCAAGGTTTATGAGCTTATACTCATCCCTGCGAACTCTTCGCATCAGGGTATATATATATATATATATATATATATATATATATATATCATACCCCGCGTCTCATACGTTTCAAGGCCTCTTCGTCCCGCAATTAGATCGCATCAGGACCTTGGCCATCTCAACCCCACGAACTTGTTACATCAAGGCGCTATGCAATGTCTATTTCCACCCCGCGATCTTGTCGCATCAAGGTATCAACTCCCGCCCCGCATTTCACACGCCTCAGGGCTTCGCCATATAATAATCATGCCATGACTCATCATTCAATTCGTCAATAAACTCATGTGCAACTAATGCACAATTCGACTATTCTGGGCATACAAAACAATCAATGATACACATACATGGCGAACAATTTAAATACCAGCAATGGCACATATAAACCCTATATAATTCTAGGGCATTCCAAGCAAAATCCTCTTAACCATTTTCATGATCATTCAAATTATCTCTCGACTCACCTAATCGAGTCCAGACGTCCTAGCATAAAGTTAGGAATTCCCTTACCTTTAATATGGTAAGACAAATTACTCCTCTTGGACCCTCCAAGATTTTGGCCAAATCAATCCAAAGCCAATTCATCGTGCAACCTTATATAATTCAACCAATTTGTCAATTCTCAAGTCCAATTCCTCAATTCATTAACCCCTATCATCCATAACATATCCCCCAACATATCATCACACAATAATCATCAATTTGCAGCTCAAAATTACCAATCTCAGCCTCCCACAGATTCGGTTTGTACAAAACCGAACCGATCCTTCTTGGTTCGATATAAACTGAGCACTACCAGCCCTTAATCCAACTCTTAATCAATCATTTAATCATTAATCTACCTCTTAACATGTCCATTTAGAGGTTTGAGAGGCTTACCGTGAGTTTGAGCTTGATTGATTGCCGGAAACCCTTTTACATCGCCGAATTCTCCCTTGGTCAGTACCGGCAGTTTTCTGGGCAAAATGTAAAAGGCCATTTCGAGGTCAAAACTTCATCAAATAAATCCTCAATTTTTACCACAGATTCATCTATGTCTCTACTTAATCTCCACAAAATTTGAACCAAATATTCCAAGATTGCGGCTATCAAACAGGTCAGAAACCGGACCTACCTCAGATTGGAGCAGATTCCGTCGACTCTCGGGAGAATCCTTGTTCTGGACTCCTCGGTACTCCAAATGCTCCGATTCTTATTGGAGAATGTCGGCAAAACATAGATCTTTGTTTGGGTGGCTGGCCGGTATCCAGGGGTGGCAGGAAGTGGCCGGCGAACGAGAGGCCCAGAATCTGTCCAGCGAACAGGGAAACAAGAAGAAGAAGAAGAAGAAGATGGTGTTCGGTGGTTCTAGGGGAGTCTTGGCCGAATGAAGTGAGGTGAAAAGAGAGAGAGAGTTGTTTTATTCAAGCTTGGGTCAAAGGGGCTTGAATGGTAAGTGGGAAAAAGGTTGACTTGACCACAATTGCCCATCTCTTAACACTTGTCCATCTTAGCTTTCCAATGAGATCCAATGGCCCATAATTTCTCTTGATTTTCGGTAGCCATTGAGGGGTTTAATGTCCAATTTGTCCTTCTTCAATTACATAGGCAATGTTCTAAACTTGAGGGGCAAAAGGGTCATTTTGCCCCCAACGTCCGGAACGTCTCAATACAATAACTTTCGATAGGGTGACGGTCAATCCAAATAATGTTGAAATTCTTGATTTTCCATTTCAAATCTTTCAAGGCTCATTTCTGATAGTTTTCTCTATCAGACGTGGTTCCAGCCTATCCCGGACCGACGGGCGACTTTCGCAGACATTACGCGTATCGACCCCGTAATTCTTATCACGTTTAGAGCTCGTTAATTTGTGGCGGCTTTGGTTGTCATGTAATTATGAGGGTCTATCACTAGCTCCTAAGGTCTCGATCTTCACCATCCGATTTAGGAAAATTTTGCAAATCATACGTTGGCTAAATGGCATCACTCGCGCTCTAATCGTATGACACTCGCAAGGCATCCCTTAGTCGTTCTTGGATCGGCCTTTTTTGTGGCTCTAAATATCCCCTCGACAATCCTTATACTCAAAGTGTCATTTCTTATCCAAGTTCCCCAAGTCCACGTACCTCGTCTCACGTTAGCCTTTCCCTTCTGGTCGGCCTACTCGAATTGATCAGGTTCGAGTGGAATACGACTGAAATACATCTCCAAATACACACTTCTCATTACTGAGTCTGAAATCGGCTGTAAATCAGAATGTCACAACTCTTCCCCCCTTAAAGAAATTTCGTCCTCGAAATTTGCAATCCTTCCCATCATCCAATCCTTTAGGGGTGTAGGGACTTCGTCGCATCCTCACTCTTCCGGATAATCCCTTCCAATTCAAGGTCATCCTTCTCTAGGACTTATCTCCTTTAGTCCTTAATCCAACGGGCTTCTCTCCATTCTCTTTTGGTATTAATATCATTTGCCAACGGCTCATCCTCGAGCATTCACCTTATCTCTTTCATTTGTCTATGGCCATCATTGTCAAGCCCTTGCCAGAATAAACTCTTAATGCCCATACCCTTCGACGTACGACTCCTTTCAAGCTCCTTTCACGCTAACAGAGATTCCAGGGTTTTATCAATTTGCCCTCCATCAGTCAAATCGAGTTATGGCCCTCTCGACTCCTTGAACTTTTACATAGTTGCTTCCATAGCAATCCATTCTCGATTTCATCCAAAATTTCCTTAGACCAAAGTGATCCTTCAACTTTCATTGACACGTCTAGCACTCGACTACAGGATAGGCAAATTTCAACTTTCAATATCACGCCCCTTTCTTTATCAGCATGACTAATGCTTGACCTCATGTTAGACCAATTCACTTTCAGTCCATTCATCGATAGCATTGACACGAGTCTGTCACGCCTTTGTGCCATCGCAAAAGGGCTCAATAATTCCTCCTTTGAATCGTACTTTCATCCATAAGCCTCAGAGTTCCATCCATTCTTATAATCCGTCTGGTATCGACGTTCAATCGTGGTAACACCTCAATTTCCTTCTGACCTTCAGGCCAGGTGTTCCTAGTAGTCATCACATTAGTCCGTTGGTGAACTTTCAACTTGAGGAAAGATCTGTCCCTCCATCGCCCATTTCTCAATGTTCAACTCTCACTTGTAAACATCTGTTAAATAGTTCACCCTTCCTTAGCGATATGAACACCGCTATAATAACACTTGGGTGGTCACTTTGTTCCACATGCCTCGCCTTCAATTCCCTTTATACAGTCCATGCTCTCATTCTCTTATAATTTCCATACTTTCAAGGTCTTTCCTTTATTTAAGCAGCGCTCTTATATCCTCAAGCGATTTCTATATGTCAACGTTGCTTCTTATTCGATTCCCCTCGGGAGACTGCTACCTTATACTCTTGTGGTAGGTGTTGCCTTGCAACATCTTTTCACTCAAACAACATTTCCCAACTCTATCATGAGGACATTCACAAATCAATTCCAATCATGCTCTGAGCATGCCAATTCATGTAGCTTTACCACCATGGCGTACATGCAATACCCATTTCAAATTATCTTATCATGCCTCGAGTTCCATTCTGCGTCGTGTCATTTCGACCTTCACAAGCTTCTCAATTTCTAATTGGAATCGTCATACATTGCGTAGTCATCAGCTTAACTTGAGTCCTCGAAAACTCTTTTCACGTTCATTCACCCATTCGCGTTACGTCTCGTCCTTAATCCATTTTATCACTGGAACAGCTCTTGTGAGGAGTCCTTTAACGGTCTGTCTATTGCCACTCATCAATCTCAAGAAGCTTGCACTTTTCGTAACTCACATCGACCCTTGTCGATTCATCACTTATTTCAATCCTCAAAGGATTTATCACTCATTCCAATGCATGAATCTTATTTCACCAGGTCCAGAATTTGCGCTCTTCACACTTAGCATGCAATAGACATTTTCTTAAAGCCCACATGACACTTTCAAAAGCTATTCATGTTTCTCATGGCTCTTCACATGAGTTCAACCATTGCCTCTTAAGACGGTAACAATCAATTCAACCATTCCTTGAGCACTTAGTTCGGCAATTATCAACTTTCTCTCACCAGGTGTCGAATCTTTCCAACTATTCCTTGCACCTTTCTCTTGAGCCCAGCCCTTGGCTCTCTGTCATCATGGGTCTTCTCTAAGACCGCACGATATTTCGTTTATCCTTGTCACTCTTCTCCTCAAGAAGCATTAGTGCTTTAGCCCTTGAGTTTCCTACTCACTAAGGCGACCTCGTCCAATTCCGCTAGTTCCACTAAACGTCGACATCATCCTGGAATTCAACATTGTCCAAAAGACTACCTCTCTGACTTCACTTTCAGGAATCATTCAAGTCATCGTCCTCTTTCTTGGTACAGATGCTCAATCATCATAATAAGACAATTCAGAGCTTTTCTTCCTTTTACAACAGGGTCTCTTACCCTAAGGAAGAAACTACCCAACTCCGTGGCATTTTCCCAGTTCAAATTCACCTTGTACTTCTCATTCCATAGGACTGCAACCTTGGAGTCTACACCCACGGCAATACCCTTACTCTATAACTCAAATGCCACCATGCTTTCACATTCTCTCTCCTATAACTCAGTCACCTCCAATGACAATATCTGTTCGTCCTTGGGTCTTCACCCGTTCTCTTGTCGAATGGTCAATTCGATTTCCCCAAATCACTTTACGGATATTCTCTAAGCGCTCTTCTCGCTTACTAAATCATTCACTAGAATCATAACCAATCAGGCTATCAAGTTCGTTCACTTTTCCCTTCGTCAGTGACCATTTCATGGTCCAATCACCCTTTAAGATCAATGCCCTATTCCTTAGGAAATAGCAACTCATGGTTTCATTTCTCATGATTCTAATCATCCTTTAAGAGCAATGCCCTATTCTTTAGGGAACAACAACTCATGACTGCATTTCTCATGATTTCAATCCAATCAACCGATCCTAGGAAATCATTAACTTCAGGCAATCTAGCATGCCGATTCTTCTTCGACCTTATTCACAACAAAAGAGACTTACTACTTGATTTCCATTATGTGCCTTCACCCAGGTAATCAACCACTTCCCATAGGCACGCTCCATATTCATAATGAATATCTCTTTGCTCGTAATCCATGAGTAGGGGTTCTCGTATTCGTAAGTCTTTCAATCATTTTCCTCTTTTGTCGAGTCCCATCATCATTCCTCAAGATCAGGAATAACATCCAGCCATAAGGTTCTCAAGTGCCAATCCACTCAGGGATTTACTCATCTTGTTCAAGGGTCCTTGACCATCCTTACCATATGTTTAAGCGACCTTGAGAACTTTGTCTCATACTGGCCGATCAGCCTATGATCCTCGCAACAGTATCAGGATTCAAATAATCCTTGCTCTCAAGCAATCCCAAGATGATACTTTCCATCAAACCACTCAACAGAAGTTGGCTAGGCAGATCTCATGCCTCCAAGGAAATCCTTCATCTGGTGACATTTCATCAACCTCTATAGCCTCTTAGAGCTAATACTACCAAGATCACTTTATTTCTTCAGTACATCTAAAATCTCTGAGGTTTTCTCACAAAACCTTCAATCTAGAGGGAGACAATTTCGAATCTCATCCCTCTACCTAACTCAATCAATTTCAGTCTTATACTTAATCTTACAAGCTTTTCCAAGTTCTCGTGATCCTATCCACACATTCAATTTCGAAAAGACTTACTCAGAGTCAACTTCTTCGTGACTTTCATCACTTAACTGTCAGCACAAGTCGTCTCAGCGACTTGGGTAACCATGGCAGCTCCTTTTGAGCTTGCCTGCCCATAAAAATTTCTCATTTCTATTTAAGGTTCTCACGACCCATTCAACTCCTGAGTTTCATGTGGTTCACAAACTCGAGTCAATTGCCCTGCTGATTTTCACGTTCTGGTTACTCATCTTTACTCCGTTCTCACGATCCATCGTAGTCCTTGGATCTTTTCTTATCTCACAAACGCAAGCCAAACGCGACTCTAACAATCATATCTTGGTCCTTTAGCCTTATCAAGTTCTCATGTCATCGGAACCACTATGATTCCTTCTAGGAATCAGAAGCTTAAGTCATCTACTTAAGTTCGGTAGTCTCACATTGTTCACCTCATCATTCATCACTATCATTCATCAGTGGTTCCCAAACAACTAACATAGGAAATTCTCAACCAATTGCCAAATATCCAAGGATCTCAAATCATCCTTGATCTAAAATTATTCTTCACGTCAGCCTCAACTAACGGCCATTACTAGGCCAGCCTCAACTTGGCAATAGTCAATCAATCACTCAAGACAGCGATTCAAAAGCTCATATTCTAGGACTAAAGGCATTCGCCTCTCTAGCATAGTCACAACAGACTATCTCATCTCAACACGCCTCGGTTCCAAGGGTACAAACCCATACGTCGTCTAACTCCTCAGTCATATCTTGGTCAAGCCAATCACACAAGGCTAATCATCAAACATGCCTAACAGGCCCATCACAACCATCACTTTTCTTTTTCCAAAGGCATCCACTGCCATGCACAAAGCCTTTAACCATGCCTCTCACAGGCACCATCACACAAGTCATACCACTTTCAATCATCCTCGATGAGAATCAATCCGTGCCGCACATTCCTTATCCACAATTGGACTCAACTTGATATCTAGACTTCCCTTTTCAAGTTATAACTTGGGTCATTCCTGCCTCTGCCATCTTAGAAGCCTGCCGGGAGCCGCTCCTTGTCCGGACCTCTTTGTCCCGGCGATCACTCCCCGCCCTCATCAAACTTGGCCCTGGCAGGTTGTCCCAAGCCATACATTTACGGGAAAAGCCCCGTTCCACATGTCCCATATCATGTTTCATCACAGTTTGTAGATATCCCATCAGCTCGTCCCATACCAAGTGATAGTTCATCAAGTCCAACAGCAATAAGTCATTGCATGCACCCTCATCGACTTTCATTTCAAAGTCACAAACTCAAGCACAGCATGACTGTCCTCACCACTGGTCATAACAAAAATGCCTTCAGATCAATTCCAATCCATTCGAAGGTTTCAATTTCCACCAATGACCGTCATATCTCATCGGTCAATTGCCTATGTTCTACCATATACCTCAAGTTCAGTCAATATTCAATTCAAATCCCTATGCATTCGATCACAACTGATCTTCAATTCAGATACCCCTGGTATTCGTCTCAACTCATATCACTCAAGGCAGCCAATAACAATTGATAGCTAGATCACCCATGTATCATGCAATTCAAGCTTGAATCCACTAATATCAATCGTCTCTTTATAATTTATACTCCTCAAGTTGGGTCATTGACAATTCAAGATCACAATCATACATCTCAATTGACCTTTCATTCATAAGCAATTTCCTATTATCCTCAAGCACAATTACTACCTCAAAATCCATGCTTACTACTCTCCAATCACAGCTTGCTTCCACTTGAACTTTAATCACCATCTAACTCAAGATCGTCCATTAAAGTCAACTCTAGGACCATTCAAGTGTACACAAATTCAAGCCTACGTCCTCGAGACTCACAATCTAGGCCTAGTCCTATAGACCTCAATATCTAGCTATCCTCAAGTCATCGCTCCTTATCACTCCAAATCTCAATCACCTTGGATCGAGCTAACCTTGCTCTGATATCAAATCGAACGGGGATGTCACGTCCCGAACTCGCCAAGCACGCGAACATCCCTGTCCATGCCGTTCATTTAAGAATGCCCCAAGATCCAACGATCCATAGCTTACAACTCCTTTAATCAAAGCATGCAGAAGCAATGCCTTCGCCAATCATATAAATACATCACATACGATGACTTAGGAAAGATGCCTCAAAATTAATAAACAACAACATACAGAGGTTCAACTCCTAACCTGCCAATCAGGTGTACAACTCTATTATCACAAAAGACAAATCTCATTCTATGTGTCATTGGTCACTAACTCTTCAAGGCCAATCCTTGGCAAGCCCGTGCTTCCTCCACTTGTAACCTGTAAAAATTAAGCCCCCATTGAGGTGAGATATAAATCTCAGTGAAGTGGGTCCTAACCCTAGGTTAGGCCGACCATCCACTCAAGCAGTCATATATCCAATAAAATTAGGCTCTGGCTCACACAGGCATATAGGGCACCAATCAATAAACTCAACATATGGATGACAGGCAAATATCGATGACCTCAAGTCACACTCAAGTAATAATACCCATGCACTCTCAACCTACTACATCTCATATTCACTGACCTCAACCTGTCTAAATCTCTAGCCCACGATCTTGTCGCCTCAGGCTCGGCAACCCGCGTAAACGCATCAGGTTCCAATAAATCTCATGGCCAATAACATCATCCTAAGCTCTGCCTGCCTCATTCTCTAGCCCGCGAACTAGTCGCCTCAGGCTCGATCGTGTAAACGTATCAGACCATCATCGGTGACCCGCGTAAATGCATCAGGTCCCGGTTCATCTCCAGGCAAGGTTTATAAGCTCATACTCAACCCCGCGAACTCGTCGCATCAGGGTATATATATATCATGCCCCGCGTCTCATACGCTTTAGGGCCTCTTCGTTCCGCGATTAGATCGCATCAGGACCCTGGCCATCTCAACCCCACGAACTCGTCGCATCAGGGCGCTATGTAATGTCTATTTTCACTCCGCGATCTTGTCGCATCAGGGTATCAACTCCCGCCCCGCGTCTCACACGCCTCAGGACTTCGCCATATAATACTCATGCCATGACTCACCATTCGATTTGCCAATAAACTCATGTGCAACTAATGCACAATTTGACTATTATGGGCATACAAAACAATCAATGATACACATACATGGCGAGCAATTCAAATACCAGCAATGGCACATATAAACCCTATATAATTCTAGAGCATTCCAAGCAAAATCCTCTTAACCATTCTCATGATCATTCAAATTATCTCTCCACTCACCCAATCGAGTCTAGACGTCCCAGCATAAGATTAGGAATTCCCTTACCTTTGATTAGGCAACACAAATTACTCCTCTTAGACCCTCCAAGGTTTCGGCCAAATCAATCCAAAGACAATTCATCGCGCAATCTAATATAATTCAATCAATTTGTCAATTCTCAAGTCTGATTCCTCAATTCATTAACCCCTATCATCCATAACATATCCCTCAACATTCCATCACATCATAATCATCAATTTACAGCTCAAAATTATCAATCTCAGCCTCCTACAGATTCGGTTTGTACAAAATCGAACCGATCCTTCTTGGTTCAGTATAAACCGAGCACTACCAACCCTTAATCCAACTCTTAATCCACCATTTAATCATTAATCTACCTCTTAACATGTCCATTTAGAGGTTTGAGAGGCTCAGCGTGAGTTTGAACTTGATTGATTGCCGGAAACCCTTTTACATCGCCGGATTCTCCCTTGGTCAGTACTGGCAGTTTTCTGGGCAAAATGTACAAGGCCATTTCAAGGTCAAAACTTCATCAAATAAATCCCCAATTTTTACCACAGATTCATCTATGGCTCTACTTGATCTCCACAAAATTTGAGCAAAGGATTCCAATATTTCGGCCATCAAACAGGTCAGAAACCGGACCAACCTCATATTGGAGCAAATTTCGTCGACTCTCGGGAGAATCCTTGCTCCGGACTCCTTGGTGCTCCAAATGCTCCGATTCTTGTTGAAGAATGTCGGCAAGACATAGATCTTTGTTTGGGTGGCTGATTGGCGTCCAGGGATGGCCGGAAGTGGCAGTGGTGGCCGGCGAACGGGAGGCCCAGAATCTGTCCGGCGAATAGGGAAACAAGAAGAAGAAGAAGAAGATGGTGTTTGATGGTTCTAGGGGAGTCTTGGCCGAATGAAGTGAGGTGAAGAGAGAGAGAGAGAGAGTTTTTTTATTCAAACTTGGGTCAAAGGGGCTTGAATGGTAGGTGGGAAAAAAGTTGACATAACCACAATTGTCCATCTCTTGACACTTGTCCATCTTAGCTTTCCAATGAGATCCAATGGCCCATAATTTCTCTTGATTTTCGACAGCCATTGAGGGGTTTAATGTCCAATTTGTCCTTTTTCAATTACATGGGCAATTTTCTAAACTTAAGGGGCAAAAGGGTCATTTTGCCCCCGACTTCCGGAACGTCATTTTTCTCAATCCAATAACCTTCGATAGCGCGACGGCCAATCCAAATAATGTTGGAATTTTTGATTTTCCATTTCAAATCTTTCAAGACTCATTTCTGATAGTTTTCTTTATTAGACGTGGTTCCAGCCTATCTCGAACCGACGGGCGGCTTTCGTAGATATTACGTGTATCGACCCGTGATTCTTATCACGTTTATAGCTCATCAATTTATGGTGACTTTGGTTGTCATGTAATTGTGAGGGTCTATCACTAGCTCCTAAGGTCTCGATCTTCACCGTCCGATTTAGGAAAATTTTGCAAATAATACGTTGATTAAACGGCATCACCTGCGCTCCAATCGTATGACACTCGCAAGGCATCCCTTAGTCGTTCTTGGATCGGCCTTTTTTGTGGCTCTAAATATCCCCTCGACAGTCCTTATGCTCAAAGCGTCATTTCCTATCTGAGTTCCCCAGGTCCACGTACCTCGTCTCGTGTTAGCCTTTCCCTTTTGGTCGGCCTACTCGAATTGATCAGGTTCGAGCGGAATACAACTGAAATACATCTCCAGATACACATTTCTCATTATTGAGCTTGAAATCGACTGGAAATCAAAATGTCACAAATGTCATCGGCTTTAGTCTCCTTGTAAGCCTATGCCATTACTTAGTAAATCACATTTTCAAACAACAGAAATCTAAGTTATATTGAATATTCCCAGCAGTCAAGATTGGCTGGCGACTTGAAACTCTATGTGGATGAGCTTATGGCACCCGGCAATTCCAGAAACCCAGAGTTTTTTTTTTTTTCAATGTCACCATATCTCTCATTTTGGTTTGTCCGCCAGTTTTCATCCTCTTGATTTTCACGGACAAGTTCTCGGAATGAATGGGCCAAGATACTATAATCTTGCTTGAAGCCTATAAATACTTGATGAGGTTCATTCATACGCTGCTTAGGGCGCGATCCTCAAGCTGCTTCGTTCGGTTTCTCCAAACTCAAAGGAAGCCTGATACTACCCATACTCCTCAGCTCCTTTGAGGTACTTTTGTTTCCACATACCTCTTTGCTGGATTGCTGTGTACAAATTGGATCGAGGAAGCATGGGCACGACCCTGGCCTTTGGCATCTCGACTTAATGCGATCCTTCTCGAGTTTTAACTTCTATGTGGTGTTATCTTTAGCATGCCAACGAACACGCGCACTGTTCACTGAGGACGACTTCATGGAATCCTCGAGTTCTTCAGATACGAACTTCTTTGTACTGTGATGATCTAGTCAAGCTCTATGGTTCTATGAAAAAGAAAAATTCTAAAAGTGTCAAAATTTCCAAAGAATGTGCAAAAATAAAAATTAATCACAAGTTTCATACTACGTGTATGACAAAGAATCCTTCTCGTAAATGTCGCGAAAGACATTGGGCTTTAGCCGAGAAGCAAGTGGAGATGTGAGCACTAACGAAACATCGGACTAATCCAAAAAGGTAGAATACAATCTGATCTAACTAACACACTTTTGTAGGAACAGATCTTCATATTCTCTAAATCTTCCAAAGGATTGACATTTCAAACTTGATAAAAAGATCCCGGTTCCTGTCCCTTATATTTGAGGAACCCTGATGGGCCTTTATGGGGTGGTCAAGACCGGCCCGAGTTTTATTTGGCCTTTTGATTTTATCCTAGTCGGGCTTAGATAAAGTTAGGAAGCTTGGTGGGCCAAGAAATTTGTCTTAATGGGCCGAGGTCATGAAGTAGGATGTCCTTACAAGAGCCGGAGAAGCTCGGCCCAAAAAAAAAATGAATGAATGCAGAGCAAAGGAATCACGACATCTTTTTATTAGGAGTTGGATTTCATCGGGATCGACGAATGCCATCCTTGTCTTTAATGCAATTCATCCATGACCCTTGATGTCTCGTTGCGGTGTCCAAGGTCCTAAAGCTACGGTATGGCTAGTTTCTTTAATACGGAAGTTTGGGGGATAGGATTAAGGACATGCGGTTGTCCAACACCTTTGTTTCCAACAGACGGTCAAATTCTGCCGTTTAACTGGGAATTCGATTTCTAATCTTCACGAAATGCATGGGCGTCCTTTATGACAAGAAACGTAGGCAATAAAACCTGTCAAATGAATGAGTTGGGTCGGATTTGGTTTGGGTCGAATCATAAATGTCCAACACAAATTGACCGTTATAATCCATTAGAACACATTTTTGTAATACAAGTTTCTCGATCCGTATCCAATCCAATTCATATCGACCTATATCTGACTCAACTCATATTGTTAAAATATTTGTATATTAAATTCAATCGAGGAAAATTTATTTCTTATAAATTTTTGAAAAATTACTAAAATATTGTGAATTTTTTTTTATAATTTTTTTAAAATTAGTTTTTTATTTTTAATAAATTTTCATTATGAACAAAAATTAATGTCTAAACTTGTCACAAACGATGAATTTTTTTTTTCATTCGTTCGTTTTTGTAAGCAATTATATTTTAAAAACATATTTCAAATCATCTATTAAGCAGCTCACATCAAAATTGCAATACATAAAAGTGAAATTGCTACTTCAATAAAAGACGGCAGTCACAGCCCCACGAGGAGAGAGAGAGAGAGAGAGAGAGAACCAGGAGGGATGTATCCTGAGAACCATATGAAGTTCTTGCAGACAATGACTTGTTGAAGACAATCCTTGGTCCAGAAACGAACTCCGTCTGATATATTCCCGCCAAATCTCATACGCCATGTTGTGCTCAAAGTGTTCATCCCTTTCATGCAACTTTGCTCCCTTTCGACGGGCATACTTGCAATTTGGTTTGCGATCCGCACGGCGAATGCGTGATCCTTCCGCCATGGAGCATATATACATTGCTCCCGCAGCGTCGGAACATATTTCAACGCACTTTCTCCACTCTCCCTCTCTGCGCGATTCATTATAAGGTCCGTATCGACGAGCCTTTTATCATTCCCTTATCACTTTGCTGCCACAACATACAGGAGTCTAAGAACTCATACGATCTCGGAGAGTTTCCGAGTTTGTGTGTTCATGATGGGTTTGTTTTTGGTGCCGCGGTTGATGTAATAAGTATCGGACAGAGTTGTCTTCATCGTCGGATTTGGTATTACGCCCATGAGGTGCAGCACTTCTCGCCATTGGCGGCTCTGTAGACGCACAACAGAAGTCCCACGAGAGCTGTTTAAATGTTTGAGACTTTATGATTTGTGCAGTACATCCGATTGAGATAGCTTGTCCTAAGGAAGGCGTGATTGTTTGGAGCTGCAAGGTAATTCTCCGTAATTTAACTTATCAAGCAGTTTTGTAAGGCTAGACCATTGTTGGTTTACAAAATTCCTTGGTTTGTTTTGTAAATAACGAATGATTTATAAAACAATTCTCTAAGAATAATGGCTTATAGCTCTTGAAATAATTGGTCGATAAGAAATGTTTTCATTATCGATAACATTTTGTGATTAAACTTTTTCGCGAATGATGGAAATACTTTTCGTTTATTCCTCTCTATAAGTGATATAAGCAATCATTTCAATAACATCCCTCAGATTTGATTTAAATTTGGCTAACGCCAAAAGTCCTTCTTCTTTAAATTAAAATATCGGGATCTGAGTCCTATTATTTTTCCTATTTGGCACATGAGGACTTGAAATTACAACCATTGATGTTTCCTCACTAAAGGTGAAGACCCACCTACCTCATTAATACCAAAATTCAATAAAATACGAGTATGCATTTTTAATACTATGCTGGGAATATTCTATAGGCAAATGTTTTCCTAACAGTACTATCAAGGATGATATTATCTCAACGGTAGATCTGCACATCATCACTGTGTATTTTGTATAAAACACTCGTTGATTGAGAAATTGTGTAATCAGAAATTACTGATCGGCTAGAAACTTCCTACTCTATATTACTCAAGAAAATACTAAACTCTTTAGAAACTTTAGGTATGTCCGATCAAGCTATTGTGCTTTGAAAACCTCTGATCCATCACAAACGGATAAAGTTGATCAACTAAATCTCTCAGGAGGCAACGATTAGTTAAATGCAACTTCGAGACAAACTCACGAGACAAACTCAAGAGTAGCATGATAATTGCAAATCGCCTCTTCACTCTTTCTTTTCTAAACTGTTGCATCCATAAGCAGTTCCAAAACTGACCCAAAGAGCCATGGAAGAGGTGCCAAACAGCGAGCAGACGAAATGGGTGTTAACAAGAGATGAATTCATGCAAGAACTGAAGAAGGCCACTATCATAGCAGCTCCAATGGTGGCGGCTACGGTGTTGCAGTACCTCGTGCAAGTTGTGTCAATGGTTGCGGTTGGACACCTTGGTCAGCTCTCGCTTTCTCGTTGCCATTGCCACTTCTCTTGCCAATGTCACTGGCTTCATTCTCCATGTAAGCCAATGCCTTTGTTAAGTAACCTGATCAAGTTCTTACACAATAAAAATCTCATTAATACTTGATATTCCTAGCAGACAGGATTGGCTGGCAGACTGGAAACTCTATGCGGGCAAGCTTATGGTGCGGGACAATACCAGAAACTCGGAGCTTACCTTTACAGCGCTGTCATTTCTCTCATTGCAATTTGTCTTCCAGTTTGCATCCTGTGGATTCATGGACAGATTTCTGGAATTAATGCACCAAGATCATACAATCTCACAAGAAGCCCAAAAATACATGATGTGGCTCATTCCTGCGATGCTTGGGGGTGTGATCCTCAAGCCACTTGTTCGATTTCTCCAAACTCAAAGCTTTGTACTACCCATGCTCCTCAGCTCCTTTTTGGTCCTCTGTTTCCACACACCCCTTTGCTGGACTCTTGCGTACAAATTGGAGTTAGGAAGCCCAGGTGCCGCCTTGGCCTGCGACATATCGACTTGGTTGAATGTGGTGCTACTCGGGTTCTGCATGGTGTTATCTTCAACATGTGAGAGAACTCGTGTGTGCTTCACCAAAAATGCCTTTCTTGGAATCCCCGAGTTCTTCAGATACAGAGTACCTTCTGCCTTCATGATCTGGTCAGTTCTCTCTAATCCAAGAAATTCCAGTCTTGGAAAAGAGAAAAACTCTCTTGCTATTTTTTCCTCTCTTCAATTTTTTCTTGATGCCTGTGGTTGCAGCCTAAAATGGTGGTCATGCGAGCTGCTCACATTGTTATTTGGCCTTTCACCGAATCCAAAGCTTGAGACCTCGGTTCTCTTCATATGGTATGATATAGAACAATTCAGCAATCATTTCCATATAAATCCACAATCTTTCTAACTATTATGCTGGTTATTGCTTCAGTTTTTCGATCTCTACATTGCACTTCACCATGTCATATGGTTTTAGAGCTGCTGCAAGGTAATACTCTCGTTTCCTTCGGTTCCCTTTAATGAGCTGTCAAAATAATGTGATACAAGTATGTTTTAAGTGTTAAAAGGACATAATTTTTTGAGGTTTTGCAGTACTCGGGTCTCAAATGAAGTCGGAGCTGGAACCCAAACCGAGCTAGGATCGCAGTTCTGGCAATACTGTCTCTTGCTAGTATTGAAG
Source organism: Rhodomyrtus tomentosa (assembly GCA_028455895.1). Lineage (NCBI taxonomy): Eukaryota > Viridiplantae > Streptophyta > Magnoliopsida > Myrtales > Myrtaceae > Rhodomyrtus > Rhodomyrtus tomentosa. Next base: position 25,978,894 of record JAPCWY010000009.1, on the reverse strand, counting down.
CAGTTATCGTGGGAAGCGCGCTCTTCTGGTGCCGTCATATCTTAGGATATGCTTATAGCAATGAGAAGCAGGCCGTGCATTACATTGGAGTCATGACTCCTCTTGTTTGTCTCTCCATTTTCATGGACAGTTTACAGGCACCCCTATCTAGTCATCTCTTACACTTCTCTATTCCTTCCATTTATCTCGTCGACTCTACTTAAAGTTTGAGAAACCGTACTTGGTCACATTTGGTTCGGCTCTCACTACAGATTAGGAATTTCAGTTTTTATTACCACCAGTTAAAATGATTTTTGATCATGTTCAATGAATCAGGAGTTGCCACAGGAATCGGATAGCAGCACATCGGAGCGTACAAAAATCTCGGGGCATTCTATTTGATAGGAATCCTGACCGGTGTGATTTTTGGCTTTGTACTACATCTTCGAGCCAAGGGGCTTTGGATCGGTGTTGTATCTGGAACCGCCGTGCAATCGGCTCTCCTCCCTCTCTCTCTCTCTCTTTACTGGAGTCACAAACTGGCAGAAGCAGGTGTTTGCTCAAAAAAGCTCCTCTTCCTCAGCAAATGCACGTTTTCAGATTTTGAAGCTCTAAGCACATTTGACATAAACTTGACATTCAAACTACCAAAAAAAAAAAAAGAAACAAAAAAAAGGGTTACACTTTGAACAGAACCTTTTGAGACCGTCGGACCCGAGTGCACGCACGGATCCTAACGTCTCTCGATCTAAAGATCAATCAGGAGGTCAAAATTGCACAGCTACACAGTTTAATGTGTCCTCGTTTAATATGTTGTGAACTGGTCATTGCAGGCGAAAAATGTCCGGAATAGGATATTTACGCAAAATCCTCGCCAAGAGCAACGTGAACAGAGGACTAGGAGTATCTCTGCATGACAAAATACGAATTTCGCTTGCTGCATTTCCCATTAATGGTTAACAGGATATAGTATTATCAATCAGATGCGCTTACTTTTGGCGAGGATTATGTACGGCTGGTGCAATTTGAGTTGACTCCCAATATATGTGCAATGGTACCATTGGATGGTGTTGTCATTACATGTGACACTATCTGTATAGCTACATGAGTGCTGTACGTACTTGATTCCGATCGTGTCCATATACGGCCTTCGAAATCGAGTACGGATCACAAAAATCAATGTGCAAGAGGAGTAGGGCTAGATCAGTGTCATGAATACTTGGGGGTCAAGCGAGCAGATGCAATGCCATCGCAATTTCATGGAGCTCGCACAGGAGAAGTTTCGTGGGATTCGAAGGCTAATTGAATCTGGTCACTGGAAACTTCACCAAGGATAATCAATTTCGAAAGAGATAGAATATTAAGACCGATGAGAGATCATACGTTGCTGATTATGGTCCTACCGGCCGTATCCTTTGCCAATTGAGTTCAGTGCCCGAGAAACATTCAGAGATGATGAAAGAATCCGTATAGTCCAAGGACCGGTGATTGGGCGGAGAAGGGAAGAGAGTTGAAGGACATCCAGATCAATTTTAATGCAAGGTCGACATTCGATTTTTCTTATGGAAATTGGAAATTCCATTGCAAACTAACAATTATATTGAACGAAATTAAAGTGGAACAAACTTAGATAGGCCCCAAGGCTAAAAAAGGAAAGACATTGTTCCTACAGTAGGAATGAAGAGAATATCTAGGGATTGAATGTCCAATGCCTCTGTTTCCAACCAGACTGAGAAGTCGATTTTTAGTCTTCACGAAATGCATGGACGTCCTATATGATATGAATACCTAGGCAATAGACATGTCTAATGGGTGGTTGGGTCGGGTCATAAATGGTCCGGCTTAAATTGACCCATAAAACCTAGTAGGACACATTTATTGTAAGGTAAGTTTCTCGACCCATACCCGATTTGATCCATACCGATTCATGTCCAACTCGACCCATATTGTTAAAGCACTTTAATATTTAATTCAATATAGAAAAATTCGTTTCTCACAAATTTTTGAAAAATTACTAAAATATCATGGATAATTTTTTAAATATTTTTTTAATAAATTTTCATTATGGACAAAAATTAATCTCTAAACATTATTGCAAAGATGGATTTTTCTTTTGTCATTCGTTCATTTTTTTAAGAAAATATATTTGAAAAATACTTTTCAATAATGTTTAAATTGATCATATAATTGCAGGCGAACAAGGTCCGGAGTAGGATATTTACGCAAAATCCTCATCAAGAACATGAACAGATGACCAGGAGTATCTATGCATGACAAAATACGAATTTCGCTTGCTGCTTTTCCCATTAATTGTTAACATAAGACAGTATTATGAATCAGATGCGCTTACTTTTAGCAAGGATTATGTACAGCTGGTGCAATTTGAGTTGACTCACAATATATGTGCAGTGGTACCATGGACGATGTTGTCATGACATGTGGCGCTACCTTTACAGCTAAAGAAAATCCTTCGAACCATATGGAGTTCCTGCAGACAATGACTCGTTAAAGAAAATCCTCGTTCCAGAGACGAACCCCGTGTGATATATTCCTGCCGAATCTGATTCGCCATCTTGTGCTCAAAGTGATTATGCCTTTCGACGGGCATAGACAATTTATTTGCGATCCGCGATGGCGAATGCGTGATCCTTCCGCCTTGGAGCATATATACATTTGATGCTGCAACGTCGACGCTTTCTCCACTCTCCCTCTCTGCTCGATTCATTACAAGGTCCGTATCGACGAGCCTTTATATCATTCCCTTCTCACTTTGCTGCCACAACATACAGGAGTCTGAGCATTCATACGATCTCGAAGAGTTCCTTAGTTTTGTGCGTTCATGATGGATTTCGTTTTGATGCCGCGGTTGATGTAATCAGTGTCAGACAGAGTCATCTTTATCGTAGGATTTGGTATAACGCCCATGTGGCGCAAGTCTCCCATGAGAGCTGTCGGAACGTTTGAAACTCTACGATTTTTGCATTAAATCCAATTGAGATCGCTTGTCAAACTGAAGACGAGATTGTTTGAAGCTGCAAGGTAATTCTCCGTGATTTAATTTATCAAGCAGTTTTGTAAGTCTAAACCACTGTGGGTTTATAAAATACCGCAGTTTGTTACACAAAGACTGAATGATTTAGAAGATAATTCTCTAAGAATAATCACTTATAACTCTCGAAATAATTAGTGGATGAGAAATACAACATTTTGTGAACTAAATATTTATTTGTGGATGATGATATTGTTCGTTCATTCTTTTTTATAAGTGATGTGAGCAATTATTTCTACAACAAAACTCAGATTTGAATTTTAAAATTTGGCTAACGGCAAAAAGCCCTCTTCTTTCAATTAAAATATTGAGGTTTGAGTCCTATTCTTTTTCCTAGTTTGTACATGAGCACCTAAAATTACAACCGTAGATGTTTTCTCGCCTAAAAGAGAAGATCCATCTACCTCATTAACACCAAAATTCCATAATTACACAAGTATGCATTTTGAATACTACCCTAGGAATATTCTATATTACTCAAGAAAAACCTAAACTCTTTAGAAGCTTTACTTATGTCCGATCAGGCTATTGTGTTTTCAAAACCTCCGATTCATAACAAACTAATGAGGTTAATTAGCTAAATCTTTCAGGAGACGACGATTAGTTAAATGCAACTTCGAGACAAACTCAATAATTGCGTAATAATTGCAGATCGCCTGTTCACTAGTTCTTTTCTAAACTATTGCTTCCATGAGCAGTCTTAAAACTGACCAAAAGAGACACGGAAGACGTGCCGGAGAGCGAGCAGACGAAAAGGGCGTTAACGAGAGATGAATTCGTGCAAGAACTGAAGAAGGCAACTAGCATAGCTGCTCCAATGGTGGCGGTTATGGTGTTGCAGTACCTCGTGCAAGTCGTGTCAATGATTGCGGTTGTACCCATTGGTCAGCTCTGGCTCTCTAGCATTGCCATTGCCACTTCTCTTGCCAATGTCACCCGCTTCGGTCTCCATGTAAGCAATTCCTTTGCTAAGTAACCTGGTTCAGTTCTTACACAACAGAAATCTTAGTAATATTTGATATTACTAGCACACAGGATTGGTTGGCGGATTGGAAACTCTATGCTGGCAAGCTTATGGCGCGGGACAATAATAGAAACTCGGAGTTTACCTTTACAGTGCCGTCATTTCTCTCACTGTAGTTTGTCTTACTGTTTGTATCCTGTGGATTTTCATGGACAGGTTCTTGGAACTAATGCACCAAGATCATGCAATCTCACAGGAAGCCCGAAAATACATGATGTGGCTCATTCCTGCGCTGCTTGGGGTGCAATCCTCAAGCCACTTGTCCAGTTTCTCCAAACTCAAAGCATTATACTACCCATGCTCCTCAGCTCCTTATTGGTCATCTGTTTTCACATACCTTTTACTGGATTCTTGTGTACAAATTGGTGTTAGGAAGCCCCGTCGCAGCCTTGGCCTGCGGCATATCGACTTAGTTGAATGTGGTGCTGCTAGGGTTCTACATGGTGTTCTCTTCAACATGTGAGAGAACCCATGTGCGCTTCACTAGGGATGCCTTTCTTGGAATCCCCTCGAGTTCTTCAGATACGGAGTACCTTCTGCTTCATGATCTGGTCAGTTCTCTCTAATCATAAAAATTCTAGTCCTGAAATAGAGAATAACACTCATGCAGTCTTGTCATCTCTTCAATTTTTTTCTTGATACCGGCGGTTGCAGCCTAAAATGTGGTGTTCATGCGAGATGCTCACATTGAAATCTGGCCTTTTACCGAATCCAAAGCTCGAGACCTCGGCTCTCTCCATATGGTATGATATAAAACAGTTCAGCAATCATTCCTATATAAAACCACAATCTTTCTAACTGTTATAATGGTTATTGCTTCAGTTTTTCGATCTCTACATTGCACTTCACCATATCAAATGGTTTCAGAGCTGCAGCCAGGTAAAATTCTCATTTCCTTCGGTCCCCTGTAATGTGCTGTCAAAAGAACGTGATACAAGTATGTTTGAAGTGTTAAAAAGACATGATTTTCGAGATTTTGCAGTACTAGGGTCTCAAACGAACTCGGAGCAGGGAACCCGAACCGAGCTAGGGTCGCAGTTCTGATAATACTGTCTCTTGCTAGTATTGAAGCAGTCATCATGGGAACCGCGCTCTTCTGTTGCCGTCATGTCCTGGGATATGCTTATAGCAATGAAAAGCAGGTAGTGCATTACATTGGAGTCATGACTCCTCTTATTTGTCTCCCCATTCTCATGGACAGTTTACAGGCAGCCTTATCTGGTCATCTCTTACACTTCTCTATTCCTTCCATTTACCTCCTCGACTCTACTTAAAAGTTTGAGAAATCGTACTCAGTCGCATTTGGTTCGGCTCTCACTACAGATCAGGAATTTCAGTTTTTATTACCACCAGTTAAATTGGTTTTTGATCATGTTGAATGAATCAGGAGTTGCCACGGGAACTGGATGGCAGCACATCGGAGCATACATAAATCTCGGGGCATTCTATTTGATAAGACTCCCGACCGGGGTGATTCTCGGCTTTGTCCTGCGTCTACGAGCTAAGGGCCTTTGGATCGGCGTCATATCCGCAATCACCGTGCAATCGGTCTTGCTCTCTCTCGTTTCTGGATCCACAAACTGGCAGAAGCAGGTGCTTGCTCAAAACGGCTCCTCTGCCTCAGCAGATACACGTTTTCAGATTTTGAAGCTCTGAACATGCTTGACATAAACATGACATTTAAACAGCAAAAAAAAAAAAAAATGCTTACACTTTGTACAGAACCTTTTGAGACCGCCGGGCCTGAGTCTGCGCGCGGATCCTAAAGTCTCGATCTAAAGATCAATTAGGAGGTTGAGATTCCACAGCTACACGAGTTTAATCTGTCCTCCTTTAACGTGTGGTGAATTGATCATTGCAGGCGAACAAGGTCCGGAGTAGGCTATTTGCGCAAAATCCTCATCAAGAGCAACGTGAACAAATGACCAGGAGTATCTCTGCATGACAATATACGAATTTCGCTTGTTGCTTTTCCCATTAATTGTTAACAGAAGACAATATTATGAATCAGATGCGCTTACTTTTAGCGAGGATTATGTACGGTTGGTGCAATTTGAGTGGACTCCCAACATATGTGCAATGGTACCATTGGATGGAGTTGTCATTACCTGTGAAGTGCTGTACGTACTTGATTCCCGTCGTGTCCTTATACGGGCCTTCGGAGTCGAGTACGGATCACAAGAATCAACTTGCAAGAGTAGGGATCGATCAGTGCCATGAATACTTGGGGGGTCAAGCGAGCAGATGCAATGCCATCGCAATTTCATGGACCTCGCACTGGAAAAGTTCCGAGGGATTCGAAGGCTTATTGAATCTGGTCACTGGAAACTTCACCAAGGATAATCAATTTAATTTGAAAAAAGATAGAATATTAAGACCGATGAGAGATCATTACGTTACTAATTACAGTCCTACCGCCATGAACTTTGCCAATTGAGTTCATTACCCGTGAAACATTCAGAAATGATGATGAAAGAATCCGTAGAGTTCAAGGACGGGCGATTGGCCAGAGACGAAGAGAGTTGAAGGACATCCAGATCAATTTTAATGCAAGGACATTCGATTTTTCTTATGGAAATCGGAAGTTCCATTGCGAGCTAACAATTATGTTGTACGAAATTAAAGTGGAACAAACGTAGGTATGGCCCAAGGCTCAAAAAGGAAAGAGATTGTCCCTACACTAGGAATGAAGAGAATAGCTAGGTATCGTATGTCACAATCTTGGGCTGGTCCGGCCCACCCTAATCCGTTTAGTTTTATATAGAAAATCTCATATTTCTTTTTAGCATGGACGGGCTAAGCAAGGACACCTTGTCACAATAGCAGGGCCATACATACAACCGCGCAGATCCGCCCATTGATCGCGCCTAGCCTAAGCCAATTGCATCGCGATCGGAGTGTACATGTACAATGTTAGGAATATTTATCGCTACCTCCTCCGCTCTCGAGTTCGGCTCATCCGATTCAAATGGTTCGGATAGAATTTAGATACATACACAAAGCGCGGCGAAAATTTTGTTCTAACGCGGATAATCAGATTTTAATTTTAAGCAGGTCGAAGCATGTGTTGCGCGTATCGCTGTTGCAATATACTCTCCGAATAATTGAAACAATACTTACTAAACAAAGAACAAAATATATTACCCATTTGGTAATTCTCATGGTAGTAAGTAACAATCGGAACCAACATGTCAATCCGATCATCAGTCCTAACAAAAGAATACCATGTTTGAATCATGGTAAATCTTAGCGAGAATCACAAACGACCATACCTTCTTCATACCATAATTAATAATCATATGTCCATACGTATACATAGCATCGCTCAAAGCACATTTAGACGTGAAACAAAGACAAGTTTTACACCGTTAGAAGCAAAAGAACATAAAATCTCTCCTTGTTTCATAGTCACGTAGAGCAAACCTTGTGATGGTTGATCGGCGAAGGGCGACTCACCCGCAGCAAGACCAAAGCTCCTCAAGTGCTCTCGAGCACATCATCACTCAGTAGGGTGGTGGGGGGCGGTGCCACGGTGGAGGCGGTGGCCCATAGGGGTCGAAATAAGGCGGGGGAGGAGGGCCGGGAGGGAGGTGAGGCGGGGGCGGCGGGGGGTGGTGGTGGTGGTGGTGGTGGTGGTGCGGAGGGGGAGGAGGATAATACAAGTCGGGGCGCGGAGGAGGAGGCGGAGGCGGGGGACCGTACCAGTAAGGATCCGGCGGCGGCGGAGCAGAAGGAGGAGGAGGAGGAGGAGGTGGTGGAGGGTGCGGGTGCCTCCGGTAGTCCATCTTGGGGGGGATTGAATGACGGGAAATGAAACGGCGATTACGGAAGAAAGAGAGAGATCAATAAATATGTGTAGAGTGGACCGTCCACGGGAAGAAGTTTCGAGAGAGAAAATATCCCACGGACTGGTAGTTGGGTTCTGAACACTTGGAAGAGACTAGCAGATACCGTATGATTTACTTAGCTATTAAGATGATGCATTCGAATATTTTTAGTCATCTCGTTCATTTACCTCCACAACGTTGAATTATCTCGCCTCACTTGTCAAGAAAAATTTAACGGGGTGTTATCTTTTTTTTTTTTTTAGAATGCGTTTATTTAGCTAAAAATGAATTATTTAAAAAAAATTTTAAAATAATCGTCATATCTTTTGCAAAGATGAACTAACAAAAAAAAATTAGCATGCACAAAAATATTAAGATACAAAATGTTGTGGATGGTAAAACATTTTCATTAGCTAATTATTTCAAGAGATAGAAGCAATTAATTTTAGGAAAATATTTTTCGAATCATTCATTTTTCGTGAAATAAACGAAGTCTTGGTATCTCTTATCGATTTTAAGCTTTTGGTTTGAACCGTTTTGATACGATATCATAGTCAGTTTCAATCTCTCCTCATCTGCCGTTTACAAGTGAGAGGTGGATATCCCGCATCGCTTGATGGGCCTCGTATTCTTTTTTGGATTTTTGCATATCAATTTACTCTAATTTAGAATGGACTTTTAATGGGTAGGAGTGCTTTCGAGTTGTGGCTAATTTTAATTGAGTGACTCAGACATACAAAGGATGAATTATTTGGAGAGCAATTTGTCAATTTTTAGTGCTCGGTTAATCAATTTCATCGGATGAAATGGATTGAGGAAGGTTTTTTTTTTTCTTCCTTTTTTTGGGTCGAAAGATATGTTTATTTATATTAAAAGCATCAAGAGTTCACTGGAGCTAGGCCCCACGTAGGAGCATCACAGCATAAGAGATCCTTTAAGGTTTGGGGGGATTACACAATCAAGAAGTCTGGAGATAATTCAAATGAAGGGCCTTTGAAATTCAGTTAGCAATCTGGTTAGCTGTTCTGCTACAATAGGGGGTTGAGGAAGGTTGGTCACTCAAAATTGACATATGGTTTAAGAACAAGTGGATCCTCGGAAACCAGACACGACTATCGTGCTACTTCATCTTTCCTTAATCTACTTTTACCCACCATATCCCATGTGGAATAAAAAACACATTAATGATGTATAAATCAAATTTTTTTGATTGGACTCCGTGTATCGCATGTGCGCGACTTTTCGATTCATCGAATTTAATGTGATATGACTAATCCGGCTTAAAATATATTAAAATTTTCAATGTGCTCACTTATTGATTTAAACTTTTAAGTTAGATTATCTAACATTTACTATTCGATGTTATATGCATTTTGAATGTTTACTCTTTTTGTTTTGAGTTAATACCACAAAAAATCCCAAATCGATACACTTGTGATAATTTTACTCCAAACTGTTATATCTGTAACGAATTTACTATATATTAGTTTTCGTTAAATCTATCCGTTAAAGTAATAAGTTTATGACACATGGCAATTGATGAGTGTACAACATGAGATTTTTATACTCTGTTTGTCACATATGTATCAAGTTGAAATTTTTTGTAGTATTTACACAATTTAACGGAGGGTAAATCTATCAAAAGTATACCCGTTTAAGGTTTTTCGTAATCAAGAAAAATAATTTTTGGTAAATTTGTCATATATTAGTTTAGGGTTTTTCATGATATTAACCCTTTTTTTCATCATTTTACTTTTAGGGCCCGTTTGATAATAATTATGCTTCCGAGAACTAAAACATGGTTTTTTCTAATTTTGTTTCCGAAAAATAAAAATTAGATTTTTTTTTTTGCTTCTGGTTATTTGTTGACTCTTGATTTGTTCTCCAAAACAGAAAAATTAAATGACATTAGCAAATAAATTTCTACTCTTTTTCTTTTTCTAAAACAAAAGAACAGGAATCGAAAAACAACAGCATCATCAAACAGGCCTCCGAGACCAGATCTCAACCCTTTGACCTTCTTGGGACGTACTCGGTACTCCAATCTCGCTGTAAGCTCCACGGGGGTACTCGGTACTACATGATCGACCGATTTGTGCACAGAATTTCCCACTTCCAAAAACAGATAAATAAATATTGATCCCGTGAAAGCCCAAATGCTTCGCACAAGCAACTATTGAACTTCATGAAATGTTCAGATCAACAGAGACCTACCCCATTTTCCCAATATTGTTTTTTTTTTATCAATAGGGGTGATTTTCTTTTTAAAAAAATACGTGAGTTAACCATCACGTTTAAATATATATATATATATATTTGTTTTGTTTAGATTTAACGAGTTTGAGCTACTAAATTCTTAAACTACAAATATGACTGTGAATAGAAATAGAAAGACAGAATGGAACGAGGGGGACGAACCATCCTTTCCCAAATAAACAAGCAGAAGATCGATACCAAGATTCATCCATGGACCCATGGTGCACAGCAGAGATACATATGATCTTCTACTGAACAGAGGCATGAGGGACTATGCTCGCTTGTTCAGTTCCAGTCTGAGTACATAAATATTTGACTGGAAAAGAATTAGTTCATCGGTAAGTTGGACGGGGATGAGGGTAGTGAGGTACCGGAGGCGGCGGATGACCCAACGGTCCTAGTGGCGGTGGGTGACCGAACGGCGGCGAAGGTGGACCCTGAAGGCCCGATGGCAGAGGCCCTGGCAGTCCTAATGGAGGGGGTGTTGTTAAACTATGGTCGAAAGGATTGAACAAAGAAATCAGATTATGAGACGTGATAGCACTCTCTTAAAAGAATCATTTATGCCACAACGTTACCAATGGTTACCAGAAAAGATCATCTAGGATAAAACAGAGTCTCAAGCGAGTTTATCATATAGCAATTCTAATAATTCTTCAATAACTCTCTAGGAAATTATCAGAAAAAAAGACGGTATCTCTCTTGTTTGGAAAGAACTAACATTGAAAGTGAAGTAAATAATTATAAAAATGAACATAATACTTAAATATATAACGATAAATGAACACGCATTTTCGCATCCGAAAAATAGTTAATTTTCATGCAACAATTCATATCCAAAACAATTTATTTGATAACACTGTTTCATTTTTCGAAAAAAGTTTTTGGACAAAAGATTGTAACTTTTCGTATCCAATAACGAATAGTTCAGACATGCCTCTTCATGTAAAAACTATACATCCAATTACACATTTTCATGTCTGAATCAGTAGTCATTTCCAAACATATACAAACGTTCCAAAGGTTACTAGGATATCTGTTTGGCAGTTATGTACGAATAGACATAAATCTTTTCATGTCTGAATCGGTAGCTATTTCCGAATAGATACAAATACTCCAAAGAGTACAAGATATCTGTTTGGCAGTTATGTCCGAATAGACATAAACCTTTTCACGTCTGAATCGATAGATATTTTCCAACAGATACAAATACTCTAAAGGTATAAGGATATATGTTTGGTAATTATGTCCGTATAGACATAAACTTTCCAAAAGATATAAGAGTGTATTATATTCATGAACAGTCGTATTGTTACAATGAGTCATGAAATTTATTTATATAATAATAATTTCGATATAATAACTAAAAATAAAAAATAATAGTTAAATAGAGCCAATTCTGGCCTACGACCGCGCAAGCATGCAAAGTGCAAAGTGCTAAGTGCGCCTAAAAATCGTGTAATCGCATAGGGTATAGTGGGGTGTAGCTCACTTGCCCTTTTTATTTATTTGTAAGATTATATTAGTCTTCTAACTAATAAAGTGAATTGCTATTTATAGGCATGGCCACGGATCGAAACCGCCAGTTTCGGCTCATGAAGTCAAGGGAACCGAAACCTAGCCCTTAATGGGCAATTCCGATTTCGATTTTGAACCGGCGATTCTAAACCTATTTCGAGCCTGGTTTTGGCGTAAAACCTAAAATGGAATCGGATGTTTTAGTTAATACTTCGGTTATGGTTTTTTATTTTAAAAATTAAAATGAGGAATTTGTAGTGAAATAATAATCAAATTATCAAATAATGAATTGTGAATTAAAATAAAATAATGAATTAACCACCTATGGGTAGCTCAATTGGTTAGGGCGCACTTGGAATTGTGTGGTTAGGCGCACTGGTCCCAAGTTCAATTCCTCAAATGAGCAACTGTGATTTAATTGGGGGGCCATGGCAGTAGGTTGTTGTACTAGTCTCCCCCGAGGAATAGTCGAGGTACGCGCAAGCTGGCCCGGACACCTTGATTATAAAAAAAAATAATGAATTATCAAATACAAATTGTAATCACATTTGAGGGGGAAAAGGAAGGGGAGAGGGGGTTTGAATTTAATATATTATCATTAAACGCCCACATATCTTCTTGGAGATAGAAGAATCAAAGGCAATGTTGTTTTCTTACTTTGATAAACCCATGATTAACTTATCCTCAATCATTGCTACTTATTCCTGTATCGGTACCGATGGCGGTGGTATCTCCGTCATCAAAGGATTCAGCTTCATTATTGCGATATATCTCTTGTTTTCTGTATTGAGTTTTTGACCAATCATTAACACAATCTTAAGCCTCCATCAAATCGAAAAGTAATATTGAACATCGTTCATCCAAAATATTGCGTCCAAATCTCAATGCTTGTTCTACCGTAACTGTCAAATAATGGATTACTAAAATTTGTTTTGCCATGGGAGCAAGAATTTGGTATTGGGTAGAGTGACTCTTCCACCAATCTAATATGTGAAATCTGTGTTGCCTTCAGATTCATCAAAATCAAAAGAAACGGTTAAATATCTCTCTATTTCATAATTACTTCCTTTTACTCCCTTTTGCTTTTTTGGCCCAGAAGTTTGTACCCTCTATTAATTTTACTTATGTTTCAACTTTGTACGTCACTAGATTGAGAAAATCCACTATCACCTAGATTATATTTACTACAAAATTCATTATATAATTATATTATTACGTTTTTAACCTTTGCTTGTATAGCTCCAATATTTACCCTATCAATTAAATGTAAACATTCATAATACTTATTCAAATAATCATGTAAACCATCTAATTTACAACGTGGATAAAAAAAATAAGCAACTACATAAACAATAGGAATTTTCTCATAATAATGTAGCCATTTTTTTAGCATTACTATAGTTGTGTCTTTTAATTTATCATCATTTTCATTTTCTTCAAAAATTTCAACAATATTAATACATTCTATTAAAAAACATGCGTAATAGGATAATAAACATTGGACAAGGTATAAGTTGCATTATTAAAAATTTAAAAACATTTAACTTTTTTTTGCAAATATCTCATTCTCGTGGGTATAAATTAATTTGAGTTATATTATTTAAAATAAATACACATAATAAATATTTATATGCAAAGTATTCATTAACCAACTCGCAAGTGGAATTTCAATGATTTGAAATATCTATTAAAAATATTTTTTTTCCATTTGTTTTACACAATTTTAACCATTCTTTCATTATTTGGGAATGTTTCCATAAAAATTGAATTGCTATTTTTATTAGGGTTGAGAAAAATGTGAAGATTTTTTAAAACATCTCATATACATAAATTTAAAACATGACAAGCACATCTAACGTGAAAAAATTATCCAACAAAAATGTGTTTATGAATCTTTTCTAGTTCACCAGTTGAAATGGTATTTGCCACGGCATTATCAAAATCAATTGAATTTTTTTTCAAGCAAATAATATTCTTCTAAAATTTTCCTAATTAATCTATAAATATTATTTTTCGTATTCCTATCATCAAAAACCCCACATGCAATAACTCTTTTTTGAATATTCCAATCATCATCTATCTAATGACATGTTATACCCGTATAAAAATGAATTTGCCAATGACCACTCCTAATATTACTACCAATATGAACACTTCCACTAAATTCATAATTTTTTAAATATTTTTTTTATTTTTCTAGAAAGATATTTAATTACACATTTAAGTGTATCTCTAGGAACACGTTTTGCTTGTGGAACACATACATTTTGTATAAATCGATTAAAACTAAATCTTTCACCAAAACTAAATGATAAATGTTCAACGGAAATAAATTTTCATAATTCTTTTTTATAAGTTTTTTTCATTATAGAGAAATAAAGTAGAGTGTTAGGATTGGGCGTACCCGAAAATTTGTTATTGTTTGATATCAATTCTTGCTTCGATTGGATGTTTTGCCTTAAGATATCGTTTAAATGTTCTACATCCGGCTCCATCGATATTGCTCCACAATGTTTGCGGACTACATCATACCTTTTTGGACCTATATAAAATCTTTCAGTCTTCTTGAAGTGCTCTCATACGTTAGATGTAAACTCCCACTCCGGTTCCTTTGTTGTTGACATTTCTTCGATACCGATAGGAGGATGATGACTCTCTTGCATTTGGACTTGCTTCATATTAGAAATAACTTTCATTTTATCATATATATCAATATCGAATCCCCAATCGAAATAATCACAAGGATTAGGAGAATAATCGCATTCCCTCACCTGGTTCTTGACTTTGCCGGTAATTCTACTTTCGCTTATCATTTTTTGAGAGAATTGACCTGATTGAAAAAATTGAAAGAATTAAGAGACTTGAGTGGATTGAGAAAATTGAAAATTTGTGTGGAAAAAAAATGAGAGATAGGAAGGGGCATTTATAATGGCTAGAAATCAGTAAAGAAAAAAGAGAGAGAAAAAAGGGAGTGACCGTTGCACGACTTTAAAGGGAAATTATTGGGAACACGCAGTAGAAGTGCAATTCTTTTGCCTAAGGAGATTGCCAAGAGGGAGCCCAAGTCCGAGCCTGTCAAAATATTTAATTGGACCCACCTTTACTCAAAAATTTAAGTCAACGAGTTATAAGTCAACTTGGATATATTAACTGCTCCATATCACATTAATTTTTAATGTGGAACTCCTCTAACACAACTGATACGTGCATCCTAAAAATATCCCTCTCACATGTGAGCTCCATTGTTAATTTTGCTCCCCTTTAATTCAAGTATTTTTATACATTAACTCATCTCAATTTGAATTTTCATCAATGCTCGTCGAGCTTGCGTTACTATAGCACAACGTGCACAGGCCTCGAAAACCGCATTGACCACCAGATTCTTCTTTGAGATCCATCTCAACTTGAATCTCTATCAATGCCTACCGGGCTCGCATTTGCTACACCACAATGCCCACCAGCTCGTAAATCGCATTGGCCACCATATTTCTTTTTTGAGATGTTTATCAAATACTGATACATATTGGGAGTGAGCCACCAATCAACCATCGATTCTGATACCATTTATTGGGAGTATGCATCAAAAGTGTAATACTTTCGTCTAGGGAGATCGCCAAAAGGGAGCCTAAGTTCGAACCCGTCAAAATATCCAGTTGGACTCACCTTCACTCAAAAGTTTAAGCTAATGAATTATGTACCAACTTGGATATATTAACTGCTCCACACCACATTAATTCTCCAATGTAAGACTGCTCTAACACAACTCATATGTGCATCCTAACAGAAAGAGCCATCACTTATAATAGCTCTTTCACTTTTTTTAAAAAAAATTTATCTCAGATTTTTTCTAGTTCAGAACCAGCCTAGAACCGTAACCCGGTTTGTATGCCACGGGACGGTTTCGATTTAGAACCGCGGGCCCAATCAACAGGGCAGTTCTTAGTGAAACACGGCTCGTGGGTACGCCTAGCTATTTACCTTTCATCATAGTGGGACGTAAAAAAAAAGGGTAATATTTTATTTATTTTTCAAACAAACTTCAATAGAGGGTGCATGGGTGGTGGAAAACTGAGGGGTGGGCCCGGCTGTCCTCGTGGTGGTGGTGGTGGTCCGAGGGGGTTGGGAGGTAGTGAGATGGGTGGCGGGGGATGATGGTGACCGTGAGGATGAGGCATGCATGTGAGCTGAGTAAGAAGTATGATGCGGGGGTGCGGGGATTAAAAGCAGGACATCGAGTATAAATGATGGCATAAGATTAGTAGCAATTTGTCAAAAACTAGGATTTGCTCCGAGGACTGGTGGTTGGAAGTTGAATTACTGTCGGTTTGGTGAGAAAGGACTGTCTTATATGTTTATTCCGCCGTTGAGATGAATAACAATCAAACTTTCATCTCAAGGGAACTATGTATTTGGTGGTTTAATAGGGAAATCGTAAAAATGGGTCCTTCATCTATTATTATGCTTCAACTTATTTAACGACTTGTTTTCTTTCCGAAATTGCCATTATCATTCTCAACGCTTTGACAAAATCTCTTGCTCCCTCCTTTCTGCGCCAACAGCCACCGCACCGTGAAGTAACCGTCGCAATCTCAATCTAGATGCTGCGAGCTCTATCAAATCTATAGAGAGAGAGAGAGAAGTGGAGTTAGGGGGATCGCTCTACTAGACTAGGGTTTCCTCCTGCTGCCACCAAACTTTTCCGAAGCTTGACCCCCCCGAGGGCGAGAGAGGGACATCCCCAAAACTTCCTCGTTTGATTGGCTTACGAGGTTTCAATGGGTCTCGTATCCGCTTCGTGTCTCTTTTATCAACTAATTTACCCTTTTTTGGATCGGGCTTCTAATGGGCGCGAGTGTTTTCGGAGTCTTGGCTTACTTTTATTTGAGTGACTTTAGACATGCAAAAGGATGATCTACTTGGCGTGCAATTCGTCAATTTTTAGTCCTCGGCTGATCAATTCTCACCGCATGTAACGAATTGAGGATGTTGATCAGAACGAAATTTGGCATCCTCGTGTCTCGAACATGGGGGGCCTCCACAAAACGATAAGTGGCGCACCGCCAACGGAATTGAACCACATCTCGATGGTTTAAGGACAAGTGGATCCAGGTATGACCCCCGTGCGACTTCATCTTTCCTTAATCTACTTTTACCGACCATATCCTTGCAAATATAATAATATTACTGAATAAATAAAATTAAAGCAGGGTCGTTTCTGACGTGGGATGTATATCCAACGTATTTATCTTCGTGGTTTATCGTCGTCTAGTCCATCCTGTTCGTCCAAATTTCATGTGTCATGGTATCCAATTTTTATTTTTTATGCCGAGTTTTCCAACACTTAAAAGATAGTATTAAATACATTTTGAAATTTTCATTTTCCCCCCCTTTAGAGACCAGAAACTACATATGGTCGATAGATGTTTTGCACAGAATTTTTCACTTCCAAAAATAATAAATTATGGTATTGATCTCTGAAAAAAAACCAAAGACTTCACACAATCAACTATTGAACTACATGAAAAGTTTATATCAACAGAAACGGACCCAATTTTCGCGAATTTTTATTATTATGAGGGATGGTTTTTTTAAAAAAAAATTACGCGAATTAAACACCCCCCCCCCCCCCCACAATTATTTTTTAAATAGTTTCAGCTATTAAATACTTCGACCGACAAATTTGACGGTGAAAAGAAATAGAAAGGCAAAGGATGGAAAGAGGAGGGCGAACCATGAGCAGAAGATCAGTGCCAAGTTTCATCCATGCTGCATAGAAAAGATACATATGATCCTTCTACTGAACTGAGGCACAACAGACTATGCTCGCTTATTCAGTTCCAGTCTCAGTACATAATTAGTTGACTGAAAAGGAACTAGTGCATCAGTAAGGTGGGCGAGGATGGGGGTGGTGAGGTCCCGGAGGCGGCGGATGACCCGGCGGTCCTGGTGGCGGCAGGTCGGCGAACGGCGGGCGAGGTGGACCGTGAGGGCCCGGTGGCGGAGGTCCTGGTGGGCCCGGTGGCGGGGGTGGCGGGTGGTGGAAAACTGGGGGAGGCGGCTCCGGCGGTCCTCGTGGCGGTGGCGGTGCGAAGGGGTCGGGAGGCGGCGGGGGATGAGGATGGCCGTGAGGATGAGGCATGCTTGTGAGCTGAGTGAGAAGTATGATGCGGCGGTGCGGGGATTGAATGGCGAACATGGGGGTATAAATTGATGGCACAGGACTAGAAGTTTGTGGAAAACTAGGATTTGATTCGAGGACTGGTGGTTGGAAGTTGAATTGCCGCTTGTATGGTGAGAAAGGATTGTCTTACTAAGTTCATTCCACCGTCGCGATGAAAAATAATCAAACTTTCTTCTCAAGGAGACTAATTCATATTTGGTGTTTTAATAGGGAAATTTAGAAAATGGTCTACGTTTTTTTTTTTTTTTGCCCCTCGCATGCACCTATTTGTCCTCATTTTTGTTCTTCAAATTAACGATATGTATCCTGAATTGTCATGTTAAATTTTAAATTGGTGAATGACAATTTGATATCTTCTTTTCAAAATGTTATTACAATAATATACGTTTTGATATCCTCTTTCCCTCTGCTCTGTGCCAATTACCATCGAATTGTGAAACTGTTGTAATTGTGAAGTAATGTTTGCAATCTCAATCCAGCCATTGGGAGCTCTATGAGAGAGGGAGAGAGAGAGGCGGAGAGGTGGGGTTAGGGGATTGATCGAGGCACTTGTGGGGGCCAACGTGTTAGTCGATAGCGGCGGCGGCGGCAGCCGCGACAAAGCTCCAATGAGGTTGTTTGTTTAAGCTTAAGTGCCTTCTTGGCTTCCTTTGAAGGGTGGGTAAATAGGTCCTTTCCGTCGCATGTTTCGTTTGCGACACGATTTGCAGATTTTAGAATTCGAGGATGCAAATTATCCAAAAAGGGGTGCGCAAATTTGAAAGCCGTTTAGTAATTAATCTGAGGACGCTCCACCACCATATGTGTGCCAGGTGTTGCATCTATCCATAGTCGAAGGAGTGCTTCCTCCTTAGCCTCTTGATTGGTGAGTTACAAAAGTCAGGTGCCCACTCACATTTTTAATCGATTAAGCTCGAATTGTAACTAATGTTTACAATGTGTAATCATGCGATGGGGAGACACGGGAAGTTACGTCTCTTCGAACAGCCGCGTCTTCGCGAAGGAAGAGGAATGGTTACATGAACTTAGATTATGAAGATGAAGGTGTTAAAGCATAAACTGCCATCCTCGCTCATGTTGGTGCCCGACCACGGCACGATCCAAACCAGGGTTCATACTGTTGTCGCTAACGAAAAAGACTTCAAATCAAACCGAACTCCAGAGGGTTTGAGGCTGATGGGCCCAACCCAATTCATTTAAAGGGCATTAGCTGCCCAATTCTGCTATTCATTCGGCCTTCCTCTACTCTAATCGGGTTGGACGTAAATATAAAAACTGGACCAACTTATCAGGGCTTTCCGTAACAAGCGCTTTCTTTGCACATCATGAGGACTAAACTATCCGACCCTAACAACAAGGGAATGCTTTAGGGTTCCATTTCAACGGCGATTCGAAGGTCACCAATCGACTGCCAAAGGCCGTTTCCATAACGGCACTAACGATTCTCGTAATTGGTAGAGCATAATTTGGAAAACGATTACTCCTTCGAAAGGGAGTTGAAATACCCATAAGGTTGGCATCTAATCTCAAAGCCCAAACTGTTCTTTAGTATCTCTATTCTCTCTGCGCCTTGTATTGTAGACTCGCTCTATCTGCCCTTGAAGAGCCCTACGGTATTTCCCCTCTCTATTTATGTTTCTTCAGCTCTTATCCTTCGCTTCCCTTTCACTGGCTCGACTCGCATCGACGAGCCATGAGCTCAAGACCCAAGAGCGGCAACGTCACCTCCGAGTCTCTCTGGACATGGACGACCACCCCCAACCGCAAGCCCAAGAGGAAGAGGGGAGGCGACAAGCGTTTCCCAGTCGCCGAGTTCCTCCAAGAAAAGCACCAACAGCTCCAGGAGCTGGTCTCGGGTCCAGGGGCCGGCTTCGGAGTGGGGTGCGGAGCCGGACTGGGCCTCGGCCTGGTCGGCGGGCTCGGCTTCAACGGCTCGCCGTGGAGCCACCTTAAGCTAGTGTTCGGAGTCGGCGTGGGTTGTGGCGTCGGGGCCGGCTTCGGGTACGGCCAAGGGTTCGGATACGGGGCTAGCTTGGATTCCTTGTCCAGAGACTCCAAACGGAGCTCTAAGCCCGAGAGAAGGATCATCAATTTGTGATCTGAGATTAAACCCTTTTATGGCGATTTTCTTTTTTGCTGGCATTCCGAATTTTGTAAGCTTATTGAGTGTCCTGATTGTTGCATTTCATCTTTCACTCTTAACTGGGTGGTTTCTGAAGAACATCTGCACAGTCACTTTGGTGTTTCATTGTCGTAATTAGAAGATTAAAGTTGTTGGCAACAGAGACATGCAAAGGTGTTGCTTTTCCTGGTAATAACGAGTGTGTGATGTTGGGGAGTAAAGCTTAGACAAAGAAGGCCAAGAACATTTGAATTCTGGGTTGAATGCAGGTCTTAGATCTTCTATAACTCGCGATCCGATTAGCGGTCTTTGGATACACTAGCTTCTTTATCGTCCATAAAGGAAAGTTTTTGTGAGTCGATGTCGAAAAGTTAAGAGAGACGGGAGAGAGAGATCTATGAAACTTCTACGAGTCTTTTTGAGGGAGAAGGATCCTCCTCCTGGTGGTGGCAATCCAATTGCGATTGATCCACTCCAGGTGCATCCTCATTTCAGAGTCTGAGAAAGCAAGCTCCTCTCTGCTGTTCTCGAAATGCACGACAAACCTCGACCATTCTTTGCCGGTTATCGTCCCTGTCCACCACCCGTCGTTGTACATCGCGTCGACCCTGTCAAGCACTGCGAATCCAGCAGCCATGGGAAATGACTTAGCGGGAGGGGTAGGGCGGATATCCTCGCTTCGGACGACCTCTCTCAGAGGACCCGACTCGTCTTCCTTCAACAGCTCCTTGTACTGAACTAGGTAGAACTCGTTCTCAATGTAAGTCACTATGATCGCTGCGTAGTAAGAGCCCAAGAACCCCTCTTCTTTGCTGGCGATCTCAACTTCCTGCCCTGGAAGAAACCTCATTCTCGCTCCAGGTAGCAAGTTACACAGAGAGGCGATATAGAATTCACATACGTTGATCGTTTGTGGTGCGTTTTGGGCCCTGTAAGGAATAAGAGGAGAGTTTCTGCAGAAAAAGATACCTTCTTTTTGCCCGGAAAGGGCATGCAAGGTACGTGTTGATGCTAGTACACTCTGCAACAGAGGACCTTCCTTCCCTCCTATGACCGGACAAGATTTTACCCACATAACTGTTTGATTGCAAGATTTATGCTTTAGAGACGCTCCCACCTGGAGCGACAGATGGACATTGTCTGTGATTATCAGACCATCGGAAGAAGCAACTTGGAGATGTCCGTTTTTGCAAATACTCTCTTTTCGCTTTTGCACTCTCTTTAGCCTCGCCAAAATGACTTTAGAATCTACAAAGAACTGGAACCAACAGGGGATCAGTAAAGTGAAAAAGAAATTAATGACATCCTGATCGTGAGATCAAGAGTGGAAAAAGGACCAAATGTGCTAATTTGATGTCGATTTAGATCACGCTGCATTCACCCACGAACATTCAATATCAACAATACATTTATTCCAAACTAGTTGGGGTCGACGGTCGATGAACCCAAAAAATACATAAAAATAAAGCAAAATCAATCAAGGGAAAAAAGAAAAAAAAAATAACAGCATATGCGAAAACTCTGCTCTGTACAATAGGATCTACGGATTAGATGGCTCAATAGCCAAACAGAACCACCTTCCCTCTGATTCCACGTCGCGCTGTGATCGACCGGCAGTAGACAATATGCATCCATTGCCGATCCTCTCATCCAGACGGCTCTCTTTTTTAGTCTCCACGGCCCGTGTCTCGGGAACATCCTCCGCGATCCCAGCCTGTGCATTCGTACCCGATTCCAATTCTTCAATGGAATCATAAAACATATAGATTCGTGAAACTTCCTTCAAGAAAATTGTTATCCTTCCCGATGTTCTCATCCATCGAGGTCTAAAGAAACAATATGTAATTTAACTTTCAATGATCTTGCTCTCTTTTATCTTGTTCCTTTAGGAGGCACGACTATAGCCCTGCAAGTAATCTTATTATCGGAATAAGATAACTACAAGATAAGGTCGACGAATTTTTATGATCACTGGTAGTTCATAACGAATTGCCTCGAAACATACCTTGAGCGGGATATGGAGGCGGAAAGAACTGCAACCTCCAAAATTTCTTCGGCACGTTAAGCCAAAGAATCAAATTCACCACCGCTACGACTCCCGCAACTTGCAGAAACGACGGCACAAACCTAGGAGGCCTCCAGCAAAGACATCCCGCCGGTGATGTCTGTGGTCGTCTAGTCATGAAATGCCGACGAGAGATGTGACCAGAAGCAGGAGAAAGATGATGCACAATTTTGCAACAAGAGCTTTGTGATCAAGTGCTTATATTAAGTGGCAAGAAACCAAGGCCTGCAAAGGACCCTGCACAATAAAATCCAAGCCATTCACGTACTCACAAGATTTGCCTGTATAAGTCTGATACAGTAGATCATTCGTTTTCTCTTTCGCAATGAGCACTTGGATAATACATTTTAAGATATCAGAGGGAAATGCTTATATGAAGTATGCCCGCTAGGAAAATTCTCGTGCCCTTCATCTATGACACTTCTTTTGCCGTGATAAATGACATTTCCCAATCAATCATATGCCTATGAGTCAGTCCAGGTATTAGGTGCTGCAATCAGACTTGCCCGAGGATAGTCCATACATTCTGCTCGATTTATATTCACCTACGTCTTTCCCTTCTGGAAAACAAATCCAAAAGAAGTCTGGCCTAGGCCGGCCAACTGCAAGTTCTATGGCATCTGGTATTGCTGCAGTGAACGTAGCAGAACACGGAAGCCCCGCCTAAACAGCTCCCATTTAGCATATTCTCAAGAAAGAAAGAAAAAACCACAGCCATTGAACAATGAACACTGGATACATAATGGCACAAAATGATACTTTCACCTAGTAGAGTGCAGTTTAATAAAGTTTACCCGACCACGAATATCACCATTGGCAACAGAAGGGAATGCTTCTAATTTTTGTTGGGAGGAAACAAAAGAAAAATAAGACTTGCAGACCGACTATTAAGGGGATAAGAGGAGTGCAAAGAATGCTCACCAGAACAGCCCGGGAAGGCACTGCATCGCTCTTCAGTGGATACTTGATATTTGTCAGTCATACCCTCCCCGACGAAGCAATAAAATGGATGTATGAGATGGAGGAGGGATCCAATGACCACAAGAAGCTTAAGGATAAGCCCATCATGTGTACGTCCTTGCGACTGTCACTCCATTAGATCTCTTCATATTTGAAGAAATCTGGCTCAGCGTACAATGACTGCTCATGCCAGATTTCAAAACCTATTGGTATAACCTCATCAAAACGAAAACATCAATGCCGTCACATAAGCGCTTTAAATGATGAACTCATTTCAGTTTCCCTCTTCCGGAAAGAATAGTAATATCATTGAAGATTTTCCCAGGATGCAGCCACGTATGCTGGAAACTTGTGTCCTCTGTCAGATACAAATAAAATCAAACGGATAAGTTCCGTCAATTTGGTTTTTCAGTTCTACCAAAGGCATCTTGATTAGTGGAAAAGAACTGCTGCATATTGCAAAAGAGTCCAATCTTGAGCTTTGCACCTCCTCCTAGAAAACCACACAAAAAATTAGCTCCAAATCTAATAAAATTAGCCAACCAACTTCTATTGTTTGTGATAATAAAAGGGTCATCCAACCAAAACTTCCATCTCCTACATGCATAACTTAAGGAACCCATGGAACACCCCACGTCATTCACTTTGTGGTATGCTAGCAGGAAATTGGATCTGCGAACCATTTAATGCAAATCATGCTATCGAATATCCATGCACACTGCACTTATTGCAAGCTCCAAGGACACAAGCCCTTAGACAAGCACAAAAAGAGCAGTTTTCCGGGATCTTGACGAAAGAGAAGGCTTGCAAATTTACAAGGTGTATTAATGGACTTCGATACGTGTGTACCACTCTTGGAGCTCCTTCACAAGTGTGAAAAGTTGCAGGCAGGACGCTTATAGTAATTGCACAATGATCAAAGTGAAATCCTCTTCTGCTCTTTGAGTATGATAATAACCGACAGCCAGAAGCTTTCCATGGAAGGGCGGAATATTAACGTCTGTTCCACTTATTTCAACTGGTGCATTTGGTTGTAGGGAATGGGCGAGGACATGTCTATTCCCTTTCGGTTGTTTGGTTCAGCAGAGCAAAGCAATGCCCCTCCATTTATCACCCAGATGCAATTTCTCTCTTGATTTCTTTCAGGATGTATTTTCCACATTTATTCCTACGTCCTTTACCTTTCAACTCAGCATGAAGCCACCAGAATTTGATGTTGAAACAATCCATTTATTCTCTTCTTTTTCTCAATGAAAAGTTTCTCTCTGTTTCCAAATGTATGCCAAAACCGATTCGCGAATTGTCTACACCGAACCGCTGAAGCTAAATACATCAAGGATGCCGATGACTCGAGGTTGTATAGTCCCCGTCTTCTCACCATTGCAATGACCTCGCAAGCAACTTCAATAGCAAGAGAATCTAAAAATCAAGAGAAGACCCACCAACCTGAGACACCAAAAAGAAGATGCCCTTCAGAAAAGAGAGACACCCAGAATTCCTCCGACGCATGGTTTCGATTCAATGTGAGGCAACCACACAGCCAAGGGGCAACCGCTAATGGTGTTTTAATTGCTCATCGAGCATTTATGCGAGCGAGAGAATGACGCATCCATTTTCTTAATTCTATTCTCTTTCAGCGGTTTCCCACAGATGACGGAGTAGGATTCTGACAGGAAGCTTCCAATTTTGTCGGGTCAGCCCATCCATAGAGAATTACAGAGAGCGAATACAGAGAATCTACATGTGTTGGTTGTTTGTGGTGGCCCTTTGGCCTGGAAAGAAACAAGAGAAGAATTCTGCAGAAAAAAAATATGTACTTTCAGAAAGGGCATGCAAAGTACGTGATGATTCTAGTACGATTTGAGACAGAGGACCTTCCTTCCTCGACTGGGCAAGGTTTCCCCACATAAATACTTGGTTGCAAGACCAACGCTTTAGAGAAGGTCACACCTGGAGTTATAGATGAAGAACATTGTCCGTGATTATCAAACAGATCATCAGAAGAAGCTATTCGGAGATATCAGTTCTGCAACTAGCAATGATATTTGCCTGTTAGCGTTTGCATTCTCTTTAGTCTAACCAAAATGATTGTAGAAGAACACAGGATTAGTAAAGAAAAAGAGTTAATGACATCCTGATTTTGAGATCAAGGATGGGAAAGGACCGAATGTGCTATCTGATGTTCCATCCAGAGCACGCTACATTCACTCAAAAAAAAAAAAAAATTGTTCCTGATATCAGGGGCTTGCCCGAAAAAAGAACCAAAAAATAATAATAATAATTATAGTTGGACGTACTAAAACTCTACTCTATACAATAGGCTTTACCAGTTAAAGGGCCAGTAGACCTTCCCCCTGATTCCATGTCTTACGGGTGATCAACCGGGAGTAGGTGATAGGGTCAGGCCATGCATCCAATGCCGCTACGCTCATCCAGATGGCTCTCGTTTTGAGTCTCGGCAGCCTCCACGTTAGGCACATCGTCTGCATTTGTGGCTTGTGCATTCCTGCGCAACTCCAGTTCTTCAAAATAAGCATAAGGCCCCCAACCTGCAAACAGATAGATTGTGAAACTTCTTTTGAGAAAATGGTTATTGCGTTATGCCCATGTTCTCATCCATCGGTGTCTACGGAAAGATTACATAATCAACTTTCAACAATCTTGCTCTCTTTAATTATCTCGTTACATTATGGGGCAGCACTACTATAGCCATGCCAAATTAGGGAGTTGCAGCGCAAGTAATCTTACAATCACAATAGGACAACTACAAGACAATGTAGAGAAAATGGTTATTGCTATCCCTATGTTCTCTCATCCATCGATGTCCAAAAGAAAGAAAGTTTATCTTTTTGTTAAAAAAAAAAAAAAAGGCACATTCAAATATCATGCTCTCCTCCATCATCTTGTTACGGTACGAGGCAGCACGACTATAACCCTGCCAATTTAGGAGCTTTAGGGCAAGCACTCTTATGATGACAATAAGATAACAATAAGATAGGGTCGAGGGATTTTATGACTACTGGAGGCCATAACAAGTTACTTTGAAACATACCTTGAGCATGATATGGAGGTGGAAAGAACTGCAGATAGCAAAACCCTGCTACCATAAGCCCTGCGAAAAAAAATAATAATAATAATTCTGCACATAAAGCCAAAGAATCAAACTCACCACCGCTCTGACTCCCACAAATTGCAGAAAACAGACAAACCTAGGAGGCCTCCAGCAAAGACATCCTCCCAGTGATGCCAGTAGTCATCTACTCTTGAAATTCCAACAAGAGATGCGACAAGAAGCGGGAGAAAGATGATGCACAATTTTGCAACATGACCTTTGCGATCAAATGCTTTAATCTTCCCAGCTAAGTAAAGCGATAAGAAACCAAGACCCGCAAACGACCCTGCACAACAAAATCCAAGCTATTCACCTAACAAGGTTTGCCTGTGTAATAGTCTAACAGATTAGATAATTCTTTTTTCTTTCGCATTGACCATTTGGATAATTCTATTTAAGATGACAAAGAGAAATGCTTACAGGATGTATGCCCGCTAGGAAAACTCTTGTGCCCTTCATCTATGACACTTCTTTTACCGTGACAAATGACATTACCCAATCGATCATACACCTAGGAATCAATTCAAGTATTAAGTGCTGCAAGCAGACTTGTGTGCAAATAGTTAGTTTATTCTGCACAATTTATATGCACCTACATCTTTCCCATCTGGAAAACAACGCCAAAAGAAGTCTGGCCTAGGGCGGCCAACTGCAAGTTTTAGGGCATTTGTTATAACTGCAGTGACGGAAGCAGAATACAAGAGCCCTGCCAAAACAGTTTCCATTTAGCATATTCTTGAGAAAAATAAAACAACCATCATTGAATGATGAGCAGATAATACATGAGAATAGCACAAAAAGATACTTTCACCTAGTACAGCGTGATGAAAATCATAGATATCTCTCCTCCGAAGATACACGACCACAAATATCACCATTGGCAGCAGAAGGGCATACGTCTGATTTTTGTTGGGAAGAAACAAAAGGAAAAATGAGATCCCCCACAAGTCAAAATACTTAACCTTACAGACTGACTATTGAGGGGAAAGAGTAGTGCAAAGAATGTATTACCAGAACAGCCCAAAAAGGCACTGTGTTGCTCTTCAGTGGATACTTGAGATTAGTCATCATATCCTTCCCAACGAAGCGATGAAATGGATGTATGAGATGGAGGAGCGACCCAATAACCACAAGAACCATAAGGATCAGCCAATCATATATGTATGTCCTTGCGACCATCGCTCCGCTGGACCCCATCATATTTGAAGCAATCTGGCTCCTTATTCTATGCTGTAGAATGAATGCACATGCCAGATGACAAACTGGTAATATTAGCTCAGTTAAAATTGACGTTCCCTAAAAATACCCAAAAAAAAAAAAAAAATCAATGCCGTTGCAGTTGACAGGAACTCATTTCAGTTTCCCTCTTCTGGAAATAAAAGTAACAATTATTGAAGGTTTACCCAGTATGCTGGCACATAAACTAGAAACATGTGTCCTCTGTCAGATATGAATAAAATAAACAGAAAAGGTGCTATCAAAGAAAGGAATAAACCTGTTGGTTTTTCTGTTCTATTAAAGGAATGATGATTAGCGGAAAAGAACTGCTGCTTATTGCAGAAGAGTCCAATCTTGAGCTTTGCACCTCCTAGAAAACCATGAAAAAAAATTATTTCCAAATCTGATAAAAGAAGCCAAACAACTTTTATTTCTGTATAAAAGGGTCATCCAACCAAAACTTCCATTTCCTATGGAAAATTCAAGATGGTGCATAAATTAAGGAACCCGTAGAACATCCCACATCGTTCATCTGATAAACTAGCTGGAAATTGAATTTGCAATCCATCTAATGCAAACCCTGTATCTTAGCACACTGCAAATATTGGAAGCTCCAAGGACTCAAATCCTTAGACAAGCACAAAAGGGCAGTTTTCCAGGATCCCGATGAAAAAGAAGGCTTGCAAATCTACAAGGTGTATTACTGCGCTTGGATACGCGTGCATTCGACTCTTGGAGTTCCATAACAAGTGTGAAAGATGACAGGCAGGACTCTGACAGTAATTGCATAATGATCAAAGTGAATTTCTCTTATTGCTCTTTGAGTGTGATAATAAATTCAAAAAAAAATATCTACGTAGGAACAGAGTTTGAAGACCTCTTAAAAAAATAACTTGAAGATCTCTTGGAAATAATCCTATTGCAATATCTCAATGTAACAGCCAATAGCAAGCAGCTTTCCAAGGAAAGAGGAAAGATTCACATTTCTGCCACTATTTCAACTAATGCAGTTGATTGAAGGGAATGGATAGTGATATGCCTATCCCCTGGCTCAGCAAAGGAAAGGAATGTCCCTTCGTTTCTCATGCAGGTGTGATTTCTCTGATGATACACGTGAGTAAGTACTTTCGACATTTTATTCCTACTTCCTTTACCTTTCCATGTAGTTTCATCATCGCCACTGCTCAAAAAAATCGAGAATCTAATCCCATTCCTTTGCATTTTATTCCCTCTTCAATTTCATACTCGCACTGATTCCCCTTATTGCAAAGGAAGGAATTATAAATCACCATCAGTAGTACATCTCACTCTTGCTTCCAGTTTCCAACTTCAACCAATTCCTATTTCCCTTCCATTCAATTCAGCATGAAGCCACAAAACTCTGATGCTGAAACCCTCCATTTTATTCTTTTTCTCCTTTTCTCAATGAAAAGCTTCTTTGCTTGCTAGTGTAAGCTAAAACCGATTCGCGAATAGTCTATATCGAATCCCTGATGCTAAATACATCAATAACTCAAGAACGTATGATTTCCCTCTTTTGCACCATTACAACGACCTCACAAGCAACTTCAATGGCAAGAGAATCGAAATCGAAGAGAAAAGCCATCAACCTGAGAAACCTCCAAGAAGAAGATGCCCTTAAGAAAAGAAAGGAACCCAAAATTCCTCCGACGCACGGTTCCAATTCAATGTGACAACCACCCAACGAAGAGCGCAAGCGCGAATTGGGGTCAACTGCGCATCAAGCATTCATGCGAATGAGAGATTGATGCTTCCATTTTCTCAATTCTTCTCTCTCTCTCTCTCTCTCTCTCTCTCTCACACCCACACACTGGGGTCCCACAATTAATGGAGTTGGAGTCGGACAGGAAGCTTCCCATTTTCTTGTCGTGACCAGCCCATTCATACGGTCGCGCAAAGCGGTGGATATATCGCAGACCAGCACAAGGAGCAGACGTAGTAAAGCGCAAGAAAGAAGACAACTGACTATTAGTCAAAAGATAATTACCAGTAGTACCACAGTGCGTACAGGGCAAAAAGGTGACGGCTTTTATTACCTGAAAACTAAAACCACTTCGCATGATTTGCAGAAAAGTGAGCTTTTGTCGGACCAGGTTTCTTGCCCAAGCCTCAACACGAACGAGCGAGCGAGAGAAAGAGAGCAGGGTTGTGCGTTCCCACGCCGAACTCAGCTGCTTTTCGTGGAGGATAAGGATAAACTCCAGGAGAAGCAGCCATGGTCGTGTAAAATAAGACCATCTGGACAGTCCCTTTATTATTCATCTTTTTACTCAATCTAAATTTGACGTAATTTGACTTTTTCTTAGTTCGTAAATTTTGAAACTTTGATAATATACATATTCCAACACGAAAATTCACACATGACGCAATCGCTATTTGTCCTAAAACTTCCATCCGGGTATTTTCGAGTTTCTTGCTAGGTGAGGCGCGCCGCCACTTATTTCTGTAATCCACCTGGCGGTGATGAGCTCCTTGTTGCTGAGATCCAAGATAGCTATCTCGATGAAAGGTTATGCGATCTGGTTGAGCTAGAGCAGGACCTGCTGCAAACCTTCTTTGCATAGTAGTTCTCCCTCAGTATTTATTGTGCCTAGATAGTCACAGAAAGAGAGAAGAAATCTGGTGGTGCTGCGGTGCGACATGGTCGCACCAGTCTTTCCCGACAAAGTGGTGCCAGAGCACTGGTTGCACTGTGTGCTGGTAGACGTCTTGAATCTTGAGTGAAAATGGAGAGCATGAACACAATGATTTGTTTGAGGGGCACACAGAACATCACATACGGAAGAGAAACGAAATATCTAATGTTCGTGAAATCATTGCAGCTTCCGGTGTCACGACTGAGAGGCCCAGATATATGTGATGACTGGGCATGCGAGCATGAGAAGGTTGGCGGATTTATCGGGTAATTTGTAGATAATGGTGTATGTAATCTCATCCGTAGGGAGACACATGCATGGGACGGACATTGTGATCAAAACTGGAGCAGTTGTTCGCCGAAATATAGAGGGAACCACTGTCGCCCACTACATGATTATTCACAGTTGTCTGGTACAGGCACATTTGTGATGATGTTATGGGATATGGTTAACTCCGCCTATGTCGTCTATATAACCTGTCTCAAACCAGGTAAAGTAGGAGTATTACGTCAGGCGTAGCGAATATATTATAAATAAAGAGCTACCTTTGTAAAATGAACCATATTGATATTTCGTTGGAGCGTACCTTTCTTAGCGCCTCGTTGTATCGACGCCCGGATGTAGCGAAAAATGAGCAAGGGTCTTTGCACCAAGATAGGTGGGTGCATGGGGTAAGGAAACTTGCCTTGCCATCATTCTTAGAGTGATGCCCTACATCGGTGCCCGGATGTGGTGATAAATGAGCAAGAGTCCTCACACTTCTATGGATGAGTGTGGGGGGCAATAAAAGCTCAGGGGGTAGGGATTAAATTGGAGAGTTGGAATGTAGGAACCTTAACGGGTAAATTGAGAGAATTGACAGATACTTTTGCTAGAAAGAGAGTGAATATTGCTTGCCTACAAGAGACTAAATGGAAAGGAGAGAAGGCTAAGGAAGTAGATGATACCGGATTCAAGCTATGATATACATGCACAACAAAGAGTATAAATGGAGTTTAGATTCTGATCGATAAAAATTTCAAGGATAGAGTTGTTGATGTTAAAAGAATAGGAGATATGATTATTTTAGTTAAGCTAGTAGTGGGGAATTTGATTCTGAATATCCTTAGTGTGTATACCCCTTAAGTTGGACTGCAAGTGTCCGAGAAGAGTAGATTTTGGAAAGATCTAGAAGAGATTTTAAGGTGGATACCACACGAGGAGAAGGTATTCATCGGAGGAGATCTAAATGGACATGTCGGTCAGAGTAGTGGAGATTTTGACAGAGTTCATGAAGGTTTTGAATATGATACTAAAAATGAGGCTGGCGAAAACATCTTGAGTGTGACATTAGCTTATGATTTGATGTTGGCAAATAACTTTTTTAGGAAAAGAGGGTCACGTCTGATCACTTTTCGTAGCAGTTAAAATTATAGCCGGATTGATTTCTTTTTTGTCAGAAGAGAGGATAGAGCCTTGTATGTAGATTGTAAGGTATACTTTGGTAAATGTGTAGTTACACAATATAAGTTGGTGGTTTTAGAAGTTCGGTATAACAAAGTACAAAAGATAAAGAAAATTGTGCAGCACCCCAGAGTAAGATGGTGGAAGTTACTTGAGGAGAAACAAACAGAATTCAAGAAAATAATGCTACATGAAGTACCATGGCGACTGGAGGGCGAAGTAAATATGATGTAGAAGGAAATATCTAACTGCATCTAGACAGTGGCAAATGGGGTGTTAGGGAAAAGTATAGGGAATTGACATCAAACAAAGGAAATCTAGTGGTAGAATAAAGATGTGCAGGAGGTAATTAAGCAGAAGGAGTATTTCAGATGCCTATATAAATGTCATAATGAAGAGAATTTGCAAAAGTTTAGATTTGCGAGAAAAAATGCCAAGAAAACTGTGCGAAAGGATAGAGGCAAGGCTTTCATAGATATATACAACAAACTTGGGAGTAAAAAAGAAGAAAAATGCATCTATAGACTTGCAAAGTCAATGGATAAGAAAAGTAAAGACTTGACACAGGTTAGATGTATTAAGGATGAAAATCAAACACTCTTGATACGAGACGAAAACGTTAAGGGCATGTGGATGAATTATTTTAACAAACTTTTTAATGGGGAGAGCGATAAAAATGAGGTGGATTTGAAAAATGCTTCTGATGATTCAAACAGAAGGTTTGCGCGTAGAGTTAAAGCACGAGAAGTTAAGGAGTCATTAAAAAAAGATGAAAACTAGAAAAGCCTTAGGACTCGATAGTATTCCTATTGAAGTGTGAAGATGCTTAAGGGATGTAGCAATAAGTTGATTGACTAGTCTTTTTAACAAGATTCTCCATACTAATAAGATACCTAATGAATGAAGGAAAAGTATACTTGTTCCTATATACAAGAATAAGGGGGATATCCATAATTATTCTAACTATAGAGGCATCAAGCTTATGAACCATACAATGAAGTTGTAGGAGAGAGTCATTGAGCATCGTTTGATAATAAGACCAAGGTTTATGTCAATTAATTTGGATTTATGTCAAGAAGATCTACCATATAGGCTATTTTCTTTATACGATAATTGATGGAGAGATATCAAAAAAGAAAGAAGGACCTCCATATGATGTTTATTGATCTCGAGAAGGCATATGATAGGATTCCAAGAAAGACCTTGTGGTGGATTTTTGATAAGAAAAAAGTATCTTCAAAGTATGTAGAGGCAATCGAGGATGTATATGACGATGCTACTACATGTGTGAATGTGTGTAATGGCACATCAAGTTATTTTTCAATCACGGTAGACTTACACCAAGATTCTGCTTTGAGCACTTACCTTTTTTCCTTGATTATGGATGAATTAACAAAAGATATTCAAGATGACATGCTGTGGTGTATGCTATTTGCAGACGATATTGTGCTTATTGATGAGACTAGGGATGGGTTTAATGCTAAGTTAGAAGTATGGAGAAGCACGTTAGAGTTTAAAGGATTTACGCTAAGTCAAAGTAAGACGGAATACTTGAAGTGTGAGTTTGACACGGCAGGAAGAGGTGATCAAGAAATCGTAAATATGCTCCAATAGGAGATACCCAAGAAAGATACATTTAGATATCGAGGATCAATATTGCAAAAGGAGGGAGAGATTGATAAGGATGTAAGCCATAGAATCAGAACAGTTTGGATGAAATGGCGTAGTGCATCGGGATTTTTGTGTGATCGTAAAATTCCTTTTAGATTAAAAGAAAAATTTTATAAAACATCAGTCAGACCTGCCATATTTTACGGAGCTGAATGTTGGTCAGCACAAAAGAAACATGAGCATAAAATGAAAGTAGCGAAAATGAGGATGTTAATGTATATGTGTGATTATATAAGGATAGATAAGATAATGAATGAAGAGATTCGATGAAAAGTTGGAGTAAAACCGATGGCGGAAAAGATAAGAGAGCACAGATTGAGATGGTTTGACATATACTCCGAAGTCCCTTAGATGCACTAGTACAAACAGAAGTTTGCTATCGAGGGCATAACACGAAAAAAGGAAGAGGTCGGCCGAAACTCACTTGGGGGAAAGCAGTAAAGCAAGATTTAATGGAGTGAGAAATAGATTGGCGTACAGTTTGTCTTAAAACGGAGTGGATGAAGTCTATTAGTGCTGTGGAGGGGTAGTGTATAGATAGATAGATATATTTATTTATTTATTTTAAAATATTTATCTCTTTTCCCTCGCTTAATTCTGCTTTTACTTTTATGATTATTTGGGGTTCATCGACCGCTGACCCCAATTAATTTGGGATAAAAGTGTTGTTGATGTTTTGGGATATTGTTGCTTGCTGCTCTCGCAGAGAGTCTTAGGGAACTTTTAGAGTCGACACTTATGCACGCTGCTCCTGGCGAGGTTTTGCCTATAGAACTTGCTACAGACTGGTGTCTTGAATGAGGACACCAGAAGGAGTATCTCAGGGCTCGTCATCCCAATGAGGGAACGAGATCGTCTGACCACTAAAAAATGGTCAGGGTCCTAACCATTTTTTATCCCAGCCGTCCGTTCACATTGGACGGCTGGGATTAAAAACTGCCCAAAACGCTAAAAAGGTCTGCGTTTTGGTTGAGTAGGAAAGGGAAATCCTTAAAAAACATATATATTCAGGGCTAATCTTCAGATCTCCATTTTCGTCCCTTCCTCCTTCGTCCCTCCTCACATTTGTTATCGTCCCTCCTCCTCTGGCGATTCCTCCTCCGGCGAAGGTCCCTTTCTAACGGCAGCCTCCGCGGAACTGGCCGCAACGATCAGGTAAAATTTATAGATCCCCATTTCCGTCTCGTCCCTTCCTCCTCCGTCCCTCCTCACATTTGGTGTCGTCCCTCCTCTCTGGTACTAATCTGTCTCTTTCTCTCTCTCTCTCTCTCTCTCCTCTCATCAGGTGTATGTATTTGTATGAACATGAATTTCTTGAGATTGAAGGGAGCGAAGTACGGACCATCTAGTTTAACTAGAGAACTTTAATTGGTTCCATGAGAGTTGAAGGAATCAAAGGGTGGTCTACATCAAATTTCTGATGCGTCATAGGAGAAATAAAAGGTGAAAAAGAGCGCTAGTATCACGGAGATCACAATTTGATTCAATTCATTTACATAGACGATGAAATCAAGTATGTGCATTGTTATCTTGTGTGTATCTGCAAATAATTGATTATGTTGGATTGATTGCACAGTCTTATGAAGGATGAGCTCAAGCAGTAGCAAAGGTTTTGAATTTAGGATTGCTTTTAGGGACCAAAGAATTTTGTGTTATGGGAGTCATTGTGGAGTAGATACATTGGATGCCCTATATAGGAAGTAGAAGATCCTTCTGCAGCAAAGGGTTAATTACCCCAAAGAATTCAGTAAGAGATGGACCCTTTTTTTTTCCATGGAGTAAAATAATAGTTCTTTGTAACTCTAAACAAAGGAGTAAGTTAACATCCCTCGGGTTTTTTTGAGAAGTTGTGGGGATATTCCTTGTGTTTACGGGAAAATACTTTGATAATTTTATTAGAATTTGTTGGTTCTGTGAAATTAATCCTATATGAATTTACTTTAATGTTTCGATAACAAGAGGAGTTCGGAATGCAGTGAAACCTCTGAATCCCCCAAGAACAAGCATCAGAAGCTCATTTTACACTGATAAAAGGACCAAGTGCTTACTAAAAATTAGAACTTTAGTGTGCTCTTTTACTTTTTTTTCTCCTGGACCGATGAAGTTAGTGGCTCGTTTGGTTCACTTTAGAAGTATACTAAGTCTCTCCTAGAATTACAAAAGAGGGATCTTTAACTTACATTCCAAGTTGGAAACAAAGACAACCTTATTCAGTATCAAGTGTACTAATTGTGGATAGATGTGTGTATAAAGTTCTGATATAACTTGTTCAGATTAGTAGGTGGTCTGCTAACTTATGAATACAACTTTTGGGACCCTGAGACAATCTTTGGGTATTTGTTGGGAAAAAGAAAGAAGAATGCTATGATTTTCTCTTACTTGCTTTTCTGCTTTTCCTTTGGATGTGTTAAGGCATATGATGGTAATGATGAGTGTGTGTGGCCATGACATGCAATCATAAAATCTTCCTGGGGATTTTCCTTCCATGTTTGGTGTCTGCCATTAAAAGGGCATCTAATTGGACTTCACCACCATCATGACTTCACTAATTTAATATTATCATAGAGGAAAAAGCAGTCATAGAGAAAAGAGAGAATTACAGTTCAAATATCGTAAAAGAAAAAAAAAACCAGGTCAAGCAATCAGGAAAAGCAAGCAAATTTACATCATTCCTGAGTGTAGTATTTCAATTATCTACCTTGTACAAGGTACCCTATATACTTAAGGTACCATATATAATGTTTCATAATTAACTACAATGCATGCATATTAAATTATATCTTGTTTTCTCTTTTCCTTTATGAAATTTCACATTTAAATGTGCGAATGCCCTATTTGATCAACACTCCAACTTCATTACACACTCCCTTTCTATGTGAAGGGCTTTTTTTTTTTACTATGTCTAAGATGATGCGTTTTGGTTCATGCTCTCAATAGCTTTCATGAAAAAACATATAGCTTTAAATGAGGTGTGGAAATTACTTATTTGTTTTCCAGACTCAATCTGTAATCGTAAGTTATTTGTCATTCATCTGTAGTTCTTTTTGAGAAGTCCTTGTCTGCGAATTGTCAATCTGCTTGCTCCTGATTTGCATATATCGTTAAAACTTGTGATTTATTGTCACGTTTTATTGCAATCATCTTTTGTTTGATCCTCAGCTTTGAGCAGTCTCCTAGACACAAAACCTTTGTCGCCAAGTTTGAAGCAGAACTTTGCCAGTTCTGTGAGAAATTGGTAAGTCACCTGTTGTTTGCAATTGACTATTGAGCATTCTCAAATCTATGGTACCTACAAGTAATTGTTCTTATGCAGGTTTCTGATTTAGATAGAAGAGTTAGACATGGGTGGGAACGCCTTGCTCATGAGGTTGAACCTGCCCCCTACTTAGCAATTAACTGTTCTTTCTACTTCTCTACCACTGTTCCATTGATATGGAGGGAGCACTAAATGCCATACTTAGCACTAGCAGTGACAATATCACTCAAATGGAGGCTTCCTCCCAAATGGATGATGATAGCACAAGGTAAATAATGTATTGATCAAAGTATGTTAGTTTTTCTTCTGTTTTATTATTTTTTATTCAAGTTTATTGTCTAAATCCACCTTGTCCACTACTGTTGGTGTGATATTATCAAGAGTAATGACTGGACCCCACAAATGGGCATGGAATTTAATGATGTAGATGAGGCATGGGAGTTTTGGAAGATGTATGCCTTGAAAATTGGTATTGGTGTACGTAGGAGAGGTAATAACAAAGAGAAGGATGGTGACTCTTGTGCACTTTTGTTGTGTAAAAGAGGTTGTCGAGGTATAGATAAACGGGTGGAATTAGTACAAAAGCCTAGGCCTGAAACGAGAAGGGACTGCCATGCCAGAATGTATTTGAAATTGGTTCAAGGGAGCGATAAATATTTTGTGTATGATTTTGAGCCAAATCATTCCCATCCACTCCACTTTGCAGAGTGTACTCACTTGATATGGTCACATAGGAAAATAAGCGATGTACAAGCTCAACAAATTGTTTTGGCTGACAATGCAGGCCTCACACTGAGACAGCAGCATCACTTGTCTAGCGTACAATCTGGGGGAAGAGAAAATGTTGGTTACACGAGGGTTGATATGAAAAACCATCTTCGTACAAAACGAGAGAGAGACATGGAGTATGGAGACGCGGGATGTTATTGATGTACTTTGAAAAACGACAGATTTTAGACACATCTTTCTTCTATGCTATTCAGCTTGATAGTAATGAGCAAATAACTAATATATTTTGGGCAGATTCTAGGATGATTATAGATTATGCCATTTTTGGTAATGTTGTCCCCTTTGACACCACGTTTTCCACCAACAAAGAGTATAGGCCACTTGGTGTATTTATTGGATTGAATCGCCATAGAGAGCTTGTGATATTTGGGGCTGCACTTTTATATGATGAAACCATCGATTCCTTCATATGGCTTTTTGAAACATTCTTGAGGGCACACAAAAATAGACGGCCTGCAACAATTTTCACTGATCAAGATGCAGCAATGTTGAAGGCATTAGAGGAGGTGATTCCTGAGACAAGACACAAATTGTGTACATGGCATCTAATGCAAAATGCCATAAAATATGTTGGTCATTTGATGAAGAATGAATCTAATTTTTTAAGTGATTTAAAGAAACTTGTGTATGAATATGTAGTTGTGCAAAAATTTGAAGAGGCTTGAGAATCATTACTTTCATTATATGAAGCTACCGACAATTCTTGGATCTAAAATATGTATAAGTTGAAATACAAGTGGGCTAGATGTTATATGAAATCTACAGTGACCTTGGAGATACGTAGTACACAGTTGAGTAAGAGTTTGAATGGAGATTTGAAGGATTATCTTGCATGTACTATCAATCTAGGTGGATTTTTCAAGAGATTTGATAACGTGGTGAACGATAAGTGGTATAAAGAGTTACAGGCTGAGTTTAATGCTAAAGAGAAATTGCCAACGATCTTTTCTCAAACATCTCGTGTTGCAGCAAGCAAGGAAGGTCATACACCTTCGATGTTTGAAAATTTTCAGACAGATGTGATGAAAACTTTAGGCCTGGTTATCAAGGAAAGTAATGAGATAGGTCTTTTGCGGGAATATGTTGTTAGCTCATGTGGTACAAATGATCTAGAGTACGAGGTCACGGGTGGCACAAGCAATGAAGTGGTGAATTGTTCTTTTAATCATTTTAAGACTGTTGGGATCTTATGTTGCCATGCCTTAAAGGTGCTTAATTTGGTGACCATTAAGTTTATTCCTAGTACTTATATTTTGAAGAGATAGACACATGAAGCAAAAGATGGAATTCTAGAGAAGCATGGTTTAGATGCTAAAGTATAAATTGTCGTTGTACTTTTTTTATTCAATTTATTAGTAACTTCTAATAAATTCTATATATTCCTTCAAGGGAATTGTGACATGGATGCTACTGATAGATATGGAGAGGTGTGTCCCGAGTTTGTGAAGATAGCAGTGAAGGGATCACAAACTATTCAAATATATGAATTTATGAAGAGCATGATCTTGACCATGAACAAATCTCTCGACGAAATGACACTTGGAGGTGAGTCTTAGATAAATTTGACGGGTTTAAGTGAAGATACAAGTCTCGTTGCAAAATGTACGGGCCTTAAGAAGGAAGATGCACACAAAGGAGGAAAGCGACATAAGAGTTGTAGAAGAGTAAAACCAAAAGAACGAAGATAGAAGGCACACCTCAAGCTTCTTTGCAAGCGTCTTATGCACCTCAAGTTCTTGGAAATTACAATAACCCTCCGGGTTTTTACAGTAATCTACTGAATGGGTATGATGCACCTCGATACTTCAATATGCTTTCCATGATAGCAACGCTTGGTGACGGGTAATGCACTATTTTATCTGCACTTATTTATGTTCATTTTATCATGCATGCTAATTTTTGGAAGTTATGTCTCATTGCGAAGTTGTGGATTTGTTATCTGAAGTAATGGTTTTATGATGGATGTTTAGGCATATGAGCCTGGCTATGCAGCCCCACCAACTTAGAAGATGCAGCCCCACCTCAAGTTCAGCCATTTCAGAAAGATGCTACAATTTGAGGTACTGTGAAGTGACTTCTGCCAATGTTTTAACTCTGTTAGGATAGTGTTACATCCTTTGTGTTCGCAGCAGTCAAATTGCCAAGGAATGACAACTAATTTTGCATATCGTGAAAATTTAACATAGATGGAGGAGATAGATAGATCTAGTACTTACAATGGTATCTCAGATATGATTGAGAAAGTTTTGCCTTTATTAACACTTTAAAGATGAAGATGATGGCTTATGTTCGTGGAACATTTCTTTTTCTCCAAACAAGTATTAGAGCCATTTCTGAATTCTCTCGGAGTGAACAGTGTTTTCTCAGGTCAATACCGAAGGACTTTGGACGTTTAAAATTTATCGGCAGCATAAGCCTTCGAGTTTACATGCTTCAAATTCAGCACGAAGGATGAAGTTTCATTTTACCTGATCTTGAAATGTGGTTCCAGTTATGTTGACCGGCAGCAGTTGGCATTGGGCAGTAATCTCTGTTGCTTGGCTAAAGAATGACAGATAGTTTATTTGCCTTGACCCGACAATGTGGCGCCATTGACAGTCGACACAATTTGAATATTTCCTTGTGATGTATTCCCGCAATTTGTCTGAAAAAAGATGCAGGGAACCAAGTGAAACACCTGCATAGATTGAAATTTAGTGATTTGTCCTCGAAGTTGAAGTGTCTTATTCTACTTCTCAGGTCTTTCATTCGGTAATCTGATGCTGGGTAATTGTTTTAGTACATCATACACTTATCAAGCAGAAACTTGTCTAGTTTTGATTCTTTTGAAGCAGAGTGACCCTGGCTTGTTGTGGAACTAGGATTTTTTTTTTCAAGATTCATGGTTTTTCCCTCTTCTGGAGATTTCCTGCTATACAGGCGATCATATTTGGCTTCTGTTCTTCTGGGTTGGTGTAATTTTTCGATGTTCTAGTGTCGACCAACCCATTACTTTCATTTCGCTTGCATAACCAGGGCTGCTTTTGTTTGGTCGGTTGGAAATTGCCCTTCTAGTATTTCACACTGCATTTTGGGTTTCATGATCGGTCCTGAGACGCGCACGTGAGATTTTTCACTGCTTTACATCTGCCTCATGAGCTTTGGTTTCCTTTCCAGCATGAAGTAGAACTTTCCTTTCAAAACGCAACATGGGATTTTGAGTTTGACTGGATACTTAGAACCCCCAATGGGAAATCTGTGCTTAAGACTGTGCCATAGCATCCTTGGAGTGGGGATATCTATCAGATTTGTAAGGGCAGCAATGATGCCTTGCATGATTTCCTTTTGATTTGTAAGGAAAAACCATTGACTTGAATCAAGTTACTATTCGTAACCAACCCGCAACTTTTTATTCATAAAATAAAAAATGTTATACAGCAACGCCAAACGAAATATTAAATTTAGAACATTTTCGAAATTTTTTAGTTGTTGTTCATTATGTTATTTCCCTTTCGTTCTTTTATATACAAAAATAAAACGCATTTCTAATTATACGTTACTATTCGTAATGAACCCGTAACTTTTTATTCATAAAATAAAAAAATTATACATCAACGCCAAATGAAATAACAAATTTAGGACATTTTCGCAAATTATTTTTTTGCCGTTCCTTTTGTTATGTCCTTTCGTTTTTTTATATATAAAAATAAAATGCGTTTCTAATTGTACGTTATCATTCGTAATGAACCCGCAACTTTTTATTTATAAAATAAAAAAGTTATACAGCAACGCCAAACGAAATATCAAATTTAGGACATTTCCACAATTTTTTTTTAACGTTGCTTTTGTTATGTACCTTTCGTTCGTTTATATACAAAAAGCAAACGTGTTTCTAATTATATGTTGCTGTTCATAATGAACCTGCGACTTTTTATTCATAAAATAAAAAAGTTATACAGTATCGCCAAATGAAATATCAAATTTAGTACATTTTCGCAAATTTTTTTGTTATGTCCCTTTCGTTCTTTTATATACAAAAAGCAAACCCTTTCGTTATTTTATATACAAAAAGCAAACTCGTTTATAATTATAGTCGTAATGAACCCGCGACTTTTTATTTACAAAATAAAAAAGTTATATAGCAACGCCAAAACAAAATATCAAATTTAAGATATTTTCATAATTTTTTTTTTGACGTTCCTTTTGTTATGTCGCTTTTGTTCTTTTATATACAAAAAGTAAACACGTTTCTAATTGTACGTTGCTGTTCGTAATGAACCCGCGACTTTTTATTCATAAAATAAAAAAGTTATACAGCAACGCCAAATGAAATATCAAATTTAGGATATTTCCACACAAAAAAATTTTGTCGTTTCTTTTGTTATGTCATTTTCATTCTTTTATATATAAAAAGAAAACGAGTTTCTAATTATACGTTACTATTCATAATGAACCCGCGATTTTTTATTCATAAAATAAAAAAGTTATACAGCAACGCCAAACGAAATATCCAATTTAGGATATTTCCATAATTTTTTTTTGCTGTTACTTTTGTTATGTCCCTTTCGTTATTTTATATACAAAAAACAAACGCGTTTCTAATTGTACGTTACTGTTCGTAATGAACCCGTGACTTTTTATTCATAAAATAAAAAATTTATACAGTAACCCCAAATGAAATATCAAATTTAGGACATTTCCGCATTTTTTTTGCTTATACGTTGGTATTCGTAATGAACCCGCGACTTTTTATTCATAAAATAAAAAAGTCAAATGAAATATCAAATTTAGAACATTTCCGCAAAAAAAAAATTTGCCGTTCTTTTTTTTTTATGTCACTTTCGTTCTTTTATATACAAAAAGAAAACACATTTCTAACTGTACGTTACTATTCGTAATGAACTCGCGGCTTTTTATTCATAAAATAAAAAAGCTATACAGCAACGCCAAACAAAATATGAAATTTAAGACATTTTCGTAATTTTTTTTTGTTATGTCACTTTCATTTTTTGTATATATGTCACTTTCGTTATTTTATATACAAAAAGAAAAAGCGTCATGAGCATTCTAATTGGAAAATACTTTGACTCACAACCTTGCCACTGCTAATGGATAACAATTATTGAGCATTCTAAATGGACAGCATCTAAAATAAGGCAAGTTTAATCAACAACAAATATAAACAGCGTAACATAGTGCCGCTATAGGAAGT
This sequence comes from Rhodomyrtus tomentosa, assembly GCA_028455895.1. Lineage (NCBI taxonomy): Eukaryota > Viridiplantae > Streptophyta > Magnoliopsida > Myrtales > Myrtaceae > Rhodomyrtus > Rhodomyrtus tomentosa. The sequence continues at coordinate 25,936,576 of JAPCWY010000009.1, read as the reverse complement.
TGATTGTCAAGTCATGACGCTGGACTAATTATCTCTTTCAAACTAAATCAACATGAATCGATGATTGAGTCAGTAACACCCCAGAGAGCGACAAATAGAGAAAGCAAAACCCCATACAATCCTCATTGGCTACTGTTACTAGTATAGTCAACATTATGAATCTGAGCATTTCTAATCGATATTGACATTCCTAAAGCCACTAATCATATCTCAATAGCTGTCAGTTACCTCCCTTGCATTCTGTAGCTCTTGCACAGTCAACTGAAGCGCACCTTGGGTATGTTCCAACTCCCTTCGTGTTTGTTCCAGCTCCCTTTGGGTTTGTTCTGGCTCAAATCAGGTTTGCTCCAACTCTGTTTCCAGATCTCTAATTGTGTGGCTGCATCCATAGTGACTCACATCGTCCTGATTAGATATGATAAGAAACCATATAATTGTTTCATCCAAAACCATTGAAAAATTAAAATGTCTTGTCACAAGAGTAAGCAACTAATATACCTGCTTCACGTTTTCACTATTGGGACGAAATTGGCTAGGGAAATGAATTGTCGTTGGCAACACATTCAAATTGAAAAATTTTAAGTATGCATGTTTTGTAGCTTCCCAATTTTTATATCTTTGTAACTAGCATGACTAAATCTCGTACTTGGACTTCAGTTTGAGGCCAATTGTCGTATATGCTGATATTACGAACACTGAAAACAACATAGAATTCCTTCGGCATGTCAACAAACCTAAAATAGAATATAGAATTAAGATATAACACCAAAGGCCATTAGCATTCAAAAGGCATCATTATGAATACAATATAGGATAATGTTTTCAAAAAAATCTGGCCAAGTAATACTACTTGTGGAAAGTTAACACGTGGACACAACTAAGGGGTAACAGAAGCTAACCATCCCTTCCAAGAATTATATCATGCAAAAACAAAATTTTCCTATAGAGAGCCATGCATAAATAGCAGGGTGATACCGAACTACATGTCCTTTCTTTCCTTTTTTTCAGGCCACTACAATATATCATATGTCCATACTTCCATATTATTTTACTGCAAGGTATTATATGGATTAACCATTCACAAATTCATGTCATCGATTATCATGTCAATATGCAACAACGAGAACACCAAAATACAAGCTAAATCATTATGCTGCCAAAACTTAAATTTCTTAACTAACCAAATCTGGAAAAAAAAACAAAAAAAAAATGGAGATCCAACAGATAAAAGAAATCATCTCCACAATGAATCATTAGAATTACAGTGGTCAGATGCATGTCATCTCCACGCCCAGTGCCTTCAAAATTAGGACATTGCAATCACAAGAATTTCTTATCTGGTCAGAATAAAAAGTTCATTATAAAGCAGAAGGGCAGATAAAAACCAGGGAGAAAAGAAGCTCAAAGACCAGAGCTCAAATTCACCAGTGAAGAGTAATAAAAAAAGGCTAATCTAGTTAGATGAATCCAGCCCGTTACAAATTTTCATATGCAGCAAAACCAGCAGTCCTGCCCCATAATTACACCAACGTGCATGCAAACAAACAACAAAACATGATTCAATAAAAATGACTACAGCCCACAACATGTCGTTCCAATTTGACATTTCATCAGCAGCATCCCAAGTAGCAGACTCAAATGAAATCCTTAAACAATCAATATGACACTGATCATCAACGCATGTATTAGAATCATCTTTTTTTTTTGGCATAATTATGAATATGAAACCGCCCCTACATCTTCGTGACAATGGAAACTAACAAACCTACACAGAGTCCTCCGAAGGTCATCCATGAATTACACTATCCCTTGCTCCCCATCACCAATTACAAATTTCAGACTCAGAAGTGCAAAATGAGGATATCTCCTAAGGAGTATGTCATTGATTCCACATTCTCTTAGGACCTTTAGTCAAGAGCCATCATAAATGCTAGTTGATCTTAATTGCCGCTGATGAAAAGCATCTCAAACCGATAATAATAATTTAAAGTCTACCATGGAGAAAAAGAACAAATCTGAGAAAAAAAACCACCAGAAAAACCTCCAGTTTTCACTCATGACTCATAGATGAAGTAGAATGCAACAATAACACATTCATCGAACATATCAGACACTCTTCAACATGCTGAACAAAGGAGCAATTTCCCCAAACTCCTTCAGCTTTCCACATTGCCTTCGCTTAATATTACTTCTCATTTCAGATAGCAAGTATCCACAGAACGAGAGAGATCATATTAAATTCTTAATACCATCCATATAGGAGTCAACTGAATAGCAGAATTGCCACCACCTCTCAATGTCAATGACACCCAAAGGCCAAAACACCATAGGCTAACCGATGAAGTGAATCAAAGCACCGACAACTAGCGACAACCACCTGCAATTCCGAGATTTCACACACACCCGACACGCACTCACTCACAAAAGGAACGAGTTTCAAGGCGGAATCAGCATGAATTGAAGAAGAGAGAAGAAGGGTAGTTCAGGATGTGCACGCACCTTGTAATTTCAGTTCTGGGTCTTTCTAATATGAACTCGAGATACTTACGGACCGGACACAAGGAGGTAGAGAGTCCAAGGGACACTCAGATATGGAGTTGAAGAGGTGTAAAATTCCAAAATCTAACTACACGGAGAGAGAGAGATAGTACCAGAGCAGGAGAGCGAGCGAATGAAGGGCAATTGAAGGCGACGGAGGGTGGTGGACGGCACGAGCGAACTGTGAACGGCGCGAGCGAGCGAGCGGACGGTGGTGGCCGGCGCGAGCGAGCAGACGGCGCGAAAGAATTCTGAAATCTGGTGATCTGAGGGGAAAGACGACAAAGCCTAAATGAGAAGGAGAAAACTGCAAAAGCCTTTCCTTTTTTTTTTTGAAATTTTTTCCTTTTTAGCGTTTTGGGAAGTTTTTAATCCCAGCCGTCCAATGTGAACGGACGGCTGGGATTGCAAATGGTCAGGACCATGAACATTTTTAAGTGGTAAGACGATCCCGTTCCCCCAATGAGAGGCACTGGTTACAGAACGGCAACCGAGGAACAGATTTTGAAAACCCCGATATAATAGTGGCCATAGTAAATCGAAGGGGAGATCCAACTTGAGAAGAGGAGTTAAATTTTTACTATTGTGGTAAGCCAGGTCACATGAAAAGAGAGTGCAGATTGCTCAAGTAGGAGCAAAAGTAGGCTGGAGAGAAGAAGACAGCAGCAAAAGATTCTACAGCAGCTGCATCTGGTGGTCATGAAACTGTCAGATGTGGTGATGGTTATGTTAATCTCACAAGCTGTGATGCTACAGGGACAGTTGATTCGACTACCTCATTCCACGTTACTGTCTAGATGAGAATTCTTGACATTCTACACTACCAGTGATTAAGGTAATGTTAGGATGAGGAAGGACAGGGATGTCAAGATAGTTGGCATTGGCGTTGGTGACATCTGTTTGGGTTTCCATACCAAATGCAAGCTGGTACTTAGAAATGTCAGACATGTTCCAGGCAGTGGTCTTCAGTTGATCTTCACTTGTTTAGTTGACAATGAAGGCTATCTCGTAGGCAGTTCGATGGAGGTAAATGGAAGCTTACTAAAGGTTCTCTGGTGGTAGTGAGAGGTGTCAAGTCAAGCACTTGTACATGACAGAAGCTCAATTATGCCCTGGGCAGGTGAATGCAGTTGAGGATGCCTCAGCAGAGTTGTTGCCCGGGGGGCGGCTTTGTCACAAGAGCGAGAAGGGACTGGAAATTCTCGCTAGAAAGATATTCCTGCCTTCAAAAGGCACCACTTTCAAAACTTGTGCACATCGTCTAGCTGGCAAACAACTTAGAGCCACATTTCGTAGGCCTCATCCCTCTAGAAGATCCCATCCTTTACAGCTCGTTCATGCTGATGCATGGAGGATGGATGCTAGAACTTTTGGCGGGGCAATGTATTTTGTTACATCTATGATCATTGCTCTCTAAAAGTCTGGGCATTTGCTTCGAGATTCAATGATGCTGAGAAGATTCACATATTCAAAGGAGAGTTCGGAAAGTCATATGCTACGAAGGACTTGGGACCAACGAAGCAGATGCTTGGCATGTGAATCGCTCATGATAGGAAGAATGGAAAACTCTGATTATCGGAGGAGAAGTGTCTGAGAAGGTTTTGAAAGATTCAACATGAGCAAGTCAAAGCCAGTTAGCACTTCCCTTGCGGGGCACTTTCGGCTGAGTTCAGACAGCGTCCTACTAGTGAGACAGACAAAGAACTGAAGGAAGTGCCATAGCATCAGCGGTTGGTACCTTGATGTACTCCGAGCCATGTACCACTTGTACATTGCTCGTGCAGTTGGCCTCCTTCCTCTCCAATACTGGCGGAGAACATTGCTCTAAGTCATGTCTGTGCTCTGACAATGGCAAACCAACGTTGGAAAGATGCACGAAGGCAAACTGGGTAGGTGACTTTAACTACAGAAAATCAATGTCGTGATACACCATGGTCTTTCCCCACCAGCGTTCTTATCAATCTAAGCTAGGTCATTAAGAGTTCTATTGTTAGCTCCATCTTATTCTCCAAGTGGAGATTTGGAGGATACGCCTTCTATACATCAATGTTTATGCAAACATATAGTTGGGACTAGGAATGATGAAAAGATGTAAGAGCGCCATAAATATAATAGTTAAGGTCTCGTTAATTATTGTCGCCTGTTCACTTCTGCCATTAGGATCGTTGCTTCGCTTAACAGTTTGAAAAAAGAACGTTGTCATTGAGACCGCTTGGAGCAACGACCTTGACAGAAACTATAACGAGGTACAACAGTATCATGATATAAATGTCAAATCTAATGAACGGTGTTTATCATAGAACTGTCTAAGCAAGGATGAGAGATGTGGGAGAATTGCCACCAGGCAACCTGAAGAACGAAGAAAATCTTGCCATGGGAGATAAAGTGATGATCCTCGGTTGATTCTCTGAGCCTTATTTGATTGTATCGACCCAGGCCTTTCTACTCCTAGACCTTTTTCTGCAGTAGTAAACACTGAAGAGGTGCAACTTGTGTAACAACGACTTCCAATTAAAGGATGATGGATGCTTGTCACTGTTGTATTAACAACCGTAATGTCTGTCTCAATTAAGGATTGGTGAAGATGGCCAATTTGTCCAAATTGTTCAAGACATGCCTCATGGAAGGCCTCCTTTCAGGGCTCTTGTTAACACAAGCAAGAGCCATCTGAAGCACCATGGCCATTTCTTCTTCCTTGTCGAGATCAGGAAGCAAGATGGGATCTATAGTGTTGGAAATCGGAGTTCTCTCATCGACACTCATCTTCACCCATCGGACTAGATCGAATCTAAGAGGCCCCACTTCTACTATGGGCATCTTCCCTGTAATCATCTCGAGTAAAATCATCCCGAACGAGTAGACATCCCACTTCTGCGATGGCTTCGTCGGTTTGGATGCTTCAGGCGCTTGATAATAGGATCTCAAATTCTCGGTGGAGTTTATTTCCGTGAACTCATAGGGAGAGCTCTGCTCTGGTGTCCCCACCGCTACTTGTTCCAGGTGAAACTTTGACAATTCTCCGGTGAAATTAGCTAGTCGACTGATGCCAAAATCAGAGATGAAGGGCTCCATATTCTTCCCGAGCAGCACATTGCTTGGTTTCAAGTCTCCATGGACGTACCTTTTTGGACTGAACTCATGAAGATAGGCTATGCCTTTTGCTACTCCTTTCATGATCCTGAGGCGCGCGCTCCATGAAAGCGGCATTAAATTTGTTGTCCCAGCCTTCCCTGCCAAACGATAGAAATTTGTCGTGCACAGATAAGATCGACTTGCATAATCGTTGTTCAACATTTTGGTGAATTCTGTTCCAAGGACTAGAGAAACAACAGACCACCTGATCTCAAAATTCTTTCATTCATAATGAAAGGGAAATGCAAATTTACCATGTACTGCAGCAGAAAGGTCGCCGTTGGGTATGAAGTCGTATATGAGTAGCTTCTCATCGCCAGACCAGCAATAAGCTCGGAGAGGCACAATATTCGAGTGCTTGATCTTAGCTATTGCTTCGACCTCAGTTTGGAATTCCTTCAGCCTCTGTGAATCTCCGCCCAGTCTCCTGACTGCTAAGGCCGACCCGTCCTCGAGAACAACTTTGTAAACTATTCCGGTCCCCGTCTTGCCCAAAAGGAAAGCAGATGCTTTCAGGAGTTTGTCGAGATTGAAATTTATCCGTGAATCCAGCGCCACAAAGTTGTACTGCTCCATCTTTTGCGAGAGAGTCTCGACAGCCTCCTTTCCAAAGCAGAAGAGCTCCTTCCTACACATCACTTTCTCTTCATTAACACTGTTACTAATGCCGTCACGTACCTTGCAATCACTGTACTTTCCACATACGAGGGACAATAACCACCCTAGAAAGCAGCTTCCGACCATGGAGCTTGCAATTATCGAGATCAAGATCCCTTTACTCATGGCACTTGCTCTTTTAGACCCGTCAGGCGAAGCCTGGGATGGAATATGAGGAGTTGTCGAGGAATTTGGTTCGGGAATGTCGGGAGAACAAGGCGATTTGAGTGGCGCTCCGCAGAGCAGAGGATTATTGATGAAAGCAGTTGGCCCTGCATCGAGTAGAGCGCCATTTTGCGGTATTGGTCCGCTGAGATTGTTGTAGCTGAGATCAATGTAGACAGCCTCAGGGAGGTTTCCAAGGTTTGCCGGGATTGGGCCACTGAACAAGTTATTTGACAAATCCAGCGTTCCTCGCAAGCTCGATAAGTTTCCCACATCACTGGGGAGGGAACCAGTGAACTTGTTAAATGAAAGATTGAGAATTTCGAGCCGAGTTAACCTAGTCCCGAACCCATCAGGTAGGGATCCTGAGAATCCATTCCGACTCAAATCGAGCACTTTAAGTCGCCCACACCGAAGTAATAGTGACGGGACTGAACCGTTGAATGAATTCCTGGAAAAATCCAAGGTCTGAAGTGAACGGAGCTTTCCAAGTTCCCCAGGAACCGTCCCGGAGAAAGAGTTCCCCGAGAGCATCAGGCTTTGTAGCCCATTGGCATCAAAGAGCGCAAGGGGCAAGCTTCCCGAGAGGATGTTGTTCCTGAGATTGATATGCCGGAGTGCTGATAGGTTTCCAAAGACAGAAGGAAGGAAGCCGGTGAGATTCTTATTTGAAAGGCTGAGAGAAACAACTCGGTCTCCAACGCATTTGACTCCACTCCAAGCGCACGGAGTTTCGTTGGACGAGCTCCAGTTGTCGAGGAACCTGCCGGGGTCTTCACGGATGGACTGTTTCAAGGAGAGGAGAGCGACGCCTTCGTCGTTCAGAGATTGCACAGGCACGTGAAAGAGGCTGGCCATGAGAAGAACGACCAGGCTACAGAAGAGCACCATCTTGTGCAAGAGGACCATGAGATACGCCGGAATGCCGGTAGGTTTCTGACACCTTCGTTACCAAGAAACTGGAAAAGGCGATCCGCAAAGACGAAGAAACTTATGAATCGGAGCCTTTGCCGGAACTTTAAAATCTTTGAAGTTTGGAGGACCATTGACAAACGTGTCGAGAGACTAGACAACTAAGAAACTCGCAAACTGTTGGGGACAGATTGACCTTTATGAATCCATGAAACACCCTTACAATGAACGCAAACTCAAGTGCTCGAGGTAAATCCCAACTTTGAGAACCGACAAGTAAAGGCATGCCATACTTCCACTTTTAGGTCCTGAAGGTCAACCTGTCCCCACCAGTTAATCCTTAGGTTGTTCTCAAACAAAGGAACTGAACTCTCTAGCCATGACTTTGCCATTAACACTCGTCTTCTCTGGGTTTCCAATCGCACACAGTCAATGTGAAGAAAAGATCATATCGATAAGTATATTGAGAATTTTGCCTTTTAAGTCTTAAAATTTATCACAAAGATGCAATTAAGATTTAAAACTTACTAAAATGTAGGATTTTTTTTCGTACGCTGATCGTCACATCACAGGAGAATCCGTGTTCAAAACTTTAGGGACAGTGGTCAAGATTCCATACGATGGTCTTCCTTCAATCTGTTAGGCGTGATTGGAGGCGTGATTGGAGGCCAATTAGGTGAAGTGGGGCTATTCGAGAAGAGGTTGGCAAGGACTGTTTGACTATCAGTCGGCCTCCTCTTGCAATCGGACAAGTTGGCCTTTTATGACTCTTGCGTGAAAGTCCGAGATGAAATTGACACGCGGATCATTTTGCAATGTCAGCTTTCATGCGACTGCGGTCGGCTTTGAGTCAGCGGAAGTCTTGAGAATGCGCAAAAGGCGGGGCTTTCTCATTCGGACTAACTAGCGATAGCAACAAATCATTTGGCCAAAAAAGGAAAATTCGACCTCTGTCCCAAGAGAAAAGCATGTGTACAACATATATGCCACACAAATAATTCTTGAACTGTGGCTCAACATGCAATAACGTCTTTAAACTTTAAATTTATTCAATATGATCCATAAATTTTAAATCAATACGCAATATCGTCCCTGAACTTTTAGTTTATTCAAGTGATCCCTGAAATTTTGGTACATGATCGATTTAGTCCTAAATTGTATGAAAATATTCAATGTACTCTTTCCATTAACTCAAATTTAGGGATAATATTGAAAAAATAGGAAATTCAAATCAATGCAAAAAATGGTCATATCAACATCAGTCATATCACGTGGAAAGGCCAGCATCCACTTAGAAATTTTCAGCCAAAATTGATTAGGATAACTATTATGAAAATTGTCAAAAGATGTAAGATTGAGTTGGTTACATAAAAGTTTAGAGCTAAAATGGTCGTCAGATAAATAATTTAGGATTTTTTAGATAATTATTTCATTTTTGGAAGACGTAACATCCCTCATAATTGATAGTTGATTCCATATGCTTTAAAGGGAACATAATTATGTGGCACATGAATATCTATTTTAGATTCTCACGTAAGAACTGCAACAGCACGAATACTCCAAACAGAGGTAAGACATGTCACTAGCAAAGATCTCGTCGTTTTTCATTCGAGTGAAGCATTTTACTAAATATTTTATAATTATATCAATTCAATCATTTTTTTTTTCCAGATTCAATCCTAAATACAATTGTGCCAATTCATTCAGCTCGATCAATTTTGACTGGCCAATGCTGATGTGGATGCAGGCCATCCAGAGACATGGTTTTTTTTAAATTTTTTAATCTCTTATTTCTTTTTTTCCTTTTATTTTTTCTTCCCTATTCTTCCTCCCGCAATGGCTAGCCACTGGAGAGATCGGCCTCGCTCTCGCTCGCTGGGCAAGGCTCACCTTGCCGTCGTTGTGAGGCTTAGCCTTCCCATAGCTAGGCAAGGTTGCACGGTGGCTAGTCATCGCCGGCGACCAATTGGAGGAAGAAGAGGGAAAAAAATAAAATAAGAAAATAATATTAAAATAATATGTTATCAGACAATCGGCATCCATGTCAGCATTGATCGATCAAAATTGATTGTATGGACTGAATTAGCATAATTGTAAAATGTTTAGAACTGAATTGACAAAAAAAAAACTATTAAAATGAACTGGAAATAAGAGATAGAAATTGACTTACACAGGTGGAACATCGAACGGTGGAAGGAGGGGCAATCTGTGAGAAATCCTCATATGGTGGTCTAGATTAGGGGTATCAACGGGTTGGGTCTCGGCCCAGGCCGAGTTGGCCCGAAAGTATACAATACCAAGCACGACCCGGCCCGACTTGGCCTGCCTGGTCGAATCAGCTTCCTTTAAAAAAAAAAAAATTGAGCTACGTGTGGCATGATTTCTCTGTTATGTGTCTTTGATAAGGAAGTCTGGATTGTTTGGTGTGACTTGGAAGGCAATCCATGTCCAGTTTGGACTCTAATTGTGAGATACACTCGACGACAAGAATAAGGACTCTCGCTTCATTTTCCAGGAAAAAGAACAGGAAGTTGTACAAAAGCACATTTCTTTTTGTTTTCCCAAAGAAAACTTGTTCTTGAACAGTATGCTTATCCACTGTTGGAAAATGTATAATGAAAGTTTCCAGGAACACCGACAAGTCTTCAAGGCAAAATACAAAGTCAAACCCTCCAAAACTACAAACTTAGCAATCCACCAGCATTCAAAGAAAAATCAGAATGATAATTACAAAAATTGTGTGATCCTATGCACTCTGCAATATTTGCATCCCGTAGGCGAACTTCATGATCCAGACTTCCACTTGCAAAGATCTCCGGATACAAGGGATGAAATCTTACCTGTAAATTTGAGAAATAACTGAGATGAAGATAAAATAGAGCACTAAATCATACTTAGCATATTCAAAGAGTATTGTTTATCATTTGTCTCTTGAGTTATTGCAGAACTGAAGAACCAGAACAAATTGATCCACATTAATAGTACTTAGAACCTGCAAAGGAGATTTACAAAATGCTTAAACAAGAATTGGTAAACTTCTTAAGGTTATTCACCATTAATAGGAAACTGCTGAGTTTAGACTTCCACCAACTATCAGATATTCATAGTCCTAATGAGGTAGAAAAGAGAGGATTTGAGAAACATTATCACTAACTGACATCTTCATCTGTCAAGCTACCATAATAAATGCATAAAGAAGAACCAAGGAAATTTAACAATTACATAGACAAGGGCAATCTTCTAAGGAGAGGAAAAGAACATGAAGAGTGGAATAGACCATAATCTTTCTCTACACAAGTTTTCTTTAATAAGACCGTGCAGTAAACCCAGAATAGATAGATTACACGTGAACAGCACCCACAAGGATCCAGTATATCAGTTGAATCAAGTCTATAACTACTTATAGGTGATGAATATGTAATTAGTATGACTATTCTTGAGCTTCACGAATCAAGTTCATGGCGACATTATCACTGGCAGTGCAACAAAATGAACAGGATGAAAAATGCAAATCTGGGTCCCCAGATGGTGAAATCAGAGACCACAAGACAATCTCTCAAATCTATGTGTCACTATTTCTGCACAATGAAAAAAACCAGTGGAGCAGAACAGGTCGTCACCGAGGTTGCGCATAAGTTGCTGCTCAACTACAACTCTTAGACCATGGAAGCATCTTTGCTGAATTAATGTTATTGAGCTTGGTCAAACCTGAAACAAAGTTCAGTTCCGACTTGCATGAACATTTGCTCACCTTTCAAGAGCAAGAAAGACTGTCCGATAATCCCAATTTGAAACCGTGAAATGAACAGCTTTTACGCCCCCAAAGCCAGGACAATCATTGCCACAAAGAACAATCAAGTGGACCACAGACCAGGAGATTCAAAAACGAGTTGAGGTGAAAAACCCAAGTAAAATATATAAATAGGATAAACTCACTAGCCAAATCTCAAAATTGTTCGCCTCTTTCAGAACTTGTAGGACATTTATATTTGCCTTTAGAAGAAGCTCGCTCGAAATCATCAAAATAACATGAAGATAGTCCTATGCACTATATAGAATGAGATTGAGCTGATAACGAACCTCCTCAAGAAATAGAGATGGTAGCTACTCTTGCCTCTATTGTGGGTAACCTCTAACCTGTCGTTTATGGTCCACCTAATGTTTGCTGCAATGAAATGAGCCAATTTTATATTTTTACAAGATATTGAATTCTTCGTTGCATTTTATAGTATCACACCACTACTATCAAATGCAAATTGTAGAGGAACATTCTGTATTGTCGGGCGAAAGAGAAGGGACGGCAATAACAAGCAACAAATTAAACACAGGGTGATAGTGATGTGATACATAGATGGTTTTACTAAGATAACCAAGTGCTTTTGGATAACTTTCTAGCTATTTTTAAGAGTTAAGAGATCTGTTGAGATCGTCCTCTAGATTGAAGGAACCTCTAGCCTGTAGGTCGAAAAGATAGCTGATTACTGTTGATAGAAATAGAAATCGGTTTCCATTCCAAATGGTGGAAAATAATTTTCATGGTATATTTGGAGAAACATAGATGGATCTCGCACGCACATAGATCAACAGAGCCTCGAAAATTACAGACACCCAGAAGTGGGAAATCTAAAATCAACCGAACCCGACAGAGGTTTTATCCTACAAAGAACCGGGCTAAGCTAACATTTAGCTAACACCCACCCGGTTTCGCAGGGGTGTGAACAGTCATGGTGAGGCAGAGATCACCGCGGATCGACAAGAAGAAGGCAGAGAGAGACGAAATTGTCACTTTCTTTTCTTCGACTGGTAATAGGTCTCTCGAGAGTCGACAGGAGCTTGCCAGGCTACAGTGGGGATGAAGCATTACTCGACTGCGATCCGGCTGATTGTGCAGATATCGTCTTTGAAGGTCATCGCCAATGCTTGCCGATCCCAATTTGCAGGTGCCGGAGCGATGTGGCCCATCGCAATCAAAACAACAGAGGCCGTCGATTCGGCACGAAGGTCCGTCGACTGGTTCGTCCTCGGTGAGCACCACGTATGGAGGAGCAAATTGCGATCGTGACTCGTGAGGCAAACTGAGAGAGAAGACGAAGTCACGGTCTCATAGAAGACAAAGCCACGGAGGAGCAAATCGCGGGGTTTTTTTTTTTAAGTTCCGGGCCTTCTTTTTTCTTTTGGGCCAAGCCTTAGGCGAAACAGTACCGAGACCCGGCCCAAAAATACACACCAAAATTTTCCGCCGGTCCGGCTATGGCATTTTTGACACCTCTAGTGTAGATAGCTTAGTAGCATTTTGAGTGCAATCACCAGATATATCAACATCATGGTTAGTACAAGACAACTCTGAAGTTGAAGACATAGTAGCGGTAGTGTCAAATGTATCATTCTCAAGGAGTAGATCCAAAGAAGGATTTGTGACTCGAAAGTGGATAAAGGTAGAAAAAAAGTAGAGTTTTTTTTCAAAATAATAATAAAAAAAAATTACAAAATTAATTTTAAAAAAATCACCATTTTAGGTCTACCTTGGTAATTTAATTGCCGAGAGAAACCGGGGAGGCCCACAGGCGGGCCCCTCTCCTCTCCTGAAAGGAGTGTTGCGGCTCCCACGTGGGGAGCCGCAACACTCCCCCTCCCTCGACAATTTAATTGCCGAGGGAGGATTTTTTTAAAAAAAATAAAAAATAAAAAAAATTGTAATGGGAAGCCGCAACACTCCCCCTCCCTCGACAATTTAATTGCCGAGGGAGGATTTTTTTTAAAAAATAAAAAATAAAAAAATTATAATATTAGATTAAAAATAAATTGTTTAAAATTTTGGGTCTTGCATTTTTAAATTGCCGAGTAAAGTATTTTAATTTTTTTAGTTTACATAAATATTTTTTTGACGCCATCTCGTAGGTTCACGGTCCCGTCATAAAAAAAAAATATTTACGCGCCTCGATTTTAAAAAAAAAAACGAGTGAGACGACGACGTTTGCTCGTGGAGCCGTGGATCGATTATATTTACGTAAAAAAATATTTATGCGCCTCGCTTTTCTCGAAGCGAGATATGATCGCTCCGTGACCCATCGAGCAAAAGTCAATGCCGTCGCCTGGCTCGTTCACTCGCTATTTCTAGGTTCAAGCTGGCTACTGTATGAAGTACATAATTTAGAATGCCTAAACAGTTACTGGAAAAGTAAGTTACACACGTGGAATGTGCCAGGTTAAGTAGCTAGAGGTTCGGGCTTGGGGTTTTGGTTGGTTGATGGACGGATACTAATACGGCAACCCATTCAGGAGCACAACCTCTCAATTCTTCGTGCATTTTCCTTAAAGGAGTTTGAAAATCTTTGGGCAAGATGCAATCAAACAAAAAGATCACATCATTTCGTGAATCGAGTAATCCCATTATATATGGGTTTATATAAGTGGAAATATTATGGATGACGTAGATCTAGAAAGAGACATTGAATGAAATGCGATTGTGTATAAATTTTTTGGAAAATGAACTCTTTGAATGATGCGTATCGTGCGAATTTTAAGCAATTTCAGTACAGCCAGCAGCCTAACCTCCTAATTCAAATCTCAAATTCAAAACAGCCAATTTACGACGGCCTATAAATATGCATCACTTTTCAAATTATTTCGGCAACATAACGACATATTTCGAGAGTAGAAATTTCGTTCAAGCAAGCAGCGCAACGATGTGCTTTCAATTCCATGGTTCCAAACCAACACTAAAAGTTCTAACATGTAGTCCTACTCGAGATTAGAAGTGGCAATATGGATCACAAACCCATATTTGATCCATATTTGTATAAAATATGTCAAATATGAGTTATTAACTTTTAAATGGTTCACTCAAAATGGGTCAATAATGGGTCACACTAAATCAATTTTCGACCTATATTGGAACAACTTTCGACCCATAAGAACAACATCCTTCCACAAGTAACAAATAATCCTAGAGACCGGGGCCGGAGTCGGCGATCAAGGTCTGGATAGGGATAGGGCCGGGACTGGGGCCCTAGTCCGTGACCGGGGCCGACGCCGGGGCCGTGATCGGGGTCAATCCCGTGACCAAGGCAGGGGATGGGGCCGAGACCCGGGGAGAGGTGCCGGCAACCGGGTCCCGGGGTCGGGACTCAGGGCGGGGGCCGAGACCGGGGCTGGGTCCAAGGGACGGGGCCGTGTCCCGAGGACAGGGTCAGGTCCGAGACAAGGGCCAAGGCTAGAGTTGGTGCCAGGACTGAGGCCGGGACCGTGGTCGGGATAGGGACCGGGACTCCGGGTGAGTGCCAAGGCCGGGTCCCGAGGCCGGATCTCGGGACCGACGCTGGTGCCTGGACAGGGGTCGGGGTCGGGACCATCGCCGGGTCCTGAGACCAGGCTGGGGTAGGGGTCGGGACCGGGACCAGAGCCAGGAATCGGGTTGGGCATAGGGGCTGGGACTCGAGGCGGGTGCCGGCGACCGGGTCCCAACGCCGGGATCGGGACTCGGGGTCGGGTCTTGGGGCGAAATAGGGGCAGCATCTCGGGACCGGGGCTGGGTCCCAAGGCCGGGGCAAGGTCTCGGGACCGGGGCTAGGGCCTAAATCGGCCTCAAGTCCTGATCGTCAGCACCCGCCTCGAACCTGGTCCTGGCGCCGGCCTCAGGGTCGGGTCCCAAGACCGAGATCGGGGCCGAGACAAGTGCCAGGGCTGGAGGCAGGACCAGGTCCGAGGCTGAGGCCCGGGCCGATGCCAGGATCAGATCCTGGGGCCGGGGCTTATACTTGGGGCAGGGGCCGAGGGCAGGACCGGGGCCAGGGCCGTGGCCCTGTTCGGGACTGGGACCATGGCGAAGTCTCGAGGCAGGGACCTGGGCCGGGTCCCGAGGTCGAGACGGGACCCGAGGCCTAGATTGAGGCCGGGATGAGACCAAGGATCGAAATTGGGATCAGGATCGGGGCAGGTGCCGACGACTGGGATCGGGAACGAGACCGGGGCCGAGATCGGAGTCGGGGCCGAGACCGAGATCGGGGTCGGGGTCGGGGTCGGTGTCGGGGACCAAGGACAGGACCGGGGCAGGGACCAGAGACAGGGTCAGTGCAAAGACCGAGGCTGGGGTTGGGAAGTATTTTAGTAATATTATTTTCTTAAAATATTATTGTGTTTTGTTAATATGGGTCAAAACGAGTCGGATCGGGTCGAATATGGGTCAGTCACGGGTTAGGTTAGGTTGAGGTCATTAAATATGGGTCGGACCATATTCGATCCGACCCACCCATTCGCAATCTCTACTCGGGATGATTCAAGTCAAGGGGGGTTGGGACTTTATCTCCAAAGCGCGAGATGTTATCCAGAAAGAATTTGACGAATCGTTCATAGTTTGGGCATGGACCGGAACTTCGCCCTTTTCCAAGGACAACACATGTCTCGTGCCTCCCCTCATCGGTTACTCCTCCACCGAACTACACATGAGCAACGCACTCTCCTGGATTTCTGGGGTTCCTCGGAGCATCATTTGCGTGACCATTCAATCTAACAATCCCTCTATATACATCTCCCTCGCTTCCGATTCCCAATGCGCCATCTTCCTACTGTTCATCACAATCTCAACTCCCTCGAATGACCATGACGAGGAAGGGACCGTCTCTTTTTGTCGCCTCGTTTCTCGTGGCCACGCTCTTTGTGTCGAGCCAGCTGGCACCGGGGGCGAAGGCGGAGTGCGATGTGACCCAGCTCGCCCCCTGCTTCCTCTCATTCAAGCCCCCTTACCCGCCGCCAACGGACACCTGCTGCAGCGAGCTGAAAGAGAAGCAGTCGTGCTTCTGCGACTACATGAAGGACCCGCGCTACGGCCATTACGTGAAGTCTCCTAGGGCCAAGAAAATTTTGCAATTATGTAAAATTCCCTACCCTAAATGTTAATTGGATAGGCCCTAAAGAAAGAATAAGTGCTCCTGTGTAGTACAGTAGTAACTGAAAAATGGGATTGCCTTTGCGGTGAAGGATGAGTGATTCTAACGAGACATTTGGAGATGAATAAGATATGCATGTTACAACTCGGTGCTTTAGTTTGTGTTATTGTGTGCATGAGAACTTTGACGTCGATGCTTATTTTGAATTGGGTAATACATGGACGAGAAATCTTTAGATGCTCGTCGAGTTGCACCAACCGTTCGCCCAAATGACTATACAGGGAAAAATTACAAAAAAAAAAAATCATAAACATATTGTAATTGCGCCAATTCAATCCTAAATAATTTTTTTGATTCAATCATAAATATTTTTGTAATTGTGTCAATTTAATGTATCTGGCAAATTTTGGCCAACCGACCCTCGTCCAAATCTGGCGAAGGCCACGACCCTCACCTAGTGGCCATCTGCACAAGGGCCTCGACCCTTGCCTGCAAGGCTTGGCAACCCTCACCCAAGCCCTCACCGGTTTGAGATAGGCTCATCGCCCAAATCGGGTGAGGGCAATCCACCCCCCTCATCGGACTTCATTAAAAAAAATTTAAAAGAAAGAGAAAAAGAAATTTAATAATTGAAAAAAAAAACATTGCTCAAGAGAATGATATCTCATGAGTGGGTCGACTCAATTAATAATCTTGATAAACTAAATGGATTGCAAATGGGTTTACAAGCAAACCCATTTAGTCATTGACAACCGAATATAATTAGACTTAGAAGTTACAACTCAAATCCATTAGCTACCCATTTATCAAGACTTGATTAATCCATATTTGACTCATCTCAGTGAATATGACTTAAAATAGAGATTTATAAACCATTTCGACACATTTTCTTATTCGAACACTCGATATCGAACTTGGAATACTCTAAATCAATTTCCTTGCTTTGGTCTGCACCTCACATCAGTTTGAGCTAGGGGTGTGCAACTGGACCAGGTTTACTTGAAAATCGGACTAAACTACCCGAAAAACAGGTCCGGGTATGAGTTCCTGTGCAAACAAATCTGGGTACATGGACTAATTTTTGGAATTGATAGGAACTGGTATGGTTTCCAGTTTCAAGTGCAGACCCATATGGGAACCAGATTGATTTTGGAATCGATCTTTAACTACTATTTTTTTAAATAAAAAATAGTGCAGCTCGTCTTACCTTCTCTGTTTTTGGTGGATCGTAATGCTTATTGCTCATATTAGAGATTGTTACTTTTGACAGACAATGAATTTTATTATTCAATCTTTTACTTTGAATTGTTTCATAGCTAATCTACCTTCCATGGGTTGACCGAAAACCTCTATCTATTTTATCCGAGGGAAGTCATAAAACGACCAAGATCAAGTGAAGCAACTAGCTGTTTGCCTGTTTTTTTTTTTTTTTTTAATATCTTAGCTTAGATTCAGAGCACTACTCTTGGCATCCTAGCCTTCTAATAGTTAAGTCCCAAACTAATTTGACATTAAATTTCCTAAATGTGAGATGCATCACAACTTTTGTTTTGGGACGAAGGCCACATACTTTCTTCGAGATGTCTAGAAATCAAATATGATATGTTATTCGATTGCTGAGTGCTATAAAATAAACAATATCTATTATAAATAAAGAAAACTAAGACTCCGATCATCTCGCATAAAACAACTTTTATGAAAAAAATTTCTTGATTTCTGGCATCCGATTCAGGGAAAATAAAGGAGTAATATTATCCGTAAATGAAAAATATATCGTTAAAAGTAAAAGAGGAAATTATTTTCCCTCCTCTTTCCTCGCTGGACTAACTTACATTCCTTGGATTAGGCAATGCTGATCGTCCCGCCAATTTTGATTGTAGGATGGTCAAATTTTGACCCCATATATATATATATATATATATATATATATATTAACCAGATCACTTGCTAATCCGGTTTCATCATTTTGATTGTCCAAATTTTTCTTTTAATTGTAAACTAAAATTAGAAGACAAAATTACAAGACGTGGACTTTTAGCGGACAAATATATTACATGAATATGTGGTGTGTACATGTTAGACGAGAACTTTTGACAGACAAGCATATCACATGAATATATGGTGCGTACATGTTAGACGTAGACTTTATATCATGCAGATATGTGGTGCATACATATCAGGCATGGACTTTCGTCTGATAAGCATATCGAGTGGATATGTGATGCATACATATCAGACATGAATTTTTGACTAACGAGTATATCACACGGATAAACGGTGCACGTGGTTCTATCACTTTTATCTTTGATTTTGTGGGCCCTCTTATAACTTTATCTTCTAATTTTAGCTTAATATTAAAAGAAATCGGGTATTCAAAATGATGAAACCGGTTCAAAATTTGACCTTCCCACTGTCAGAATTGGTGGGATGGTCAGCATAGCCTTTTCATTTATTTATTTTTTTCTTTTTTCTTCTTTATTTTATTTTATTTTCTTTCTTTTTTTGTTTCTTCCCCTTCCTCCTTCGGCGTCGAACCTTAGCAACTGCTGGCAATCCAGCGACCAACCATGACACGGTATGGGGTGCTTAAGGCTCGATTGAAGCCAGCAAACTTAGGCTTGGTTGAGGTCGACGACTCGAGCTTGTGGATGGTCGTTGGCTATTACTGCGGCCATCAATCGACCGAAGAAGAAGGAAAAAAAATAAAAGCTAAAAAAAACTAGACAACTGATTTAAAAAAAAAATGAAATATTCTCATTCTCTTGAAAAATATTTTCCACAAATGTTAATTTTTCGCGAAAATGAATGGAGACTAAAAAGTAAACGGCCATTTTCGTCTGATAATAATGCAAAAAGCGGGGATTGGTTATTTAGCAATCTTTCTTAAAGTCATTGCCCTTTTGTGAGCATGAAATGAAAAACACTTGTTAAAATAATTGGATTTTCACTCATTATCCTAAAATAAAGAGATTTCTATGAAAGAAGTAAGTATTGCACTTTAAAATCCGATGTGTGTATTGTCGCATGCGTGAAGAGATGGATCCACTGACTTAGAGGGAGCATTCAAATATAAAGGACGATAAAAATGGTTTTATTGAAATAAGTATATGTTCACTCAGCATATTTAAATAAAGACATTTTCATCAAGAAAACAAGTAAGTGTTTGGACTTTAAAACAGGGTAATACCCAAAAAAAACTTCTAACTTTTAGCATTTGTGTCAATTATATTCAAAACTTTTTTTGTCTCATAAAAAAGCCCAAACTTTTACTTTTGTCTCAATTCTACTTAAAACTTTTACTTTTGTCCCAATTTTGTCTACCTACTATCAAAAAAATCTTAACTTTTAATTTGTCCTAAATCCACCCAAAACTTTTACTTTTGTCCCAATTTTACCGGCCTAGACAAAAAAACCTTCAACTATTACTTTTATCCCAATTTTACCACTGTCGGCCTTTTGTTCATAATCATCGTTAGTTAATCCTATGTAATTAGAATTTTCTTGCCAAATTTATCAATGAATTTTCGAAATTTAGAAACAATGTGTTTCAGAGACGATGAGATTTTAAAATTTTAGTTAGGATATCTCCATGTCTAGATGTTCTTTGGCCTGTTTAGTGCCGAAAAGAATAGTAAATGCGCTGTCTTTAGTGACTATATATCTCTCAACAATATATAGGGGTAGCAAAAAACAGAGGAGAATTTCAAATTTTTTTCATGTGAGCTTTGCCGCGGTGTGACTCGTTAATGACGAGATAATGTCACGTAAGATTAATTAACGATGATTACAGACGGAAGAATAATGGTGGTAAAATTAAGATAAAACTAAAAATGGTTTTTTTTTATTAAGCCGGTAAAATTGAGACAAAAGTAAAAGTTTTGAGTAGAATTGAGACAAAATTAAAAGTTGCAAGTTGATAAAATTGAGACAAAAGTAAAAGTTGAGGGTTTTTTTTTGTCTAGGCCGGTAAAATTAGGACAAAAATACAGGTTTTCGATAGAATTGGGACAAAAGTAAAAGTTGAGGATTTTTTTTATACTAGTCCTGCAAAATTGGGACAAAATTAAAAGTTTTAGGTAGAATTATGACAAAAGTAAAAGTGTAGGGTATAATCGTCAATAAATCGTCAATAAATGTAATGAAATAAAGATTTCTACATCTTAAACTTGTCAAGAAATCCAAACTTTACTCTAATCAAGCATATGTAACAATATAGGGTATAATCGTCAATAAATGTAATGAAATAAAGATTTCTGCACAATGTTGCCATATAGGATCCACTTGTTCCAGTATCAATGATCTCAGATAGATCACAACTATCGACTACAAATTCATTATTTATCTTAGTTATCGTACTTTTGCAGCAATCTCCTCACACGTCTATGTCACTTTTAAAAGTGAGCAGAATGTTTACCGTTATTATTACTTTCACTCTTTCTTTTGATATGTGACTAAGACATTTATGCCAAAACGAGTACGACCATTCCGTAGGTAGAGGTACTTTGGAAAAAAAACCTTTCATCCGTATAAGTTACATATAATTGATTGAGAGACAAACATAATCTATAGAATCCATTGTACATAGTGTAGTACCCTACTTTATTTGAATTTAAAGAAATGGTAATTGTTTTATTTGAAATCTCAAAAGAGTAACTACATATGTCCAAACTTGATACGAAAAATAAATTCCGTCTTTAAGAGAGTACATAAAATATGTTTTTTAATGCCATATTAAAATCATAATCCGGAATGACATTACCATCAATTTAACGCCAGCTTTATAGTTGTTTTCATAACGAGCTTGATTCAACCTAATTTGGTATCTTTTAATTTATGAATTCTTATATGATAAAGTAACATAATATGTTGTACCGCTATTTAGCCATCACACACAAGATGATACTTTAGATAGAATAAATTCACAAACTAATATTAAAGAATCATTACTTTATGCTCATACTTAGATATTGAAGTCTTTATATCAATTGTAATATTTTTTTATGTGATCGTTGTTCTTATAAAAGAATTAACGATTCCCATCCTTTTCAAAAGATGATTTTCATGAAATAAATAAAAAACACTTCCCAATGCAGACTTTATCAGCCAATTTAGGGCGTTCTTCTCTAGAATGATGTCGAAGCCGAATCACACATCTCCTGATTCATGTGCAGGTTGTTCGAAGCACAACTTGGTCATTTTTTTTAATCAAAGCCGCACAGTGCTTCATGAAGAAGCTTGACACGCACGAAGGTAAATACGAACACTACACGTAAAACGCTAATCGCGTTTTTGTCTGCAAGCCGCACAATCCGAATAAGAAATTTTCTTCTTTTTTTTTTTTTGGTAAGGATAAGAAATTTTCTTTAATCTTCACCAAAAATAAAATTTCAAAAATTGTCGAAAACTCGATTCACGATCTAATATGTGAAGTCTCTGATACCAAATATAAGTTGCGAATTTCATCAGTATGTAGCGACCCAAGATATACACGTATAGATATACGAATCTTTAATCCATAGAGCTAAAGTATTAACGCATATTGTTTCAGAATTCTTGATGCGGAATTGCGAGATGCCAATGCTAAAGAGTTTCTCTTCTATGAACCTCTTTATCACCGACTTCAATGAGACGAGCCTGTTACTTCAAACAATCTATATGTGAGGTTACGTGGACATTTAGGGTATAGAGGAGGGACTTGAGCTCTATTTATAGAAAATCAAATATATCCTCTCATCAATGATTAGGTTTATCTCAGCCCATTCTATCCAGCCCCATATCCGATTAGAATTAGGAAACTATATATATATATATATTTTTATTAGATCAATCAATATCTACAATAACAATTAATAAAGCCCACGATGAATATTAAATATATTCTAACAACTATATGAAGTAAGTAATTTAGAATGCCTAAACAATTACTTGGAAAAGTAAGTCACATATGTGGATTGTGCCAGGTTAAGTAGCTTGATGGACGGATACTAATCCGGCGATGCCCATCCGGTATCACAACCTCTCAATTCATGCATTTTCCTTAAAAGAGTTTGAAAATCTTCGGGTCAATTAGACGGAGAGATCCTATCTTTTCGTGAATAGAGAAATTCCATTATGTATGAGTTTGTATAAATGGAAATTGATATGGATGATGTAGACCTAGAAAGAGACTTTGAATGAAATGCGATTGTGTATCGCTTTTCTGGAAAATAAACTCTTTGAACGATGTGCAATTGCAAATCATGCGAATTTTAGGGAATTTCAGTACAGCCAATAGCCTAACTGCCCAATTCAAATCTCAAATTCAGCACAACCAATTTAGAGTGGCCTAGAAATATGCATCACTTTTCAAAGCAACATAACAACGTGTTTTGGGAGTAGAAATTTCGTTCAAGCAAGCAGCGTAACGATGTACTTTCAATTCTACGATTCCAAACCAACATTACAAAGTCTAACATGCAATCCTACTAGAGATCATTCAAGTCAAGGGGGGTTGGGACTTTATCTCCAAAGCGCGAGGCGTTATCTAGAAAGAATTTGACGACTCGGTCATAGTTTGGGCGTGGACCGGAACTTCGTCCTTTTCCGAGGACAACACATGTCTCGCGTCTCCCCTCATCGGTTACTTCGCCACCGGACCACACATGAACCATGCACTCTCCCTTGGACTTCTGGTGTGGCTCGGAGCCTCCTTTGCGTGACCATTCAATCTCCAATCCGTCTACATATATATCTCTCGCTTCTTATTCCCAATGCGCCATCTTCCTACTCTTCATCTTAATCTCAATTCCCTCAAATGACCATGACGAGGAAGGGACCGTCTCCTTTTGTCGTCTCGTTTCTCGTGACCGCACTCGTTGTGTCAAGCCAACTGGTGCCGGGAGCGGAGGCGGAGTGCGACGTAACCCAACTCGCGCCCTGCATGCCCGCGTTCATGCCTCCGTACCCGCTGCCAATGGACGAGTGCTGCGGTAAGCTGAAAGAGCAGCAGTCATGCTTCTGCGACTACATGAAGGACCCGCGCTTCGGCGGCTATGTGAAGTCTCCGAGGGCCAAGAAAATTTTGCAATTATGTAAAATTCCCTACCCTCAATGTTAATTTGATAGGCCCCAAAGAAAGAAGAAGTGCTCTTGCGTAGCACAAGAGTACTGAAAAAATGGGATTGCATTTGGGGTGAAGAATGAGTGACTGTAACGAGACATTTGGAGATGAATAAGGTATATATATGCTACACCTTGGTGCTTTAGCTTGTGTTATTGTGTGCAGCTTTGACATCGATGCTTATTTTGAATTGGGCTATACAAGGCTAAGAAATTTTTTGATGCTCGTCAAGCCAATTCAATTCTAAACATTTTTTTACCGATTCAATCCTAAATCATTTTGCAATTATGTCAATTCAATTCATGTGATACATTTTGACCGACCGACCCTCGTCCAAATCTGGCCAGGTTGCGACCCTCATGCACTAGCCGTCTAGGCAATGGCCCCGACCCTTGCCCGCAGGGCTTTTTCAGCCTTCGCCTGCAATCGGTGAGAGTTGGCCATTGGCTCTCGCCGAATTTTGTAGGGAAAGAAAAATAAAAAAATAATCTGATTTTTTTTAAATTTTATTAAAGTCGTTCAATAAGTTTGCATTGCATGAAAATATTTTAGTAATATGATTTTTTTAAAACTATAAAAACAAGTTTTCCTAGATTTGTTAAATATGGAAATACTTAAGTTATATGGGTCAGTTCATTATGGATCAGGTTATTATATTTGTATTGCATAAAAATGAGTCAAAACAAGTTAAATGGTCTGATTTGGATTTGTCCAAACTCAAACATATCCAAATCTGATTCGATCCACCCGTTTGACCAGTCTACCAAGAATCAATCATTGATGCTCTAGGATTGCCTGGTCACTACTATGACAACCAATCATCTGGTGCTTGACCATGCCGTAGAATGTCGCGAGTGCACAGAACCTCGGTCTAGTAAGGCTAGGCAGTCGGCAACTTGAGCGACTAACGGCGCCATTTTTCTTGGGTTTGATGGAGATTAGTGCATTTTTTAGGGTTTTGTTGTGTTCTGTACTTCATATCTTTTGACACGGTCCCTTTGTCCAAATCTGGTGAAGTCCGTAAAGTTTGGGCGAGGGACCCGACCCTCAGCTGCTATCGGCAAGAGTCTGCTGGCCCATGCTATGGCCGGCCACCTCGTCAAGCTTTGGTAGGAAAAAAAAAGGGTAAAAGAAAGAGAAAAGAAAATTAATAATTTAAAAAATCAAAAAATAAAAATTGTTCAGGAGAATGATATCTCATGAATGGATTGACTTTGACCACAAAAAATCTAATAATCTTGATAAGCTAAATGGATTGCAAATGGGTTTAAAGGCAAATCCATTTGGTCATTTACACCCGAATATAATTAGACTCACAAGCCACAATTTAAATCCACTAGCTACCCATTTATCAAGACTTAACTCACCTCATTGAATATGGCTCAAAATATAGGTTTTCAACCCATTTTGAGATCATTAATTATTGGGTTAATACTGCGAAATGCCCCAAACTGGTACACCTGTGATAAATTTACCCCAAACTATTCTTTTTACCATAAAAAAAATCCTAAACTGGTGTAACTGTGATAAATTTACCCCAAATTATTTTTTTATCATAAAAAATCCCAAACTCCTTTGTTAATTTACATTAAATTTAGTTAATACCAGAAAAATTTTAAATTGATATACATATAGCAAACATAGGTAACGTGTACACCCGACGATAGCCACGTATCATTCAGCTTTGCAATTTGACGGTAAAATTTAACGAATACTAATGAAGGGTAAATTTGTCACGGCTGTACCAATTTGGATAAATTTGTCATAGATGTATCAGTTTAGGGTTTTTCATAGTCAAAAAAATAATTTGGGGTAAAATTGTCACAGATGTGCCAGTTTAGAGATTTTCATAGTAAAAAAAAATTATTTTGGGTAAAATTGTCACAGGTGTACCAGTTTGAAATTTTTTGATTTTAAACTTGGACTACTCCAAATCAATTTCCTTGCTGTGGTCTGCACCTCACATCAGATTGAGCCGCGTCTTTGTCAAAACATTAGTATAGCACCTGCATAATTCCAACCTTAGAGCTCAGTGTGTAACACCACTTCCCAATTCCCAATTTTAGGTTATGATAATCTGCTAAAAATGATCAGCTTCTTAAATGTTAGTTTTAGAGTCGGTTAAATATGTCTCAAGGGAGATATATATATATATATATATATATATATATATATATATATATATATTGTTTTGTTTAAGAAAAAAAAGAAAATCTTGAAAATATTGAAGATTGACCACGTTAACTTCGTAAACTTAAGGTGCTGTACGGGGACTTGCTTTGGCACTAATGTACCTAGCGTGGGTCGATCGAAGATTTGATCCGAGGGAAGTCATGTACCGATCGGGATCAAGAGAAGCAACCAGCTGTTTTTATCTGATAACTAATTATCTTCGCTTAGGTTTAGGGCACTACTCTGTGTTCTTGGCAATTGGCATCCTAGCCCTTCCAATAGTTAAGTTCTAAACTAATTTGACGTTAAATTTCCTAAATGTGAGATGCATCACAACTTTTGTTTTGGGACGAAGACCGGATACTTTCTTCGAGATGTCTATAAATCAGATAACATCTGTTATTCGATTTCTGAGTGTTATAAAATAAATAATATCTATTAAAAATATAAATAAAAAACCTAAGTCTCCGCTTGTTTCGCGTAAAACAACTTTCAAGAACATATTTTTCAGGATTTTTTGGCATTCAGTTCACTGAAAATAAAAGAGTCAAGGAAAATATTATCCATCAATAGAAAAAATATCTTCAAAAGTAAAAGAAGAAATCATTTTCCCTCCTCTTTACTCCATGGACTTAGTTACATTGCATTTCTTTTTATGTCTTTTTCATATTTTTATTTTATTTTATTTTATTTTATCTTCTTCTCTTCTCTTTTCGTTCTTTCTTTCTCCTTTTCCTTTCTCCTTCTTCCTCCTTCGGCCTTGAACTTTGGCAACAACAACAGTCCAACGACTGACCATGACGCGGGCCAGCAAACTTGAGGCTCGGTTGAGACCGGCAAGCTCAGGCTTATGGCCAGTTGTTGGTTGTCGCTGTGGCTAGCAACCGAACGAAGAAGAGGGAAAAAGCAAAAAAAAATTAAAGCAAAAAAAATTAGAAACTTGATTTTTTTTTTCAAAAAATAAAATAGAATAATAAAGCTAAAAATAAGAATTTATTAAAAAAAAGCGCGTGGAGGAAAATCAAATCGGATTTTTCATACCAAATGAGGAAAATATTTTCCATGCCTTTTTCAGATTTCAGGCAAACACAAAAAAATACTACCATTTTTCTAGAAAATATTTCCCAAAAACACTAATTTTCCATAAAAATGAATGGAGCCTAAAAAATAAACTGCCATTTTCGTGCGATAATAATACAAAAAGCGGCCATTGGTTATAATCTTTCTTAAAGCCGTTGCCCTTTTGTGAGCATGAAATGAAAAGCACTTGTTAAAATAATTGGCTTTCCACTCATTGTCCTAAAATAAAGAGATTTCTACGAAAAATGTAAGCATTGCACTTTAAAATCGGCTGTGTGCATGGTCGCATACAACCGCATGAAGAGGTGGATCCACCGACTTAGAAGGAGCATTCAAATATAAAGGAAGACAAAAAATGAAACAAGTAAGTGTTTCAACTTTAAAAGTGAAATAGTATATTTAGTTTAAATTGCTTTAAATGTGAGAGTGTCTTAGATCGTACGAAAAGAAATATTGTGAGTATATGCTTTTTTGTAACCACGAAGAGTTTTTGTTTTAACAAACGAAAATTAAAATAATTTTGCATTTTGTAGTTTTAGTATTATAAACCAACTTGAATAAATAAATGAGATACTAGTTTGAACATGAAACACCTTCGCACAAAATTTGTCAAATTGTTACAATCAAATCTCTATATTAACTATGCTATGTGATTTGGACGGAGAGAAACCATATCCTCTTTCGCAACAAGCAACTCAACTTGTCATCCCTCAAGGAGCATCTTCGGAAGGTTGTTAAGAACAAGGCTCTCTCTTTTCACCACGTGGATGACAATATCAGAAACCGTAGGATGCAAGTTTCTTGGGATATCTCTACAGCGATTTTTCATTAATATTGTGTGGAAGTTTTACCTTCTTTTCCTTTTTGGCTGTCTTGTTGGCTTTTGGGTTTTTGTATATCTCATTGTATGGGTTATACAAGGTAGATTTTCTCATTTTGGCTACCACTTTTTGTGACCTTATGTCCTTTGGTATTACTCGAGCTGCTCTTACGCTTTAGACGACACTTTTGTGGTCAAGACAGGTAGCACTTGGGGGCATTTTTTTTTTAATATCATTTTTGTTATATCTCGGCAGGAGAGGTGAAAGGCGTGTTAAGAGAGGTGAAAGGCGTGTTAGAGAGGCACTGTTTGAGAGGTGAGAAACTGTTATCTTTTGATGACTTCTCACCATCTCCTTTTATTTTATTTTACTTTATTTTATTTTTTGGGGTGGGGGGGGGGGGGTGGTCTAAACTCACCATCTGCTTTACATATAGAGGAAGTTAGCAATTTTTAATAGACTGGTTTATGGAAACGGGAACTTGCAGATAAGAAGACCGGCATTTACTCTGTCCAACGAGAATATTATTCCTTGTGATTATATTCAGACCGTTGTGAAGTTGTAGAAATGTCCATTGCGCGCCGGTGATTCAACAAATATGTCTTGATAACTCTCTTGTCGTGCATCAAAAGGTTAGACGTTTTATCCTTGATATTTTTCTACAATTTTTTGAGACAGATGCGCTGATGTGGCACTTCTTCTTCCTTCGAGCTTTAAGGTCAAAAAGCCATGGTGGCTGTGAGCTTCAAGCTTGAATTTGATTGGCCATGGTGTCCACGAACTTCAGAAGCAAATCTAGTCATGGCATCCACAAGCTTCGAGTTTGAACAGCCGACGGTCATGGCCGTGGGCTTTGAAGCCAGATCTGGCCACGGCCCCGAGTTTCCAAAACCAAATCTGGGATGAAAATTAACTAGAATGTTGTGCACGAAATTTCTAAATACAACTTAAGTGCAAACACTGGAAATGGAAAATAAACATCAGTGAAGTTGAAATAACTTGAAAATTACGAGCACACTAACTCTAAAATGGAAACATTTAAACGGACACTACAACGGTATACATACTAATTACAAGCTTAAATATAAAAACTAAAATTGAAATGCGAAGAAATTGATCTAAAAGGAAAATGTTTCAAAGGATGATTGAGGTATTCAGAAATATACTCAAATTACATAAGTTTCATGTCAAAGTTAAGACTAGATTAGCCCCAAATCTGGGTGAGATCGCCTTGCCCGCAGCCTTCACCTAGTGGTTGGCGAGCTCTAGCGACCCTCATCGGCCACAACTTGCTCGCCAATGTAAGAAAAAATTGAAAATATTATTAAAAATTATCCATCGTGTCAACGCCAACTCGCTAAATAAACTGAATTAGTATAAATGTAAAATGTTAAGGATTCAATTGGCCAAAATAAAGTTTTAAGTCTAATTGGTACAATTACAATAAGTTTGAGACATTTTTTTTTTGGGTAACTTTTCCTAATAAAAACTGTCTTTATTCGATGGCGGAGTTCATTGGCTTATTGATGGTGTAATGCTATTTGTACCTGTGCTTTATGTGAATTCGAAGGGAACAACTTAATTCCAATTTATTTATATTTATACTTATAATTCTTCATCAACAAACTTACTGAACCATATTGAACTATAGGATTGTGAACAGTTTTAATGACTTTCTAGATGGTCACACTGTACGAAAGTTTAGCCTTGATATTTCCTTTTGCCTTTTCGTTTCTTTAATCTAGTTTAGTCCTTCATGATTTTTAAGATTGGAAGGAACAAAAGAAACAAACCCCAAGTTGAATTTTTAACTTGAAGCACGGAGATAAGAAAGTAGCGATTCATGGATCATAATTGCTTATAATTTGTGTCATTAAAGGGCTTTGCTGAAGTAATAATTTTTGAGTAGCCGTAAAAATAACAGTATGTTCTGAGCCACAGATTCTTAAAAGAGTGGATTCCACCATAATTTTTAATAATTTTTAACATACGGTTAATCTTACAGTCACCCAAAAACCTTTACATTATAAGTTCTCGTCGTTAAATAGTAATTCATGTTTACCCAAAGTTGACGACCAATGTGGTCGATCAAATTTTTTTTTTAAATATGAAAATACCCTCATCCATTTTCATATTGCAATATATATATATAGCAAACAAAACCCAAAATCAAAATCCAAAAAAAAAAAAAGAAAAGAAGAAAGAAAGAAAGGGAGGGAAAGAATGAGCAAAGAGAAAGAAGAAAAGGAAAGAAGTTACAAAGCTTTTCGCCCAACTAACTTGGCTAGCGATCTTCATAATTGTGACGTTAAT
The DNA here is from genome assembly GCA_028455895.1 of Rhodomyrtus tomentosa. Classification (NCBI taxonomy): domain Eukaryota; kingdom Viridiplantae; phylum Streptophyta; class Magnoliopsida; order Myrtales; family Myrtaceae; genus Rhodomyrtus; species Rhodomyrtus tomentosa. The sequence continues at coordinate 25,906,802 of JAPCWY010000009.1, read as the reverse complement.
TGATGATGAAGAAGCAGTTGAACATTAACAGGCCGTTGAATTGATCTTCAACTACCTCCTTCATGTCACCACGTCATGAGTCCATATTCTACTAGAAACCAGAAAGGAAAAAAAGAAGAAGAAGGTTTTTCTTAATGCCGAATCGCATCATCATTATTTAGTCCGACTTCCATCCTGATTGGCAATTACGCCAACTCACAAATTGGTTCGATCTCAAACCTCATTTCTAACACTCATCTGTCGAACTATAAACACCCGTCAATTTTCTTTTTCCCCCTCTTTGGCGATGTATGGCTGTTGAATGCGCGCCACATAAATGTGATCTCCAACGATCAGAAGATATCACGTATAAATTTGACTGAACTTATATCTCGAACGAGAAAGACAAACAAACCCCGAGTCTTGATAATTCGCAAGATTACGGTGGTTGGCAGGTAGCGATCCAGACATGTAGTGGTAGTGTCCGAACGTGGAAGAGCGCGGAACGGTTCGATTTGGTGGGCAGTTGGGGTGGTGAACGAATGGTCGTCGTTCTTAGTTTAATGAGGCCGATTGATCATGATCGCACCAACCAGACTCGGGACAGAAATCCGATCGTCTTGTTCAACGTACAGCGCTTTGAGATCACACCAGTCAACCGGACGTACATTTTTCTACACTTTTTTTTAATTAAAGTATCCGAATTAACTTACAGATACCTCAATTATTGCTCCGGATAGGCTAGCATAACAACCCCTATTATTTTTAGAGAAATACTAGCATAACAACTCATCGTCGAGAGAGATTAACATAATAATTCACCGTCATGACTCCCCACTTAAATTAAAATTATTTATTTAAAGAATAGAATTTATATTAGTGAGTCTAACTAGATAATTTTAAGTGGGAATTATCCCATTAATTACCACGAATGGTTGAATTTTTCTACTATTCTCTCTCTCTTGGACTATTTCTCGAAAGCCTGACTGATGTCAACCCTCAACTCGCCTTCCATTTCCTCTCTCAAGCGTCCGCAGTCCCATTTCTTCGTAAGCCACGATGTCTCTTTCTCGGGCTCTCCCTCCTCCTCCATCTTCGTTTCTGGTTCTGCACTTGCTGTTCCCGCTGTTCTTGATCTTTATCCAGGCTCCTCGCTCCCTGGGCGAGAACTACTACTCCAACTGCACCGAGACGTTCAGCTGCGGGGACGTTGATGGCATCGGCTACCCTTTCTGGGGTGGCAACAGAGCGAGCTTTTGTGGGTATCCGGAGCTGGAGCTCAGGTGCGAGAACGGAAGCATCGCGACCATCACGATGCAGGGAGTGAAGTACCGCGTTCTTGGGGTGTATCCTTCTTCTCCTCAGATTCTGAGAATCGCCAGGGACGACTATATGCAGGGGATGTGCTCAACGAATTTCCTCAATACCACTCTCGACTCTTCACTGTTCCAAATAGCCGAGGGCTACACCAACTTCACTTTGCTCTATGGTTGCCAATCGGTCTTCCCATCTTTCTTGGGCCTGTTCTCGTGCCCTGTTCGGGGGGTTCCGTACACGGAGGGCTATGTGTTTCCAGGGTTGGGTGTCAACATTGGGGCGTGCTTCAAGAGCGTGGTAGTCCCGGTTTCTTCGATCGTTTGGAGTAGCTGGGGGAATGATAGCTCGTCCAATTTAAGCGACGTGCTGCAGCATGGTTTTGAGGTTCAGCTGAAGGTGGATAGTGAAGCATGTGGTGAGTGCACTCAATCGAACGGAGTGTGCGGTTACGATCTCGCTGCGAATCAGACCACTTGCTATTGTCCCGACCAGTTCTTTGGTTCCAAAACTTGTGGGTCATCAACATCTGCTGGGACCCCACAGGCAACAACTGCTACATCTTCTCAAGGTAGTTCATCTTAACTTTTCAATTGGATCCCACAAGAAAAAATCTTTACTTCACTTGTAAATTTAGATGTTTCTGTTCACTTCCATTCCTTCAGTTCCTCTCCATCCAAACAACGTCAAGAGTAGATATGTTTGCTCTGCTTCCAATCTCAGTTTCTTCTTATTCCCCCTCATCATTTTCTTTCCTTCCTTCCTTGCTCTTTCTTCCAAACATAGGATTAGCCTCTCAACAATTGGAGGGAAAAAGAGACCCTTTTGAACTTTCTGACCAGAGTTTGGCTGGCCCTGCTAACTGCTAAGCTTCCGTAAGATTTCTTTGGACTAAAGCAAAGATTGGTTGTTGGATGCTCACCCACACTGGGGTGGGATGATTTTAATGAACGATCACTTTCCCCCATTGACTTTAATAAGTGATGTTTCATCTGCCAGCCACATCTAAAATGATGCTCTGATAGTCCCTTAGAGCCTGCCAATCAATGCTTAATAGAGGATATAGTTTTTTCGGCCCCCCTCCTCATTTAGATATAGTAGTATTGTTAGGATGGATGGGGGAGAACATGGAGAGTTGGTAAAGGTTGATAGCTCTGTACTTGGTCAAACACATCTATCACATCCAGCCTTTTTAAAACGAGAGCCTTGTAGGTTATGAGTCACAATACTGAATACATGACATCGAGTAATTTATTGATTTTCCCTTAAATTCTGTCTAAGAAAGAATTAAATTTGGGGGAACATATGCAATTGTTGCTTTGTGGATGTAAGGGGAGGCAATTTGTGTTTTGACCTGATTAAATTTAGAGAGAGCATTTACCATCATATGATATACTATCATGCTGAATCTAGATTGACGCGTTCGTTAAATTGTGCTTGGATTTTCTGCTAGGACTGAGCATTGCTTCAGATGAGACTGGTTCTTTCTAATGATTATTGCTGGTATTTCTCTTGAATAAACTTGAAAATCTAGGAAAAGTTGGATTTTGTGAGATAATTACCATAGAAACATTGTCAAGAACTACTTAAAGATAGATACATGACTAATTGTTTTTTCCCTTGTCCCGTCTGATCGCTCTCATTTTAAGTATAGCTTGAGTGTCCTTTCTTATTGTCTAGAATGATTATCAGGACATGTATAGGGAAACAAAGCCACTTGTTTTATTTATTTTATTTTATTTTATTTTATTTTATTTTTTTATTTTTAATTTTTTTCTGGTGAAGAACAGAAGGATTTTGCACACTCCAGTTTCAAAATAATGTTCGCCAATTGATGCCATTACAACTTTGTTATATTAGTTTGGTCAATTCAGAAAACGCTTCGTTCTAGTGGTTGATTTTCCGAACATAGGTCCTTCAGATTTGGAGGTAACATTAATTTTAGAACACTTCAAATTGGACATAAAGTACGTGCCTGATTCTGAATTTACAGCTTTTCACTATGGACTGTTGTTGTGGACGTGGATAGGAATTTGCCTTGAAATCTAATTCCATTTTCAAATACTTACACTGGGATTAGGAAACTCACATTTTACTTGTCTGTTTTCTTGCCTTTTTAGTAATTATGATTCGGTTATTAATTCTCAGTTTTATCTCTGATGCAGGGAAGAAGGTTTCTAAATCACTCGTTATAGGTAATATGCTCCCTGACCATGAGCAAATTAATGATGTCTAATAAGTGATGAAAAGTAAATGCTCATTCATATTGTGCAGGCCTTGGCATTGGCGGAGCTGGTTTTGTGGGGATTCTGCTAGCTTTCTTGTTCGTCTGTTTAGTGCGGAGAAAGAAAAAGAAAGCTGCTTTCCAAATTCAAACCAAAGGTCTTCACGATACTCCTTCAAGCAAAAGCCTTCTCGTATCAAGCAATTTGACTAGAAGCATACCGTCTTATCCTTCTTTGAAGTCCGACCTTGAGAAGGGAAGCACCTATTTTGGAGTTAAACTCTTTGAGTACGTAGAACTTGAAGAGGCAACAAAAAATTTCGATCCTTCTCGAGAGCTTGGAGATGGAGGCTTTGGGACGGTTTATTATGGTAGGGGGATGCACTGTTAGTCATTTAATGTAATGAACCATTGGAATTACTAGCCCATTAATCAAAGTAGTAATGATTGTGTTGCAGGTGAGCTCCGTGATGGGCGAGTAGTTGCAGTCAAGCGCCTGTACGAGAACAATTTGAGACGTGTCGAGCAGTTCATGAATGAAGTAGAGATCCTAACACGCCTGCATCACCAGAACCTAGTGAAGCTGTATGGATGCACCTCAAGACGGAGCCGGGAGCTGCTTCTTGTCTATGAGTATATTCCAAATGGAACAGTGGCTGATCATCTCTACGGAAAGCAAGCAACTTCTAATTTGCTTCCTTGGCATGTTAGGTTGAACATAGCCATTGAGACTGCAGATGCACTCACTTACCTTCACGCGTCTGATGTCATTCACCGTGATGTTAAGACTAATAACATTCTCCTAGAGAACGATTTCCGTGTAAAGGTGGTTGATTTTGGTCTTTCACGGTTATTCCCTACGGATGTCAGCCATATATCTACTGCTCCACAAGGAACTCCTGGTTATGTGGATCCAGAGTATTATCAGTGCTATCAACTTACAGACAAGAGTGATGTATATAGTTTCGGTGTTGTCTTATGTGAACTCTTATCATCAAAACCTGCAGTCGACACAAATAGGCATCGTCATGACATTAATTTGGCCAACATGGCTGTCAACAGAATTCAAAATCGTACACTGCACGAACTGATTGATCATTCTTTGGGGTTTGAAACAGATTATGCAGTTAGAAGGATGATGACCTTGGTGGCAGAGTTAGCTTTTCGGTGTTTGCAGGAGGAAAGGGATATGAGGCCGACCATGGAAGAAATCTTGGACACTCTGAAAAGAATTGGGACTGAGCAGATAAATGAGCAGAAAGCCGAGGTTATGGACGAAGTTCTAGACACCTTGAGAGGATTTCAGTGTGAGAATGCAAGAGTGAAGAAAGCCGAGGTGATTGACATCAGGTCAGATGATGTTGGGCTTCTAAAGAATATGCCTCCCCTGCTTTCCCCGGACTCAGTGGTCTCACCTAATTGGGGAAGCCACTCTACAACACCTAATTCCATTTAGCGATTGAGATTTCCTATTCTGGTTATTCCGTAAATCTTGAAGTTTAGTAATTTCATGTATGATGACCATAAGCTCTCTGGCCTTCTGTTCTGATGGTGATTAAGCGGGTGTACAGGAGCCTCCGAGAACAATGTACATAGTAAAATCGATCTGCGGTGTTCATCTGTTTCTATGATATTTTCTGATGAATATATTTTCTGTCTTCTGTCTCTTGGGAATGTTGGGGGAACCAGCCCGTGCAGCGCACTTGAGTGGTAATCATCTAGTATCACGGGAGGAATTCTTTCCAAGATTGTCTGCTAAAGTTGATGGATTTTACCACACAAGTATTTGGTGTCGCTGACGTATTAGGAGAAGTGTGATGGCGGGGTCTACAAATGTGGAAGGCAAAACATCCTCCTTTGTTCGGTTTTCCAGTTGTTGTTTATGCATTTTAGACTGATAAAGCAGAAGTAGCAGGAGAAAAAAGTATGCTGTTTCATTTTGCGTATCGACTTCAGTTGCTGCTGTTGTTCATTGGCAGGGAGGTTTGGGCAAACCTCCGGTCCCTCCCTCGAGGTATGGTAGCTGGGACTGTAATTCGTCGCAATCCCACAATATTTTTCCGAAATCTCGTATAGGAAAGTAGCTGCATTGGAAAACTTGCATTGTTTTGCCAGGGAAACGATGCCGATGTTCCTAGAACTGAGTTTTGGTTTGGTTCCCAGAAGAGGTCGTTCGCTTTTATCAGGCAGCTGATCCACACTTGCGGCTTTGGATAATCGTATTGCCAAAATTGCACGTTTTCTGACCTATATATTCACACTTTTAGTCGATTCACTGCACCAATTCCCTTCAGCTCAGACAAAGCTGAGGGCCTTGTTCTAATATCATCGATAGGATGGATAATTTTTGCAAAAAATAAAAATAAAAAAAATCACGACCTCTATGATATTATGGATAAAAAATTCAAATTTTCTCATTAATCATACATTGATTTTTTTTTTAATTCCGTGTTCGCCTTTCTTGCTTTATAGCCAACCAGTGTGGAAAATATACTGACCACCCTTTATATTTTGCTAAGAATTTAAGAGTAGGGGAAAAGTACCAGAAAAGTCTTAAATCTACAGCACTTGTGCCAATTCGGTCCTAAACTTTCAGTTGTACCAAGTGAGGCTTAAACTTTTTGGTATTTATCATTCTAGTCCATCCAGCCAGTTGTAACTAGAAATCACTGACATGGACGACATCCCTCTTACGTGGCATTATCAGCATTGACGTGTTAGATTTTACAAATTTATATGGCATATTTTCCTGTTAATTTTTTTTGTTATTTTCTTTCCTTTTTTTTTTCCCCACTTGGGCTGGCGAGGTCTTCGACCGACCATCAGCATACACCTTCACTGGCGCCCTCGCCTACCTGGACCAGGCCAGGGTCATTACTCATTAGCCCTCGTCTACATAGAGTTGTAAAAAGAAAACAAAGAAAGAAATGAAAAAAAAAATTATTTGAAAAATCAGAAAAGTAATATTAACATTTATAAAATTTTCAGATTTTAACATCTATCGTATCTTGTAGAATCGTCGGCGTTCATATTAGGTATTTATGCGACAAAAAAAAATATTAGGTATTTATGGCCAAAATTGGCCGGATCGACTACATTGACAAATCGTTAAAAAGTTTAAGACTTAATTGGTGCAATTGAAAATTGTATGATTGAATTTATATATTTTTAAATATTTTTCTAACCCATGAATTATACAAACCCCATTTAGGAATAATAGCAAGTCTATAATAAATTTTTTGGTCGAAGTCCATAATCATTTGAAACTTGTAGTTTCTTAAATGAAATATTTTAATCTTATAAAATCATATATATTAACTTTTTTGGCAAATATATATCTACGCTCCCAGAATTATGCATGTCAAAAAATTTGAATCACATTTGCACTATAATTAAACAAATCCGATGGCCACTTCACCCTCAAATTTCTCCGAAAAATATCCATGAAAAAACATGGACAAGTTTTAAGTAACTTATAACCACACATAATTATAAATGGACCACTAATCCCAAAAAAACTTATTAATAAATGACATTGTAATTCCCAACAACTAAGATAACTGGAAAATAATCAATGAACTTGTTATTTTTTGAATCTACATTAATTAAAAAAAATTGCTAATTGTTGTACAAATTCTTTGGTCTAATAGACAATTAAATACGTCCTTGAAAAATTGATCAAAATCTGTATATAGCATGTGAGTGGCTTCTGTCCATTGGCTTTCATACAAAAATGTCTCACAACCAGAAAGTATAAGGTAAACATTGGTTAACGCCTGACGGGCGGTTACCTCGTGGGCCCTCCACCCACAGACCACATTAGCTTCCAACCTTGGTGCTTGATTCCGAACATCCGCCAAACCATATAGGATGTCCAAAATCTCTATCCCTTCAAAACAAATAAAATTGTGCAAAGAGTAAATATATGAATTTTTCAAGTCAAAATTGACAGCTAATCGCTGAACTCATCCGCAATAATGAACTCACACTGAAATCTTCATTAGTTACCATAGTTTTTTCTTTCGATGATGCATGCTCCCAGCACCAATTGTCATATAAAATAAAAAGATTGAACAATTTGACGGTGAAAGCAAAACCTTCATGAAACTCTTCTGATTTCCTTTGAAATTGGACTTATATACCAATAAAATCCGATGAAAATGAAACTCAGAAAACATACAACAAAAAATTCCATTGTCTAGACTAGATAATCTTTCCGAAATGGGAAAATGGAGCTTCCAGAGCTAGACTAGGTGGGAAGAGAAATGCCCCATAAACGGGAGAAAGTTAAGAGAAAGATAATATAAAAACCATATCAGGTAAACAAGATGGGAGGGGAGGGAGATATCTAGCTCAAACCCTCCCCTCTATCGACGTTGAAGAAGGAAGTTGTGCGAAGAGGAGAAAAGGAAGGAGGCTAGATGCTAGGGTTTTCTAACCAATTTCGCTCGCTTCAGATATCTCCAAATCTAATTCAAGTAGAAAAATTGTCCAAAATTTTTAAGTATATTGTACGCAGCTCATTCAGCCTCATGTTTTTTTTAATTGACAAATCTAGTTCTAAACTTCATTTCCAAAGAAAGTCTTCGGCCAATTTCGGTCAAAAATTACCAATCAGAGTTGACTTTCTACGTGACATAACCAGTACTGATATAAACAGCTTTTTCGTTTTGTTTTCTTTTCGCTTGTTACCAGTCTTGGAAATGGTCGGCAACCGACCACAAGTGAGGGCTACACTCGCCCAAATTTGGGCTGGGAGTGGCCGGATTTGGGCGACCCTCGCCCAAATTTGGAGAGTTCAACGCCATTCCTTTGCAGCAGGAAGGCCTTCAATTAGTCGGCAGTTCGTGCACCAGGCGAGAACGACGAGAGCATCAATAAGGAGAGGGAAGAGAAGCTGAAGAGGAAGTAAGGTCAAAGGAGAGAGCAAGAGGCTGAGGAAGTGGACGTGCATCGATAGTTGTTGCTCATTCGTGGGGTCATATGCTCGATGTGGCGGTGCTTGCTGCTCGTGTTCAACACGATCTGCTTTGTTCCTGCAGTACGTGACTGAGGCGATCATCAGTGTGTTGTCGAATCGAGTCGGGGTCAAGCTGATGAAGAAGGGCTTAATGATGAGGCTTCCCATGGTTTTCGTCGCCTTCACCTGGACAAGGGGTGGCTGGCAAGGGTCACGACACCCGGGCCCAGATCTAGGCGAGCACAACCCTAACTTGCGGCCAATTGCAGGCCATCACCAAGACCAACCATGGGCGAAAGAAAAAGAGAAGGAGATTAGCCGAATGAACACAATCAATGCTTTTAAAAAGCCATTTCCGACAATCATAGTCTCGGTGGATGTATTATGATGACATACTTCGACTTTGAACATGATTGATTTGATGATTCGTATTTTTTTGGCTTGCCTTATCTCACAATGAACTGTTGGTGTATGAGTCTATCCCAAATCCCTATAGTGAAATAGCTTAGAGAAAGCTCATGGAAAAACCACACATTTCTTTTTTTGGTTAAGTCAATCGGCCCCTAAGCTGGCCTATGTCTTGTTTGGCTCTCCCAGGAAAGAAAATGAAAGAAAAGGAAAGGAAAAAAATACTAATTTAAAAATATATGCAAAAATTATCCACATCAGCGCTGATCATTATTGATTGTGCCACATAGATCATTAAAGCTGATTGGACAGTCACATTAGCAATTTTCGGCCTAAATTGACCGAAATGACTATATAAAAGAATTATTAAAAGATTTAGAACTAAATTGGCTGAATCAAGAAGCGGTCCTACAATAAGTTTATAATTTTTAAATAATTATTCCTAATTCAAGCCACTTCCAAACTAAATGAGGTCCATCTTCAAGCCATGTTCAACAATAAGAAAGCCAATGAATGTGCTGAGCCGGCTGTCACGATTCAATATGCAATTGAGATAACAAAAACGCCATATCTCCTTCAGTTGCTAAACATTGGGTGCAAAGCCCATTCTATATAAAATCTAATTTGCGGAAACATGCCCAATAAATCGCTCGAATCACTGATCGAAAATATCACGAGGATATACCTTCATTATAATAGATTCCTTTGTGATACGAGGAGTTCCTTCGCGTCGAACGCGAATGAACAATAAGTAAAAAGCAATCATTTTTGTGTCTTCTTGAAAGCGATAGAAAAAAAAAAACAAACAAACAGGAAGTAGTGAGGAACGGCATATAGGCGTCATTGAAGATAAGTGACTAAAGTTTCAAATAGGAGATAACTGCTAGTAGGAGGGAGATTGCCCGCATGGCGCACACCATAAGTTCCACGCACCAACATCTCTCACTCGTCCATGTAGGTCAAATAGATCCCACATGCCCACGAAGTACCAACAACTCCCACTCATCCACAGAGGATTAAATATAAAACTCTTTCTCTTCACAAAATTCATATTTGCAGATAACCCGTGCGACCAACATACATTGAGAGCTCGTTGTCATACATCTATTGAGAGTATATGACAGCCCAAAAAATGGATATAATCACAAGTGAATTTTTGTATGCTCTAGATCAATCAGTCACATATATATTTTCTCTGGATCTCATTTAAAATTTAATACATTATATTCAAAGTTATGACCACACTAAATAATCATAACCGACCGGTTTGTGAATATAATCCATAATGTGACTTAAAAACTCTAAATCAATCTTCCTCCTCCATTAGACATCTCAATCTCATTCCGCTCACTTTTCCAGAAGAGTTCATTTAGATTGAATTAATTTCATGACCATATGCAATACTCTAAGATAGCAAACACTAAATAGAAATCTCGAGAATAATGAAGAGTTATGAGGGTATGAAAATGAGAAATTCTTATCCTCGAGAGTCTCACATGGCTTAGAAAAATTGAGATCTAAACTTTTGCCTACTCTTATTGGTCGATTCATGCATATATAATATGAAATACATATTACGGTATTTTCTCCTTCCCATAGAGCGTATGCCTTTTTATTTTAATATTGTATAGAATATAGCTTAGACACACTCAATATCTAACTTGAGTTCACGTAACAACTCTAGGCAAGAGTTTCCATTAGAACTCTCATCTGGCAATAAAGACAGGTGCAGTGAAATATGTGGGTTATTTCACTTCCGAACATTGTAAGTAATAAGTTCTCATCTTAACATTCTCTGAAGGTGGCATAAGTATTTTAAACTTGAGCTCTCAATTATCACATAGATAATAATCTTAAAATTGCCTTATCTCTACTCATCACATAGTAAATAAAATGCGATTACCAGTATGAGTAGGCTAATCTCTCATATGTTCGACATACCCTTTCAATATAATGCACCAAGAATTACATGCATAAATATCAAATAGACTTATAGACTTCCATATTGATGAACAACATCATCAACTATGAATATTCAGGGGAAAATACAAATATTTGACATATCAACCACTACATAGTCCTAGAGTCTTTACATGACTTACGAAAACATATCTAGGAATCGACTTTTTCATAGGATCTGCTAACATTCTGTGTGTGTGTGTGTGTGTGTGTGTGTGTGTGTGTGTGTGTGTAAAATAGGTTTACGTCCTTCGTGCTACCATGTCATTGACATAGTTATATTTAACGTCTATGTGTTTGATCTTGTTGTGGAACTTAGGATCCTTAGTGTAAGCTATTGCGCCTGACTATCACGATAAATCTTTACAGGATTTGCAGCATCTCTAGTAACACCCAAGGGTTCCAAAAATCTTCTAAGCCAAACACCATATTGTGCACCAGCTGATATGCTGTGATCTTGGCTTCTATGGTGGACAAGGCTACACATTGCTCTTTCTCACTGCTCCATGATATGGCGCCTTTATTCAGTAAGATTACATTTCGAGAAGTTGATTTTCTCTCATCCAGATCTCCTCCCCAATCAGCATCAGTGTAACCCTCAAGGTATAGATCACTTCCTTGATATGTCAGCGAGTAATCAACAGTTGCTTTCAAATACCTCAGAATTCTCTTAACAGCGGTATAATGTGCTTGACCTAAATTAGATTGGTATCTACTCTCCAGTCCAACTGCATAACAAATATCAAGCCTTGTGCATATTATAGCATATAAGAGGCTTCCAACAGCACTGGCACATGGAATGTTTTTCATATGTTCTTGCTCTTGCAAAGTCTTAGGATACATTTTACGACTCAACCCTTTACCTTTTTCAATAAGAGTATCAATGGATTTGCAATCTTGCATACGAAATTGTTCAAGAACTTTATTAATGTACGTCTCTTGCGAAAGAGACAACAACTTTTTCGAACAATCTCTCAAAATCTTAACTCCAATAATGTATGCAGCTTCACCCATATCTTTCATTTCAAAATTAGAAGATAGCCAACATTTGACTGTTTTTACAAACTCCGTACTGCTTCTGGCAGTTAGTATATCATCAACATATAATGATAAAATTACAAAGTGAACTTTGGACCTTTTGATGTACACGGAATTATCTTTATTAATCATGTCAAAATCATATGCCATTGAAGATTGCTGAAGGCCACATATCGATTTCAAAAGTTGACATACCTTTTGTTCTTGGCCTTCATTAACAAACTCAATGGGCTGTTCTGTGTAGATCTCTTCATTTAATTCTCCATTGAGAAAAAAAAAACATCCATCTGATGTTACTCAAGATCCAAACTAATCATTATTGCCAGAATAAGGCGAATTGAGGTGAATTTTACAATAGGAAAAAAGTATCTTCATAATCAATTCTTTCCTTTCCTTTCAGTTGGTTATATCGCAACACCACAAGGCGAGTCTTATATCTCTCAATTGAGCCATCAGTTTTACGCTTTATTTTAAGAGCACATTTGTTCCTAATGGCTTTGCTTCATTTCGAAAGAGCAACCAGTTCCGAAACGTGATTTGATTACATTGACTTCATCTTTTCTTTCATTGCTTGCATCAATTTTTTCTTATTAGGGCAAAATAAAGCCTCATTTGAATTCCTTAGCTCATCCTCTTTTAGTGGAGCGATCATAAAAAGTTTTCCTTCAATCTCAAAGCATCAACGATGAATGCTTTTGTGACAAGTTTGCCGTAGAGAAAATTGCATTAAAGGTACTTCATTCTCCATTATGCTCCCACTCGAACCAGATAATTGTATCGATTCATCAAGTGGTTACAATTGAGACTAGTTTGTACTCAATTCCCACTTCTCACATTGCTCCCACTTCCCACATGGATTTCATGATTCGTCTTTTTTTGACTTGCTTTATCTCATAAAGAACTGCTAGTGTATGAGTCTATCCCAAATATCTACAATGAAATAGCTTAGAGAAAGCTCATGGAAAAATCACACTTTTCTTTACTTGGTTAAGTTAATCGGCCCCTAAACTGGCCTCTGTCTTGTTCGTCTCTCCCAATAAAGGTTATGGTGAGTTGGTATTGTGATGGATTGAAGTTTGTAATTGATTTATGGCTTGATTGAGCGGATTGAATCTGAAATCGATTCTGTTTTGATGATGAACCCTTATTGGCCGGTTCTGTTGGGGGCTGATTGAGGAGTGTTTGGACTTCAAATTGACCTATAATATCCTATAAGAGGTGATGTGAGGTGTTAATGGGAAGTGTGTGAAGAGGATTGGGGTTTAGAAATGAATTATGGCAAAATTAGTGCATGAACCTCTAGGTTGTGTCTTGCCTTATGTATGACCATGTGAATCGAACATATTAAGGGTTCGGGGGGGGGGGGGGGGAGCATTTCCATGTGTTCAATTGTTAGAAAAGGTGTTTTGAATTGCCAATGGTATGGCTAGGGAAAAATTGGGTTAATGGAAGTGAGCATTCCATGGTTTTTGATTCAAGATTGGTAAATCTTTATAGGTTGACGAAGGGTTCTTAGAAAGTTCATACTTGTGGCATTGAAGAAAGTCACTCGGTGTGGATTTTTGCTACTTGATCAAGGTAAGTATTTCTTAAACCCTTATCCGAATGCTAGGATATTATTGGATAGATTGATTGGATGAATTGAGTGCTTGGTGAATCCTAGGGCTTGAATTGCTTGATAAGTAGTGGATTTCATGACTTTAATGTCATAGTGCGACAATTGAATTGTGATATGCCTTGATGTTATGTTTAGCTAGTGTGTTCCAATTGGCTAGAGAGTTTTTTGAGGTAAGTGGCTATTGAGCCCCTGATGAAATAGTTTGGCTATCGAGCCCTGTATTCATAAATTGACAATTATGCCTATATTATATAAATGAGCTATAGTGCCCTAGCGATCGTTGGCATGTGGTCCCGTAGATCGCGTTGGCTGTGAGTACCTGAAATAACAATTGGCTGTGAGCCTCGAAAATACCGATTGGCCTACGGTTCTAGTGGTATTGAATGGTGATGAGCTTGAAAGATATTAAGGATATCAATTGGCCTATGGCCTTAGTGGTATCGAATGGTGGTGATCTTGAATAATAATGAGAATGCCGATTGGCCTATAGCCCCGGTGGCATCGAATGACTACAAATCTCAAAAGTACTGATTGACCTATGGCCCCAGTAATAAAAAGATATCGATTGGCATGCGACCTCAGTGATATCAGTTGGCAAGAGTGCCAGGAAAGTACATCGCGACTGAGAGCCCAAGCGATGAGCGGTTGTGAAAGTTATAATGACTGTGAACATGGGTTTATGTGTTGAATGTTATGAGTTTGAACGTAGGTGGATGTGATTTTTATACATGCTTGACTTGTTGATAGGTCGGACCGATTGATGCTTTGTAACATTGAGCTGCTGAATGCTTGCATCTGATAGCATTTGTGCGTGGTCTGGGGGAACTGATGTTTAGGTCTAGCTGTAGGTTTCACTTGCTGAGATATATATATCTCATCCCAGTGGGGGATTAATTTTTCAGGTCCTTGAAGACGGAAATACAGGCGAGATGAGGATGAGCTCTCGATGAAGTAATGGAATGAATGGTTTTATGTCTTTGGTGGCCTTAGGGATTGTATCTGAATTTTGAAGATTTAGGAATTGAATTTGGGGTACTTGACTATGATAAATTCTGAGGAGAATTTTATTTATAAGAGGTGTATACCCTTTGTCCTGAGTCATCTCGTTGTAATTTGTATGGAGTAAGTTTTATGGCTTCTGCGATATCTTTTCTTTTGTCAAGTTGTTATATGATTGGCCGATGGATCCTGGGAGATAATTGAAGATCAACGGCTTGGTGGGATGTACATGTGCTCCACGGGTTCGGGGCGTGACATTTCTTGCCATGAAACCAGATATCCACAGAAAACAATTCATCTTTTCACTCTTTACGATGAAATCATTCGATCGTCATAGTGAGTTTCACTCCCCAGCACTGTCGAGATTAGTCAGTCAACTATGAGACTCTCGTCATGGCCAATCCTGCGAGATAATTCGATCAAACATGTGACGCCCGATACCTTAACTCCCTCGAGACAGTCAACATGAAGACTCTCGCGTCCGGACCTAGAAATGATTCGGTCATTGTAGTGACTCTTAATACTTCAGCACCTCAAGATGATTTGGTCAACTACATGACTCTCTAGCCGCAGTGACCTAGTCAGGCCAAAATGGGATCAAGTCCCTAAGCTCAATTCTTGGGATCAAACACCCACAACAACATTTAGGATCAAACACCCAACGTCGGGATCAAACACCCGACCGATTGGCCATAAGTTTTCATTCGAAAACCAGCAAATTCAATCAAGAGCAAATCGACCCACGACCTCATTTCAAACTCGATAATTCACAAATTCTCAAAAATCAAGTTCAAATTCAATCAATCTTATCAAACTCAAGCTCTCGACCTTGCAGGCCATTTTAAAAACTCGATTTAACGATTCAAACCACTTATTGCACTCAAAACAAGTAAAGACTTCCATAGTGCATGATAAAGTCTCGACCATCTCTCATAACCATATTAGAAATTCATAAATCGACCTTGAGTCTATAAATTCAAGCCAAGAATCACTCAAGCATAGTCGATCAAAAACAAGGAAGAATCAAGTTTGGAGTTCCTCAATCTAAACCAGTTCGTAAATTATCAACTTCTCAAACAAGGACATTCATTAGTAACCTAACTCCCTAGTAAAGATTTTGGAATAGCTTACCAAGCTATCCAAGCTAGTAAACTTCAACAAATGGTCTCACAAACCCTTCCAACTCCTCCGGTCAAAATAGGGCAGGTTTGGTCCTTTGGAGCAACCACACAAAACCCACCATTAATGCCATTTAAACACCACTCTAATCCATATACACATTACCAATACATAGTACCATGTCTTATGGTAGCTTACCGATGGAATCCAAGCAAGACATGGTCTCAAAGATCCTCGAAATGTCATGGTGCCCCTGCTGGTTGAAGGCGATCAAATTCTGTTCCTAAGAGTTGCACAAGATTTCTACAATCAAACGCCTTTATACTACTTCCAAATTCGACCACAAGTTACCCTAACATGTCAAGAAAAGTCCTATAAAGATTTACCAAGAATTTGAGCCAAGAAAATCCACCAACGGGTCGCGCAAGCTTACGAGTACAACTGGTCCTTCTTGCGGACAGATTCTGTTCTCTCGAAAATTACAAAAGTTCAACCATCAAAATCCTTCAAATACGTATCTAAATCTCAAATACAAGTTGCTAAATATCTTAACAAGGTTCAAGGAGTGTCTTATCGAAGATTGAAGCTAAATGAGCTCGGAAATCCCATTTAGGAGCTCTCAGGTTCGGATCAGTTTAGTCTGACCTTTGTTGCTTCAAATGGCTCTACAAGACAAAAGACTAGGTGGATTTAGACTCATAATATGTCATTAGAATGGCAATTAAATAAGCTTTTTAATGATAGATGGCTCGTCTCCATCTGATGATGGACGACGGAGTTATGGCCGGAACAGTGGGCGGCAACGGGACTGGGCAGCAAGAGAGAAAGAGAGAGTTTGAGGGAAAAAGAGAAAATGAGGGTTAGAAAGAGAGAGAGGTTTGGCCGAATGGCTTGGAGGGAGATAGAAGAAGGTTTTTCTTAACCCTAAAGGCTAATGCAAGAGGTGACTTGGGTAGGTGGGGATTAGACATGCATTTAATGCTAACTAGAGGCCTAATCCTAAGGCTAATATATTGTCATGTCTTTCAATAAAATATCAAGAGGCTAAAAGACCATCTTACCCCTAAACTTTCGGCCCAAGAGGAAAAGAAAGGAATGAATAAAGTATCCTTGTCCATTCTTAAAAGCATGAGCAACCTCTGAGGGCAAAAGGGTTATTTTTCACTTTCAGTCCACAGTTTCACTTTTTTTAATCTTAATTATTCTCGATGAGGCGATGTCCAAGTATTTCAAATGTTGGAATTCCTTAATGTCTGATACCCAATTTCGAGGTCAATATTTGTCACGTCCCGAACCCGCGAACACATAAACATCCCACCAGACCGATCCTATTTCGATAGTCACCCAGAATTCTTCGGCCCATAACTCAATAAATCTGTCATTAACCGGAAGCAAGAAACAACTCCATACAATTAAAATAAGATGACTTCAGGGTGAAAGATGGTACTTCTATTAATACTCGCCAACTGGCGACAAAGTTAAAGCAGGCAATACAAAACTATCAATCTCTCAAGGCTACCTAGGTTACATCCGAATAAAACTTAATATCTAAGTCCTCCAAGAGACGTCTTCCAGTGTCACTTCATGGCACTCATATGATTCCATCACTTGGGACCTGAAAATAGTAATCCCACGACGGGGTGAGATATAAATATCAGCAAGCTCACCCTAAATCTAGACTAGGTCATCAGTCTTCCTAGAGCATACAATGAAGCAAAATGTAGAAAATCATTGAGGCATTAGCTCATGGCATTCAAATATCAAATATCTCAATGTGAATGTCATAAGCAAGGATCACAGTCAAGCACATCACACACTATGAGAATCCAGCTTCACGCACTAGCATAAAATAAATTCATAACTTCAAACTCATCACAATGATATCATAATAACTCATTGCCAATGGCATATAAGCCATGATATATTTTCAGGGGCCCTCTGGCCATATTATTTGCATTAAGGCACTATAGTCATGCAATCTCTAGGGCATCATAGTCAATTCGATCTCTGGGGCATTATGGCCAATTCAATCTCTCGGGCATTATAGCCAATTCAATTACTGGGACATCACATCCAATTAAATAACGTAGGCACTATAGCCATATAAATCTCATAATAAGCACTCTAGCCATCTCATTTCGCAATAGGCAATTATATTGAAGACATCACACAACCAAGCCAATCCTCATGTCAATCGAAATCATATTATGCCATTCAAGTCATGAAATTCACCACTCAATCAAGCAATTCATCAAGAAAAGTGTCCAGTAGTGTTTTAAAGTCCTAGTAGAGGTTTAAGGGTTACTTACATCTCCAGCCAAGCTAGAAATTTCAACTCAATGACCCTCTAAGGTCAGTAAGTCCACAGCCGAACAGGGCACCCACGGCGCGCCTAGGAAAAACCACATCGAAACTCAATCATTTCTTAATTCCATTGCGCCAACACTTCAGTTACACATACAACACCTTATTCTCAAGTCGTCACAGTGTTAATTCAATGCCCCTAAGCATAAAAAGTGTCGTTCTATTAAGGTAAGTCATCATAAATCCCATTCCACCAAATCTGCCCCTTTCCTAGGCTCCATGATCAGATTCAATCACAAATAAATTGACATCATTCTACTAGCCTTTTGAGGCAAAATATTATGCTTCAATGTCTTACGGACGCGTGGGCAAAAACGGAGCTCAATTTGGATACCGGATGACTTAGAACGACTTAATTCAAAATCGGTTCGCGCTAAGGACAAATTGATCTGCATCTCGGCCTCTAGCACCATTCACGCCTAAAACAGCCTTCAATCACTTCTAAACTCTAATTTATCATAAAACCAACTTTTTTAAACATTGTTCTACATGTTTAGAAAGCTCACCGAAGATTTTGAAGCGAAATAGCGCTTGAAGGACTTCCAAACAGCTCGGCTTCCTTAGGTCTATGCGCGGTCAAAAACTGCCTTATAGAATCCATCTCAAATCAGCCGTGAAAACTCCTCGAATCTCAAATAAACTTACAACCACTGCTTAGTCAACTCTAGCACTATGAGTGTAGAAAATTTTATCGAAAGTTTGGAGCCATTTGGACTCTTGAAACCAACGAAACAAATCTTTCTCCCAAACCAGTCAGATTCTGCCGTCATCCTGACCTTTGTCCACTCAAATAGGTCTACAGGATAAAAGTTTGAACCAAACTGAGTTCATAATATGTCTTTAGAACCATAAGACAATAAACTTTCAAATGACGATAGTTTTATCTCAATCCGATATCGAACAACGGAGTTATAGCCAAAATAGTGGATCTGTCGGGCAGGGTGGCGACCTGGTTGGGCGAGAGAGAGAAGAGGAAGAATAAGAAGAAAATGGAGAAAGTGAAGAGAGAGAGAGATGGGCGCTGGCCAAGAGAAAGGAAGAGAGAGACTTCCTTACCAATAATTTGATAGAACAAGTGACAAGATGGGTATGTAGGGGTCATTAATGCTTCATCACTCAAAGTGTGACATGTGTCACCTAGCATATAAATATCAATGCTCTTCATTGACTCCATTTGACCAAATTTTCAGTATTCTTGGGGTTTCAAAATGACCAAATTATCCTTCTATCATTCATAAGGCAATGACAAATGGTCGAGGGGCAAAATGGTAATTTAACACTTTCCGTCCGAATTTTTATTTTTTCAATTTAAATTACCTTCGATGAGACGACGTTTAATTCATTTCCAATGTTAGAATTCATCATCGTGCAATTTCCAAAGTTCGAAATCCCATTCCATATCTTAAGCCTCGAGGGGATGGAAATTCGGAACGCCATAATATTTCTATTGAGTTTTCATCGACTGTAATTCCAGTTTATCCCAAATTGATGAGCGACTCTTACAGGCGCTACGCGTATCGACCTTAGGATTTTTCAAGTTATGGCAATTTTGATTGTCATGTGATTTCGAGGGTTTATCGCTAGTTCCTGTGGTCCTGATCATCGAAATTCGATTTAAAAAATTTTCGCAAGTTACATCTTGATTAGGCGAAATAACCCGCGTCCCAATCGTATAATGCTACTGTGACATTCTGATTTTTTCTGTCGTTTCGAGACTTATTAATGAGAATGTATCTAACGATGTCTTTCAGTCATATCTCGCTTGGATGTGATCAATCTCGAGTTAATTGACCAAAAGGGAAAGGCTAACGTGAGATAAGGTACGTGGACCTAGGGAACTCAAATAGGAAATGACATTTTGACCATAAGGATTGTCGAAGGGACATTTAGAGCTATGAAAGGCTGATCTAAGAACGATTAAGGAATTCATTGCTAGCGTTGTACGATTGGAGCGCGGGTGATGCCGCTTAACCAATGTATAATTTGTAAAATTTTCCTAAATCGAACGATGACGATCGAGACTGTCGGATCTAGTAATAGACCCTTGCAATTACCTGACAACCAAAGTCGCCATGAATTGACGAGTCCTAAGTGCGATATGAATCACAGAGTCGATATGCGTAACGTCTACAAAAACCTCCCGTCAGTTCGGGATTGGCTGGAATCACATCTGATGGAGAAATGATTCAGAGGCGAGTCTCGAAATTAGAAAATGGAGAATAAAAAATTCCAACATTATAATTGGATTGGCTATTGCCTTATCGAAGAAAATTAAAATCAGAAAAACGACGTTTTGGATGTCAAGGGTAAAATTACCATTTTGCTCCTCAAGCCTTAGCCTTACCTTAATAAATGGAATGAGGGCATTTTGGTCTTTCACAACACCCCAAGACTACCAAAAATGGAGAGAAATAACATCCATTGGATGAGCCTTGATTGACATGAAGACAAGTGTCAAAGGATTAGGCATTGGGATTTAATGAAAAATTTTTAACCTACCATTCTTCATAGTTGACTCTCAAAATTCTACATATACCCCTCTTCTTCCTTCATTTTGCCGAAACCACCATCACCATATCCATCTTCAAGCTTTTCTTCTTCTCCTTCTTCACCAAAAACTGCTCTACGCCCGACCAGATTCTACTGCCAATTTTGCCCCGTCGAGCACCACTTTCGGCACCACCTGAGCTTGAGCCGACCACCAGCACCTTCCTCATCCTCTTTCCGACAACCTCTAACTTGAATCAAGCCCTTTGACCCACCAAGGAGTTCCGGCCGGCCATTCTCCCAAAAGTCGACGGAAACCGTCGCAGCTGGAGGTAAGCCACTGTTTAGACTCCGTAGGACCTTGAAACCTTTGAATATTTTGGCCAAATTTTGTGAACATCTAGAGAACATGTAGACTGAGCTGTGGTATAAAGTTTGGATGAATTTTATGGAGTTTTGACCCTAAATGGGTCTTGTGTTTGAAGGAGAAACACTAACTGGTTGAGGACTTAAAGGAACCGGCGCTGTTCGAGGACTTTTCGACGTTGCCTTGGCTTCA
The DNA here is from genome assembly GCA_028455895.1 of Rhodomyrtus tomentosa. Taxonomy (NCBI): domain Eukaryota; kingdom Viridiplantae; phylum Streptophyta; class Magnoliopsida; order Myrtales; family Myrtaceae; genus Rhodomyrtus; species Rhodomyrtus tomentosa. The sequence goes on along the minus strand of JAPCWY010000009.1, from coordinate 25,885,774 downwards.
AATTTTTGATGAGGCTTCCTAACTCCTAGAACTATATGTTAGCAAGTAGATTAGTGGATAAATTGAAGATTTACGTTAGTTTAAGGACTGATTGGTTGAGATATGCACAGAACTGAAAATGCCCTATTTTGGTTCTATGCATACCAAATCTGTGGGGGGCTGTTAGGAGTTGAATTGAGCTCCAAATTCATTGTTGAGGCATACTAAGATGTCGATGGATATGTTATTTAGGTTTATGCTTGGTGGATTGATAATTGGATGACGAAGAATTGACGAAATGGATGGAATTCCATTAGGTATACGGCTGGCCTGTTTTAGAACCCTTGGAGCTGAACCATTGAAGTGCTTGGAAGGAGATTTGTGTTGATTTTAGCACGAGGCAAGAAGTTTCTAAACCTTGGTTAGGAGGATTGGACTAGATTTGGTGAATTGGGTGTGAATTAGATTGGTTCTTAGGAGTTTATGGTATGATTGCTCATTGTGCGTCCTTGAGAGGTATAGATGGCTTGAATGCTTATTGAATGCTTATGCCATGAATTGATTGCCTCTTGTGACTGATGAGATTGATTGCCTTGCATGCCGTAGATGAGTTAGTCATTGCATGAGCTTGTATTCGATCATGAAATTGAAAAAAAAAATATTTGGCATGCTTGAAACCTGTGATACCTCGAGGCATTGAGACGCGGGATTGTGTGGATGGATACCCTGATATGCTGAGGCGCGGGGTTTGTGATGAATGGTTCCTTGAGGCGTACGAGACGCGGGGTTGAAATGACCAATGTCCTGATGCGTTGAGACACGGGACAGAGTTTGAGATGTGTCGATACAGGCCTAGAATGAAGTTGAAAACCTGATGCTTTTACGCGGGTTTTTCAATGTGATGGTCTGAGGCGTTTTAAACGCTGGCGTGAATCAATGGAGGACTGGAAGGGTGTAAAGTGTGATTTGGCTTGGCAATATGTGCTTGATTCTAATGATGTAATGTGATGTCATGATTGCATGCTTGACATTCGTTTGTATCCGTATGTTATATAGTGACAGTTGAATGCCTCGTGTGATTACTTGTGCATTTTTATTTGTGATTGCGTTTGCCTGAGTGTATGGTCAGCCTAACCTAGGGTTAGGACCTATCTTACTGAGATGTAAATCTCACCCCATTGTGGGACTCCCTTTTCAGATTCTAAATCGTGAGAATGTTGGCCATCAGATTTGGTGACCCGAAATAAATGTCTGCTTATTTTGAGGAGTTCCCGGATGGACAGAGAACCGTATACGTTAGGAAGTGTATTGTAGTCTGGTTTGATGAGGGCGAAAAGAGCTGGAAGCCTCAAAGGTTCGAGGCTTGATTTCAGAGAGTGGGGAAGTTACTACGGGACCACCGAAGCCTACTGAGGTACCCCGTGGGGTAATCCCTAGTTGGTGTCATCTCGCTTGGGATTCGGTGAAGGTTGAGAGGTCAGTAACTGGCTCGAGGAATATTCCCCAAAGGACCCCAACCCTGAAAGTCACCAACAAGGTCATTGAGATCGAGGCTACCGAGGACGACCTGGTGGAGCCGTCAACTAACGAGATGATGGAGAATTCCGTGGAGGTTTGCTTAGAGACTTTATCGGAGTACGAGCATACTGGAGATGCTGAGGAGAATGACGACTCCAGTAACTCGACCTAGGGGCTTCCATTTTCTAGTCCGATATATTTTGATTATGGTCTCGATGCCCTGTTTCTTTTGGGAGATGTTGATGATCGTCTTTTTTACTGGTCCTGTCGTCCCTACCGATCAACTGGTTTAGTCTGCCAGTACTTTTGTATGAACAGTTGGAAGGTTATGTATATTTATTGGTGTTTTCGTTACCCTGGTCCCCTTTATTATTGTACGGAGGAGTTTATATATTGTCGCTTCCGCATGCTATCGATATTATGCATCTCTCAATATATGTAAATCCTAGGACGTTCGAGAGAGTTTGTGCTTGTAGGGAGTTGCATACTTGTGCCCGGGGCGCGGGGCATGACATCCCCGCCTTGCTTGGTATCAATGCAAGGTTAGCTCGATCCAGGTTAATTGAGGATTGGAGTGATAAGGAGGATTAAGTTGGGACAGGATTGGTAGCAAGACCTTAGGAAACTTGTTAGAATAAGGCACGAGATGTATGGCATTGACTTGGCGTATGTGGTTGACATTTGGTCTTGACAATATTATAGTGGTTTACGAAGATTAAGTTACATGCTTAGCGCTGAAAGTCATTTTTGGATTTTGACCTGTTGAGTAAATGAGCATGGTTAGTTTTGGTGAACCGTTGAAGTGGACGGAATGGGGTAATGGCCATGGACTGTTTAGTGAAGTGCCTATGAAATTAGTTGTGTGGAAGGTCGTTATGTTATGACTGTTTTCGTTAAGACATAGTTTGGTAACTCTGGACTTAGTTGGATGAATGAGTTACTAACTCCTTGGTGAAATTGTGGTAGTCTAGGCTTAGTGAAAGCATACCAGAATGAACAATCCGCCTAGAAGACCCAGGAGCGGAGCCTCTAGTTTGAGGCCACCTGTGGCGGAAGACCCGAGGATAGACGGAGTGCTGAGAGCACTAGAAAGGATCGCCGATCTCATCGACAGGCAGACCTAGAATAGGGATGCTGCCATAGCTCAAGCGGTGGGAGCCGCGATAGCTGTCGTCAACGGCAATAACGGAGGTAATGGAAACAACGGCAGTCATGACTAGGACCATGAGGCAGTGAATGCCTAGGAGGAAGTTGCGGCCAGGTAGATGGGTCAACTGGTTGAGCAATTTATCAAGCTGAAACCAACCCAGTCTGATGGGACTGGAGACCCCGAACTAGCACCGAGATGGATCGAAAAACTGGAAAAGGCCTTTAGAGTATTGAGATGCACTGACGAAGAAAAGGTACTACTAGCGGTGTACCATCTAGAAGGTACTGCAAATGATTGGTGGGCTGCCACCAAGAATAGTCTTTCCAGAAGGAACGACCTTGACTTGGAATGCCTTTACTACGGCATTCAATGAAAAGTACTTCTCGTAGACATCCCAAGAAAGGAAGCAAGTAGAGTTCTTGCAACTGCGTCAGAATCACCTGACGGTGGACCAGTATGAAGCTGAGTTCTCCAGATTGTCGAAGTATGTACCCCGATCGGTAGAGGATCCCCTAGAGAAGGCCAGAGATTTGGGGATGGACTGAGGTCTGAGCTTCGTAGCTAGATGATAGCTCTGAACTTGAGGACCTACAAGGAAATCTATGAACGGGGACAAATGATTGAGAGAGACCTGAAGGAGAGAAATATCGCATCTAGATCGCGGTTTAACTCATTCCGAGACAACGCTAGATTGGTAAGAAATCGGTGACTGGCCATAGATGCTTCATCCCCCGATAAGAGAGAACATTGTGAAGGTAGAAGGCATGGTAATGGACCTTGCCCGGCAAGAGCTGGAGCATGCTTCAAGTATGGTTAGCTGGGCAACCAGATGAGGACTTACCCGAACTAAGCCCTAGTGAACAGACCTCAAAGGCAACGACTACAGGCAAGACCGTTAATTGCCACTCCCCAAATTGATCAAAATCGACCCCCAGCTCAAGGAAGAGTCTATGTCGTGGCACACAGGGAAATAGAAGAAGCGCCAAGCGTGGTCACAGGTACGGTTTATTTGTGTGACCAAGCTGCGTATGCTTTGTTTGACCCTGGCGCATCACGCTTGTTTGGGTCTGCTTGGTTTGCTGATTTGGTTGTTATGAAATTAAAACCGTTGAATGTGATTCTGCATGTTGCCACCCCGTTGAAAGATAATGTGCTAGTTTCGTTGGGCTGTGCTTGTTGTAAAATCATAATTGGCGGTAGTAAAGAGAGTATAGACTTGGCCGTGCTGCCCATGTATGACTTTGATGTGATCATAGAAATGGACTGGTTGGGTAAGCAAAAGGCAGTAGTTGATTGTGATAGTAGGACAATCCGTTTCTATCTGGAAGGTTGTCTTAGTTTTGAATTTGTGAGAAGTCAGGGAGGAACCTCGATTCCTTTAGTCTCATCTCTTAAAGCGACAAAACTGATAACTGAAGGATGTCAAGCGTACTTAGTCGTAATTATGGAAACGACTGCCGATGAGCCTAAATTAAAAAATATTCCGGTAGTGCGTGAGTTTCCTAACATTTTTCTCCAAGAGTTACCAAGGTTGCCACTGGAGCGAGAAATTGAATTCGCGATAAAGTTAGCCCCCGGAACGGAGCCTATCTCGAAGGCACCCTATAGAATGTCCTTATCATAACTGAAGGAGTTAAAGGTGCAAATGCAAGAATTACTAAAAAAAAGGATTTATTCGACCGAGTGCTTCGCCGTGGGGAGCGCCGGTGTTGTTTGTGAGGAAAAAAGATGGATCCTTGCGTTTATGCATCGATTACAAGCAGTTGAATCAAGTGACTGTAAAGAATAAATATCCATTGTTGAGAATTGATGACTTATTTGATCAGTTACAAGGAGCTGCGGTGTTCTCTAAGATTGACTTGAGGACCGGGTATCATCAGTTGAGAATTAAGAAAGAAGACATACCTAAAATCGCTTTTAGGACAAGTTATGGTCATTATGAATTCACTATGATGCCGTTTGGACTGACTAATGCTCCAGCCACATTTATGGACTTGATACATCGAGTGTTCAAGGAATTCTTGGATAGATTTGTTATAGTCTTTTATTGACGATATCCTGATTTATTTAAGGAGTAATGAAGAACACGAAAAGCATCTGAGGATTGTCTTGCAGACCTTGAAGGGGCACTCGCTTTACGCTAAGTTTAGCAAATGCGAGTTCTAGTTGAACAAAGTTGCATTTCTTGGCCATGTGGTATCTGGAGAAGGAATTGCGGTGGATCCTGCAAAGATCGAAGCTGTAATGAACTGGCCTAGGCCTACTACGGTCACGGAAGTCCGAAGTTTCTTAGGATTGGCAAGATATTACAAACGTTTCGTGGAGAAGTTTTTATCTATAGCCATTCCATTGACGAGATTGACTAAGAAAGAGACGGAGTTCGAATGGACGGATAAGTGTGAAAGAAGTTTCCAAGAGCTTAAGCACCGGTTAACGACCGCACCGGTATTGGCGATCCCATCAGGACCTGGAAGCTATAAAATATATAGCGATACTTCGCTAAAGGGACTAGGCTGTGTGCTAATGCAACATGGAAGAGTGGTTGCCTACGCGTCCCGCTAACTGAGACCGCACAAGATGAACTACCCGACCCATGATTTGGAGTTGGCAGCGATCATCTTTGCTCTGAAAATCAGGAGGCATTATTTGTGTGAAGTATCTGTTTTCCCAGAAGGAATTGAACATAGGCAGCGTCGATGGATGGAGCTGCTTAAGGATTATGATTGCAACATATTATATCATCTTGGGAAGGCAAATAGAGTCGCGGATGCGCTCAGTCGGAAATCGAGCATTGCTTGTTTACTGGTAAAAGGGTGGTCGTTATTTGAGAACTTGAGGGATTTTGAGTTCATAATGGAAGTCTGTCAACTATCTAGTTTGGTAGCCACACTGAGGATAGAACTCGAGATCCAAGAAAGGATAAGAGCCTTGCAGCCTACGGACCTAAAAATCTAGAAAATCCTCGAAATGGATGTGACAAAAAGGAAGCCAGGGTTCCAAGTGTTAGAGGATGGAGCTTTGAAATTTTGAGGGCGTTTATGCGTACCAAAAGATGAAGAGCTCAGGGAAAGGATTTTATCAGAGGCTCATAGAAGCAATTATAGTATACACCCAGGTAACATGAAGATGTATCAGAACTTGCGTCAACATTATTGGTGGAATGGGATGAAGGTGAATGTAGCGAAGTATGTGGCGAAGTGCTTGACATGCCAGCAAGTAAATGCACAACACTGTAAGCCCGGTGGATTATTACAGCCGTTAGAGATTTCTGAATGGAAATGTGAGCACCTAACGATGGATTTTGTAATGAGACTACCAAGGAGCCAGAGAGGCCACGATTCGATTTTGATAGTTGTGGACCGATTGACTAAGTCTGCACACTTCATTCCTATGTGAAAAGATTTTGTGATGGATAGATATGCTGAACTGTACATGCAGCAGATAGTGAGGTTACATGGAATACCCGTGACGATCACATCGGACAGAGATCCCAAGTTCATGGTGAACTTCTGGAAGAGTCTTCAAGATGCCATGGGAACTCGACTATAATTTAGTACGGCATACCATCTAAAGATGGACGGACAATCGGAGAGGATAATTCAGACGCTCGAGGACATGTTACGAGCGTGCGTGATAGACTTCAAAGGTGGATGGGAGGATCAGCTGCATTTGGTAGAATTTGCGTATAATAACAGTTATCAACAGAGCATTTGAATGGCACCTTTTGAGGCACTCTATGGAAGAGCTTGCAGGACGCGATTTGCTGGGACGAAATTGGAGAAATAAGCATTATATGCCTATAGTTGGTAGAGCAATCAGTAGAGGCGGTGAAAATAATTCGAGACAGACAAAAGGCGGCACAAAGTCGTCAAAAGAGTTATGCGGATAAACTACGTAAGCCTTTGGAGTTTCAAGTTGGCGATCATGTTTTCCTTAAAGAGTCATCAATGAGAAGACTATCTCGATTTGGAAAGAAAGAGAAATTGAGTCCCAGGTACGTAGGACCTTTTGAGATTTTGGAACGAATTGGGACCTTAGCCTACAGGCTTGCCTTGCCGCCTAACTTGTCCCAAGTGCACAACGTCTTTCATGTGTCAATGCTACGGAAGTACGAGCTGAACCTAACGCACGTATTGGATTACGAGGTTATCGAAGTGGATGATAGGGTATCCTACGTAGAAAAGCCAGTCAGGATCAAAGATCGAAAGGAGAAGATACTAAGGAATAAGACGATTCCATTAATCAAAGTTGTTTGGGAGCACCATGGAATCGAAGGAGTTACGTGGAAAAACGAGGAAACGATGAGACTTCAATACCCCTATTTGTTTAAGTAACGGGTTTATTGTAAATTTTGAAGATGAAATTTTTGTAAAGGGGGAAGAGTTGTGACATTCTGATTTTTCCTGTCATTTCGATACTTATTAATGAGAATGTATCTAACGATGTATTTCAGTCGTATCTCGCTCAGATTTGATCAATCTCGAGTTAACTGACCAAAAGGGAAAGGTTAACGCGAGACAAGGTATGTGGACCTAGGGAACTCAAATAGAAAATGACACTTTGACCATAAGGATTGCCGATGGGATATTTTGTCACGCCCTGAACTCGGCGAGAACGCGAACATCCCTGTCCATGTTGCTCATTTAAGAATATTCCAGGATCCAACGATCGATTTCTTATAACTCCTTTAAAGAATGCATGTAGAAGCAATGCCATCCCCTGTCATATAAATACAACAACATACAGATGACTTAGGACATAAACAACAAAATCTCATTAATTCATTCTCAAGGATTCAATTCTATAATCCACCAATCAGGAGAATAATTCTAATACCACATAAAGAAAACAACTTCATCCCAGGTACAATTGGTCCACTTTCTCTTCAAATGCCAATCCTTGGCAAGCTTGCACTTCCTTCGCCTGTAACCTGAAAAAGGTAAGCCCCCACTGGGGTGAGATATAAATCTCAGTAAGGTGGGTCGTAACCCCATGTTAGGTTGACAATCCACTCAGCCAGTCCCGTCACTCGACAAATCCAAATTTATGAACACATAGGCATAACAATTACAGCTCAATAAACGACAACACACAGAAGATAGGCATGTATTTATGACCTCGTGCCACACTCATGTGTACAAGTATACTCGGCCTGCCTTTTTGCCACATCCATCAATCTCTGCCTGCCTCATTCTCTAGCCTGCGAACTAGTCACCTCAGGCTCGGCCCGCGTAAACGCATCAGACCGCCATCTTCGGTGACCCGCGTAAACGCATCAGGACTCGATCTATCTCTAAGCAAGGTTTATGAGCTCATATTCTGTCCCGCGATTAGATCACATCAGGACTGTGGCTATCTCAACCCCGCGACTTCGTCGCATCAGGGCGCCATGTAATCATACTTCACCCGCGACCTCGTCGTATCAGGGTCTCAACCTTCCGCCCCGCGTCTCACACGCCTCAGGGCCATGCTATGCCATGCTCATGCCACAACACGTCATATGCTTTGATTTTCCATCCACTCTCACACTCACTAGCAGGCGCGCATTCAAATACGTTTCATAATTTTCGTGGCATGCAATTCAATTCAAATGATATACAGGCATGGAAATAACTCATGCACACAATATTACTCATAATCAATCCTATATCATCTTAGTATGTCACTAAGCTACCCACTTGAATAAATTCTCATAAATCGTTCTAATTGGTCGTCGACTTACCCAATCGAGTCCAATCCCCTAGCCTTGGTTTGGGAATTTCCTTACCTTGAATTTGGCAACCCAATTTACTCCTCTTGAGCCTCCAAAGTTTCGGCCTCCAATGGTCCAAGACCGAACTCAATGTGCAACCTAATTAAATCCAACCAATTACATCAATTTCTAATCCAATTCAACCATCCATGAACCCCAAGCCTCCATAGCATTATCCTCATCATTATTTTTCTTCATGGGACACTTCCCTTTTCCATGCTTCTCAAACTTAGGTTTCTTGCCAGATGATTTCGCTCCTTTACTTGTCCTTTTCATGAACTTGCCAAGACGTTTGCGCTTGAAGCTCGAAATTCCATGCAAGCGAGGACCAGTCCAATACACATCAGATTGTATCTTAGTCGCCAGAAGATAGTCTTCCTTCAACTTCAAGTGGCGCATATAATTCTCGAAGGCCTTGACATTTATATTATGGGTCAAGTTAACCTTCATGTGCTCCCAATTATGGGGCGAAGAGTGGATCATAACCCACACTTGTTGTTCATTAGATAATGTGTGACCTGTATCCTTCAGCTCACTAATTATATTCGACATCTTCCTCGAGTGTTCCCTCATGTTATACCCATGTGGCATCGTATATGCATTGAATCTGATTGCAAGCTGCCTCAGCTTAGTGATGGAAGCCCGTCTAAATCTAGTCTTTAATGCATCCCACATATCTTTTGCATTCTCATGCTGTCTGAATTCTCACATGATATCATTAGCCATACTATTCAATAATGTAATGCGAGTAATTGAGTTTTTTTTCTTCCAAGCAGCAAAGGCTTCCTTATCTCTCCTTTATTGTGCAGTATTTCCATCCTCTGGCCAGTCATGGTCAAGTAAAGAGTTTATAGTGCCTCTACCTCTTCTAGCACATATTGGATTTTTATACTTTAAATCTCATAATTCTCTCCATTTAGCTTCTTACCCTTGTTGAGCTTAACTACAATGTTCTTTGAAACTGTTGCCATTGTATATGAACATGAGGTAATTTAGACATTTTGTATGAATGATATAAGTCTATTCAAATGCAACAAATGCATTATATTCATGCATCTTCACTGTACTGACATATAGTTTTAGAAAAGATCTCATAATCACAAGTTCACTCAGTTCCCCATCATCATGTAGGAATTCTAGTCTGAAGCTAACATCAATATAATCATCCAAATGTGTTCATCATATAATTACAAACATTCCCACTCAAATATGTAACAATAAAACATATATGCAAAGAAGATATTGCATGGAATAATCAAATTCCATATTCCAAAACAGAACAACCAACAAACATAATATTTTTTAAAAAATATCCATTCGATGATGAAGTTCCTAAAAGTCTCATATACATGAGCTTTTTTCCAAAACGGGATTAAAAAAAAGTATTTACCAATTCAAGTGAAAAAAAAAGTATTTACCAAATTAGGAGCCGCTCGGCAATCTTAATGCCAAGTGGCCCTCGGCTCGGCAGTCTTACTGTCGAGGTTGTCGAGGTAGGGGCGGGGGTTGGAGGGGATTTTTTGTTTTTGCTTTCACTTTCCTACACATTTCGATTGGGGGGAACTCTTTTTTTTTTCTTTTCTTTTGACGTTATACTTCTTCTTCCTGGTTCACCAACTTCCTCCGACGTCTTCTTCCAGGTTTCAACAACGCTCTACTTGCCATCTAAACTAGCCTTCCACGGTCACAGATTCTACCAAAAATAAGGGACCCAAACCAGTATACCAACGGCCTCTACCCAAACGAATCACACTCTTTTCCGACAGTGACGATCCTTATCGATACAAGCACCTTTTGCGGCCAAACCCCGCGTCGCACGCCAATGATTAGGGTTCGCCTCTCTAGTTTCACCTTCCTTAATGACTGACAAAAGTGTTTAGGTTACAACAAAGGCGCTCACGGGTGCAGACTCGAAAGCCGACGAGATTAACGGTCCGTAAATAGAAACAAGATCTACGGCCCCGAACCATAGGGCGATGAAACCTAGCTCAACAGTTTACGCCAAGTAGAGGTATATGAGAGTAACGAACGTACCTGGTTCGAAGCGAGTGTCGTTAGACGTTGAACGGGAACGGGCCACTTTTCGCGTTAAGCACGAACGAGCTTCGTCCTGCTGCGACGTCGGCGACCTCCTCACTCCTCATCTGCTCTTTCTCTGTACTCAAGAAGATCTCTCCATGGACCTAAACCTCTACCCACTTACTTCCGTGAACAAGCTTCCTTTCTGGGCTCACTCTTTCTCTATTCCTCTCTCTATTTCCCCTGAAACTCCTCCCACTCTCCTCTGTTTTCCTTTGTACAAAAAATTCTCCCCTAATCTCTCACTGTGGAACCCCCCAAACAACGAGTTCCCCTCCTCCTCTCATAATCTGGAGGCACCTGGGATGCTAAAATACCTTCAGTGCTGCTAAGCACGACTAGGCCAACTCGACCGAGCCAACTGAACGGACCCCATCCAGAAGCACTCCATGCAGGATGTTGACTGCGAAAGACCGAAAAAGGGGTCTCCAGCAACAGCGAGACCGACTCAGCGGAGTCAATTGAACGGACCACATTCGTTCATTCGCTCACTCCGTGACCTCGAGCGAGCGAGCAAACGAACTAACAAACGAATGAGCGAGCGAATGAATGAGCGAATGAATAAGCGAGCGAACCATCGAGGCCGTAGAGCGAGCGAGCTTCCATGGTAGTAGGAGTGGTTGCAGTAACGAGCTTCTTGGTTTTGCCTGCATCAAATGAAACACGAACATCAGTGGACAAGTTCATCGAAATGTGCAGGAAAGTGAAAAAGAAAAGTAAGTGTGCCCCCCAACCCCTCGCTCGGGAGCCGTTGCCCCTGCCCCGCCGCGTTACTTTTTTTCACCTAAATTGATAAATACTTTTTTTTGCCCCATTTCGAATAAAAGCCCCCTATACATACATAGGAATAAAAACAATTATGACAGAATTTTAAAGATAATCTCGCGTTATCACCACCTCTTTGGTTTCACGATTGACCATGTAATTAACAAGGAAGAGAATCCTTTAGGTATTGAGGAGGGTTATTAATTAAATCAAGGAACTATATTAGCTCCTTTAGAGAAATCCTCTAAGGACCTTTGGTTTTACGCTAGCATGCATACTGTCTGCATCAAGATCCATTCATCCCGAGCGACGATGACTTCGTTGCCCTGACCCTTATAATCTAATGTCAGAAGTGTAGCACGCCCGTCTTGTATGATATTTAATCATTCCAAGTGCGAGTGATATGTTCGTGCCATTCCTCAGGTATGGAGTTTCAAAGTGCGTTAAATGCATCTTCTGGAGTCACTTTATGTCCATCCCAAATGATCGCTTGAATCATATTATTGACCTTTGTTACATGGGTTATAATGTCGCATACATTATCCCATCAATAATGACTCAATCGCTCAATATTTTCATTAAGGGCTCATCTTTGTTCTCATATCTTTGGCCTTAATTTTTTTTTTATTTGCACCCTTCATTTATTCTGAGGTGATGCCCTCGATGGCATTGTTCCTGCAACGAATGCAGAACAAAATGGATTACAAAAAAAATCCAACAATCATGCAATTATTATGAACATATTGTAAACAATAACAGGCAAATCAAGGTATCAAACAAGCCCTTTAGGTTGACTGACTTTTTTTTTTTTTGTTTTTAGGAGGGGGTCAACGGTTCAAAGAGTCAACCGTCAATGGTCCGACGGTTAACGATCAACGGTCCGATGGTCGACGGTTAATGGATCGGGTCACCACATTATCATGATATGTCATTAGCAACGTGGCCAGCCACGTAAGTAGCCATGAGAGCGCTACGTCAGAGGCAATTTGTGACTGTTCCAGGTACAGGCCTTGCACGCGAGCGCGTAAGGCCCATGCACAGAGCGCTTTGGTGGCTCGTGTCGGCGCGTGCAACACCATCCGGCATTCGATGGAGATGTTCTACCTCTCAAAATGCTTGTATGGCCATACCCGAACTAATGGTATGATCAAATCAAACTTTTATTGAATCAAAAATGACAAAAAAATGTGACAAAACATCACGGCTTTGAGGGGTTCCACCCTATGGTGGCGCATGGTGCGAGTTCGGCTTCTTCCGACATCGCCTCGCAATGTGCAACTAGTAGAAACAATCATCTCAATGAGTTCGTTCCAATTATGTATCCAGGTAACATTTTCGATGAAAAAAAGTAAAAAACAAAAATACCAGTGAACAGTGCAATTAGGGCTAAAATCACTCAATAATACGAAATCATCAAGAAAAACAATCATGAAATAAGTAATCACGCTCTGATAACAATATTGGATACGAAGTCCATTCTATATAAAATCTAATTTGCGGAAACATGACCAATAAATTGCTTGAATCACTGATTGAAAAAAGTGTATCACGAAGGCATACCTTAATTATGACATATTAAATGTCCCTTTGCGAAATGGGGAGTTCCTTCGCGTCGAACGCCAATCAACCGTAAGTAGAGAGCGTCTGTCATTTTTATGTCTTTTTGAAAGTGACGGAACAAAAAAGGGAGGAGAGACAAACGTCATATGGATGCCGTTGATGGTACGTAACTTTTCACGTAAAAGTTTCAAATAGCAAATAATTACTAGGGGCGGGTGATTACCCGCTTGGACTCACAGCGTAAGTCGCACGCACCAACAAGAGGCAAACGGTCATAATCCGACTACCATGTGTCATTCATTGGTTGGCCTATTTTTTATGCCCATGTAGACCGAACCCCACAATATTACCCTTTACATCAATTGAAAAATCAGACTAATCCCTGTTCTCTCTCCTTTGATTTTTTCCGCATCCTCTCGCCGTCGCCTTCTTTGCTCGTTTTGGCGACAACAGTCTCCCCATCCGTGCAAAATCGTGCCTGCGCCATCGAGTTTGCTTTGTCATCATTGATTGTTGCTCCCACCCTGTACGTTGACCACTGAAATTATCGTCAAAGAGAGACAACAGAGTTGTGAATGGTCGTGACCAGGTCAATGGTGGTCGTGGATATTTAAAATAATTGTAGCCCATATGATGTTAAAATAATGATTTAATAATTATTTCATATTATAATTAATTTCTATTGGTTATGAAATGATTGAAAATGTGCGAATGTGATGTAATTTGATGGAAGGTACCTATTGAATAACTTAAAAGAAGTCTGATCCCTCTCTTCACCTTCTAACGAATAAACACAAGAAAGTAATGTACTGTCATCACTCTCCATAAGAAATAATGTTAAAGATAACAAAAGTTAAGGGAGAGTAATCGGAATCTTTTTCGTCTCTGATTTTTGGCAACAACAATCGCGGATTAAAGGTTCGATGTGGATAAAAGTATGTTTTCATCTTTATTAATTGTGAAAATCATGAAAATTAACGATTACTGTGATGATGAATTTTCGCATAGTTTACAAAAAGTATGTTAATAGTTGGTATCATAGCACGATTTAGGATCCGATGATTTTTCAATAGTACTCCTGTATGAATTTCTGTGCGCATAGATTAAGGCACGTTGAATTTTTGTGGCATTGGTGAAATTTTGGGCTTTTTATGAATGAAATTGAAATTCAGATCAATTATGACCTTGAAAGAAAAACATCGATTTTGGCCAAATTAAGGCCACCCATCACCCGAAATTCGTATAGTAGAGTCGCACCATCATGGATGACAAAAGCTCTCAATTAATTCGCCACTTTAGTAGTCGCTGGAGGCGGATTAAGTGGGGAAAGTTTCGGTGGCTAAGGTTTATGTCCGATTGGCTTTTTTGCTTGATCCCAATCAAATTTTTTGGCCATTTTCTTCGATTCAAGGACCTGCGGGGCCGTGTGAATGAAGTTACCAAAACCTACATTTTAATTTGTTTTAACATGGGCTTTCGGAGGAGATAAAGCGATGAAATTCATGGCGGAATTCAGCCAAAGGGCGGCTGTTCACGAGAAGCAGAATGTTGCGTTCAAAAAAAGACGCATGTGGCATTCACGCCTGTGAAATTCTGATTTCTAATCAATTTCAGGCTTATTAATGAGAAGTGTATATTTAGAAAAGTGTTTCAGTCGTATTCTGCTCGAATCTGATCAATTCGAGTAGACTGACCAAAAGGGAAAGGCTAATGCTAGACGAGGTACGTGGATCTAGAGAACTCGGATAGGAAATGGCATTTTGGCCATAAGGAGTGTCGAGGGAACTAGTGATAGACCTTCACAATTACATGATAACTAAAGTCGCCACGAATTGATGAGTCCTAAATGTGATTTGAATCACAGGGTCGACACGCGTAACGTCTGGAACAGCCGCCCGTCGGTTCGGGATAGGCTGAGACACGTTCGACAGAGAAAATCATCAGAAATGAGTCTTGAAAATTGAGAATGGAAAATCAAGAATTCCAACATCATATTCGGATTGGCCGTCGCCCTATCAAAAAATATTTGAGCGAGAAAAACGACGTTCCGAACGTTAGGGGTAAAATTATCTTTTTGCCCCTCAAGCTTAAAGCTTTACCCATGCATTTGAGGAAGGGCATTTTGGACTATTTTCCTTCCCCCATAGCTGCCGAAAATTAGAATGGATGGTGGCCATTGGATCATCTTGGAAAGACAAGAGGACAAGTGTCAATGGATAGTGCAAAGAGAAGTCAAGTTCAACTTTATGCCACCTGTCATTCTTCCCCTTTGACCCGAGGTTGAATATAAGCCTTCTCTCTCTCTCCTCACCTCATTTGGCCAGCCATGGAACTCTCAAGAACTCATGCCACTCCTTCTTCATCTTCCTTCTTCCTCTCTGTCGCCAACCAGCTTCTAGGCTCCTATTCGGCCATTCCAACGACCTCCTCTGGCCATCACTTGGACGCTGGCTGGCCATAGCAACCTAGATCTATGTCTTTCCGACCTCCTCGAAGTGGAAGCACGACATTTGGACCACCGAGGAGCTCTGGCCAAGAGTTTTCCCGGAAGTCAACGGAAACTGACCCAACCTGAGGTAGGTCCGGTTTCTGACACTTTTGAAGGCCGAAATGTTGGAGTTTTGAGGTCAAATTTGGTGGAGATCTAGTAGATATATAGATGAATCTGTGATAAAAATTGGGGTTCAATTTGATGAATTTTTAACCATGAACCGGTCTTGTAAATCATGGACAGAATCTGCCGAAAAACTGACTTGAGGAATTCGGCGACGTTCGACGAGTTTCCGGCGACCAATCGACTTCAAATCTTCGGTGAGACCCCTAAACCCTTAGATAGATATGTTAAGAGCTAGGATGAGGGTTAAATGATGGATTTGGAGGAGATTTGGGCATGGATACATTTGGTTTACACAGAATCGAATATAGCCTGATTCGGTTCTGTGCAAACCGAATCTGTGAGTGCTGTTGGCATTGGATTTTGAGCCTCAAATTGGTAATTAAGGCATGTTAAGATAATGAAGATTATGCTATGGAGGATTAGGATTCATGGATTGATGAACTGGGCATGGAAATTGACGGATTGGTTGGATTTTATTAGGTTGCGCGGTAAGCACGGACTTGGACCATTGGGGGCCGAAACCTTAAGGGCTCAAGAAGAGAAATTGTGTTGTCAAATTCAAGGTAAGGGAATACCTAACCTTATGCTGGGAAGATTGGACTCTATTGGGCGAGTCGGACGAGGTTAAGATGATTTTCTTGAGGAGTTTAGTTTGATTGGCCTTGTGAATGCCAAGAGAGTGTAAATGATTTGAATAATTGCACATGCATGACTCTTGAGTATTGACCTCATTTGTATGTGTATTGTATCGCCTTGCATGCCATGAATCTTTGAATTGTGCTTGAATTGCACATGTCGTCATGTATGGAAAACGAATTGAAAAGCATAGCATAAGTATGACATGGCGAGGCCCTAAGGCGTATGAGACGCAAGGCGAATGGTGGATACCCTGATGCGACGAGATCGCGGGGTGGAGTTGATGTTGTGTGGCGCCCTGATGCGAACTAATCGCGGGATTGAATTGGCCACTGTCCTGATGCGAACTATTCGCGAGACGGAGGAATGAGGTGATGAGATTAGCCTAGAGAATCATTGGGACCTGATACGTTTACGCGGGTTGCTAGTGGTGCCCTGATGCGATCTAATCGCGGGTTATGATGGCCACGGTCCTGATGCGAATTATTCGCGGGACGGAGATATGTGGTGATAATATTGGCCTGGAGATTCATCGGAATCTGATGAGTTTACGCGGGTTGCTGATGACGGTCTGATACATTTACGCGGACCGAGCCTGATGTGATCTGATCGCGGGCTAGAGATTGAGGCAGGCGAAGATTGGTGGATGTGGTGAAGTGGCAGGCCGAGTGTGCATGATCATCTGAGTGTGACATGGGGTCATCATTTCATGCCCGTTATTTGCATGTTGTGGTTTTATTGATTTGTGCCTGATATGTCTGCAAGTTTAATGAGTTTGAAAATATTGAGGGGTACAACTGCCTGAGTGGACGATCGGCCTAACCTAGGGTTAGGACCCACCTTACTAAGATTATTATCTCACCTCAGCGGGGGCTTAATTTTTCAGGTTCCAGACGGAGAAAGTGTGAACTTGCCAAGGGTTAGTATTATAAGAGATAGTTGATCAATTGTATTTAAAATGGATTTGCCTTTTTGTGATAGTAGGGATTGTACTTCGGATTGGTGAATTAAGAATTGATCTTTTAGTAATTAGTTAATGAAACTTGATGTTCCCTTGTGTCCTAAGTTATCGGGTGTTGTTATATTTATATGATTGGAGTCGGCATTGCTTCCGCATGCGTGTTCCTTTCAGTGCTTAGAACATTGATCGTTGGATCTTGGAGCTTTCTTAAAGGAACGGTTTGGTGGGATGCTCGCGTGCTCGCCTGGTCGGGGCACGACAACGCCTCTTACAAGCACATGGACACATGTGCCTTACGTTGAGCAGAATGAACAGGCATGGAGGGAGAAAATATTAGTTGGGTCTGGGTCAACACATCATCTAACACCCCGAACAATTTGGACCGGACACCTCGCTCCATGTCAGTCGAGTGGAGTTCACCAGCTGTGGCGATCTATAAATCAGATTTGCAATTTTAGGTTAATGAATTATCATATTAATTAACTAAATTAACTAACCTAGCTCAAACTCTCCCAAGATTTTCGATTTTAGGTTAATGAATTATCAGATTAATTAATTAAATTAACTAACCTAGCTCAAACTTTCCCAAGTTCTGCCAAATCACGACTTATGGTTCAAGTGATTATCTTGCAAAAGATTTTTATTTTTTTCGGAACCGCCACTATTCATTTCTTGGGAGATTGATTAGAAACCTAAATAAAATGAGGGGAAAAATTATTTTATTTCTACGAATCAGATATACTAAATTCGGGACTTGATTACATTAATTTTTCAATTAATGCTCTTTTGATACCAGTTTCATGAAAAAAGTTTGATTTGGCAATTTCATGAATTCTGACTTAAAGTTCAAAGGTGCAATTTTTGGGTTTTCTTTTTATGATTTTTTTGTATTTTTTAATGTATTTTCGAAATTAAAAATTAATGAAAATTAAGAGTGAATTTGTTCAAGGTTATCTTAAAGTCTTTGGATTTAATTTGCATTAATTCCCAAATTTTTTTTAGAATATCTCTTAAACCTAAGCCTACATCTTTTAAAGATTCAGATGGATTTGAAAAGATTTCTATTCAACGATGCAACTCATGGATTTATAGAAAATCCTATCATTCTAAAGATGATAAGATGTGGTTTTTAAGAAACCATATTGTTAATATATCTTAAATTAATTATGGGCTTGGGCCAACATTAGGGTTTGAAGGGTAATAGTATAAATATTGCTCTTTCTCTAGCTGTTAGATGCCAAAGGAAATTTGAGCCGCCTTTTATAGTTTTTGATTATATAGTAGATTTCGCTTCTCTTTTCCTCGTGGTTTTTCCCGTAAGGGTTTCCATGTAAATCTTTGTGTTCTTTTTTTCATCTCGGTTTTAATTTTGTTTTAGTTTCCGCATTGTCATAACAATCTGGTATCAGAGCCTTAGAGTTTTTAATCTTCTGGTTACGCCTTCAAGCTCAAGAATGAAATTTGATATTGAGGAGTTTGATGGGAGCGGCTGTTTCAACCTGTGGCAGGTTCTTATGTTAGCTATTCTTACGCAGCAGGGTTTGAAGAAAACTTTGTTTAGTAAAGGAAAGAAATTAAAAATCACGTCAGATGACACGTGGGAAGAATTGGATGAAAAAGCTTTGCCCACTATTCAGTTGTGCCTCATGAATGAAGTTTTGCAGGAGATACTAGATCAAAAACCAGCTGCAAGTTTACAGATGAAACTAGAGAATATTTTTCTAACAAAGTCTCGCACCAATCGATTGAGGCTCAAGAAATGACTTATCACTTTTTGTATGACTAAAGGTATTTCTCTTAAACCTCATATTCTTGAGTTCAATGCTCTTATCGCTGAATTAAAAAGCATTGGTGTTAAGGTTGAAGATAAGGATTGAGCTCTTTTATTGTTAGTTTCATTACCTCCTTTTTATAAGAATTTTAGAGAAACCATGATTGTTAGTAGAGAAACTATTGAATTTCAAGATGTTAAGACTAGTCTGCTAAATAAGCAGAAACTTGATACATAATTTGACTTTTGAAGGCAACACTAATCATGAGGCTGATTGAGTTTCTTGGGAAGATCTGTTGAGAAAAGCAATAGTGACTGGAGCATGTCAAAATCCAAGCATAGTGATTTGTAACTATTGTAAGTCGCCAGGGCATATTAAGATAAATTGTTTGAAACTAAACACAAAGCAGCCAAGAGAAAATAATTTAAATCAGCAAAATCAAGGGAATGTCAATCGTCACAATGATCGCAACTACCAGAACAAATATAATCGGGGAAATGAAAATCCTACTCAAACTAATGTTGCTAAAGAAGAAGACGAAGATTGGCTATTGGTTGTAGACGACAAAGATAAATTCTGTGATAGTTGGATTCTTGATTCAGATTGTTCGTACCACATGTGTCCTGGTCGTGATTGGTTCTCTACGTACAAAGAACATAATGGTGGATATATTCTAATGGACAATAATGCTGAATGCAAAGCAGTTGGGGTTGGTACTATTAATATTAAGATGTATGATGGCATAATCAGAACCTGTCGGACATGTTCCTATTTGAAGAAGAACCTAATCTCTTTGAATACACTTGACGCTAACAGTTATAGATTTACTGCTGAAGGTGAAGTTATGGAAATTATGAGAGGTTCACTTTTATTGATAAAAGGTCTCAAAATTGGCACTTTATATCAGTTGTGAGGAATTACTGTCTATAGTTCAATTGTGGTCTCATCTGATATAACAAATTCAGATAATACTAAATTATGGCATATAAAATCAGACCATATGGGTATTAGAGAGATGAAGGAGCTCAGTAAAAGAGGTCTTTTATGTGGTTAGAAAATTGAAAAATTAGATTTCTGTGAGTATTGTGTCTTTGGGAAATAGAACAGAGTCGGTTTTAAAACAGGAATTCACACAACAAAGGGCACTCTAGATTACATTCATTATGATCTATGGAAGCCTACTAAAGTTCCATCAAAATGATTTGGTTCTAGGTATATACTCTCTTTTATTGATGTTTTTTCGAGAAACGTTTGGATACTTTTTCTAAAGAAAAACAATGATGTTTTTGTTACATGTAAGACATTGATTTTGAAGCAAATTGGTAAGAAAATCAAGTGGTTGAGAATATATAATCGGCTAGAATTTTGTGGAGGCGAGTTTAATGAGTTCTGTAAGAACAAAGGAATTTTGAGGCATCATGCTACAATGAATACACCATAGCAGAATGGTATTGCAGAACATATGAACAGAAACTTATTGGAAAAACTAGGTGCATGTTGTTTAACGCTGGTTTTGGCAAGGAATTCTAGGTTAAACCAGTCAATATAGCTTGTTGGTTGATAAATCATTCTCCTTGCATATCTACTGAGTGCAAGAACTAGAGGAGGTATGGTCAGGTAAACCTGTTGATTATTTTTTTCTCTTCGAGTATTTGGATGTCCAATGTATGCACATGTTAGTGAAGGGAAATTAGGCCAAGAGCGAAAAAATGCATCTTTCTTGGTTATGCTTCTAGTGTAAAAGGTTATTGTCACGCTTCGCGCCCCAACGCGAGCACGCAATCATCCCTGCAAGTAGAACAACAACAATCTCTCGGCGGTCCCAAGGATCCATCTTATATAAAAAGAAAGGTCGAGAGATAAAATAACTTACATTAAGCACACGGAAGCGATTCCCAATGTCTCCCGTACAATATGTATATACACATACAGACTAAGTAGGACATGGATAGCATTAAGAAAGCCGTACATCATCACCTACAGATCGATAATTACTAAATCCGCTAAACATCAAGGGCGACGGGTAAGCATGCCAGAAAGGTATCCACAAAATCCACTAGGGAAGGGGGGTCAAGTCGACAGTCAAAAAGTCAGGTCATCATCCGGAGTCGCCTAGGAAGAACTGCTGAAATCTCTGGTGTCCTCTCTCTCCTCTGACGGCTCGTACTCGGAGAAAGTCTCTGATGGAACCTCCACAGAGTCCTCTATGGTCGCTTCCTGCGACTGCTCAGCCTGGTCTCCCTCCACGGTCGCCTTCTGGTCCAGCTCGGATGGATCTCTCTCGGACGGCTCCACCACGATGACCACATCCTCTGGCGATGGCACGAAAAACTCAGCTGTCGGCGTCCGCTCCGGGCCGTTCCTCATCCCAACCACTGAGCCATCCGGAAACTCCTGATCCGAAGTCGTCTGACACCATGGAGGTATAACACCCTCCTGAAACTCGTGAGGCTTCAATGGCCCGACCTTCCTATCCCAGTCCTATCTAAACCAAGCCTTAAACCGATGAGGCTTCCAGTCTGGTTTGCCCTCATCTACCCAAACTACTGTACATTTCCTTAAGTATATATTTCTCTGCCTATCGGGGAACTCATCGTAATACGCCGTTATCTCCTACGGGTCCCCAAACCTGATAGGCTACATAGCTACTGCCTAGAATCTGTAAAGTAAATTTTCTCAAAAGGGGTGAGATACACATCTCAGTAAAAAAAACCTAATCCTAGGTCAGGTTGACCGTTCACTCAAGCAGTTAAGTCACTCAACCTATCCAACTCATGTACTCATGCAGGTATGACATTCATAATTCAATAAACAATAATGCATAGAGGACAGACATGCATTTATATTCTCATGTCACACACAGTTGCACGTATGTGCTTGGCATGTCACTTCACCACATCAATCAACCTCTGACTGCCCTCATTCTCTGGCCCGCAATTAGATCGCATCAGGCTCGGCCTGTGTAAACGCATCAGGCCCCAGTTCAATTTCCAGGTAGGGTCTATGAGCTCGTATTCTGTCCTGCGATTATATCGTATCAGGACTGTGGCTATCTCACCCCGCAACTTAGTAGCATCAGGGCGCCACCTAATCATCATCCACCCCGCGACCTTGTCGCCTCAGGGTCTCAATCTCCCGCCCTGCGTCTCACATGCCTCAGGGTCATGCCATGTCATGCTACAATCAAGATTCATGCCATAATCTTCTAACATTCACACACTCAATGTCAATTACATTTCAAGTAGCATTCATAATCCCATGGCATGCAAAGCAATTCAATTATTATTTAAACATGATACACGATCCCAATATAAGTCAAGGCACACATAAACTCTTTAATTAATCCTAAAACATACTAAGGCTCGTTACTTTAGAATATGCTCATTAATCGATCAATTTCCCCACTCGACTTACCCAATCGAGTCCAATCCCCCTAGCCTTGGTTTAGGAAATTCCTTACCTCTGCTTAACAACGCAATTTTCCCCTCCTCGAGTCTCCTATGGTTCGGCCAATCCAAGTCCCAAAGTCGACTTATCACGCAACCTAGTTTAACCAATCGATTTGTCAAAATCTCAAGTTTAATTCCTCAATTCATCCATCCAAATCACTCATAACATACTCCTCATCATCTTAACACATCATACACATCAAATTACAACATAATCCCAGCCTAATCATCCCTCCACAGAACTGATTTGGCCCGGCATTGAACCGGTTCCATTCGGTTCTGTTCATGCCGGGTCCAACCGGCCTTAATCTATCTCAAATCCATCAAATATACACAATTCTACCTCTTATAATGTCTAGCTAAGAGTTTGGAAGTCTCACCGTGAGTTTCAAGTAGCGTGGTTGCCGGAAAGTCGTCGGAAGTCGCCGGATCACTCAAACACAGAATACCGGCAGATTCTGGGCATAATGTACAAGGGTGGTTCATGGTCAAAAACTTATCAAATAAATCCCCAATTTTTACCACAGAACCATCTATATGTCTACTTTATCTCCACAAAATTTGAGCCAAAGATTCCAAGTTTTCGACTGTCTAGAGGGTTCAAAACCGAACCTACCTCAAACTGGAATAGATCCATCGACCTGTGAGAGAATGCTTGCCCCGAATTCCTCAGAGCTCCAAATGACATGATTCAAGTTGGAGGACATCGAAAAGACGTGAGGCTACGTCTGGTTGGTCGGCCGAAAGTAGGGGACGGCCGGAGGCAGCAGTCGTATGGACTGAACGGCGGCGTCCGGCGGGGAAACTGGAGAAGAAGAAGAAAGGGAAATGGTGGTGCTCTGCAATTTTTTTGGCCGAATGGGGGGCTTTGAGGAGAGAGAGAGAGAGAGAGCTGTTATTCCCCCAAAATTTTAATTAATTGAAGTGATTGGTAGGTGGGCATTAAATGAAGAGTTGATCTTCCACCCTTGGATTTGTGACACTTGGCAATTGTTCTTCTCAATGGCATCCAATGGCCATCAATTGCTCTTCAATTTTCAGCAGCTTGGGGGGGAGAAATGTCCATTTTTCCCTTCCTTCAATTATAAAGACAAAGTCCTAAGCTTGAGGGGCATTATGGTCTTTTTACCTCTGATGTTCGGAACGTCGTTTTTCTCGATTCTGACTTCTTCGATAGGGCGACGGCCAATCCTATTAACGTTGAAATTCTTGATTTTCCTTTTTCAAACTTTTCAGGACTCGTTTCTGATTGTTTCTTCTATCAGACGTGATTCCAGCCTATCCCGAACTGACGGACGGCTTTTGCAGACTATATGCGTATCGATCCTGTGATCCTCATCATATTTAGGGCTTGTCAATTCATGGCGGCTTTGGTTGTCATGTAATTGCGAGAGTTTATCACTAGTCCCTAAGGTCTCGATCGTTACAGTCCGATTTAGGATAATTTTGCAAATTGTACATTGGTTAAGCGGCATCACCCGCTTTCCAATCGTACGACGCTTGCATGGTAATCTTGGATCGTTCTTAGATCGGCCTTTTAGTGGTTCTAAATATCCCCTCGACAATCCTTATGATCAAAGTGTCGTTTCCTATCTGAGTCGCCTAGGTTCACGTACCTCGTCTCGCTTTAGCCTTTCTCCTTTGGTCAGTCTACTTAAATTAAACAGATTTGAGCGGAATACAACTGGAATACATCGTTTGATATATATAAACTTCTCATTACAGAGTCTAAAGTTGATTGGGAAATCAGAATGTCATAGTTAGAGACTTTGATGTTCTGATTCATCTAAGATTATGATTAGCATAGATGCTACTTTTGATGAATCTGCTATGCTTCATCCTATCAAGGAATCATCTGTTACTTGCCGGGAAAATCTGAAAAGTACAGAGGAAAAGGTGAAGTCGGAAGTAACTTTTTCACAACCACTTTAGTCATTGACTAATAAAATTGAGATTGAAAAACCTAAAGAAGAAAATTAATTCTATAGAGAGAGATAGACCAAGAAAAATAGTGAAACCTCTGTAGAAATATGGGTACTCAGACTTTGTTGCCTATGCTCTTTCAGCTGTAGATTAGATAGAGTATAGTGAGCATAAAACATACAATGAAGTTATTTCTTCAAAATATTCAGCAAAGTGGTAGTTACTATGAATGAAGAGATGGAATCTCTTGAAAAGAATCAAACTTGGGAGCTCGTCAAACCACCAAAAGAAAAGAAAATTGTGGGTTGCAAGTGAATTTTCAAAAGAAATGAAGGTATTCCCGGAGTTGAAGACATCGGATTTAAAGAATGTCTAGTTGTTAAGGGCTATAGTCATACGAAGGGAGTTGATTTTAATGATGTGTTTTCACCCGTCGTTAAACATAGCTCTATTTGGGTTTTTCTTGCTTTAATTGTTATGCATAATTTAGAGTTGGAACAACTAGATGTGAAAATAGCTTTCTTGCATGGTGAACTTGACGAGAAAATCTATATGGGTCAACCAGAGGGTTTTCAATTTGAAGGTAAGGAAGATCATGTATATTTATTGAAAAATCCATTTATGCCTTGAAGCAACCACCTAGGCGGTGGTATAAAAGGTTTGATTCATTTATGGTGCAACTTGGCTATTGTAGAAGCAAATATGATACTTGTATATATTTATGCAAACTTCCAAATTGCTCTTATATTTATGTTGTATTACACATTGATGACGTGTTGATTGCAACAAAAGATAAATATGTATACATAATTTAAAGTTACACTTGAGCGTTGAATTTGATAAAAATGGTTTAAGTCTAGCGAAGAAAATCCT
Organism: Rhodomyrtus tomentosa; assembly: GCA_028455895.1. Lineage (NCBI taxonomy): Eukaryota > Viridiplantae > Streptophyta > Magnoliopsida > Myrtales > Myrtaceae > Rhodomyrtus > Rhodomyrtus tomentosa. The sequence continues at coordinate 25,860,740 of JAPCWY010000009.1, read as the reverse complement.
AGGCATGGAAATTCGACGAGATCAAAAACGAATAAATTTGTATCTTTCCCAGAAAAGCTACATCGAGAAGGTGTTAGATCGTTTTGGCATGAAAGATGCAAAACTAGTAAGTACTCCTCTTGCTACTCACTTTAGATCATCAACTTATTTATGTCCACATATAGATGAGGAAATAAAATATATGTCGCATAGTTCATATTCTAGCGCAGTTGGTGGCATTATGTATACTATGATTTGCACTCCACCTGACATATCACATGTTGTTAGCATGATAAGTAGATAATTATCATTGTCGGGGTAAAATTCATTGGCAAGTAGTGAAGTGGATTTTGAGATATTTGAAGGATACCTCATATTATGGTTTAGAGTTCGGGAAAGCTGGTGATTCTCTTACAGAATATGTTGATTCTCATTATGCCGGTGGCCTTGATAAAAGGAAGTCTTTGATTGGGTACATCGTTACTATTGGAGGTTGTGCGGTTAATTGGAAAACTTCTTTATAGTATACAATTACTTTGTTTATTACAGACGCAAAGTATATGGCTATTACAGAGACAATTAAAGAGGCCACATGGTTAAGATGCTTATTTGGAGAGTTCGGTGTAAATTATGATGTAATTATTGTGCATTGTGATAGTCAGAGTGCAATACATCTTACTAAAGATCAGATATATCATGAGAGGACAAAACACATTGACGTGCGGTATCGTTATATTTGAGACATTTTTGTTGATGGCTATATTAAGGTCTTGAAGATTGGTACAAAAAACAATCCGACTGAAATGTTGACGAAGTCTTTGCCTATTGCTAAATTCAAGAATTGCTTGGATATGGCTAATATTTGCCGCAACTGAGTTTTATGTTGGTGGGAGTAGAAGATTGTTTATTATTTATGTCTACTTGAGAAATTCAAGACAAGGTGGAGATTGTCAATATATCTTGAATTAATTATGGGCTTGGACGTTAGGTTTGAGGGATAATAGTATAAATATTGTTCTTTCTCAAACTGTTAGATACAGAATGATATTTGAGACATCTTTTGTGATCTTTGATTCTATAGTAGATTTCACTTCTTCTCTCTCGTGGTTTTTCCCGCAAGGGTTTCCACGTAAATTGTTATGTTTTTTTTCTTATTCTCAATTTTAATTTTGTTTTAGTTTTCGCATTGCCATAAAATTTATCTTGTTATTTTTTTATATATATTTTCTTTGATTTTCTGACACGAATTTAAAGACATGAGACAAGAACTTTGTCTTTTCGAATTTGTTGATTTTTTTTGGGTGATTTTTAGTTTTTATGAGTGAATTTAAATTAAAGTTACAAATCTATTAATGAAAAGATAATTATAGCTATTTCTTTCGAATTAAGTTTTGATATAAAGAATGTCCGCTATGAAATAATTCCGATTCCATCTAAAGTCTGATAGATAGACTTATCCCATATACACAGTTGTGAATTAGGAAATTTTCCTAATCAATTACATTGTAAAATATTTTGGATATCTTTGTGTATCTTTAGAAAATTTTTAAGTTATCACAAGATTATCACAAAATTCCCCAAATATTCACAATGAATCGCGATCTTTCCATTTTAAGCACAAGATTTTCAAAAATATCCAATGTCCAAATTTGACTGCAATATTTCAAATTAGGCAAGTCACATATTGTCGAGATATGCAATTTACTCAGATTAGGAAAATCAAATATTCTAATTACCGAGGATAAAAAATTTACCTTATCTTAAAAATATTCTTTGCAACTTCGAACTTTGGTGGATCGGAGGCAGATGCGGAGATCGATGGATTCTACTATGGATGATGCCAGACAAACTTGCACCAAAAGGATAGATCAATGAGGTGCCACATTTTACGCTAAAATTAGATTTGCTTTTTCTCCCTCCCTTTTTGCCCCTTCAGGAGAAAGAAGACTGAGGCTCCTCCTTCCTCACTAGTGCGAGTTCAAAATTTTAGATATCTCGTTTCCTTTCTGCTCCATCACTCACTCCATTGCTCGATAGGTCTCTGTTCTGGCATTCACTCGCACTCTGTACCGGCGCTCGTTCCTGCGCTCCGCTTCGGTGCGGGTGGGAGTAAATATTAGGTGGGCTAGGGCCAACACGTCACCGTTTGCCCAGCCAATCAGGAGTGGACACCTCTCTCCACGTCAGTCGAGTAGAGCCCACGAGCTTTCTTGACACAAAATTAGTTTTTCTTTTTTTCTGTTTAAAAAGTTTCCTACTCTAATAGACCTGTATACATTAATTACACTCAAGTTAAATATGCTTTTTATCTCTTTTCCCTTTTACTTCTTCTGGTGAAAGAAGATCGAAGCTCCTCCTCCCTTTCTCGTTTGAATTCAAAATTTTAGATCCCTCATTCCCTCTCTACTTCAACTCTCAGCTCGCTCTTTGTTTCGTCGCTTACTCCATTGCTCGAGGGATTTCTGCTCCAGTGCCCACACACATTGCACCGGCCCTCGTTCCTAGCTTTGCTTCTGCATGTGGGGAGGGAAGGAAATATTAGGTGGGCTGGGGTCAACACGTCAACGTGCACCTTAGACAATTAGGAGCGAACACCTCACTCCACGTCATCCAAGTAGAGCCCCTTGGCTTTCATCACATAAAATTAATTTTTCCTTTTTTCCATTTAAAAAGCTCCCTGCTTTAATAGACTTATACATATTGATTATGCTAGAGTTAGAGGTGCTTTTTCTCTCCTTCTCCTTTTGCTGAGAAAGAAGACCAAGGCTCCTCCTTCCTCTCTCGTGTGAGTTCAAAATTTTAGACTTCTCATTCCCTCTATGCTCTGGCGCTTAGCTCACTCTCTACCCCATCGCTCACTCCGTCTCTCGATGGGTCTCTACTTCAACACTCGATCGCATTTTGCACTGGCCCTCGTTCCTGCGCTCTACTCCAACGTGTGGGAGAAAGCAAATATTAGGTGGGCCAGGGTCAACAAGTCACCCGTGTGCCCTGACCAATCGAGAGCGGACACCTCGCTCCTTGTCAGTCGAGTGGAGCCCATCGGCTTTCGTCACATAAAATTATTTTTTTTCCTTTTTTTCCATTTAAAAAGTTTCAAGATTTAATAGACCTATGCACATAAAATGCTTTTTATCTCCCCTCTTTTTGCTTCCTTCGAAGGAAGAAGACCGAGGCTCCTCCTCCCTCTCTCGCGCGAGTTCAAAATTTTAGATCCATCATTCCCTCTCTGCTTTGGCACTCAACTCGTGTAGTGTCACGCCCCGAATCCGGCGAGCGCGCAAACATCCCTCCGGGCCATACCTCTGACATTTTACTCTAGGATTCATCGGTCAATATCATATAGAAATATGCATGCGGAAGCAATGCCTTCTTCTATTATATGAATACAACCGTACCCGATGACATAGGACAGATACATCAAATTTCTTTAATCGGTTATCAAAAGATCAAATCCTAATTCACACGACGGAAATAGAAGCCCCAATGTCCAAAAGGGCAAATCCACTCTAAAAACAAATGGCTAGCTAACTCTTCAAAGGTCATTCCTTGGCAAGCTCGCGCTTCCTTTGCTTGGAACCTGAAAAATAAAGCCCCTACTGGGGTGAGATATAAATCCCAGTAAGGTGGGTCCTAACCCTAGGTTAGGCCGACCGTCCACTCAGGCAGTCATCTATCCAGACATTTCAAACTCATAAACATGCAGGCATATCAAGCCCAATCAATAACATAGCAACATGCAGATGACGGGCATGCAATGATGACCTCATGTCACGCTCAAATGATCAGGTACACCAGTCCTGCCACTTCACAGCATACACGATCTCCGCCTGCCTCAGTCTCCTGCCCGCGATCTCGTCGCATCAGGCTCGATCCGCGTAAACGCATCAGACCATCATCGGAAACCCGCGTAAAAGCATTAGGTTCCGGTAATCTCCAAACCAATATCCTCATCTCGTAACTCCATCCCGTGAATGGTTCGCATCACGACCGTGGCTATCTCAACCCCGCGATCTCGTCATATCAGGGCGCCACACATCATCATCCCCACCCTGCAATCTCGTCGCATCAGGGTATACATCTCTTGCCTCGTGTCTCGTACTCCTCAAAGTCTCTCTGTTCCGCGAATTATACGCATCAGGACCGTGGCCATCTCAACCCGCAATTTCATCGCATAAGGGCGCCACATAATATCAATTCTACCCCGTGATCTTGTCGCATCAGGGTATTCTCATACCTTCGTCCCGCGAATAGTTCGCATTACGATTGTGACTATCTCAACCCTGTGATCTCGTCGCATCAGGGCGCCACACAATATTAATTCCACCCCGCGATCTCATCGCATCAGGGTATTCTTATATTTCCGTCCCGCGAATTGTTCGCATTAGGGTGCCACGCAATATTAATTCCACCCCGCGATCTCGTCGCATCAGGGTATTCTCACATTTTCGTCCCGCGAATTGTTCGCATCAGGACCGTGACTATCATAACCCCGCGATCTTGTCGCATCAGGGTGCCACGCAATATTAATTCCACCCCGTGATCTCATCGCATCAGGGTATTCATTTTCCTGCCTCGCGTCTCATACGCCTCAAGGCTTCGCCATGTTATATCCATACCACAACCACGTCTCGTGCCATGATTTCCAATTCAATTGCACACTAAATGGCAAGTGCAAGTTCGAATGAAATTCGAAAACCCGTGGCATGCCACGCAAATCAATAATATCCGAACATGTAAAACAACTCAGGCATACACAATATCGCTCACAATCATCCTATATCATCTTAGTATATCACCAAGCTACCAACTTGAATAAATTCTCATAAATTGATCAATTCAAGCCTCGACTCGCCCAATCGAGTCCAATCGTCTTAACATAGGTTTAGGAATCCCCTTACCTTGGGTTTAATCACACAAATTACTCCTCTTGAGTCCTCAAGGCCTCGGCCAAACCATGGTTCAAGGCCAATCCACCGCACAACCTAGCATTTCCAATCAATTAGTCAATTTCCATGCCCAATTTCCTTAATCCATAAACCATAAACCTTCAATGCATAACCCTCATCCTCTTAACATGCCTTAATCATCAATTTGGAGCTCAATTCATTCATCCTCAGCCCCCTCACAGATTCGGTTTGCACAAAACCGAACCGATCCTTCTTGGTTCGGTGCAAACCGAACACATTCAGACCTTAATCAACTCCTAAATCCTTCATTTAATCATCAATCTATCTCTTAACATGTCTACTTAAGGATTTGGGAGGCTTACCGAAGATTTGGAGTCAATTGGTCGCCGGAAACTCAACGAACGTTGCCGGTCCTTCCCGAGTCAGAATCCGGCAGTTTCTGGGCAACATTCACAAGGCCGGTTCGTGGTAAAAAATTAATCAAATCCATCTCAAATTTTTACCACAGATTCATCTACAAGTCTACTAAGTCTCCACAAAATTTGAGCTCAAAAATCTAAGATTTTGGCCACTAAACAGGTCAGAAACCGGACCTACCTCAGATTGAGTCAGTTTCCGTCGACTCTCGGGAGAATCCTTGCTCCGGACTCCTCGGTGCTCCAAATGACCCGATTCCACTTCGAGGAGGTCGGCAAGACATAGGGCTTTGTTGGTGTAGCTGGCCGGTGTTTAAAAAATGGCCAAAGGTGGCCACCGGAATGACCGAACAGAAGTCCAGAAACCGGTCGCCGGGCAGCAGGTTGAAGGAAGAAGATGAAGCTGATGGTTAGCTGTTCTCTTGGGTGGTCTGGCCGAAATTTTGCAGAGGGAGAGAGAGAGAGAGAATTGTTTATCCAAAGGTTGAGTCAAGGCTTTGAATGTTAGGTGAGGAAAAGTTGACATGACCATGCCTCTCCATCTCTTGACACTTGGCAATGGTCTCTTCCCAAGATGATCCAAGGGCTCTCATTCCATCTTGATTTTCGGCAGCCATGGGTGGTTATAAGACCAATTTTCCCTTCTCCAATTGTTTGGACAAAGTTCTAAGCTTGAGGGGCAAAATGGTCATTTTACCCCCGACGATCAGAACGTCGTTCTTCTCGTTCCGGAATTCTTCGATAGGGCGACGGCCAATCCGAATAACGTTGGAATTCTTGATTTTCATTTTCAATCTTTCAAGACTCGTTTCTGATAGTTTTCTCTATCAGACGTGATTCCAGCCTATCCTAAACCGACGGGTGGCTTTTGCAAATATTACGCATATCGACCCCGTGATTCATATCACGTTTGGGGCTCGTCAATTCGTGGCGGCGTTGTCATGTAATTGTGAGGGTTTATCGCTAATTCCCTCAACAATCCTTATGGTCAAAGCGTTGTTTCCTATCCGAGTTCCCCAAGTCCACATACCTCATCTCGCGTTAGCCTTTCCTTTTTGGTCTACTCGAATTGATCAGGTTCAAGCGGAATACGACTGACATCCATCTCTAGATACTCGCTTCTCATTACTGAGCTCGAAATTGACTAGAAATTAGAATGTCACATGTAGCTACTTAAAAATTCAGAAAATTTGAGGCTAATGGATTATTAGATTAATTATTTATTTAACTTAACTCGAACTCTCCCAAGTCCATATCAAATCGCAACTTAAGATTGAAATAATTAATATGTAATGTATTTTGAATTTAGACCCACCACTAATCATTTTTCGTAGGTCAATTAGAAACCTAAGTAAATTAGCGGGAGAACTCAGTTACTACTACGAACTAGAGATTAAGAGTTCGGGGACTTGATTTCGTTAGATTACTCAATACCCTTTCGGTACCATTTTATTTCATGAAAAATTTGTCAGGCAATACTAATTGATTTTAACCTAAGTCATTAACATAGGTTATCGTGCAATTGCACAACCAATTAAATTAATATGCAGAAATCAATATAATCAAGGAACCATGCGCCACGGAATTATTGTTTTCGCTTTTTGATTTTCGCTTTTTAAAAGATGAAGACTAAGTAAATGAGATGCATGGATTCTATTCTAAATGCAATGGCATAAATAAATGCAAACTATCCTAGGAATTAATATTAGTTTCATTAAACTAACTCCATATGACATGCAATTAAAAATAAATCAATAATAGCATGCAATCTACCTGATGAATTAATTAATTAAACTAAACATGTGAATATGTGGTATGACAAATGATGTGGCAAAGATGACATGGCAGAAATGACATGGCATCGGCCCTTATTCTCGCACTCTATTATGGCATGTGGGAGGGGAAGAAAATGTTGGGTGGATCGAGGCCAACACATCACCATGCACCACGACCAATCAGGAGCGGAAATGTTGCTCCACGTCAGCCGAGTGGAGCTCAGCAGCTTTCCTCGCATAAATTTTTTTTTGCTTTTTTCCCATTTAAAAATTTTCCTACTTTAATAGATCTATACACATTAATTACACTAGAGTTAGACATGCTTTTTCTCTCTTTTCCTTTTGCTCCTTCCAGAGAAAGAATACCGAGGCTCCTCCTCCATCTCTCGTGCGAGTTTAAAATTTTAGATTGCTTGTTCCCACTTTGCCTCGACACTCAACTCTCTCCCTCTCTTTGCTCCGTTGCTCCAAGGGTCTCTTCTTCGACGCCTACTCGCACACTGCACCAGCCGTCATTCTTCGCTTTGCTTCGATGTGTGGGGGAAGAAAATATTGGGTGGGCCGGGGCCAACACGTCACCGTTCACCCCGACCAATCAGAAGTGGATACCTCGCTCCACATCAGCCAAATGGAGCCCACTGGCTTTCCTCACATAAAATTATTTTTTTCCTTTTTTTCCATTTAAAAAGTTTCGTTCTTTAATAGACGTGTACACATTGATTATGCTAGAGTTTGGCCTGCTGTTTCTCTTTCCACCTTTTACTCCTTCTAGAGAAAGAAGACCGAGGCTCATGCTCCCTCTCTCGTGCACTCTCTACTTCTTCGCTTAACTCCATCGCTCGAGGGGTCTCTGCTAACGCGCTCACTTGCACTATGCACTGACCCTCCTCCTCGCTCTCTGCTCTGGCGTGTAAGGGAAGAAAATATTGGGTAGGTCGGGGCCAACACGTTATCGTGCGCCCCTGTCAATTTGGAGCAAACACCTGCTCCATTTTAGCCGAGTGGAGCCCACCGGCATTCCACACATAAAATTATTTTTTCCTTTTTTTTCTGTTTAAAAAGTTTCATGATTTAATAGACATGTACAAATAAATTATGCTAGCATTAGACCTGCTTTTTCTCTATCCTCTTGCTCCTTTCAAAGAAAAAAGATCGAGGCTTTTACTCCTCTCTCATGCAAGTTCAAAATTTTGGATCCCTCGTTCCCTCTATACTTTGGCGCTCATCTCAGTTTCTACTCCATCGCTCGAGGAGTCTCTCACTGGCGCTTGCTCGGACTCTGCACCGGCCCTTGTTTTCGCGCTTTCTTCCGGCATGAGGGTGTTGACACCTAAATTTTGATTTTTTCTTGATTATTTATTTTTCATAAAAAAATTAGGAATTAATTTTAGTTCCTAAAAAAATAATCATATTATTTTTCATATTTATTTTTACCATCATTTGCATTGCATTTACATTTAATAGGGCCGACGATAGAGAATGGATTGAAATCGACGAGCGGTGGACCAAAGCTCAAAGAGCAGAATTTGGCTTAGCTAGGAAGAATTTCGAAATATTCATTAAGGTCTTGTGGTCTAAATTGACCATAAATCAGCCCGTTTAATGTTTAATTTAGAAAAATTCTTTTGATTAAAAATGAATAAAAATTAAGAAAAAAGGGCTTTATAAAATGAATATTTTATCTCCGGACCAAACTGCGATTATCCAAAGTAGAGTGGACAATTTTGTAAATAATGAAAATAATGCGAAACCCTAGCACACTATTATAAATAGGTGCTTGAGGGTTCACAAAAAGGGAGACACTTCATTGTAATACACGGCATAGAGATGGAGCCACACAAATTCATATACGGAACTGCAGGTTGAGACCCGATGGAAGGAAGGTCAGAGAAAAAGCCAAAAGGAGATCAGGGAAGCTTCATACAAGTCACGGTTTCAATGGTTCAAGCGTGGGTAGCATCAATCCAAGAAGACCTCAATCCAATCCCGATCCTTCCTACGATGTTCGTCCAATAGCTCCTGCAGGTGGCGCACTCCGAATTCCTACACGAATCCCACTAGGAAATTATGGATTGAATATAAGACCGCATACGGTCAACACTGTAGGAAGAGGACGTGCATGTAATCTTGGAAAATTTGACTTAGTGCATTGCCCTGATGATGAAAATCTGGATAGTGATAGGTTGAAGCGGTGGAATCCTTTCTTTTTCTTGGTCGGTTTGTTTTTTTTTTCCTCGTTCTTTGATGCAGGTTTGCTCATTACCAACACACTCAGCTGCTATCCCACTTAGAAAATTCTATTGGCGTCTTGTTTGGATGAATTTCTTGACTCGTACACAAATCCCAGTCAAATTTTGGCATGTAAAGACAACCATTCTTGTGGCAACTCTCACGGCCATCTGCATTGGAGATCGGCGATTGCACGGAAAGAAAATTCAGAAACTTGAGAGCGAGTGAGAGAGAGAGAGTCGTCAAGATAATTCCTAGGGTCTAGTCCCTTGTTTGGCTAAGCCTTGCTTCATCCATCGTTGGTCTGCTCGCAATATCGGCTCGACGGCTGCAACACCAGTCCAATGATCCCATTACCACGACGAGTCCTATGGAACTTTGCTAGACGCGACGACGATTCCCAAAGATGCCGGTTGCAGTCTTGTTCCATTGGCACGAAGACCAGGCTCTAATCTCCATAGCAAACGCCAAAAAGCTCATATGTGTTGAATGTTACTTTGATTAATTGTTAACCTCTTCTAACATTGTTAATGACGCCACCACAGGTGATCATGATCACATGCACTACTAATTCCGATTAAAGAGGTGCCAAGCGGTGATCCAAGGGATTTAGTCAAAATAAAAGTCCAGTTTTGAACAGAGATTTTCAACCCGGATCTCCGCAGTTTACCCAATAGATTCACTCGTCTGAGGTCCACGAGTGTCTTCGCGGATCATGTTGACTAGTGGAGCACAAGGAAGTCTCATGCGTGTGTGAACACCCACCGAATCAGCCCGAAAAGCTCAAATTTAGTCGTCAAGTTCACCGAATCAGCCCGAAAAGCTCAAGTTTAGTCGTCAAGTTTTGAGTTAAGTTAGGAAAGCTCAATTTTGAAGAACAAGGTAAATTTACTATCTTTGATTATTCGTGTATCTTGTCAAATCTTGAATATCTTGCATAAAAGTGGATATACTTTTTTAAACTACAGGTTGATTAAGAAAATTTACTTTCCAAATCCGCAACTTGCCATACGATCGGGAATGTATGTCTTTAAGATTATCGGTGAAATACTCGATTAGGCAAGTTTTTTAGGTTCAATCATTAATCGTAAGATTACGAATTAAAGATTGATTCAAATATTTGCAAAATGTTCCAAACTTGACTGATATATCCACTTTCTTGATTAACATTGATTGGCATATTCAATTTCCTCATTTGTTTTGATTTGCTTGATTGATGTATTTTTTAGAATATATATGTCACATGATATAATCCCGAAAATTCTGAAAAAAAATTGCATTCATTCATTTTTATATTTGAAAATTGCATATCTTTTAAAAATAGCATCACGTAAATAATTGCATACCTAATTCCTTTTGTAAATAATTAAATTAGATTGCATTTTTTAGGATAGAAATTGCATGCTTAAATAGAATTTTATGTCTAAAATAGTACATCTTAATATATTAGGGTTTAGGCCAATTTAAACTCTGAAATATGCAAGATAAGTATTGTTTTAGCATACTTCTATTTTAGGAAATAGATTCACCCAAAAATTTAAAAAATCATTTTTACCATGTCATTTTTGCCACGTCATCTATGCCATGCCATCCTTACCATGTTATCCATGCCATGTCATTCATCTTTGTCATGTCATGTTAAGTTGCATTTTAGCTTCAATTGCATATTAGAATTGCACATCTTGATTTTAATTAATTTACGTGTCACATAGTTAATTTAATTAAATTATGGTCTCATATGTGCATTCGCATGTCATCTAGTTTAGTCTTGCATATAATCCATGTCATTGCATCCTAGAATATTTTCATGCATCACATACGGTATAGTTTTTCATGCATTCATATAAAAATTAAAAACTAAAAAAGAAATGATGTTTTGTATGACGCATGCTCCCTTGATTACATTGACTTTTGGATATTCAATTAATTGATTGCATAGCCGCATGATAACCTTTGTTAGTGACTTAGGTTAGAATTAATTAATATTGCCTTCTCAAATGATTTTTCATGAAATAAAATAGTACTGAAAGGGCATTAGAGTAACCGAGCGTAATCAAGTCCCCAGACTCTTAATCTCTGGTTCGTAGAATTAATTTAGTTCTTCCGCTAATTTACTTGGATTTCTAATCGAACTACCGTAAATGATTAGTGGCGACTCCAATTTAAAAATCTTTGCACGTTAATCAATTAAACCTTAAGTTGTGATTTGGTATGGACTTGGGAGAGTCCGAGTTAGGTTAATTAATTTAATTAACCTGATAATCCATTAACCTAGAAATTATTTTTAGGTCGTGATAGCCCGGCGACTCCGCTGAGGAATATGATTTTTAATTTAATATATATATATATATAAGAACCTTAGTTGACTTAGGCCTTAAAATTTTTCATTAAAAAAAAAATCACAATTTTGTTTGGCAGCATTGACCCCAAGTAAGTCCCTAACCATGTGTTAAATGGTTTTGTAGATGGGATTTATAAAGGGTGGAGTGTTTGGCTAACTCCTTGTTTTGCAAATTGATGTTTGGAATTGTTTATTTAATTATGAACATTTTGAAGCGGTGATTGCTTATTAAATGTTGTGCATGATTAATTACATTAGCACTACACCACACATAACCCGTGGCCGGGCCTGGGCCACTAGTTGTAGGATGGTATCGAGATTAGATCCTAACGCTCTTCGTGAGATCACGCTTGAAAGTTAGTCCGAATTCAATCTCGACTCTCTCTTCAAATATGAGTTTCAAAAGTTAGAACTCACGCTTGGTAAGATTACCATGGCAGGGTTATAATTTTAACTTGAGAAGCCAAAGTTGAAATGACTCGGCTAATCCTGGTTACGTCGTAAGATTACAACTAATCTTGATTATGTTCGCGAGATTGTCACCTTGTCGCAAGTCTTTCACTTCAATTTGTCAGCCTCTAGGATAGTTAGAATAAGTTTAACTCACGAATCATGTGCATGTCTATGTGATTTTTTATTTTCTTATCCTACAGTAAAGTATGCTCCTAAACTTTATCTTGCTTTTAATTATTTTTGGACCGATCCATGATATTTAGGTTTGTGACACCGGTATACAGACAATGGGGCATTTAGATCTCCGTTTCGTGTACATTCCGAAGGCTGAATTGAAGCAAGTGTGGGGTCGTTTGAGCATCGATGCACTGAATTATGTCCTTAGCCGTATAGACAATATGTTGCCTCTTTTGGACATTGGATTACAGACTGGGTTTATGCAAGCACTTGCACATTTCTGGTGCCCAGATACCGCTAACTTTATTCTAGGCAAGCATGAGCTCACTCCGACTTTGGAAAAATATAGTTTTCCCATTGGAAAACCTTTGAATATCGACTTAATTCATCCTTGTTTGGGATTTGATCCAGTTGTCCTTCTTGCTAAATTTATGAAAGTTTGTGAAAATGCGATAAGAAAAATTTTGAAGGAAAAATGTCAAATGTGCCCTTTTTCATTTCTCATTGAGCGTTTTTATGAAGGCAATTCATATTTGCAAAGTAGGATTTTCATTCTAGCTTTCTTCGGGCTTGTTATTTTCCCACTCCAAAAGAATTTTATTAGTCCATCCATGGCTTGGATAGCTAGTTAAGTTTGTAGTGGAATGAATTTCATTAATGCTATATTAGCCGAAACATTCATATCCTTGGCTCGTTTTCAAAAGTATGAAGATAAGACAATTCATGCTTCAACTGGACTTTTACAAATGTGGTTTTTCTCTCATTATGCTAAAATTGGTTCCAAAATGAATATAACTCGAACAGGCCAAGATGAAAACCTGATTGCAAAATTTCAAGAACTTCAAAAAGATATTAAGGGTTTGTCTTATTCTGAATGGATCGATTTATTGAAAGATCCAAGTCATAATGTTTTCATAGGGCAAGCTATATGGTTCCGAATCTCTGAGGCTCGCTTGTGTCAAGGTGAGCAAGAGCCCATATCTTTATTGGGCGTTACTGGCGTGACGAGATATCATCCTCTTCGGGTGGTACGTCAATATGGAGTTTTGCAGGATATTCCCCCACCATTGGGTCCCGATGCCTTCCAAATCCAATTTTTTGCGACCGAAAGAAAATGAGAAGCTTTATCATGCTAAGGCCCGATATATTCAATTCCATTTTATACCAGCCCATCTACTCCCGAAGTTTCCATTGATAACCGTGAAGCCCACTCGTCAAGCAGAGATCGAAGCCTACGAGAATAAGGCCCAAAAGTCTAAGAAGCATATGGAAATCTTGGTTGAGGAAATTGCACGACTTCGGAAGGAATTGGAGGCCCGTTTGTCTATAGATCATGCCCCTACAAAGAAGAGAAAAATAACTTGATTACCATGTTTTAAAGTCATTTGCTTTCATGTTGTCTTCCCTTGGAATTATGTTCTGAATATTACCATTTATGGGCGAACTCTTTGCATGGTTTGATTTTTTAGAATGTCTTATGACCATTTACGAACTCTAATGCATAAATGGAAAATGTTCAGAACATCTTGAGCTATCATCTGCAAAAGTTTGAGAACAATTCGTGCCATTTTTCATTTATTGGTGAATTTTCATTGAAGATAATGTAAGCTGAAATTTCGGCAGTTTTCTTGAGCTCATTTTGTTTGGTGGATTACCATTTTTAAATGATATCATTTGCCCAATCGTGAAAGATGAAAGTTGTAGGTTGTTGTCTAAACTAGTAACCTGCAAAGTTTCAGACCTTCATTCATAGTTTAAAGGGGGTCTTTCGTTCATTTAATAACAACCGGACAGAACAGTTTTCTGGGCAAACATTTTCCAAAGAAGTATTAAACTGTACTGATCGGTTCACTTTTAACCTTAATTCCAAACACAAAAGTCATTCATTATTGTGTCCCATATCAGCTCATAAAAGTTAGGAATTTTATCGTAAAGGTCGACGAAAATGAAAAATTGTCTAATTTAGTTCTCCGCTTATATTTGTCTTGTTCATCAAGTCTAGAAGGTCGTCATGGACCAGCTCACTATTTTCGCTCATTATACTACTTTTTACTTGGTCATTTCTTTTAGGTGATATATCATGGATTCTTCACACACTCATACCATTCGATCTAGAGCAAAGATAATGACCAATCAAGCTGAGGTTGCGATTATTGCAAGTCGAAGAATCAATCAACTTCTAGACGAGATGCATGCTAGGGGGATTCAGATGAACAAGACCATCAATGCAATGGAACGTACTATTCAACTTCTGAAGGATCAGATTGAGATGATTCGATCCGACTTGACGTATCTTGCCAATCAACTTCCACGTGACGAGCCTTCATCAGTGATAGGAAGGGAGTTTACTCCGCTTCCCACAACAATTTCTATCATATGGCCAATACTCCCAAAGAAAGGAGTAATTCAACGAGAGCAACCCCTCCTCAATTTGAGAAATCCTGAAATTCCTGCTCGGGCAAGTCTTGTGACTTCCACTATGGTCAAGAACGTCACTCCCTTGAAGAATGTGTCACCCTACGATTTCGAATCCAATAAATGATTGATGTTGGAGATCTTATGTTCCGCGCAAGGAAATATTGTGGAGGAGATCGAGATTTTCTTGTTGTCCCGAGCATGCGATTGAAATACTCGCAACTGTACAAAGATGAGCCATCCTCATCTAGTCATCGTTTCACTCATGGTGTTACCTGGAACGCGTGGGACGATTAGTCCCTCCAGAAGCCAAGAGAGTTCCTTATTGAGGAATTGGGCATAGACCCAGATCAATTTCCTCATTTGATTTGATTTGCTTGATTGATGTATTTTTTAGAATATATATGTCGCATGATATAATCCCAAAAATTCTAAAAAAAAATTGCATTCATTCATTTTTATATTTGAAAATTGCATATCTTTTAAAAATAACATCACGTAAATAATTGCATACCTAATTCCTTTTGTAAATAATTAAATTAGATTGCATTTTTTAGGATAGAAATTGCATGCTTAAATAGAATTTTATGTCTAAAATAGTACATCTTAATATATTAGGGTTTAAGCCAATTTAAACTCTGAAATATGCAAGATAAGTATTGTTTTAGCATACTTCTATTTTAGGAAATAGATTCACCCAAAAATTTAAAAAATCATTTTTACCATGTCATTTTTGCCACCTCATCTATGCCATTTCATCTTTGCCACGTCATCTATGCCATGCCATCCTTACCATGTTATCCATACCATGTCATTCATCTTTGTCATGTCATGTTAAGTTGCATTTTAGCTTCAATTGCATATTAGAATTGCACATCTTGATTTTAATTAATTTACGTGTCACGTAATTAATTTAATTAAATTATGGTCTCATTTGTGCAATCGCATGTCATCTAGTTTAGTCTTGCATATAATCCATGTCATTGCATCCTAGAATATTTTCATGCATCACATACGTTAAAGTTTTTCATCCATTCATATAAAAATCAAAAACTAAAATAGAAATGATGTTTTGTATGACGCATGCTCCCTTGATTACATTGACTTTTGGATATTCAATTAATTGATTGCATAGCCGCATGATAACCTTTGTTAGTGACTTAGGTTAGAATTAATTAATATTGCCTTCTCAAATGATTTTTCATGAAATAAAACGGTACTGAAAGGGCGTTAGAGTAACCGAGCGTAATCAAGTCCCCAGACTCTTAATCTCTGGTTCGTAGAATTAATTTAGTTCTCCCGCTAATTTACTTGGATTTCTAATCGAACTACCGTAAATGATTAGTGGCGACTCCAATTTAAAAATCTTTGCACGTTAATCAATTAAACCTTAAGTTGTGATTTGGTATGGACTTGGGAGAGTCCGAGTTAGGTTAATTAATTTAATTAACCTAATAATCCATTAGCCTAGAAATTATTTTTAGGTCGCGATAGCCTGGCGACTCCGCTGAGGAATATGATTTTTAATTTTGTATATATATATATATATATATATATATATATATATATATATAAGAACCTTAGTTGACTTAGGCCTTAAAATTTTTCATGAAAAAAAAAATCACAATTTTGTTTGGCAGCATTGACTCCAAGTAAGTCCCTAACCATGTGTTAAATGGTTTTGTAGATGGGATTTATAAAGGGTGGAGTGTTTGGCTAACTCCTTGTTTTGCAAATTGATGTTTGGAATTGTTTATTTAATTATGAACATTTTGAAGCGGTGATTGCTTATTAAATGTTGTGCATGATTAATTGCATTAGCACTACACCACACATAACCCGTGGCCGGGCCTGGGCCACTAGTTGTAGGATGGTATCGAGATTAGATCCTAACGTTCTTCGTGAGATCACGCTTGAAAGTTAGTCCCAATTCGATCTCGACTCTCTCTTCAAATATGAGTTTCAAAAGTTAGAACTCACGCTTGGTAAGATTACCATGGCAGGGTTATAATTTTAACTTGAGAAGCCAAAGTTGAAATGACTCGGCTAATCCTGGTTACGTCGTAAGATTACAACTAATCTTGATTATGTTCGCGAGATTGTCACCTTGTCACAAGTCTTTCACTTCAATTTGTCAGTCTCTAGGATAGTTAGAATAAGTTTAACTCACGAATCATGTGCATGTCTATGTGATTTTTTATTTTTTTTCCTACAGTAAAGTATGCTCCTAAACTTTATCTTGCTTTTAATTATTTTTGGACCGATCCATGATATTTAGGTTTGTGACACCGGTATATAGACAACGGGGGCATTCAGATCTCCGTTTCGTGTACATTCCGAAGGCTGAATTGAAGCAAGTGTGGGGTGGTTTGAGCATCGATGCACTGAATTATGTCCTTAGCCGTATAGACAATATGTTGCCTCTTTTGGACATTGGATTACAGACTGGGTTTATGCAAGCACTTGCACATTTCTGGTGCCCGGATACTGCTAACTTTATTCTAGGCAAGCATGAGCTCACTCCGACTTTGGAAAAATATAGTTTTGCCATTGGAAAACCTTTGAATATCGACTTAATTCATCCTTGTTTGGGATTTGATCCAGTTGTCCTTCTTGCTAAATTTATGAAAGTTAGTGAAAGTGCGATGAGAAAATTTTGAAGGAAAAATGTCAAATGTGCCCTTTTTCATTTCTCATTGAGCGTTTTTATGAAGGCAATTCATATTTGCAAAGTAGGATTTTCATTCTAGCTTTCTTTGGGCTTGTTATTTTCCCACTCCAAAAGAATTTTATTAGTCCATCCATGGCTTGGATAGCTAGTCAAGTTTGTAGTGGAACGAATTTCATTAATGCTATATTAGCCGAAACATTCATATCCTTGGCTCGTTTTGAAAAGGATGAAGATAAGACATTTCATGCTTCAACTGGACTTTTACAAATGTGGTTTTTCTCTCATTATGATAAGATTGGTTCCAAAATGAATATACCTCGAACAGGCCAAGATGAAAACCTGATTGCAAAATTTCAAGAACTTCAAAAAGATATTAAGGGTTTGTCTTATTCTGAATGGATCGATTTACTGAAAGATCCGAGTCATAATGTTTTCATAGGGCAAGCTACATGGTTCCGAATCTCTGAGGCTCGCTTGTGTCAAGGTGAGCAAGAGCCCATATCTTTATTGGGCGTTACTGGCGTGACGAGATATCATCCTCTCCGGGTGGTACGTCAATATGGAGTTTTGCAGGATGTTCCCCCACCATTGGGTCCCGATGCCTTCCAAATCCAATTTTTTGCGACCGAAAGAAAATGAGAAGCTTTATCATGCTAAGGCCCGATATATTCAATTCCATTTTATACCAGCCCATCTACTCCCGAAGTTTCCATTGATAACCGTGAAGCCCACTCGTCAAGTAGAGATCGAAGCCTACGAGAATAAGGCCCAAAAGTCTAAGAAGCATATGGAAATCTTGGTTGAGGAAATTGCACGACTTCGGAAGGAATTGGAGGCCCGTTTGTCTATAGATCATGCCCCTACAAAGAAGAGAAAAGTAACTTGATTACCATGTTTTAAAGTCATTTGCTTTCATGTTGTCTTCCCTTGGAATTATATTCTGAATATTACTATTTCTGGGCGAACTCTTTTCATGGTTTGATTTTTTAGAAAGTATTATGACCATTTACGAACTCTAATGTCTAAATGGAAAATGTTCAGAACATCTTGATCTATCATCTGCAAAAGTTTAAGAACAATTCGTGCCATTTTCCATTTATTGGTGAATTTTCATTGAAGATAATGTAAGCAGAAATTTCGGCAGTTTTCTTGAGCTCATTTTGTTTGGTGGATTACCATTTTTAAATGATATCATTTGCCCAATCGTGAAAGATGAAAGTTGTAGGTTGTTGTCTAAACTAGTAACCTGCAAAGTTTCAGACCTTCATTCATAGTTTAAAGGGGGTCTTTCGTTCATTTAATAAAAACCGGACAGAACAGTTTTCTGGGCAAACATTTTCCAAAGAAGTATTAAACTGTACTGATTGGTTCACTTTTAACCTTAATTCCAAACACAAAAGTCATTCATTATTGTGTCCCATATCAGCTCGTAAAAGTTGGGAATTTTTTGATCAACGTGTGAATTATGACGAATTTTATCGTAAAGGTCGACGAAAATGAAAAATTGTCTGATTTAGTTCTCCGCTTATATTTGTCTTGTTCATCAGGTCTAGAAGGTCGTCATGGACCAGCTCACTATTTTCGCTCATTATACTACTTTTTACTTGGTCATTTCTTTTAGGTGATATATCATGGATTCTTCACACTCTCATACCATTCGATCTAGAGCAAAGATAATGACCAATCAAGCTGAGGTTGCGATTATTACAAGTCGAAGAATCAATCAACTTCTAGACGAGATGCATGCTAGGGGGATTCAGATGAACAAGACCATCAATGCAATGGAACATACTATTCAACTTCTGAAGCACCAAATTGAGATGATTCGATCCGACTTGACGTATCTTGCCAATCAACTTCCACATGACGAGCCTTCATCAGTGATAGGAAGGGAGTTTACTCCGCTTCCCACAACAATTTCTATCATATGGCCAATACTCCCAAAGAAAGGAGTAATTCAACGAGAGCAAACCCCTCCTCAATTTGAGAAATCCTGAAATTCCTGCTCGGGCAAGTCTTGTGACTTCCACTATGGTCAAGAACGTCACTCCCTTGAAGAATGTGTCACCCTACGATTTCGAATCCAATAAATGATTGATGCTGGAGATCTTATGTTCCGCGCATGGAAATATTGTGGAGGAGATCGAGATTTGCTGGTTGTCCCGAGCATGTGATTGAAATACTCGCAACTGTACAAAGATGAGCCATCCTCATCTAGTCATCGTTTCACTCATGGTGTTACCTGGAACGAGTGGGACGATTAGTCCCTCCAGAAGCCAAGAGAGTTCCTTATCGAGGAATTGGGCATAGACCGAGATCAACACTATTTCTATCCCCTTCGTGGGGTCTTTTCTAGCTGTTATTAGGATTTTTCAATTCATGTTGCGACAGGCTTTCATTTCAATTCGTGTTTGCATTTCTATTCGATAAGATGTAATTCATTGATTTCATATCAATAAAATTACGCATGTTTTTCATTAATTTTGGAATATTGATGAAGTACCTCAAACTAGCCCGATGATGATAACCAACAAAAGAACAAATTTATCATCCATGGTAAGCACTGAGGGTTGGGCTTCTCAAGAATTCTCGTCCCGAGGTTTTCAAAAACAAAAAGGTTCCTCAAAGAAACTTTTCAGAAATGGCTAGCATTTGGTTTAACTTTGATTATCTTACTGACCCATCCGCTATATGTTTCAAAGTTAATTCAGAGGCAGAGGGCAGATTCTTGACTCTGACCATTCGTCAGCCCGATCAGTCCTAGGATGGTCCCGTACATGACGATCAAGCAATTGAAGCATGCTACACATACTTGGCCAATTATGCGCTACTTTTGATGTCCCTTGATCAACCTAAATGATGACACTTGGGGCAATCCTTAGTTGATCCCTTAATCGACTCACCAATCACATTACGTTGGTGAATTCATACACCAGTCCGTTGGCCAGTCTAAGCAGATCCATGCCTCAACCTCGATCGATCCATTGATCATGTAATGTCAGAAGATGGGGCAAGACAAAAGTCGCTCGATTTCAAAATGAGTATCTCTTGCCCTCGACCAATCATTTCTGAGAATGACCTTATATTTTCCTTGTTGCAGGTGCCGAGCTAAGAGACATGTTTTCGATTGCTGCAACTGGAGCAAATCAATAAATTGAGAGCTTTCCAGGTTTTTACCAATTTTATTTTTTTACGATCCTATTCATGCACATCTTTATTATGCAGGATCAGGTTGGAAACAAGTTGAATGCCAAAGCTCGAAACCGTGATCGCAACATTGGCCATGTTTAAGTTCAATCCTACATTTTGGTAAAGTTGTGATCATCTGGCGTAGCCTATCTCAATTTAAAATGGGGCAAACCAATGATTAACCCCAACTTTGATAAAGGAAGTATTTCTCTCTGTCTCGTGTAATTTTCAAGAGAATCTCCTTTTTGCAGGACCATGCGACCGTCCATGACGATGATCACCATTGAACGAGTTGACCGGATCACTCAAGTCTTTTCTCGACTCAACCACACATATGATTTTCTTGCTCTGGGGCAAGGATAAAAATGAGCTAGTCCCTAAACTGAGGAGTAGGATCCTTCAGTTGTTTGATTTTCTCATATGTTCTGGGGAAGATTAAATCCACTCCATTTTCAAAAATTGTCTTACATAGTTTGATTCCTAGGCAAATGCACACATTTTTCAAAACCTGACCAAGACTGAAAAATTGCCATGTTCACATGTTTAAAAATGTTGACACATTCCCTGGTTTATGCACGACTGTTCTTAATGTTTATTTACCAATTTTGAGCAGATGCATCAAATGTACGGAATGGGGGCATCACAGGATGATGAAAGGCAAGTCATTTCCTTACATGTCCCATATTTTAACCCCCAGTGAGTTGAGTGGTATTATTTCGCATTTCTCAAGACAAAGGGTTTTCTCGCAAAAGGTACGATAGCTAAAATGACAGAGGCATTCAGTTCTCTATCCCAAACACTATAGGAGATCCATTGCAAACCACTTTGAGCGGCGATTTCATTTCTCAACCCTGTCAAGAACCACCCCGACATTGGGGCAGAACGAGGCAATTCCAGAAGCAAAATGAGGTAAATGGTTAGAAATCCTTTTGCTCAAACTGACATCGATCTTCGGGTGTTTCTTCGCATTTATGCTCGAACTTTAAGTCAAGTGCCTTAAGATGACGAAGGGCATTCATTTCTCTATCCTATATACTTCATCCCTTGCATAGCCTACTTGAGCCTGCAAATTTATTTCTTGAAACCCCCTTTAGGGATTATTTTCTCATTCCAAGACGAAGATGGCATTTTCCCAGGGAGCAGAGTCGGAGATGATTGGGTCAATAGAAAATTCCCAATTGAATTCATTTCTTGTAGAGTAGATTTTTTTTTATAATTTGTGCTTCTTCTTGTTGCAATTCCTGGTTCAAAATCATAGGATTGTAAAAAAAAAATCAGCCTAAAAGAAAAGGGCCCACTACCAAAAAGAGAGAAAAAAGGAAAAGAAGAGAAATATCGAAAAGCTCTAAAAAAATCTCTAAAAAAACATTCTCTAAAAAAAAAGAAGAAGAGAAAATGGGAGTTAGGAGAAAGAAAAGCAAAGGCTAATCCCTCAAAAATCTCGGGCATAAAAAAAAACAAAAACAAAGTGCCTACCAAAAGCAAGGTCAATGCCCATTCAAATTCTTGTTCACTTGTAAAGTAATTTTGCATTTTCAATTGTACATTTTTTTATTAGTTTGAAAATTTCATATGTTATATCTCTTGTTCAATAAGTTTGGAGAAGTCACTTTGCAAAGTGCAGTTCCCAAAGAAGTTCATGCCATCTCTCAAGCATTCATTGTTTCATTTGAAGGCGAACATTGGTGACAAGTAGTAATGATCACCAACATCAAGCTATTCTCATATATTTTCTGAGTTAAAACGAGCATTTTCGTTCCTCAGTCCCCAATCCAAACATACGTTACAACCCTTCAAAGTCTCTCCTGAATAGGGCACTTGAGTTAACGTAGAGTTAAATGATTTTAAGCATCGCTCGAAGAAGTTCGAGCAAGATTATTTCTCTCTCATTTTTGCAGGATTATTGACTTGTAAACCCGAAACAGATGATGAAGAACATCATTTCAAAAAGCCTTGACTTGATTGGAGTCCCATTTGAAAACCTTTGACCCAGCCCACATTATTGTCTTGATTAAGACCTCCAGATATTTCGGTCGTACCAATTGCGAGATTACTCGAACCATTGTCGAAATGCGATGATGGTAAGATGGAATGAATTCTCTTAAATCTTGCAGTCAGGAAAAACAGCTTTTCTCGAGAGCGAGAGAAAGCCCTTTCGGACTAGAGTCCTCCATTCAGATTACATTTGAGGTATTCACAATGTGATAAACTCCCTGAACTGAATTGGTAATGCGAACTTGGCAAAATAGTTATGCATGAACCATGTTATGAATCATTATAATTTTGCATCAAATCATTGAACATGTTTCAGTATGTATGCTTTTCACCTCTAATATTGTTTGGCATGTAGCACAATCTTGATGTTTGAATTACCTTTCGAGATCTCTAAATTCATTCGAAGGTCATTAAATCAACAAACCTTGCTGGCAATGCCGACCAGGTAATCCATGTAAGTATGCCTTCAACCTAACCTCTTCAAGAGAGTGAGTGAAAGTCCTTTCTGACTAAAGTTCCTCATTTTAATTGATCAAATTTTGTCGAAAGGATAGACAAGCTTTCTTATTGGCAAGAATCCCCGGTGGAGCTTTATAATGCAACCAAAAGCTCACAAAATTTTCTAGCATATGATGTTGCATTTGCAACAATTTATGCATATCATCGTGTTCTTCAAGAGAATGGACAGGTACGGTGCGGTCAGCCTAGCCATCTTTCACTCATTGCTTAGAAAATCCAGGTAAGTTTTCTGAACTCTTTTTAAATCGACATTGGTCGTAATCCCACTTGTGGTCGCACTGACAATTTTTTCAAGCATCACATCATTTTGTATTTATACTGATCCAATTCAGATGATACATTATCTCTTGTCTTGATACGATGAGACCTGTTTGAGAAGGTCGCAAGAGACATTTTACCGCCTCATGGTGACCCGTTGAGGAGGTCCCAAGAGGCAACTCTCGTTTTGATACGGTGAGACCTGCTTGATAAGGTCGCGAGAGATTATTTTACCGACTCATGCCGACCCGTTAAGGAGGTCGCAAGAGACACTTTACCGCCTCATACTGACCCATTGAGGAGGTCGCAAGAGACACTTTACCGCCTCATGTGACCCGTTGAGGAAGTCCTAAGAGGCATCTGTCGTCTTGATACGGTGAGAATTTCTTGAGAAGGTCGCGAGAGATTATTTTACCGACTCATGCTGATCCGTTGAGGAGGTCGCAAGAAACACTTTACCGCCTCATGTGACCCGTTGAGGAAGTCCCAAGAGGCATCTCTCATTTTGATACGGTGAGACTTTCGTAAGAAGGTCGTGAGAGATTATTTTTACCGACTCATGGTGACCCGTTGAGGAGGTCCCCAAGAGACGAATGGCCAGCTCGGACCATAAGTTGAGCACATTTTCAAATCCTACACAGATCTTGTGATGTCTCGCATCAAAGGGAAATCTTTGGTAACGGATAAGGCTCCCGAAACCTAAGAAACACGTGTGATCTTGGTTTCTTTTTTTATTTCAAAATGTATGCGCTCTTGTGATTTTGAAAAATAAATAGTCAGCTCGAATCAAAACTCGAGCACATTTTCAAACTCTACACAAATCGCATTGCATTTCATGCATAATCTCTATTTGCATTAGAAAATGGGATTTATAACTCCCGCCAAAAATTTCATCATCATCATTTGCAAAATTTATGTTTCAATTTTAGTCTTCGAGTGAACCCTCTACGAGCTTTCAATCAAAGAGGGACAGCTGTTGACACCTAAATTTTAATTTTTTTCTTGATTATTTTTTTTCATAAAAAAATTAGGAATTAATTTTAGTTCCTAAAAAAATAATCATATTATTTTTCATATTTATTTTTAGCATCATCTGCATTGCATTTACATTTAATAGGGCCGATGATAAAGAATGGATTGAAATCAACAAGCGGTGGACCAAAGCTCAAAGAGCAGAATTTGGCTTAGCTAGGGGGAATTTCGAAATATTCATTAAGGTCTTATGGTCTACATCGAGCTTAAATCAGCCCGTTTAATGTTTAATTTAGAAAAATCCTTTTATTAAAAATGACCAAAAATTAAGAAAAAAAAGGCTTTATAAAATGAATATTTTATCTCCGGACCAAACTGCGATTATCCAAAGTAGAGGGGACAATTTTGTAAATAATGAAAATAATGTGAAACCCTATCTCACTATTATAAATAGATGCTTGAGGGTTCACAAAAAGGGAGACACTTCATTGTAATACACGGCATAGAGATGGAGCCACACAAATTCATATACGGCACTGCAGGTTGAGAGCCGATGGAAGGAACGTCAGAGAAAAAGCCAAAAGGAGATCAGGGAAGCTTCATGCAAGTCACGGCTTCAATGGTTCAAGCGTGAGTAGCATCAATCCAAGAAGACCTCAATCCAATCCCGATCCTTCCTACGATGTTCGTCCAATAGCTCCTGCAGGTGGCGCACTCCGAATTCCTACACGAATCCCACTAGGTAATTATGGATTGAATATAAGACCGCATACGGTCAACACTGTAGGAAGAGGACGTGCATGTAATCTTGGAAAATTTGACTTAGTGCATTGCCCTGATGATGAAAATCTGGATAGTGATAGGTTGAAGCGGTGGAATCCTTTCTTTTTCTTGGTCGGTTTTTTTTTTTTTCCTCGTTCTTTGATGCAGGTTTGCTCATTACCAACACACTCAGCTGCTATCCCACTTAGAAAATTCTATTGGCGTCTTGTTTGGATGAATTTCTTGACTCGTACACAAATCCCAGTCAAATTTTGGCATGTACAGACAACCATTCTTGTGGCAACTCTCACGGCCATCTGCATTGGAGATCGGCGATTGCACGAAAAGAAAAGTCAGAAACTTGAGAGCAAGAGTGAGAGAGAGAGAGTCGTCAAGATAATTCCTAGGGTCTAGTCCCTTGTTTGGCGAAGCCTTGCTTCATCCATCGTTGGTCTGCTCGCAATATCGGCTCGACGCCTGCAACACCAGTCCAATGATCCCATTACCACGACGAGTCCTATGGAACTTTGCTAGACGCGACGACGATTTCCAAAGATGCCAGTTGCAGTCTTGTTCCGTTGGCACGAAGACTCGGCTATAATCTCCATAGAAAACGCCAAAAAGCTCATATGTGTTGAATGTTACTTTGATTAATTGTTAACCTCTTCTAACATTGTTAATGACGCCACCACAGGTGATCATGATCACATGCACTACTAATTCCGATTAAAGAGGTGCCAAGCGGTGATCCAAGGGATTTAGTCAAAATAAAAGTCCAATTTTGAACAGAGATTTTCAATCCGGATATCCGCGGTTTACACAATAGATTCGCTCATCTGACATTCACAAGTGTCTTCGCGGATCATGTTGACTAGTGGAGCACAAGGAAGTCTCATGCGTGCGTGAACACCCACCGAATCAGCCCGAAAAGCTCAAGTTTAGTCGTTAATTTTTTAGTTAAGTTAGGAAAGCTCAATTTTGAAGAACAAAGTAAATTTCTTATCTTTGATTATTCGCGTATCTTGTCAAATCTTGAATATCTTGCATAAAAGTGATTATCCTTTTTTAAAATACAGGTTGATTAGGAAAATTTCCTTTCCTAATCTGCAACTTGTCATACAATCGGGAATGTATGTCTTTAAGATTATCGGTGGAATACTCGATTAGGCAAGGTTTTTGGGTTCAATCGTTAATCGTAAGATTACAAATTAAAGATTGATTCAAATATTCGAGAAATATTCCAAACTTGATTGATATATCCGATTTATTGATTGACATTGATTGGCATATTCACTTTCTTCATTTGATTTGATTTGCTTGATTCACGTATTTTTTAGAATATATATGTTGCATGATGTAATCCCGAAAATTCTAAAAAAATTGCATTCATTCATTTTCATATTTAAAAATTGCATATCTTTTAAAAATAGCATCACGTAGATAATTGCATACCTAATTACTTTTGTAAATAATTGAATTAGATTGCATTTTTTAGGATAGAAATTACATGCTTAAATAGAATTTTATGTCTAAAATAGTCTATCTTAATATATTAGAGTTTAGGCCAATTTAAATTATGAAATATGCAAGATAAGCATTGTTTTAGCATACTTCTATTTTAGGAAATAAATTGTCACGCCCCGAACCTGTCAAGCACGCAAAATCCCACCAGGATCGTCTTGTCTCGGTGGTACCCAAGATCCGTCGACCAACAATTTATAACTTCTAAATGATACAAACATACGGAAGCGATAAAACTTCTCCATTCAATTCAATCTCAAGATAACTCAGGGCATAGGGTACGTCTTATTATAAATACCGACTACAGGTTCAAAGGGTACAACTCAAACTTCGAGGTAATATGAAATCTCTAAAGTCACAAAAGTGTAAATCCATTTCCAATAACTACTTCTTCAAATACCGATCATTGGCAGGCTCAGATTTCCATCGCTTGGGACCTGAAAAAGTTAATCTCACGACGGGGTGAGATATGAATCTCAAAAAGTTCATCCCAAACCTAGACCAGGCCATTAGTACTCCCAGATTATGCAATAAAATGATAGACAAGGATTTATTGATAAAACAACACATAACAATAAAACATCAAGGCACCTCGATACGTGTGGCCTAATGTGTGACATTCTGATTTCTAGTCAATTTAAAACTCATGAATGAGAAGTGTATATATATCAAACGACGTGTTTCAGTCATATTTCGCTCAAATCTGATCAATCTGAGTAGGCTGACCAAAAGGAAAAAACTAACGCAAGACGAGGTACGTGGACCTAGGCGACTCGGATAGGAAATGGCGCTTTGGCCATAAGGATTGTCGAGGGGATATTTAGAACTACCAAGAGGCCGATCTAAGAACGATTGAGGATTACCTTGCAAATGTTGTACAATTGGAGCGCGGATGATACCGCTTAACCAATGTATGATTTGTGAAGTTATCATAAATCGGACAGTGACGATCGAGACCATAGAGACTAGTGATAAACCCTCGCAGTTACATGACAGCCAAAGCTGCCATGAATTGACGAGCCCTAAACGTGATATGAATCACGGGGTCGATACGCGTAATGTCTGCAAAAGTCACCCGTCGGTTCGAGATAGGGTGGAATTACGTTTGATAGAGGAAACAATCAGAAACGAGTATTGAAAGATTTGAAATGAAAAATCAAAAATTCCAACGTTATTCGGATTGGCCGTCGCCCTATCAAAGAATTCTGAAACGAGAAAAACGACGTTTTGAACGTCGGAGGAAAAATGACCGTTTTGCCCCTCAAGCTTAGAACTTTGCCCTTGCAATTAAATAAGGGCATTATGAACATTAAACCCCCAAGGCTACTAAATTTAAGGGTGAAGGATGGCCATTGGATCATCTTGGGAAGACAATTGGCCAAGTGTCACAAGATTATGAAGTGTGGTCATGTCAACTTTTCACCCACCTAACATTCAACCATTTGACCAAGCCTTAGTATATAGTAAATTTTTCTCTCTCCTCGCCACACTCATTCGGCCATCAGCTCCCTCAAAAAACCACCGACAGCCATGTTCTTCCTTCTTCCTTCTTCCTTCTTGCTGCTCGCCGGACAGCTTTTGGTCTCCCCCTTCACTGACCACGACGGCCCTCTCCGGCCACCATTTGACTGCCGGCCGACCACACCGACGGAGCCCCACGTCTTACCGACATCCTCGAACAAGAATCAAGTCATTTGGACCACCGAGGAGTTTCAGCCAAGAGATTTCCCGGAAGCCGACAGATTAGAACTCAACCTGAGGTAGGTTCGGTTTCTAGTCCTTTTGAAGGCCGAATCTTGGAATTTTGGAGTCAAATTTTGTGGAGATCTAGTAGAGACGTGTAGGCATCTGTGATAAAAATTGGGACTTAATTTGATGAAGTTTTGACCATGAACCGGCCTTATAAACTTTGCATAGAAACTGCCGGGAAAATTGACTTGAGGAATCCGACGACGTTCGACGAGTTTCTAGCAACCAATCGACTTCAAACTTTCAGTGAGCCTCCCAAACCCTTAGGTAGACATGTTAAGAGGTAGGATAGTATTTAAATGTTGGATTTGGAGTAGAAATAGAGCTAGAAGTGCACAGTTTGCACAGAACAAAAATGAACCGGTTCGGTTCTGCGCAAAACCGGTTCTGGTGGTTGTATGAATAAATGGTGATGAGTCTCAAATTGATGTTTAAGATGTATTAAGATGTTGGAGATTGTGCTATGGAGGATTGTGATTCATGAATGGTTGATTTGGACTTGGAAAATTGACGAATCAGTTGGAATTAGTAGGTTGCGCGGTGAATTGACCCTTAGATTGATTTAGCCGAACCTTAAGGACCCAAGAAGAAGTATTTGGTGATATTAAATGTAAGGTAAGGGAATTCCTAAACTTAGGATAGGGAGATTGAACTCAATTGGGTGAGTCAAGAGTTGAATTGACTGGTTTATGAGGAATTGCCCAAGGGGATAATTTTCTTTATATCCTAAGATGTAATAGGATAATTGCGTATGACATTGTCTATGCCTGAGTCGTTTGCCATGTTTGGGTATCATTTGATCTGCTTTGCATGCCATGAGTGTTCAAATTGTGCATGAGTTGCACTCATTGTTTGTATGTGAATCGAATTGAGATATCATGGCATGAGCATGACATGGCGAGGCCCTGAGGCGTATGAGACGCGGGGCGGGAGGTGGATACCCTGATACGACGAGATCGCGGGGTGAAGTTGATGTGGTGTGGCGCCCTGATGCGACAAGATCGCAGGGTTGAGATGGCCATGGTCCTCATGCGAACTATTCACGGGACGAAGGTGTGAGATGATGAGATTGGCCTGGAGATTCATCGGAACCTGAGCGTTTACGCGGGTTGCCGATGACGGTCTGATGCGTTTACGCGGACCGAGTCTGATGCGACGAGATCGCGGGCTAGAGATTGAGGTAGGTGGAGATTGGTGATTGTGGTGAAGTGGCAGGACGGGTGTGCATAATCATATGAATGTGACATGAGGTCATCATTGCATGCCTGTCACCTGTATGTTGTTGTTTAATTGATTTGTGCTTGAAATGCCTGTGTGTTCATGAGTTTGGAATTATCAAGGGGTATGACTACTTGAGCGGACTATCGACCTGACCTAGGGTTACGATTCTTTTACTGAGATGTGTATCTCACCCCTTTTGGGGACCCTTATTTTTACAAATCCTAGGCCCTAGAGATGTGGCCTATACTTTTTGGGGACCCTAAAGAAATGACGGTGTATTTTGATAAATTCCCGGATAGTCAGGGGAACATTTATGTGAGAAAGTGCACTGTAGTATGGGTCGACGAGGGTAGCCTTGATTGAAAGTCTCATAGGTTCGAGACATGGTTTAAGAGAACTGGCGATGAGCAGATCGGGCCACTGAAGCCTCACGAGATACCCTAGGGAGTTATCCCTGCTTAGTGCCAGACTGCTGGAGAGCAGGAGTTGCCAGAGGGGTCTGTAGTCGGCTTTAGGAACGGGTCGGAGAAGACCCCGACGCTGGACTTCACCGTCGAGGAGGACGAAGTCATAGTCTGGGAGGCGACCGAGGAGGACCTGGCGGAGTCGCGCGAGGAGACCATGGAGGATTCCATCGAGGTTCCTTCCGAGACGTTCTCCGAGTATGAGCCGACCGAGGACGCAGAGAATTCTAGGAACTCCAGCAGCTCATCCTAGGAGATATAGTTTATTGGCTCGATCTTTTGGAGGCGACCCGATCCTGTCCTTTTGGATGTCATGAGGGATTCTTTTGCGTACTACCTCGTTGCCTAGTTTATTAGCGGATTGTAGTAGTTGGAGTTGTATGAACTGTTAGTAATGATGTATGACAATTATTATGCTATCCAGGTCCCACTTAACTAATATTCTGTACGGGGATTATTTAAGTATTGCTTCCGCATACTCATGTTTATATATTATCTATCGACTTGTGAGTCTGGATCTTGGGACCGCAAGAGATTGTATGTTTGATTTGCAGGGATGTTCGTGAGCTCGACGGATTCGGGGCGTGACATAATGCAATCATGATTCAAGGATAATCATATCATCACAACCAAACTTCATACTATCACAACATTAAATTCATAAGCAAGGGTGTATCCTCAATTTCATCATAACTTTCAATTCCAATGGCCAAGCCCGCGTCAATAAGGATCGGGCTAATCACGAATTTAATCCCAATGGCCAAGCCCGCGTCAATACGCCTCAGGCTAATCAAGGTCTCGATTGGCAACCTACGTTCTACGCATCAGGTTCCAAAGGCCATTTCGATACTTATGTCGACACGTATCAAGACTATCCCACGTTCTAACACATCAGGATATCAATTCTCTTTTCAATAGCTATGCCCGCTTCAATACGCCTCAGGCTCGGTCCGCGTCATTACGCCTCAGACCATCAAATTAACAAACCCGCATTAAATGCATTAGGTTTTCAATGTCATTCTTGACCTGTGTTGACACATAATCAATCTCGTCCCGCGTCTCAACGCATCAGGACATTAGCCACCGCAACCTCGTGTCTCAACTCATCAGGGTACTAGCCATCACAACCTCGCGTCTCAACGCATCATGGTGCCACAAGCTCTTAGGCTCACAAATCAAACTCCCATCTTAAGGAACGTCATAATCAAGTACAATTTTTATCAGCCTAGTAATGAATCATTATCGTGCGAGACGTCAAGGCCAAACGCCCACAAGGTGATATCAAATACACAGCAAAACAGTCAATCTAGCGGTTTGTTCTCTTGCCAACTCATTCATATTTCTCAACAGTCGCCATTCAAGGCCAAATATCACATAGCCATACCAACATCCATGTCAATCGAATGCACACAACAATAATGTAGCCATGAGAGCTATAATTTCTCATCATCAGGAGTACACACGACTCACACCTCCATTATCTCAGTCGATCATGAACAATCAATGCAATGTACTCCCAAATTCATCAATATATCATCCAAACGCATCCAGTAGTGTCCTAACTTCTTAGCAAATGTTTAGGAGTCACTTACTTTTCAATTTAATCCGTAAAATTCCCTCCAAGACTCCTTCAAAAATTCGATTCCCTTGATCCCAAAATAGGACAGCCGTGCGACCTAATCCAAAGTTCGTCAAATGATTAATTTTTCTATTCCAATCACCAATTCACGGAGCATACACCTCATTAACATCTCAATTAACATTCTTGTATGTTTTAATGACGAATTTATAGCATGGCGACACCTTTCACAGCCCTCAAAGGGCTCGGTACATCTAAATCGAAACAGGGCAGAATTCGGTTCTGCCCTCTACCTCATTAATCAGTCCATAATTCCCATAAAATCATCTTGCTAACATATCCTACTACATCTATAGTAGTCTTACCAAAAGTTTTGGAGCAAGTCGAAGCCTCGAAGTGTCGCAAACGGCCTTAGTTTTACTCAGTCCATCGGCAGTAGATTTTGCTCCACAGAAACCCTCACAAATCAATCATGGAAACCCATCTAAACCCAATCAAACTCACAATTTCAGCTCAGCCAACAAAAGTACAATGAGTTAAGAAGTCCTCACCGAAAATTTGAAGCAATTTGAAGTCTCGAAGTGGCTAAACGAAGACTTTCCCCCAACTTGGTCAGAATCTGCCCTACCTGGACCTTTGTCCACTCAAATCGAGCTATGGGAAGATCTACTGAGTTAAATTGAGCTTATAATATATCTATAGAAAGATAAAAAATAAGCTTTCATTTGGCGATAATTTTACCTTGATTCGGTATCGGATGAAGTAGATAGGCTGGAATAGTGAAACGAGTCGAGACTGGTCGGCTGGGAGCTCTCGACCAAGATGAAGAAATTGAAGAAGAAGAGTGGAGAGAGAGAGAGTGTGCCGAATTGAGTGAAGGGGAGAGAGAGAAAGTGATATAACTTAATCCACTTGATCAACATCCTTTGAATGGTAAGTTAAAAGCTTGCATTAAACGCTAACCAATCACATAATAACACTTGCCTCCATCTCCATTATGCCACTTGCCTTCATCTAAACAATGTCTTCATATTTTCGACAGCCACTAGGATCTTAGAATTGACTAAATTGCCATTCTTCAATTGTTAAGACAAGACCAATTCTTGAGGGGCAAAATGGTAATTATGCTCTCGCCGTCCGAAACGTCGTTTTTTTTTTTCCCAATTCAATTTACCTTCGATGAGGCGATGTCTAAATCGATTAGAACGTTGGAATCTTTATTTTTTATTTTTCAATTTTGAGATTCCATTTCATATCTCAAGCCTCGGGATTCGGAAATTCGGAATGTCACATAAATTCATCCGAAAATTTAAAAAATCATTTTTACCATGTCATCTTTGCCACATCATCTATGCCTTGTCATCTATGCCATGTCTTCTTTGCCACGTCATCCATGCCACGTCATTCATCTTTATCATGTCATGTTAAATCGCATTTTAGCCTCAATTGCATATTAGAATTGCACGTCTTGATTTTAATTACTTTACGTGTCACGTAGTTAATTTAATTAAATTATGGTCTCATCTGTGCATTCGCATGTCATTTAGTTTAGTTTCATGCATCACATGCAGTATAGTTTTTCATGCATTCATATAAAAATTAAAAACTAAAAAAGAAATTATGTTTTGTGTGGCGCATGCTCCCTTGATTACATTGAATTTTGGATATTCAATTAATTGATTGCATACTCGCATGATTACCTCTATTAGTGACTTAGGTTAGAATCAATTAATATTGCCTTCTCAAATGGTTTTTCATGAAATAAAATGGTACCGAAAGGGCGTTAGATTAATCAAGCGTAATCAAGTCCCCGGACTCTTAATCTCTAGTTCGTAGAAGTAATTTAATTCTCCCGCTAATTTAATTGGGTTTCTAATCGACCTACCTTAAATGATTAGTGGCGACTCCAATTTAAAAATCTTTGCACGTTAATCAATTAAACTTAAAGTTGCGATTTGGTATGGAATTGGGAGAGTCCGAATTAGGTTAATTGATTTAATTAATCTGATAATCCATTAGACTAGAAATTATTTTTAGGTCGCGATAGTGGGGGAGGAAGAAAATATTGAGCGAGACGAGGCCAACACGTCTTCATGCGCCTCGACCAACGAGGTGCGGATACCTCGCTCCACGTCGATCGAGTGGAGCCCAACAGCTTTCCTCACATAAAATTATTCTTTTTCTTTTTTTCGTTTAAAAGTTTCCTGCTTTAGTAGACCTGTACACATTAATTACGCTATAGTTAGACCTACTTTTTCTCTGTCCTCCTTTTGTTCCTTAAGGAAAAAGAAGACCAAGGCTCCCCCTCCCTCTCTAGTGCGAGTTCTAAAAAGTTCATCACCGTTTCCTCTCTACTCCAGCGCTCAGCTCTCTTTCTGCTCCGTCGCTCGATAGATCTTTGCTCTAGCCCTCGTTTTCGCACTCTGCACCGGCCCTCGTTTTTGCACTCTGCTCCAACGAGTGCCTCGTGGAACGGTGCGTCAATTTTTTAATGTTTATAGTTTTGGCATATATATTCTTTTAAATTCTACGTTTGTTGTGACATCTTGATTTGGAAACGCATATGATGGCCTATGAAACAATGAATGGAGATTTTATGCATGGATCCTTGATTTTTGTGCTTTTCTTTCTTTTTGCCGTTTTTGATGTGTTATTGAACGAACTCTCCAGTGAGTGTTGGGAGGTTTGGTTTACGAATGGTTGGAAAGTTAGCAAAAAATCGAGGAGATTAG
This sequence comes from Rhodomyrtus tomentosa, assembly GCA_028455895.1. Taxonomy (NCBI): domain Eukaryota; kingdom Viridiplantae; phylum Streptophyta; class Magnoliopsida; order Myrtales; family Myrtaceae; genus Rhodomyrtus; species Rhodomyrtus tomentosa. Next base: position 25,826,413 of record JAPCWY010000009.1, on the reverse strand, counting down.
CAGAAAACACTAAACAGATGGTTTGTAATTTTGGGATGATGTCGAAGCCTGGTTGGACGTTCTCACCGTCCGCAAGCATGAGCTAATACGTACTTCGGTCCAGATCTGAATTTGGCACACTTGTTAGTATGTAATATTCTTTGAGAAGGCGCATGAGTACTTTAGTGAACTGTTCGAGGCTATTCCCGTCTATTGTAGTTGTTAGCAGAGGTTTAAGTTTCATAGCTTATTTTAAGTACTTGTAGTGTTTACTTTGTTGCCTGTAGTGTATTATCTTGCGTAAGCTGAGGGGTTTACTTGGCTCAATATATTCGAATATATTGGCTTTATTCATGTAATGGCAGGCCATTGCAAATCTGCTATGAGTGGCTTATGCAAGAACCAGTCGATACAAATCTATAGATTTCTCGGCTCAACTCTCATCTTAACCTTATTTTCTTTTAAGAAATCCGGTTCTTGACTGGGCCGTGCTCGATCTCGGGTGCTGCATTGGTCCGTCTCATGGAGTCTCCCTGATTCGCCTTAAAACCTACGGCTAACAAAGGTTCGCTCACAATCAACCAACTAATTCACACGTGTAACGTTATCTGATGAAGTTTGGGTTACTATTCTAACGTTTCCCTGAACTTTGTTGCCAATTGTAATGTTGTTATTTGTGGTTTCTCGTTTATACATGTTGGAGTAGCGAAATAGATCTCATTGAAGCATTTTGTTTCATTCTACTAATGAGATTGCTTCTTCTTTTTTTTGTTTAGCATAAAATGCAACAATCAGGCATCATGCTGCTGGGAGGCAGAAGGTAGCAGCACAGTCATCAAATTCTTTTCAGCATCCTAGGATGAATGAAATGAACTATTCTAAAGGCATAGACAATGTGTGGTCGTACCATAATTCGTCGGGAGGCGGAAGATAGCAATACAATTGTCGCTTTTTATGCTTGTTACAATTCTTTCTGTCTTTTGTGCCGTTTGGGAAGCTTGATTGTGGAATGCTAACAAAGAAGGTTAATCTTTCGAGCTTAGTCCGGACGCAACCAGTGACATTAAGTTTTTCCAATTTATTATTGTAGATAATTTCCTGTCGGCATTTAAATGTACTTTCTATTGATGAACAGAGCTGCATGACTTGTGAAACACTGGGGGGCACATGATTGCCCGCCAATGGAACCAAAGGGAAGCACGGAGCAAGCAAGCGACGCTCTAGCCATGGCGAACTTGTAGAAATGTGAAAAAAGACCAGCCGATTCAATTTTGCCACAATTAACGATCTCAACAGAGACGGGTAAACAGTCATGAACGACCACCAGCACAGTACGAACGAATTAAAGTGAAGAGGAATATTGCAAAACAGATTCCACGGGGAGATTGATCAATGCGAACACCTACTTCTCATTGAATCGAACCAAGTATTCACCTTACACGTGACTTCGATACCCGAACCAAATCAAACGCCCTAACGCTAGAGCGTCTCAACCATCCCAAACAATGCCGAATTCAACAACAGGCGCATCAGTTAGAAACACCATCCCCGAAACGCAATCGACCGCCGAATCCATAGAGAGTCCCGCCCTGCCTCTTGAGGGCGTAGACAACGTCCATGCAGGTGACGGTCTTCCGTGTGTAGATGACAGTGTTGCGGATGATGTTCTCGAGGAAGATCTTGAGGATGCCATGGGGTCTCCTCGTAGATGAGGCCGCTCATGCGCTTGACGCGGCCGCGGCAGGCCAGCCGGTGGATGATGACCTCGTATAGCTCTCTTGTTGGTTCACCAACCAGCTGTAGCTCCCAATCTTTCCTTCCCGCTGTTAGTTCAGCCCTTGCACGCATGTTTATCCCCAATCTGGTTGAAGCCCACCTGCCCAATATCATCAGGTATAACAACAGCAATGCTTAAGTCACATATGTAGTGCTAATTCGATTGAAATGAAAGATTGCGAGGGCGAAGCTCTAGATAATTGTTACAGGTTACGAAAAGATGGAGGGTGTTGCAAACAGACACTAGTATACTGAGAAATGGAAGTGCCATATACTCTCTCTTTTTTCCCGCGTTTATTCGATTGTCGAGAATTGTAAGGAGTTGTTTAATGTATAGAAATAACGGATGAGTTTTACCTGGTAGGGTCAAGTTGAAGCTGATCCATTTCCACACTGGAAAGGCAAGCATCTACAGGGTCAACAAGGTTATCTCATATGCCTGAACAGGCATTATAGCAGATGTTCAGCAATTATTTCTTCAACAATAGTTAACTTATTTCTACAAAATTATGTGATCGGATATTATGTAATCGAACAAATAATCCGACTCCTAATCCAACCCCAAGAAAAACGCTAAATGATCCCGATGACCACCCCCTCGCCTGCATTGTACCATGAGAGCTACAGATGGCGGCCATGCTCCTCACATTCTAGTACAAATTTCATCTTGGCCACAGCTGTTGGTCAAAAATTTCATCCACGAATTCCTCCGTCGTCCGCTTTCAAAATCGCCTCCTCTAGGTCCTCCAACTTTTAACTGTGGAAGTGAACTGCAAATAGATATCCACCACGCTCAATGCTGCTATTCCAGCTAGACTATACACCTAGAGGGGGTGAATAGATATATATAATCGAACTTCGATAAATAATACGGAATTTATATATTCGAGTTCAATAAAGGCGCAAGTATTTGCAGAATTACGCAGTACTTCTACTAGATAATAAATAGATGTAAGTAGAGAGTAGAAAGCAACGCACAAGTGATTACAGTGGTTCGGTTTTAGAAAGTCTACGTCTACTCTCCCACACTAACAACCTACTGGCTGAATTTTACTAAGTGATCACATGAAATATTACAAAACGATGTGATTGCTTGATCATAAACGCTTCCAACAGAAGCGGGCTCTGCATCTACCAATGTCATCCCACTCGACACACTTGACTCTGTATAATACCTCTCACAAGATCTCACTTTAAGCACGAGTAAATACTTGAAACAAATGAAACTCTCTCATATGTGTATTGATCTCTTGATCTCTCTTACTTCTCTTCGAACTTAGTGCTCTTTATATACTTCTCGCCTTCCAAGCTTCTCGCCAGAAAGAATCACCTCGGGTATCAATCTCCAAAACTAGTCATTGGTTAATTGTCGAATAAAAATCACGAGTCATTGAGGTAAGAGCAATCTGCAATTTGAGAGGATTTGCTCGCCCATAGAATCAAATCCTTAACTCCATAAATCAAGCTTATAATAAAATAAATTATCTAAAGGTGATTGCCAATCAATCAAGATTCCTCATATGGAAAGTAGTGAGAATATCTTTGTGATTGATGGTCAATCAATTTAACTTAGAAACGCAATCCTAACCAGATAATTGATTGTTAATGGGGAAATTTAATCTACTAAGATAATCAAGAATAAGATTGATTAAACAATGAGAATGAATCAAAGATTAAAATATATATCGTCATGATTCTCGTATCAGTCTGCCTCTGCACGAACCTGTTTGCTTCAAAAAAAACAAAAGCATTAAGCATATTAAGTACAAAAGGCATAGAGATATATTTGTAGTAATTCCTCAAAATATAAATCAAAGTCTTCTCAACAAAGTATGCGAGTTTTGTTTCCTTCAAAATCAAATGTAATTTACTAACAATCTCCTCCTGTTTTGATGGAGACAAAACTTTTCGGGCAATACATAACTTTGAAAAGATTTTGATGAAAAGATGATTGAGCAAAGAAAAGTTTTTAACAGCCCAACACAAAAACACAAGTATTATAGCATAAGCATAAAGTAATCAAACTTCTTACTACAATGCATCTCCTTGAACTTCTTTGCATTCGCCTCCTTCAAGAAGAACACAAGTGTTAAAGGCATAAGCATAGTTATTGAAAAAATTGCTTGCTACAATGCCATTGCTTGAATTTCTTGGTTTTTCCCCCTATTCGTCAACATCACAAATAGGCATGAATAATACTAAGGAGGATCTCGTCAAGTATTATAAAATCAAGGGAAAAACACAGCAGTAAATAGTACTAAAAGTTTCAAGCATAGTGAATAACACACCATAAAGTCAGCAATAAACGTCAAAAAGTCTTTAAAAATAGCATAATAAAAATTAAGTTCTTTTTTAGTACTTTTAGGAAGGGTGTTGAAGCGAATGGTTGTATTGTGATATCGCAAGAAATCTTGTCCATAGCATATGACGACAAGTTTCAAAAACCTTTGTAAGTTTCTGCATTTCCTTTTGCTAGAGCCAGACGTTGTGCACAATCATTTCATCTTTCATTTATGCTTATCCAGCTTTGATGTCCCGCAGCATCATAATCAAGATAGACTCATCAAGATTGATAAATAAAGTGTATTTTTCAGCATCTGTCTATACAACAACTGATTATGGGTTCTATTTTTTTTTTTCACTCTTATCCCCTGAATCTACTATTATGGGTTTTATGTTTTTTTTTCTCCCGCTTTTGCTTCGGGTAGGCATCATGTTAGACACCACTATGGCAATTACAAGGCCTATTTCTCACAAATTCTTATTTTTTTTGTATTTTGGGTTAGATGTGACAAAACTACTCTAAACTAATTTTTTTACCACTAAAAACTCTTTATTGGTATATCTGGGATAAATTTATAATTCGCTAGTTTTCATTATAATTAACATTAAATTGTTGAGTTGAATGACACATGCCAGTTAACTGATATACCAATTTGGGGCTTTTATCCTTCGCTTGTCATGGATATACCAATTTGAGAATTTTTTCAGTATTAACCCCATTTAACGAAAATTAACGGGAGATAAGTTTATCACGAGTGTATTAGTTGGTAATTTTTTATGGTGAAAAAATTAGTTTATGATAAATTTGTCATATGAGTGCCAGTTTTAGATTTTTCGTGGTATTAACTTTTTTTATTTTCTATATGGACAAAAAGAAAAGATCTCTTGAAACTATGATAAACCTTGTACATGGTTTTACATAAATAATCATGTACTTTGGGATAAATACATATGTATGCCATTCAAATGTTTCACGTGAAATAAAAGTCAAATTGCGAAAGCCTCAAAATCAAGAAGAGATTAAACAAAAAAAGAAAGTAGATATCACTATCAAATACATCCATATGGACGTGCTTAAGCTAAATTTATTAAGATATAATTGTAAGGTGATCACTAGAAAAATTGATATAAGTGAACTAGAGATGGAACAAACATATTGTATCGGTATCCAGATTTGGATCATCTGGGCGAGCGAATTTAATCAGTAACATCAACATCAACATCAAACCCTCAAAATCATCAAGACAAGTGAGAAGATAACAAAGTTTCAAATGCCAAAAAAGAGTTTTGGTTCTTTCTTTGCAGTTGCATGAGAGGAAGGGAAGGCATAAAAAAGGAATCATTCAGATCGAAGTTACCAAAAGAACATAAATTCCCAAAATTCTGATGGCCCGCCACGTGTCAATGAAAAGGGCGTGTGGGGAATTAATAAAGCCCACCTAAAAATTTCTGCCCATTCCATTATCGCTTCGCTTTTTCTTCTGCTTCTTCTTCGGAGCAAAACCCCACCATTTCGCTCTCTTGTCCGAATCTGTACTGGCGGAGAAGAAGCATCTTCGAAGTGCCAATTGGAATGAAATAGCTTCCTCTCTTCAATCAGATCTCACCCATCTTTGTTGAGCCATTCGATTCGCGTCGGGTACGGTCCTTTTGCTTTTGGTGAGGGACAGAACAGAGAGAGAGCGAGAGATGACGACTCTGCAGAAATTCAAGCTGCTGGCGACGCAGTGCGCCGTCGTCGGGAGCCCGCCCCGTAGCCCCACCACGAGCCCGGTCGTCCACCTCCGCCGCCGCAAGACCCTCCGCACGCTCCTCAACCGGACGGATCGCCGCCGCCTCCCCCGCCGCGAGGGTTCTCCGAAGCAAGACCTCGGCCGCCGAAGCCCCCCGGAGAATCCCGGCAGCCTCAGAGCCCGGCAAAAGCTGCGGGACTTGTTCGTGTCGTCCCCGCCGCCGCCGCCGTCGGAGAGGAGAGGAGACGTGCGCGAGCGATTGTTAGCCGAAGCAGGGACCGGGATGGGAGGCGGCGGCGGGGGCCGGGGAGGGGGTTTCGCTGCTCGGCGAGTTGCCGGCGGCTCAATCAGACCGTTGTCGGCGGCTTTCAGGTACAGATTGCTCAGGAGACCTTGGCGACCGGTACTGGTAGCGATTCCCGAGTAGCAATGTGATGTGAAAGTTCAAATTTTTCCTCTTGATTAAATAGTATTAAATTTATTTTTCGAAGTACATATATGTCCACAGATTTCATCTTCTTTTTTTTCTTTTAATTTGTTTGTCTTTACGTCCATTGCCAAGTCCATGGGCATTGGGCAGTGGGCACCATGTGTGAGTTTAGAAGAAAAGCTAGGGCACGCTCTCGGGCGCAATCAGTCGTAACCGCCGTCGCAACGTCAAAGGAGCGTGACGTTGACGGGCGCGGGCTGCGCGTGATGGCGCCACCGAAATGGAAAAAAACGCAATCAACGGCGTTGAATTTTCTTAACGAAGCAAATTAGCGATGGCTTTTGGTCAACTCCAAGACTTTTCATTTTGTTCCGAGTGGGTGGGACAGGGGGCGGGGTTGGTTAGTGTCTTTGAAGGCGCCATGGATCTGTGAAGACAAAAAGTCCAAGACAGAGACTGGATTAGGATTGCTCCTTAGTCTTAACGAAATGACCCCTGTCGCCCTCATGCAGCCTCCATGCGCGCCTGCTTTGATGGTTTTGATTGAATGAAAGGTTCTTGGCTACTTTTATGTCTGCATTGGACGTGTGGAGTGTTGTGGTTTTTTGCTTAGCTCTCGTCGTTCCGTGGCTCTCTCTGTTGTAGGAGGGGAAATCGGTTTCCGAGTCGGGGGAGGCGAAATTGTTTGCTTCCACGGGGGTTGTGCGGTGAACTGTCGTCCCGGCTCGCGACTCGCCGGCTGTCTGTCGAGCTCTGTGGATTGTGGTCGTGACGATGGGTGACATTCAAGAACGGGTCGAGTGATCTTGATGGGTCGGTCGAGTTAATGGAGGACCGGCCTTGTTTTCAGGGAGTCGAATAGACTCGCGAGCAAGGGTGAATGTTTTCACTGATGGATAAGCCAACTTGTGAATTTTGAATCAGTGCAGAGGGAAGAGATGATTTCGACAAATCGCTCTCTTCTTTGATCCGGTCGTCCCGGGCATTATTAGTCGTGAAGCAAGTGGGCATCATGGCCCTGGATATGTGGCGAAATAGGCAATGATTCTTGATTAAGGCATGGGACTGCAGTTGGTAATCATGCTTTCTTAAGACTTTGAGCTGGGGTTAGTGCTCGTTGGAATGATTATCGCATGAGTGGTGCGATTTCAATTTTCGAGCAAGCGAGGGCTCTCTCTCTCGGCTGAATCACGACAGAGGAGCAGCGATGGACGAGAGGACGATCTGTTGAGAAAAAGCCCATTTTGGTCGTGTGGGTCGAGAATTTGAGATCAGCCGTACACAGATGTGGGATTTCCAGTTTCCTCGGTTGTCTTTCTTCGCCCTTGTTTTAGGTAGGCAGATTACCGTCACTCATTGTCGCTTAAAAAAAATAAATAAATCTGATTTGGCACGGTTTCCATCGGTTGGTGCACTCGAAGGATTGTCCGCGAGGACGGTTCTCCAGTTCCTCCTCGCTCCATTGGAGTGCTTCCGAGTTTGTGGGTTACTGGTCCAATTGAAAAAGGGTTGTGAGACATATTAAGGTGTGTTTGTTTGCGTGAATGAACTTTTCGTGAAATTAATTTTTCGGAATTTAACAGTTTTGGGTTTGCTAAAAATGATCGTCTACAAAAAAAATCATTCACAGATAAAGAAAATATGCATGCTTAACAATTAGAAAAATAAATTCCTCCCTAACCTGCAATAGGAAATCATTTTTTGGAAAAAGTCATTTTCTTTAATCATCAGATAATCCTTTGAAATAAACACATCCGACATAGAAAAATCTTCAAATTCAAGCTTGTCCCATTCAGTCCAGCTCTCATTGGGTTACTTGGGTCCTGAATTATGACTAAAAATAGGTCTATGCTTAGATTTGTCAAGTGTATGAGTCGAATTGGGTTTGGATGGACTGAAAATAGGCTTAACCCAAATTAACCTATTTTTAACTTGTATAAGTTCAATAATTCATGTCCGCCCGACCTGCAGATAAGCTGGTTCGATTCAAATAATTCGTATTTCAAAGGCATTAATTAAACCTACATTTATTTCCTTTTTTAGAATTTCGCCATTTTGAGGATAACACTAGCCACACTTCTGTCTTACACTTGCTCCCATACCCTCACTATTTTATTAGCCCACGTGGTCACACATTTCAAGGAAAGCATCAAGTTTCTTTTGCGTATGGGACACAACACATGATCTTTTCTATTATCAGTTTCTTTTTTTCTCTTCCGCATCGACACCGAAATACGGTAGTTAAAAAAAATTATCCAGCCAATTTTAAATTTATTACATTGATCTCAATATATTTCTAACCTCTTAGATTTATTAATTTAATCATAAATCTTTGAAAGAAATTCAATATAATCTTTTCGATTAATTTTCGCCTAAAATTATAATGACTGAAATACCTTGTTAGCAAAAGTGGATACCTGAATTAACAAAATTAAAAAGTTGAATTGACATTAATTTAAAACTAATTGGGTATGTATTAGTTTTTTAAAAAAATTGAAAAGAAAAACCATAAGAACAGTCACTCTGATTTTGTTTTTTTATAGTCAAAGCCTTTCATCTTTTTTTTTTTTTGGCATCTCAACACCAAAAGCTAGATATGGAAAAAAAAACATTAAAAAAAAGGAAAACAAAAAGAACGATAATATATCGAATCGGTTGTGTGTTTGTATGGATTTGCGAACTGATCTTGGCAAATAAGGGCAAGAGGAATCACTGCTCTCTTCCCTCTGGTTTTGGCTTTTGCTTTTGGTTGCTTCCTTGTGTTCAGCGTGGACAGAGACATGCTAGAAAGATGGCAAGTCTTTGCCTTCGACGGACGAGGGTCGAGTCACGTCACCCTCACCGTTGCCGCCTGTGCCATCGATGGAAGAGGATTGCAGTCCCGAGCATTCCCCACATGTGAGGTCCTGGCTCTTGGGGGCCAATATATACAGGGTAGACCTATCAAAGGGGTGGTTCCGATCGACTCAAAAACGCTCTGACTAAATTTACTCAATAAATCCATTTTGGCCAATTTACACGTGATGCAAATCCAGCGACACAAACCCGATCCAATTTATACATAACGCATACCCAACCCAACCCATATTACTAATGCATTTTTACATTTAACCCAATTTAGAAAAACTTGTTTATTATAAATTTTTAAATTTTATTACTAAAACATTATGGACAATTTTTATTTGTGGTCACAGGCAAGGGCCAGCCGACGAGGGTCCCAGTCCTTGCCTAGTTTTGTAGGCAAAAAGAAGGAAAAGAAAGAAGGAAAAATAAAACAAAAAATCAAAAAATAAATTAAAAAGACATGTTTATGATCCAATTAAGCTAGTTAGACAATCAATTTATTGTGATCGATGGCCGCGACTAAAGTTTCTTCTCGGCTGGGTAGGACTAGAAAGTACCCATGTCGGTTTATTGATGGTTAAAAATAAAGTGTAGAGTCCTAGTTCTATTGATGCAAAAACTAAACAACGTATTGAGTAGATGTATCAATATGGGTTGAAAATCCATATCTAACCCATATTCAATAAAATGGGTGCAATATGGGTTAGTCAAGTTCTAATAAATTTCTTTGACAAAAAAAAAATTCTAATAAATTTCGACCAAAAAAATTTAATAAATGGATTGCAAATGAGTATGAATTTTAAGCCTAATTATATGTGGATTGTAAATGATTTTGTCTTTTAATCTATTTACAACCCATTTACCTATACAAACCCTATTCTTTTGTAATTCACTTTGCTTGTAAAATTCGTTAGCTTATATCTTTTTTTATTTTTATTTTTTATAGTAAAAGAAATAAAGAAATATTAAAAATAGAATTTTTTTTTTTAAAAAAAAAAAACTGTTCATGGAAGTAGAATGTGGCGGTCCGCCATCGCCGTTCGCCACCTGCCGCCTTCTAATAGAGCCAAGTCAATCCTAATCGATGACATGCCATTTCGGTTCCTAATCTTCATCAAAACAGGGCGTCAAAAAGAGGAGGGACTAACTGGTTTATCAACGGTTAACGATTCGTTGCCGCGAAGCAGGGGAAATGCGGCTTCGAGATGGCGAGAAACTACGGCAACAGTGGTTAACCGCATGGAGATGGCAATGAGCGACGATGAAAAGCGGCGAACGGCGGGCGAGTTTTCAAGCGAAACACCATAGAAACCTCCGAGGCTTGTTGTTCTTGCAGTGCTTTTTCACAAAGTTCATGTTCTTCCTTTGTTCCGCCGTTTTCCTCAATTAACGTCGCCTTGAACAGGAATGAAAGAGGACGGAGAATCCGAGAGCGATTAAGAGAGAGGACCATCGGACATCATCGGGAGGGGCTGGGACAAGTGGCGGTTGCAGGCTGAAATGGTGGAGGCGTGTCAACGGAGGAAGAGTGGGAGATTCGAGAGAGAATAAAAATTGGTACTTGGAGAACCGTTCACTTGAGAGTACTTGAGCGAAAAATCAAAGAGCCGCCTTTTCTTCTTTTTTCTTGTGTGGACCGCCGCCGTGTTGATCGCCCAACTGCTGTCAACCGTAGACCAACCATCGTTTGATGCCGCTCGCTGCCCGTCGTCACTACCGCCGATTGACTGCCACCATATGTTGCCACCACTTATCGTCTCCAACTGCCGTATTTCGGAGGACAAAAAGAAATGGAAAATAAAAAATTTTAAAAAATGAAAATAAAAAATTTACATGAAAGTATTTTAGCAATATTATTTTTTAAACAAATATAAGGAACAAGTGTTCCATGATTTTATTAAATATAGAAATATTTAAACAATGCTAGTTGAGTTGGGAATGGATTAGTTATGGGTTGAATCAATTATGGCTCGTTAGATTTGTGCTGGATAAAAATAGATCGAAACGAATTAAATAAGTCAATATGAGTCGAACCATATCAATTCGATCCAAACTTGACCTAAGCCACTTATTTGACACATCTAGAGTTCAGTAGTTGTTGACGATTTGGTTTGCATCTTTGATGATGTGATATTATGTATCGAAACCTTGCTCTAACTTTGCATGTACGACCCCACCCAAGACGCTCACCATGTGATTGGAGTGTGTTTCGGCATGTATCATGTGGTTAATCCTTCCCATTAACTCGAGCGCAATTTCGGCTATATCCCGTTGTTACCGAATAAAAGCTGAACCTGAATGATCTTACATGGCGAGCGTTGGTGAGAAAGTTGCATGGAAGTCACTCGTGTGAACATCGCAAAACATTCAGTTGCAAGATTGAGCGGTTAATTTTGGGGGCAAATCAAATTAGGGTATGATTTTTGGTTGAATGGTAGTTAGGATTTCAAATTTGGGATTTTGCTTCAATTTGGCTAATTTGGAGGCAAATCCAGAGTTTAGGAGTTAGGGTGGGTTTGGTTCAAGCTTTCCCCAAGCCCCCCAAAAGCCCTCGAGGAAAATGGGGCGTTTGGCAACCATTCCCAAGAGGCTTTAGGATGAAAGTTAGACTTGGGAAGACTGAAAGCTCAATGCTTGTAGGGACTAGCATTGAACTTTTAGCATTTTGACCAAATGCTAAGGTAGGATTTTTTTCTTCCAATCCTACCATTCGCTTATTTTTTAAAATTTCAATCTTTTTTGTTATATTATTTTTTAAATAAAATAAAAAAATGCAAACCTATGTTACAGTTGTTGGCCAACCACATCTGCGGCCCTCGGTCGAGGTTGCCAAGGGCGAGGCAACCTCGGCAGTCGTTGCCAGAGCAACGTGAGCCTAGGGAATGGTTGACATGGGTCACGTGACCCTGGTGACAAGGCCTAAGGTCAGCAACCTCAGGTGATCGTTGCTAGGGTCGCGCGACCCAAGGTACAATTGCCAAGAGTCTTGCAGCCCCTAGCGACCCTCGCTCAAGCGTCACGCGTTCCCAAATTTGTGGGGGTCACGAACCCAAGCCACAGGCGCCGGTAGTTGTGCAACACTAGACTGCCCTTGCTAGGGTTTGCTGGATGCCTGGTGGCCATGACCGCCGGCGCTAAATCTAGCTCGTTGGCGGTCGTAACTCTAGGGTTTGGATTTTCTTTTTTATGTTATTTTTTATTTAAAATATATATGCTAAAAAGTCCCCTTACAAATTTATTTTGCCAAACCACTAGATAGCTCAAAACTATTTTGCAAATGTTTTTTTTTTTACCAAATGTCATTTGTATTTTCCCAAAATCCATTTTCAAAGTTGAATCAAACCCACCCTTAAATATTGATTGGGCATATTAGTGAGCCACGTCAATCCAATGAATTAATAAAACTATGGCCACTTTGGATTTTCAACGACCCAACTAGAGTTGGCACTTAATTTTTCAAAAAAATGACAATTTAAGTGATCAAAAAAGTTACAAGTGGTGTCCATAGCCTAAATTAAGCGGCGTACATATTTTTTAGCACTTCTTTTACCAAGAATACGAGAGCAATGTGCCCTTAGCGTACCCTTCGATTAATTGAGTTGAAAGTGGGTTCTTTCCGAACCCACCACACCCCATCATTAATTCAACTTTCCTTTATGGTATCCATTTCGATCTTGATGTAGAACAATTAGTATGTAATTATCTCGTCAAGTTGGATCGTCAAAAGTTAGCGCGATTTTGTCGGTAATTTCGAATCTTGGGTTAAACGATATCAGATCGCGCCCAAAACTGGTCGGTTGAAGCGAAATGATTGTCTGATTCAAAATCACTGCTTTGATGTGAGATACGATGAATTTTGGCATTCCGAGGTATCACTTTTCGAACAATTTTCTAATTTATGAAATTTTAAATATTTTGATTTTTTGTAATATTTGATTCGAATTCCAGTAAGATAAGTTAGATACGAGTTAAATTATGTTATCTATAGTTATTCTAATATCTAAATTATTCTTGTCTCTATATATATAGGACGTACACCTTTGTAATCGATATTATCATTCAATCAAATTCGAGTATTTTTTGAAATTGTTTTCCCAGTTCGCTGCGTCATATCTATACATTAGACTTTAGGTAACTCACATATTACTGAACTCATTATACATTTAATATGTGATCCATTTTGCCACGTGGATCGGTGCCGTAAGTGTAGACCCATTTGGATAATGGGCTTATGTTTGGAAGGTCAAGCTCCCCCCGATTTCTCCTAAATCCATCTCTCAAGGCTCAACCTCTCTAGGCTCCAGGAATGGATAGCATATTCAGGAGTGTGAAAAGAATTTCATACAAGCGGATTTCTGCATCATATATCTCAAAAAAAAAAAATTTGGTAATTACATCATATAGAAAAAAAAAACAAATCAAGTCGCCCATTTCGTGTCGATGATCTGTACACTATCCCTTCATAAAAAGATATTGCAAGTATCATAACTTTTATACGTTGTTCAATTCCGTGCTAAAATTTTTTAAGCAATTTGTCCACCGCGACTTTATAAACTAAATTTTGACTCTGGTATGGCTTTCTAATGCGAAAGTGGAACCCAAGTCCAACGTGAAAATTTTTCCATCCGACATAACAACGATGTTTAATGGAAAGCTACGGTCTCAATATCATATATTCGTCATCTGCATTCATTTCTTTAATCTTCAATCATTGCGATGTGTTAGCATCAATTGTTACTTCCCATGGTTGTTACTAAAGCCCTAAAATCCAACGACTTCAGCTTTTGCTACGCCAGATAGAAACAAACGCATTCAAAGGCCCTTCCCATTCATGCCGCCCCAATCAGACCCTTTGCTTCGCAATCTTCGCCGCCCGTCCTTGAAACTTATTCCATACAAGAAAAGTCACAACCGTTGAAGTGGCGAGCCTTTCTAAATTTGCTGACAATGGTTTCTTTGCCACGAAGTTAAGGGCAAACTGTGCAAATGATATCATATTGATCGCCGTCTTCGCTTTGCCAACTCAATCGTGAACCGCTTCTCCTGCTCCTCATTGGAAATTTGACAAAGTGATTTCGCCCCAATTTAAGGAATTCTACTTAGAGGTTCCTCAAGAATATACTGAAAATGTTGCCATTAATTCAATTGACTTAATCTTGTTGACTCATCATGTCGGACACTATATAACAAATTGATGACATGTCGGATTTTACGACCATTCAAATTGTCGGTGGCATTGAAGTTATCATTGAATCCTTATCAAATCAACTAATGTCGCACGAAAATTACGACATGTGTAAGTCTTTTTCTCCGGTCACTACGCTTGACATTTCCAATTTAGATGCAACGAAGTGGGACCAAATCACACTAAACCCTATTTGACCAAGAGAGGAGACTCTTTGGCCCTCTTTCTTGTTTCGTTGGGTTGGGTTGGGGGGATGTTTGTCCTTTCTTTAAAGCACCTTTAACTCTTTCGAGATAAGGGAGACTATTAAGAAAATGAAAAAAAAAATTGGCCTTTTTGGCATTTCGAGAAAAAGGAGAAGATACTTCTCAATTATGGAGGAGTTAGTGTGCTTCTCTTTCTTCTTTTTTCTCTTTCTTTGCTGTGTTTTTCTCGTGGGAGGGGACCCACCCCCTAATTCGGCACTCGAATGATTCCAACTCTCTGTGGGACTCGCACTGTGGTGCGTTGCCGTTCGGCATGCATGGCCATCACAACTTGCAAAATGTAGTGCTCTTGTCAGTGTCGCCATCCTCCATTATGCCTTCTCATGGAGAATGTATCCATCAATGGATTGGCATCATAATCTTCTTTTTATTTATTTTATCTTGACTATAATTGTTGCAAATTTATATATATATATATATATACACATATATATGAGTATTAATTTATTCATTTAGATCCATTTTCTTTTAAGAAATTATGGATGATATGAATCTCATGATCAAAGATTACGAGGTGTTATGAGATTAGCTCATCTCTAGAATCTTTGGGCATGCATGGCAACACTTCTCAAGCAAAAAAATTTTTGGTAATGCATTGCTTAAGCAGAAATCTATTTGATTACGCAACTTCATTTTTCCACTTCTGAAGTAATTTTTTCCTTCATAAATTATTTTTGAGCAACCTCCAGAAGTTAAAAAAATAGTTACTTTTCTCCAGAAGTTAATATCAGAAAGATGCAATCTACCGCTAGTGATCGCCCTCCGCCATCGACAATCTCTTCTGGCCATTAAATAAATAAATAAATTTAAAATTTAAATATATAAAATAATTTTTTGCTAAATTTTTATTGCATGAAACCGTTTTAGTAATGTCAATTTTTAATGAATTATAAGAAATAAATGTACCATGATTTGGTTAAATGGCATCCCCCAAAGACACAATCATGGCAAAGTGGATCGAGCAACTGACCCAAGTTGGTTAATTGGCATCCCACAAATATGTTAAGATGTATCAAGCAATCCCACAAGACACAGTTATACTATTTTTGTTGCCCTCTTCGACTTCTCAAGTCATATGTCTTGTTTCTTATATTCTTGAAAGTAAGAAAAGTTGATATTGAGAAGGCAAAATGCATGTATGTTTCTGTTTGTTGATATTCTTCACACACTTCAAAGCACTATGCAAGGTTTGTGAATGTCATTTTCAGATACACTTAATTGATATTTCTCATTAGATTCTCAACAAGTACCAGACCAAATTGTTGGAAAGAGTTATTGCCTGTTATAAACCAACTCGCCCAATTGTATAGTGACACGGTCTGGGAGAAAGAGGAACGTCCATGAGGGTTTTTGGCATGGAAGTAACGACCCTCTCGAAGAAGAAGACCTTAGCAAGTTCTTGAGAAATCTAGAGTCTTCCAAGGGCGGGCGATATGGGAATTTCTCATGTCTGTATTTATCGTAGGTAGTTGGGTAGTTGGTAAATTTAATCTCCATCGTTAGATCAAGGAGGGATCTACGGTCTATAATCCGCGAGTCTTTGTATATAAAGGGACCTCCTTCCCCTCATTATATAATCTCATTCTCACGAATAATACAATCTAGATCTTCTCTCTCTAGTTATCTCTCTCTAGAGTATAGTGAGTTAGAGTGGGAAAAGGCTGACTTAGGGAGCAGAGTTCCTAAGGCCGCGCAAGTCTGATCGAGGATCGAGTCTTGAATCGATCGGCTCGTGACAAGTTGAGTCAGAGCTAAGTTCTAGCCAGTGTAGCCAGGCGTTCATCTTAGAGGCATGATAGATCCTTCCAATGTTAAGGTGAGGAGGTCGTGGACGAGGCAAGGTGGAAGGCTGCCAAGGTGCCCGAGAAGTTGACGAAAGGTCATCTTAGTCCGAAGGAGTTGATGAGGAGCTTGGAGACTCGCATCGCACGAATAAAGATTGCGCTTGCGAAAGTCCAAGGCATGGTTGGGGACATGGTCAACGACTTTCGATGGAGACGAGCCAAACAAGGAGGTGCTCAAGGCCGAAGTTCGAGAGCTGAAGTCTAGCTTGGGAGAGCTTCATGGAGAACTATTGGGGACCCTGACGTGCACTTCTGATGAACTACGACAACAGAACAACGACTTGAAGCCCTTGGTTGAGGCTATGCGCAGTGAGCTGGATGCGGTCAAGTTGAGACTTGATCGGGCATAGGCGGCGCCACCTGTGAATGGTGTGATCATAGTGCAACCAGCTCCACGAGTGGACGCATTGAAGCCCAAAGAGTTCAAGGGAACAAGGGTGGCGAAGGACGTGGACAAATTCCTGTGGTACATAAATCGGTACTTCAGGGCAATGGCGATCACCGATGAGGCTTTAAAGATGAATACTGCTGCCATGTACCTTACCGAGAATGCCATGGTTTGGTGGCGTCATAAATGTAATGAACGGGTTGGTGATCCGATCACTACCTGGGAGGCGTTCGAAGCGAAGTTTCGACACCAATTTTATTCGGCCTATGCTGAAGAGAAAGCGAGGGATGAGCTTCGTCGACTCGAGCAAAAAAGAGGCGTCTGAGACTACGTGAAGAAATTCTTAGAGTTGCTGCTACAAATCCCGTCAATGAATGATCAAGAGGCTTACCGTCAATTTGTTGGTGGGCTAAAACCATGGGTAAAGAAAGAGATCAGGCGATGCCATGCGGATGATCTCGCGACGACCATGGCTGTGGCCGAAACCATGGTGGAATTCAAGACTGCAACTTCTACAAGCAAGCCGGACACCCGTCCAAAGGACAAGAGCATTGGTGGGGAAGATCGTGGCAAGCCCCACTATTCTAGTACCTCAAACAAAGCGTCCTCGGCTCCTCCAAAGGCTAAGGTCGAGTCAAAGGCCTAGTTGAGTGGAAAGGATCGCGGGAAGAAGCGATTCAATGTTAAATGTTTCATCTGCGATGGTCCGCATTTCGCTCATGACTGTTCATCGAAGGGGCAAATTGCGGCTGCTGTCAAAGAAATGGAGGAAGCCAAGAAAAGGGAAGAACGGGAAAAGGAGGAGACGCGACTCTGGGCGTTACATATCCTCAACTCCATCAAGTCCAAGAAGGCCCACAAGTCCAAGGGTTTGATGTTCCCCAAGGTGAAAATTAGCGACAAGGCGATAAGAGTGTTGGTAGACACTAGAGCGTCCCACCTCTTTATGTCCGAGGAAGTCGTGAAGAAACTCAATCTCCGGGTCGAGAAGGGTGGTGGTTTCCTAAGGACAGTAAATTCCAAGTAAGTCCCGATGGCTGGTATAGTGAAGAATGTAGATATCCATATCGGGTCATGGGCGAGTAAGGAAGATATTGAGGTAATCCCTATGGATGACTACGATATGGTGATTAGTTTGCGATTCCTTGATAGCATCAATGCACTTGTCATTTCATTTGCGGATTGTATATGTATTTTGGATGATTGAAACCAATGTGTGGTTCCTATCACGCGTGGGTCGAGGAATAAGGTGCTCTCTGCCATGCAATTGACGAAAGGAGTCAAGAAGAGCGAGGAGACTTTCTTGGCCATTCTAAAAGCGGAGGATCCTCAGGTCGAAGGAGGGGATGTTCCGATGAAAGCGATCAATATGCTCGAATCATTCAAAGACGTGATGCCTTCCGAGCTGCTAAAGGTGTTGCCACCTAGAAGGGAGGTGGACCACAAGATCGAGTTGGTGTCTGATGCTCGACCACCCGCCATGGATGGCACCTTCAAAACTAGAAGAGTTGAGGAAGCAATTGAAGAATCTGCTCGATGTTGGCTACATTTGCCCATCCAAGGCTCCGTTTGGTGCCCCGGTGTTGTTTTGGAAGAAGCAAGATGGTTCGTTGCGAATATGTATCGACTACTGAGCGCTGAACAAGCTGATCGTGAAGAACAAATACCTGATCCCTTTAATTGCGTATCTCTTCGACCAACTTGGTGGTTCTCGTTGGTTCATTAAACTGGATTTTCGATTGGGTTACTATCAAGTGAGGATAGTAGAAGGGGACGAGCCGAAGATAGCCTGTGTCACGAGATATGGCTCTTATGAATTTCTGGTCATGCCTTTTAGTTTAACAAACGCCCCTGCGACGTTCTGCACGCTGATGAATAAGGCACTCCACCCATTCCATGATCAATTCGTTGTAGTGTACTTGGACGATATCGTTATATACAGCAGGACATTAGAGGAGCATATCGAGCATATCAAGAATGTCTTCCAAGTGTTGCGCGAAAACGACTATATGTTAAGCGTGAGAAGTGCACATTTGCTCAACTGATTATGCCTTTCCTGGTGACATCATGGGGGAATGTCGAGTGCGGATGGATTCGGCCAAGATCCAAGCGATCGTGGATTGGGAGCTGGCAAAGAAAGTTCCCGAGCTACATTCCTTCCTTGCCCTGACCAACTACTACAAGTGGTTCGTGAAGGGCTGCTGGAGCATCACCGCTTCGCTTACCGATATGCTAAAGAAAGACAAATCACGGGAGTGGACGGACCGATGCCACAAGGAGCTTGAGTGGTTGAAGATGGCCATGACGGAAGAGCTCGTGCTAGCGTTGCCCGATCACTCAAAGCCGTACAAGGTAGAAACTGATGCCTCCGATTTCGCAATTGGTGGTGTCTTGATACAGGATGGTCATCCCATGGCTTACGAGTCGTGGAAGCTCAACGAGACCGAACGAAGATTTACTGTCCAAGAAAAGGAGGTGATGGCCGTAGTGCACTGTCTATGCACTTAACGTCACTACTTGCTGGGATCACGGTTCATGGTGCAAACGGATAACGTGGCCATGAGCTATTTCCAGACTCAAAATAAGCTGAGCCCGAAGCAAGTGCGATGGCAAGATTTCTTGGCAGAGTTCGGCTACGTGCTGGAGTACAAGCCAGGGAAGTCCAATCTGTGGCCGATGCGCTGAGTCGAAGGGCGAAGTTGGCCGCCATAAGTCGACCAAAGTGTCCACTGGTCGAGCAGATTAAAGGGGGATTGGTGCATGATCTCGTGGCGAGGTCTCTTCTACACTATGCGAAGGAGGGTAAAACCCGAATATTCTGAAGCGAGGATGGCTTGCTGTACACGAAAGAGAAGTTACTCTATGTCTCGTTCCATGGAAAGCTAAGAAATGAGGTCATGCAAAAGTGCCATGACTCGAAATGGGCCGACCATCTAGGTATGCATCGCACCCTTAATCTAGCCAAGGAGCATTACTTCTGGCCGCACATGCACGACGATGTGGAGGCGTATGTTGGGACGTGCCTAGTGTGCCAACAAGACGAGTTAGAGCAGAAGTCACCAACCGACCTTTTGAAGCTATTGCCGGTTCTAGAATGTCCATGAGAGAGCGTCTCCATAGACTTCATCGTGAGATTGCCAAAGTCCGAAGGTTGTTGGACATTGATGGTTGTGGTGGATAGATTTTCCAAGTACGCGATGTTCGTACCTGCGACGGATGATTGCCTAGCCAAAGAAGCGGCCAAGCTGTTCATGAAGCACATCGTCAAACTCTGGGGAGCTCCACGCACTATCGTGAGCGATCAAGACCCTCGGTTTACTAGGAGATTTTGGACCGAGCTGTTCAAACTGCTGGGAACGGACTTGAATTTCTTTACAAGTCTACATCCGCAGACCGACGGTCAAACGAAGCGGGTAAACAACTTGCTAGAGGGATACTTGAGATACTACGTAAGCACGACTCAAAAGGATTGGGTGAAGTTGATCGATGTAGCCCATTTCTCCTGCAACCTATAACGTAGTGAATCGACCGGGAAGAGTCCGTTCGAGTTGGCCATGGGCCAACAACCGCTCACACCGAGTGCGATTGCCACAAGTCACAAGCGAAATAGTCCCGCCGCCGCACACAAATATGCATGGAGTGGCATGACTAAGCTGATCTCGCTTGTACTTGTTTGCACAAGGCATCGAAGAGGATGAAGAAATGGGCAGATCAGAAGAGGCAGTATGTGGAGTATGAAGTCGGGGACCTAGTGCTGTGCAAACTACCGTTGCGATACAAAGACGTTCACAAGGCACTACTTCGACGACAAGAGGGGCCGTTCAAAATTGTCCAACGGGTGGGCAAAGCTGCATATAAGTTGGAGGTCCTGGCCAACATGAATGTTCATCCAGTGATCCACGTAAGTGTGCTTCTATGCAGATGAGAATGATTCAGATCTGGTTATGCCGCAACGAGCGCCACTTAGGGCAAAGATATCATATGACCGAGACGTCGAGTGCATTTTGGCTGATCAGGTGGTTAGGAAGCGTTATCGTGCGACGAGGAAGGAATATTTGATCCGATGGAAGGGTCTGCCTTAGAGTGAAGCGACATGAGAACTTGTCGAGTTGCTATGGCAATTCTTGAAGCAAGTCGAGGCATGCCTAGAGGAGAGCACGACGAGTTCGTTGCCAGATTAGGTGGGGGAGAATGATTCGGTCCGAAAGAAAGAGGATTGTCCAGGAGGAATTTTGGCATGGAAGTAACGACTCTCTCTCGAAGAAAACCCTAGCAAGTTCTTGAGGAATCTAGAGTCTTTCAAGGGTTGGCGATATGGGAATTTCTCGTGTCTGTATTTATTGCGGGTAGTTGAATAGTTGGTAGATGTAATCTCCACTGTTAAATCAAGGAGGGATCTACGGTCTGTAATCCGCGAGTCTTTATATAAAGAAGACTTTCTCCCCCTCATTGTATCATCTCATTCTCGTGAATAATACAATCCAGAGCTTCTCTATCTAGTTTTCCCTCCCTAGAGTATGGAGAGTTTGAGTGGGGAAAGGCTGACTTAGGGAGCAGAGTTCCTAAGGCTACGCGAGTCTGATCGAGGATCGAGTCTTGAATATATCGGCGCGTGACAATAGTCTACTGAATGTATCATGATGCAACTCTGAACTAGAGATGGTTTGGGCATGAAAAAAGATTTATATACTGTAGTGTCCCATACGGCTACACCTCGCTTACGGCTTATATTCTCATCTTTAATCTTTGATTATACTATGACCAACAATCATCAATGGCAGGCACGCCTATAAGGAGCATGGACTTACATGGTTGAACTAACCAATTGACACACTTTGCAATCAATAATACCATTAAGCAAATTGGCTTATACGTATTATATTCATATCTCATTTAGGCTATACACATTATTTATTCAACCACACTATTCATTTCTTTTTACATATTATGCATTACTTCCTTTATTTACAATGTTCACCTGGGATGAGTATGCAGTTGGTGATCTACTCCGGAACGCTAAAATTTCCCATCGATTCTCCAGGGTCTAAACTGTCATCCACGCTTTCATCCAAACTCTCCGTTGGGTCATCCATAGCAAGGAGACAAGAAGCAAAATCGCCGAGTCGATAAGGGTCAACAAGGCCTATCCATTATGCCAGACCACTATAATATACACATTTAAACTTTTACTTAACTATACCAATCGATGGTTCTTCATACACAAAGATCTTAGATCAAACCACGGAATAACGTGGATAGAACGGTATTTCGGGATGAGGATCAATAAATTCTTCTATCGTACAACTAATCTTTATAACATAGCCATGTTAACATTGTCATACAAGCATTGGATCCACAATATCTTAGTAACCTGAAAAGTGATTTTAACAACGGAGTAAATATAAAACTCAACAAGTATGATTCCTAGGCCAAACAACTAGACCAACTATAGAATCGCTATACTGTAAACAAAGTCACCATGACTGAATCCAAGGTATACAACGGATAGATTCTCAGATCAAACTAGATTAAAGGATAGATCCTCAAAATCTCAAATTCATTATAAATTAAAGTATCACAACCAAGACAGACCAACAATCAATACTCATAATAGCAAAACCATAGATAGTTTAGTAATAAGGACTAGAAATCCACTTGCCTTAGTAGAAACGAATAAGAAACAACTGAAAAATGAATAGATAGACAGTCAAACAATGACTAATGCAAGGATGGCACTAGCGGATGACCAAGGCATCGACACGGAGGCGGCGTGGCTAGGGATGGCGAGGAGGCATGGGCATAAGGTTGGCGTTCAAGGGTTCGACGGTCGAGAGAAACAGTGCGGCTATGGTTTGACTAAGTAACGGTGTTTGACGATCGTTCAATGAAATGAACTGATACTAGAGGTTTATATATGGGAAGCAGAGTGAGGCCAGTCAACTTGGGCGTGTCAGCGCCCAAAGCATCTCGCGACAACACTTGTCACGCTGTGTGGCACTGGTAGTGCCTTGGTGTGAAATTCAATTGTTCGCGTGCCCATGCGTTGAAACGTGGCCCGCACGTGGTATCCACGTGCGGCTATGTGTCATTTTCTGCCTCCGGTTACCCTAAGTTCGTCCATATTCGACTCGTTAGGACCTAAATCAAACATACAGTGTTCCTAAAATAATAAATCCACCATAATAATAATAATCTTTTCATAGTTCCTTTACTATTAATTCAGCTTGACAAGAACCAATTTGCTAGTAACTAAGCTGGCGGAAAACTCGGGTCATTGCATATATTATGCCCATTGTGACATAAACCACGCTATAGAGGCGAGAAAACACCAGAACTACCCGTGCTTTTAGCATGGATATATCAGCTCAGCCATCGTACTCATTAATAAAAGTTTCCTCATAAAATTGGTGTTCATTTGCATAAAACAATTAAATAACAAACTATATGTAAATCCGCCAGTATTTGCATTTCGATTTTCTCAAATAGCATGCATTACAGGTTAGGATCGATAATTTTTCGTAGAAATTTTTGTATTAATAATGTTCTAGAAGTATAAATTTTCAATCCTTACCAAATGAATTTTTGTTCCAAAAGCAGAAATTTTGTCCTGTTATTAAACACATTTATATGATTAGAAATTCACTTATGGAGTAGACGTAGAAAAATCAACTTTTGTTTAGAAATTGATTTTTAAAGTAGAAATGTTGCAATGTGTATCCTTGAATTCGAATCTTGCTGGAAACACTTCGGATGTAAAATCTTAAATGTTTTGGTCTAACATGGGAAAGTGCCCCCGTAAGTTCGCATAGAGAGAGCCGAATCGAGGCGCGCGAAGACTAACGAGACACCACTTGACTGCTGAACGGCAAAAAAAAAAATATGGTGTGAAACTTCCATTAACTTTGGAAAATGTCTGAACGACAGAGAGCTCGAAGCTCTCAAACTGCTGAACAATTAAAAAAATATAATCACTTAAATAAGTGAATGAACGAAAAATAGATTCACCATTTTTAAAATATTTAGATATGAATTATTATTATTATTATTATTAATGAGTATATTTTAGCGGAGCCAGGCAAAATGCTTTAAAAGTGCATTTTCTTTCTCAATTCATGTACGTTGATCAGATTTCGCTTGATTTTCCAACAAAAAGTGGTGTCGAGGAGGATACATGATAGTGATGTGGCACGGCGGGTGCCTATACAAACCGGTAATTAGGATTTATCGATTTTCGATCCGATTCAATTCGCCAGCGGTCCAATGAATCCGGTGAATAATTAGCATGAGCAAGCAATACAAATTTTAATTTATTAATTAAATTTATATTTTCATTTAAGAAATAAAAAAATTGGTTAGAATTTTAGAAATAAAAAAAAACCATAAACTAGTCCAGTCTGGGCGGTCCAATTCCCGTTGGGATCGAACAAAAAATTACTCACTCCAATTTATGGAAACCAGATTGAACTAGCTTGTCCAGGTGATTTCTAATTCGTTCGGTTTGTCTTGCACACCCATAATTGTAATACAATCATAGTTCACTGGCATTGCATGGACTACTGTCAAAAGGCATCAATTGCAAGTAATAATAATAATAGTAATAATAATGATATTAATAAATGATAATAAAAATAAAAAAAATTAAATGCATGGCGATTGAAATCATAAATCGGCGGCGTAACTAGCAAATCTAACACAAATGTGAGATTTATTTAATTTAATTTAGGCTTTGATACCCTAAAAAAACTTTCGACTTTAGCTCTTGCCCCAATCCTACCTTTAATCTCATAAAAAAACCTACCACTTTAGGTGCAGTCCCAATTCTAGAAGAAATTATCAAAAATTCCTAAACCTATTGCAATTGTATCAATATCAATGTAGTACTAAACTTTTTTTCATCAATTTAGTCATAAAACCTTTTCATTCGTTCCAATTCAGTAATTTTAATTAATTTTGGTCGAAAATTAATAACATTGCGAGGCCAGCGCAAATGTGGCCAATTTTTAATATTTTTTAATTTTTCCTTTATTTTTTCCCTTCTTTCTCCATTCATTATCTGAGCCCAGTGATTAGCCAAAAGCGAAGACCTTGTCGGTCTCTAGCAAAGCTCGCCCTCGTCGGCAACTAGTGAGGTCGTGCTCAACAAATCTGGATGAGGCGTGCCCTTGCCTTTGGCCGGCCGTTGAGTTCAACGGTTGGCTGGAGGAAAACAGAAGAAAATAAAAAGAAAGAAAGAGAAAGAAAATTTTAAAAAAATTAAGAAGATATTTAAAATTTTTTAAGAATAGGTCACATCAAGTTATTGATTTCTGATCAAAATTGGCCATAATGACTTTGTTAGCACAAATACAAAAGATTTAGGACTAAATTTATAAAAAAAATAACTAAATTGCACAATTGTAATAGGTTTATGACTTTTTTTTTTTGTAATTTCTCCTCAATTCTATCCTAATTTTTTCTTGTCTCATTAAAAACTCTCAACTTTAGGGTTAATACAAATTCTATTATAATTTTTTTGTCTCATAAAAAAAATTAGATTTAGGCCCAATTTCAATTTTTGTCTCATAAAAATTATCAACTTTTATTTAAGTTCTAAATCTACATTCGTCAACCCTCTTTCAAAACACCACTAGTGATTTTGCGCTCGGTGTTTGATCTCTCGTGCTTGGAAATATTCTATCTCTTGCGCTCGAGACACTCAGAAAGCTTATGCTTAGGTTCTCCATTTCTCAGTTGTCAATGAGAATTTTTTGATAGAAGGTTAATGAGGATAAATTTATGACTCAGGTAAAAGTTTGTAATTTTTTAAGAACTTCGTAAAATTTTTAGAGTACAATTGGCGTTGGAAGGTAAAATTTGGACAAGACCTAAAGTTGGGAGTTCTTCATAGGACAAAAAAAAAGGGTAAAATTGTGCTAAAGCCTAAAATTGAAGGTTTTTCACGGGACAAAAAATTTAAGATAGAATTTGTCCTGAACATAAAGTTAGACAAAAGGTTTGATTAGAACAAGAGTTAAAGTTGGAGGTCTTTTTTAGGGTATTAGGCCATTACACTTGGGCGGCACTATTTTCACCCTCGTTTTGGCTAAGTTACTCTTTTTTCTGATCAATGGATCGAAACACCATTCTCTCTTTCATTTATTGTTTCTCTTTTTAGCATCCTAATCAACATAATTGTCTTTATTTCTGTTTTCTCTCTTAAGCTGTCAATTTCACAATAGAAATGTTATATTACACTTGATAAATATCATTTTATCATGCATCATGGTATCACTTTGCCTAGAAATGGTAGCTATTTTTAATTTATGGTCCCTCTTTTTAAATTACAAAATTTATATGAAAAGTTAGAAATTTCTAGTTGTACGGCTTATCAACACATGATTAATTCCCTATTTTTTTTTTGTGAAATAGTTTGAGGGAAACTTTATTTCAAAGTTGAAAATTGCAACTCAATTTAATTCTCTAGTAAATAAAGATAATGAAATACGGTAAATTAATATCTTGATGGGTTTAATGGAGCGTTTATATTATGAAATTAAGAGAGATGATAAAAATAAAGAATTTTTTGTGGATTAGCTTGATAAAAATAGAAACAATATATTGAAAAGCGAGAGAGAGGAGGGTATTTCAGTAAGTTAACTAGAAGAAAGTAGTGCCTTAGTCATTGGCTAAACCACTCATTTTTTCAATCAACAGTTCGAAATACCTTCTCTCTCTTCCATTTATTATTTCTTTTTTTTAATCAACCTAACCGATTTAACTGCCCTTAACTTGTCAATTTCACAATACAAATGAGGAATTACACCTGATAAAATATCATTTTTATCATGCATCATATTATGACTTTGCCTAGAAACGGTAGTTAATTTTAATTCATGGTCCCCCTTTTAAATTACAAAAGTTATATGAATGGTTAGCAATTTCTAGTTATAATGGCTTATCAACACACAATTAATTGCTTATTTTTTTTATTAAATAATTTGACGGAAGCTTTATGTCAAAGTTGAAAATTACAACTCAATCTAATTATCTAGTAGATTCTGACCTTGTGGATGATTTATCAAAATAAATTTGTAGGTTTTTAAATTATTTTTTTGGTCGAATAGGTTCTTAAAGTTAAACATCGATAATTTGTGCTTTTTTTAGCTTTCCCATTTTAATATAAATTGCAAGATGAGATTGAAAATTCATTTATACATTTTGCACTTTTAAACTCGCGTAACATTTTTTTAGGAGAAAGTTTTAAGCATATTTTAAAGTTTTGATCCACTTGCTATTATTTTTTACTTTCTTCAAGAGTTGAAGAATAAGAAATTTCGTGTTACTTCCTTTATGCATTTATCCTTTGTCAATATTCATATGTGTTCTAAAAATTAGTAGACATTTGATCACGCTTTTAACAAATTAATTTTTCTTTTGAATTTTTTTTTATCAAGATCGGGTAAATAATGAAAATGAGTTATTTTCAACTTTGAAACATAGTTTCACTCACTCTAGTTGGAAAAAAATGCACTTAATTTACGTTTATAAGTTGCCATAAATAGAAATTTCTTGCGAATGAAAACATGAGACCACTATTTACATTGGAACATATTCTCTAGTAAATAAAGATAATGAAATATAGTAAATTAATATCCTGATGGGTGTAATGGAGTATTATATTATGAAATTAAGAGCGATGATAGAAGTAAAGAAAATTTTGTGGATTAGGTTGATAAAAATAGAAATAATAAATTGAAGTGCGAGAGAGGGGAAGGGTATTTCGGTAAGTTAATTGGAAGAAAGGAGCGTTTCAGTCAAAATGTGAGTGGAAATAGCGCCGTCCTTAAACTTATGAAAAAATAAAATAAAACACTTTCCCGTGATAGTCCTTCGGATGTCTTGCTCCCATGCCAAATTTTTTAAGTTTGTTTAGAGAAAAATAAATAATTTGAATATATATTTTAAAAATAATCGCTTGAACAGTTTGAAATAATTAGGCAATTAAAGATATTTTCATTATCGACAACATTTCATGCATGAACATTTTTGCGGGCGATAAAAATATTATCGTTCCTTTTTTTTTTGTAAGCTACCATTTTAAAAAAAACTTTTTCAAAATTTTTAAAAAAGCCACAAAAAATCATAAATCATGCTTACTATGACACATTTAACCTATACATTTTTTTTGCAACACAAAAAACTCCAAACTACGTTTAGTGAGACACATTTATCCTAGACTGTTTTTTCAACATAAAAAAACTCCAAACTATGCCTATTACGGCACACTTATTCTAAACCTTTTCTTCTAACTTAGAAAATTTAAAAATTGTATTTATGTGACATATTTGTCAATCAAAATAATTTCGCTTTTATTTTACTTAATTCAGTGGGTGCTGTGTCGATACTATTTGTTTCCAGGCATCCGCGTAGGTAGATTTTTAGCGATTTAAGATGACATATTTACAGATTTCGTGACATAGAGTGGATTTCTTCCGTTTGATCTCCCCTGTACCCCGTCATCATTCATCAGTATGGTTAGTCTTTTTCCTGTTTTTTTTTTTTTTGTTGCTTTCATTATTGGTTTTGGCACCTGGTAAATTGGAATATACTAGAACCTGAAATCCGCCGCCAGGCAACCATTCCAAAACTTCTCTCTCTCTCTCCAACGTTCAATAAAACCTTCGCACCTCCACTGTCCACCCTGTTGACCTCACGCGCCACCTCTCTTTTCCTCTTCCCTTCCCAGAAAACAGAAGATTTTATCTGGAAAATTTCGACTTTGACACGCTACCTCCTAGGACTCTACCCGACGCGCCGACGAAGTCACTTCACGCGCCACCCCTCGCGCTCTCCGTCTGGAGCAGCAACCTCATCCACTTACAGAACGACCCTGCTCTCCGAGTTCGAGAGATTCTC
The DNA here is from genome assembly GCA_028455895.1 of Rhodomyrtus tomentosa. NCBI lineage: Eukaryota > Viridiplantae > Streptophyta > Magnoliopsida > Myrtales > Myrtaceae > Rhodomyrtus > Rhodomyrtus tomentosa. Next base: position 25,797,790 of record JAPCWY010000009.1, on the reverse strand, counting down.
CTCTCGAGATCTGCTTTAAAAAGGCTTCTCTTTGGGGTTGCATGAATCGGTCGCCTTCTCTGATGAGAAGGAGATGGGCGGGGTCACGTCGTCCATTGCAGCGAAGTTCGCCTTCTTCCCGCCGCAGCCGTCGTCTTACACCGTCGTCGCGGAGGACGGCGGCGGCGGCGAGGGCGAGCGGCAGCGGAGGTTCCGGATACCGGAGTGGGCCGACGGGGACGCCATCGACGTGATGAAGCTGAGGACGAGGCGAGGGAACGAGATCGTGGCCGTACACGTGGCACACCCGAAGGCTTCCGCCACCATGCTGTACTCCCATGGGAATGCTGCGGATTTGGGGCAAATGATGGAGCTTTTCGTGGAATTGAGTAAGCGCTTGAGGGTTAATATCATGGGGTGAGTTCAAATTGGATGGGATACAGTTCTCTGTGGAGAATTTGGAACATTGGCGCTCACTGATCTTTGCTTAGTTCGATGCTTGCTCGAAAAAGAGGAGTTATGTTGTTATGTCCCTTGTTGTAAGAATCTGCTATTTTCCCTGCTGATCAAGTGAATTTTATGGCCTTTCCGATTAAAGTTGCTTGTTTTTTGAACTTTTTCTGACTATGGAAATAGAAAGATCAAGGTCCCTTTTTTTAGTTTTGTGGTGCACTGGATCTGTTGGTCCTTAGCGTGATGAAAGACAAACGGCGAACTTCCTTGTCGGGGTCGTTTGTTGGAGCTTCTTGAACTAGTGCTCTAGTAAGTTTCTGAGGAATGTCTTTTTACATTTTCTTTTCACGCGAGACATGAGATGGCACTAATTTTTGTTTGGGTATTTCGGTGAAGAACATCATTCCTAAACTGAAGGTGGTGGGCTGGATGTATTGAATGATGCTGAATCATTCTTGCACAGCCCATGTAAATGATCTGCGGGATTGCTCCGATATGATGTCCCCAGATCGTTGGGAGGGGAATATCTAATTTGTGACCCTTATTTAACGTGTCATGCTAACGCTATGTCATTCATCACAACAAGCCATGGCATTTGATTGGATGGCTAGCATTGCGGCAGCATGCCACACAATCTTAGTATTATGTTCTAACTTTGCTCCGCGAAGACCATACTCAATAAGGATAGTATTTCTTCCTTAATTAGTGACACCACAGGATAAATTGCAAACTTCTTATTTTATGTACTGGTCTTTGCTCTTGATGTATCATCCACTGTGATCGGCCAATGATAGATGTAAAGGCTGGCTCACTGTTCCTCTATTGCATGTTTCAGGTACGATTATTCTGGTTACGGGCAATCTACCGGAAAGGTTGGTGCGTGATCTCTTTATAGATTAAGTAATTACAGAGAATATTTTGTCCCTCGTTTTAGTAGTTCTACAATTTCTACTTATTCAAGAAACTTAGGCTTGAGCTTCCTGCATGACTCCTTTAAGATCAGGTGTAGACAAATTCTGAATATAAACTCTCTATTTCAGGTCATTTGGTGAGCTCCATGTTTCATAGTATCTGCCATGTCATCACCATGTTCCTCAAAAGTTATGAAAATTCTGTCAAACTCGATCAGTTGTAATATATTTAGCATTATCATTGAGACAGATATCCAAATATTACAAGATTAATACAGAGTTCAGTTGCTGTGTGATGAAAGATCTGTGGAAAGATTTGCCAGCTAAATGTCCCACACTGTATTGATGACTTTAGCTAACTTGGCATTTATTGATGGCACAAGATGAGATTATTGTGCTACAAAACAATTTTCATCAAATGCTTTAATGAATCTGCAATTGATTTATTCTTTTTCTTCAATTGATCTTTGCTTTTTATTTTTATTATATTCTATTATATTATATTTTTCTTTTTTGGGTTCATCGACCGCCGACCCCAACTAGTTTGGATAAAGGTGTTGTTGATGTTGATGCTTAAATGAATCTGCAATTATTTTGTACAAATTCACAATGCGTCCTATGCGCTCAGTGAACATCCCCCATCCTAAAACCGAAATAATGACGAAGCAAATGCTCTATCATTTGGTAGAATCGAGTATATTAATCTTTTTTCATCACTGCACTTGATTCCGAATCGTGTTTAGTAGACATCTCTTTTGATATCTCCTTCAAATTTTGTTTTGGGTCTATGTGCGATTTTTTTAACGTATAATGTCCAATTTTCATTTTGTTAAGCCTTAGTGTTCTTGGCCATACCCAACTTCCCTCAAACAGATTCATTTCTAATTTCATCTCTTTTCATGTGCCGACACATCCCAAGATGTATTGTCCTCTCTAATGCTCATTTGTGCTTGTCTTGGTATTTGACCATACAACATTCCATTACATAAAGATTTGCTTATTTTATTACAGTCCTAAAGGGTTTTTCCTTAAGTTTTGGTGAAATTCTGTGGTCGCACATGGGACCACGTGCACTTATCTACTTCAACCATCTAGCTTATACTATAGGAGGAGATGCTCCATCAATTTCCCTATCCTTTTTCAAAATGGTTCCAAGAGTGTACTGTTCTATACTTTCTGATTTTGAACGTCTCCTTCCCCTCAACCATAAATGACCACTGCCAGCACGACTGCAAAAAGAGACCCATTCATGAAAAAACTTGAGAGCAGCAATTTCTTCTAACAAGAAGAACAGCAAATATAGAAGGGAGAATGAACGAGATAGACCTTGGAATACCTAGGGACAAAATTGCAGAATACACTGTGATAAATCTCATAATCACTGTGACTTTTACTGCCTCATAGGTATTATTTACGTCTGTATTTTTCTTTTACTCTAAGCGCATCACTTTATTGATGATAATGTTCACAGCTTACTGACAAAAAACTTTGAGCCCATGCTACTCTGATTCATGTAACGCGCTTGTAGTCATCGCTTGCTCTGCAAAATATAATCTCTCTGCCGAGAGTAAATGTGCTATTAGAACAAACAGATAATATTCTTCAAATATAACTGTTAACTCTGTTCTTCGATTTACATATATAGCTATCAGGCCACAAAATAATGAGAGGGCAATTATTTGTGTTTTTCCTTATCAGCCAACTGAATGTAACACGTATGCCGACGTCGATGCGGCATATAAGTGCCTTAAGGAACAGTATGGAGTTCAAGATGAAAAGTTAATATTATACGGCCAGTCAGTTGGAAGTGGACCTACTGTCGACCTCGCATCTCGTGTTCCAAATTTGAGGGGTGTTGTGTTACATAGTCCTATTCTTTCAGGACTCAGAGTGTTGTACCCTGTCAAGAGGACGTACTGGTTTGACATCTACAAGGTAATGTTTCTATGCAGAGTGTTTTGGACTTGCTTTTCTTCCCTGATACAGGTTACTGAACTTTGTTTTCCTCAGAATCTTGACAAAATAGGAGTGGTGAATTGTCCGGTTTTTGTAATTCATGTAAGTCAACTTACCTTTAATACTGCAATTTTGTTGTCACCTCCCACATTTTTTTTTTCCTCATGAGTAAGAGATTACGCCAACTAGATAATGATCCAAGGATGGATACCTAAAAATTTGTTTGGCATTACTTTTTAGAAGTTATGACTGTACAATTTAGACACCTGAAATGTGGACATTTATTTTTTGGCAGAGCCCAAATCCCAAGATCGCATTTAAACAAGTTTGAGCACTTGACATTGATTAAAGATCTCTATCCCTGAATCACATAAGCATTTTGCCATTTTCAGCTGCTAATCATAGATGTCAAAAGATATATATTGTATTCACATGGTAATAGTGCGGTAATGACGATAGAAACACCATACTGAGACATGGCCTTGAAATCAATCAATTAGAAAACAAAATAACAAAATGCTACCCACCATAAAATATCTGAATATGATTACAATGTGCTTTATGTTAAAATGGAGTAAAACGTGTGAACGTATCCATTTGGAGTTAAGTCATGCCAAGTTCGGATTTCTCTCCAGTAAATTTATTCCATGTTCGAGTTATGTTCTTATGTTGTTTCTGAAGTTGCCACCTCCATTTAAAAGCAAATTAATTAAAGTGAAATTTAATAGAATCACCGGGTAACATTCTGGTTCTAGTATGGGAAACAATTACTTCTTTTCTTTTTCAACGGGTAACTCCTATAAACGTCTTAGCACTATCAAGTGATTATAAAATGCTCTGATGTAATGAGAACCTATCGATGATAATCTCCTTCTACAATGACATGAAAGTTCGTATTTGACTCATGGTATATTACTTGTCAGTAAAGTTAAATCTCATCGTTAGAACATCCTTTAAGATGATCGCAAACAAATTACGACAAGTAATTTGCTCTTATATTGTTGACCCCACTGGCGAAAACTCTAGGCTCCGTCCCTGTGATGATCTCTAGTTTAATTCTCATGGGAACAGCACTGTTTTTGTCCATTCGGAAAAGATTGTTAAGCAAACTAAATTCTTGGGGAAAAGAATTGACAACAAATGCTTGAGATTTGGGAGGAACAGTTAGAAGTAATAACTTAACACTGATAGTTTCTTTCCATCCCCTGACAAGCATTGCAATAATTCAACCTACGAACTGGTTGGGGGAACTCCTCAGTGTACTTTGTTTGGAATTAGTTCATATCGTTGCATGAAAAGATGGAAATTTTGCTTCTTGGGATGATAATTCTTGAGCCTTGGTGTTCTGGGTTGTTATCTCACTCTTTCTGGTTTTTCTAGTGTTTATGATGGTGGTATTGATTCAAGCCACAACTTACACCATGATTGGAGGCTATTTATGAAGAGTAATTTTCTGATGATCTCTTTCCTCTTCTTCGTCTCCTTCTTCAGGGAACTGCAGATGAAGTAGTTGACTGTTCACATGGGAAACAGCTATCGGAGCTTTGTAAGATTAAGTATGAACCACTGTGGATAAGTGGTGGCGGACATTGCAATCTCGAGCTTTACCCGGAATACATTAAGCATCTAAAAAAGTTTGTACTTAGCTTGACCAAAGCAAAAGTCACGACAAACGATACAAAGGAGAACAATGAAGATTCTGAAGCCCAAAAGAAACCATCGGATACTGAAGCTTCAGATACTTTTGAGTTGGCTCCAGATCTTCCCGAAGTTTCCAGGAACAGCTTGGATAGTCGGCTGGAGAAGTCAAAGAAATCAGTAAAGCCTGAACAATCTCGCATGAGCACCGATCGTCTTGACAGGTTCAGGAGGAAAAGGGGCTTACTTTGGTGAAAATACAACCAGCCATTTAACTCCCACCAGAACAGGTTTTTGGTTTTCGTATTTACTCACCCAAGAAGGTATATATTCTTTATTTGCTCTGTAACAGTGTATCAATCTTTAGATGGAAACAAAACACTGAAGTGTGATTTGAGCTAAACTGTAATCTGTATGTGTGCATTGTAGAAGTTCAATTGAATATAATAAATCGTTTGTACTCCTGTGGACGTAATGCATAGTTGAAACTCAAAAGGGAATGATTTGGAAATTAGACAGATCATCTTCTACTGCTTACACTTGCCCATCTTCGTTCTTGTTTGCTCAAACGCACTCCTGTCTCAGAACCTTATCAGTTCGTGCAGATTTGTGCAGAGCAACCACTTCGGGAGGTAAGTATCTCTTTATCTACTTGTGAGCAGTGTCTGTCTGTGGAGATCCCACCATGCCTTGCTGAATTTTTTCGATCGGAATTGAAGGAAACACATACTTGGCCAGTGGCAATGTCTTGATGAGGATACTATATTTTATGCATTACAGGTGATGGAGAAATCCCTTTTTAGTAAAATGATTCTGCATCCTCCACTTGTGCTTGGATTTTAAGATAGTTTCCAGGTTAATTGGCTTGTCCAGCCATGTTTCATCAGATAGATACATAAGATTCTCTCTCCTTTGGGAAAATACGGGGAGGATTTATCTGAATTGCAACTGTATTGACAATTAATTTTTTTTTTCTTTGAATCTAATAAAGATTGTATTTTATTCATTACATGCTGCATTCTTGCATTTTGCATTACTGAGGCATTTAGTAGAAGTCTCGAAATTTTGGTTAGATGGTTTGAAATTCGAGCAAGAAAAAGAGAAGGGAAAAGCAAAAATTGTGTCATTTAGCACATCAGGTGTGCATTTTTGCATTAAGAGATTCTTTAGGTCATCTTTTAGATCCTCTAATTGAGTGGAGTCGATATGGAGATTTGCTTGTTGGAGCTTTACAATCAGGGGAGAATTTCTGGTCAATCTTGGATAATTTTTATGCTAGTTCCGCTTTAAATTATGAAATTGCTGATCGGAGCATGCTGACCAGTTTTAATCCAAGCTTGAAGAACTTTAGGCAAGAAAGCATCCATGTTACGGCATGTCATATTTTGGTGTACTTGGATTATTCATGTATCTTATGGTGTTGCGCTATGTAGCGTCATGACATGGGCATAGATATGTGCATAGAATTAAGGTCAGCATCTACACAGCGTTACAATTCTCATTGCGCGTTTAGCTCGAGTTTATGCGCTCATACTAGTTATCCATGCATCTGCACACGAGATCCTGTCTTGGGACGTCACAATGAGGCCTTGTATCAATTTTGCCCCATGTGGCTTTAGCTGAATTTAGGTATGTTTGGTTTCTCTTATTAGTTTTTAAAGATGCATTTATTATTGTTTGCATTAAGGGTTTCATTTCATGTGTTTATGCACGTAGGCGCAGTCATATTATTTTGCATGGTTAGGAATAAAATCGAAAAGATTACAATAACATCTTTTCCATGTTTTCCTTAAAAAAAAATGGGTATTGGTAATGGGCGTTTGCTAAATTTAGCATAATCAAGTCCTCGAATTAAGGCGGACTTTCGCCCAGAGGAGTCATTCACAGTCGCCTAGCAACACGTTTCAATTTGGGATGGTTGGGACTTCTACGGATCTGTTTCTCCTTTCTAAATTGATCATCTATTGACAGTAAAGTGAGATGAGGAAACTACACGTCATATTGTGCTATGTTAATCACACATAAGTATTATGGGAAAGAAACCTTTCTGATTTTAGAATTTGGTAGATTCACTCTTCTAGTTATTAACATTTGTCCTCGTTGCAGTTCACATCTGGACTAATTCATGTCGAACCAAGTCCTCTCCAATTCACTCATATGCTGTCTATCGACAACCTTGCACGGGTTTTCAGATTGAAGGACCTTATTCTTCATCCATGAAGTTCCATCATGACCCATAGTTAGTTTGCAAATCCATTAAGCCAATACGAAAGGAAAAAAGTTCGTCTTTTAGGCTGAAGGGCAGGTGGGGTTGGGGAGGCACCGGTTTCTGTCGGAAGGAGGGAACTTTCTACCATTTGAACCTGCTCTTACTCGAGAGTCAAGGATGTGGGCATACTCGAAACAGCTAATTCCTTGTTCTCTGAAGATATTCTGGCCCAGATTGCTTCTGAGCCAGAGTACTTTTTGTCTAACGTCGACCATTCTGGTTTTCAGGACCAGTCAATTTTACAAGTAGAGAGTTGGCATTGGGGCTATTGAAAAAAAAAAAAAACGACCCTGGGTGTTCTTTTCAACGCGATTGGTTCTTCTGCCGCCACGGGAATGGTCGAATGAGTCTCCCTTCGTACCGTTTTCCCCCCTCCTAAGCCCGACTTTGGCCTTCAAAGGATTTACGTATAGCCCTTGTCCTTTTGGGGATCCTGTTGGGTTAAGAGTCGAGCAAACAAATTTGACTTCCTTTGATCAAGTTAATGAATCATGATTTGGGGACTGCGTTGAGCAGCAGTATAAGCATTCTTGACAAGTCCAAGTGGACAGCTTTTGCTGTAGAAGGTTTCCTTGGCGTCGTTTTGCATGCGACTGTTAATTTTAGGGTGCTCCTCCTTAGAGGGCGCTTAGAGCTTTCACTTTCATTGAAGACAGTACCCGGCTTCATCTTCACGACCGTGTCGGCGACTTCATCAACATTAATTGGTCGAAGAATCAACTCGAATAACTCAATTGCCAATAGAAGACAACTCAACAAGGAGATCCATTTCTTACCATGTTTAACCATCAAGTCTTCTCTCTCAAAAGCTGGTCACCCTCCTCCAAGGTTGGAGTCAACTGACAAATTCAGCAATGCTTTACTCCCATTCGCAATCTTCTCACCACCGACTTCTTCCTAACATTTCCTGCCTTTTCCACTTCAGGCGACGAGCGGTATGTTGACTGCGGGCTGCATGAACATCTAGAACGCAAGCTATCCCTTCTGGGTAAACTTGACCATGGGCCGGTTTGGGCCCGAAACTGACCCGTGAACTAATCGGAACCGGTCCGGCCCTTCATGGGCTGGTTACGGCTCAGCAGAAATTCGGAACCGGCCTAATGGAAGTTGGCCTTAGGCCCAACGACCTGAATAGCCGTCTTTGCATTGCAACGGACACTTCCCACCCCCTCTCCCATTTTTTTAAACTAATCATATCATCTTCGTCTATAAATACCTTTCTCGTCTTTCATATTTTTTTATCACAAATTCTCTCAATTCTCTCAATCCCGGCTCAATTTTCTCAATTTTCTGAATCGGCTAGCCTCTCAATTTTCTCAAAAAATAGCAAGTGAAAGTAGCAATATTGAAAAGAGCTTGATGGCGATAGGGAAATCTGATTATCCTCTTGGATATGATTCTCATGAGTATGCATGCTGGGTAGACGATAACGATAATATCAACGTTATTTCTAATATTGAACATGTCCCAACGCAAGAAATTTTTAATCCTCTTACCGGTGTCGAAGAAATGTCAACAACAAATGAGCTAGAATGGGAGGGTACATCCAACATATAATGACACTTTGAGAAAGAATATTTAGGCGGAGACAAGTTTAATTAAAATGTAAATATTGTATGAGTACATACAATTTTTCAATTGGAGGTGGCTGTGGAACATTTAATTGACATATGAGAAATAAACATTCAATGCAGGCGGGGATCGACATTAGACAATGACAAATTTTCAAGTATGCCAATCCTAACATTTATCCTTTATTTCTTCATAATGATCAAGTTTATAAAGAAACATTAGTCTAATATGTTGTCATTGACCATTTACTGTTTAATATTGATGAAAATTTTGATTTTAACTTTTTTATAAACACTACATGTACTCCGCAAGTGAAACCTGTTCCAAGAAACACTCTAAAACACAAACTTTTTCAGCTTTACAAAAAGGAAAAAAAGATTTGATTTTTTTTTTCGGATTTTAATGGACGTATGCATATAGCTAGTGACATTAGGAGTGATCCTTGGCAAACTTATTTTTATAAGGATATCACATGTCATTAGGTAGATGACGATTGGAACATTCAAAAAAGAATTATTACATTTCGAGTATTTGATGAGAGGCATACGGACAATAATATTTATAGAGTAATTCGACAAGTTTTAGAAGAATATAATTTGATTACTAAAATTTTTTCAGTTGATTTTGATAATGCCGCGGCAAATACTACTTCCACTCCTGAATTAGAAAAAATTTGTAAACCCTTTTTGGTGGATAATTTTTTCACAGTATATATGCTTACTATATTTTAAATTTATGCGTGCTGGTTTAAGAGCTCTTGATGATTTTCTCACCCCAATAAAAAGAGCAATTTGATTTTTATGGAGTCATCGCCGACTTATGAAAGAATGGAACAAATTTTATAAACAACATGGTAGAACAACAAAAAGATTTCTAAAAGATGTTCCAACTCGTTGGAATTTTACCTTTGCGTTCTTTAATCAATCCTTTGCTTATAAAGATTTATTATGTACGTTTTTTTTGAATAATATTTTCGAAATTAGTTTATTGCCATACCGGTAGAATATTTGCAAAAAAAAAAATTAGTTTTTAAAAGTTTTTAATGATGCAACTTATACTTTATCTGGTGTTTATTATTCTATTCCGCATTTGTTTTTAATAATATGTTAATATTGCTGTTATTTTTGAAGATTATGAAAAAAGATGATGAATTAACTCCGACTATTATAGCAATGCAAGCAAAATAACTACATTATTATATTGAAATTCCTCTTGTTTATTAGGTTATTTTTATTTTCGATCCACGTACAAAATTAGATGATTTAGGTGATTATCTGAATATGTATTATCCATGTTTATTTAAACGAGTTCACAAAAGTTAGAACTGCACAAGAAACGACTAAAGACGTTATAGTATAATTATATAATGAATTTTATAGTAGATATGGTTTAATTGATAGTAGATTTTCCCAACGTAGTGACGTACAAAACAGAGAGGGCAGTAGAATTAGTAAAGGGTACCTAATGCTAAGAGTAGGCAAAAAAGACAAAATGGAGCAACATGTAATATTTTCGAAATAAAAAACTATTTAACTATTGCTTTTGAATTTGGTAATTCCGAAGACGATAAATATTTCAAAATTCTAGAGTGGTGGCAGAGACATTCAACCTAATTTTCAATTCTCGATCTCATCGCAAGATAGGTTTTAGCAACCTCTTGTTCAATAGTTGCTGTTGAACAAGCATTTAGCATTGGAGGATTAATTTTGAACGATCACTGTTCTATATTACATTCATATTTTATAGAGACTCAAGCTTGTGTCGATGATTGGAAGAAGGCTAAATTTCGACAACAAGAGCTAGATCGATCTATTGAAACCAAATTATTCAATTATGATAACGGAGATATCACTGCCATGGGCACCGGAACGGGTAGCAACGATTGGCGGTAAGGTAATTTGGAGTTATGAAAGGTAAAAGAACTACATGGGTTTTAATTCTTTTATCCCAAGAAGATATGTAAGAGCTTAATGATAATTCATTAAGTTCAAGCTTCTTCTCCCTCCCCTTTTTTCTTCCCAAATTTGATTACAATGTATATTTTAATTATAATTTATAATTTACTATTTTTAAATTTGAAATTTTATTATTTGTAAATTAAATTTGAATGTTAACCGACTGTTCCGTGAACCGGAACAAGAACCACCGTTCAAAGGGTTGGCTCCGGTTCAAGTTTAACCATGGCCACGAATCGAAACCATCGGTTCATGACCCGGAACTGGCGGTTCCTAAATTGTGGCCATGACTAGTTCTGGAGTAGTCCTATGAGAATTTAATCTCCTCCGCGAGGATGAAGCCATGACCATGGAAATCATGGTGCAGTAGTATTGGATCCTGGAGATTGACCATGACAATTTCATCTTGAAGCTCTCAAGATAGGACTTGTATCATAATATATACACCATGAAGATCGTTAGCACCACTATGAACTACCTCTTCATGTATACTATGTAGGAGTTTTTCCGATATGGGTTACATTAATTGAGATTGTAATTACCGTATTACGGGATTAATTTACCGTTTATGGGGTTGGTCTAATAAATGCAAGATATAAATATTCTTAATGGGTCAAATATGGGCCTAGCTAGTGTTGGCCAGAGTTCGGCCCAACTTGTGATGAGAGGGCCCGCCAAGAAACTCTATAAATATGGCTAGGGCGTCCCCCCTCTAACCCATATAACCTCATACGCCATACAGAGGTGTTATCTCATCAACGCCAGGCATTCGGAGGGGATAGAGGGGAAGCATCGAGCCGCGGATCGTCAAGTTTCCGCATCAAGAACAATCAATGGCTAATCAGGTGCACGAATTCCTTTCCATATACTATTTTGTTTCTAGTTTTTGTCTACAGTGATCTTGGGGTGTCGTTTGACGTGATGGGAGGCTGTATGGACGGCTAACAGCTAGTATTAGAGCCGCCATAGTTCGAGACTGGAACGTCTGGTTATTTGCCTGTTTTTTGAAATTTTGTTTAATGAAAGTTAATTTTGATTACATGTTCAGATTCCTTATGATAAGATGGTCATTTTGAGTGGTGGCGCACCTCCGTCGAAGGATGTTTGAGTTGCCGGAGTTCGGACCTAGGGTTTTTGGTTTATGCCTATTTTTAAAAAATCCGTCTGGTGAAACTTGAAATTGATCACATATTTGAAATCTACTCGTCGAGACGAATTCGTCGAGCGGTCGCCGACCACCAGAGGAAGCCGTACACGTCCCCACGCACTGCTAGAAGTGGCGGGGTCACAGGAGCATTAACCCATGCGTGGCCGCGGGCAAACTGCCTCTGCTGACGTCAGTGGCGATCGCTGCCTTGCGAGCGGCCGACACATGACATGGCGGTCGCTGCCTCGCGAGAAGGCGCTATGTGTTAGATAACGTCATCGATGACATCAGCCGCCCCACCGCCATTGACTAGCTATTGATCGTTGACCAGTCAAATTGGTCAACGGTTGGACCGAACTCGATTGGACCAGATTACGGGCCGACGGTTTGACCGGTCATTGGATCAGATTGGCCAGGAGCAGCTAAATCGCAGCACGTGCAACGTCAATAATTAGACCGGACTCGGTTGGACCGGATTGCGGGCCGACGGCTTGATCGATCATTGGACCGGACCAGCCGGGAGCGGCTGAACTGCCACATGTGCAACCATGCTGGATCTTCAATCGGCGCGTACGGGCGCGTTCGAGCTCTGATTAGGAAGATTTTTGTAATGACATGCTTGTATTGAAATTATCTACATTGTGATATATTTATTTGTAATTGTTTGGAGATTTCAAAGATATAAAAATGCATAAAACCCCACGTATGTGTACTTTTAGGTGTATTTTGGGTATTTTCATGTATTTTTATATGATTTCGGAAATACTAAGGCTAGCTCGCTTGAAAATGACCACATAAAAAATATGTAGAGTGTCATAAAGTACTGGCATGTATATGGTTCTACATGCATCATGGCTAGAGTAATGTTTGTGGCATCACTTGTGATTTTTGAATAAAATGCCCCATAACATAGTCTAAAATCAATTGAATGTAGTACATATGAGACATAAAGTTCATATGCTTTTAGAATAAAGTGCCCCATAACATAGTCTAAAATCAATTGAATGTAGTACATATGAGACATAAAGTTCATATGCTTGGTATGAGAGAGTTTCACAGATTCGATCGAGCGGTGGCCACTAAAGTGGCACACTTGATTAGTTTTGTGAAATATCAGTCTCATATTGTGGTGTGATGTTTCCTGTTCTGATGCATAGTCATACTCTCAAAGGAGGTGATTGTGTATTGGTTCATGAAAGGATACATGTACAACATATGGTTGGAAATTTACTGATTCTAGTAATTCATATACCCAAAGGTGGTGATTTATGAAGATTGGTATATATTCTCACGGCTGCTGTCATGTGGAGAGTTTGCAACTGCATGTCACATATTCTACCCAAAGGTGATTATGTAGTGATGTATGTGACTCTCAAGATGTGTACTTATATAGTTTTAAGTTACACAATATTAGTTTACAAAGGGTTACATGTGCAACATAAGGTTGAGTGTCTAATCCTAGTAGTTCATCTACCTAAAGGTGATGATTCACAAAGGTCGGGATATACCCTCGTAATGGGATGCCATGTATAAAGTGCACATTATGTATTCCGTTCAAAGGTATTTACATGATGATACGTCTAACCCTTAAGATGTGTGCTTATAAGGTTCAAGTTACACAGTGCTCACATGATGCTACTAGTATACATTGCTTGTTGAAGTAGCCACCATTTCTGTAAATGGTAACTCCATTAAGATTGAGGTTCATACTGGTTCAGATTTTGTGAAGTAGGTAGAGGATGTTATGTTTCGAATATAATTGGCAGAAGTTTCTGTTGCTCTTAACAAGGATGAGCCGACAGATCTTATTGCTGACAATACGGAACCTGAAAAGGCACATTTTGTGACCTGAGTTAAGAGCAATCGAATTTGCTTGCCCTTAACAAGGATGCGTCGACTGCACTGGTATATAGATGATGGAAGCCTTGGTAGCTTGGGTCTGTGTGACATTCTGATTTTCTTGTCATTTTAAGGCTTATTAATGAGAAAGTATCTAATGATGTATTTCAGTCGTATCTCGCTTGGATCTGATCAATCTTGAGTTGACTGACCAAGAGGGAAAGGCTAACGCGAGATAAGGTACGTTGACCTAGGCAACTCGAATAGGAAATGATGCTTTGACCATAAGGATTGTCGATGGGACATTTAGAGCCATAAAAGACCGATTAAGGAATTCATTGCTAGCGTTATATGATTGGAGCGCAGGTGATGCCGCTTAACCAATGTATAATTTGTAAAATTTTCTTAAATCGAGCGATGACGATCGAGACTATCAAAACTAGTAATAGACTCTCGTAATTACATGACAACCAAAGTCGCCATGAATTGACGAGCCCTAATTGTGATATGAATCACAGGGTCGATACGCCTAACGTCTGCAAAAGCCGCCCGTCAGTTTGAGATAGGCTGGAACTACGTCTGAAAGTGAAATGAATCAGAAACGAGTCTTGAAATTAGAAAATGAAAAATCAAGAATTTCAACATTATAACTGGATTGACCGTTGCCTTATCGAAGAAAATTGAAATTAGAAAAACGACGTTCCGGACATCGGGGATAAAATTACCATTTTGTCCCTCAAACCCTAACCTTGCCTATATAATTGGATGAGGGCATTTTGGTCATTAACCACACCCCAAGGCTGCCGAAAATTGAAGAAAATGAGAGTCATTGGATGATCAATTGATTGACACATGAAAAAGTGTCAAAGGATTAAGCCATGATGTGATGGAGTTACCTTTTAACCTACCATTCAACATAGTTGACTCTTGAAATTGAAGTATAAACCTCACCCTCTCTCTCTCTTGGCCGAAACCCCCACTTTCCTTTGCCATTTTTTTCTTCTTCTTCTTCTTCCTTGCTGTCGAGAAGCCTGCCGCCCGACCGATTCTGTCGCCGCCGTTTGCTGTCATCGACCGCCACCTCCGGCCACTACCTGGACCCGAGCCAACCACCTGCTGCTTTCTCATCCTCTTGCCGACATTCTCCAAGTGGAAACAAGCCATTTGACTTAGTGAGGAGCTCCGACCGGCTAATCTCCCGAAAGTCGATGGAAACGGTCGCAACTGGAGGTAAGCCACGGTTTAGGCTTTGTACAACCCCGAAACCTTTGAATTTTTCGACCAAATTTTGTGGACATCAAGGGGACTTATAGATTGAGTTGTGGTAAAAATTTTGAAGGAATTTGATGGAGTTTTGATCCCAAATGAGTCTTGTGTTTGTAGAGCCAGAACTGACCGGTTGAAGACCCGGAGGAACCGGCGCTGTTCAAGGACTTTCCGGTATCGCCTTAGCTTCAAATTTTCGGTGAGGCTTCCAACCCTTAGAACTACATGTTAGCAAGTAGATTTGTGGATAAATTGAGGATTTAAGTTAGTTTAAGGGCTGATTAGCTGGGATATGCACAGAATCGAAAATGCCCTGTTTCGGTTCTATGCATACCGGTTCTGTGGGAGGCTGTTGGTGTTAAAATTGAGCTCCAAATTCATCATTGAGAAGTGTGAGGATGTTAATTGATAGGTCCATGAGGTGTATGTTTAGTGAGGTGACGATTTGAGTAAGAAAAATTGATGATTGGATGAATTTCCTTAGGTTGCACGGCGGACTTGACCTTGGATCATTAGAACCGAACCTTTGAGATGCTTGGAAGAAGACTTGTATTGAATTAAGCTTGAGGTAAGGGGATTCTAAACCTTTGATAGGAGGATTGGACTCGATTGGCCAAATTGTGTGCGAATTGATCGATTCTTGGAGGTTCATAAGGTGATTGTCTAATGTACGTCCTAGAAAGATATAGATGACTTTATTGTTTGACAATGCTTGTGCCATGAATTGATTGTCGCATTTGTATGTCAAATTTAATTGTCTCGCATGCCATGGATGTGTCGTTTGTCGCATGAGTTTGCATTCAAACGTGTGCTATGAAATGAAATGAACTTATGGTATGTCTGAGAAGTTGTGACACCCTGATGCGTTGAGATGCGGGGTTGCGTGAATGGATACCTTGAGACGCTGAGGCGCGGAATTTGAATTGAATGACACCATGAGGCGTACGAGACGCGGGGTTGAGAAGGCTATAGTCCTGATGCGTTGAAACGCGGGATGGAGTTAAGATGTGTCGACACAGGCCTGGATTGAGATTGAAAACCTGATGCGTTTACGCGGGTTTGTCAATGAGACGGTCTGATGTGTTTACGCGGACCGAGCCTGAGGCGTTCTAAACGCGGGCATGAAAGTGAGGTAGACTGGATGGGTGGAAGGTGTAATTTGGCATGGCAATGTGTACTCAATTCTAATGATGTGGAATGATGCCATGACTGCATGCTTGACATTCGTATGTTGCTTATTGACAGTTGAGTGCCTCTTGTAATTTTGTATAAATTGTTTGTGATTGTATTTGCTTGAGTGGACGGTTAGCCTAACCTAGTATTATGACTCACCTTACTGAGATGTATGTCTCACCCCGTTCTGGGACCCCATATTTTTCAGATCCTAAGCCTTGAGAATGTGACCAATCAGGTTTAGTGACCCAAAGGAGATGTCAGCATATTTTGAGGAGTTCCCTGATGGACATGGGACCATTTATGTTAGGAAGTGCACGGTCGTCTAGGTAGATGAGGGTGACAGTAGTTGGAAGCCTCATAGGTACGAGACATGGTTCAGGAAGATAGGAGACGTTTCTGTGGGGCTGTGGGGTGATCCCTAGTTGGTGCCATCCCGCTTGGGATTCAGTGGAGGCCGAGGAGTTAGTTGCTGACTCGAGGAATGGTCCTGAAATGACCCCGACCTTGGAGGACACCGATGAGGTTATAGTGATCGAGGCTACCGAGGATGACCTGGTAGAGTCGTCAGCTGACGAGATACTTGAGGACACCGTGGAGGTCTGCTTCGAGACGCTCTCAGAGTATGAGCCTACTGAGGAGGCTGAGGAGATTGATGACTCCAGTAGCTCGACTTAGGAGTCTCTGCTCTATTTTTACTAGTATGATATTTTGATGGTGACCTCGACGCTTATTTCTTCTGGGAGTTTGTTGATTGTCTGTTGTACTAGTCTTGCCACCCTACTGACCAGTATGTTTAGTTTGTCGTGTCTTGTATGGGTATTCGGAAGTTTATGTATTATCGGTACCCTCGTTACTCAAGTTCCATTTTATATTTGTACGGAGGAGTTTTTATATCGTCACTTTCGCGTACTTTCTATATGATATATCTCTCGAACTATGTGAATTCTAGGATCTCGAGAGAGAGTTTGTGCTTGCAGGGAGTCGCGTCCTCATGCCCGGGGTGCCGGGACGTGACAGTTTGTGTCTTATCTACTTCATATATTGTGAAACATCTACAAGGACTCTTCGATATACGGTTAAGATGGTTCTAATGGGACTATAGATTATGTCAGAAGGATTGTGGACGCCTTGAGCAAGAAATTTGAATAAAATCGTACTCATAAAGGAACTCATGAAACCATTGGTCATCCTAACAATTGATGCATATGTGAATAGTGACCATGACTTCTTTTGTGAGAAGAAAGGTCACATAAAGAAGGACTGCAGTAAATGCAAAGCTTGGTCGTCTAAATGTCAGCATACAGGAAGTGATTCTTTGGGTTTAATTTGTGAATCCAATCTATCAAAAGCCTCATTCGGTCTGTGAAGGCTAGATAAAGGTGTAACCAATTATATTGCATTCACCGTATGGGGATTCATGAATTGTAAAAGAGCCAAATTAAGATAAATCATGGCTCACTGTAGAAAACAACAATAAAGTTGACGTTAAGTTCGTGAGAGATGTCATTTTAATTCCAGTTTCTAGTTTTGACTTGACAATAAGGAATGCATTTATTGTACTTTCCTTCGATATGTACAGATACTCTTTTTAACTAAAAGAACCATAAAATTTCCATGTTCTGAAGTCAAATAAGGATGGATGCTGTAATATGTCCAATGGATTGTACAGATTGTGCTTAACTCCCAATGATACTTACGTCGCTTATACAGTTAAAATGCTGTTTTCAAGATATCCCTACCTAAAGAGTAGTCTTACGCATTATGGCATAAAGGACTTGGCCACTTATCTAAGGAAAGAGTAGGAGGCTGATAAAGCCTAACGTTCTATCTGCTCTTAAATGTGATCTAGAGACTTGCGTAGACTGATGTAGAGATAAGATGACCAAGATAAAGGAGAAAAATGCAGTTCGTATGGGGATAAAGGTGTAACCAAGATAAAGGATAAAAATGCATTCGTACTATGAAGGCTAGATAAAGGTGTAACCAATTATATTGTGTTCACCGTATGTGGATTCATGAATTGTAAAAAGGCCAAATTAAGATAAATCATGGCTCACTCTAGAAAACAACAATAAAGTTGACGTTAAGTTCGTGAGAGATGTCATTTTAATTCCAGTTTCTGATTTTGACTTGGCAATAAGGAATGCATTTATTGTACTTTCCTTCGATATGCGCAGTTACTCTTTTGAACTAAAAGAACCAAAGAATTTCCATGTTCTAAAGTCAAATAAGGATGGATGTTGTAATATGTCCAATGGATTGTACAAATTGTGCTTAATTCCTAATGATACTTACGTCGCTTAGATAGTTAAAATGTTATTTTCAAGATATCTCTACCTAAAGAGCAGTCTTACACATTATGGCATAAAGGACTTGGCCACTTATTTAAGGAAAGAGTAGGAGGCTGATAAAGCCTAACGTTCTATCTGCTCTTAAATATGATATAGAGACTTGCGTAGACTGATGTGGAGATAAGATGACCAAGATAAAGGAGAAAAATACAGTCCGTATGGGGATAAAGGAGTAGCCAAGATAAAGTATAAAAATGCATTCGATCCGTGAAAGCTAGATAAAGGTGTAGCCAATTATATTGCGTTCACCGTATGAGGATTCATGAATTGTAAAAGGGCTAAATTAAGATAAATCATGGCTTACTGTAGAAAACAACAATAAAGTTGACGTTAAGTTCGTGAGAGATGTCATTTTAATTCTAGTTTATGGTTTTGACTTGACAATAAGGAATGCATTTACTGTGCTTTCCTTGGATGTAGGCAGTTACTCGTTTGAACTAAAAGAACCAAAGAATTTCCATGTTCTGAAGTCAAATAAGGATGGATGTTGTAATATGTCCAATGGATTTTACAAATTGTGCTTAACTCCCAATGATACTTACGTCGCTTATACCATTAAAAGGTTGTTTTCAAGAGATCTCTGCCTAAAGAGCAGTCTTACGCACTATGACACAAAGGACTTGGCCACTTATGTAAGGAAAGAGTAGGAGGCTGATAAAGCCTAATGTCTATCTGCTCTTAAATGTAATCTAGAGACTTAGACTGATGTAGAGATAAGGTGACCAAGATAAAAGAGAAAAATGCAATCCGTATAGGGATAAAGGTGTAACCAAGATAAATGATAAAATTGCATTCGGTCTATGAAGGCTAGATAAAGGTGTAACCAATTATATTGCGTTCACCGTATGAGGATTCATGAATTGTAAAAGGGCCAAATTAAGATAAATCATGGTTCGCTGTAGAAAACAACAAAAAAGTTGACGTTAAGTTCATGAGAGATATCATTTTAATTCCAGTTTCTAGTTTTGACTTGACAATGAGGAATGCATTTATTGTACTTTCGTTAGATATGAGCAGTTACTCTTTTGAACTAAAAGAACCATAGATTTCCATGTTCTGAAGTCAATAAGGATATGTGTTGTAATATGTCCAATGGATTATACAGATTGTGCTTAACTCCCAATGATACTTACGTCGCTTATATAGTTAACAGGTTGTTTTCAGGAGATCTCTACCTAAAGAGCAGTTTTACGCATTATGGCATAAAGGACTTGGCCACTTATCTAAGGAAAGAGTGGGAGATTGATAAAGCCTAACGTTCTATCTGCTCTTAAATGTGATCTAGAGACTTGCGTAGACTAATGTAGAGATAAGATGACCAAGATAAAGGAGAAAAATGCAATCCGTATGGAGATAAAGGTGTAACCAAGATAAAGGATAAAAATGCATCCAGTCTGTGAAGGCTAGATAAAGGTGTACCAATTATATTACGTTCACCGTATATGGATTCATGAATTGTAAAAGGGCCAAATTAAGATAAATCATGGCTCACCGTTGAAAACGATAATAAAGTTGACGTTAAGTTCGTGAGAGATGTCATTTTAATTCCAGTTTCTAGTTTTGACTTGGCAATAAGGAATGCATTTATTGTACTTTTCTTGGATATGTGTAGTTACTCTTTTGAACCAAAAGAACCATAGAATTTTCATGTTCTGAAGTCAATAAGGATGGGTGTTGTAATATGTCCAATGGATTGTACAGATTGTGCTTAACTTCCAATGATACTTACATCGCTTATATAGTTAAAAGGTTATTTTCAAGATATCTCTACCTAAAGAGCTGTCTTACACATTATGGCATAAAGGACTTGGCCACTTATCTAAGGAAAGAGCTGGAGGCTGATAAAGCCTAACGTTCTATCTGCTCTTAAATGTGATATAGAGACTTGTGTAGACTGATGTAGAGATAAGATGATCAAGATAAAGGAGAAAAATGCAGTCCGTAATTCTGACCTATTGGAGGTCATTCAGTCTCGTGTCAATGGACCCATACGACAATATCGTGTTGAAAAAAAATTTTCAGCACATTTATTGACGACCTTCCCATATGATTATATGTACTTGATTAAAGAAAAGTCTAAGTATCTTAACAAGTTTAAGGTCTTCAGGCTGAAGTCAAGGAATAGTTGGGAAAAGTCATGAAGGTTATCGAATTAGACCAAGTGGTGAGTATTATGGCATATATGGCAATGCTGTACTGCTTAAAGTGCCATTTGCGATATACTTAAAAGGATTTTGGGATAATGGTTAACTTTACTGTGCCTGAGAGTCATGAAAAAAATGGTGCGACCGAAAGGCATAATCGCACTTGTAATGAGGAGTGTGATTAGTGGAATGAACCTATATGATTCTCTTTGGGGTGTGGCTTTCTGAGCTGCCTTTACATTTTAATTGTTGTTTCCACCAAAATGTTATATTTACTCTTTTGAGTTATGGACTGGATGTGAATCTAGGCGAACCATCTAAAGATTTGAGGTTGTCCTGCAGAGATAATGTCATATTATCCAACATTAGTTAAGTCTAGATCATTTGATGGGATATTAGGTTAATGATCCCAATAGAAGTGCAAGAATTGTAGAATCACAGATAGCGAAGTTTTTGAAATTTGATTAGCCGAAAGGATATATGCTCACAGACTATTGAGGTAAAGGTACGGTACAAATACTATGTCATTTTTCTCTGTCTATACAGACGATCATGAAGCCTACCACATCATAAGTTAAGCCTTTCGGGGTTAAGGATTGTGTTATTTGAACAAGATCCTTATAAAGCTTTTCAAACTCCACAAATGCATGGTGAAGTTAAGGAAGCTCCACTTGAAAGATTTATCATGCATAGGCGACCGGTTATACTGCCGTACTATATAGTCTATCTAGCAGAGTATGATTATATTGTCAGCTGTATAGGTCATCTAAAGACTTATGTAGATGTTGTTTTTTATCCTCATTTAGATCCGTGGTTGGATGTGATAAAAGACGGCGCACAATCTATGAAACATGATGGTGTTTTGGAGACTATTGAATTGCTGAGGATTATAAGTTCATTGGCTGCAAATGGGTATATAGTACAAAAAGGGCTTTAAAAGGAAAGATTGAGAAGTTTAAAGCCAGCCTAGTAGCCAAGATTTCACTTTGAAAGAAGGTGTAAACTATAAAGTAACATTTTTCTTTAGTCTCTCATAAGGCTTATTTTAGAGTGATCCTGGCATTTGTAATTCATTTGTTTTGGAATTATCTTCCTGAATAGAGACCTTGGTAAGGAAGTCTATATGGTAAAACATGAAGGCTTTGTAGCTGATGATTCAGGTAAGATTATATGTAAACTAAAATAGTCAATTTTATGCCTCAAGTAAAGCTCCTAGAAAAATTTGAAGTTTCATAGTGTTGTTACTTCATTCAACAATGTCAAAAGTGAAGTGAATCAGCGTATATACTACAAGATCAGTAGGAGTAATTATATATCTTCCTATAGACAATATGATGCAAGTACTAATATTGGATTGCTGCATGAGGTAAAGCAAATATTATCATGAAGGAGCTTGGTAAAGTGTCTTTTGTCCTTGGTATTGAGATCCGTTGGGATCGTTTTCGCAGATATTGTATTTGTCTTAGAGGACTTGTGTTGTTCGTACTATGGAAAAATTTAGTATACGTCACTATAAGTCAGGAACATGTCCTGTCATTAAGGGTGATAAACTGAATCTATTGCTGCGTCTTCATATGGATGTTGAGAGAACCCAAATATTATTTTTACAACTTGAGGTAGATGTCTGTCAAATCCAGAAAAGGATTACTAGATTGCTGTCAAAAGGGTGTAAGGTACTTAAAGAGGACAAAAGACTACATGTTGATTCACAAGCAAGTTAAGGACTTGCGGCTAGTAGAGTATTCATATGAAGACCTTACTAGTCATTTGAATGATAAGAAGTTGACAATATGATGAATCTTTATGTTAGCAGGTAGTGCAGTATAATGAAAGTAGAAACACAAATCTATGTTGTCATCTACCATTCAAGAGAGTTTATAGCATTCTCTTAAGCTGCTACTCAGGTAATTTACTCCGGAACCTCATTAGAGAGTTGACTGCATTTACTTTTCGTGGATAGACCCATACAATTATGATATGACGATGGCTCTACAGTATTGTTTGTTAACGACAACAGATGTCTTAAGGGGTCTAAACATCTAACGGCCAATATACGACCATGATGGAATCAAATGAGAATGGTGACATTAAAGTGGAGCATAGTTTTACAGATGATATGGTTATGATTCCACTGACTAAAGTCTTTGCCCTTATGAATTTGACATGACATGTCATCCAGAAGGACTTGGCGGCATCATTGGATGCACTCATTAAGTGGGAGCTGTTTTCAGTGTTTACTCCAATAAAGTTTATATCTGTGATTGCTACATTTTATAACCTCTTGATATGTATTAACTCTGTTTCATGCAATAAGGTATTTGAGTTAATTAGTTGAAAATCTCAAGGTATGTGTAAACCTTAAGTAAAGGCTGGGGGCATTAAGATACTAGCCTTAAGGATATGTCTTGTTACATATAAAGTAAGGTTAATCATAAAGTGAGACATATCAAGGTTCGTTCGAAACATAAATGTATTCTCTAGTGCACATAAGGAGACAGAATGGTGCATGACAAAAGGGATGATACATAAAGTGACTCTTTTACGAGGTGTCATCATTTGCCATATTATTATATTGAATCCATATCAGTAGAGTTAAGAACACTCGCGATCATGGATGATCCTATATAACAATCGTTTTGCAGTTAATGCCATGATTCGGTGTTTGAGACTCTATGGGATTGGATTGACCGTTGAGGATAATCCCTAGACCAACATAAATGTGCGCACTACAATACATTTTCAATTAATATAACCCAAGTGGGAGAATGTAAAAGTTTTTCTGATATGGGCTACATTAATTGAGATTGTAATTACCGTATTATGGGATTAATCTAGCGTTTATGGGGTTGGTCTAATAAAGGCGAAATAGGGCCCGCCAAGAAACACTATAAATAGGGATAGGACACCCCCTCTAACCCATATAATCTCATACGCCATACAGAGGAGTTGTCTCATCGACGCAAGACATTCGAAGGGGATAGAGGGGAAGCGTCAAGCCGTGGATCGAGCGTCGAGTCTCGGATCGCCCAGTTTCCGCATAAAAAACAACCAATTGCGAATCAGGTGCACGAATTTCTCCCCCTATACTATTTTGTTTCTAGTTTTCGTCAACGGTGATCTTGGGGTGTTGCTTGACGCGACAGGAGGCCGTATGGACGGCTAACATACTAGCCACTTTGGTAACCCACGCTGTTCTAGAACTGCTCTTCCACGAACCTATCTACCTCTAGCAAATTCAGTTGTCATGGAAATGATGCATAAAATGAGAGCAACTACTACACAACTGGTTCTGTTCCGAGTGGCGAAGAGTTTGGTTCTTGCCATGCTAGTGCAGCTATTTCAGTTCTTTCAACAACATAAAAAATCATAATGGAGAGCAAGACATCGTCTCTTGGTGAAGTGATCAGAGAAGGATTCAAGGTCCAACGCGTTGTGGTTCACACGACATGCATGGAATGCCGGAGTGCCGGCGGACGATGTGGACACAAACAGAGCTTTTTCCATCCCATTTGCTTTTGTATTGATCGGCCTTGTCTATAAGATGTCCCTCTAGATCAGGTAACAGCTACATTTCCTTTCTGGTTCAGGATCCAAGCTGGGCATGGAAGCTGAGGTTTTCATGGGTAATACCTCCGTTGAACTGATTTCCCACCACCCCGTCCCCCGCCCCCTTCCCCTTTCTCAGTATTAAACTGAAATGATCTGTTTATGGCTTTCCGATATGCTTTTTTACTTAGCACAC
This sequence comes from Rhodomyrtus tomentosa, assembly GCA_028455895.1. Taxonomy (NCBI): domain Eukaryota; kingdom Viridiplantae; phylum Streptophyta; class Magnoliopsida; order Myrtales; family Myrtaceae; genus Rhodomyrtus; species Rhodomyrtus tomentosa. The sequence continues at coordinate 25,773,392 of JAPCWY010000009.1, read as the reverse complement.
GAAAGCCAAGGTTTTATAACCTCATATTGCCAAAAAAAAATTCGTGTTGTATCTCAAAAAAAAAAAAACATAGAGAATGATGATTGACCCTTGACTCATCGCATTGACAATAGAGGAACTCCAAGATTGCAAAAGGCTCTTAACCTGTGAAAATTAAGGAGGTATGTTCTAATAATATACTATCATCAATCGGTGATTTAAGTGATCCAATTGGGAATTTTTTCCGCAAATTAGATCTTCATATGAATGGGTTTAGTTCCCAACATGGTATTAGATCCATGATTGTTTGTTTCTTGATTGATTTATGTGTTAATTTTGAAAAAATTAAGTGATTTTAGCCTTAATTGCAATGTACTGTTCATGAGTAATTTTTTAGTTCCGTTCATCGAAAATGGATTCTGAACACATAATTGGAACGAGCTCGTCGAGACGATTCTTTTCAGTAGTCGTTGGCCCCAAGAGGCCGCCGAAAACCTCCGTATGCGCGCCACGTGCCGCGACGGGGCGTAGTTCCTCGAGGCAGCGACGGTTCGTTCATTTTTAAGTCACTTTTTATTCGTCAAATTTGAGGTTTGAATAAACCATTATTTTCGTCTTGACAAGACGTGAATTTTGACTGGTAGATGATCGCTGGAGGACGCTAGAAGGTCGATCACGCCCCGACACGTGCCAGCGGGGTCGCAACCATTGCGACCCACGCCCCACATGCCGGGCATGTGACTTGAGTGCGGGCCACGCACGTGGGGCTCAGCCCGCTCGCGTTTTGGGCCTGAACCAACCCACTTCGAAGCTCAACCCTTTTCTTTTATTAAAAAAAAATAGGGCCGACCCATTTTCAGATTTGTTTTAACCCAGCCCGCGGTGGATTTTGACTCGACTCGTTGACTCTTTTGACTCGATTTGACCTTTGACCCGTTGACCCATTTGACTGTTGACCATTGACCGTTGACTCCCGTTGACCATAGAGTTGACCGTTGATCAGAGTTGACCTTGACAAAAAAAAGAGGGTCAGTCCATGCAAGTGGAGATTATTTTATACCTTGTTTTTACCTATTGTTTTAATTATGATATGTTCTTAATTATTGAACTTTTGTAATCCATTTTATTTTGCATTTGTTGTAGGAACAATGTCATGGGTAAGACGAAAAATGAAGACTCCCTAGAGGCCAAGGCAACCTGATGCAACGCGAGAACATAAGGAAACTATTGCAAAATTGAATCATTATCGCTGGGATAATGTTTCTGACATAATGACCCATGTCATAGAAGTCAAAAAAATGATTCAAGCGATCATTTGGAATGCAAAAGTAGTAATCTCAGAAGATGCTTTTCGTGCGTTGAGGAACCCTTTGCCTGAAGAATGGCATGATATGATTAATGATATTTGGCTTAATCATAAAACATATAAGAAGTGTGTACTGCTTTTCCTAGACAAAGTCATACGAACTGGTGCGACAAAGACATCGTCACTTGGGATGAATGGGTCTTAGCGCAAACAAAATGTGCCTTGAACAAAGGCAAGGGTCTTCAGAGGTCTACTCCAAATGAGCTAATGTGGGCTCTTGATTGGATCAATAACCCTCCTTGATACATTATGGATTCTTTACCCTGCACGACGGAAATTACTTGGGTTATTGTTGGAACTGAAAAAAGGAAGATACCATGTTATTACATTCAATTTTAAAACTCTTAATTTGTAGAGTTTTATTTCAGCTCTTGATTAGGAGATTTTTAGGGACATGATATAATTGAATTCATGTTATTTGTTGATGTTGTAATATATATATGTTGTTGAATATATATTATAATGGGAGTGTTCATAAGTTTTAGTAACTGTTTGATGAACACATTTGGATGATTGTATTGATATTGGTTTTAGATTATAATATCTAGATGATGATGGGAAACTTAGTGAACCATTGATTTTGGGATTTTTCCTAAAACTATATATACCAATATAATCAAGATGCATAAATATAGTTGCATTTGTTGCATATGAATAGACTTAAAATCATCTTATAATGTCTAAAATTCAGATACTATGGCAACGACTTTAAAGAACATTGTTGCTGAGCTCAACAAGGGCGAGAAATTGAATGGAGAGTATTATGAAATCTGGAACATGAAAATACAGTATGTGCTTGAGGAGCTTGAGGCATTGGAAGCTCTTAACTTGACCATGACTGAAACAAAGGATGGTAACACTGTACAGCATAGAAGGGACAAGGAATCCTTCGCTACCTGGAAGAAAAAGAACTCAACTGCTTACATAACTTTGTTGAGCAGTATGGATAATGATATTATGCGAGAGTTCAGGAAGCATAAGAATGGTAAAGACATGTGGGACGCCTTGAAAGCTAGATTTGGACAGACTTCTGTCATAAGCTGAGACAGCTTACTATCATGTTCGATACATATAAGATGCCACGTGGGCAGAATATGAGACAACATCTGAGGAAGATGTCGAACATGATTAGCGAGCTGAAGGATGCTGGTCACATATTGTCTGATGAACAACAAGTGCACGCTGTAATCCGCTCTTTGCCTAATAATTGGGAACACACGAAGGTTAACTTGACCCACAATGTGAATGTCACGACATTCGAGGATGCTATGTGCCATTTGGAGCTGGAAGAGGATCCCCTTCTAACGGCTAAAGCTTCGGGCTTCAAGCGCAAGCATCCTGGTAAGTTCAGGAAGTGGACAAGTAAAAGAGTGGAACCATTTGGTAAGAAATCAAAGTTTGAGAAGCATGGAAAAGGGAAGCGTCCCGTGAAGAAAGCATTTCAAGGATGAAATGTTATAACTGTAGCAAGAAGGATTACTTCCCTTGCGACTGTGGCGAGCCGAAGAAGGTAGAAACTTTGAACACACTTAAAAGTGTTAGTTATGTATCCAATTCTATATTTTAACTGAATTTCATCCTTTGTGGACTGTAGACTCAAGAGCCACAGACCATGTAGCCAGAGGTAGAAATACATATATGGAATTTCGACGAATTCCAAGTGGAGTGAGATGGATCTATATAGGAAATAATTCCAGAGTGGAAGTAAAATGAATTGGCACTTTTCAACTGATCATGTGTGGTGGACACACTTTATTCCTACTCGATGTCCTGTATGCTCCAAAAATTCATCGAAATCTTATCTCTATGTTAGTTTTAGTCAAATTTGGTTTTTGTATGAGTTTCCATAATAGTGGTGTGGATTTGTTGTTAGGTACAACTTATTATGGTTCTGGTTATTGTGGATGGTTTTATTGTATTAGATATTGAACATGCTAGTGTGAATGTATGCTATTCCCTATTTGCATCTTCCAATTCTAGTGAGAATGATGTGAATATTTGGCATGCTAGGCTTGGTCATATTGGCCAACAAAGAATGAATAGATTAGTCAAAGATGGCTTATTAGGCAATATTGAAAAAGTCGAATTGCCTGTTTGCAAACATTGCCTAGCTGGAAAAACTAAATGAAAGTCATTCGAAAAGGGCACTAAAGCTGAATTTCCTTTGCAATTAGTCCATACAAACATATGTGGTCTAATGAATGTGAAAGTAAGGCACAGTGTTGTTTTTTTCATCACATTTATTGACGATTATACTCGATATGGATATGTCTATATGTCTATCTGATTTCTCATAAATCAAAAGCATTAAGTTGTTTCAAGAAATTTATGACCTTAATGGAAAATCAGTTAGATAAGAAAATAAAAGCTTTGAGATCCGATCGAGGTCGAGAGTGTTTATCTGATCAGTTTAGATATTTATGTAATGAAAAAGGAAAAGATGGATTGTTATCCATTCCATATACTCCTCAACAAAATAGAGTAGCTGAAAGAAGAAACAGAACCTTACTTGAAATGGTTAGGTCTATGATGGCGCAAACTAATTTACCGATCGCCTTTTGGGGCGATGCCTTATTGACTGCTGCCTACGTATTTAACCGAGTGCCTTCCAAATCAGTCTTTTCAACCCCATATGAGTTGTGGACAAGTCGAAAACCTAATTTGAACTTTTTTAAATCTTGGGATTGTGCTGCCTATACTCATGAGTCCTCTCATAAATATGAAAAATTGGGACCAAAAGGCAAAAAAAAATATCTTGATAAGATACTCAGAACACTCCAAAGGATATTTGTTCATATGTGAGCAAGAAAGCGGATGCGTGACTGAATTTGAATCAAGAGATGCCACATTCTTAGAGAATGATTTTTCAAGAAAGGGCGAAATAAGTGAAGAATGTTTCCTATTTGAGACCTTAGATCAGGATAATGGAACTGGTGGATATAATGATCTAAGTGGGAGCAATGTGAGAAGTGGAGAGTTGAGTGCGAACCAGTCTCAATTGCAACCATTTGATGAATCAATGCCATTATCTTGTTCAAGTGGGGACATGATGGAGAATAAAGTACCTTTGGTACAATCTTCTCCACGACGAATAAGTCGCAAAAGCATTCCTTGACGATGCTTTGAAATTAAAGGAGAAGCTTCATGATCACTCCACCATAAGAGGATGAGCCAAGAAAAGTAAATGAAGCTCTATCTTGCCATGATAAGGAAAATGGATGAAAGCAATGGAAGAAGAAATGGAGTCAATGAGATCAAATCACGTTTGGGAACTGGTTGATCTTCCAAAAGAACGCAGAGCCATTGGGAACAATTGGGTTCTCAAAATAAAGTGCAAGACTGATGGTTCAATTGAAAGGCATAAAGCTCGCCTTGTGGTGAAGGGGTATAACCAATAGGAAGGAATTGACTATGAAGATACTTTTTCTCCTGTAGTAAGATTTACCCCAATTCTCCTTATTCTAGCAATAGTGGCTAGTTTGGATCTAGTGGTTAGTTTGGATCTTGAGTTACATCAGATGGATGTTAAAACTTCTTTTCTCAATGGAGAATTAGATGAAGAGATCTATATGGAACAACCTGTTGGGTTTTTAAAAAAAGGCTAAGAACAAAAGGTTTGTCAACTTCTGAGATCGATATATGGCCTTAAGCAGTTTTCTAGATAATGGAATATATGCTTTCATAATGCCATAGTGGCATATGATTTTGAGATGATCAATGAAGATAATTGTGTGTATATTAAAAGATCTAAAGGTCATTTTGTTATTTTGTCATTATATGTTGATGACATACTGATTGCTGGAAGCAATATGAAGTTTGTCAAGACAGTCAAAAGTTGGCTATCTTCTAATTTCGAAATGAAAAATATGGGTGAAGCTATATACATTGTCGAAATTAAGATTTCGAAAGATCATTCAAAAAAGTTGTTGTCTCTTTCGCAAGAGACATATGACAATAATGTTCTTGAACGATTTCGTATGGAAGATTGCAAACCTATTGATACTCCTATTGCAAAAGGTGAAAGGCTGAGCCGAAGAATGTGTCCTAAGACTCCACAAGAATAAGAACGTATAAAAACGTTCCATATGTCAATGCTATTGGAAGTCTCATGTACGCTATGATGTGTACAAAACCTGATATTTATTATGCAGTTCGACTAGTCAGTAGATATCAATCCAATTCAGGTCAAGCACATTGGACTGCCGTTAAGAGAATTTTGAGGCATCTGAAAGCAACTGCCGATTAGTTGATGACGTATCAAGGAAGTGGTGTCACGTTCTGAACCCTTCGAGCTCGTGAACATCCTATTGGCCATTGACTTTATAATAACTCCCAGGATCTCTTGGCCAATTAATCCCACCTTTAAAATGAAACCAGGTCACGGAAGCAATAAAATAGTTCCATATAAATTCCCAATGAGATAACTCAGGACAAAATGGTATATACTTCTTTGAAATATCAAATTCAGTTATAAATCTAACTCTAAACAATATATAGCTCCTAAGGTCTCATTCATATTCATTATGATTTCCTCCAACGACTTCCTCAAATGCCAACCCATGGCAAGTTAGGGTTTTCTTCGCCTGAGACTTGAAAAATTAATCCCAACGGGATGAGATGTAAATCGTAGCAAGCGAAACCTAAACCTAGACCTGACCGCCAATCCAACCAGACTACACAACAAGCAATAAGCAGAAGCCCAACTAGACAACATCACATGGCATTCATAAGTCAAGCATTTCAAGCACATAGCAAAAAAAACATAACTTTAAAAGTCATCTCAATCATTCATCACCTGGTCTCTCAGCCGCGATGTACTTCTCTGAGCACTCTGGTCAATTGATACCACCAGGGTTCATAGCCAATCGATAACACTGGAGCTCACAGCCAATCATTATCACCGGAGTTCATAGCCAATCGATAACACTGGAGCTCACAGCTAATCAGTACCACTAAGGCTTATAGCCAATTGTTATCACTGGGGCTCATAGTCAATTTATACTTTTGGGGCACCAAGCCAACGCGATCTCCGGGGCACTAAGCCAAATGATCGCTCGAAGCACTATAGTCCATTCATATAATATCGGCACTATAGCTGTTTATGTAGCATATGCACTATAGCCATCAATATAGCATAGACATTATAACCAATTCAATAATAGACACTTCATAACCAATTTATACGAATGTAGGGCTCAATAGCCAAACTATAACACCAAGCCCAATAGCCACTTACATCACAAGTCTCTTTGGCCACGATGTATACCTCAATAGCTCAATAACAATTTCTTTTCACAGGGCACTATAACCACTTCTTTCATATAGGGCAACATAGCCATTTCTTATCACTGGGGCTCTCTAGCCATTTTGAATCTTAATTATTAATCATAATCTAATCATCACACGATTGCATCAAGCAATTTAAGCCACAAGCTTCACCAATCAGTTAATTCATCCAACCAATCTATCCAGTAGTGTCCTAGTGTTCAAGTAAAAGTTTAAGGAACACTTACCTCGTCAATTGAGTTATAATCTCCACTCAAAATGAGCCACTACGTTCAGTCCTTAACCGGCCGAATAGAACAAGTGCACGACCCTAAGAATAATTCATAATTTTACTGTTAAAACTCTTCCAACTTCAATTCCATCAAACAACCACGAAGTTAACACATTACCGGGGATTTTAAAACACAACGACACTTCGATAAGTCCCCAAATGGCTCAGTTTGCTCGGTCTAGGGCAGGGCAGAATCGGTTCTAGGTAAAACATACAAAATAGCCCCTAAATTCACTCCTAAAACCCAATTCCTCACACAATCTCCTTGTCAATACATTAAACAATGTCCTTAGGGGTCTTACCGAGTATTCCACAGCAATGCGACACTTTCAAGAGCCTCCAAATGGCTCGGCTCCCCCGATCAGCAAGTGGGCAGATTCTGCCCTTACAAGATCAAGCCATTTACTCTATCAAAATCTATTGTAACTCCAATAAATATTCAACCTCAACTTGCTAAACTCTTATACTATGAATTTAGAGCGACTCACTGAAAATTTGAAGTCATTTAAAGCCCAAAAAACGGACCATCTCCAAAATCGGGTTAGAATCCGACCTTTGCTCATAATATGTCCCTAGAACCACAAGACAATAATCTTTAAAATGACGGTATTTTTACCTCAATCCAATATCGAATGGAAAAGTTATGGCCAAAACAGTGAATCAGTTTTGGTCTGTCCGCGAGAAAGCTTTTAGACCGAGATAGGAAAGGAAGAAGAAGAAGAAAAAATGAAGAGGAAAGGAGAAGAAGGGGGGGTCACGGCTGATGAGGTGTCTAATGGAGTCTTTCATAATTAATTGAGGTGTTAAAGTGACAAGATTAATTTTATGGGGCATTAAATGCAAGAGCCCTTCTATGATTGACACTTGGCACACCTCAATAATTCAATCCATGGCTTTGACTTCCTTTGACCTCATCCATATACATTTTCGGTAGCCATAAAGAGGGTCTAAAATGACCAAATTGTCCTTCTAAACTTCTTAAGGCAAGGGCAAAGATCAACGGGTAAAATGGTCATTTGCACTTTCCATTTGAAATTCCCTTTTTTAAATATAAATCACTCTTGATGGGGCGACGTCAAAATCAATTCAAATGCTGGAATTCTTCAATATCCAATACCCAAATCTCGGGGTCTAATTTCATGTCGAACTCTCGTCTACTGTAATCACAATTTATCTCTAACTGACGGGCAACTCTTGCAGGTGCTACGCTTATCCACCTTGGGATTTTTCTCAAGCCATGGCGACTTTGGTTGTCATGTAATTGCGAGGGTTTATCACTAACTCCTGCAATCCTGATCATCGGAATCCGATTTAGAAAATTCTCGTAAATTACACATTAGTTAAGCAGAATCACTTGCGTCCCAACATACAACGCTAGCAAGATATTCCATGATCGTTCCTAGATCGTTCTTTGCTGGCCCAAAATATTTCCTCGACAATCCTTATGGTCAAAGTGTTATTTCTTATTCAAATTCCCCAAGTCCACATACCCGACTTTGTGTCAATCTTTCACTTTTGGTTAGTTAACTTAAGAGTAGCCAACTCCGAGCTGGTTATAACTAGAATACACCGATTGATATCCTTCCATTCCATAGCCCCGAGAAGTGTCGGAATTCGTAATGTCATAACTCTTCCCCCTTAAAGAAATATTGTCCTTGAAATTTGCCATTTTCCAATTATCCAATCTCATGGGGTACTGACGCCTCATCGCATCTTCATTCTCCAAAGCAGTTCTTCCCATTACTCGACATTCCCACTTGTCTTCTCTGACAAAAGTCATCTTCCTCCAAGACTTGCTTCCCTCAGTCCTCAACCTGTACTTGCTTTTCTCTATTCTCCTTTGACACTCTGAGCCTTGATCGGTGGTACACCTTCTAGCATACAGACCTTCTTTTCAATTCGTCTAATGGTCCGGGAATAATATTTACATCATAATGTAATCCCGCTTTTTCAAATTCTCTCTTGGAAAACTTTTCTAAGACGTCGTAACAAATTCAAGATCTTTTCTTATCATGATAATTTCTAAACCATTATGAAATCATACTTTTCAATGCTTCGACCTTTTGGATACAATCATTCAATCACATACCCTTCCGTGTCGTCGGGAGCACACAAATTCCATTGGCTTAATCTCGTATGTCCAGATTGAATCATAGTCTTCTCGACTCCTCTGGTAAAGTCATGATCGAGTCCTTAGTAGTTCTTCCCTGATTCAAGGTCCCCAAATGACCAAATAAATCCATCAACTTGCAACGGTTATGCTTTCCCTTCAATCCCTTTGGAGCAGTCAACATTTTCAACTCTTGCAGTTTACATAGTTGCGAGGTCTTTCCTTATACGAGCAACACTCCTGTATTCATAAGTAATTTTATCCATCGGCGTTGCTTCTCATCAATTCCTCTCGGGAAACTACCACTCGATATTTTAGGAGTAGATATAGACTCGATCTTATTCCACCCAAACAATATTTCCCAAATTTTGTCGCGAGGATACTCGCAAACCAACTCCAATCATGCTCTAAGTATTCCAACTCATATGGCCTTATCATCACGATGTATATGCAATGTCCACTTCTGATTGCCTCGTTATACCTCAAGTTTCATTCTGCGTCGCGTTATTACGACCTTCATAAGCTTCTCAATTTCCAACCGGAAACGCTATTAACAGCATAGTCATCAACTTGACTCAATTCCTCGAAAATTCTGTGCACTTTCATTCACCCATTCGTGTTACATCTCGTCTGTAGTCCATTTTATCAATGGAACAACTCTTGTGGGGAATCTTCCCATGATCCGTCTGTAGCAATTCATCAATCTTAGGAAATTTCAACTTCCAGCAACTCATATCGACTCTAGTCGATTCATGACTTATTTCAATTCTCAAAGGCTCCACAAAGATTCATTTCCCATAAATTTCATGACTTAGGAATCTTACCTCATTAGGTCCATAGCTTGTGCGCTTCACATTTAGCATATAGCGAGCATCTCCTTAGAGTCCATAGGATACTCTCAAAAGTTGTTCATGTTTCTCATCACTCCTTAAATAAGTCAAATCATCGTTTCTCAGGACGGTAACAACCAATTTAATTATTCCTTGGATACTCAATTCGACTATTATCAACTTATTTCTATCAGGTGTTGAATTCAAACTATTTTTCATGCTTTTCACTTGAGAGCTCAGACCTTAGATCTTTGTTGTCACGAGTCTCCTCTAGGACTAAACAATATATTTTTTTTCATTTTTGTCACTCTTTCCTCAAGAAGCATTAGTGCTTTAGTTTCTGAGTTCCACAACTCACTAATATGACCTTATCCCAATTTCATCCATTCAACTGAACATCGAAATCATCCTGTAATTCAACATTATCTACAAGACAATCTCTCAAATTTAACTTTTGAAAATCATCCAAACTTTGCATCTTCCTTGTTAATCCAAACGTTCAATTTAAGCACCAAGACAATCATAAGTTCTTCTTCCTTACCTGCTAGGGTCTCTTACCCTACGAAGGAAGCGATACTCTTTAGTGGCATTCTCTCACTTTGAATCCACCTCGTCCTTCCTATTTCATAGGACATCAATCTTAGAGTTTATGTTAACAACAATGTTTTACACTAGAACGTAGATGTCACCATACTCGGCGTTCTTCTTCCCATAATTCAGTCGCCTTAAGTGACAAATTCCAAGGAGTCGAGGTTCTTCCTCGATCTCCACAAATTTCCGTATCGAATACTCAATTCGACTACCTCGAGTCACTTTGTAATTACACTCTAAGCGCTCTTTTCGCTTACTCAATTATTCATTAAAATCGCAAGTCGCTAGAACCATCAAGTCCATGCATCTTTCTTTCCATCATAATCATCTCATGGTCCAATCGTCCTTTAAGAACGATGCCCTAACCTTTAGGGGTGATAACACACAATACCACTTCTAGTGGTCTAGATTAATCCTCAATCAATCCAATATAATCATCAATGTCAGACAACTGACATATCTCTTTCCTCAACTTTCCCCACGATGGAAAGAACGACATGTCAATCCCTCATTGCGAGCCTTACGCCAAGATAATAGCCGTTTCTCGCAGGTACGTTCCATGTTTCATAATGAACATCTCTTTGCTTGTAATCCGTGAGCAGGAGTCTTCTTACTCGTATTTCTTCCAATCATTCGCTCATTTTATTAAAATCAATTACAGTTCCTCAAACCAAGAACAACAATTAGCCATAAGGCTTTCAAATTCTAATCCACTCAGGGACATCACGTCTCATTCAAAGGGTCCTTGACCACTTTTAACATATGCTTAAACGACCTTGAGAACTCTGTCTCACACTGGTCGATCGTCCTCTGATCTTTTCAAGATTATTAAGATCTAAACAACCTTTACTCTCGAGCAATCCCAGGAGGATACTTTCCGTTGAACAACTCAACAGAGGTCGTCCAAGCAGATATCATGTCTTTGAGGAAACCCTTCCTCTGGTGACCTTTCACCAATTATCAACAGTCTCTAAAGGTCAGTAACTACCAGGGTCACTTTCTTTTTTCGGTGTACCCAAAACCTCTAAGGTTCTCTCACAAAACTCTCAATTTATAAGAAGGTAGTTTCAAACTCATTTTCTTCGTCGAACCTTATTCGACCTCAATCTCGTGATCTATCTCACAAGCTATTCGAACTCTCGTGATTTTTTTTCACGTTCCCACTTTGAAAATGAGTAGTTTCATAGTCACCTTTCTCGTGACTCCCATCACTTTAACTCATCGGTACTAGTATCTGTCACCACAGTGACTTAGGCAATCAATGGCAGCGCCTCCTCGAGCTTGCCTACCTATTAGTTTTTCTCATTTCCATTCAAAGTTCTCACGACCCATTCCGCTCTTGGGTCTCACGTGATTAACAAAATCGAGTCATACTTTCTTCTCGTACTCATACTCTAGTCCCTCATCTTTACTCAATTCTCATGATCCATCTTAATTCTTGAATCTTCACATATCTTGCATATTCGAGCCAAGAGCTCCTCTAGCGACCGTACTTTGATCGTTCAATCTTATTAGGTTCTCATGTCACTTGAACCACTATAATTCCCTTCAGGAATCAAAAACTTATGTCATCTACTCAAGTCTAGCAGTCTCAGACTGCTCATCTCCTTATCTTTCACCATCAACCATTCAGTGATTCCCAAACAACTCTCAACTAGTTACTCATTATTCAAGGATTCAAAATCATCCTTAAGCAGCCACCACACAACAAACCAGCCTCAACAAGGCAACTTCTCAATTAACGGTCATTACTAGGTAAGCCTTAATTAGACCAAAACTCAACTAGGTCAACACCAAGCAAGTACTCAAAGTGCCATTTCAATCGTTCATGCCATAGATCCAGAGGCATCTGACACTCTAGCATAATCACAACAGACTATCTCAATCTCAACAAGCATCAGTTCAATGGGTATAAACCCCACATGCCGCCTAATCTCTCAATTAGACATTAGCCATAACAATCACATGATGCCAATCATAAAACACGCCTAACAGGCCCATTACAAATATCAATTTTCTTTCTCAAACGGCATTCACTGCCAAGCACGAAGTTTTTAACCATGCCAATCATAGGCGTCATTACACATGTCATACTACTTTCGAACATTCGAGAATCAATCCCGTGTCATACATCTCTTAACCACAATTGGACTCAACTTGATACCTAGACTTTCCCTTTCAATTTATGACTTGGGTCATTCCTACCTTACCGCCATCTTAGAAGCCTACCAGGAGGCGCTCCTTGTCCGGACCTCTCTATATCGGCGATTACTCCCTGCCCTCATCAGACTTGGTCGTTACAAGTTGTCCCAAGTCATACATTTACGGAGAAAGCCCCGTTCTACATGTTCAATAACATGCTTCATTACAGTTTATAGGTATCCCATTAACTTGTCCTATACCAAGCGACAGTTTGTTAAGTCTAATAATGATAAGCTCATGCATACATCCTTATCAACTTTCATTTCATAGCCATAAACATATGCACAACATGTTTGTTCTCACTACCCGTCATACCACAATCGTCTTCAAATCGATTCTTATCCATCGGAGATTTCTAATTCTATCAATTACCGTCACATCTCATCTTGTATCATCCAAGGTTAACAATAACAATCGATAACTAAAGCTATCAAGATATAACGCAATTCAAGCCTGAGTTCACTAATACCAGTCATCTTTTTATAGCTCATATTCCTTAAGTTGGGTCATTGACAAATCACAATCACAATCACAATCATATAATCGACCCATCATTCATAAGCAATTCTCTACTAACCTCAAGCACAATTACTACCTCAAAATCCATGCTTATGTCTCTTTAATTTCTGCTTGCTTCTACTTGAACCTCAATCATATCATCGTCCAAGATCATCAATTAGAATCAACACTAGAACCGTTAGAGTATAACACAAGTTCAAGCTTATAATCCTCAAAATTCAGACATCAATGCCTAACCCTAAAGGTCTCACTATCTAATTGTCCCCAAGTTATCACTCTTTATCACTCTAAACCTCAATCACATTGGATCGAGCTAACCTTGCTATGATACCAATTAAACTGGTATGTCAAGTCCCGAACCATGCGAGCTCGTGAACATCCCATTGGCCATTGACTTTAGAATAACTCCTTGGATCTCTCGACCAATTAATCCCAACTTTAAAATAAAACAAGGTCACGAAAGCAATAAAATAGCTCCATACAAATTCCCAATGAGATGACTCAAGACAAAAATGTATAAACTTCTCTGAAATATCAAATTCAGTTACAAATCTAACTCCAAACAATATACAGTTCCAAGGTCTCATTCAGATTTATTATGATTTCCTCCAACGACTTCCTCAAATACCAACCCATGGTAAGTTTGGGTTTTCTCCACTTGGGACTTGAAAAATTAATCCCCAACGGGATGAGATATAAATCTCAGCAAGTGAACCCTAAACCTAGACCTGACCGCCAGTCTCACCAGACTACACAACAAGCAATAAGTACAAGCTCAGCAAGACAACATCACATGGCATTCATAAGTCAAGAATTTCAAGCACATAGCAAATTAAACATAACTTTAAAAGTCATCTCAATCATTCTTCGCATGATCTCTTAGCCGCGATGTATTTCTCTGGGCACTCTGGCCAATCGATATCACTGGGGCTTAAAGCCAATCGATATCACAGGAGCTCACAGCCAATCGTTATCACTGGGGCTCATAACCAATCGATAACATTGGGGCTCACAGCCAATTGGTACCACTGGGGCTCACAGCCAATTGATACCACTAGGGCACCAAGCCAATTGATCGATAGGGGCACTATAGCCCTTTATATAGCATAGACATTATAGCTATCTATATAGCATAGACATTATAACCAATTCCATAATAAGGCATCATAGCCAATTCAATAACATGGGTTTCATAGCCAATTCATACGAATCCAAGACTCAATAGCTAAACTATATCACCAAGTCCAATAGCTACTTACATCACAAGCCTCTCTGGCCGCGATGTATACCTCAACGGCTCAATAGCCTTTTCTTTTCACATAGCACTATAGCCACTTCTTTCATATAAGGCACCATAGCCATTTCTTATCACTAAGGCTCTCTGGCCATTTTAAATCTCAATTATCAATCATAATCTAATTATCACACGATTGCATCAAGCAATTTAAGCCGCATGTTTCACCAATCATTCAATTCATCTAATCAATCTATCTAGTAGTGTCCTAGTATGTAAGTAAAAGTTTAAGGAACACATACCTCATCAATTGAGTTAGAATCTCTACTCAAAATGAGCCACCGCGTACAGTCCTTAATCGGCCAAATAGAACAAGTACACGTCCATAAGAATAATTCACAATTTTACCGTTAAAACTCTTCCAACTTCAATTCCATAAAACAACCACCAAGTTAACACATCAACCATCACTTTAAAATATCTTACCAAGGACTTTGAAACACAACGACACTTTGACAAGTCCCCAAATGGCTCGATTTGCTCGGTCTAGGGCAAGGAAAAATTGGTCTTAGGTAAAACATACCAAACAACCCTTAAATTCACTCCTAAACCCCAATTCCTCGCACAATCTCCCTGTCAAATACATTAAACAATACCTCTAGGGGTCTTACTGAGTATACCACAGCAAGGCGACACTTTCAAGAGCCTCCAAATGGCTCAGCTCCACCCGATCAGCAAGTGGGCAGTTTCTGCCCTTACAATATCAAGCCATTTACTCCATCAAAATATATTTTAACTCCAACAAATATTCAACCTCAACTTGCTAAACACTTATACTATGAGTTTAGAGTGACTCATTAAACATTCGGAGCCATTTGAAGCCCCCAAAAATGGACCCTCTCCAAAACCGGGTCAGAATCTAATTTTTGCCCACTCAAATAGACCTACGAGACAAACAATTGGGCTAAATTGAGATTATAATATGTCTGTAGAACTACAAGACAATAAGCTTTAAGATAGTGATGGTTTTACCTTAATTCGATGTTAGATAACAAAGTTATGGCCAGAACAGTGAAGTAGTTTTGGTCTGTCCGCGAGAAAGCTTCTCGGCCGAGATAGGAAAGGAAGAAGAAGAAGAAAAAATGAAGAGAAAAAGAGAGGAAGATGGGGTCACGGCTGATGAGGTATCTAATGGAGTCTTTCACAATTAATTGAGGTGTTAAAGTGACAAGATTGATTTTATGGGGCATTAAATGCAGGAGCCCTTCTATGGTTGACACTTGGCACACCTCAATAATTCAATCCATGGCTTTGACTTCCTTTGACCTCATGCAAATACATTTTCGGTAGCTATAAAGAGGGTCTAAAATGATCAAATTGTCCTTCTAAATTCTTAAGGCAAGGGCAACGATTGAGGGGTAAAATGGTTATTTTACACTTTCCATCCGAAATTTCATTTTTTCAATATAAATCACCCTCAATGAGGCGACGTCAAAATCAATTCAAATGTTGGAATTCTTCAATGTCCAATACCCAAATCTCAAGGTCTAATTTCATGTCAAACTCTCATCGAATGTAATATTAGTTTATCTCTAACTGACGGGCAACTCTTGCAAGCGCTACGCTTATTGACCTTGAGATTTTTCTCAACCCGTGGCGACTTTGGTTGTCATGTAATTGTGAGGGTTTATCGCTAACGCTTGCGGTTCTAATCATTAGAATCCGATTTAAGAAATTCTCGCAAATTACACATTGGTTAAGCGGAATCACCCATGTCCCAACG
Organism: Rhodomyrtus tomentosa; assembly: GCA_028455895.1. NCBI lineage: Eukaryota > Viridiplantae > Streptophyta > Magnoliopsida > Myrtales > Myrtaceae > Rhodomyrtus > Rhodomyrtus tomentosa. The sequence goes on along the minus strand of JAPCWY010000009.1, from coordinate 25,757,221 downwards.
TACAACGCTAGCAAGACATTCCATGATCGTTCCTAGATCGTTCTCTGCTGGCCCAAAATATTCCATCGACAATCCTTATGGTTAAAGTGTCATTTCTCATTCAAATTCTCTAGGTCCATGTACCCGACTCCCCGTTAATCTTTCCCTTTTAGGCAGTTAACTCAAGAGTAGCCAACTCCGAGCGGGTTATAACTGGAATACACCGATTGATATTCTTCCATTCCATAGTCTCGAGAGGTGTCGGAGTTCGGAATGTTACAAGTGGTCCGCACCTTGAGGGCTACATTGATGCTAATTGGGGAAGAGATTTGAATGAGAGGAAATCCACTTCAGGAAATGCATTCTTACTGAATCGTGAAAATCCACTTCAGGCTATATACCGAAATGCTGACATTGTTTCTTACTATTCCACGATATGGAAATCCACCATGGAAGCCGAGTCCGTGGCATTATTAGCAGTAGCACAAGAGGGTGCTTGGCTTAGAAGATTTCTAGATCATTTCAGTGTTACTAAAGATGCTGTAAACCTTGTGAAGATTTATTGTGATAGTCAGGCAGCAATAGCTTACACTAAGGATCCTAAATTTCATGGCAAGACCAAACACATAGACATTAAGTATAACTATGTTAAGTGCATGGTGGCACGAAAGGAATTGAACCTACAGTATGTATCTACGCATAAAATGTTAGCAGATCCTATGACAAAGCCAATTCCTAGATATGTATTTCTTGGTCATGTAAAGGCTCTAGGATTGCATACAGGTTGATATATTGAATATTTGTATTTTCCCCTGAACATTTATAATTGATGATGTTGTTTGTCATATGAAAGTCTATAAGTCTATTTGATATTTATGCATGTTAGTGCTTGGGTCATTATTTTGAGAAGATATGTCGGACAGATGAGTGATTAGTCTATTCACACCGGTAATCGCCTTTGTTTATTGTGTAATAAACAGAGATGAAACAATTTTAAGCTTATTATCTAGGTGATAATTGAGAGATCAAGCTTAAAACCATAATGTTGCCTTAACAAGATGTTAAGATGAAGACTCATTACTTATAATGTTCGAAAGTGAAATAACCCACATATTTCGCTTTATCTGTCTAAATTGTCAGATGGGAGTTCTGATGAAAACTCTTGGCTGGAGTTGTTACTTGAACTCAAGTTAGACACTAAGTGTATCAAAATGATCATCTGTATGGTATTAAAATAGAAAGACATGCGCTCGATGAGGAAGGAGAAAATACCGCAATACGTATTTCATATTACGTATGCATAATCAACCAATGAGAGTTGTCAAAATTTATGATCTCAACTTTCTTAAGCCGTGTGAGACTCTCGAGGAGAAAATTTCTCAATTTTAGTACCCTCATTAGTGTTTTCTATCTTAGAGTGTTGCTTATGGTCATGAAATTAATTCGATTTAAAGGGACACTTCTTGGAAAAGCGAGATGAACTGAAATTGAGAGGTCTAATGAAGGAGGAAGATTGATTTGGAGTTTTTTTAGTCACATTATGGATTATATTCACAGACCGGTCAATTATGATTATTTAGTGTGATCATAATTGTGAATATAATGTATTTAATTATTAAATGAGATCCAGTGAGATATACGAATGTGATTGATCGATCTAGGGTACAAAATACTAAAATCTATCTTTGATTATGCGCATTTTAGAGCTGTCATATACTCCCAACGGATGTATGACAACGATCTCTCAATGTATGGTGGTCGCACGGGTTATTTGTCAATATGAACTTTGCGGAGATATTAAGAGTTATGTTTGGCTCTTTGTTGGCGAGTGAGAGTTGTTTGTCCTGCATGGGCGAGTGGGAGATATTAGATTATATAAATAAAGTGTGGAGTCCACGGGGTTACGGTGTGCGCCCATGCGGACAATCACACCCCACTTTATCTAATTCAAACGCGAAAAGTCACATTGATTGGAGATAATAAACTGACGTCTTCCTGTCGGTTTCTGAATTGACACATTCTATATCTCCCAAAAAAAAAAACACAGAGAATGACTCATTATTGATTGGCATTAACGACAAAGGAACTCCAAGATCACAAAGGGCTCTTAACCTATGAAAGTTAAGGTATGTTCTAGTAATATACTATCATTGATCGGTGATTCAAGTGATCTAATTGGGCATTTTTTCCCGCGAATTAGATCTTAATATGAATGGGTTTAGTTCCCAACACTTAGAGAAATGAGGAGGCTTCGCCCCGAAACGGTACAGTTACAAAGATGTCAAGAACATGACCAGCTCCCTCAGAGATAAGCTAAGGTCAGGGAGGCCATGGCAGTGCGTACAAAGGAAAGCTACCCAATGGCTCTCTAATGGCGAAGAATTTCTCAAAGAAGTCACCAGCGTCAGCAGAACTTTGCACATAAGCATCGTTACTCTACTCGGGTTCTGTAACGGGCTCTTTTTTAACGGGTTTCATGCCTAGCGGATCATCAGAGAAGTGTATGTTTGCAGAGGATTAGGTAGTGGATGTTGATCAACTATGGTGGGAGAAAATCTACCAAATTGCCATTGGTGTCGCCCATGACCTGGAGTACTGTCTACGATAGGTGATTTTTTTCAAAATTTGATAATGATTTTCTAAATTAAAAAATGAATTTTTAAAAAATAAATAAAAAAATTCGATCAAACGGTCTAGGTAGACATGGTCAAATGGAACTGCGGACTCGAAACCGGCTCGGAACCGGCCCGTTGACCAGGCCCGAGGTTCCGAACAGGAACCGACCTTCAAGGGTCGGTACCAGTTCCAAATTTTTCGAAACCGGCCTAGAATCGACAGTTCCGAGCAGGTTCCAAACCGCCATATATTTTTTTAAAGGCCATGTGGGCCCCGCCCGCCCCTCAGGAAGAGTCCATGGCTCTTCCCATGTGGGCCTTCAGGCCGTTGCAATTTCCAATGGCCTGAAGGCCCATTGGAAAATGGCCGTTACAATTTCCTTTTTTTAAAAAAAAAAATCTATAAAAACCTCTCAATGCTTTTTATTTTTCTCACAATTTATCTCAATTATCTCCAATGCTCTCAAGTCTCAATCTCTCAATCCGCTATTTTCTCTCAATTCCGTCTTAATTCTTTAAATCAATTTTTTAATCAATTCTCTAAAAAAAGGGCAAGTGGAAGCAGAAATACTGAAAAGGGAAAGAGCTCAATGGGAGAATTCGATTATCCTGTTCGTGAATATGATCCTCGTGAATATGCATGTTGAGCAGACGATAACTTTCCCAATCCCAACGCTAAGCACGTCCCAACGCAAAAAAGTTTTCATCCTCCTACTGGTGTCAAAGAATCGTCGATAGCAAAAGAGTCGGGACGAAAGAGCAGATAGAGTACATCCGACTTATGGCTACACTTCAAAAAAGTATGGAATGAAAATGAAGGCAAGTTTGATATAAGCTGTAAATATTGTCCGCAAACATACAAACTTCGTAAAGAAGATGGCTACGGAACATTTCGTCGGCGTCTAACGAAAAAAATCCGATGCAAGCGAGGATCGACACTAGCCATCAACAAATTTTCGGGTTTGCTCATCCTAACGCTCATCTTTATTCTGTTTCACTAATGCACTTTGTAGACAAACATTAGCTGAATATGTTGCCCTTGAGTATTCTCTGTTTACTACTGATGAAAATTTTAATTTTAAATATTTGATAAATACTGTGTTGGTTCCACAAACACCATCTCTTTCGAAAACTACTTTTAGACGTGAACTTAAACAAGTTTATATAAAATGAAAAAAGAATTTGACAAATTTTTTTGGAGAATTCAATGGACGTGTAAATATAGGTAGTGATATTTGGAGTGATTCTTGAAATATTAATTCTTGTATGGGTCACATGACATTGGATAGATGATGATTGGGTTATTAAAAAAAATCTTCTTGCATTTCGAGTTTTTCCTGAAAGTCATACGTCCCACAATATTTATAGACTAATTAGGCAAGTTTTAGAAGAATGTGATTTGATTAATAAAGTTTTTCAATCGGTTTTGATAATGCCGCCGCAAATAGTACTTCCATTCTCGAGTTATAAAAAAATTGTAAACCCTCTTTTAACAGATAATTTTTTCACATTAAATGTGCTTGCGACGTTTTGAATTTATGTATACAATATGGTTTACGAGTTCTTGTGACTTCTCTCAACCTAATAAATAGTGCAATTAGATTTTTATAGAGCCGTCCTCATTTTATGAAAGTGTGGGGATAATTTTGTAAACAAAATGGGATAAAGGCAAAAATGCTTCCAAAAGATATTCCGACTCGTTAGAATTCTACCTACGACATGCTTTTACAAACCTTTAATTACAAAGATTTATAATATTCCTTTATTTCGAATATTGTTCCCGATATTGCTTTACTCCCACAACATTGGGACGTCTACAAAAAAAAATTAGATTTTTTTGAAAGCTTTTAATGATTCTACTAATACTTTATCTGGTATTTATTATCCTACTACGTAATTATTTTTAATAGAGTGTGTTACTATTGCTAATGTTTTTAATGAATATGAAAAAGATACTGAATTAGTTTCGAGTATTTTAGTAATGCGAGAAAAATAGTTGCATTATTATTTAAACATTCCTCTTGTCTATTTAGTTGGTATTCTTTTTGATCCACAAACTAAATTAGATAGTTTATTAGGTTATCTGAATGCTTATTATTATTATTGCTTACATTTGGATGAAATAATAAATATTTCAATTATACAAGTAGAGGTTAAAGAAGTTATAGTAGCATTATATATTGAATTTTGTAATAGATGTGATTTAAGTGATAGTGGGTCTGCCAAATATAGTATCTCACAAAGCGACGCGGGTATTTCACTTAGTATAGGGTATAAAATGCTCATGAGTAGGCAAAAAAAAAAGAAAAAGAAAGGGACAACAAGTAGTATTTTCGAATTAGAAAACTATTTAACAATTTATTTTGAGTTTAGTGATTTCGAAAACAATGCAGATTTGAAGATTCTTGAGTGGTGGAAGAACTATTTAACTTAATTTCCAGTTCTCTCCCTCATCGCAAGACAAATATTAGCGACCCATTCTTCAACAGTGGCAGATGAACAAACATTTAGCGCTGGAGGATTAATTTTGGACTCTCGCCGTTCAAGATTAAGTTAGGAAAGTGTGGAGATTCAAGCTTATGTCGATGATTGGACAAAGGCTAAATTTCGACAACAAGAGCTGGATCAAAAACACAAATTCTTCAGTGATGACTGTGGAGATACTACCGACGCCACAACAACGGATAGCGACGATTGACGATGAGGTAAGTTGGAGTTATCAAAGGTAAGAGAACTACATGGATTTTGATTCTTCTATCCCCTAGAAAATATGTAGGCGCTTAATGATAATTCATTAAGTTCAAGCTTATTCCTCCTCTCTCTCTTTTTTTCTAAATTTTATTACAATGTATAATTTGATTATAATTTATAATTTAATTAATTTATTTTATTTTATTATTTTAAAAATAAAATTAAAAGTTTGGAACCGCCGGTTCCTAAATCGGAATCGAAACCGCCCATGTCTAGGTCTAGGGCAGGCCATTTGTTGTTAGAAATTAGATAAATTATTTTAAAAAATATATATTTTAATTCTAAAAACTGCCCAAAAATCCGAAGATACGTCGTTTGACCTCAGGCTTTAAATTGCGTCGTTTTGGGTAGAAACCAAAACTACGTTGTTTTAGACCGACCCAGACCCTTTCGGTCCGGGTTGGGCGCCCATGATGTCTCAGCCTAGATAATTTCTTAAAATAAAAGAAAATTAAATAAAAATGAAAATTAATTAATTCTAAAAAATTCATAAAAATCGGAAGAAAAAAATGGTCAAATTTAACGAAATTGACTATAATTTCTCCATTTTGACTTCCAAACCCTATTAGCAATGATTATTTTTCTCTTTTGAGCAAATCGTCCCCAAATTCAACCCAAAGCTAATCACACATTTTCTAAATCTCTAGGCTGTATTAGGGATGTCATAATTTGTTTTGATACGTTCTATCCACATGTTTTGGCCCCTTATTTGTCACGTGGCGCCACGTCAAATACCTGCACGGAGGATGCAATTCGAGTCTACTCCATCTTGACATCAAGCCGCATTACTGCCCGAGGATCTCCGATTTTGGTCTTTCCTAAAGAAAGCGCTATGTCCATGATCCGAGGAACCGTGAGGTACATTGCCCCAGAAGTCTTCTCTAGAAATTTTGGAGTTAGCTTGGGACAAGTCTGACGTCTACAGCTTTGGGATGATGATCCTGGAAACTGTGGGTGGAAGAAGAAACATTGAGGCTGGGCTTACAAACAGCAGCAAAGTTCATTTTCCGCAATGGGTGTGCAGCCGAATGATGTCGGGGAGGATCTGAAACTGCAATGGAATGTGAATGAAACAGGAAAAGAAGTAGCGAAAAGATGATCCAGGTAGGGCTGTGGTGCATGCAGACTTATCCGAGGAATCGGCCTTCGCAGGATAGGGTGGTCGACATGTTAGAGAGAAGGCATGAAGCTCTCCAAGTGCCACCGAAACCCTTTCCGTCTTTTCCTCCTGCACCGCACACCCATCCTGCAACATCTACTACTCTTCATTCATCGCAAGGCAGTCGATTGCAGATAAGCTGACCACTGTTCAAAACTTCTGTTTTAACCGTATACATAAAGCAGCCTGTCTAGTTAGACAATATTCATATTTTTCATTCTTTGACAGATCCAGAGCTCTTGATGTAGCAGGTTGGCATCTTATCGATGGTTCATGTGCTGGTTTGTAAGAAGACTGCAATTCCATTATACCAGATAAAACTGCATCTGCAGCTTCAGTCTGCGCTCTCTTCGTGAATTCGTGTTAGAGATATTTTGACAGCTTAAGTAGTCCCATTTAAATTGCGTACATTCACAGAGAAGCATTACTTCTAAACCAGAATAACGAGCCAACCCCACTATATCATAAGAAGCTTTGCTTTATTGATCATCCGGATCATTCGACTGTTAAACACTTGATACGAGTTTAAGGCCCCTTCCGAGACAGAGAAGCCAAAATACCTGAACATATAGGCCAGCCGGTATTGCTCATTAGAACTAAAGCCACTCAGGATCTGCTTTCTCTACGTTTCTGTCATTCGCATTGATGATGGAAATCGATCTATCACCATTTAATGACCATTGAGAGCCAGAAAATTTGCATTATAAACTTCTCTTCCACTTTAAAAGTCTTTCCTAGTCCAGGATGCCGGACCATCTTAACAGGCAACATCATTTACAAGCAAGTACAACGATTAAGAAGCAATGGAAATGGAAATTCAAGAACCCAAGTCAAACAAGAATTTGGACAACAATTAGCACAAAGCGCTAATTCACAGCACCCTCTTGGATCCATCATCTATGGGGTCTCGGAGTGTTCCAAACATCCAGTCCATCCAGATGGTGTAGTGGCCATAATTATGGCGATACGTGGTATGGTGGATAGTGTGATATCCAGCACCCATTACAGGCCAAAGCTTACCATGGATGCAGTCGTGGATATTTGCTGTCCATATCGCCTCAAGAAATAGGAGAGCTATATGCGTTGTAAAATGGGTTGGCACAAGGAAAAGTGCCACAACATGTGGCACTGCCTGCAGTATCCCGTCTAGAGGATGAAATGCCAAGCCTAAAATAAAGAAACAAATAACAATTAGTCTTGTACTTTATGCATACATGAAAATAAGACCAAAAGAGATGAAAAGGAGAGGGATTGTTTTGTTGGCAGGGTGAAGGCATGGAGAAAACATAGGATAAGCATCATTCCAGGTGAGACAAGGAACAAGAAAAATGCAGTACACTAACAGACGGGTAAACAACATTGGGGAAAGATAACATGGAAAGGCTCCGATAACCCATCAATGAAACCCATTTTTCATATTGCCAATAACATCATGTCCATGATCTGCAGATGCCTTACTGTGCCTAACTTGATACCTTGAGAAATATGGCTGCTAAGTAGGAATACGCTGGGAAGATTATTGCATGGGTGTATCAGGAATTTCTTTCCCAAGGGAACCGCATCTTGAGTACAAAAAACTAAGGAGACTCAGTCCTCAGATGAACAGCACTCCAATTGGAAAAATCACATATATGACCAATATACAGTGCTTAGTAACTTTTTTAAACTCTTAGACATTGGGAATGTACATTACTGCACAAAGTTCTCACAAGACAAGTGCACCACACATCCTGCCACAGCAAAGGTGGCTCAGAAATTGTGTCATCATGGACCTATTGTCCCCCACAGATTTGTAATTCTGTATGCAGCTAGATTGTACATGAAATTCATCATACTTCATACGTAATGCATAGCTCCTAAAATGTCATCCAATTTTGTTTCAGCAAACTAAAGACCTAGATAGGAGGTCCATGGCCCAACTTCTGTTTCTACCATCAAATTGTGATCTAACTTATTTTCAGCATCAAAAACCAACTTGTGAAAGTCAAAACAGAAGTTAAAAGAAACACACGGCCAGCAGCTTGGGCTGGGGTTGTCTTTTGAGTAAACATGAAAATGAAAAGTATTAAGTGCAATACTAGGACATATAGTCCACCCTTTGTTAGTTTTTTTTTTTTAATGAAGCCAAAGATATAACAATTCTATTTCTCCTTTTTATTAACTTTACCTTCTTTACCCAAAGAAAAAAGATATAACAATTCTTAAAGCTACAGAACATAAATAATGGAAATGTCAACCGAAATAAACAGGAAAACTACACCTAAAACTCAAGAGGCGTCACAATCAACTTGGCCCAAGATTCGAAACATGTGCAGATCATAACTAATGCAAATGTCAAACCGAAATAAAACCGGAAAACTACACCTCAAACTCAAGAGTCATCACAAGCAACTAGAGCATCTCATTCTCACAGGAAAGTAGGTCTTATGAGATCAAAGCAGTACTTTTGTTTTGTCACATCATTACAAAATGCGGGGTGATGATATACATTTGATCAACTTATCACCCTATCCTGCTTTCATAGAGTTTTGCATGGCAGAAGAAGTCTGCAACTTGTCCTTTAATATCAAGAGCTATGGAAGGAGAAGGATTTAGTAACATTTATCTAGAAGGTACTTCAATTATATAAGAATGGCAAGAAGGGCGACATGCTGACACAAAAGAGGAGTGAGTAGAATATACAATCTGGCATACCCACAAAAGAAAAGGAGATCTTCGATAACATCTTCTAAATATCTAGCTACCCAAACCTAATTATACTTGTTTTATAGGTCCAGTTCCATTGTAGTGTCTAAAAATCCAAGGACACTGTATGCTAAGTTTTCAGAATGCATCAATCAAATACAAATTAACGGAGCATGAGTACAATACCAAATACTGTTCCGATAAGGCGTGGCACTGAAATTGAGCAGCAGCAGAACATAATTGTAAATCTTGGATTTGGATTTTCAGCAATAAAAGTAAGCAAATGCACAATAATTTGCATGATACTATCAATTGAACAAAAATAAATAACAACAAGAAAGGGCATGTTACTGGACTTAGTAGACTGAGAACTCACCAGCAAAAGGAGAAAGTGTGTTCTGCTTATTGTAGATGTGATGTGTTGCATGGAGATACTTGTAAAGAGGTTTAATGTCATGCAGCTCTCTGTGCATCCAATATATCCCAAACTCCACCAGTACAAGATAAATTGACATGTACACAAGGTAAGCAAGCCAACCAACATCACTTACTCTAGAATAGCATTTCGTCCATCCATTTTCAACCATATATTCAGAAAATGTAGGAAGAGCACAGTACCATGGCATTGCCTTCATAGCAACATAAATTTGCAAGAGCATTGCCTTCTTCGTAGGAATCTCATCTGCAGTAAGAGAAGTTGACAGATCCAATAAAATTACACAACAGTCTAGCACCCAAAAATCATTTCTGAGCTTTAACAGACAAGAATAACAAAGGGTAGCCCAACTAATAGTGCATATACCATACTCTCATGCTGAAAATAGTGTATAAAATTCTCTCTGGAAGAATACTATCAACAAAGAAACAGTCACATGGTACTTTAGCCCTAGAGAGAATGTTGACGACTGCCACTTCATAAAAAATAGTCAACAGGGATCCGACTCACAGACTTGCTTAATGATCAGCTGAACATAATCACAGTTTTTAAAGCATGAAACAAGTCACAGTGTCTTCTCAATGAATGAAAGCATGCATTAATAAGCTGATTCATAACCTGTTAAATGCGACCCATTTATGCTGAGCCTAAAAATGGTAAAATGTCAAGATCCAGATAGGACAAAATTATAGATACTGATGCTTGCTGAATTAGCAGCACCCCCCATTTGCAATTGATGATGGAGATGCCCTAGAAGTTACTTGGATCATTTATAGCAAAATACCAGGGAAATCCAAAAGGAAAAAATATGAAATATCTGCAGGACACATCTCACAGATCATGAAGGTAGAAACTGCATAGCACAATATCTAAAAACCAAACGAAATATTTTGAAGGAAATGCATTGACACGCAGAATTTGTTAAACAATGATCCAGCCATCTAAATATCTGGGAAAAAAAGAGAACTCTTCAAGGTCATGGAAGTAAATGAAAAATCAAATTTTTAGAAAGCATAAAACAGCTATTAACAGCACTTACAGCCGACAAGATTCTAAGATATTCTGCAACAACCATCCATTTAACCAGGAACAAATTAAATGATTGAGCCGTTTCGAAGGAACCATCTGACCAATCTAGGAGATGAAGTGAGATCGAAGAAACTAATCTAAATCCAACCCACAATAAAAGAAAGAGAACCTGTTTCCAGCAATCGCTCAATAGAAGGAAAAACAAAAATAAATTACTGAGTTGCACTGCGTCATTCACAAGCACAGTAACACAGCAACATCACATCTCTAGAGCAAATTAATCCATCAGTCTGAGAACATCAATTTCACAACCACGCCATCTTTGTGTCAATGAAAAAACCGAGGACAAAAATAGCAGAAGCTCATCGTGCCACGAGGAGAATCAGGAAAAAGAGAACTTTAAAGAGAAACCCAGAGAGAGAGAGAGACACAGAGAGAGAGAAGAGAAAAGAGAAACTACCTTTAGGGACGTAGACATTGCGCTTGAGGTAATAAATGTAGATGCACCACAAGATGCCGGAAAGGAAGTAAATTAGGGTTCCACCGATGTAGTTGCGGAGCCAGGTCTGCAGGAAGCGGGGCATCGGCTCCCACGCCGACGCCGGCAGCAGGCTGCCCAGGACAATGCGGTTGTACAGAGAGGTCTCCTCCGTGAACAGCCCCAGGTAACCGGCGTCCATCGCTCCGGCAATGTTGATCGGGGGGACGTCGCCGGAGGTTTCGAGCTGGAACGGGCGATGCGGATTCGGTGCACACAGTAAGTGGGAGAGAGTAGTGGGAGGAAGACTTGAGACTGATGGCGGACGACGAGGGAGAGCCCGTTGATTTGGTGGAGAATGCGAGGATGACGAAAAGAGAGAGAGACACGGAGGAAAATTTTTCGTTGGTTTGTGAGGAAGTTAACAAAGGAGTGGGCCACAGCCCACAACATCACAACAAAGTACATTTTTAATTTTAAAAATTATATACGAAAATTACTTTGATATAAAAAATTTCAATCAGATCAATTTAATATTAAGTTGAGGAAAAAGGATCACTTTGCTATCGAAGAGAACGGATCTCAATACAATACATACACACAACGGATTAAATTGAATTACATGCCCAAAAATCAAACTTGAATCATTGATTAACGAAGTATATCACGTAAATTTAACATATCTCGATAACCACAAATTAAGAGCTTCAATCACAGGTGAAATGACGATTCGGATCCACCAATTGATCGTCCATCGAGAGATTTTTATGAAGTGTTTTCTTATAGAAAGTTTCTGTCAATGGGTTGCAAGAACACCGTACTTATGGAGAAGAGAAGTTGTTATCTTCTCTTTCTCTCTTTGTTTCTTTTAGAATTGGAAACAAATAATTTTAATTGCAATCAATTATCGCAATTAAAGCAATTAGTCAATTTAGCCCTTAATGGGCGTAAATTTTCAACTCTTCCACTCACCCCCAAAGGTTAAACGTCACTCTTTCTCTTCTTATTGCTAAGTTCATATCCGTGCGGCCAACAGCATATTATAAGAGCTCATTGCTATACATTCGTTAGGAGTAACGGCAACTCAAAAACAGGCACAAAACCTCAGAGTAGATCTAGTATGCAGTATCATAAATCAATCCGTCGTACTTACATCATATCTCACTTGATCTATTTGAGTACTCAAATACAATGCATTGTATTCATAATCATGATTAAATTTAAATATCATAATTGATCGACATGTGAACACGAAGATTGAATGAGACATCAAAATAAATTGATCTTCCTCTTCCTTAAACCTTTCAATCTTAATTCAACTCACTTTTTTAGAAATGTCCCACTAGATCGAATCAATCTCATGATCATTGGCAACACTCTAAGATAGTGAACACTGAATAGAAATTTCAAGAATAGGTCGAAGCCGTGAGGGCACTAAGTTGAGGAACTCATATCATCAAGAGTCTCACACGACTATAGAGTTGAGATCAATACTCTTGCCAACTCTTCTTGGTCGTCTCATGCATATGTAATATAAAGTACATATTACAGTATTATCTCATTATCCATGGCGCGCATTTCTTCCCAATTAATATCGTTCATATGATAATTCAACATTTTCAATGTCTAATTTGAGTTCACAAATCTACTCTTTTTAAAGAATCCATCAGAACTCACATCTTGCATCAAAGATAGATGAAGTGAAATACATAATTACTTCACTTTCGAGCATAACTTATTATGACCTCATCTTAACACTCCTATTAAGGCGACGTCAAAATTTCAAGTTTGAGCTCTCTATAATCACCTAGATAATAAGCTTGAAATCGTCTCATCTCTATTCGTCACACAACAAATAGAGGTGATTACCCGTATGAGATGGCTAATCTTTTATCTGTCCGCAATACTTTCTCAGTATAATGCAATAAGTATTAATATGTATAAATGTCATGTAAACTCATAGACATCAATAATGATAACAAATACATTAATTGTGAACTTTGAAAAATATAAATATCCAGTACTCTCACTTCTACGCTCTTCCAGAGATTTCAATATAAGGAACTAATCCATTTGTCAACACATGACCAAGGAAAACATCTTTATGAAATGTCACGTCCCGCGCTCTGGGCACGAGCACACGAACATCCCTGCAAGCAAATCAATAGCAATCTCTCGGCGGTCCCAAGATTCATCAATAGAAGTCGAGAGATATCATAAATGCATCACGCATGTGGAAGCGATACTCGCATAAGCCCCGTACTATACATAAGATGAGTGGGACCTGGATAGCATATAACATTCATACATCATGACATACCGTTCATACAGACATCGACCACCACAATTCGCTAATAACTGGGGCGACAAGGTAAGCATTTAAAAAGACTATCTACTAAGCTAGGAGGAACCAGGTCGGTCATCATCAAAAGATCAGGCCACCAACTAGAGACTCCTAGGAGGAGCTGCTGGAGTCCCCCGTATCCTCTGCGTCCTTGGTTGGCTCATACTTAGAAAACGTCTTGGACGGGACCTCGACGGAATCCTCCATAGTCACCTCCAATGACGGCTCAGCAAGGTCCCCCTCGGACGCCTCCAGGACTATGACCTCCTCCTCCTCCTCCTGCTTGGTGAACTTCAAGGTCGGTGTCCTCTCTGGTCCATTCCTAGACCCTACCACTGACCCCTCTGGTAACTCCTGCTCTGCTGTAGTTTGGCACCAATCTTGTATGACACCTTGAGGTACCTCGTGAGGTTTCAGTGGCCCAATCTGTGCATCCCCTTCCTTCTTAAACCACGCCTCAAATCTATGAGGCTTCCAATCTAGCTTACCCTCATCTACCCAAACAACTGTGCACTTTCTCACATACATGTTCCCTTACCTATTCGGAAACTCGTCAAAATACGCTGTCATCTCTTTAGGATCTCCAAAACGTATATGCCACATCTCTAAGGCCTAGGATTTGTAAAAAGAAGGGTTCCCCAAAAGGGGTGAGATACACATCTTAGTAAAAAAAACCTAATCCTAAGTCAAGTCGATAGTCCACTCAGGTAGTCGTATCTCTCAACAAATTCACACTCATAAATAGACAGGCATATCAGACACAATTCAATGAAACAACAGCATACAAACAACAGACATACAATGAAGACCTCATACCACACTCAGATGCACATACACTCTCAACCTGCCACTTCTCCCACCCACCAATCATCGCCTACCTCAATCTCTAGCCCGCGATCATGTCGCCTCAGGCTCGGCCCGGGTAAACACATCAGGTCCCGATGAATCTCTAGGCAAATCTCATTATATCATACTCCTTCCCGCGAATAGTTCGCATCAGGACCGTGGCTATCTCCTGCGACTTTGTCGCATCAGGCGCCACACAACAATAGCTTCACCCCGCGATCTTGTCGCATCAGGGTATCAACTCTCGCCTCGTGTCTCATTCACCTCAAGGCCTCACCATGTCATGCTCATGCCATGTTATTTCAATTCAATTCACATATAACGATAGGTGCCACTCATACACAATGTGAACTCTCATGGCATGCAAAGCAAGTCACATAATACTCAGACATGGCAAACGACTCATGCATAGATCAAGTCCACACAAACATCCCTTAAAACTTAGGTTATAATGAATACTATCCCCTTAAAAAGCTTCTCATGAATCGATTCAATCAAACCTCGACTAACCCAATCGAGTCTAATCCCCCTAGCCTAAGTTTAGGAATCCCTTACCTTTGAGCTTGACAACACAAATTACTCCTCGTGATTGCCTCAAGGTCTCAGCCAAATCAATCCAAGGCCAATTCACCGCGCAACCTAGAATTTTAACCAATTCCGTCAATTTCCGTACCCAATTCCTCAATCCATCAATCCCAATCACCCATAACTCAACCCTTATCATCTCATCACATCTCAAACATCAATTTACAGCCCAAAATAACCATCCACAGCCCTCAGCAGATTCGGTTTGGCCCGGCACCGAACCGGTCCTATTCGATTCTGTGCAAGCCGGGGCCAACCGGTCATAAATCTACTCCAATTCTAATATTTAAATGCTATCCTACTCCTTAACATGCCTACCTAAGGATTCGGGAGGCTCACCGTGGATTTTGAGTCGGTTGGTAGCCGAAAACTCGTCCGAAGTCGCGGATCGCCTAAGGTCAGTTCGTCGACAGATTCTAGGCAAAATTCACAAGGCCTGTTCGTGGTCAAAACCTTATCAAATTAAGCCTCAATTTTTACCACAGAATCCTACACATCTCTACTAGATCTTCACAAAATTTGAGCCCAAGATTCCAAGATTTCGACCAACAAAAGGGCTAAGAATCAGACCTACCTCAGGTTGAGTCCTAATCTATCGGCTCTCGGGAGAATCTCTGCTCGGGACTCCTCAGTGCTCCAAATGTTGTGATTCTTGTTTGAGGATGTCGGAAAGACGTAAATCTACGTTAGGGTGGTTGACCAGTGGTCGAATGGTAGCCGGAGAGGGTGGTCGTGGCTGGTGAATGGTGGGCTTAGTGGCTATCGCCGGCGAGCAAAAACGGAAGAAGAAAAAAGAGGATGATCGGTGGTTCTTGGGGAGGCTTGGCCGAATGGGAGGTGTGGAGAGAGAGAGAGGAGAGAGAATTTTTATTATATCCAAATGGTTGGTCAAGGGAGCTGAATGTTAGGTGAGCAAAAGGTTGATATGACTACCCTTGTCCATCTTGTGACACTTGGCATTGTCTTTTCCAAAGGAGATCCAATGGTCCACATTCCCCCTTGTATTTTCGGCAGCCTTGGGGGTTTAATGTCCATTATACCCTTCTTTAATTGCAAGGGCAAAGTTCTAAGCTTGAGGAGCAAAATGATCATTTTACCTCCGACGTTCCGAACGTCGTTTTTCTCATTCCAAAACTTTTCCATAGGGCGACGACCAATCCAAATAACGTTGGAATTCTTGATTTTCCATTTCAAACTTTTCAGGACTCGTTTCTGATAGTTTTCTCTATCAAACGTGATTCCAGCCTATCCCGAACTGACGGGCGATTTTTGTATACATTACGCGTATCGATCCCGTGATTCATATCACGTTTAGGGCTCGTCAATTCATGGCGGCTTTGGTTGTCATGTAATTGTGAGGGTTTATGACTAGTCTCTATGGTCTCAATCGTCATTGTCCGATTTAGGATAATTTTGCAAATCATACGCTGGTTAAGCGGCATCACCCGCGCTTCAATCGTACGACACTCGCAAGGAAATCCTTAATCATTCTTAGATCGGCCTCTTGGTGGTTCTAAATATCCCCTCGATAATCCTTATGGTCAAAGCGCTACTTCCTATTCGAGTCGCCTAGGTCCACGTACCTCGTCTCGCGTCAGCCTTTCCCCTTTGGTCAGTCTACTCAAATTAATCAGATTTGAGCGGAATACGACTGAAACACATTGTTTGATACATATAAACTTCTCATTATAGAGTCTGAAATTGACTAAAAATCAGAATGTCACAATTCTTCCGCCCTTACAAAAATTTCATCCTTGAAATTTACATTACACTCAATTACTCATATAAATGGGGTTGTTGTCACCTCATCGTCTCTTTATTCTCTAATGTGGCTCATTCCGTTCAGTGGTGCTCCCATACTACTTTGACCAACGGAATCTTCTTATTCCTGAAGATCTGCTCTTTCTGGTCCTCGATCCTTATTGGCCTTTCCACGTAAGACACTCTGTCGTCCACTTCTATGGTCTCGTAATCTAACACATGTGGCCGGTCAGGTTCATACTTTTTCAGCATCGACACATGGAATACATTATGCACTTGGGATAGATTTGGCGGCAGGGCAAGCCTGTAGGCTAAGGTTCCAATCCTCTCCAGTAACTCGAATGGGTCTATATATCTTGGGCTCAGCTTCCCCTTCTTTCCGAATCGCGATAGTCCTCTCATCGGCGACACCTTGAGGAAGACGTGATCGCCCACTTGAAACTCTAGGGGCTTGCGCTGCTTATTTGCATAGCTCTTCTGGCTACTCTACGCCGTCCTCAGTCTATCCCAGATTACTTTTACAGCTTCCATCGATTGCTCTACCAATTCAAGGCCCGTGATACTTCTTTCTCCGATCTCATCCCAGCATATCGATGTTCTGCAGGCTCTACTATAGAGTGCTTCGAATGGTGTCATCTATATACTCTGCCGGTAGCTATTATTGTAAGCAAATTTTACCAGGTGTAGTTGTTCTTCCCATCCACCTTTAAAATCAATGGCGTACGCTCTCAACATGTCCTTAAGCGTCTGGATCGTTCTTTCTGACTGTCCATCTATCTGTGGATGGTATGCTGTACTGAACTGCAGACGGGTTCCCATAGCCTCTTGTAGACTCTTCCAAAAATTTATCGTGAATTTCGGATCCCTATCCGAGGTGATAGTCACGGCCACTCCGTGTAACCTTACTATCTGCCTCATGTATAGTTCTGCATACTTATCCATAGTGAAGTCCTTCCGTACGGGAATGAAGTGGGCGAACATGGTCAATCTGTCCACGACTACCCATATCGAGTCGTGGCCTCGCTGTCTCCTCGGCAGTCCCATCACGAAATCCATGGTTATGTACTCCTACTTCCATTCCAAAATCTCCAGCGGCTACAGTAATCCTCCAAACTTACAATGCTGTGCCTTCATTTGTTGGCATGTCAAACACTTAGCCACGTATCTTGCCACGTCTACCTTCATTCCGTTCCACCAATAATGCTGTCGCAAATTCTGGTACATCTTTGTACTTTCAAGGTGGATGCTATAGTTGCTCCTATGAGCCTCTGATAAAATTCTTTCCTTGAGTTCATCATCCTGTGGTATACACAATCGTCCTCGGAACTTCAAAATTCCGTCCTCAGACATTTGAAATTTCGGCTTTCTCTTTGTTGCATCCATCTCTACAATTTTCTGAATCTCCGGGTCCGTAGACTGTAATGCCTTTATCCCTTCTTGGACCTCAGGTTCCACCCTTAGCGTAGCTATCAGACTGGATAACTGATCAACTTCTAATTTGAATTCGAAATCTCTCAAGTCCTCTATCGTCGACCAACTTCTCACTAGCACGCATGCAATACTTGACTTTTAACTTAGTGCATCTGCTACTCTGTTGGCTTTCCCAGGGTGATATAATATCTTACAATCATAGTCCTTGAGCAGCTCCATCCACCTATGCTGTCTCATGTTCAACTCTTTCTGGGAAAATAAGTATTTCAAGCTCTGGTGCTCGGTATATATTTGAAACTTCTTGCCACAAAGGTAGTGTCTCGAAATCTTCAGGGCAACCACTATCGCCGCTAACTCCAGGTCATGAGTCGGGTAATTCATCTCGTGTGGTCTCAAATGCCTAGATGCATAGGCTACTACCCTACCGTGCTGCATCAATACATAGCCTAATCCTTTCAGCGAAGCATTTCTGTAAATTTCATAACCTTCCGGTCCTGATGGAATGGTCAGCACTGGCGCGGTAGTCAATTTGTGCTTAAACTCTTGGAAACTTTTCTCATATTTATTAGTCCATTAAAACCTTGTTTCCTTCTTCGTCAACCGCGTTAGTGGGATGGCTATGGATGAGAATCTTTCCACAAATCGCCTATAATATCCCTCCAATCCCAAGAAACTTCTAACATCCGTGACCGTAGTAAGCCTCGGCCAATTGGTTACAGCCTCTATCTTTGCGGGGTCCACTGCAATCTCTTCACCAGACACCACATGACCCAAAAAAGTTACCCTGTTCAGCCAAAACTCACACTTACTCAAATTCGGGTATAGTGAATGCTACTTCAGGGTCCTCAGTACAATCCTTAGGTGCTCTTCATGTTCTGCATCGCTCCTCGAGTAAATCAAGATGTCATCAATGAAGACTATGACGAATCTGTCCAGAAACTCCGTAAATATTCAATGCATTCCATAAAAGTAGCTGGAGCGTTCGTCAACCCAAACGGCATCACCGTAAACTCGTAATGACCATACCTTGTCCTGAATGCAGTCTTCGGTATGTTTTTCTTCTTGATCCTCAGTTGGTGATACCCAGTCCTCAAGTTAATCTTCGAAAATACTGCTGCTCCTTGCAACTGATCAAATAGATCATCAATCCTCGACAGTGAATACTTGTTCTTCACTGTCACCTGATTCAGTTGCTGGTAGTCAATGCATAGATGCAAAGATCCATCATTCTTTCTTACAAACAGCACTGGTGCTCCCCACAGCGAAGCACTTGGTCAGATAAATCCCTTATCTAGCAACTCTTGCATTTGCACCTTTAACTCCTTTAATTCTGACAGGGACATCTTGTACGGTGCTTTCGATATCGGCTCCGTCCCAAGGGCCAACTCAATTACAAACTCTATTTCCCGTTCTGGTGATAATCCTGGCAACTCTTGGGAAAACACATCAGGAAATTCACGCACTATCGGGATATTTCTTAACTTTGGTTCTTCGGTAGTCGTGTCCATTATCGCCACTAAGTATGCCTGACATCCTTCAGACACCAACTTAGTTACTTCCAAATATGAGACTAAGGGAATCGAGATTCTTCCTCGACTTCCCACCAATTCAAAGTTAGGGCGGCCTCTCGGATAAAACCTAATTGTTCTACTACCGCAGTCTACTACTGCCCCTTGCTTACCCAACCAATCCATTCCTATTATTACGTCAAAGTCAAACATGGGTAGTACTGCTAGGTCAATGTTTTCTTTATTTCCCCTAATCACAATCTCAGAACCAACACAACCTATTGAGACCAGTATACTATCCTTTAATGGCGTGGCAACATGTAGAATTATGCTCAACGGTTCTAATTTCATGCCCAGCAAATCAGCAAATTGTGTAGATACGAATGAGTGCGTGTGGCACCAGGATCAAATAATGCGTAAGCAGTCTGGTTGCACAAGTGAACCATACTTGTAACCATTCCGGGCGCTTCCTCCGCCTCTCTGCGGGCTACAGCATATACTCTGTCTTGGGTCGGCGGTCTGCTCTGCTCAATTTGGGGCGTTGTAGTCGACGGCCCAGCTTGTGGCCTCTGTCCTTGCGGTCGACTTGCCGGAGCTCGGTTTGGACATACCCTCATCTGGTGGCCCAGTTGACCACACTTAAAACACGCTCCTGTCCTCACTAGGAACGGCCCATTCCCATGCCTCCTGCCACAAAGTCTGCAGTTTCAGTTCGCAGGATTTGGCAGCTTCGCAATGTTCTTTCGTACTGGAAGCACAAAACGTCTGTTGTTCACCATCGGCCTCTTGCCCATCTGGAGATTGTCTCTGAAAGACATAAACCGCGATCCAATTGCGGCGTTTCTTTCTCTCAAATCTTGTTCAATCATTTGACCTCGCTCATATATCTCCTAGTAAGTCCTCAAGTTTAGAGCGATAATCTGGCTACAAAGTTCGGGTCTCAGACCATCCCTAAACCTCCTTGCTTTCTCCAGAGGTTCCTCCACAGATCAAGGTGCATACCTTGAAAGCCTTGCGAACTCAGCCTCGTACTGGTCTATTGTTAACTGGTTTTGGTGCAACTGCAGGAATTCCACTTGCTTCCTTTCTCTGGCATTCTCAAAAAAATACTTACCGTTAAAGGCTGTCTTAAAAACATTCCAGTTCATGGCCACTCCTTCAGGGAATATTCCGTCCTTGGTGGCAACCCACCAATCATTTGCTGTACCCTCCAGTTGGTACACAGCCAGTAATACCTTCTCCTCATCTGTACATTTCAGCACCCCAAACGTCTTCTCCAGTTTCTCTATCCATCTGGGCGCTAGCTCGGGATCTCCAATCCTGTCAAACTGTGTCGGCTTCAGTTTCATAAATTGCTTAACTAGTTGGCCCATCTATCTGGCCACGATGATTTCCTCGTGAGGGTTTATAGTTTCGTTACTCTGATTCGGCTCGCCCTGACTTCCTCTTCCACCAGCATTACCATTGTTGGCGTTAATGGCTGCTAGGGCAGCTCCTATTGCTTGGGCGATGGCAGCGTCCCGATCTTGGGCTTGCATATCTATTAGGTCTCTGATCCCTAACACTGCCCTCAGCAGACCGTCCACTCTTGGATCTTCCGCTATGGGCGGCCTCGAGCTAGAGGCTCCGCCTCTTGTTCTTCCAGCCCTCTTAGGTGGGTTACTCATCCTTGTCTCTTTCTACTGAACCTGATCCATCACAGTTCAATAAGAAGTTAGTAACTTACTCAATCATCCAAATCCAGAGCTACTAACTAACCCTTAATAGAGATGGTCATGCTACAACAGTACTCCGTACATCGACTCCAGAAACATTTCAACCAACAGCCCATGACCATTTCTCAGTTCCATTCACTTCAGTAATTCGCTAAAACCAATCACTTTCATTCCTTAAGCAAGCCAAGGTCCAACTGACCTTCAACTCTAAGTAGGGAACTTAGTCCTCATGGTTCACCACAACTTGCCAAGATCAAACGCCAGTCACAAGTACTAGGTCTCAGGCTATGTACCCCATGTTCTATCCTTACCAGTCTACTAAGGTCTAGCTATCCATCCTTGTCCCAACTTAATCATCCTTATTACTCCAATCCTCAACCAACTTTGGAACGAGCTGACCTTGTTTTGATACCAAAGAAGCGGTGATGTCACGCCCCGCGCTATGGGCACGAGCACGCGAACATCCCTCCAAGCAAACCAATAGCAATCTCTCGACGGTCCTAAGATTCACCAGTAGAAGTCGAGAGATATCATAAATACATCACACATGCAGAAGCAATACTCGCATAAGCCCCGTACTATACATAAGATAAGTGGGACCTGGATAGCATATAACATTCATACATCATGACGTACTGTTCATACAGACATCGACCACCACAATCCGCTAACAGCAGGGGCGGTAGGGTAAGCATACAAAAAGACTATCTACTAAGCCAGCAGGAACAGAGTCGGGTCATCATCAAAAGATCAGGCCACCAACTGGAAATTCCTAGGAGGAGCTGCTGGAGTTCCCCGTATCCTCTGCGTCTTCGATCGGCTCATACTCAGAAAACATCTTGGACGGGACATTGACGGAATCCTCCATAGTCACCTCCAGCGACGGCTCAGCAAGGTCCCCCTCGAATGCCTTCAAGACTATGACCTCCTCCTCCTCCTCCTACTTGGTGAACTTTAAGGTCGGTGTCCTCTCTAGTCCATTCCTAGACCCTACTACTGACCCCTCTAGTAACTTCTGCTCTGCTGCAGTCTGGTACCAATCGGGTATGGCACCCTGAGGTACCTCGTGGGGCTTCAGTGACCCAATCTGTGCATCCCCTTCCTTCTTAAATCACGCCTCAAATCTATGAGGCTTCCAATCTGGCTTACCATCATCTACCCATACAATTGTGCACTTTCTCACATACATGTTCCCTTGCCTATCCGGGAACTCGTCAAAATACGCTGTCATCTCTTTAGGATCGCCAAAACATATAGGCCACATCTCTAAGGCCTAGGATCTGTAAAAAGAAGGGTTCCCCAAAAGGGGTGAAATACAGATCTCAGGAAAATAAACCTAATCCTAGGTCTGGTCGATAGTCCACTCAGGTAGCCGTATTTCTCAACAAATTCACACTCATAAATATACAGGCATATCAAACACGATTCAATGAAACAACAGCATACAAATGACAGACATACAATGAAGACCTCATATCACACTCAGATGCACATACACTCTCAGCCTGCCACTTCTCCCACCCACCAATCATTGCCTATCTCAATCTCTAGCCCATGATCATGTCGCCTCAGGCTCGGTCCACGTAAACGTATTAGACCGTCATCGGTGACCCGCGTAAACGCATCAGGTCCCGATGAATCTCCAAGCAAATCTCATTATCTCATGCTCCGTCATACGAACAGTTCACATCAGGACCGTATCTATCTCAACCGTGTGACTTCGTCGCATCAGGACGCCACACAACAATAGCTTCACCCCGCGATCTTGTCGTATCAAGGTATCAACTCCCACCTCGCGTCTCATACGCCTCAAGGCCTCGCCATGTCATGCTCATGCCATGTTATTTCAATTCAAATCACATACAACGATGGTGCCACTCATACACAATGTGAACTCTCATGGCATGCAAAGCAAGTCACATAATACTCAGACATGGCAAACGACTCATGCATAGATCAAGTCCAAATAAACATCCCTTAAAACTTAGGTTATAATGAATACTATCCCCTTAAAAAGCTTCTCATGAATCGATTCAATCAAACCTCGACTCACCCAATTGAGTCCAATCTCCCTAATTAAGGTTAGGAATCCCTTACCTTTGAGCTTGACAACACAAATTACTCCTTGTGATTGCCTCAAGGTCTCGGCCAAATCAATCCAATGCTAATTCACCGCGCAACCTAGAATTTCAACCAATTCCGTCAATTTCTGTACCCAATTCCTTAATCCATCAATTTCAATCACCCATAACTCAACCCTCATCATCTCATCACATCTCAAACATCAATTTGCAGCCCAAAATAACCATCCACAGCCCTCAACAAATTCGGTTTGGCTCGGCACCTAACCGGTCCTATTCGGTTCTGTGCAAGCCGGGGAAACTGGTCCTAAATCTATTCCAATTCCAACATTTAAATGCTATCCTACTCCTTAACATGTCTATCTAAGTATTCGGGAGGCTCACCGTGGGTTTTGAGTCGATTGGTCGCCGAAAACTCATCCGAAGTAGCCGGATCGCCCAAGGTCTGTTCGCCGGTAGATTCTAGGCAAAATTCACAAGGACGGTTCATGGTCAAAACCTTATCAAATTAAGCCCCAATTTTTACCACAGAATCCTACACATCTCTACTAGATCTCCACAAAATTTAAGCTCAAGATTCCAATATTTTGACCAGCAAAAGGGCTAAGAATTAGACCTACCTTAGGTTGAGTCCTAATCTGTCGACTCTCGGGAGAATCTCTGCTCAGGACTCCTCGGTGCTCCAAATGACGTGATTCTTATTCGAGGATGTCGGCAGGATGTAAATCTACGTTGGGGTGATTGGCCGGTTGTCGGATGGTGGCCGAAGAGGGCGGTTGTGGCTGGCAAACAGCAAGCTTAGTGGCTGTCGTCGGTGAGTAGAGATAGAAGAAGAAAGAAGAGAATGATTGGTGGTTCTTAGGGAGGCTCGGCCTAATGGGAGGTGTGGAGAGAGAGAGGAGAGAGAATTTTTGTTATATCCAAATGCTTGGTCAAGGGAGTTGAATGTTAGGTGAGCAAAAGGTTGATATGACCACCCTTGCCCATCTTGTGACACTTGGCATTGTCTTTTCCAAAGGAGATCTAATGGTCCACATTCCCCCTTGTATTTTCGGCAGCTTTGGGGGTTTAATGTCCATTATGCCCTTCTTCAATTGCTAGGACAAAGTTCTAAGCTTGAGGGGCAAAACGGTCATTTTATATCCGACGCTCCGAACATCATTTTTCTCGTTCCAAAACTTTTCGATAGGGCGACGGCCAATCCAAATAACGTTGGAATTCTTGATTTTCCATTTCAAAATTTTCAGGACTCGTTTCTGATAGTTTTCTCTATCAGACGTGATTTTAGCATATCCTGAACTAATGGACGGCTTTTGCAGACATTATGCGTTTCGACCCCGTGATTCATATCACATTTAGGGCTCATCAATTCATGGCGGCTTTGGTTGTCATGTAATTGTGAGGGTTTAGCACTAGTCCCTATGGTCTCGATCATTACTGTCCGATTTAGGATAATTTTGCAAATCATACGCTGGTTAAGCGGCATCACCCGCGCTCCAATCGTACGACACTCGTAAGGAAATCCTTAATCATTCTTAGATTGGCCTCTTGATGGTTCTAAATATCCCATCAACATTCCTTATGGTCAAAACATCATTTCCTATCCGGGTCGCCTAGGTCTACCTACCTCGTCTCACGTCAGCCTTTCCCTTTCGATCAATGTACTCAAATTGATCAGATTTGAGTGAAACACAACTGAAACACATTGCTTGATACATATAAACTTCTCATTACAGAGTCTGAAATTGACTGGAAATTAGAATGTCACATGAATTGACTTCGTCATAGGATCTGATATGCATAGATATGTATTATATGTTCACATCTTTTCATACAATCATGTCTTTCACATAATTATATTTTGTGATTATATGTTTGGTCTTGTCATGGATCCTTAGTGTAAGTTATTACTGCTTGGATATCACAATTAACTAATAATTGAACCTACAACATCCTTAACAACAACTCACTGACTCAAATATCTCTTAAGCCAAACACTCTATTGTACTAATGCTGATAACATCACGAGATCAATTCTCATTGTGGATAAGGCTATACACGTTTACTTCTTACTATTGCAAGATCTTGTGCCACTGCACAATAAGAATACAAATCCAGAGGCTGATTTTCTTTCATCTAAATCTCTTCCTTAGTCAATATTAATATAGACTTCAAGGCGAAGATCTCTAACTTGAACTCAGTAGAAAATTGGCAATACTTTTTACATACCTTAGGATTCTTGAAGGCAATCCAACATGCTTGACCTGGATTAGAGTGGTATACATACCATTCCAACATCATAACAAATATCGAGTCTTGTACACACCATAGCATACATTAAGCTTCTAAGCACTAATATATGAAACATTTTCCATTTATGCATTTGTTTGTGGAGTCTCAGGACAAATTTTGCGGCTCAGAGCTTCACCTCATGCAATGAGAGTATTTTTAGGTTTATAGTCTTGCATATAAAACCATTCAAAGACTTCATGTATATAAATCTTTTTGTGAAAGAGGCCACAATCTCTTTGAATAATCCCTTGAAATCTTAATTCCAAGAATATATGCAGCTTCACCTATATCTTTTTATTTCAGAATTGGAACATAACTAATTCTTGATTGTATTAACAAGCTCCATATTGCTCCGAGCAATCAATATACCATCAACATACATATTGATCTTAGGATCTTTTGATGTATACACACACACACACACAAAATAATCTTCATTAATCATTACAAAATCTTATGCCACTATGGCAATACGAAAAATTATATACCATTATCTCGAAGACTGCTTAAAGCCATATATCGATCTCAAAAGTCGACATACTTTTTGTTCCTTGCCATTTGTAACAAACCCGACGGGTTGTTTCATATATATATTTTTAATTTTTTTTAATTCTCCATTGAGAAAAGCAGTCTTTACATCCATCTCATGTAATTCAAGATCCATACTAATCATTATTGTCGGAATAAGGTGAATTGAGGTAAATCTCACCACAAGAGAACAAACCTCTTCTCAATTAATTCCTTCGTATTGATTATACTCTTTTACCATAAGGTGAGCCTTATATCTCTCAATTGAGCCATAGGCTTTACGCTTTATTTTGATAGCACACTTACTCCCAACGGCTTTGTGTTCATTCGGAAGATCAATAGTTCCCAAACTTGATTTGATCTCATTGACTCAATCCCTTTTTTCATTACTTGTATCTACTTTTTGTTTATCAAGGCAAGTCGGAGCCTTATTTACATTCATTGGCTCATTCTTTTCTTGTGGAGCGATCACAATAGCTTTACCTTCAATATTTAAACATCGACAATTCGAAGGAGAATGCTTTTGTGGCTTGTTCGCTAAAATGAGGATTGTACACTTAGTACATCAAACTCCGTTACGCTTCAACTTGGATTAGATAACGACGACATCTCCTTCATATCAAATAGTTGCAATTGAGACTAGTTCGAAACAAATTCCTCACTTGCCACATTGCTTCCACTTGAATGAGATGCCCTAATAAAGACATTATCACTATTCAATATTTCAAATAGAGAATAGTCTTCACCTATTTCGCTCTTTTTCGAAAAATTCATTCAATGAGAATGTGACATCTCGCGATTCAAAATTAGTTACACTTTCCCCTTTTGTTGCTCACCTATAACACATACCCATTCGAGTGCTCTCAGTATCTCATAAAGATGCTCTTTATACCTCTAGGACCTAATTTTCTATACCAATGGAAGAAACCGTGCATATAGGTAGCACATCTCTAATCATATGGAGTGTAACTGATTTAGAAGGAACGTGGTTAAATATCTAGACAACAATCAACAAAACTTCACCCCAAAAGGTGATGGTCAAATTAGTATGTACCATCATAGACCTAACCATTTTCATTAGGACTTGTTTCTTGTCTCTACGATTTCATTCTATTGAGAAATCATTGGAATAGTCGACTATCTTCTATTCTTTTTTTATCACATAAACATATGAACTGACTAGATAGATTTTATCGACCTCGATCGGATTTTTTTAAATTTTAAAAGGATTTTTAAAAGCTCAAAAAAAATTCTTAAAGAAACTTATGCCTTAGAATTATGAGAAATTGAAGACAACATATCCGAATCAAGTGTAATCATTTTATAAATGTGATAAAATAAACACCCAATGCCTTCTCTCGCATTCATTGAACCACATGTGTCTAAATGGATTAACTGTAAAGGAAACTCAGCTCTTATTCCTTTTCCAAATTATTTTCTTATGGTTTTTTCCACTAGGCAATGCTCATAAATAGGCAAATCGACTTTTTTAATATTGCCCAATGAGTCATCTTTAGCTTATCTAAATATTTTGCTATTAGTCAATATGACCTAGCCTAGCACACTAAATTTTCACATCATCATAGAAGATGTATATACGGAATAACTAATACTCACATTATTGTACTACAATCAGCACAATGAAACCATCTAGAACCATAATAACTTGTTCCTAACAACAAGTTATCATCATCACTATGAAAGTTGAAACTGAAATCAAGTTTAACCAAAACTAATACGAAAACTAAATTCTGTTGAGTTTTGAAGCATATAACACAATATGTAGAAACAAGGTATGACCACTGCGCATATTCAATTGGCAAGTGTCAATCCCTTTAACTTTCACGCAGTAATTGTTTCCCACATTTATCGGCTTTGCTCCATGTCGAACTCATTGAAATTTCACGAAGGCATTCATATATTTTGTTACATGATCTATGGCCCATAAGTCTACAATCCACAAAGGATAAGATTCGATTACAAAAACTGAACTAGAAAATTAAGTAACACTCTCAAATGCACAAAATATTTTTTAAACTTCTTTGACTCACCACAGTCATGAGCAAAGTGACCGTCATTGGCATATTTAAAACATTTCACCTTTGAGATGTTTTTCTCAAAATGACATTTTCCTTTTCAATGTCGATCAAACTTTGATTTCCATCTTAAAGGATCTGTTTCTTTATCATTTCCATTTTTTGAACCCACCTTGACGCATACGCCTGGAGCAAGAAACCCCATTTGAGCTAGAACCATTGCTCTAGTTCAAGATAGCGCATAGCATCCTCAAAAAGTCTTTACTCTATATTATGAATTTTCATATGCATATAGTTACGAGGTAAAGAATAGACTATTGTTTGCACTTGCTGCTCATCAGTCAAAAAGTGGCACACATCTTACAGTTCACTTATCATACTTGACACGCCGCAAAAAAAAAAAAACCGTTTCATATTGTTGGAGAAACATCTCATAAAATATTTTGATGATTCCCAAACTGTCTTTAGATATTTTATTTACCTTTGGCATGCAAAAGTTTGTTGATTATGGCTAAGGATCACCAAATAGCCATTAGGTAAAAATCGCATGAAGACCAAAGCAGTTTCTTGAAAACAGGCGTTGAGGCTCTCAAAAGATCTAGTCATCGAATATGTGATATTGGTACTTGAAAGATCAGGTGAAAGGAGTATAAAATGCCACTATGCTAGAGGTTTGAAAAGATATGCCAAAGTCGAAGCTAGAATTGGCCAACAAGAAGATTTTAGCCTTCTCGGGAACAATAGTTTGGCATATCAGAGGATCTACAAAACTGTCAGCGAGAAGCAGCGAGTCGGCATCTATTTTAGGAAAGTTTCGCTTGATGGTGCGAAAGCAATCCCAACGCTTCCTAAAGTTGTCCCATCGACCTTCAATGGCTCTTTTGCTCCTCCAGAGTTGGTGTTGTTGGGAATATCACCAATGAGGTGGTTGTTGAAAAATCCACAATCTTGTTTTGATGATAATAAAAACAATCAAAAACTACTAATGTGTGCACTTGCTAAGTAGGACCAACTTACAATCTGTCTTTCAGGTTATATATGCACAAGCTGAAATGCAGATGATGAGATAAAGAGCAAAGATTTGCTCAGGCAATATTTGGAGTGCTTTGCCAATCTTTTTGGGATTGGTAGCCGATCTTTTGAGGTGAACGAGATATTGGGTGATGAAGATGTCTGCAAGCTGGAAGGATTTTCGGAGAGGTGAATACTTGGATGGACCCGAATCAAGGTGAACAAGCCGAGAAGAATGGGGATGTTCGAGCTGGCTTGGATGGACAAAGATCGGGTGACTAGTGAAAGGACCTGGAATGGTGAACAAGCCTAGAACTGTGATGTTCGGTAAAGATTGGAAGGACCATGAAGATGAATAGCTTGGTGGAGTCAAAGTTGCCAATATGCTTGGAAGGACTATAAGAAAGATCGGGTGCACCAGATGTTTTGACAAGAGGAGCTTCCTTTTTATAGATCAGGTGAAAGATCAGTGAACGACATCAGCAAACTAAGTAAAGATATGAACATCCTGATTGTGGGTAAGGGATCGTGTAGATATTTACTCCTGGAAGGTGAAGGTCACTGGATCAACTAACCAGATCTTTGGTCCTGAAGAAAATAAGGTGGATGCAATGATGTGGTGATATCAATGACCTGAGTTCAGCGAAGACTAGGTACAAGAGTTAAGATCTTGACAGGAAGAGAACAAGTTAAAGGTGACGATGTGTTCATAATGACTTAGATGTATCATAGTCAATCTTTCATCAAAGTGACGTCTTTAGAGGCCGAGATACTCAAGAGGTTCATTGGATATTCGATCACAAGTCATCCCATGGTTTTTTTACAAAACAGAACTAATGGACCAAAACAAAAGATGTGACAATGTTTATGTCGACATCAGGTTTTATGCCGTTTTATCAACGAACATATATGGATGTTTTTGTTGGGAATAGATATATCCGTTGGCGAGTGAAAGATCCATCGAGAAAGATCAGGAAGTCTATCGGATGGAATATAGTCGTTGCAATCTGACAGCTTTTTAGAGCAGTGTCAGACTGTGGATCTTTTCAGAACAGTGTCAAAGATAGTAGCTACAGCAGCTCCAACGGATCTTTAACGGTTCATTAGGCTTCGCATACCCCCTTCAACAAGAAGATTGAAGACGTCTATCTATTGGAAGACCTTTTAGGCCAAATGTTATAGAGTTAGAGAGAGAGTGAGCACAATGTAATATGCATACTTGCTTTGAGTGAGGTTCTCTCGTTGTTTCTAGGCTCTCCCAAAAGATGTTCTCCAGTAATCTTTCTGTACTGTAATCTTGTGAGAGATCAAGTAGAGCAGTTGATAGTGTGATCTATTAGAAAGGCAGTACTTGATGTTTGTAACTTATCTTGAAGATTACTAGTGAATTCCAGCCTGAGTTGTGGCTATTAGTCTTGGAAGTGGACGTAGGCTTGAGGATAAAGCCGAACCACTATATATCTTCTTGTCAATCTTCTACCTCCTCTCTACTATTCGTGAACATCACCATCAATCAAACAGCGGCACGGCCTAACTTATAATATGTCTTCGTCGATGTTTGACCAGATGTTTATCGTGTGCTTTGGGTTTCTCATAATCTTTATATATTTGTGCACACAATCATCTCATGATATTTCAGATATCTGCTGACTTGATGTTTATGATGTTTCTCTAGATGTGTGCTTGCATTTTACTTGATCTTTTACTTAGTCTTGCACACATCCAGAAAATATTTTATAGAATATCTTCTTACCAAATCTTTTTTATATCAAACCTACTGTTTTGTGTGCTCTTATTCCTCATGGTTTTAATACACTTTAGCACATATTTTTCTTATGGTAGTTCAAACATTTGTCGACCTGATCTTTATAATATCTCTATAGATGTTTGACTCGTTGTTTGAAAATGAACATGTTAGTCCGTAAATATTTTTCAAAGTTCTCATACAACCTATTCACCCCCCTCTAGGTTGTATAGTTAGCCCCAACAGGTACAACGATTATTTTGCCAGAACCTATATAAGGAAGATGTCAAGTAGACAAAGAGCAAGAAGTTAATAGATAATTTGTACTGATTGCAAATCTTGTAAAGTGCGCTAGACATATGTTCTAGTTGAAAGGTACTTGTGTGAAAGATCGTGTGATCTATTGTTGCCTGTAATCGTGCATAAACAAGTGTGCTTTGAGGGTAGTGAAGTTGTATCGAGATAGTGTGATATATCGCGAGAAAGATCAGCTCACGTACTGTTTGTAACTTGTGAGGTAGGTCACTAGTGCATTCCAGCCCGAATTGTGGCTATTAATTATGTGGAGTATATGTGAGCTTAGTATAAGCCGAACCACTATACATTTGGTGTGCAGATCTCTTCTTGCTCATATCTCTAGTTGCAATCTCTCAGTTACCGTTTAGAAAAAAGACATTTGCTTATCCGATCTTTTTCAAATCTCCTTTGATTTTCTACGAAAGTTGAAAAAGTTTGAAACAACCTATTCATACCCCCTCTAGGTTGCATATTCAGTCCTAACAATTGGTATCAGAGCTCTGTTGCTTGTATTTAAAGTGTATTTCTTTTTAGCATAGAGATCCTGATTATGGCTAATTTTGATGGTTTTATAAGCAATGAATCTGTAGCACCCAACAAGCCTCCATAGTTCGATGGGAGCAACTACAACTACTGGAAAAATAGGATGTGCGCCTATCTTGGTGCCTGTGATCAAGACATGTGGGATGTAATCCAAAATGGCATAGAAGTTCCAACTGCTCCTGCACTTGCTGGAGAACAAACAGCTAACCAAATTGTTGAAGTGGCTTCTAGAAGCAAATAGCTAACCATCTTGTTGGTTCTGATATATTAGGATACTCAGATGCTGATTATGCAGAATATAAGATTGATCAAAAGAGTATACTAGGTACATGTCAATTGATGAGAAACATGTTAATATCATGATTTTCAAATAAGCAAAACTCAGTTCCTCTTTCAACCACTGAGGTTGAGTATATTGCGCTAGGAAGCTGTTGTGCACAACTTCTTTGGATAAAGCAGCAACTTGGCGAGCGACTTTGAGAAAGAGATGACCAATGTTCATATCTATTATGACAATACAAGTGCTAGAAACCTGACCAGAAATCCTATATTACATTCAAGAGCAATGCACATTGAAGTGAAGCGCCACTTTATTAGAGATCATGTGAAGAGCGATGATGTGAGCATACACTTCATAGATTCAAAACATTAGATGGCTGATATATTCACAAAGCCTCTGGACAAGCAAGCATTCGAGTTTATCAAAGAAGAATTAGGAATTTCCAATCCTCTTGAATAATCTGTCCAAAAGGTAAAAGATCCGCAAAAAAGGTAAAAGATCAGGTAATTAGATCTCTGCCAATTAAATATCAGGTACTCCTAACTTTTGAAAATGTTACCATTACAGTGCATCGAGAAACGCTCTTTCTACCCGTTCTGACGAAATATCTGCTCTACGACTATTTATGTGATCTTTTCTTGCCCATTACACTTATCCTCTTGATTTCTATTTATTTCCTTGAAATATTTTGAATTATTACAATTATTTGTTTAAGAAACGTAAGTGCATGTGTCCCTATTTAACTGAACCACGTTTATCTTCTTTCACCCATTTGCTCCTCAACCGCCTCACGTCATCCTCAGAAAAGCGACAACCCTCTCTCACTTTCTTCTTCGCTCACTTCATCAAGAGAAAAGCAAAGGCTGGTGGTCCCTCGAACCTTGACCAGTCTAAGGTCCAAGATATCTCGATCCCGAGTTCTCAAACAGGAGGAAATTTGAGTGAAGCATGACCAGTCAAACTGTCATGGCATCACCTACCGCCAAGACAACTCAATCTGTCCTTGCAAAAGCAAAAATTGAGAATTCAATAATTCTCTCTTCAGATGTCGTGTTACCAGCAAAAGAAGTTCCTCTACCTCTAGAGTTGATTCAAGCCTAGAAAAAGTTCAATTCTTGGTTCGCAACTGCGGTGGAAAAGCTGAAACCCATAAAGACAGGAGAAGTGGAAAAAGAAGTCGTGGCTCCACCTGCTTAAATTATCTCTGAGCCTATTGTAGGGTCCTCTACAATTATTCTTGAACCTGCTGCTGCATGATCATCTGTTATGGTTCCTGAAATTCCAGTCAAAAGCAGGAAGTCCACAACTGAGGAAGTAATTGAGTAGCCAAAGGAAACAGAGGAAACGAGTCCACCCAAAGAAACATCAAGTGGACTCTTGCACCAGAAGTAAGTCTGTCTGTTCTCAATTTTCCCAAGATCCAGGACTTGCCAGAGAAACAAATTGACGTTAGTGAGGAAATCCCTGAAACTGATGATGGAAAACGACGAGAGAATGATGATGATGGTGTTTTTCAAGGTTTTGAGCCCACGTCTAATTGTAAAATTGACCCTAAATTTTCTGACCCTTTCTATCTAAAGAGCACGAAAAGCATGGAAAACCTTTTCCTTGAGAACTCTTGTCTTTTCTCAAGTTGCTAATTTCAAATACCTTGATTCTCGTGGACTCTTCTTAACTGAGATTTTGGAAAAACACAAACTCTTAGAACTCTGCACAATGGAGGATCCTTCGTACCTGAACTTGATCACAATGTTTTACTCAAACTTGCACTTTCCGGATCCCCACTCTCTCGTGTTCTCTTTTGAAAAGAAAAATTACACTATCACGGCTAAGGAATTGGCCAAGGTTCTCCAGACAAATTTTCTTCCTTATCGAAAGTTAGAAATCTCCACTAATGAAGCCTACCATTTTTTTCTTGAAACCCCAAATTTCACTCGAAATTTTAGAGAAATTGTGCTAGTGAATGTTTTGCTACTCAAAGTAAATTTTCTTGAAAAAATCCTAACTCTCATCTTGCATCGCAGGTCCTCTTCATCAAATGATGTGTCCAGATTCGAAGCCAAAGTGATGTGGGCCTTCCTCACTGGATTTCCTATCTTAATTCTACACCTGATCATCCCGCACATGCATCGGACGGTGAGAAGGAAAATAGTAGAACTGCCCTATGAAGCACTGATCAGGAAGATTTTTAAGAAAAAAGGTATTAACATCTCTCGAATGACTGAAGAGCTGCTTACTCAGATTGTAATTGGAAAGAAAACACTTGAAAAGATGATGTTGAGACCTACTCCTGAAGAATGGATGAACACAAGGGATGAAATTGTGAAGATTGGGCATGGAGATGATGAAAGAGCTGCAGAATTGTTGAAGGAACGGTTTGTTGAAGACCCAGTCATCAGAACAAAGCAGAGAGGCAAGGTAGTGGCAACCAAAAAGGCCTCGTGTCCCCCATGCCCTGAAAAAGGATCAACTTCAGCGGGACCATCTGCTCATGTATCTACGGATGTTCTGTCACGCCCTACGCTCTATCGCGAGCTCGCAACATCCAAACCTAACCGTTCAAATCCCAAGATACGGCCCATGCGGTACACGTGATGTGAAACATGCATGCGGAAACAAAATAAATGTACACCTCCAATCCCAACTAAGAGAAAACCTGGGAATAACGAGAATATATATACATTCATAACTTAAACCTAAGTTTATACAAAAGATCCATGATCAAACTACAATCTTCAGTCGGGTCGGGGGTAGGTAGGGGACCAACCAAAAGACAACAAAATCCTAGGTCCCCAAAAGCTCACAAGTCATCGACAGTCACCTCCATTGTACTACCCACAAAGATCAAAAAACCCCTAAGTGGAACAACTAGCTTCGTCTTCGTCCTCGTTCTCATTTGGATCATAATCAGAGAAGGTCTCAAAGCGTACATCCACCGAGTCATCCACCATGGTATCCTCCAGCTCATCCTCAGAAGCAGAAACTTTTATCACCTCGATGGCTTCCTCCACAGTAGGGGTCTTCTCCGGTACATTCCTAGAACCCATCACAGAAATCTCCACCTCTATCTCATCGCAAATAGGATGACACCAACTGGGTACAACTCCACGAGGCACTTCTGTGGGCTTCAATGGACCTGCCATAACTTCACTAACTCTACAGAACTAGGCCTCGAACCTATGTGGTTTCCAATCCTTACCTCTCTCATTGACCTAAACAACGGTACATTTCCTAACATATATAGTATCCCGACCATCGAGAAACTCGTCAAAATAGGCGGTCATCTCCTTAGGATCGCCCAGGCGAGTCGGAAACATTCTTTAAGGCTTAGGGGCTAAAAAAAGTAAGGTCCCACGATGAGTACACATCTCAGTAAGCTAAGTCCTAAATCTAGGTTAGGCCGACAGTACACCCAGACACAAATGCAAAAAATGAGCAAATGCATGCCAACAATAGTATAAGGCAAATAATCACAATAATGTACTATAAAAAAACATGTGATTGATAATCATCAAGGTATATCATCATATTTCACAGCTCAAGCAGGCATGAATATACAAGATCAAGCTCTACGTTCTAACATCATGATTCATTTCACTATCTACGCCCACGTCAAAACGCCTCAGGCTGGGTCCACGTCATAATGCCTCAGACCATGAGAAGCTTTAAACCCGCGTTAAACCCCTCAGGTTTTCAATGCCATTCAGGGCTTGTGTTGACACATGTACAACTTATCCCGAGTCTCGACGCCTCAGGATATCAGTTAATGCGACCCCGCATTCCAACGCCTCAGGGTGCCACGGTTCATAAACATGTTTGTTTAACCATCCCTTCGAGACTTCATGATCGGGTACAATTATATTCACCAAGTAGTTCTATAGCATGCGAACCAACAAGATTGAATACTCACAAGCATTATCAAATGTGAAACATATACATTAGTTGAAAACTAGTGCAACCACATAATTATGAGAATAACAGTTTCTCATCATAGGGAGTTCACATGGCTCGCATTCGATCACCTCGATCGACAATGATCATTCAACACAATAACTCCACAAAAATTCATCCAAACAAATCCCAATTCGTACAGTAGAGGCCTATCTTTCTAACCAAGATTAGGAACTCCTTACCTTCCAATTAATCAATGGGAATTCTTCCAAAAACTCCCCCAAGGATTCGATTTTCACGGTCCAAAATAGGGCAGCCACGTACTTAGATAAATTCGCTCGATTAATCATTTTTTCTCTTCCAAATTGCCAATTCAAGGGGCATACGCCTCAATAACATCTCAATTAACATCCTAATATGTCTCAACGATGAAATTAAAGTAAGGTGACACCCCAAACAGGCCTTAAGGATTCAGTTTGTACAAATCGAAACATGGAAATTTTGGTTCTGCCCTCTTGCTCTCAAAACTGCCCATAATTCCACTTTAAACCATAATTTATCACATAATCCACTTGCTAACATGTAGTTCTACGTCTATAAGGGTCTTACCGAAGATTTTAGAGTGAGTTAATGCTCAAAAACCCACAAACAATCCCGGCTCCCTCAAGTTCTCCAGTAGCCAGATTCTGCTCAACGGAAACCACGATATTTCAACAACAAAACTCCATCGAAACTTAGCCAAACTTGCTACCTCAGCTCAGCATACAAGAGTACATCAAGTCTACAAGGTCTTACCAAAAATTAGAGGCAAAACGAAGTCTTGAAGTGATCAAACGAAGAGTTACCCTCAGTTGCGTCCAAATCCGTCCAGTTTTGAAAAAGAGGCTGGTCGGAGCTCTTCCGGCGTCCAATGGCTGAGCTACCACCTGGAACTTGTCGAGAAGAGGCTAAGGGTTCGGTTGGTGGTCGGCGCGAGGTGAGATGGCGGCCAAGAGCAGCGGTCGACGACGGCGAAGTGGGCAGCAGCGGCTGGGGCTCTCGGTGAAGAAGAAAAAAAAACGAAAAATGAGATGAGAAGAAGAAGAAGAGGAATTCGGCTGAAGAAGAGAGGAAGGGAATGGTTTTCCACAAATCAACTTGGTCAACTCAAGAATGGTAGGTTAAAAGGTTTGCATTAATTGACATCCCCCCAAACAATGACACTTGTCTCTAGTCAATAATTTCCAAGCTTTATTGACCATATTGGCCTTCAATTTTTGGCAGCCTTGGGAGATTAGAAATTGACCATATCGCCCTTCTTTAATTGTTAAGACAAAGCTAGTCCTTGAGGGGCAAAACGGTAATTTTGCCCTCGTCGTCCCAAACATCAATTTTTTCAATTCAAATTTAATTCGTTTAGAATGTTGGAATTCTTTATTTTCCAATTCTTCATTTTGAGATCCATCTCTGGTTCAAATTTCTGTCAAATGAAATTTTCAGACTATCCCAAACTAACGGGCTACTTTTGCATACGTTACGCGTATCGACTCTGTGATTCTCATCATACTTAAGACTGGTCAATTCATGGCCGTTTTGGTTGTCATGTAATTGTGAAGGTCTATTATTAGCTTCGACCGTCTCGATCGTCATTGTTCGATTTAGGAAAATTTTACAAATTATACATTGGTTAAGCGGCATCACCCACGCTCCAATTGTACAATGCATTCCTTAATCGTTCTTAGATCGGCCTTTAATGGTTCTAAATACTCCATCGGCAATCCTTATGGTCAGAGCGCCATTTTCGATTTGAGTTCTCTAGGTCTGCGTACCTTGTCTTGCGTTAACTTTTTCCTTTTGATCAGTTAACTCGAGATTGATCAAATCCGAGCGAGATAAGACTGAAATACATCAATAGATATGTTTTCATTGATAAGTCTCAAAATGACAGGAAAACCGGAATGTCACATGTTCTGACTAGCGTTTAAGCGGATATAAGGAAGTTGAAAACGTCCATAAGTAATATTATGAAGTATTTGAACAAGCTCAAGAGGACCATCATCAACCTGGATTATTACAACCCCCTTCACCATTCCTGAACCAACCTCGACTCCACCTACCTATAAACACAAGCGCACGAGCCCTAAATGATCTTTCCAAATGTTTGTGCATTTTTTGTTTGTCTTCTGGTTGTCCCTTTTTTGAACGTATTATGTGATCTCCTGCTAGTGACCTTAGTGTATGCACCACTGGCCCTATTTGAAATGAAATGAACTATTGCTATTCAAATCCTATGAATTATATTTTCCTACTTAACTTTTTACTGATGACAAAAGGGGGAACGCGAAAATAGGAAGTGCTACAATTTTGAAAACAAGGCAAAGCCTTATGCCTATTAAACATGATGATCAAACGTGAAAAATCAAGGCAAAAGCCTTGAGCCTGCGAAACAGTGAGAGCAAAGGCAAAATGCCTGAGGGGTCTAAGTATCAAAGTTTCTATTCAAGATCCTCATTTTTTTTAAATGATTATCATTGCAAATATCTTGAAATTGTGACTACCTAGCTTGATCGATATATTTTCTAATCAAAAAATCAGCTCGGTCTGTTTTTCTCCAAATTTAGTTCCAAATCATTTTCGGAGGAAAATCTCATCTGTAAATGCTTTTACATTTGAAACATTGGCTATGCAAATCTTTACTTATTTCACTTCATGAAAACTACCTCACACTACATCTATAAGATAGTTTTGTCATCATCAAAAAGAGGAAGATTGTTGGAGAAACATCTCATAAAACATTTTGATGATTCCCAAACTATCCTTAGGTATTTTATTTACCTTTGGTGTGCAAATATTTGTTGATTATGGCTAAAGATCACTAAATGGCCATTAGGTAAAAATTGTGTGAAGTCTAAAGTGGTTTCTTGAAAACAAACACTAAGGCTCTCAAAAAATTTTGGTCACCGAATATGTGATATTGGTACTTCAAAGATCAGGTAAAATAAAAAGTATAAAATGCCAATATGCCAGAGGTTTGAAAAGATTTTCCAAAGTCATTCTCACAAGATGGAATTGACCAACAAGAAGACTTTAGCCTTCTCGGGAACAGTAGTCTAGCATGTCAGAGAATCTGCAAAATTGTCAGCGAGAAGCAACGAGTCAGCACCTATTTTAGGAAAGTCTCAACTGACGGTGCGAAAGCAATGCCAACGCTTCCTAAAGCTATCCCATCGATCTTCAATGGCACTTTTGCTCCTCCAGAGTTGGTGCAACGGCTATTTTACCAGAACCTATATAAGGAGGATGTCAAGTAGACAAAAAGCAAGAAGTTAAGAGAGAATCTGCACTGATTGCAAATCTTGTAAAGTGTTCTAGACGTGTGTTCTAGTTGAAAGGCACTAGTGTGAAAGATCGTGTGATCTATTGTTGCATGTAATCGTGCATAGACAAGTGTACTCTGAGGGTAGTGAAGTTGTATCAAGATAGTGTGATCTATAGCGAGAAAGATCAGCTCACGTACTGTTTGTAACTTGTGAGGCAGATTACTAATGCATTCCAACCCGAGTTGTGGTTGTTAGTTGTGGAGTGGAGTGGACGTAGGCTTGGTATAAGCTGAACTACTAAATATTTGGTGTGCAGATCTCTTCTTGCTCAAATCTCTACATGCAATCTCTTAGTTACTGTTTAGAAAAAAACATTTGCTTACCCGATCTTTTTCAAATCAGCTTTGGTTTTCCATGAAAGTTGAAAATGTTTGAAACAACCTATTCACCCTCTTTAGGTTGCATAGTTTTAGCACATATTTTGCCCACGAGGCATATTATAAGTGTCAAAACTTATAGTGATCTGTCTCAACTTGGTGATTAATGTCCAACCAAATTTAATTTCAATGCTCTCCACATGACTTTGGCATTTTTATAAATGCTTGAACTCATGCATAAAATCATTTTTCATACTACTCAACAATATAATGCAAGCAATAGAGTTCATCCTTTTCCTTACAGCAAATGTCGGTTGTGCAGTATTTTTATCTTCAGGTTCCTTCATAACTAGGTTAAGAGCTTCAAATGTGTATTGATCTTCACAGCACAAGCTGGATTCTCATATTCCAGTTTTCATAATTTTCGCCATCCAATTTCTCCTTTGTTTCTCTAAACGCATGTCCGCTGTATCTGAACACGAAGTTCTATAGACATGTATTCACGAACCATTGATGCCTAACATTTATGTATTTATTTTACACTAACTAATTACATTAATGAATAATTTCATATAAGGCCTCATATTCGAAAGTTCCCTATGTTCTCGATCATCATCTAAAAATCCTCGCTTGAAATTACCGTTAACATAATCATTTATATAAAATCGAGTTTACTGAAGTTATTAAAACCTTCTAGAACCCTCCACTCAAAATAAAGATCATAAATCAAATAATGATCCCTTATCTTGTAATCATAAAACTGTATGGCATGATTTGAGCTAATATACAAATAATTCACTAATCGAATTATACTCAAATAATGAAAAACAAGATGTAAATAACAAGTAAACTAAACTCTATATATGCTATCAACAATCTCTATGTAGCTATTCACATGTAAGATATATTCTGTATTTTTCAAAAAAAAAATACATAAAAAAATACTTGAAAAAGCCCCAAAATATTTATATCTTGGGTTTCAAACATATTTTCTAACTTTATATTCGTCAATATATCCAAATAATATATCAAAATGGAGATAACTTTGATACAAACGCAACGGTACCTCACACACCCTAAACGAAGCTCAAATGTATCCTCACGAGTCGATTAAAATTTCTGCTTTGACTAGTCAACGCTCCCTCAATGGAGTCAAAATACAATTTCTCAAAGTTCGAGGATCGAATCACAATTTTCAAAAAATTAGGTAGTAAATTACAATTTCTCAAAGTTTAGGGCAAAATTGAAATTTGTATGAAAATTTGAGAACCAAATTGCAATTTTTTTGGAAAATTTAGGCCCAAAATGAAATTTTGAGAAATTTGATTTGACCGGTCAATGATCAATAGTTGATTGGGTCAACAGGTCAAGTCTTAGACCAAGTTAGAGATGAACCGAACCAGGTTTAGAATATCATGAACTGGATCTGGAATAGCATTAAATCAGTTCAGGGATAGAGAAAATCGGGTCTGGGCTCGTTTGGCCATGGCGTACGTACCGTGTACATGAGACACGTGAAGACCACAGGCCTTGCACCCCGTCGGCACATGTCAGCTCGTGCGTCTCAATCCTGTCTCATCCAGCGGCAAGCCATCCCTCGAAACATTCATATCGTCTAGACGAATTCAATGTTATATTAAAAAAAAATGTTCGTTGACCTAAATTTCACGAAAATGCGTCGTTTCGCTACTAACTCGGGAATCGATCCCATGGCAGCGTGTGGCGCGTGTGCGGCCACCCCGGTGTCACTTCGCAACGGGCGACCAATCAAAATTCTTATCTCGTCGAGCTTGTTCTGACCATGTATTCGAAAATCATTTTTATTGCACAGAAAATCACGAACAAACCATGAACAGTAACCTCGAAAAAGGATTTTTCGCGCTCAAATCCATTACAAAAAAAATCGCTAAACGATCAGAAAACAAGAACGACAATGCTTTGATACCAAGAAGGGAACGGATCTCATACAATACATAATATACGCAGCGGATTAAACTGAATTACATGCCTAAGAATCAAACTTAAATCACTGATCGATGAAGTATATCACGTAGAATGAACATACCTCGATAGCCACGGATTGAGAGCCCCAATTGCGGGTGAGATAACCATCCGGATCCACCGATCGATTGTCCACCGAGAGAGATTTATATAGAGTGTTTTCCTAGAGAGAATTTATGTCTATGTGTTGCAAGAACGACATATATTCAAGAGAAGAGAAGTCGTTTTCCTCTCTCTCTCTCTCTCTCTCTCTCTCTCTCTCTCTCTCTCTCAGAATAGGAAACAAATCTTATTAATTGTAATCAATTATTGCAATTAAAGCAATTAGTCAATTTAGCCCTCAATGGGCCTAAATTTCCAACATCATTCAACCAAAATTATCACGTGGTATTTTTAATTAATTTTTTATTTTAATTGGCATTTAAAAAAAATGAAGTCCGTGTTGGTTTCACATGGACTTCAAAATTCATAATAATAATAATAATAATAATAATAATAATAATAATAATAATAATAATAAGTAACATAAAAATTTTGAAATAAAAATTTAAATTAAAATAAGTTGAAAAATAAGGAAAAAACTTTTAAAAAAAAAAAGTTAG
Organism: Rhodomyrtus tomentosa; assembly: GCA_028455895.1. Taxonomy (NCBI): domain Eukaryota; kingdom Viridiplantae; phylum Streptophyta; class Magnoliopsida; order Myrtales; family Myrtaceae; genus Rhodomyrtus; species Rhodomyrtus tomentosa. The sequence goes on along the minus strand of JAPCWY010000009.1, from coordinate 25,714,917 downwards.
GTGGCGAGGGTTACTAAACCCTCGCCTCTTTCCCTTTTTTTTTTTAATTTTTTGCCAAACCATCTGTCATGCCCAGCGCTCCGGGCACGAGCGTGCGACACCCTATATGCGTAAACTCTCGAGCGTCCTAGGATTCAATAGATTGAGAGATGCGAACGATCGAAAACATGCAGAAGCAACAACATACAAACTCCTCCGTACAATGACAAGGGAACTTGGGTAACGAGAGCATCCATATAAACATCACTAACGGTTCATACAAAAGAGCAAGTAAACCAACCCTACTAACAAGTCGAGGGGAAAATCGGGACTCCACCAAAAGATGACAAAGATTTAAATTCCCAAGAAGATTACAGACCATCGAGGGTCATCATCAAAAGACTACTAAATAAAGCCAGGAAACCCCTAGGTCGAACTGTTAGATCCGTCAGTCTCCTCAGCGTCCTTGGTAGGCTCGTACTCCGAGAAGGTCTCCGAGCATACCTCCACTGTATCCTCCATCGTCTCGTCTACTGACTGCTCCACCAAGTCGTCCTCGGAAGCTTCGATCTCGATGACCTCGTCGGTGTCTTCCAGGATTGGGGTTCTCTCGGAAATGTTCCTCGATCCAGCTGCTGACCCCTCGACCTCCACTGAATCCCGAGCGGGATGACACCAACTAGGGACTACCCCACGGGGTACCTCGACGGGCTTCAATGGTCCTGTAGTAACTTCCCCTACCCTCCGAAACCCAGCCTCAGTAAGACAGGTCCTAACCCTAGGTTAAGCTGACCGTAAATTCAGGCGAATGCAATCAAGGACGAAATGCATAAGCAACCACATGAAGCATTCAGCAATTGTCACGCCTCGCGCCTCCAGAACGAGCACGCAATCATCCCTGCAAGCAAATAACAACAATCTCTCGGCGGTCCCAAGGATCCACCTCATATATATAGAAAGATCGAGAGATGAGATAAGATAATTTACATTAAGCACACGGAAGCGGTTCCCAACAACTTCCCATACAATATATATACATACAGACTAAGTAGGACATAGATAGCATCAAGAAGGCCGTACATCATCACCTTCAGACCAATAACTACTAAATCCGCTAAACATCAAGGGCAACAAGTAAGCATGCCAAAAAAAGTATCCACAAAATCCATCAGGGTCGAAGTCAGGTCGCTAGTCAAAAGTTAGATCAACGTCCAAAGTCGCCTAAGAAGAGCTGCTGGAATCCCCGGTGTCCTCAGTCTCCTCCGACGGCTTGTACTCAAAAAAAGTCTCTGACGGAACCTCCATAGAGTCCTCCATAGTCGCCCCCTGCAACGGCTCAGCTGGGTCTCCATCCATGGTCTCCTCCTGGTCCGGCTCGGCTAGGTCTCCATCGGACAGCCCCACCACGATGACCTCGTCCTCCGGCGGTGGCGCCGAGTACTCCGCTGTCGATGTCCACTTCGGGTCGTTCCTTGACAAAACTGCCGATCCCTCGGGAAACTCCTGGTCCGAGATAGTCTGACACCAAGGAGGTATGACACCCTCCGGAACCTCATGGGGCTTCACGGCCAGACTTTCCTATCCACGTCCCGTCTGAACCATGCCTCAAACTTGTGAGGCTTCCAGTCCGGTTACCCTCGTCTACCCACACTATTGTATATTTCCTTACGTATATATTCTCCTGCCTATCGGGGAACTCATCGTAAAAAGCTGTCATCTTCTGCGGGTCCCCGAATTTGATAGGCCGCATGGCTACTACCTAGGATCTGTAAAGTAAGATTTCCCCAAAAGGGGTGAGATACACATCTCAGTAAGAAAAACCTAACCCTAGGTCAGGTTGACTGTCCTCTCAAGCAGTCAAGTCATCAACCTATCCAACTCATGGTCGCACGTAGGTATAACATTCATAATTCAATAAACAATAATGCACTGAGGACAGGTATACATTTATATTCTCATGTCACACACAAATGCACGTATATGCTCGGCCTATCACTTCACCAAATCAATCAACCTCTACCTGCCTCATTCTCTAGCCCGCGATTAGATCGCATTAGGCTCGGCCCGCGTAAACGCATCAGGCCCCGGTTCAATTCTAAGCAGGGTTTATGAGCTTATACTCTGTCCTGCGATTAGATCGCATCAAGACTGTGACTATTTCAACCCCGCAACTTCGTCGCATCAGGGCACCACCTAATCACAATTCACCCCGCGACCTTATCGCATCAGGGTCTCAACCTTTCGCCCCGCGTCTCATACGCCTCAAGGCCTTGCCATGTAATGCCACAACCATAATTCATGTCACATCATATCAAACAACTTGATCTTTCAATTCAAATTTCACATTTCAATAGCTAATGCGCATTCTAATACAATTCCTAAATCCGTGGCATGCGAATCAATTCAAATGACACCTAAACTTACAATCAACTCAAGCATAGGCTATGTCATGTAATCATTTGATAGCGTCTAAGGACACATCAAGCTATTACCATTGAGGATTTTCCTATATACCATTTCCGATCGACCCTCGACTTACCCAATCGAGTCCAATCCCCCTAACCTTGGTTTAGAGAATTTCTTACCTAAGGTTAGCAACACAATTCACTCCTTCTTGTACCTCCTAAGATTCGGCCAACTTAAGTCCAAGGCCAATTCGTCGCACAGCCTAGGATAATCAACCGATTTGTCAAATTCCAAGTCCAATTCCTCAATTCATCCGTCCAAATCACTCATAACATACTCCTCATCATCATAACACATCATACACACCAAATTACAACACAAATCCAGCCTATTTAACCCTCCACAGATTCGGTTTGGCCCGGCATTGAACCGGTTCCATTCGGTTCTGTTCATGCCAAGTCCAACCGGTCCTCATCTATCTCAAATCCATCAGTTATACACCCTTCTACATATTATAATGTCTACATAAGGGTTTGGAGTGCTCACCGTGAGGTTCAAGTCACGTGGATACCGAAAAGTCGTCGGAAGTTCGCCGGTTGTCCAAGATCCCAAAATACCGGCAGATTCTAGGCATAATGTACAAGGGTGGTTCATGGTCAAAAACTTATCAAATAAATTCCCAATTTTTACAAAAAAACCATATATATGTTTACTTGATCTCCACCAAATTTGAACCAAATATTTCAAGTTTTCGGCTATCAAAAGGGTTCAGAACCGAACCTACCTCAAACTAGAGCAGAATCTATCGACCTGTGGGAGAATGCTTGCCCCGAATTCCACAGAGCTCCAAATGACTCGATTCAAGTTGGAGGACATCGGAAAGAGGTGGATCTATGCTATGGTGGTCGGCCAGCTACATTTGGTGGCCAAAGGAGGCGGTCGTACTGACCAAACCGCGGCGTTCGGCCCGGTCGGCGAGTAGCAGAATTGAAGAAGAAGAAAGAAGATGGTCCACGGTTCTTTGGGGGAGCAAAAATGCCGAATGAAGAGTGAGAGAGAGCAGAAAGAGAGAGCTGGTTATCCCTAAAAAATTGATTAATTGAAGTGATTGGTAGGTAGGCATTAATTGAAGAATTGATCTTCCACCCTTGGATGCTTGACACTTGGCAATTGTTCTTATCAAGGGGATCCAATGGCTCCTTTTTACTCTTCAATGTTCGGTAGCCAAGGGGAAGAGAATATCCATTTTGCCCTTCCTTCAATTTAAAGACAAAGTTCTAAGCTCGAGGGCAAAATAGTCATTTTACCCCCGACGTTCAGAACGTCATTTTTCTCGATTCTGACTTCTTCGATAGGGCGACGACCAATCCAAATGACGTTGAAATTCTTGATTTTTCATTTCAAAATTTTTCAGGACTTGTTTCTGATCGTTTCTTCTATCAGACGTGATTCCAGCCTATCCCGAACAGACGGGCGGCTTTTGCAAACTATACGCTTATCGACCCCGTGATTCTCATCACGTTTAGGGCTCGTCAATTCATAGCGGCCTTGGTTGTCATGTAATTGCGAGGGTTTATTACTAGTCCCTATGGTCTCTATCGTCACAGCTCGATTTAGGATAATTTTGCAAATCATACGCTGGTTAAGCGGCATCACCCGCGCTCCAATCGTACGACGCTCGTATGGTAATCCTTAATCGCTCTTAGATCGATTTTTTGGTGGTTCTAAATATCCCCTCGACAATTCTTATGGTCAAAACATCATTTCTTATCCGAGTCGCCTAGGTCTACGTACCTCGTCTTGCTTTAGCCTTTTCCCTTTTGGTCGGCCTACTCAAATTGATCATATTTGAGCGAAATACGACTGAAATACATCGCTTGATATACATGATCTTTTTGCTACAGAATCTGAAGTTGATTGGAAATCAGAATGTCACAGCAATCATGAAATAACATATAGATACAATCTAGCGTCAAGCACGCAATCATGACATCAGTTATCATAGTTCAGATCAAGCACGCATAGCCAAAGCAAGTCACACCTTTCACCCTTCCAGGCCTCCATTGTTTCACACCCCCGTTTAGAACGCCTCAGGTTTTCGCGTAATTACGCCTCAAACCATTCCATTGACAAACCCGCGTAAACGTATCAGGTTTTCAATTTCATTCCAAGCCTGTGTCGACACATATCAGATTCTGTCTCGCGTCTCAACGCATCAGGACATTGCCCATTTCAACCTCGCATCTCAACGCATCAGGGTATAATTCCACACAGCCCCGCGTCTTAACGCCTTAGGGTGTCACAAGTTTCTCAAACATGCTAAATACTCATTTCAATTCAAACCTCATGGTCAAGTGCAAACTCATGCAACGAGTAACACATCTATGACATGCAAGACAATTAAGTTCAACACTCATATGTGGTAATCAATTCATAGCACAAGCATTCAACAAGCACTCAAGCCATCTACACCTCTCGAGAACGCAAAATGGACAATCACGCCAGAATTCACGAGAACCAACCTAATTCACACGCAATTCACCCAATCGAGTCCAATCCTCTTAGCTAAGGTTTAGAAATGTCTTACCTCAAGCATAAATCAGCAAAAAACTCCTTCCAAGAACACCAATGGTTCAATTCTAATGGTCTAAGAACAAGTCAACCATGCACCTAAGGAAATTCATCCAATTCATCAATCCTTCCCATCCAATTCGTCAATTCACCAAGCATATACCTCATTGACATATCGATTGACATCATCACAAGCCTCAACAATCAAATTGGGTCTCAACTCCATCACCAACAACCCTCACAAGATTCGGTATGCACAGAACCGAAACAGGGCATTTATGGTTCTGTGCATATCTCAACCAATCAGCCTATAAATCACCCTAAATCCTTAATTTATCCACTAATCTACTTGCTAACATGTAGTTCTAGGAGTTGGGAAGCCTCTCCGAAAATTTGAGCTCAAGGTGACGTCAATTGGTCCACGAACGGCGCCGGTTCCTCCAAGTCCTCAACCTTTCAATTTTTGTCCTTCAAACACAAGACCCTTTTGGGGTCAAAACTCCATCAAATTCATCCAAACCTTTTACCACAACTCAGTATACATGTTCCCTAGACGTCCATAAAATTTGGCCGAAAGATTCGAACGTTTCGGGGTCCTACGGAGTCTAAACAGCAGCTTACCTCCAACATCGACGGTTTCTGTCGACTTTTGGGAGAATGGCTGGCCGGAGCTCCTCGGTGGGTCAAATGCAGTGATTCAAGTTGGAGCAGATCGGCAAGAGGATAAGGAAGACGATGGTGATCGGCTTAATAGCTGGAAGTCATCGAAACTGGCGGTCGAAAGTGGCGAATTGGCGGGCAGAACCTGGTCGGCGGTGCAGCTCTTGGCTGAAGGAAGAAGGAAGAAGAAGAAGAAGAAGAATGGCAAAGGGAGGTGATGTTTGGCTGAGGGAGTGAGAGAGAGAGGTATATACACCATTTCAAGAGTCAAACCCCAAAGAATGGTAGGTTAAAAGTGATTCAATTAATGTCAATGCTTAATCCTTTGACACTTGTCTTCATGTCAATCAATGGCTCATGCAAGGGCTATTATTTCTCTTGATTTTCGACAACCCATAAGGTATTGTGATTGACCAAAATACCATCATCCAATTATTAAGGCAAGGTTAAGGCTTGAGGGGCAAAATGGTAATTTTACTCTCAACGTCTAGAACGTCGTTTTTCTGATTCAAATTTTCTACAGTAAGGCGACGTCCAATCCAATCATAATGTTGGAATTATTGATTCTCTATTTTTTAATTTCGAAACTCGTCTCTGAATCATTTCTCTGTTAGATGTGATTCCAGCCTATCCTAAACTGACGGGCGGCTTTTGCATATGTTACGCATATCGACTCTGTGATTCATATCACACTTAGGGCTCGTCCATTCATGGCGACTTTGGTTATCATATAATTGCGATGGTCTATTACTTGTTCCGACGACCTCAATCGCCATCGTTTGATTTAGGAAAATTTTGCAAATTATACATTGGTTAAGCGGCATTACCCGCGCTCCAATGGTATAACTCTAGCAATGCATTCCTTCATCGTTATTAGATCGGCCTTTTATGGCTCTAAATGTCCCATCAACAGTCTTTATGGTCAAAGTGTCACTTCCTATTCGAGTTCCCTAGGTCCACGTACCTTGTCTCGCGTTAGCCTTTCCTTTTTGGTCGATCAACTTGAGATTGATCAGATCCGAGCGAGATACAACTGAAAGACATCGTTAGATATGTTCTCGTTAATAAGTCTCGAAATGACAGGAAAAATTAAAATGTCACAACTCTTCCCCCCATACAAAAATTTCGAGGACGAAATTTACAATAAACCCAGTTACTCAAACAAATAGGAGTATTGACGCATCATCATTTCCTCGCTTTCCTACGTGGCGCTTTCGGTTCCATGGTGTTCCCAAACGACTTTGACCAATGGAATCGTCTTGTTCCTTAGAACTTGCTCTTTCCGATCTTCGATCCTAACTGGTCTTTCCACTTTTGACACTCTGTCATCTACTTCGATGACCTCGTAATCCAATACATGTGTCGGGTCTGGTTCGTACTTCCGTAGCATCGACACATGGAAGACATTGTGTACTTGGGATATATTAGGCAGTAAGGCAAGCCTATAGGCTAAGGTCCTAATCCGTTCCAAAATTTCAAATGGACCTATGTATCTTGGGCTTAGTTTCCCTTTCTTTCCAAATCGAGACAATCCCCTCATCGGCGACACCTTAAGGAAAACATGATCGCCTACTTGAAAATCCAAAGGCTTATGTCGTTTATCCGCATAACTCTTCTGGCAACTCTGTGCTGTTTTCAGCCTATCCCAGATTATCTTTACTGCTTCCACCGATTGCTCTTCTAACTTTGGGCCTATAATACTTCTTTCTCCAACTTCGTCCTAGCAAATCGGGGTCCTGCAAGCTCTTCTGTAAAGCGCTTCAAAAGGTGCCATTCGAATACTCTACTGATAACTGTTATTATATGTAAGCTCTACCAAATGCAGCTGATCCTCCCATCCACCCTTGAAATCTATAACACACACTCGTAACATATCCTAGAGCGTCTGAATCGTCCTTTCCGATTGTCCATCCGTCTGTGGATGGTATGCCGTACTAAATTATAGTCGAGTTCCCATGACATCTTGAAGACTCTTCCAGAAGTTCGCTGTGAACTTGGGATCTCTGTTCGATGTAATCCTCACAATACTCCATGTACGGCATTTCTATCCATCGCGAAATCCTTTCGCACAAGAATAAAGTGTGCAGACTTGGTCAACCTGTCCACGACTACCCAAATAGAATCGTGGCCTCCCTGGTTCCTTAGTAATCCCATTACAAAATCCATTGTCACGTGTTCCCATTTCCATTCAGGAATCTCTAACGACTGTAACAATCCACCATGCTTACAGTGTTGTGCCTTCACCTGCTGGCATGTCAAGCACTTCGCCACATACTTCGCTACATCCACTTTCATCTCGTTCCACCAATAATGTTGACGCAAGTTCTAATACATTTTCATGCTACTTGGGTGGATACTATAATTGCTTCTGTGAGCCTCCGATAAAATCCTTTCTCTAAGCTATTCGTCCTTTGGTAAGCATTGACGCCTCTGAAACTTTAAAATTCCGTCTTCTAACACTTGAAACTTTAGTTTCCTCTTTGTAGCATCCATTTTCAGGATTTTCTGAATTTCCAGGTCCGTAAATTGTAAGGCTTTTATCCTTTCCTAGATCACAGGTTCTATTCTCAGTGTGGCCATCAAACTGGATAACTGACGAACTTCCAATCTGAATTTAGAATCCCTCAAACTTTCAAATAACGACCATCCTTTCACCAGTAGACAGGCAATACTAGACTTTCAACTGAGCGCATCCACGACTCTGTTTGCCTTTCTAGGGTGATATAATATGTCACAATCATAATCCTTAAGCAGTTCCATCCATCGACGCTGCCTCATGTTTAGTTCCTTTTGGGAAAATAGATACTTCAGGCTCTGGTGGTCCGTATAAATCTGAAACTTCTCACCACACAAATAATGCCTCCAGATCTTCAAAGTAAAGATGATTGCTGTCAATTCCAAATCATGAGTCAAATAATTCATCTCGTGCGGTCTCAATTGTCGGGACGCGTAGGCAACCACTCTTCCATGTTGCATTTGCACACAGCCTAGTCCCTTTAGCGAAGCATCGCTATATATTTCGTAACCTCCATGTCCTGATGGAATCGTTAATACCGGTACGGTCGTTAACCGATGCTTGAGCTCTTGGAAACTCCTTTCACACTTATCCGTCCATTCGAACTTCGTTTCCTTCTTAGTCAATCTTGTCAATGGAATAGCTATGGATGAAAACTTCTCTTCTTTGCCGAAGATGTGCTTTTGTTTTCTAAAGGAAACCTACACACCATTTGACTCCTCAAGGATGGGCTAGACTTATTCTCTTCATAGTCGGGACTTTGGCCAAACACTAATAAGAGTGACATCTTCCTTTCGGGTGGGTTGTCTATTTTGCAAAACAACATTCGACAATGCTTGAACTTTCAAGAAGGTACACTACCTTTTCGCTACCTAGGGGTTCTTGTCATTTCTTTGAGAATCTGTAAAGCTGATTGTGATGCATTAGCAAAAGCAATTACTGCTAGAGCTTGCTCTTGGTCTCAGGGATTCTTATCCTCCACTGGATGCTTACATCTCATAAAATCGGTCCTACATTCTATTCATGTTTATTGGGCTTCTGTCTTCACCCTCCCAAAGTCTGTCCTAAATAGGATTGAGCTTATCCTTAGACATTTTCTCTAGAAGGGTCCTGACTTAGGGGCTGGAGGGGCCAAAGTCTCCTGGGCGGATATCTGTTTGCCAAAGGAGGAAGGTGGCTTAGGGATATGGAGATTACTTGATTGTAATAAAACTTTCACCTTAAAACATATCTGGATTCTTTTTACAGATAAAGAGTCGTTGTGGTGTAAGTGGATTCATACTACGTTCTTGACGAAGGCAAACTTCTGGATTGCTAAAAGACCGGCTGTTTGTTCCTGGGCTTGGAAAAAGATTTTAACCTCCGCGGTGAGTATTATTTGCAGTTTTGATGGACCATTAGTAATGGACATATGACATCGTTTTGGTTTGACAATTGACACGAAAAAGGCCCTCTTTACAAACTTGTCGCAAATGGAGATATTTATCGCTCCAAAATTCCGCGCAACATTACGGTCCGTGACTTCTTCTCTACAGAATGGCGTACTTCTTCAACATTACAATCCATCTCTTCATGGATGGAGCACCCTCCCCCCTCCCTCCCTTTGTCGACAACAAGGATGATCATATTCGGTGGATGGGGAATACTCTGGATGTTTTTTCTGTTTCACTGACTTGGGAATACAATCGGCCTAGGGGAAGGCATGCTCACTAGCACTCTTTCAATTGGGATAAAGCTTTTGCCCCACGGGATGCCTTTCTCTTGTGGTTGGCCTCTCACAATCGCCTACCTACTCAAGTCCTACTACTTCAATATCGAAGAATAGATGATGGCTCTTGTGCTTTTTGCAACCTAAGGTCGGAGTCCATTGATCACCTCTTCTTTGAAAGCTCAATAACTGGTAGCTTTGCCGCTACTTGGGTTTCCAATTATAATTTTCCGTGGCGAAACCTTCCATGAGATGATTTTATTAGGTGGGGGATGAAATATTTGGCGGCCAAACTTTTGCACATCATATTGCAAGGTTTTCTCTTGGTGCACTCTGCCACATTATATGGACCGAAAGAAACGACATCTTATTTAGAGGTAAAAATTTGTACGGTCCATCCATTATCATGCACCTAACTAAGAAGGTAAAGGATAAAGCTCTCTCCTATGGGAAAATCCAAGACCATTTGCATAACAGACGCTTGCAAAGAAAATAAGGCCTGTCGACCTCCATTTTTTATGACTGACACACAAGCAGGCCTGGTTTGTAACTATTGTTCACCTACGTTTACTGTGTTTTTGTGGCTATCATGCTCTCAAGCTTCGTACTGCATACATGTTTCTGTCCTCTTATGGCCATATAGTGGTTATGACTGAGGTGTACACTAGTGTCCTGGTCATGGAAGGTTGGCCTCCATGGGTCTACCGCTTCTTGGCCTTTTATACGGGTCATGACCAGACTTGCTCTTAAGCTTTGTTGTTCGGTTCTATTGTTATCACTTCTTGGGTGAGTACAGATGCTTCATGTTCAGGAGCTGCTGTTGGTCATTTTCGAGCTGCCATCTGATGATCATTTCACTGACATGCTGCTTTCAAGGCTCCTTTGTTGCTCTTCTTCAATCAAACCCTTTGGATGGTGGTCTGGCCGAGAGGTTTTCTCCCTGCTCGGCTCCTGTTTTGGTGCTTCTTCTTTCTTTAGTGGTTTTACTGGTTGTCACCCTCCTGTTGTGGTTCCGGTTACTTCCTTTGCTTACTTTTCTTTTCCTAGCTTTTCATGCTGCAAGTTGGTTAGACCTAGACCTTTTTGGTTTTTGTCCTTCCCTGCTACCACCCCCCTCCTCTCACATCCCCTCCTCCCTTAAGCCGATGTATTGGCTTTTCCTTCTTTCTTTTCTTTTTGGAGTTCTTCCCTGTACTACTTTTGCCCTTCCTATTTGGGCTTGTTTCTGTTCCCTGCTTCTACGCCTTGCTCACTTGTTGTTGGAGCTGTTGCTGCTGTTCTGTGGTTGGTTTGCTCCTGCCACCCTGACTCTCCTTCTGCTTGTTTTCTGCCTCCTATTCTTCTTCTGCTTTAACGCTGCTTTGCTGCTGCTCCCATGCTGTTGTTGCTGTTCATTGGACTCCTGCACTTTGGTTCCTTCTCGATTGCTTTCACTTGTTTTGGTTGGTGTTAAAGGTGCTCCAACCGATTCAGATTCTTGGGGAGTTCTACACTGCTCGAATATCCCCCAAGATAGCACTCTGCAAATATCGCCACTTTTGGTGTAGAAACTAGGTAGTGATTTTATGACTTTGCTCTTCACTGTATGTATTTCCTTATTCATGGCCGCTTGTTTGGCCTTTGTAGGAACTTTTAATGTTGCCAGGCTCTATTGACTTGTGCTTACAACTTATGGTCGATTGTTTTGGGCCTTTTGTTTTAGATTAGCCGTTCTTAGGATTTTAGTTAGAGCGTTATCTTTGCGTTGTCCTTTTTTGCAACCGGCTCACACTTGAACCAATCATCGCACTCCATGTGCCGTCATTGGTTCATGGCTTTTGTGTCCGGTTAATTATGTACCTAGTTTTTGGAAAGTCAATACATACGTACCTTACCCAAAAAAAAAAAAAACTTCTCCACAAAGCGTCTGTAATACCATGCCAATCCTAAGAAACTTCGGACTTCTATGACCGTAGTAGGTCTAGGCCAATTCATAATGGCTTCGATCTTTGTAGGATCCACAGCAATACCTTCTCCGGATACTACATGGCCAAGAAATGCACATTATTTAGCCATAACTCGCATTTGCTAAACTTAGCGTAAAGCGAGTGCTTCCTCAAGATCAGCAAAACAATCCTCAGATGCTCTTTGTGCTCTTCGTTACCCTTTGAGTAAATCAAGATATCATCAATAAAGACTCTAACAAATCTATCCAAAAATTCTTTGAACACCCGATGCATCAAGGTCCATAAATGTGGCTGGAGCATTAGTCAGTCCAAAAGGCATCACAGTGAATTTGTAGTGACCATACCTTGTCCTAAAAGCGATCTTAGGTATGTCTTCTTTCTTAATTCTCAACTGATTATATCCGGTCCTTAGGTCAATCTTTGAGAATACCACAACTCCTTGCAATTGGTCAAATAAGTCATCAATCTTCGGCAGTGGGTATTTATTCTTTACAGTTACTTGATGCAATTGTCTGTAGTCGATGCATAAACGCAAGGACCCATCCTTTTTCTTCACAAACAATACCGGCGCTCCCCACGATGAAGCACTCGGTCGAATAAATCCTTTGTCCAGTAATTCTTGCATTTGCACCTTTAACTCTTTCAGTTCTGATAGGGACATCCTATAAGGTGCCTTCAAGATCGGTTCTGTTTCAGGAGCTAACTTGATCACAAATTCGATTTCCCGCTCTGGTGGCAACCCTGATAACTCTTGAGGAAAAATGTTAGGAAACTTACGCACTACCGGAATACTTTCTAGTTTAGGTTCCTCGGCAGTCATGTCCATAACTGCGACTAAGTACGCCTGCATTCTTCAATCATCAACTTTGTCGCTTCAAGAGACGTGACTAAAGGAATCGAGGTTCCTCCTCGACTTCTCACAAATTCAAAACTAGAACTGCCTTCCGAGTAGAAACGAATTATCCTACTGCCACAATCAACTACCGCCCTTTGCTTACACAATCAATCCATTCATATGATCACATCGAAGTCATACATGAGCAACACAGCTAAGTTGATACTCTCTTTACTACTGCCAATTACGATTTTACAATCAGCACAGCCTAACGAAACCAGCACATTATCTTTCAACGGGGTGGCAACATGCAGAATTACACTCAATGGTTTCAATTCCATATCAATCAAATTAATAAACCGAGCAGACACAAACGAGTGTGATGCGTCAGGATCAAACAAAGCATAGGTAGCTTGGTCACACAAATAAATCGTACCTATGACCACGCCTAGCGCTTCTTCTGTTTCCCTACGTGCTACGGCATAGACCCTTCCCTGAGCTAGGGGTCGGTTCTGATCATTTTGGGGAGTGGCAGTTGATGGTCCTGCCTATGATCATTGCCCTTGAGGTCTAGTCGTTGGAGCTTGATTCGAGCAAGTTCTCATCTGATGGCCCATTTGACCACACTTGAAGCACGCTCCAGTTCTTGCTGGACAAGGTCCATCACCATGTCTTCTGCCACAGAGGCGGCAACTCCAGTTCATTGGGTTCGGCGGCTTCACTATATTCTTTCTTATTGGAGGGACGAAGTGTCTATTGCCAGCCATAGGCCTTTTGCCAGTCTGGTAGTTATCGCTGAACAAATTAAACCACGATCCAGATGCGACATTCCTCTCCTTCAGGTCCCTCTCAATCATCTGTCCTCGTTCATAGATTTCTTTATAGATCCTCAGGTTCAGAGCTATCATCTGGCTGCAAAGCTCAGGTCTCAGTCCATCCCGAAATCTCTATGCCTTCTCCAGGGGATCCTCTACCGATCGGGGTGTATACCTTGACAACCTAGAAAACTCAGTTTCATACTGGTCTATGGTCAGATGATTCTGATGCAGTTGCAAGAACTCTACTTGCTTTCTTTCTCGAGCCTTCTCGGAGCAATACTTGTCATTGAATGTCGTGGTAAAGGCATTTCAGGTCAATGCCATTCCTTCTGGAAAGACTCCATTTTTGATGGTAGCCCACCAGTCATTTGCGGTCCCTTCCAGTTGGTACACTTCAACAGTACCTTTTCCTCATCTGTGCACCTCAGTACTCCAAAAGCCTTTTCCAGTTTCTCGATCCATCTCGATGCTAGTTCGAGGTCTCCATTCCTATCGAATTGGGTTGGCTTCAACTTGATAAACTTTTCAACCAGTTGGCCCATCTGCCTAGCCACAACAACTTCCTCCTAGGCATTCACTGCCTCATTGCCTTGGTCATGATCGCCATTGTTTCCATTGCCTCCATTATTGCCGTTATTGTCGTTGACGGCAGCTATTACGGCCCCTACCACTTGGGCTATGATAGCATCCCTATCTTGGGTCGCCTGTCGATGAGGTCGCCAATCCTTTCTAGTGCTCTCAGCACTCCATCCATTCTCGGGTCTTTCGCCACAAGTAGCCTCGAACTAGAGGCTCCGCTCCTAGGTCTTCTAGGCGGGTTACTCATTCTTGTATGCTTTCACTGAACCTGGACCACCACAAATCCATCAAGGAGTTAGTAACTCATTCATCCAACCAAATCCAGAGTTACCAGACTATGCCTTAACGAAAACATTCATAACATAACGATCTTCCACACAATTAGCTCCAGAGGCACTTCACTAAACAGTTCATGGCCATTACCCCATTCCGTTCACTTCACGGTTCACCAAAACTAGCCATGCTCATTTACTCGACAGCTCAAGATCCAGAAATGACTTTCGACGCTAGACATGGAACTTAATCCTCATAAATCATCACAATCTTGTCAAGCCCAAATGTCAATCACACGAGTCAAGTCATATGCCATGCATCTCGTGCCTCATTCTAACAAGTTTCCTAAGGTCTCGCTACCCGTCTTGTCCCAACTTAATCCTACTTATCACTCCAATCATCAATCAACTTGGATCGAGCTGACCTAGCTCTGATACCAAGCAAGTCGAGATGTCACGCCCCGCGCCACTGGCATGAGCGCACAACCCCCTTTACGCGTAAACTCTCGAGCGTCCCAAGATTCAATAGATCGAGAGATGTGAACAATCGAAAGCATGCGGAAGCGATAACATACAAACTCCTCCGTATAATAACAAGGGAACCTGGGCAACGAGAGCATCCATATAAACATCACGAAGGGTTCATACAAAAGAGCAGGTAAACCAACCCTTCTAACAAGTCGGACGGAAAATCGAGACTCCACCAAAAGACGACAAAGTTTTAAATTCCCCAGAAGATTACAGACCATCGAGGGTCATCATCAAAAGACTACTAAGTAAAACCAAGAAACCCCTAAGTCGAACTACTAGATCCGTCAGTCTCTTTGGCGTCCTCGATACGCTCGTACTCCGAGAAGGTCTCCGAGCATACCTCCATTGTATCCTCCATCGTCTTGTCTACTAACTGCTCTACCAGGTCGTCCTCAGAAGCTTCGATCTTGATGACTTCGTCGGTGTCTTTCAGGGTTGGGGTTCTCTCGGGAATGTTCCTCGATCCAGCTGCTGACCCCTCGACCTCCACTAAATCCCGAGCGGGATGACACCAACTAGGGGCTACCCCGCGGGGTATCTCGACGGACTTCAATGGTCCCGTAGTAACTTCCCCTACCCTCCGAAACCAAGCCTCGAACCTATTAGGCTTCCAGCTCTGTCCACCTTCATCGACCCAGACTTCAGTACACTTCCTAACGTACATGGTTCCCTACGTTTCCGAGAACTCCTCAAAATACGCAGACATCTCCTTAGGGTCACCTAGCTTAATAGGCAACATTGTCACGGCCTAGGATCTAAAAATGCGGTCCCGCAAAGGGGTGAGATTTACATCTCAGTAAGACAAGTCCTAACCTTAGGTTAAGCTGACTGTACATTCAGGCGAATGCAATCAAGGACGAAATGCACAAGCAACCACATAAAGCATTCAGTAGTCATGAAATAAAATATATACAACTGGTGTCAAGCACGCATTCATGACATCAGTTCTCATAATTCAAATCAAGCACGCATAGCCAAAACAGGTCACATCTTCCACCCTTCCAGGCCTCCATTGTTTCACGACCGCGTTTAGAACGCCTCAAGCTCGGTCCGCGTAATTACGCCTCAGACCATCCCATTGACAAACCCGTGTAAATGCATTAGGTTTTCGATTTCATTCCAGGCTTATGTCGACACATATCGGATTCCGTCCCGCGTCTCAATGCATCAGGACATTGGCCATTTCAACCTCGCGTCTCAACGCATCAGGGTATAATTCCACACAACGCCGCGTCTCAACACCTCAGGGTGTTACAAGTTTCTCAGACATGTCAAATACTCATTTCAATTCCAACCTCATGGTCAAGTGCAAACTCATGCAACGAGTAACACATCTATGGCATGCAAGACAAGTAAGTTCAACACTCAAATGTGGTAATCAATTCATAGCACAAGCATTCAACAAGCATTCAAGCCATCTATACCTCTCGAGAACGCACAATGGACAATCACGTCATAATTCACAAGAACCAACCTAATTCACATCTAATTCACCCAATCGAGTCCAATCCTCTTAGCTAAGGTTTAGAAACGTCTTACCTCAAGCCTAAATCAGCAAAAATCTCATTCCAAGCACACCAATGGTTTGGTACTAATGGTCCAAGAACAAGTCACCCGTGCACCTAAGAAAATTCATCCAATTCGTCAATACTTCCCATCCAATTCGTCAATTCACCAAGCATATACCTCATTGACATATCGATTGACAACATCACAAGCCTCAACAGTCAAATTGGGACTCAATTCCATCACCAATAGCCCTCACAAGATTCGGTATGCACAAAATCAAAACAGGGCATTTTCGGTTCTGTGCATATCTCAACCAATCAGCTTATAAACCACCTTAAATCCTTAATTTATCCACTAATCTTGTGAAATTCTAATTTTCCACTTATTTTCAGACTCACTAATGAGAAGTGTATCTAGCGATGGTTTCAATCATATCTCACTCGAATCTGATCAATTTGAGTAGACTGACCAAAAGGGAAAGGCTAACGCGAGACAAAGTACGTGGACCTAGGGAACTCGAATAGGAAATGGCGTTTTGATCATAAGAATTATCGAGAGGATATTTAAAACCACAAAAGGCCGATCTAGGAACGATTAAGGAATGCATTGCCAGCGTTATACGATTGGAGCGCGAGTGATGCCGGCTAACCAACGTATAATTTATAAAATTTTCCTAAATCGAACGTTGACGATCGAGACCATAGGAACTAGTAATAGACTCTCACAATTACATGACAACCAAATTCGCCATGAATTGATGAGTCTTAAATATGATATGAATCACAGAATCGATACACGTAACGTTTGCAAAAGCCTTCGGTCGGTTCGGGATAGGCTGGAACCACGTCTGATAGAGAAAACGATCAGAAAACGAATCTTGAAAATTGAAAATGGAGAATCAAGAATTCCAACGTCATGATTGGATTGGCCATCGCCTTATCGAAGAATATTGGAATGAGAAAAACGACGTTCCGGACGTCGGGAGTAAAATTACCATTTTACTCCTCTAGACCTAGCCTTACCTATATAATTGGATGAGGCCATTTTGGTCTTTAACACACCCCAAAGCAACCAAAAATTTGAGAGGAATCCTGGCCATTGGATTGGCTTGATTGACACATTGGACATGTGTCAATGGATTAGCCCTTGAGTGGACATTTCCACTTTTCCCCAACTACCATTCAACTCATTGACTTTTGAAAGTTGAATATAGCCTTTTCTCTCTCTCTTGGCCAATCATTCTCCCCCATTTTCACCGAGAGCCATCTTCTTCTTCTTCTTCTTCATCCAGCCGTAAACCGTTGTCGCCTGACCAGTTCTGTATCGCCCGTTTGCTACCGCCAACGACCACCTCCGGCAACTTCTAGCCACCGAGTCGACCATCCACACATTGTTTGACCTCTTGCCGACATCCTCGAAGTGGAAGCAAGTCGTTTAACCCACCGAAGAGCTCCGGCCAGCCGATCTCCCGCGAGTCGACGGAAATCGTCACAACCAGAGGTAAGCTACATTTCTGGCCTCTTAGGACCCCGAAACTTTGGAGTTTTTCAACCAAATTTTGTGAAGATCTAGGAGACTCATAGAGTGATCTGTGGTAAAAATTTGGGGTTAATTTGATGGAGTTTTGACCCCAAATGGGTCTTGTGTTTGAAGGGCCAGAACTACCGATTTGAGGACTAAGGGAAACCAGTGATATTCAAGAAGTTTCCGGCAACGACTCGGCCTCAAATCTTCAGTGACCTCCCCAAACCCTTAGATCTACATGTTAGTAAGTAGGTTAGTGAATAAATGATGGATTTGAGGTAGCTTAAGGGCTGGATAATTACAATATACACAGAACCGAAAATAGCCATGTTCAGTTCTATGCATACCGATTTTGTGGGGGCTATTGATGGTTTGATTTGAGTCTCAAATTCATCAATGAGACATGCTAGGATATTGGGAGACATGTCATTAAGGTTTGTGGTCCATGGATTGATGATTGGGCAAGAGAAATTGACGGTTGAATGAAATTTCAATAGGTTGCACGGCTAAATTGTTCTTGGACTGCTTGGACCGAGTTCTTGAGGTGCTTGGGAGAAGAATTTTGTGACATTAAGCTTGAGGTAAGGGAACCCTAAACCTATGATAGGAAGATTGGACTCAATTGGACGAGTCGGGTGATTTTTTGGGTGATCATTGAAGGGAATGTGATTGTTCTTTGTGTGTCTTAGGACAGTATAGAGGATTTGAATGTGTGTCAATGCTTGTGTTTTGAAATGACTATCATGTGTGAATGCCAATTGATCGTCTTGCATGCCATAAGTGTATGATTTGTGCTTGAGTTGCACATTGTATTATGTGTGTGAATTGAATTGAAACTTTGGCATGGCTGAGACATGGTAGTACCTTGAGGCGTATGAGACGCGGGGTGATGTGAGGAATACCTTGAGGCGCCAAGGCGCGGGATTGGAGTTGTATGGCACCCAAATGCGTATGAGACGCGGGGTTGAGAAGGCCATAGTCCTGATGCATTGAAACGCGGGACGGAGTTGTGATGTGTCGACACTAGCCTGGAGTAACATTGAAACCCGATGCGTTTACACAGATTGTTAATGACGATCTGATGCGTTTACACGGACCGAGCCTGAGGCGTTCTAAATGCGGGCATGAGAATGAGGCAGTCTGAAGGGTGGAAGTGGTGATGTGGCATGGCGATTTGTGCATGATCATCAGGATGTGTTATGATGTCATAACTGCATGCTTGGCATCTATGTGTTGTATCGATAATTGAATGTCTTGCATGTTTATTTGTGTGAAATGCTAGTATTTATAACCGCCTAAGTGGACTGTCGGCCTAACCTAGGGTTAGGATTCACCTTACTAAGATGTAAATCTCACCATTTTGTGGGACCTCCTTTTTATAGATCCTAAGTCCTGAGGATGTGGCCTATCAGATTTGGAGACCCCAAAGAGATATATGTCTATTTTGATGGGTTCCCTGATGGGCAGGGAACTATTTATGTTAAAAAGTGTACAGTAGTATGGGTAGACGAGGGTGGAAGTAGTTGGAAGCCTCATAGGTATGAGGTCTGGTTCTGAAAGGTTGGGGATGTTTCTACAGGGCCGCTGAAGCCCATGAGGTGCCTTAGGGAGTAGTCCCTAGTTGGTGTCATCCCACCCGAGATTTAAAGCAGGCTGAGGGGTCAGTTGTCTATTCGAGGAACGGACCTAAGAGGACCCCGACCTTGGAGGATACTGAGGAGGTCATAGTGGTCGAAGTTACAGAGGATGACCTGGTGGAACCGTCCGCTGACGATACCATGGAGGACACCGTAAAGGTTTGCTCGGAGACCTTCTCGGATTACGTGCCCACAAAGGAGGCAAAGAAGACTGATGACTCTAGCAGTTCATCGTAGGAGCTCCTGGTATTCTAGTCCGACTTTTGACAGCGACCCTGATGCTTATTTCCTTTTATGGGTGATGGACCTCTTTGTATTACTCTGTCTCCCTAGTGGATCTAGTTGCTATGCTCTTATATGAACCTTCGGATATTATGTATTAGGGTATTCTCGCTATCTAGGTCCCACTTTATATTTGTACGGACGATTTATTACATTGTCGCTTTCGCGTGCTTATATATAACACGTCTCTCGACTTATGTGCGGATCATGGGACATCGAGAGATATCTTGGTTTGCTTGTAGGGAGTCGCGTGCTCGGGCCCGAGGCGCGGGGCGTGACAAATCTACTTGCTAACATGTAGTTCTAGGAGTTGGAAAGCCTCACCGAAAATTTGAGCTCAAGGCGACGTCAATTGGTCCACGAACGGCGCTGGTTCCTCCAAGTCCTCAACCTGTCAGTTTTTATCCTTCAAACATAAGACCCATTTGGGGTCAAAACTCCATCAAATTCATCCAAACTTTTTACCACAACTCACTCTACATGTTCCCTAGACGTCCACAAAATTTGGCTGAAATATTTGAATGTTTCGAGGTCCTACGGAGTCTAAACAGCAGCTTACCTCCAGATGCGACGGTTTCCGTCGACTTTTGGGAGAATGGCTGGCTGGAGCTCCTCGGTGGGTCAAATATCATGATTCAAATTGGAGCTGGTCGGCAAGAGGATTAGGAAGACGCTGGTGGTTGGTTCAATTGCTAGAAGTCACGGGAAGTGGCAGTTGGAAGTGGCGAACTGGCGGGCAGAACCTAGTCGGCGGTGCAGCTCTTGGCTGAAGGAAGAAGGAAGAAGAAGAAGAAGAAGAATGGAAAAGGGAGGTGGTGTCCGGTTGAGGGAGTGAGAGAGAGAGGTATATACACCATTTCAAGAGTCAAAAACCAAAGAATGGTAGGTTAAAAGTGATTCAATTAATGCCAATGCTTAATCCTTTGACACTTGTCTTCATGTCAATCAATGGCTCACCCAAGGGCTGTTATTTCTCGTGATTTTCGGCAGCCCATAGGGTATTGTGATTGACCAAAATGCCATCATCTAATTATTAAGGCAAGGTTAAGGCTTGAGGGGCAAAATGGTAATTTTACTCTCGACGTCCGAAACGTCGTTTTTCTGATTTAAATTTTCTACGATAAGGCGATGTCCAATCCAATCATAATGTTGGAATTCTTGATTCTCCATTTTTAAATTTCGAGACTCGTCTCTGAATCATTTCTCTGTCAGATATGATTTCAGCTTATCCCAAACTGATATGCGACTTTTGCAGATGTTACGCATATCGACTCTATGATTCATATCACACTTAGGGCTCGTCCATTCATGGTGACTTTGGTTGTCATCTAATTGTAAGGGTCTATTACTAGTTCCGATATCATCTATCGTCATCGTTTGATTTAGAAAAATTTTACAAATTATATATTAGTTAAGCGGCATCACCCGCACTCTAATCGTATAACACTAGCAACGCATTCCTTAATCGTTCTTAGATCGGCCTTTTATGGCTCTAAATATCCCCTCGACAATCATTATGGTCAAAGTATCATTTCCTATTCGAGTTCCCTAGGTCCACGTACCTTGTCTCGCGTTAGTCTTTCCCTTTTGGTCAGTCAACTCAAGATTGATCAGATCCGAGCAAGATACGACTGAAAGACATCGTTAGATATGTTCTCATTAATAAGTCTCGAAATGATAGGAAAAATCAAAATGTCACATCCTCGCTGCCTTCCTTTTGTTTTATTTTTTTATTTTTGAATTCTTTGCCTTTTTAAAAATTTTCAGCTTATTAATCAAATTATCTTAAATAAAAAAATTCAAATTTAAAAAAAAAATGCCACGGTGGACCGCCGGTGAGCCACGTCAGCCGAAAATATTAATAAAAAAGTGTCATGTCAGAATTCTGATAGAGCAGATCGGGCTTGGCACTAAAGTATTCGTTTTTCAAAAAACTTAGCACTAAAGTAATCCGATTGAAACTTTTGACACTAAAGTAATCTCCGGTGATCTCCATGCACAACTTTTTGTATTAGAAGTATACTTTCCCCAAAAGATCTTATGCGTAAATCTTGTAATTTTTTAATTTTTTTAATATATATGTTTGTTTCTAAATTTAAGTTTATTTAATAATTTTTTTATATTTTTTGTGCATATTCAATTTAGTCCGTAGGCCATATCAAAATATTTAATATTGTCTTTATATTAATTCAAGTTCAAAGACAATATTGAACATTTTCATATAATTCAGAAATTAGATTGAATATAAATAAAAAATTTATGGACCATATTGAATAAATTAAAAACTCGGGGACCGCATTACACATTGAAATAAAGTTTGAAGACCACGTTGAATAAATTAAAGTTGAGGGATCACGTTGTGCATTGGACTAAAGTTCATGGATCATTTGTATTATTGTCCTTTTCATCTACCTCGCCGGATCCGGCCTAGGTAATTTTCTAGCTTACATGATTAAAAAGGATAAGCAATTGTGCCCATTCATTCCGAAACCGATCCAAATGGCCATACTTGATCAGTTCAGGGACACCGATATAGTTCGTATACCAAAAATAAGGGAATGGAGTCCAATTCCAAAAATTGAAAATCAGTCTTCACCGATTCGATTTCGTTGTTATTGCTGAATCAACTGATTTTATCCAAGAGCCTGGTACCTACAATGGTAAACTTTAAATTGAACTAGTTTTGAACTTTTTAGGGATAGTTTCTTGCTATTTTTCTAAAATAAAAAATATTTGTTGAAATTGGATAAGTTTGACACCGTAAATATAAATAATTATATTCGACTATTCGTGACGCATACATAATGGATACAAATAGAAAGACCCCAAAAGAAAGTAAGAAAAAAAGTCCTCGCCGGTTCTCAAGCCAATTTGGTTCCAAGCCGATTTCATGGCCAATAGAGTAGATTCCCAAATTCAAAAATTGGGAACCGATTTTGATCGAGTAGATTTCAAGTTTCAAGTCTGGACCTTATTCACCCTTTAAGCGAGTACCCCTTATGTTTAAACGTTTTTAGATTGACTTTATTCGCCTTTGTTACATAAACTGTTAATGCATGTGTTGATATGTCGTTCGAGAATACATTCTTTAAATATGTTTATAATACGCTTGGGCAAGCTCAATTAAACATATCAATTTAGACACGTGTCATAGCGTCATGGCATCTTACTCTTGGATATGTTAAAAAATGTTAATATACGACTAGATACATTTAAAGAAAAAAACACACATACACACATCGATCTGTCATTCGTGGGGTTTTACGCATCAATGTAAAAGACTACATCTCAAAACGTGTCATGTTGCACGACCTAGTTAATAAATATGTCTTGTTTTTCAAGAATATGACACGATTTAATGTGTTGTATTCGGATTAAACCTAAATCTGAAGTGAAACGATTGTGACACAACGATTCAAGTCTCTTCCTCTAGTTGGGACTCACTTGCTAAAATTAAAAGATTAGGCTAATAAAATCTAAGAATTGATTATATTGTATTTGCAAATTCAACCTGTGATATTTTGTGTTAAATTTGTCAGCAAAATATTAGGCAATCCATCAATTATTTAATCCATTACATGATTGAAATATTAGATTCTTAACCGAATCTACAAATGTGGGAGAAAATTGTCAAAAATGTCCGAAACTTATTGCATTTGTGTTAATTCAATCTTAAATCTTTTTTTGTGCCAATTTAGTATTGGTGTCAATTTAATCCTAAACATTTTATTAGTACCAATTCAGTCCTAAACTTTTTGCATTTGTGCCAATTCAGTATTAAACTTTTTACATTTATGCTAATTGAGTTAAGTTACTCAATTTTGGTCGAAAATTACTAGAGTGACATAAATTATCCTACGTGGCACAGTTGACGCTGACGTAGATATTTTAAATATTTTTTTATACTTTAAATAATTTTAAAAAACCAAAAAAATGCTCAAAAATTTATTTAAAATATTAAAAAATATCCAAGTCAGCGCTAGTCATGCTACATAGGACAATCAATGTCCACAACAGTGATTTTTAATAAAAAAAAAAGTTCATTAGATTAACTTAATTGGCATACATGCAAAAGATTTAGGATTTAATTGACATCAATGCAAAATGTTTAATATTGAATTGGCATCGCTAAAATGGACTAAATTGGCACCAATGCAAAAGATTTAGACTGAATTGGCCTCAAAAAAGTTTAGGACTAAATTGAGACTAATACAATAAGTTTAGGACTTTTTTTACACTTCACCCACTAATGTGGTGGATTATTTTTTTGGCCGGAGTGGTGGATGATCAATATCTTGTTAACTTACACTTTCTTTTTTATGCCGCTCCTCGAGCAAGGAGTGCCACTTTAACAACCCCTCATGTTGCCTTGTCGGTAAAAGAATTTGGGATTGAGGACGCTAGTATCACAGATATGAGATTTAACTCTCGTACTATGCAAAGAGGCAGAACATAAGTCAAAAATAAAAGTCACAGATAAGACATACAAAAAAGAACCCCCCAATAGAAATCCAATATGACTATTTTCACAATAATTTTCTCAAACTAGTACTTGGATTTAACAATGACTATTAAGGTGCGTTTGGGTAGGAAAAAGCTCCATGAAAATGGAAAATGATTTCTCAAAAATAATTTTTCAGAAAAATAATTTGTTTTTCTTGTTTGGTAATATGTTTCTAAAAACGTTTTCTGTTATTGTTTCTTATTTGAAAAATGGTTTCAATCTCATGACTTTTCTAAAGAAAAAGAGTTGAATTTCATGTATAAAATGTTAATACTATATTTTTTAATTAATTTTAATTTTAATTTTAATTTCTCTTTCTTTTTTTTTCTTTTTCTTTCTCCCTCCAATGAGATCGGCCGGCGATGGCCACTACGAGCTCGAGGCTTAACTCGCAGGTCATTGGCACACTTGAGACTTGCCGGTCACTGGCAGCCTCGAGCTCACCAGGATCTGCCAAGCTCGAAGCTCGCCTACCACCGGCGACGACCGGCGGAGGAAGAAAAAAATAATTTACAATAAAAAATATAAAAAGATAAGACAATGAAATGAAAAATAAAACATAAAAATTATATTTTTTGAAATATATGATATATATACAAAATATAATACATAAAATATAATGGGGTTAATACCACGAAAAATCTCAAATTGGTACACATGTAACAAATTTACCCCAAATTATTTTTTTGATCACAAAAAATCTCAGACTGGTACACTTGTGATAAATTTACCCAAAACTAGTACACCTGTGATGAATTTGCCCTCCATTAATTTTTCTTAAATTTAATTGTGGAATTGCTGAGTTAGATAAAACGCGGCAGTTCATGGGAGTACTAGTTTAAGGATCTTACCCTATGTTTATCACAGATGTATAAATTTAAAATTTAGTGTGGTATTAACGAATTTAACAAAGGGTGAGTTTATCACGGGTGTACAAGTTTAATATTTTCTGTGGTCAAAAAATAAATATTTGGTAAATTTGTCATAAGTGTACCAATTTAGGATTTTTTATGGTAAAAAAATAATTTATGGTGAATTTATCACAAGTGTGTTTGAGTTTTTTCGTGGTGAAAAAATAATTTGGGGTAAATTTGTCATAAGTGTATCAGTTTGGAGTTTTTCGTGATATTAACCCAATAGAATAAAGTAAAACATTAAAATATTAAAAATTTCAAGATAAGCAATTTTGGAAAGTATTTTCAACTCTTATTATAAACTCATTTTTCTAATTTTTTGCATGAATTTTTCGTTGACTGAAAGTGTTTTTCATTGATTAAGTCATTTTGAACGAATCAAATGAACGAAAGTCAGTAAAATTAATCCTTGAAAAACACTGTCACTCAAATAAACACACCCTTAGCGCTTGTATTAATGTCATGGTAGTTACCAACGTGAACTATTGTGGTAAATACGATTATTTATGTGACATTCTGATTTTTCCTGTCATTCTGAGACTTATCAATGAGAATGTATTTAACGATGTATTTCAGTTGTATCTCGCTCAGATCTAATCAATCTCGAGTTAACTGACCAAAAGGAAAAAGCTAACGTGAGACAAGGTACATGAACCTAGTGAACTCAAATAGAAAATGGCACTTTGATCATAAGGATTGTCGATGGAGTATTTAGAACTATTAATGGCCTATCTAAGGACGATGAAGGAATGCATTGCTAGCGTTATACGATTGGAACACGGGTGATATCGCTTAACCAATGTATAATTTGCAAAATTTTCCTACATCTAACGATGACGATCGAGACCGTCGGAGCTAGTAATAGACCCTCGTAATTACATGACAACCAAAGTCGCCATGAACTGACGAGCCCTAAGTGTGATGAGAATCACAGAGTCGATACGCGTAACATTTACAAAAGTCGCCCGTTAGTTTGGGATAGTCGAAAATTACATTTGACAGAAAAATGACTCAGAGACAAGTCTCGAAATTAGAAAATGAAAAATCAAGAATTCCAACATTATAATTGGATTGGACGTCGCCTCATCAAAGAAAATTTGAATTAGAAAAATGGCGTTCCGGACGACGAGAGCCAAATTACCGTTTTATCCCTCAAGTTTAGTTTTGTCATAATAAATGGATGGGGGCATTTTGATCATTGATTCACCCCCAAGGCTGTCGAAAATAAGGAATTATAATAGTCATTGGATGAACAAATGGATTGACAAGAGGATAAGTGTCAATGGATGGCCAATTGGCATTAATTGTTTAACTTTTTGTCAAGCCCCGAACCCGACGAGCACGCGAACATCCCACCAGACCGTAATCAAGCTGTGCCATCCAGGATCCTTCAGCCCTCATCATCTAATTATACTACACATGCGAAAGTAAGAGACTACTCTGTACACAAATAAAATCAATCATGACTTAGGACAGAAAAATAGTACACCTCTCGTATCTATAAAATACACCTCAATTCATTACAATGGTCAAGACTAATCCACAAAATAATATTTGGTCAACTACTTCCTCAAATGCCAATCCTTGGCAAGTTCGGGCTTTCTTCGCTTGGAACCTGAAAAAAATTAAGCCCCCGCTGGGGTGAGATATAAATATCACTAAGTGAAACCTAACCCTATGCCTCAATACCAATCCTACCAGACCACACACAATGTCATTCACTATGCAAAATAACAAATAATGCAATGGCACCAGGCATCACACGACAGCAATATCAATTATCAGGCATGAATAATCAATACAAACAACATGCTCAATTTCAGAGTACCAATATACAAGCACAGGCACTCGATACACCAATGCCTCTACTTCTTCTGGCACTCCTACCACCTGACATCTCCGGGGTCATCAGCCCAAACGATGTCCGCGTACCACTGGGGTCATCAAATCAATCAGTACTCTCCAGGCTTACAGTCACTCAATGCCACCGGGGTCATCAAACCAATCGGCATTCTCATTCTCATTCAAGTTCACCACCCTCCAATACCGCCGGAGTCATCAAACCAATCGGTATCATCCACATTTCCTCATTCGATTCACAATACCATCACAATACTCACAATTCAATGCATAAAATTCACCATGCATTCATTTCATTCAATAACTCATCCAGCAGAGTCCTAGAATTCAGAGAAAGGATTAGGAAATACTTATCTCTTCAAGCAAGCTAGCAATTTTCA
Organism: Rhodomyrtus tomentosa; assembly: GCA_028455895.1. Taxonomy (NCBI): domain Eukaryota; kingdom Viridiplantae; phylum Streptophyta; class Magnoliopsida; order Myrtales; family Myrtaceae; genus Rhodomyrtus; species Rhodomyrtus tomentosa. The sequence continues at coordinate 25,687,487 of JAPCWY010000009.1, read as the reverse complement.
ATCTAAACGACCCGCCTAGGTCAGCAAGCTCACGGCCCAACATGGCTCTCACGGCATGCCTAGGGAAACCACATCGAAACTCGATTATTTCTCAATTTCCTCGCGCCAATACCTTAATAACACCGACAACACCTTATTCTCAAGTCTTCACAGTGTTAATTTGATGCTCCTAGGCATGCCAATTGTCGTTCTATCAAGGCAAGTCATCCAAGGTCTCAATTTACCAAAACTGCCCAATTTGAGCCCCCACAATCAGGTTCAGCCTCATGAAAGCTGCAATTTTTTTACTGAATTTTTGAGAAAAAAAATTGCATGGTATTAAACTTCAAGATCTCACAGACATGTGGGTGAAAACGGAGGTCAATTTGGATACCGGACGACTTAGAACGACTCAATTCAAAATCGTTGCTCGTTATGAGCAGACTGAACGGTGCCTCATGTTTTCTCCCCTAACAGCCCTTTAATCACCTCTTAACCCAAATTCCTCTCAAAACCAACTTGCCAATACCTCATACAAGAAGTTTAGAAGTCTCACCGAAAATCTTGGAGAGAAATAACACCATAAAAGCTTTGACCAGCTCAGTTCTTTCATGCTCCTTCCACAATCAGAATCTGTCCATTTTTAACCATCCACAATCAGCCATGAAAACCTATTTTAACACCATCAAACTTGCGACCAAAGTTCATTCAGTTTGAGTACTAGATGTTATTAAGCTCCCACAGAAAATTTGAAGACAAACGAAGCCTCTAAGAGGTTAAACAGTAGACTTACCCCAGCTCGCGCAGATTTCGTCAGGTTTTGGTCTCAGGCTATAACACAGGTAAAAATACTTAACCAAATGACAAAATTCCACTTGGAGCTTGTCAAAGACACATAGATCTTACCTCTTGTGGTTGGCATTCCTCAAATGGATTCCAGAAAATGGCGCTCGAGCAGACCGAACAAGGAGGTCAGAACCGGACGAGCGAGCAGAATGTTTATGGAGGAATTAGAGAGGAAAAATTGAAGGAAATGGTGGGGGAGGAAGGGAGTGCACAATCAAAGAAGGTTAGGGGGAGTGCTCCATAAAATTATTAGTGCCAATTTGTCAAGATGGAATTTAATGACATTTAATGCTTGGCTTCACCAAAAGTTGACACATGGCATTGGCTCAATTATTAGTCTTCAAGGCTTTGACTTCCATTGACTTATCACTCAAAATTTTCGGCATCTTCTCGGGAGGGTAGAATGACTATTTTTCCCTTCCAACTTACTTAAGGCAAAGGTATAAGGTTGAGGTGGGAAAACGGTAATTTGCCACTTTTCGTCCGAAACTTCATTTTCCTTATTTTGAATGACCGTTGGCAAGGCGACGTCAAATCCTTTTCCAATTTTGAAATTCTTCATTTTCAATTGCCAATTCGAGCTTCCATTTCATGGTCAATCTCTCATCGATCGCATCTTCAATTTATCTCGAACTAACAGGCGGCTTTTGCAAATATTATGCGTATCTACTCTGTGATTCCCATCACACTGAGAAAAACTCAAGTTATAATAGCTTTGGTTGTCTTGTAATTGCGAGGGTTCGTCGCTAGTTCCATCAGCTTCGATCGTCATAGTTCGATTTAGAAAGATTTGCAAATTATACATTGGTTAAGCGGCATCACCCGCGACCCAATCGTATAACGCTAGCATTGTATTCCTTAATCGTTATTTGATCACCTTATTGGCTCTAAATGTTCCCTCGACAATCCTTATAGTCAAAGCGTCATTTCCTTTTTCAAGTTTCCTAGGTCCATGTACCTTGTCATACATTAGCATTTCTCGTTTTGGTCAGTTTACTCTAGATTGATCAAATCTGAGCGAGACAAGATTTAAATACTTCGAAGATACATTCTCATTCAACAGCCTCAAATGGCAAGAAATTCAGAATGTCACAATTCTTCCCCCCTTACAAAAATTTTATCCTCGAAATTTGCAACCTTCCAACTCTCCAGTCCTTCGTGGTATCACCGTCTCACCGTATTCTCATTCTTCAAGATAATTCCTTTCGTGACTTGACATTCTTACTTGTCCTTTCCGATAGAAGTCATCCTTTCCCAGGACTTGTCTCCTTCAGTCCTCAATCTGTATCTATTTTTTTTTCTCTTTCGACATTCATGTATATGTTAACGGTTTATCCACACACATTCACATCGTCTCTTCCATTTGCCTATCATCATTATTATTAAATCCTCGCCAAAATTTACTTTTAGTGCTCATACCATCTAGCGTATCACTCCATTCATATGTTCTTTCGTACCATCAGAGATTTATAGGCTTTATCAAATTGCCCTTCTTTATCACAATCGAGTTATAGCTTTCGACTCCATAAGCAAATTCAGGGTCACTTCCGTAGTAATCCGTTCTCGACTCTCTTTGAAAATCCCATCGGATCGAGTGATCCATCAACTTTCGTGGTCTTGTCTCTCTCTTATTGGCATGTCTAATGTTCGACCACATAATAGACTAATCCAATTCTCAGTCCATATCACCGATAGTATTAAAGAAAAGATCTTGGCACATCCTTGTGCCATCCCAAAGGACCCCATAATTCTCCCTTCGAATTTTCGATGAGGCCATCTATTTACATTCCCCTTTCAATACTGGACTCATACCCACGTCCATGAAATGTTAAGGTTTCTATTCTCAACTTCCATATTTTCTTCCCCAAGCATTGGAAGTCTGGGTTTCTTTCCTGCTATGTTCACTCTCATAATCTTTTGGATCTTAGGGTCCACTTCTCGCAACCCCTTAATTCACTTCTGACTTTCGGACCTGATTTTTCCGGTAGCCATCAACCTAGTCAATCGGCGAGCTTCCAATTTAGAAGTTGAATCTCTTATTTCTCGAGGGAAGATCTGTCCCTCCATCGCTAATTACACAATGCTCAACTCTCAACCTCTTATAGTTCACATAACTTCGAGGTCTTTCTTTATACAAGCGACGCTCTCATATTCATCAGCAATTTCATACATCCATGTTGCCTCTTGTTCAACTTCCCTCAAGAACCTACTGCCTTATTTTCTTTTGACAGTTTAAATATCCAAAATCTTCTTCCATCCAAACAAGGTTTTCCAAACTTTGTCGCGAGGACATTTGCAAACCAATTCAAATCATGCTCTAAGCATTTCAACTCATGTGGCATCATTGTCACGGCGCATTCGCGCAGTTCGTATCAGTTTGCCAGGCAACGCTCAAATTCCCTTCTTACGCCACGTCATTATGATTCTTTTGACTATTTTGATTCCAAACATGAACGCCATTATCGGCGTAGTCGTCAACTTGACTCAAGTCCTCAAAGACTTATCTTGTTCATTCACCTATTCGGGTTACATTTCGTCATAAGTCCATTTCATCAAAGGGCAGCTCTCGTGGGGAATCCTCCCACAATCCATCTATAACAATCCATCAATCTCAGGAAACTTCAAGTTTCAACAACTCACATTGACCCTAGTCGATTCATCACTCATTCCCGTCCTCAAAGGCTCCATAGGGATTTCATTTCTCATAAATTTCACAACTGAGGAATCTTACCTCATCAGGTTCATAGCTCTTGCTCTTCACAATTTGTAAACAACGAGGATCTCTTTAGAGTCCATTGGACACTCGCGAAACTTACTCATGTTTCTCATGACTCCCTAAATGAGTCCCATTATCTTCTTTCTAGATGGACAACCAACTCAATCATTCATTGGACACCCAATCCGACTGTTATCCATTTCATTACTACCAAGTGTCGAATCATTTCAACTGTCCATGGTACCATTCACTTGAGAGATCATATCTTGGCCCTCTGTTCTCAAGGGTCTCCACTTGGACCAAACAATAATTTGTTCATTTTTGTCACTCATTCCTCAGGAAGCACTAGTGCTTGACCTCTTGATTCCACAACTAGATAATGCGACCAGGTCTCAATTTCATCCACTCCATTGTACGTCAACATTATCCTGGGAGTCAATGTTGTCTACAGGACAGTTTCTCGAATTTCACTTCCAGGAATCATTCAATTTCTACGTCTTCTTTCTCTGTCCAGACGCTCAGTTTTAATACCAAGACAATTAGAATTTCCTCTTCCTTCCACACTAAGGTCAGTTACCCTGTGAAGGAAACTGTACACTTTAGTGGCATTCTCTCACTTTGAATCCACCTTGTCTTTTCCAATCAATAGGAATCTTGGAGTCTGCGCCAACGACGGTGTTTTACTCCAAGATTCCCAAATGTCACCAAACTTGACATTCTTCTTCCCATAATTCAGTCACCTCAAGTGACAATATCCATTTGTCCTTGGTCTCCACCAATTTACGTATCAAATACTCAATTCGATTACCTCAAACCATTCTGCAATTACACTCTAAGCGCTCTTTTCGCTTACTCAACCATTCACTAAAATCACAAGTCACTAGGACCATCAAGTCTATTCCCTTTCCCTTTCCTCAACGACCATCTCATAATCCAATCATCCTTAAGGATAACGCCCTATTCTTTAGAGGATAACAACTCATGATTCTATTTCTAATGGTTCCAGTTCAATCAATCAATCTCAAGGAATCATTAAATCCAAGCAAACTAGCATGCCGATTTTTCTCGACTCCTTCCATAAAGAAGAGACGGACTACTCATTTTCCACCATGGGTTTTACGCCCAGGTAATCAACCATTTCTTGTAGGCACATTCCATTTTTCATAATGAACATCTCTTTGCTCGTAATCTATGAGCATGAGTTTTCTTATTCATAAGCCTTCCGATCATTCTCTTCTTTTACTGAGTCCCGTTATCATTCCTCAAAATGATGAATAACAACCAGCCATAAGGCTTTCAAATTTCAATCTACTCAGGGATTTACTTATCTTATTCAAGGGTCCTCGGCCACTCTTAATGCACTTAGGTGACCTTGAAAATTCTATCACACACTGATCGATCATTCTATGATCCTTGCCAAAGTATCAGGATCCAAACAACCTTTGCTCTCAAGCAATCCCAATGGGATACTTTCCGTCAATCAACTCGACAAAGGTAGTCCAGGTAGATATCACGCCTTCAAGGAAAACCTTTCATTTGGTGATACTTCACCAATCTTCAACAGCCTCTTAAGGCTAAGAACTGCCAGGGTCACTTTCTTTCTTCAATGTACCCAAAACCTCTAAGGTTCTCTCACAAAACTTTCAATTTACGATAAAGTAGTTTCAAACTCATTCTCTTCGTCGAACCTCATTCGATCTCAACCTCTTGATCCACCTCACAAGCTATTCGAATTCTCGTGGTTCTTTTTCACATTTTCCATTTAGGAATGAATAGTCTCAGAGTCACCTTTCTCATGACTTCCATCACTTTAACTCGTTAGTGCTAGCATCTGTCACCACAGTAACTCAGGCAACAATGGCATCTCCTCCTCGAGCTTGCCTATCGATCAATTTTCTCATTTCCATTCAAAGCTCTCACGACCCCTTATCACACTTGGGTCTCGCACGATTAACAAATTGAACCATATTATCTTTTGGTACTCATACTCCAATCGTTCATCTTTATTCAATTCTCGTAATCCATCTCAGTTCTCGGATCTTCCATACCATATAAACTCGAGCCCAATGCTCTTCTACGACCATACTGTGGTCATTCAACGTCATTAGGTTCTCATGTTACTTTGAACCACTATGATTCCCTCCAGGAATCAAAGACTTAAGTCATCTAAGTCTAGCAGTCTCAAACTGCTCATCTCATTATCTTTCACCATCAACCATCAGTGATTCCCAAACAACTCTCTACTAGTTGTCCACTATCCAAGGATTTCAACTCATCCTTAAGCAGCAACCACACATCAAATAAGCCTCAACGAGATAACTTCTCAAATAATAGCCAACAACTAGGCAAGCCTCAACTAGGCCAAAACTCAACTAAGTCAACGCCAAGCAAGTACTCAAAGTGTCATTTCAATCGTTCACACCATAAATCCAGGGCATTTGTCACTCTAGCATAAACACAACTTGCTATCTCAATCTCAACAGGCATCAGTTCAATGGTATAAACCCCACATGCCGTCTAATCTTTCGGTTAGACCTCGACCATAATAATCACATGATGTCAATTACATAATATGCCAACTAGGCCAATCACAAATATCAATTTTCTTTTCACATGGCATTCACTGTCAATTACAAGGCTCTCAGCCATGCCAACCACAGACACCAATATAAATGCCATGCCACTTTCGAACATTTGCTTTAAGAATCAATCATGTGTCATATATCTCATAACCACAATCAGACTCAACTCTGATACCTAGGCTTTCCCTTTCAATTAATGACTTGGGCCATCCCTGCCTCATCGTTATCTTAGAAGCCTGCCAGGAGCCACTCTTGTCAGGACCTCTCTGTCCCGACAATTACTCCTCGCCCTCATCAGACCTGGTTATTACAAGTTGTCCCAAGTCATACATCTACGGAGAAAGCCCTATTCCACGTGCCTCATAACATACTTCATTACGATTTATAGGTATCCCATCAACTCATCCGATACCAAGCGACAGTTTATTAAGTCTGACAACGATATGCTCATGCATGCACCCTCATCAGCTTTCATTTCGCAACCACAAACACAGGCACAACATGACTATCCTCACTACTTGTTATACCACAATCGCCTTCAGATCTATTCATATCCATCGAAGAGTTCTAATTCCACCAATGACTGTCACGTCACATGGATCAATTACTTATATTCACCCATACACCTCAAGTTTAGTCGTTATTCAAGTCAAATCCATATGCATTCGATCACAACTGATCTTCAATCCAAATACTCCTTGTATACATCTCATCTCATATCACCCAAAGTTGTCAACAACCATCGATAACTAAACCATCAAGGTATAACACAATTCAAGCTTGAATCTGCTAATACCCATTGCCTCTTTATAACTCACGTTCCTCAAGTTGGATCGGACAATCCACAATTACCATCATATACTCCAATTGACCCCTTCATTCCTAAGCAATCATCTACTAACTTCAAGCACAATTACTACTTCAAAATCCTTACTTATGTCGCTTTAATTTCAGCTTGCTTCTACTTGAACCTCAATCACAACTTCACTCAAGATTATTCGTTAAAATCGACACTAGGATCATTAGAATACCACACAAATTCAAGCATATCATTCTAAAGATTCAATGATTAATGCTTAATTCAAAAGTTCCAACTATCTAATTATCCCAAAATCAGCACTCATTATCACTCCAAACCTCAATCACATTGGATCGAGCTGACCTTACTCTGATACAACTTCAACGAGGATGTCACGCCCCGAACCCGGTGAGCACGCAAACATCCCTCCAGGCTGTAATCAAGTTGTGCCATCCAAGATCCTTCGGCCCTCATCATCTAATTATACTACACATGCGAAAGTAAGAGACTACTCCGTACACAAATAAAATCAATCATGATTTAGGACGAAAAAATAGTACACCTCTCGTATCTATAAAATACACATCAATTCATTGCAATGGTCAAGACTAATCCACAAAACAATATACAATCTCTAAAGTCATTCAACGTCTTAAAAATATTTGGTTAACCATTTCCTCAAATGCCAATCATTGGCAAGTTTGGGCTACCTTCGCTTGGAACCTGAAAAAAAAAATTAAGCCCCCACTAGGGTGAGATATAAATCTCAATAAGTGAAACCTAACCCTATGCATCAATATCGGTCCTACCAGACCACACACAAATGCCATTCACTATGCAAAATAACAAATAATGCAATGGCACCAGGCATCACACGACAGCAATATCAATTATTAGGCATGAATAATCAATACAAACAATTATGCTCAATTACAGGGTATCAATATACAAGCACAGGCACTCGATACACCACTGCTTCTACTTTCTCATCCACTCACATACTCCTCTGGCACTCCTACCACCTGACATCTCCGGGGTCATCAGACCAAACGATGTCCATGTACCACTGGGGTCATCAGACCAATCGGTACTCTCCAAGCTTGCAGCCACTCAATGCCACCGGGGTCATCAGACCAATCGGCATTCTCATTCTCATTCAAGTTCACCACCCTCCGATACCACCGGGGTCATCAGACCAATCCGTATCATACACATTTCCTCATTGGATTCACCATGCATTCATTTCATTTCAATAACTCATCCTGCAGAGTTTTATCATTTAGAGAAATGATTAGGAAACACTTACCTCTTCAAGCAAGCCAGCAATTTTCAATCTAAACGACCAGTCTAGGTTAGCAAGCTCACAGCCCAACATGGCTCTCACGGCTTGCTGAGAGAAATCACATCAAAACTCGATTATTTCTCAATTCCCTCGCGCCAATACCTTAATAACAATGACAACACCTTATTCTCAAGTCTTCATAGTGTTAATTTGATGGTCCTAGACATGCCAATTTTCGTTCTATCAAGACAAGTCATCCAAGTTCTCAATTTACCAAAACTGCCCAATTTGAGCCCCCACAATCAGGTTCAGTCTCACGAAAATTATAATTTTTACGGAATTTTTTAGAAAATAAAAATTGCAGGGTGTTAAACTTCAAGATCTTACGTACATGTGGGCAAAAAAGGAGGTCAATTTGGACAGTGGGCGACTTAAAACGACTCAATTCAAAATCGGCGCGCATTATGGCTAGACTGAACAACGCCTCACGTTTTCTCCTCTAACAGCCCTTTAATCACATCTTAACCCGAATTCCTCTCAAAACCAACTTACCAATACCTCATACAAGAAGTTTAGAAGTCTCACCGAAAATTTTGCAAAGAAATAACACCATAAAGACTTCGAACATCTCAGTTCTTTCACGCTCCTTCCACGGTCAGAATCTGTCCATTTTTAACCATCCACAATCAGCCATGAAAACCTATTTTAACATCATCAAACTTGCGGCCAAAGTTCATTCAGTTTAAGTACTAGATGTTATGAAGCTCTCACAGACAATTTGAAAATAAACGAAGCGTCTAAGAAGGTAAACATTAGCCTTACCCCAGCTCGCGCAGATTTCGTCCGGTTTTGGTCTTGGGCTCACACAGGTAAAAATACTTAACCAAATGACAAAATTCCACTTGGAGCTTGTGAAGGACACATAGATCTTTCCTTTTGTGGTTCGTGTTCCTCAAATGGACGCCAAAAATTGGCATTCGAGCAGACCGAACAAGGAGGTCAAAACCAGACGGGCGAGCAGAATGGCTATAGAGGAATTAGAGAGGAAAATTTGAAGGAAGTTGTCACGCCCCGCGCCCCACGCGAGCACGCAATCATCCTTGCAAGCAAAACCACAACAATCTCTCGGCGGTCCCAAGGATCCACTTATATATAAAGGAAGATCGAGAGATGAAATAATTTACATTAAGCACACGGAAGCGTTTCCCAACAACTCCCCGTACCACATGAATATATATATATCCCAAGACTAAGCAGGACTGGATAGCATCAAAAGGTCGTACAGCAACATCAACTGGTCACATCTACTACAAACCGCTATACACCAAGGCGACGGGTAAACATGTCAAAAGATGTCCACAAAATCCACTAGGGAAAGGGGATCAGGTCGCCAGTCAAAAAGTCAGGTCATCATTCGAAGTCGCCTAGGAAGAACTGCTGGAATCTCCGGTGTCCTCGCTCTTCTCTGACGGCTCGTACTTTGAGAAAGTCTCTGATGGAACCTCCATAGAATCTTCCATTGTCGCTTCCTGTGACTGCTCAGCCCGGTCTCCCTCCACGGTCGCCTCCTGGTCCAGCTCGGATGGATCTCTCTCGGACGGCTCCACCACGATGACCTCATCCTCTGGCGGTGGCACGGGAAACTCAGCTGTCGGCGTCCGCTCTAGGCTGTTCCTCGAACCAACCACTGAGCCCTCGGGAAACTCCTGGTCTGCTATCCTCTGACACCAAGGAGGTATGACACCCTCTAGAACCTCATGGGGCTTCAGCGGCCCGACCTTCCTATCCCCGTCCTGTCTAAACCAAGCCTCAAACCGATGAGGCTTCCAATCAGATTCGCCCTCATCTACCCAAACTACTGTACATTTCCTTATGTATATATTACCCTGCCTATCGGGGAACTCATAGTAATACGCCGTCATCTCCTGCGGGTCCCCGAATCTGATAGGCCACATTGCTATTGCCTAGGATCTGTAAAGTAGAATTTCCCCAAAAGGGGTGAGATACACATCTCAGTAAGAAAAACCTAACCCTAGGTCAGCTTGACCGTCCACTCAGGCAGCCAAGTCACTCGACCTATCCAACTCATGAACTCACGCGGACATGACAGTCATAATTCAATAAACAATAATACATAGAGGACAGGCATGCATTTATATTCTCATGTCACACACAGTTGCACGTATATGCTCGGCCTGTCACTTCACCACACCAATCAACCTCTGTCTGCCTCATTCTCTAGCCCGCGATTAGATCGCATCAGGCTCGGCTCGCGTAAACGCATCAAGCTCCGGTTCAATTTTCAGGCAGAGTCTATGAGCTCGTATTCTGTCCCGCGATTATATCGCATCAGGACTGTGGATATCCCAACCCCGCGACTCCGTCGCATCAGGGCGCCACCTTTTCATAATCCACCCCGCGACCTCGTCGCATCAGGGTCTTAACCTCCGCCCCACGTCTCATACGCCTCAGGGCCATGCCATGCAATGTCACAATCATGTCTCATGCCGCATCATATCAATTAACTTGATTTTTAAAAATCAAATTTCATAACCAATGGCCAATGCGCATGATAATATGTTTAATAAATTTCGTGGCATGTAATTCAATTCAAATAGTATTCAGGCACTCAGACCATTCACACATAGGCTAGGTTAAACAATCATTCTATAATGTCCAAGGGCGCATCAAGCTATTACATGCGAGGATTTTCTCATAAATCGTTCTGTTCGGCCTTCGACTTACCCAATCGAGTCCAATCCCCCTAGCCTCAGTTTAGGAAATTCCTTACCTCCGCTTAATAACGCAAATTACTCCTCCTTGCACCTCCTAAGGTTCGGCCAACTCAAGTCCAAGGTTAATCCGTCGCGCAACCTAGGATAATCAATCGATTTTGTCAAATTTCAAGTTCAATCCCTCTATTCATCCATCCAAATCATCCATTAGATACTCCTCATCATCACAACACATCATACACACCAAATTACAACACAATCCCAGCCTATTCAGCCCTCCACAGAACTGGTTTGGCCCAGCATTGAACGGGTTCCATTCGGTTCTGTTCATACCGGGTCCAACCGGCCTTAATCTATCTCAAATCCATCAAATATACACCATTCTACCTCTTATAATGTCTACCTAAGAGTTTGGAAGTCTCATCGTGAGTTTCAAGTCGCGCGGTTGCCGGAAAGTCGTCGGAAGTCGCCGGAGCACTCACACACAGAATACCGGTAGATTCTGGGCATAATGTACAAGGGTTTTTCATGGTCAAAAACTTATCAAATAAATCTCAAATTTTTATCAAAGAACCATCTATATGTCTACTTGATCTCCACAAAATTTGAGCCAAAGATTCTAAGTTTTCGGCTGTCTAAAGGGTTCAGAACCGAACCTACCTCAAACTGGAACAGATTCCGTCGACCTGTGGGAGAATGCTTGCCCCGAATTCCTCAGAGCTCCAAATGACCTGATTCCAGTTGGAGAACGTCGGCAAGACGTGGGGCTACATCTGGGTAGTCGACCAGCAGTAGGGGACGGTCGGAGGTGGCAGTAGTACGGGACCGAACGGCGGCGTCCAGCGGGGTCGAGTGGCGCAGAAACTGGAGAAGAAGAAAAAGAAGAAGAAGCTTGGTCTGGTCTTTGGGGGAACAAAAATGGCCGAATGGGGGGTTTGAGGAGAGAGAGAGGGCTGTTTATTATCCCAAAAATTTTAAATTAATTGAGGTGATTGGTAGGTGGGCATTAATTGTTGAAATGATATACTACCCTTGGATGCTTGACACTTGTCCATTGTTCTTCTCAAGGGCATCCAATGGCCATCAATTGCTCTTCAATTTGCAGCAGCTTGGGGGAGGAAAAATGTCCATTTTGCCCTTCCTTCAATTATAAAGACAAAGTCCTAAGCTTGAGGGGCATTTTGGTCTTTTTACCTCCGATGTTCGGAACGTCGTTTTTCTCATTTCTGAATTCTTCGATAGGGCGACGGCCAATCCAATTGACGTTGGAATTCTTGATTTTCCTTTTTCAAGCTTTTCAGGACTCAATTCTGATCGTTCCTTCTACCAGATGTGATTCCGGCCTATTCCGAACTGACGGGCGACTTCTGCAGACTATACGCGTATCGACCCCGTGATTCTCATCACGTTTAGAGCTCGTCAATTCATGGCGGCCTTGGTTGTCATGTAATCGCGAGGGCTTATCGCTAGTCCCTGTGGTCTCGATCGTCACAGTCCGATTTATGATAATTTTGCAAATCGTACGTTAGTTAAGCGGCATCACCCGCGCTCCAACCGCACGACGCTCGCATGGTAATCCTTAATCGTTCTTAGATCAGCCTTTTTGCGGTCCTAAATATCCCCTCGACAATCCTTATGGTCAAAGCGCCATTTCCTATTCCAGTCGCTTAGGTCCACGTATCTCGTCTTGCGTTAGCCTTTCCCATTTGGTCAGTCTGCTCAAATTGATCAGATTTGAGTGGAATACAACTGAAATACATCGCTTGATATAAATAAACTTCTCAATACAGAGTCTGAAGTTGATTGAAAATCAGAATGTCACAACTCTTCCCCTACAAAAATTTCGTCCTCGAAATTTGCATTACACTCGACTATTCAAATAAATGGGGGTGTTGTCGCCTCATCGTCTCTTCATTCTCCCACGTGGCTCCTTCCGTTCCGTGGTGCTCCCATATTACTTTGACCAACGGAATCTTCTTATTCATGAGGATCTGCTCCTTCCGGTCCTCGATCCTTATCGGCTTCTCTATATAGGATACTCTGTCGTCTACCTCTATGGTTTCATAGTCCAGCACATGTGTCGGGTCAGGCTCATACTTTCTTAGCATCGACACATGGAATACATTATGTACATGGGATAGACTTGGCGATAACGCAAGCCTGTAGGCCAGGGTCCCAATTCTCTCCAAAATCTCGAAAGGGCCTACGTATCTTGGGCTCAGCTTCCCTTTCCTTCCGAATCGCGAGAGTCCTCTCATTGGTGACACCTTGAGGAAGACATGATCGCCCACTTGAAACTCCAAAGGCTTGCGCCGCTTGTCTGCATAGCTCTTCTGGGGACTCTGGGCCGTCCTCAGCCTGTCCCGAATGATTTTCACTGCTTCCACCGATTGCTTTACTAACTCGGGGCCTGTGATACTCCTTTCTCCTATTTCATCCCAGCATATTGGTGTCCTACATGCTCTGCCATAGAGTGCCTCAAACGGTGCCATCTGTATACTCTGCTAGTAGCTGTTATTGTACGCAAACTCTACCAGGTGTAACCGTTCTTCCCATCCGCCTTTGAAATCTATGACACACACTCTCAACATGTCCTCGAGCGTCTGGATGGTCCTTTCTGACTGTCCATCAGTCTGTGGATGGTACACCGTACTGAATTGTAGTCGCGTCCCCATTGCTCCTTGCAAACTCTTCCAAAAATTTACCGTGAACTTCGGATCCCTATCTGAGGTGATCGTCACTGGCACTCCGTGTAATCTGACTATATGCCTCATGTACAGTTCTGCGTAATTATCCATGGCGAAGTCCTTTCATACAGGGATGAAATGGGCGGACTTGGTCAATCGATCCACGACTACCCAGATTGAGTCGTGACCTCTTTGGCTCCTCGGAAGTCCCATCACAAAATCCATAGTTATGTGTTCCCACTTCCATTCCGAAATCTCCAGCGACTGCAACAATCATCCAGGCTTATAATGCTGCGCTTTCACTTGCTGGCAAGTCAAACACTTAGCCACATATCTTGCCACGTCTACCTTCATTCCGTTCCACCAATAATGTTGTCTTAAGTTCTGGTACATCTTTGTACTTCCAGGATGGACACTGTAATTGCTCCTATGAGCCTCTGATAAGATTCTTTCTCGGTGCCCTTCATCCTTTGGTACACATAATCGCCCTCGAAATCTCAAAAGTTCATCCTCAGACACCTGGAACTCTGGCTTCCTCTTCATTGCTTCCATTTCGATAACTTTTTGAATCTCTGGGTCCGTAGACTGTAATGCCTTAATCCCTTCTTAGACCTCAGGTTCCACCCTCAAAGTCGCTATCAAACTGGATAGCTGATTAACCTCCAATCTAAATTCAGAATCTCTCATATCCTCTATCGTCGACCAACTTCTCACCAGCAGGCATGCAATACTCGACTTTCGACTTAATGCATCTGCCACTCTGTTTGCTTTCCCAGGATGATATAATATCTCACAATCATAATCTTTCAACAGCTCCATCCACCTGCGCTGCCTTAGGTTCAACTCTTTCTGGGAAAACAAATACTTCAAACTCTGGTGGTCTGTATATATCTGAACTTCTCGCCACAAAGGTAATGCCTCCAAATCTTCAAGGCAAACACAATCGCCGCTAACTCCAAGTCGTGGGTCGGGTAATTCATTTCGTGCGGCCTCAACTGCCTGGATGCGTAAGCTACTACCCGGCCGTGTTGCATCAATACACAACCCAATCCTTTCAGCGAAGCGTCGCTGTAGATCTCATATCCTCCCGGTCCCGACGGAATGGTCAGTACTGGCGCGGTCGTCAATCTATGTTTAAGCTCTTGGAAACTCTGTTCACACCTATCAGTCCATTCGAACTTCGTTTCCTTCTTCGTCAACCGCGTCAGTGGGACGGCTATGGATGAGAACTTTTCCACGAATCGCCTATAATATCCTGCTAGTCCCAAGAAGCTTCTAACCCCCATGACCGTAGTAGGCCTCGGCCAATTGGTTACAGCCTCTATCTTTGCAGGGTCCACTGCAATCCCTTCACCAGACACAATATGACCCAGAAATGCTACCCTGTTTAGCCAAAATTCACATTTACTTAGCTTCGCATACAGCGAATGTTCCCTCAGGGTCCTCAATACGATTCTCAAATGTTCTTCGTGCTCTACGTCGCTCCTCGAGTAGATTAAGATGTCGTCAATGAAAACTATGACGAACCTGTCCAGAAACTCTTTGAACACTCAATGCATTAGATCCATAAATGCGGTCGGGGCGTTAGTCAATCCGAACGGCATTACCGCAAACTCGTAATGTCCATACCTCGTCCTGAATGCAGTCTTCGGTATGTCTTCCTTCTTGATCCTTAGCCGGTGATACCCCGTCCTCAAATCAATCTTCGAGAACACTGCTGCTCCTTGTAATTGATCAAACAGATCATCAATCCTTGGCAGCGGATACTTGTTCTTCACTGTCACCTGATTCAGTTGCCAGTAATCAATGCATAGTCGCAAGGATCTATCTTTCTTCTTTACGAACAGCACCGGTACTCCCCACGGCGAAGCAATTGGTAGGATGAATCCTTTGTCCAGCAACTCTTGCATTTGCACCTTTAACTCCTTTAATTCTGACAGGGACATTCTCTACGCTGCTTTCGAAATTGGCTCCGTTCCAGGAGCTAATTCAATCACAAACTCTATTTCCCGCTCCGGTGGTAATCCCGGCAATTCCTGGGGAAACACATCCGGAAACTCCCGTACCACAGGAATGTTTTTTAACTTAGGTTCCTCGACAGTCGTATCCATCACGGCTTCTAAGTATGCCCGATATCCTTCAAATATCAACTTAGTTACTTCCAAAGATGAAACCAAGGGAATTGAGACTCCTCCTCGGCTTCCTACCAATTCATAACTAGGGCGATCTTTCGGGTAAAATCGAATCGTTTTATTGCCACAGTCTACTACCGCTCCTTGCCTACTCAGCCAATCCATTCCCATAATCACGTCAAAATCAAGCATAGGCAATACAGCTAGGTCGATACTCTCCCTACTTCCTCCAACCATAATCTCACATTCCGCACACCCTAGTGAAACCAAGACATTATCCTTCAATGGGGTGGCTACATGCAATGCCATGCTTAATGGTTCCAATCTCATGCCAACTAACTCAGCGAACTGTGCAGATACAAAAGAATGCGTGGCACCCGGGTCAAATAATGCGTAAGCGGTCCAGTTGCACAAGTAAACCGTACCTGTGACCACTCTAGGCGCATCTTCTGCCTCGTTGCGCGCTACAGCGTACACTCTACCCTGAACTGGTGGTCTGTTCGGTTCTATCCGAGGTGCTGCAGTCGACGGTCCTGCTTGCGGCCTCGGTCTTTGTGGTCGACTGACCGGTGCTTGGTTTGGACATGTCCTCATTTGGTGGCCCAGTTAACCACACTTGAAACAGGCTCCAGTCCTCATAGGGCATGGTCCATTTCCATGCCTTCTGCCACATAGCCTACAGCTCCAGTTCACCGGGTTTGGCGGTTTCACGATATTCCTCCTTGCAGGCGGCACGAAACGTCTGTTACCTGCCATCGGTCTCTTGCCCATTTGGCGATGGTCTCTAAATGACAGGAACCGCGATCCAGTTGCGATGTTTCTTTCCCTCAAGTCTCGCTCAATCATCTGACCTCGCTCGTATATCTCCCTGTAGGTCCTCAAATTCAAGGCTATCATCTGGCTATGGAGTTGGGGCCTCAACCCATCCCTGAATCTCCGCGCCTTCTCCAAAAGATCCTCCACTGATCGAGGCGCATACCTCAAAAGCCTCGAGAACTCAGCTTCATACTGATCTATCGATAGTTGGTTCTGTCGCAGCTGTAGGAACTAGATCTGTTTCCTTTCCCTGACCGTTTCTGAAAAGTACTTGTCGTTGAACGCCCTTTTAAAAGCATTCCAATTTAGGGTCGTACCTTCAAGGAAGACTCCATCCCTGGTGGCAGCCCACCAGCCGTTTGCCGTACCCTCTAGTTGATATACGGCTAGCAACACCTTCTCCTCATCAGTACATCTTAGTACCCCGAAAGCCTTTTCCAGCTTCTCTATCCATCTAGGTGCTAGCTCGGGATCTCCAATCCCGTCAAAGTGCGTCAGCTTCAACTTCATAAATTGTTCCACCAGTTGGCCTATCTGCCTGGCCACTATGATTTCCTCTTGAGGGTTCACCGTTTCATTGCTCTGGTTCGGCTCGCCCTGACTTCCACTTCCACCAGCGTTGCCAGTGTTGGTATTCGCAGCTGCTAGGGCAGCTCCCACTGCCTGGGCTATGGCAGAGTCTTGATCCTGGGCCTGCCTCTCTATGATGTCCCTAAGTCCTTCCATTGCCCTCAGTAGACCATCCACCCTTGGATCTTCAGCTGCGGGTGGCCTCGAGCTAGAGGCTCCGCCTCTTGGTCTTCTAGGTCTTCTGGATGGGTTACTCATCTCTGTCACTTACTAACGAACCTGGTCCATAACAAGTTCAGTAACAGGTTAGCAACTTACTCAATCATCCAATCCAGGGTTACTAACTACTCCTTAACAAAACAATTACACAACAACAGTACTTCACACGTCAACATCAATTCCAGAAATGTCCCAACCAATGGCTCATGGCCGTTGCTCAAATCCATTCATTCTAGTGATTCACTAAAACTAACCACTTTCAAGCATCAAGCCGGTCAAGGTCTAGAAACGACCTTCAATCATAAGTAGAGAACTCAATCCTCTATGCCCTGTCAAAACCTTACCAAGATAAAAACCATCCATAGGTGTCAAGTCACAACTAGGCATATCTGGCCTCACCCTGACCAGTTTCCTAAGGTCTAGCTATCCGTTCTTGTCCTACCTAGTCCTCCTTATTACTCCAATCCTTAACCAACTTCGTATCGAGCTGACCTTGCTCTGATACCAAAACAAGCGGGGATGTCACGCCCCGCGCCCCATCGCGAGCACGCAATCATCCCTGCAAGCAAAACCACAATAATCTCTCGACGGTCCCAAGGATCCACTTATATATAAAGGAAGATTGAGAGATGAAATAATTTACATTAAGCACACGGAAGCATTTCCCAACAACTCCCCGTACCACATGAATATATATATATATATATATATATCCCAAGACTAGGCAAGACTGGATAGCATCAAAAGGTCGTACAGCAACATCAACTGGTCACATCTACTACAAACCGCTATACACCAAGGCTACGGGTAAACATGTCAAAAGATGTCCACAACTAGGGAAAGGGGATCAGGTCGCCAGTCAAAAAGTCAGGTCATCATCCGAAGTCGCCTAGGAAGAACTGCTGGAATCTCCGGTGTCCTCGCTCTCCTCTGACGGCTCGTACTCGGAGAAAGTCTCTGATGGAACCTCCACAGAATCTTCCATGGTTGCTTCCTGCGACTGCTCAGCCCAGTCTCCCTCCACGGTCGCCTCCTGGTCCAGCTCGGATGGATCTCTCTCGGACGGCTCCACCACAATGACCTCATCCTCTGGCGGTGGCACGGGAAACTCAGCTGTCGGCGTCCGCTCCGGGCCATTCCTCGAACCAACCACTGAGCCCTCTGGAAACTCCTGGTCTGCTATCCTCTGACACCAAGGAGGTATGACACCCTCTGGAACCTCATGGGGCTTCAGCGGCCCGACCTTCCTATCCCCGTCCTGTCTAAACCAAGCCTCAAACCGATGAGGCTTCCAATCAGGTTCGCCCTCATCTACCCAAACTACCGTACATTTCCTTATGTATATATTACCCTGCCTATTGGGGAACTCATCGTAATACGCCGTCATCTCCTGCGGGTCCCCGAATCTGATAGGCCACATTGCTATTGCCTAGGATCTGTAAAGTAGAATTTCCCCAAAAGGGGTGAGATACACATCTCAGTAAGAAAAACCTAACCCTAGGTCAGGTTGACCGTCCACTCAAGCAGCCAAGTCACTCGACCTATCCAACTCATGAACTCACGCGGACATGACAGTCATAATTCAATAAACAATACTACATAGAGGATAGGCATGCATTTATATTCTCATGTCACACACAGTTGCACGTATAAGCTCGGCCTGTCACTTCACCACACCAATCAACCTCTGTCTGCCTCATTCTTTAGCCCGCGATTAGATCGCAGCAGGCTCGGCTCTCGTAAAAGCATCAGGCTCCGGTTCAATTTTCAGGCAGAGTCTATGAGCTCGTATTCTGTCCCGCGATTATATCGCATCAGGACTGTGGATATCCCAACCCCGCGACTCCGTCGCATCAGGGCGTCACCTTTTCATAATCCACCCCGCGACCTCGTCGCATCGGGGTCTTAACCTCCGCCCCGCGTCTCATACGCCTCAGGGCCATGCCATGCAATGTCACAATCATGTCTCATGCCGCATCATATCAATTAACTTGATTTTTAAAAATCAAATTTCATAACCAATGGCCAATGCGCATGATAATATGTTTAATAAATTTCGTGGCATGCAATTCAATTCAAAGAGTACGTAGGCACTCAGACCATTCACACATAGGCTAGGTCAAACAATCATTCTATAATGTCCAAGGGCGCATCAAGCTATTACATGCGAGGATTTTCTCATAAATCGTTCTGTTCGGCCCTCGACTTACCCAATCGAGTCCAATCCCCCTAGCCTCGATTTAGGAAATTCCTTACCTCCGCTTAATAACGCAAATTACTCCTCCTTGCACCTCCTAAGGTTCGGCCAACTCAAGTCCAAGGTCAATCCGTCGCGCAACCTAGGATAATCAATCGATTTTGTCAAATTTCAAGTTCAATCCCTCCATTCATCCATCCAAATCATCCATTAGATACTCCTCATCATCACAACACATCATACACACCAAATTACAACACAATCCCAGCCTATTCAGCCCTCCACAGAACTGGTTTGGCCCAGCATTGAACCGGTTCCATTCGGTTCTGTTCATACCGGGTCCAACCGGCCTTAATCTATCTCAAATCCATCAAATCTACACCATTCTACCTCTTATAATGTCTACCTAAGAGTTTGGAAGTCTCACCGTGAGTTTCAAGTCGCACGGTTGCCGGAAAGTCGTCGGAAGTCGCCGGAGCACTCACACACAGAATACCGGCAGATTCTGGGCATAATGTACAAGGGTTTTTCATGGTCAAAAACTTATCAAATAAATCCTAAATTTTTACCACAGAACCATATATATGTCTACTTGATCTCCACAAAATTTGAGCCAAAGATTCTAAGTTTTTGGCTATCTAAAGGGTTCAGAACCGAACCTACCTCAAACTGGAACAGATTCCGTCGACCTGTGGGAGAATGCTTGCCCCGAATTCCTAAAAGCTCCAAATGACCTGATTCCAGTTGGAGGACATCGGCAAGACGTGGAGCTACATCTGGGTAGTTGACCTACAGCAGGAGATGGTCGGAGGTGGCGGTAGTACGGACTGAACGGAGGCGTTCGGCGGGGTCGGGTGGAGCAGAAACTGGAGAAGAAGAAGAAGAAGAAGAAGCTTGGTCTGGTCTTTGGGGGAACAAAAATGGCCGAATGGGGGGTTTGAGGAGAGAGAGGGCTGTTTATTATCCCAAAAATTTTAAATTAATTGAGGTGATTGGTAGGTGGGCATTAATTGGTGAAATGATATACTACCCTTGGATGCTTGACACTTGTCCATTGTTCTTCTCAAGGGCAATGGCCATCAATTGCTCTTCAATTTGCAGCAGCTTGGGGGAGGAGAAATGTCCATTTTTCCCTTCCTTCAATTATAAAGACAAAGTCCTAAGCTTGAGGGGCATTTTGGTCTTTTTACCTCCGATGTTCGGAACGTCGTTTTTCTCGTTTCTGACTTCTTCGATAGGACGACGGCCAATCCAATTGACGTTGGAATTCTTGATTTTCCTTTTTCAAACTTTTCAGAACTCAATTCTGATCGTTCCTTCTACCAGACGTGATTTCAGCCTATTCCGAACCGACGAGCAGCTTCTGCAGACTATACGCGTATCGACCCCGTGATTCTCATCACGTTTAGAGCTCGTCAATTCATGGCGGCCTAGGTTGTCATGTAATCGCGAGGGCTTATCTCTAGTCCCTGTGGTCTCGATCGTCACAGTCCGATTTAGGATAATTTTGCAAATCGTACATTGGTTAAGAGGCATCACCCGCGCTCCAACCGCACGACGCTCGCATGGTAATCCTTAATCGTTCTTAGATCGGCCTTTTTGCGGTCCTAAATATCCCCTCGACAATCCTTATGGTCAAAGCGTCATTTCCTATTCGAGTCGCTTAGGTCCACGTATCTCGTTTTGCGTTAGCTTTTCCCCTTTGGTCAGTCTACTTAAATTGATTAGATTTGAGTGGAATACAACTAAAATACATCGCTTGATATAAATAAACTTCTCATTACAGAGTCTGAAGTTGACTGAAAATCAGAATGTCACAGAAGTGGTGGGGGAGGAAGGGAGTGCACGACCAAAGAAGGTTAGGGAAAGTGCTCCATCAAATTATTGGTGCCAATTTATCAAGATGGAATTTAATGACATTTAATGCTCGGCTTCACCAAAGGTTGACACATGGCATTGGCTCAATTATTGGTCTTCAAGGCTTTGACTTCCATTGACTTATCACTCAAAATTTTCTGCAGCTTCTAGGGAGGGTAGAATGACTATTTTGCCCTTCCAACTTTCTTAAGGCAAAGGTATAAGGTTGAGGGGCAAAACAGTAATTCGTCACTTTTCGTCCAAAACTTCGTTTTCCCCATTTTGAATGACCGTTGGCAAGATGATGTCAAATCCTTTTCCAATTTTGAAATTCTTCATTTCCAATTGCCAATTCGAGCTTCCATTTCATGGTCGATCTCTCGTCAATCGTATCTTTAGTTTATCTCGAACTAACGAGCGATTTTTGCAAACGTTACGCATATCGACTCTGTGATTCCCATCACACTGAGGAAAACTCAATTTATAACCGCTTTAGTTGTCATGTAATTATGAGGGTTCATCGCTAATTCCGTCAGCTTCGATCGTCATAGTTCGATTTAGGAAGATTTACAAATTATACATTGGTTAAGCGGCATCACCCGCGACTCAATCGTATAACGCTAGCATTGTATTCCTTGATCGTTATTTGATCGACCATATTGGCTCTAAATGTTCCCTCGACAATCCTTTTGGTCAAAGCGTCATTTCATTTTTCGAGTTTCCTAGGTCCATGTACCTTGTCATGTGTTAGCCTTTCCCTTTTTGGTCAGTTTACTCAAAATTAATCAGATCTGAAGGAGACAAGACTGAAATACACCGAAGATACATTCTCATTCAATAGCCTCAATTGGCAGGAAATTCATAATGTCACACTTTTAACCTACCATTTTTTGTAGTTGACCAAGCCTAATTGGTGTATAACCTCTTCATGCTCTTCGTCAGCCGAATAAACACTCCAAGCTGCCATTTTTTTTCTTCATTCTTCTTCTTCTTCTTCAAGCCAAGAGCTCCCCTGCCGACCAAGCAGCAGCCGCTCCTTTGCCACTTCCGACTGTCGCTTGACCTCTCGCCAGCCACCAATATCAAGCTCACCCTCTTGCCGACCACCTCCAAGTGGTAGCTCACCATTTGGACGCCAGTGGAGCTCCGTCCAGCCAATCTCTCAAAAGCCAATGGATTTCGTCGCAGCAAGAGGTAAGTCTTCATTTGACCTCTATAGGACCACGCTTCAAACTTCCGACCAAATTTTGTAGACATATAGGGCACTTGTATATTAAGCTTAGGTGAAAATTTTGGCTATGTTTGATGGAGTTTTGACGGTGAAATGTTGTTGTGTTTGGGAGGGCAAAAACTGACCGGCGGTGGACTTGAAGGATTCGGCTCTGTTCTTGGACTTTTCGACTTTGCCTTGCCCTCAAATTTTCGGTGAGGCTCCTTAACACATAGGACTATATGTTAGAAAGTGTTTTAGTTGATAAATTAAGGTTTAAGATATAATTATGGACTGATTAGCCGGGTACGAAACAGAACAGAAAAAGTACCCTATTCGGTTTGTGCAATCTTAGTTATCGAGGGTTGTTCGTGGTGTCGCCAAGTCCTAAATTCTTCGTTGAGACATATTAGGATGTCAATTGATATATTATTAAGGTTTATGCCCGTGGTTCGACAATTGGGCGAGAAAATTTAATGAAATGGATTGGATTTTTCTAGGTTATACACTGCCCTATTTTGGACCCTCGAGGCCGAACCCTTGGATTGCTTGGAAAGGAGATTTTTGTGGAATTAAGCCTAAGGTAAGGAGTCTCTAAACCTTGGCTAGGAGGATAGGCTTCGACTGGATGATTTTATTGTGAATTGGATGAATTTTCGTGAGATTATTGTGTGGTTGCTCATTGTTTATCATTGTGGATAAGTAATTGTGAATATGCGTGCTAAATGCATATGCCTTGCATCGAATGCCATTTATATGAATGATGAATTTGATTGCCTCACATGCCGTAGACTGTTAGCTCAATGCATGGGCTTGTACTCGATCATGAAGTCTTGAAATGGGAAGGAATTGGGCATGCTTGAGAATCTTGATACCCTGATGCGTTAAGACGCGAGATTATGATGGCTAGTACCCTGATGCGTTGAGACGCGGGGTTGTGATGGTTAATGTCCTGATGCGTTGAGATGGGAGATGAGATTTTATATGTGTCGGCACAGGCCTGGAATGGTGATGAAAACCTAATGCGTTTAACACGGGTTTGTCAAGTTGATGGTCTGAGGCGTAATTACGCGGATCGAACCTGAGGCGTCTTGACGCGGGCATGAATTATGAGATAATTCTAGAGGATGAAAAGTACGACTTATCCTTGCGTTTTCATGCTTGACTTGAGTAATGAGTTGTGTGGATATGCTTGCTTGATTATCAACTGTTTGATTCCTTATGGCATTTTATGACTGATGGTTGCCTCATGTTGTTGTGCGTGATCTTGCTCGTTGTCTGCATTCATTTTGGTGTACTGTCAGCCTGACCTAGGGTTAGGACTTATCTTACTGAGATGTCAATCTTACCCCGTCATGGGACTTACTTTTTCAGACCCTAAGTCCTAAGGATGCTACCGACACGACTAGGCGATCCGAAAGAAATGACCGCCTATTTTGATGAGTTTCCTAACGGTTGGGGTACCGTATACGTAAGAAAATGTACAGTTGTATGGATCGACGGGGGAGGTAAGGACTGGAAACCACATAGGTTTGAGGCCTGATTTCGTAGGGTAGGTGAGGTTATTACCGGTCTATTGAAGTCCATGGAGGTACCTTAAGGAGTCTTTCCTAGTTGTTGTCATCCCACTCGGGATTCTATGGAGGTAGAGGTGTCTGTAGCTGGCTCGAGGAATATACTTGAGAAGACCCCTACCTTGGAGGATACTGTTGAGGTGATAGAGATCGACGCCTCGGAGGACGGGCTGCAGGATGCCACGATGGATGACACCATGGATGTGCGCTCTGAGACCTTCTCGGACTACGAGCCAGATGAGGACGCAGAGCAGACTGACGGTTCTTGCAGCTTGACCTAGGAGTTTCCTGACTTACTTTGTAGTCTTTTGGTGATGGCTTCGTTGGTCTGTTCTGTTTTGGGGACTTAGGACTTTATTGTCTTTTGGTTAAGTCTCGTTTGCCCCAACCCGTTTGCAGGATCAGTTGACCTGCACTTTTGTACAAACTCATGATGTGATGCTTATATATATATGATGTTCTCGTTACCCAAGTCCCCATTGGTTTATGTAAGGAGGTGTTATTCATATTACATTTTCGCATGCTTGAATACATTATGCATCTCTCGATATTTAAGTCTTGGGACTCGAGATTACAGGAAAAGGAGTTGCGTGTTCGCGCTCAAGGGCACGGGGTGTGACATCCATGCTTGTTTGGTATCAGAGCAAGGTCCCACGATCCAAGTCGATTGAGGATTGGAGTAATAAGGATGGATGAGTTGGGACTGATTGGGTAGCGACACCTTAGGAGACTCATTAAAGTTGTGGACTAAATGTATGGCATATGAATTGGCACATGTGGTTGACATATGACGTTGGTATGATTGTGGTGATTTATAAAGATTAAGCTTCATGTTTAGCGTTGGAAGTCATTCCTGGATTTTGATTTGTTGAGCGAATGATTTTCGCTAGTTAAGATGAACCGCAGAAGTGAATGGAACTGAATTGTAGTTGTGACTGTTGTTTTTAAGGCATAATTTGATATCATTGGACTTGGCTAGATGAATAAATTCCTAATTTCGTGGTGGAATTATAGTAGTCCAGGTGTAGTAAGAGAACACAAGAATGAGTAATCCGCTCAGAAGACTTGAAAGACCTAGGAGTGGAGCTTCTAACTCGAGACTGCCTGTGGCGGAAGACCCAAGGATAGATGGAGTACTGAGAGCACTCGAAAGAATTGGTGACCTCATCGACAGGTAGACCCAGGATAGGGATGCTGCCATAGCTCAAGCGGTAGGAGCTGCAATAGCTGCTGTCAACGCCAATAACGGCAATAATGGAGGTAACGGGAACAACGGCGACCAAGACCAGGGTAATAAAGTTGGTAATGCTCAGGAAGAAGTTGATGTGGCTAGGCAAATGGGCCAACTGGTCGAACAATTTATTAAGCTGAAACCGACCCAGTTCGATAAGACTAGAGACCCTGAATTGGCGCCAAGGTGGATAGAGAAGCTTGAGAAGGCCTTTGGAGTTCTGAGGTGCACGGATGAGAAAAAAGTATTACCGGCGGTATATCAGTTAGAAGGTACCGCAAATGACTGGTGGAGTGCCACCAAGAACGGAGTGTTTCCAGAGGGAACGGCCTTGACTTGGAATTCTTTCACGACAGCATTTAATGATAAGTATTTTTCGGAGATGGCTCGTGAAAGGAAGAAAGTAGAATTTCTCCAGCTGCGCCAGAATCATTTAACGGTCGACCAGTATGAAGCTGAATTCGCCAGATTGTCGAGGTATGCGCCCAGATCAGTTGAAGATCCATTGAAAAAGGCGCGGAGATTTCGAGATGGATTAAGACATGAGCTTCGCAATCAGATGGTGGCTTTGAACTTGAGAACTTACCAGGAAATATATGAACGGGGACAGATGATCAAGAGGGACCTGAAAGAGAGGACTGTCGTATCTGGATCGCAGTTTAGTTCATTCAGAGATAATCGCCAGACCGATAAAAGACCGATGGTCAGTAACCGACGCTTTGACCCTCTAGTAAGGAAAAATATAGTGAAACCACCGCACCAAGCAAACTAGAATTGCAGCCTCTGTGGCAGGAGACATGGTAACGAACCCTATCTGGCTAGGACCGGTGCGTGCTTCAAGTGCGGTCAGATAGGCCATCAAATGAGAACTTGCCCCAATCAAACTCTAGTGACTAGACCTCAAGGGCAACGACCATAAGCAGGACCATCAACTGCAACTCCCCAAAACGATCAGAACCGACCCCCAGCTCAAGGAAAGGTTTATGCCTTAGCATGCCGGGAAGCAGAGGAAGCGTCTAGCATGGTCACAGGTATGGTTTACTTATATGACCAAGCTGTTTATGCCTTGTTTGATCCTGGCGCTTCGCACTCTTTTGTGTCCGTTCAATTTGCTGATTTGGTTAATATGGAGTTGAAACCGTTGAGTGTGATACTACATGTTGCTACCCCGTTAAAGGATAATGTGTTGGTTTTATTAGGCTGTGCGGACTATAAGATAGTAATCGGTAGTAGCGAAGAGAATATAGATTTGACTGTGTCACCATTTATGACTTTGACGTGATTATTGGGATAGATTAGTTGGGTAAGCAAAGAGCAGTGGTAGACTGTGGTAGTAGAGTGATTCGTTTGTATCCAGATGGCCGCCCAAATTTCGAATTTGTAGGAAGTCGAGGATGAACCTCGATTCCTTTAGTCTCATCGCTGGAAGCAACAAAGCTGATGACCGAAGGATGTCAAGCTTACTTAGTTGCGGTCATGGATATGACTACCGTGGAACCTAAATTAAAAAATATTCCGATGGTGTGTGAATTTTCTGATGTCTTTCCCGATGTCTTTCCCTAAGAATTACCAGAGTTGCCACCAGAGAGGGAAACTGAATTTGTGATCGAGTTAGCTCTCGGAACAGAGCCAATCTCGAAGGCACCTTATAGGATGTCCTTATCAGAATTGAAAGAGTTAAAGGTGCAAATGCAAGAGTTGCTAGATAAAAGATTTATTCGCCTGAGTGCTTCACCATAGGGAGCGCCAGTGTTGTTTGTGAGGAAAAAGGATGGATACCTGCGCTTATGCATTGATTATGGACAGTTGAATCAAGTGACTGTAAAGAATAAATATCCACTACCAAGGATTGATGATTTATTCGATCAACTGCAAGGAGCTTCTGTATTCTCTAAGATAGACCTGAGGACCGGTTATCATCAGTTGAGAATTAAGAAAGAGAACATATCGAAGGCAGCTTTTAGGACAAGGTACGGTCACTATGAGTTCACCGTTATGCCATTTGGATTAACTAATGCTCCAGCCGTATTTATGGATTTGATGCATCGGGTGTTCAAGGAATTCTTTGATAGATTTGTTATAGTCTTTATCGATGATATTCTAATATACTCAAAGAGTAACGAAGAGCATGAAAGATATATGAGGATCATTTTGCAGACCTTGAGGGAGCACTCGTTGTACGCTAAGTTTAGCAAATGCGAGTCTGACTTAATAAAGTAGCATTTCTTGGTCATGTGGTATATGGAGAAGGAATTGCTATGGACCCTGCGAAGATTGAAGCCGTCATGAATTGGCCTAGACCGACCATAGTTACGGAAGTCTGGAGTTTCCTAGGATTGGCAGGGTATTACCGATGCTTTGTGGATAAGTTTTCATCCATAGCCATTCCATTGATGAGGTTGACTAAGAAGGAAACCTAGTTTGAGTTGACAGATAAGTGAGAAAAGAGCTTTCAAGAGCTTAAGCATCGGTTGACGATCGCACCAATATTGACGATTCTATCAGGACCCGGAAGCTATGAGATATATAGCAATGCTTCGCTAAAGGGACTGGGTTGTGTGCTGATGCAACATGGAAGAATGGTTGCCTATGCGTTGCGACAATTGAGGCCGCACGAGACGAATTATTCAACCCATGACTTGGAATTGGCTGCAATTATCTTTGCTTTGAAGATCTGGAGGCATATTTGTGTGGCGAAAAGTTTCAGATTTATACAGACCACCAGAGCTTAAAGTATCTCTTTCCTAGAAGGAATTAAATATGAGATAACGCCGATGGATGGAGCTGCTTAAGGATTATGATTGCAACATTTTATATCATCTTGGGAAAGCGAATAGAGTCGCGGATGCGCTCAGTCGGAAATCAAGTATCGTTTGTCTGCTGGTTAAAGGATGTTCGTTACTCGAGGAATTAAAGGATTCTGTATTCAAGTTGGAGGTTTGTCAACTGTCCAGTTTGGTAGCGACCTTGAGAATAGAACCTAAGATCCAAGAAAGAATAAATGCCTTACAGCCTACGGACCCAGAAATTCAAAAGATCCTCGAAATGGACGCAACGAAAAGAAAACAAGAGTTCCAAGTGCTAGAGGATGGAATTTTGAAATTTCAAGGGCGTCTATGCGTGCCTAAGGACGAAGAGTTTCGGGAAAGTATTTTGTCTGAGGCTCACAGAAGTAATTACAATATCCACCCAGGTAGCACGAAAATATACCAAAACTTACGTCAACATTATTAGTGAAACGGGATAACGGTAGACGTAGCGAAATATGTGGCAAAGTACTTGACGTGTCAGCAGGTGAAGGCACAACACTGTAAGCCCGGTGAATTGCTGTAACCCTTAGAGATTCCTGAATGAACATGGGAACACATGACGATAGCTTTGTCATGAGATTACTAAGGAACCAAAGAGGTCACGATTCGATTTGGGTGGTCGTGGACAAATTGACCAAGTCTGCGCATTTCATTTCGATACAAAAGGACTTCGCAATGGATAAGTATGCCGAGCTGTATATGCATCATATAGTACGGCTACATGGAGTACCTGTGACGATTACATCAGACCGAGATCCTAAGTTCATGGCGAACTTCTGGAAGAGCCTTCAAGAAGCCATGGGAACTCGACTACAGTTCAATACAACGTATCATCCACAGACGGACGGACAGTCGAAGAGAACAATTCAGACGCTCGAGGATATGTTACGAGCGTGCATTATAGACTTCAAATGTGGATGGGAAGACCAGTTGCATTTAGTAGAGTTCGTGTATAACAATAGTTATCAACAAAGCATTCAAATAGCACCTTTTGAAGTGCTCTATGGCAGAGCTTGCAAAATCCCAATTTGCTGGGACGAAGTTAGAGAGAGAAGTATTATGGGCCCAGAACTAGTAAGCAATCAGTGGAGGCTGTGAAGATAATACAGGATAGGCTAAAGACAGCACAGAGCCATCAGAAAATTTATGCTGACAAGCGACGTAAACCTCTAGAGTTTCAAAATGGTGATTATGTTTTTCTTAAAGTTTCACCAATGCGAGGACTATCTCGGTTTGGAAAGAAAGGAAAACTGAGTCTAAGGTACGTAGGTCCTTTTGAGCTTTTGGAACGAATTGGAACTTTGGCATACAGACTTGCTTTACTGCCTAGCTTGTCCCAAGTACACAACGTTTTTCATGTGTCAATGTTGAAGAAGTACGAGCTGGACCTGATGCACGTGCTGGATTATGAAATTATTGAAGTTGACGATAGAGTATCCTACGTAGAAAAGTCAGTCAGGATCGAAGATCGAAAAGAACAAGTTCTGAGGAACAAGATGATTCCATTGGTCAAAGTAATTTGGGAGCACCATTTATTTGAATAGTTGGATTTATTGTAAATTTCGAGGACGAAATTTTTATAAGGGGAAAGAGTTGTGACATTTTGATTTTTCCTGTCATTTCGAGACTTATCAGTGAAAATGTATCTAACGATGTATTTCGATCGTATCTCGCTCGGATTTGATCAATCTCAAGTTAACTGATCAAAAGGAAAAGGCTAACGCGAGACAAGGTACGTGGACCTAGGGAACTCAAATAGGAAATGGCACTTTGACCATAAGGATTGCCAATGGAGTATTTAAAACCATTAAAGGCCGATCTAAGGATGATTAAGGAATGCACTGTGAGCGTTATACGATTGGAGCGCGGGTAATACCTCTTAACTAATGTATAATTTGTAAAATTTTCCTAAATCGAACGATGACGATCGAGACCGTCGGAACTAGTAATAGACCCTCACAATTACATGACAACCAAAGTCGCCATGAACTGACAAGCCCTAAGTGTGATGAGAATCACAGAGTCGATACGCGTAACGTCTACAAAAGCAGCCCGTTAATTCGGGATAGTCGGAAATTACATTTGACAGAGAAATGACCCAGAGACGAGTCTCGAAATTGAAAAATGGAAAATCAAGAATTCCAACATTATAATTGGATTGGACGTCGCCTCATTGAAGAAAATTTGAATTAAAAAAATGACGTTCTGGACTACGAGAGCCAAATTACCGTTTCGCCCCTTAAGGTTTGGCTTTGTCTTAATAAACGGATGAGGGCATTTTGGTCATTGATCCACCTCCAAGGCTGCCGATAATAAGGAATTATAATAGCCATTGGATGAGCAAATTGATTAACAAGAGGACAAGCGTCAATGGATGGTCAATTGGCATTAATTGTTTAACTTTTAACCTACCATTCTTGGTAGTTGACCAAGCCTAATTGGTGTATAACCCCTTCATCCTCTTCCTCAGCCGAATACACAATACACAATACAATCTACCATTTTTCTTCTTCGTTCTTCATCTTCTTCTTCAAGCCAAGAGCTCCCTAGCCGACCAACCCGCAGCCGCTCCTTCACCACTTCCAACCGCCACTTTCGACTGCCGCCTAACCTCACGCTAGCCACCAACATCAAGCTCGGCCTCTTGCCGACCACCTCCAAGTGGTAGCTCGCCATTTGGACACCAGTGGAGCTCCAGGTAGCCAATCTCTCGAAAGCCGACAGATTTCGTCGCAGCATGAGATAAGTCTTTGTTTGACCTCCATAGGACCTCACTTCAAACTTTCGGCCAAATTTTTTAGACATATAGGGCACTTGAATATTGAGCTAAGGTGAAAAATTTGGCTAAGTTTGATGGAGTTTTGATGCCGAAATGTTATTGTGTTTGGGAGGGCAAAAATTGACCGCCGGTGGACTTGAAGGATTCAACTTTGTTTTTGGACTTTCCGACGTCGCCTCGCTCTCAAATTTTCGGTGAGGCTTCTTAACACATAGGACTATATGTTAACAAGTGTTTTAGTTGATAAATTAAGGTTTAAGATAGATTTATGGACTGATTAGCCAGGTACGAAACAGAAACGAAAAAGTCCCATGTTCAGTTTGTGCAATCTGAGTTATCGAGGGCTGTTCGTGGTGTCGTCGAGTCCTAAATTCTTCGTTGAGACATACTAAGATGTCAATTGATATGTTATTAAGGTTTATACCCCGTGGTTCGACGATTGGAAAAGAAAAATTAATGAAATGGGTTGGATTTCCCTAGGTTATACGCTGCCCTGTTTTGGACCCTTAAAACCGAACCCTTGGAGTGCTTGGGAAGGAGATTTTTGTGGAATTGCGCCTAAGGTAAGGAGCCTCTAAACCTTGGCTAGGATGATAGACCTCGACTGGATGATTCGATTGTGAATTGGGTGAATTTTCGTGAGATTATTGTGTAGTTGCTCATTGTCTATCATTGTGAATTGGTGATTGTAAGTATGCTTGCTAAAAATGCATATGCCTTGCATCGAATGCCATTTATATGAATGATGAATTTGATTGTCTCGCATGTTATATACTGTTAGCTCAATGCATGGACTTGTACTAGTACCCTGATGTGCTGAGACGCGGGATTGTGGTGGTTAATGTCTTGATACGTTGAGACGCAAGACGAGATTTTATATGTGTCGACACAGACCTGGAATGTTGATGAAAACCTGATGCGTTTAACGCGAGTTTGTCAAGTTGATGGTCTGAGGCGTAATTACGCGGACCGAGCCCGAGGCGTCTTGACACGGACGTGAATTATGAGATAATTCTAGAGGATGAAAAGTATGACTTATCCTTAATTTTTCATGCTTGACTTGAGTGATGAGTTGTGTGGATATGATTGCTTGATTATTAGTTGTTTGGTTTCGTATGGCATTTAGTCGTCGTTAGAAATTAAGTATATCAAGTGACCTTGAAAGTGGTTTTGTTCAGCCCATGGATTGTTTCAATGAAATAAGGGAAATAAGTGCTCGTTTGGGGAATCGAAACTGGGACCACTGCGCTTAACCACACAATCCCAAGTGCACCCTAACCAACTGAGCTACCCATGAGTGGGTAGTATTTGAATCTTTTTAACTCCGTACATGTAAAAGACTATTTTGACATGAAATAGAGAAGAAAGATTTGGAAAATCTATAAAAAGTGTACCACTTTCTGATAGGGACCTTGCATGTAAGGCTCTATTTAAAATACAGTTTATGGACGTACTTGATTTAATTCCCAGTTAAGTTGATTTACTCAATCACTCGAGAAAAGGAACCGTATCTCCAATATATTTTGTCAATGGGTGCAGTGATGATTAACTTCTACATATTCACCTTCTTCCGGATTATATTTTGCTCCACATATTCTCAAAATTGATTACTTTGGGAATTCATTTCTACGTATATAAGAAACTATACTTTGGACCTATTTAACTTCCTTATTCCTATAACCATTCTTTAAAAAAACAGAATACGAGTTGCAAATTGCCTGGAGTTCAAGGTCTAGATTTTGGACTTAAAGAGTGGAAGGTTGTAATTAATAAGAAAAGATTAGTGATTTTGGAATTTCCAATTATTTATATCGGGTAATCCTTGCGATTACATATTCAGCTAGGCTGCGTTTAGTCATCGAGATTTCTGGTCAGGATAGGATATGACAAGATAAAAAATACAAGGATTTGGTCATATCCTATCCACTGTTTGGTGAAGTGCGGATTTAAAGTCGAATATTCTCATATACTCTCACATCCTGCGTTTGGTATAAACTGTATATCAATATAAAGGACATATATGCTCCTACCTACTCATGAAATATTTCGATCTTATTACTATAAAAATAACATTCTCATACACAAATAAACTTGAAAATACGCACATTTTATTAGATTTTCAAACTTATTTGCAAAAAAAAAATGAAAATAGAAACAAATGAGACAAGAAAATTGTCATCAACCTCTTCATGTTTGCCCCCATGAACTTGAATGATTTTCCAAACACAATCAAGCAGAGGTTGCAATCTATGGAAAATAGAGCGCCCACTCAAAGGAAACTTTTTCATGTGTAACATCACATATTTGTGTTCTTCATTGCTCTTCGGTCTCATTTTGCCGCTATGACGGTAAATTCGACAAGCAACAGGACAGTACTCTAAGAACAAAGTCCAGCAAAATGCACTAGAAACCGCAAACAGGGCATCAAAACCATAATTCCTTCGAAAATCTACTGGTGAGTTCCCCCATTACTCAATTCTCCTATCATAAGAGGACACTACAGAGCTAATTCTTCCGCACTTAGTCCTATAGGACATTATCATTTGCAATCTTCATCAAAACGAAACTTTGAAGGCCAAATAAGCAAGTAGCTGATCTGCAGCAACCTCCGAAGTACAATTCAACATATTAGCCAGAGTAGAACCTCAACTACAAGATCGCAGCGAAGTCGCTTGTCAATTTCCTCGGGGGTCACTGGCGACAAATTCGGGTACGTCATGGGGAGGGGGAGACCATCGCCGTCGTCCGTCAAGTAGCTCTCCCTGTCCCCCGACCACTCTTCTCCATCGCATACGCCTTCACCCTGCCGTTGCCGCCAACTCCTCGCCTCGGTGCCGAGGCATCCGCCACCACGCCATCGTCGAAGTCCTGCCCCACCTTCGTCGCATCCGTGGCGGACACCACCGGGAGCTGGAGCCACCTCAGAATGTCGGGCTGGCAGGGACATCGCCAGCGACGCGGCATGCGAGGGAGGGCCACGCGGAAAAGAGAGGGGAGGGCTTGGAGAGGACGAAGGTGGAGCTAGGGCTTATGGGAAACATCGAGTCAACGCATTGGCTGGATTTTTGAGACGATGGATAAGAGAAATAATATCCGAACTTATCCTACCTCCTCTTTGAATTTTTTTTATTCGGGTTATATACTCTCTATATACGACATCATACTATTCGGGACACCTATCAAACACTAAATAAGATAAAATATATCTTATCTTAAGCTTTACACAGACGACCAAACGCAGCCCTAGTGGCATACCCAAGCATTATGTGGGAGTAGATTTTTTCAGCCTTGGAAAAGCAAAATATGTGTATTATTATAAACACTCCGTCAAATTCCACCCTCTTTCGTATGCATTCTCTCTTTTTTAAACAAAATAAGGGAAAATTACCGCAAAAAAAGGCCTTAAACCTATTGCAATCGTACTAGTTTAGTCCATTTGGCTGATCGATGCTAAAGTGGCCATTTTTCAATAATATTTTAATATTTTTTAATCATGTTCTGATTTTTCTAGTAATTTTTATGTCTTTTTTTCTTTTTATTTTTTTAGTTTTGGCAGACAAAATGCTACTAGCCACCAACCTCGGCCGGCCCCTGAGTGAGGGGTCGCGACCCTCGCCTAACTGTGGCAGGAGCTCATGGCCCTCACTTAGATCTAGACCTCGCCAGCAACGACGAGTGTTGCGAGCCCTCACCTAGGGGCCGATGGCAGGCATTCTCCTTCCAGCCAAAACCAAAAAAGAAAAGGTTGATCAACAAGAAGAATTTACGGCTTTTCGAGAATGTATCACTTTATGAATTCCAGCGAAAAGAAAAAAAAATTAAAAAAATATATCAAAAATTTGCCACGTTAGCGTCATCGGCACCATGTCAATGCCAGCTAGTTAAATAGACTGAATATGCATAATTGTAAAAGATTTAGGATTCAATTGACCAAAAAAAAATTAGAACTAAATTGACAAAATTACAATAGGTTTAGGAATTTTTTGATAATTGTCCCAACAAAATAAAAGCAGAATTCTTAGGTTATATTATTCTAATTTAAGATGTAAAGACTTGATAATAGTTTGAAAGTTTCTAATTGTTGTTATTATACAATATGAAAAGATTTTATATGTAACCGACAATATTATTGTAATGTCAAGAGAAAATAATAAAAATCTTTCAAGGATTAACGTACTAGAAAGAGCTTCAAAAAAATGTTGGAATGTTTAATAATTGCCAAGTTGTTACATTAAAACTTATAAAAGCAAAAGTTTCTTTTTTTCTTCTCACAAACCCATTTTATTGAATGAGGAAAGCAAAAATACTAATTGAGAGTAAATCGAGTGGAGAGTGGCAAGGAAGATGACCAAGTCCTTGCAAATTAGAGCCTATGTGTCATTTTCGGAGGCAATTCTTAAATAATGGCTTGTTATGATGTATTTATTTACATGGATTGCCATTTGTCGGACGAGGATCTCTTTTGTTATTTCTTATTGAAAGTTTCTAAGTTGCAATTGATAAAGACCTCAAGTTCTCTTTCTGGGCGAGGAGACTTCGGAGCTCAAAAATCCAAAATTTATTGAGCTAGGAAAAAAAAGATTAAAAAAAAATAAACCTTTCCCCAAATAAATAAGAACATCGATGGGCTGTCGGATCTAGGCCCAACGCATAATGGGCTTTTTTCAAAAATATGGTAACCAAAAAAATTACCAATTTAAGTGTTATTTTAAAAATATTACAGATTTAGGGCATGTGCCTCTCCTATAGAAACGCACATGGCGCACAAAGCCGTGCACCTTAAATTTTCTTTTTTTGAGCGCCTTAAATTTTTTTACTTTTTTTATTTATAAAAACGTTTATATTTATACAACTTTATAAATATAACATTTTTTCCTTTTTAAACCTTTTTATAAAGTAATTACTAATAATTAATTTAAAATTTATGAAGACATATAATTAATAAATAATTTAATATTTATTTAACTAATTTGTTTTGTGTATGAATACTTAATATTTATCTGATCTCTCTCCTTTTTTTACCCAAGTCCTTCTACAGAAAGATATATACCTTCTCAGCATGGACTATTTTTTCATTTTAATAATGTATCCACAGCATAGCCACGCTTCCCACCACATGATATGCCCTTATCATCTGTAATTCCTACTCATTCGGAACCTCGTTCTCGTCCTCCATACAACACTAGACATGTCGAACACGAAGATAACCCGATTACGAAATAGGAGGCCACGTAGGAGGACATCATCATCATCGTGATACTTTTGGGTTGTGGATTGTTATCTATTATTACACTGTTTATTTGCCAGATTTCTTTTTTTCAGTTCATGGATTGTTATTTACTATTGCGCTTTCTTTTAATATGGATATTTCATCTTTATGTATCTTACCAATTTACTTTGTGCATTTTTATTTTTATTTTTTTATTATAAATTATTTTATCTATATCTATTAATTAGTCACATACTAAATAAATTAATTACATAAATATTAAATTATTTATTAATTATATGTCTTCATAAATTTAAAATTAATTATTACTAATTACGTTATAAAAAGAAGGTTTAAAAAAATGTTATATTTGTAAAGTTGAAAAATATAAACGTTATAAATAAATGTTATTATAAAAATAAAAAAATTAAGTAAAAAAAATAAGGCGTAAACTTGTGCGCCTCCCATAGAGGGGCACAAGGCCTAAATCTGTAAAAAAAAAATAAAAAGCACTTAAATTGGTAATTTTTTATTACCATAGTTTAAAAAAAAAGCCCACGCATAATCACTCACCCTTAAAATTCCTTTCCCCTTTATGTCAATGTCTGGTGGATGATCCAAATTTAATTTTGTTTCAATGGAATTGCCATTTTCATTAGAAATACGAAAGAGACAAATATTGGCATCATGTTGAACTCATCTCTAGAGATATGTGCATGATAACACTTTTAGAATAGGATTTATACTCTAAAAATACTTTTGAAATAGAAATCTGTTTGGTAACGTTATTTATGGTGTAGAAATCTATTTGATTATGCAACTTTTTTTGAAGTTTTTTTTTTTTTCTCTAGAAGTAGTTTTGGAGTCACCCGAAGAAGGTAAAAAAAAAATTTGATTCTCTCTAAAAATAAAATAATCAACTTTTGCTCAAGAGAAGAAGAAGAATCAATTTTTGGATAAAAACTAATTTTTAGAGCAAAAGACGTCCTAACTTTCGAAGTTCGAACCCATTCTAAGCTTTGTAGAGGGAACATACCTAACCTGGGTAACTCAAGTAGTAGAGGAGTCCGACCCCCCCCCAAAAAAAAAATTAATAATAATAATAATAGTAGAGGTGTCCATGGCATGCTCTGGAGAGTTGGCACTATAAGGCCCACCAGTCAAGCTTAACTTTGAGCAGTACTCATGGCCCAAGCCTTATCCAAACATGGGCCGAACTTTTTCCTTTGTTTTTGTTTTTCATTGTCAAACATCGCCGTACTTCTGTCAGCATCTTTTGGCGCAGAGCGATAGTGGGAGGGAGAGCGAGAGAGATGGAGGAAGAAGACGTGCGAAGAGAAGCGGCGATAGCTTCATCTCCCTCTCTGCAACCCAATTTCAACTCCCCTGGGGTCACCAAGGACCAGCTCTCCAAATTCCAAGTATGCCCATCATCCCTTTTCTCAACTATGGAAAGAAGTGCATATCTAT
Organism: Rhodomyrtus tomentosa; assembly: GCA_028455895.1. Classification (NCBI taxonomy): domain Eukaryota; kingdom Viridiplantae; phylum Streptophyta; class Magnoliopsida; order Myrtales; family Myrtaceae; genus Rhodomyrtus; species Rhodomyrtus tomentosa. Next base: position 25,649,787 of record JAPCWY010000009.1, on the reverse strand, counting down.
CTCGGTTGTATGATTTGCTTGATTCTTGTTCATGTTGTCGTTCTTCATCAATCGGGTTTTCGTGCCTTAGTTTTGTTGTAGACTGGTCAATTCACGTCATTGTCTGTGCGTTTTTGGCGGAAGTTCCTAAGTTGCCTGAAAGAGATGTGAATAACATGACTTCATCTTCAGGCTTTGCTATCTGATCCTTGAACGTGTATGTTAAGGAATTTGCCTGCTTGGTTTACATCGCGAGCCCGTTTGTTAATGGCTTCTCTATTTTGGATTAAGGTTAGGGTGGCATGAGGGCTCATGTTCATGGTCTCCATTCGTGAGCCAGTTTCTTGCTGACGAACATGTATGCCGTCCATCGCGAGATCGTCTCTTTATGGCATAGTTTTTTAGGACAAACAGTTGGCATAACAAGCCGAGTTTTCCAACACGTCTTATTCAACTCGTGGATATCCATTGGATGCTGGCTGAAAGTCTTAACAGTGCCGTCAACGGACCATGTTTTTGTTCGCTATTTTACTGTTTACTGTTTTCAAAGAATGAGATGGCAAGATCTTTATAGTTATGAATCAAAAATGGTGTTTGTGTTTTGTGTCGCTAAATTGTAAAAGAAGCTGCAGACTTTGTTGGCCGTCGAATTACGGCTCTGAATTTACTAGATTAGGCAAGAATCAGGAAAGACAACATAGGAGATGCGTGTCTTTATGTCGCACTGATCAGTCAATCACACTGTAATATTTCTGGGGTTTGGCTCTTCTGGCCTTGTACTTCAGAGTTCTTGATACCACTGGACACGCTAATTTGATGTATCCCATTTGATATCTTCAAATCCGAGGATCAACAAATTCGACTCGCATTGTTCACAAAATTTCGGGTCCTCTTTTTCATCTCCGATTACTTGATAATTTCCACAAACACAAATTCCACTGTCAAAGGAGGTTGTGATATATGATGTAATTGACTTCACATTAATTTACTAGAGAGGAATGTGCAAGACTAATGACTGTGATGAAGATCCAGCTGAGATGACTGTGATGAAGATCCAGCTGTGTCAATTAAAACAAAGATTTCATTGATAGGAGATCATCAGGAGTGTAAGAAATCTTCTGGTGTCTTTCGAATTGTATCATTTAAATCTCTTTCCTCCGAGAGTTTGCTGGTCCAACTCTTTTATTGAGGTAATGCGTGTACTGCCTGTGTCAACATCTCTTGTGTGCTTAATGCTGTTCATTAGAAGAAATCTAGAACATATTGGTCCTTATCAAAACTTCCCAAATGAGTAGTAAGGGATGATTTTTGGGGTTAAGAATTCAATAGGCATTGGTTTACAACTCTCACAGCTGAATTGAGATGTTTATACCTACTACAGGCCATGTCTATTTCCTTTACTTCTCAACAGTTCACAAGCTACATGGGAGGCCATGGGCTTAGTGCTCTAGATCCCATTGCTATATCAAATCGGCTGCTCTGTACATGCCTCCACACCAGGAGGCTCAATGTTTTAAGGCTAATTATTTCGACATAGCCCTGATTGTGTCAGTAAAATTTCCACATATTCAAGTGATGGCATTTGACTGGACTTTATTCTTAAGTCACTTCCTTCGTGTGGGAATTAGGACATAGCAAATTTCCATATGAAGCTAAACCTGAAAGATAAAGCCAAAGCAAAAGCCACCACGAATACTAGTTAGATGTGAGCATAAGTACACTTTTAGTGTCAAAAGTTGTGTACGGAGATCACTTTAATGCCAAAAGTTTCAAACCGATCACTTTAGTGCTAACTTCTTTTAAAAACGATCACTTAACTGCCAACTTCTTTTAAAAACAATCACTTTTAGTGCAAACTCTGATGTGCCGCGTCAGCTTAAAAAATAATAAAAATAACACGTGTTGGATTTTCAACGAGTCACGTCAGCTCTAACACTAAAAGTGATCGTTTTTAAAAGAAGTTGGCACTTAAGTGATTGTTTTTAAAAAAAAGTTGACACTAAAGTAACTTTTGATACTAAAGTGATCTCCGTACACAAATTTTGACACTAAAAGTGTACTTTTGCCATTAGTGTGATATACTTTTTATGTTCCATGGGCTAGTCTGTGGGCTTGTATATACTTGTCCGAATCCGCATGTCCTCTATTTAGATGTATAGATATCTCAAGACCAATGTGACATACGCATTCTGTGCCACCATACCCATGTCCAAGTGCAGTAACTTAGTGTTGTAATTTTGTGCTTCTCTCCTCATTCTGCTGAATTTAATACTATATGATTTTACCCTAGTATCGTTACCTTGATAAATTCACCAATTACCGTTCCGTATTATTTGACCAAAGTAAAGACACCTTATTCTCTTTTCAACTGGCAGGAGCTGCATAAGAAGCGCATGCAAATAAAGAAAAAGTCACAACAAAAGAGATGGAAAGGTCTCCTTTGCTGCTTTAGTGACTTCAATCCATATTGCAGAGCTTATTATTCACCTAACATTTGTGGTATTGCAGATGAGACCAGGAAATTCCAAAACAAGCCAAATAGCAAAAAGAGGATTGATGAAGATACATCAGTTGAAGAGTCCAGTCTGTCCAACTGTAGTCTCAATAGCAAAGAAGATTCTTCAGTAGAGCAGCAGGATATGCAACAGCAGATTACATTGATGAAACGGCGGAAGTTACATTGGGGGTACCACTCACTTTTTTGCACATTATCTGCTGAATTAGCGCTGCTTTGATGGTGAAATTCGGGAAATTGATTTATTTTTGTCGACCAGAAGAGCAGTTGGTTAACCAATTTGGAAAATGAAATTGCTACTCTTGCAAGACGAGTACTTGCAGTTATCTCAACATTACTTGTGGTTTCTCTTTTCTTTTTTCCCATTAATGCATCAATACATGTACATGCACTTCGCGAGTCCTTAGCCTAAATAGTACATTTAAAATGTTCCTAGTTGGCCGAATACCCATGTTATTCACGTGTTCTTTGTTTGCGAGGGCTGATCTTTGCTTTTCTGCTCTTGATAGGCTTGACGTGAAGGAAAGATGGGAAAGGAAATCCAACATGTAGAGTCATCCTTCCGGCAGAATGCAGATCAAAGCAAGCATTTGCCAAATCATAGTCGGTCGTATGGACAATCAAGCACAAGGTCGTTCCAAAATGGTTGAGTTGCCCTTCTTTACATGCCATGAGGACATCGGGATCACTGACTGCCATAAGACCAGTGTCCAAGCACTTGTATGCGCAAAGTGCGAGAAAGTCTAGTCCGAGTATTTCGCTAGCAATCCTCCAATCCGGGACTTGAAAAGGATTACTCTTTACCAACTGTACATTGCCGATACGGCATTTCATTGTTGTCGCTGATCTATGCCTACTAACGTCTATTCCTTACCAAGATTCGACTTGTAAGGTGACTCATATCCTCAGAGGAAGATGGAAGAAATTATTATTTTCATCTTTCAATTGCTGATGCTATTGTGTTGCTCGATTTTTGTATATTTGTAATTGAAATTTTGCATATGAAACAGTTCATTGCAATTTTCTGTTTGATCGATATTCAAAGTCTGTATTTACCCTTGATTTTTGATTACCAAGATGAAAGATAACTACAGGGCATTAGCAATTGATGCACATAATATTGAAATTAAAATAGAACTCTATCGTTTCATTAACGTAAATTTATCTAACGAAAATGAGAGGCGTCAGTTTATTTCTTTAAAAAAAATAAATTGGAAATCCTAAATAATAAAGTAAATTGCCCCATATATAAGATGCAAGTTAAATTATTGCAAAGCCAGCATAAATTTATGAATAAAAAAAGGCTTTAGGAGAAGATGCTAGCAAAAAGGAGAAGCGTCAGGTTATTGTTTTCCAACGACATAGTAATATGACTGATAGGCTTTTTTAAAAATGCTTCGTGATGAGAGCTTACATCCTTCACCATATGAACTGGTTTCATCGGAATATTCGATATGTATCATCCGTCTCAACTACAAAGAAAGCTTCTTAGTACATTCATGAGATTAGGCTTGGAATCATGTTTTCAAGGATCTTGAGGAAGGGGACCATCCCATGTGTCTTGAGATGACCTTGAATGATCCTGAGATGGCTGAGGATGATTTAGTATTATTGTTTACCAACAAATAGTTCTTATTTTGATTTATGTTTAATAATCTCAATAGTTCCAGAACCTACATAAGGTACAAAATTTTTTCAGTGAAAACTAACAAGAGAATTTCAATATACTGCTGCTCACATCATCATCAACAATACATTTATCCCAAATTAGTTGGGGTCGGCGGTCGATGAACCCCAAAAAATCATAAAAATAAAAGCAAAATCAAGGGAGGGAAAAGAGATAAATGTGTAAAAATAAATAAATAAATAAATATATCTATCTATACACTACCCCTCTACAACACTAATAGCCTTCCTCCATTCCGTCCTAAGACAAACCGTACGCCGATCTATTTCCCACTCCATTAAATCTTGTTTTGCTGTTTTCCCCCAAGTAAGTTTCGGCCGACCTCTTGCTTTCTTTGTGTTATGTTCTCGATAGCAAACATCTGTTCGTATCGGTGCGTCTAAGGGCTTTCGGAGGATATGCCCAAACCATCTCAATCTATGCTCTCTCATCTTTTTCGCCACCGGTTCTACTCCAACGTTTCGTTGAATCTCTTCATTTCTTATCTTATCTATCCTTGTATGACTACACATCCACCTTAACATCCTCATTTTCGTTACTCCCATTTCATTTTCATGTTTCTTTTGTGCTGGCCAACATTCAGCTCCGTATAATATTGCAGGTCTGACTACTGATCTATAAAATTTTCCTTTTAACTTAAGAGGAATTTTGCGATCACACAAAAATCCCGATACACTGCGTCATTTCATCCAACCTACTATGATTCTATAGCTTACATCCTCATCAATCTCTCCCTACTTTTGCAATATTGATCCTAGATATCTAAATGCATCTTTCTTAGACATATCATGTCCGAGCATATTTACGCCTTCTTGATCCCCTCTTCCTGCCTTGTCAAACTCAAACTTCAAGTATTCCGTTTTACTTCGACTTAGCGTAAATCATTTAGACTTTAACGTGCTTCTCCATATTTCTAACTTAGCATTAACCCCAATCATGGTCTCATCAATAAGCACGATATCGTCTGCAAATAGCATACACCACGGTACCTTATCTTGAATATCTTTTGTTAACTCATCCATAACCAGGGTAAAAAGGTAATGGCTCAAAGTAAAACCTTGGTGTAAGCCTACTGTGATTGGAAAATAACTTGATGTGCCATTACAAGCCTTCACACATGTAGTAGCACCGTCATACATGTCCTTGATTGCCTCGACATACTTTGAAAGTACTTTTTTCTTCTCAAGAATCCACCACAAAACCTTTCTTGGAACCCTATCATACGCCTTCTCGAGATCAATAAATACTATATGCAGGTACTTCTTTCTTTCTCGATATATCTCCATCAATTGTCGTATTAAGAAAATAACTTCTATGGTAGATCTTCCTAGCATAAACCCAAATTGATTGACAGAAACTTTGGTCTCTATTTTCAAACGATGCTCAATAACTTTTTCCCATAACTTCATTGTATGGCTTCATTATATGGCTCATAAGCTTGATGTCTCTATAATTAGAACAATTCTGGATATCCCCCTTGTTCTTGTATATAGGCACAAGTATACTATTCCTCCATTCATTAGGCATCTTATTAGTATGTAGGATCTTGTTAAAAAGACTAATCAACCAACTTATTACTACACCCCCTAAGTATCTCCACACTTCAATAGGAATACGATCAGGTCTCAAGGTTTTACTAGTCTTCATCTTTTTTAATGTCTCCCTAACTTCTCGTGCTTTAACTCTACGCATAAATCTTCTATTTGAATCATCAGAAACATCTTCCAGATCCACCTCACTTCTATCGCTCTCCACATTAAAAATTTTATTAAAATAACTCATTCCCCTGTCCTTGACGTCTTCATCTCTTATCAAGAGTGTTTGATTTTTATCCTTGATACATCTAACTTGTGTTAAGTTTTTACTTTTCTTGTCTCTTGACTTTGCAAGTCTATAGATGTCTTTTTCTCCTTCTTTGCTCCCAAGTTTGTTCTATATATTGATGAAAACATTGCCTCTAGCCTCTCGTACAGCTTTCTTGGTACTTTTTCTCGCCAATCTAAACTTTTGCAAATTCTCTTCATTATGACATTTATGTAGGCATCTGAAACGCTTCTTCTTCTGTTTAATTGCCTTCTGCACCTCTTTATTACACCACCAGGTTTCTTTTGTTTGATGTCTATTCCCTCTACTTTCCCCTAACACCACTTTTGTCACTGTCTGGATGTAGTTAGACATATCCTTCCACATCATATTTACTTCGCCCTCCAGTCGACACGGTCCTTCCTGTAGCATTCTTTCCTTGAATTCTGTTTGTTTTTCCTCATGTAACTTCCATCATCTTACTCTAGGGTGCTGCGCACTTCTCTTCATCTTCTGTACTTTGTTATACCGAACTTCTAACACCACCAACTTATGTTGTGTAACTACACATTCACCAAGGTATACCTTACAATCTAAATACGAAGCTATATCCTCTCTTCTGGTAAGAAAGAAATCAATTTGACTACAATTTTGACCGCTGCGAAAAGTGATCAAATGTGATTCTCTTTTCCTAAAAAAAGGTGTTTGCCAACATCAAATCATAAGCTAATGCCATACTCAAAATGTTTTCGCCAACCTCATTTCTAGTCCTATATCCAAAACCTCCATGAACTTTATCAAAACCTCCACTACTCTGACCGACATGTTCATTTAGATCTCCTCCTATGAATACCTTCTCCTCGTGTGGTATCCGCCTTAAAATCTCTTCCAGCTCTTCCCAAAATTTGCTCTTATCGGACGCTTGCAGTCTAACTTGAGGAACATACACACTAAGGATATTCAGAATCAAATCTCCCACTACTAGCTTAACTAAAATAATCATATCTCCTATTCTTTTAACATCAACAACTCTATCCTTGAAATTTTTATCGATCAGAATCCCAACTCCATTTTTGCTGTTTATTGTGCCTGTATACCATAACTTGAATCCGGTGCCATCCACTTCTTTATCATTTTCTACTTTCATTTAGTCTATTGTAGGCAAGCAATATTCACTTTTCTTCTAGCAAAAGTATCCGTCAATTCCCTCAATTTACCCATTAAGGTTCCTACATTCTAACTCCCCAACTAATCCCTATCCCCTGGGCTGTTTTTGCCCCCCACACTCGCCCACGGAAGTATAGGGACCCTTACTCATTTATCACCACATCCGGGCACCGATGTAGCGCATCACTCTGGGAATGATGGTCCAAGACTAGCTTCATTACCTCTTGCACCCACCTATTTAGGTGCAAAGACCCTCGCTCATTTTTCACTATACCCGGACGCCGATGCAACGCATCGCTAAGAAGAGTACGCTGCAACGAAATATCAATAGTGTTTATCTCATAAATGTAGCTCTTTTTTTTTATAACCAGCTAGCTACGCCTGACGTAACCCTACTTCTTTACTTGACTTGGGACATGCTATGTAGACTACAAAGGCGAAGTTATACTGCTGCTCACATAATCAATGGAAATCATTTGAATTGATGCCTATATTGCCCTATCACACACTTTAATTCTATATTGATTATGTCATAATATGAAATTTTAAACTGTGTCAGTCATTGGATTGCAAAAATGTTTTTCCTAACAGTCCAATATTGTAACACACACAAACATTGAAAAGTGTTTTTTTTTGTTTGGTCAGAAATATTGAAACATAATAACTATCAGTTTTTGCTTCTATATATATACATATTTATATATGACCGAATTGTGTTTATTCTGTCCAAGTAAATTACCAAAATCATTCTGACAAAAAAAAAATTACCAACATCATATTTTATTTATTTTACCCTGCATTATGGGAAAAGAAAAGAAAAATATGTCTCAGTGATAAATCTCTCGGTCCCTGCAAGATCAGCGCAAAGGAAAACTGGTCAGAAAAGGCTCGAACACCTCCAATCCTCAAAACCGTCGTCACCGACTCGCCTGTGAGCGTGCGTCGTCCAATCTCCACCTTCCAGTGAAAGGTCTGCTTTTCCCTTTTTTGTTTTGCAGTCTTCTTTTCTAAGCATGTCTCTCTGTGTTCCTTCAATGGCCTCCACGTCCTTTGAATGCAAATTTCGACTTTGAATAGGACAGGGAAGAGCGCCCCAGTCTGCCAAAACGAGGGGGTTCTCGTTTGCCTCCGAACTGTTCACCAAAAGCTTGGGTCTTGCTCGGCCAGTTACTTTTGGAGATGATTTTTGTGGTCGGTGAATTGTTCGTGTTCTTGCTTAATCATATTGGGGAATGATGACTGCTCTAAGGGCAAAAAAAGTATTGAATTTTGGATGGCTGAGAATTTTTTTTTTGTTGACCCACATGAGCTTAGTCGAGTAATTGCGTGCTGTTCTCTGAGTATAGGTCGATGGTGTATGCATTGTCTGCCTCCAGTACGAGCATTTCCTTTCGAAAGGAGCCTCACTCTCGTCACTTTCGGAGGAAACATTTTGTTTCGATAAGGGTTTGCGCATCTGCTTCGTTGCCGGATAACATCAATGGTTCGAAAGTCGAGTACACGCCTTGGCTCATAGCTGGTTTGGGGAATCCTGGAAATAAGTACTATGGTACTAGGCACAATGTACGAGTTGACATTGGGTTTTCCTCAAGTTTCAATGTCATTTATATCCATTCTATGTGGTTATTTACGTGGAAGGTTCTCACTTAGGTCGGTTTTGAAATGATCGATCGAATATCTGAAGAAGAGGGCGTTGTAATGAACATTATCCAGTCAAAATGTTTGATTGGCATAGGTACTCCTCAACTTTGATAACGCACTGTTTTTTCCTTGCTTCTTGTTTCATTATTGAAAAGGGGATTGCGGCTCATTTCAGTCTATGCGTCCAGTGATAGGTCAATCTTCTCGTGTGATAATTGCAGGTTCCATTGGAGAAGTACCAGTTCTGTTAGCGAAGCCTCAGACTTACATGAACTTTTGTGGAGAATCGGTTAGTTGTTTGATTCTGTTCTTTCATTATCACTGAAGTGGGTCTTCTGTTGAATCGAGATATAATCATCTTTATGGACGTTTGAATGAAGAAGCAAAGGTTTTAATAGAGAAGAGTCATTATCTACTTGTGAGACTTGTTGAATTTTGATCAAAAGGCTGCTGAAGTTTTCTTTTCGTATAATTGTATGTTGATGAGCCAGAAACATTAAGTTATGAGATTACTCATTGCCTTTGAATAATAGTGACGAAACATAATTCATAGGATCCTCTTGTGCCTGACTTTTGTATTTTGATGAGGTTTATTCCTCTGGCACCGGTGGTGAGGCCATAAGAAATGACTAGAGATGTACTAAGTTCATTATTGCTGCTTATATGCGAGTTAATTACTGATTTCAAGGTTAAGGAAAGATGTCTTCATGCTATAACTATATCTACATCTGGTTCTTGTATCTACAACTTGTTTTTAGGTTAGTGCATAGTATTGAAGAATTTCTTACAGATAATTGTTTCTTCTTCTTGGTTCAGAGAGAAATGCCATTAAAATGCCTGAGCATTTGAACTTTGTGTGAACGGGATAGTGATCAGTTGGGCAGTATCTCCTGGAAACACTGGTTTTTGTTTCTATGAGTGAATGAGGCAAACTAGTTGTGCACTCTGTCAGGAGTGTGAAAATGTAGTACAGGATGAGGGGCTCTGGTTTTAGAAATTTGTCTACCCATTTACTGCCATGTATAACATCTTAAGCTCAAAATCACATAAACAGCCCAAGGGGAGTATTGAGTGTTTAAGAGTTTATTTTCTACTTACGAATACTTAAAGAAATTTCTACCACTTCACGTAACACGTGGGATATTATAGATCATCCACTATCTCATCCTCAATGTTCTTTTTGAAACACGTGACCTCTGAATGCAGGAGAACATAATCTCATCAGTCACCCCAATAGCCAGCAAAGTCCTCAGCCATCAACCTGTTAGACCGAAAGCTGCCCTGGTTATGCTACATGGTCTCAGGATGCTCTGTAGCCTCCAATCCAAGAGCTCACTGCTTGATATCATTAAACAATTCTAGATGAAAATGGCATAGATTAAGCTCCAGAACGAGTACTTGAGTGTTCAACTCTTTAGGCAGATCTTTACTAGTGCATCACTTAACAGAGTCGTTCCAACTCCAAGTATGATTGTTAGTAGTTTCATGTATTTGGATTTGTAGATTTTCTTCCCCTTTTTATTATCTTTCATTTTCTTCTGGTATTGTCTATTGGAAGGGACCATAAAGACGGGAGGGGGCTGGTGGTTGGCATATGATTTCTTCTTTTTTATTTTCCACTTGGTTTTTTGCACCAATTTAAGTCACTGTTGATTGCGTACTCTTCCCTGGTGGTGATTGATGTTCGCAAGCATTTTTTTTAGATACATGACGAGCGTGTCTAATTCCAACTCTGATTCCAACTCTTTCCTCCTTTTTCATTGTTAATCCGGAAGGTTGGGGCACTGGCGGCATATTATCAAGTTCCCTTGCGCCATATCTTATTGGTATGTACATGTATATGCCTACTCTTATGCAGGTCTGGAAGAACTAAGGTGCATATCTAGATTCTACGATATTTTCCATGTTTTCTTATGCAGGTATACAATGAGATGAGCTTGCCAAATGGTGTTTTAAGGCTGCAGCCAAAAGCAGGGCATGGCTATCATAATGGGTATAAAGTCTGCATACCCTGATATTCAAAATGCTCAACAACTCTTGATACATTCCATCCTGCATTTTCAGAGAATTCTGTCAAGCTGCTCAATTTTTTGTTTCTCTCATCTTGCAGAGTAAAAAGTGTGATGGCCCACTTGGATGGCCGCCGCGAATTTCCTAGGTTATGCATAGGTTGGTTTAGTGCACCGTTTAGATCCATTGCTCCACTCCTTTCTCCAGTCTGCTTTTGTTTAACACACAGTGCCATCTTTCGTTGGGTGTTTGAAGGCATCGGAAATCCACCTGGCACCATGGAAATGAAAGCTTTTCTCTTGCAGAAATTCAGTTCCCTCGAGCGACAACAGGTACGTGACTTCTTTCAGACATCCAGTGTGCTCGGATAGGAGAACTTTTATTCCCGAGGTGAGGTTGGGCAAATCAATATGCCTAGAATCGCTGGCGGTTTCATGACGGTTGTCGGTTATCTGCACAGATTGACGGAGCACTTGAGCAGGGAGTCGAGGCTGTGCGGAACCTGTTGCTCTATGGATTCGATGAAAGCATTGAGAGATTCAACTTAGGACAGAAGTACAAGTTCCACAAGGTTTGAAGTGCGCAGGTACTTGTAAAAAACTAGGTTAAATGGACAATGAGACTTGTTTTTGCCCCTTTAGTTGATCACTACCGTGTCAATTACTTGGAAAGAATGAGTCTGGAACGCGAATTTAGATGGCCCTCATCCACTGCGGTCGGTGTGCGAAGGTATTGTCCCAGCACTCTGCGGAGAAGACGATTAGGTTGTGGCAGCTGCAAGAACAAAACTCCCTAATGTTTTGTCCTCTCGTTCGCCCAATAGTGAATGGAGGGCAATCTCCATCCTTTCCCCATAAGAGTCCATTCTCGATCTTGGAACTAGGTCCATCAATCTTCTTTTCGCTTACCACGCCCTTCCTCGTCTCCGGGGGTGACGTCCCTGTCTTCCAACTTTCAAAATAACCAAAAGGAAACACGAAACTTTTGGCCCCTTATAAAAAAACAAATTACACGAACCTTTCAATTTTACCAACTAAGAGTACAGATTAGCACTTGTCACTATAGTTACATCCTTCGCGATTTTGTCCAATTATTCCGATTGTAAGTTGGTACACGTATCGGCCCACGCGGACGGCCTATCTTCTCTCCAAAAATGATGTCGTTTTATTGTTAGATTAATTAGTAGATATTTGCGAACTCAATGTCAAACCAAAAATTTCTTCGCGACAAACCCTTCAATGCCGAGCCCATTTTGAAAATCGTGGCGGACGCTATTTGTGTCGCATGGGCCAAAATTTCGTGACTTTTATCCAGCAGTGTTGAAAGAGCGTCATTCAGAGCTCGTGGCTCTGCTTTGGTATTTGGCCCCCCAAGTGGAATTAGGCTATTAGCAATAATGCTTCATTTGTTCCGCCAAAAAATAAGTAAGGTTGTGATGCTTGACTCCATTCATGATCCGATTTGAAAGCTATTTTCTGAAATATGAACACTGGTACAAATTTTTTTATCATCCATAGAAATATTTATAAAAAAATTATTTATTTATTTTTCGCTAAATAAGTCAGAGCTTAGGCAGCAAAACTCCAATTTGTTTTTCCGTAGAAAATGAGTCGTTCCAGAAAAATAATTTTCCAGGAAGTCAATTTTTGGGAAAATGACTTTTTTCAATGTTTAGCTAAAATATGAAAAAAATAGAAAAATATTTTTCCATTGTTGGGTATGAAAAATTGGATTTAATTGTCCTCCATGCACTCCATTAAATAATTTTCTGGTTTTCTGTTTTTTTCTTTTTCATTTTATATTTTTATAAATCAATTTTTTAAAATATTTTTAATTATCTTTATTTTTCTTTTTCCGTTTTTATGTTTCCTCTCTCTTTTTCCTATTATTGTTCTCTATCGAATGTTGGGCACGGCCACGATCGGCAACGCCAAGCCTCGCATGTGGCCGACCGCCGGCCATGGCCGTGGAAGAGAAGAAGGCAAAAGAAAAAAATAAAAAGAGAATTTTTTTTTAAAGTTGAATTTTCAAACAAATATGAAAATAAAGCAAAAAAATAATTAAAAAGAAAGAAAATGGAAAAGAGAGGAGGAAGAAAGATTTGAAAAATGTTTTCCTCTTCTCAAAAAGAGAAGAATTTTTCTTAATTTTGAAGGACCTTTTTCATGGAAGGAAAAATGTTTTCCTAGAGTAACTTATTTTTCACAAACCAAACATCAGAAAATTTGAAAAATATTTTTCGGAAAGTTATTTTTCGCAAAATAAATAGAGCTTAATTATTGTGCGGAAATTGGTTGCAAAAATTTCTAAATCTATCCGTATCGAGCACAAAGCTTTAGAAATGAAAGAGGCCCTCGTCATCAGGTCGTGCCATATGTACAGAAACTGGTTTTAGCCAGCTACGCTAATCATCCCTCAAATATATATATATATATATAAAAATACTGTACATGAATGAGGTACAGGAACATTGTGTACATCATAACAAGAAGGGATAATTACATAAATGGTCCATAAATTTTGCCAGAATATGCAATCTGGTCCCTGAATTTTTAATTTGTTCAATTTAATCCCTGAATTTTGGCAAAATATGTAATTTGATCCATAAACTTTAAACTTGTTCAATTTAGTCCTTAAACTTTTAGTGCATGTTCAATCTAATCCTTGAATTATGAAAAAATATTTAATATAGTCCTTTTATTAATTTAAAGTCACGAATAACGTTGAACATTTTCATATAGTTCAAGACTAAATTGAATATTTACTAAGTTCAGAGATTGAATTGAACAAGTCAAAAGTTTAAGGATAAAATTGAACATTCTGTCAAAGTTTAGGGACTAAATTGAACGAATTAAAAGTTCAGGAATTAGATTTACAAAGTTTATGAAATATTAGTGTAATTTTGCTTAATAGGGTGATCCAAACCTAGTCAACTCCCACGGACTCGTGGGCCCACAAAAACACTTGAACATGACACGTAGGACAAAGAGTTCGACAAGAGAAAGAGGAAACTATCACGGGAGACACAATCAGAAACGCCCCCGTCGAGATCAGCTTGGTAGAGGATCCGAGGAGATCCGGCCCCTCCGATGATCCGAGCGAGGGGGCCCCACTTGAAATACGAACGTTGGAGGAAATTGAAAAGAGTAGAAAGAAGAAAAAGAGTCAGTAAAAACGCAGACGACTTTCCCACTGCCCCTCTGTCTCTCTCTCTCTGTCTCTCTCTCTCTCTCTCTCTCTCTCTCTCACACATCTTCAATAAATAAGACCGTTGCTTCACTTCATTCTTCTCATGATCTTCTCCTCCTGTAGCAGAAAACAAGAACCGAACCCTACAAAAACCTTTTTCTCTCTTCATCAATACCAAAACAGAGCAGCCAAAAACCGAGAAAGGAACCATGGCGGCGGAGAGTAACAACGCGTCTACGCACCCAGCGAACACCGCTGAAGCCCTCCAAGCTCTCTTCCACGCCCTCGACCCCGTCTATCTGATCCGCTCCGGACGCTTCGGAAAGAAAGGAGGAGCAGAGCAACGCTGCCCGGCCGCTCAAATCGAGCCATCGCCGGTGGCGGAGAGCAACGACGCGTCTACGCACCCAGCGAGCACAGCTCCAGCCCTCCTCGACCCCGTCTCTTTCCTCCTCTCCCAAAACTCCGCCACCGACGACATCGTCCCGCTGAGGCTCACCACCGACAACTACTTCGTGGAGAGAGGACCTCGCTACAACGCCTACGCTCGGCTGAGAGAATCCAGATTGAGGATGAAGCACGCGAGGCAAGAGGAGCCTGAAGACAGGGATGTCAAGCTCACCCCACCGCCCAAGAAACAAGTCAGGTTCCAGGGGAATTTGGGGGGCGGCGGCGGCGGCGGCGGCGGCGGCGGGCGAAGAGGGTCGCCTTCGATTTTGGCTCAGTCTGTCCCGGACTTCTCGTCGGTACTGAGGAAAGAGAACCGGAAGCCCGCGGCGCTCCCCTCGCTGGCCGAGACTACCCCGCCGTCAAAGAGCTGGTCGAAGGCGGCGGGTGGCAGCTCGAACGCTGTGGGGAGCAAGTCGATCGGTTCAGCAGCAAGGGTGAAGAAGGGTGGGCTGATGGCAAGGAAGAGCTACGCGAGCGTGGAAGAGCTGAAGGGGTTGTCGTGCGCCGCCGCGAGCGCCATCAATGGGGACGACAGGGGAAGGATCGGGAGAGGGAACGGGATTGGGAGAACTATCTTGGGGTACAGGAAGTTCTGAAAAGATCACGATTTGATTCAGGATTTGGACAGTTTCTGTTTGTTTTCAACAAGTTTGATTGAGGTTTACAAAATCTGTTTTACACGTTCTGAGAAGGTGTTTGATCATCATCGTCGGAGCATAATGAATTCTTAGTATTCTTTTGTCCTCCTTTCTTCACATGATGAAGCTTTCAATGTTTCTGGGGTTTGTTTCTGATGAAATAAAGATGGGAACTTTGGCCTTTCAGTTCCAGTTTAGTGAGATTGTGGTGGTGGGGTGAATCAATTTTAGTGCCAACAAACGTGTTCACGTTCATAAATGGAACGAATGCAAGAGATTTTAGGCAATATTCAATAATTGAAATCTTGCAACAACTTTGACCCCAAAAAAAAAAAAATCTTGCAACAACAAAAACACATCTGGGAAAAGAAACGGTGACTTTTCAAACCGAAACAAAAGAACATCTTAAGATGAACGAACATCAACATTGACGACAGATCCTAAGATGAAGATCTGAGGAGGTGTTTTAGATCATCATCGTCAGAGCATAATGAATTCTCAGTATTCTTTTGTCCTCCTTTCTTCACATTATGAAGAAGCTCAAGAAGCTTTCAATTTTTCTGGGGTTTGTTTCTGATGAAATAAAGAAGGGAACTTTGGCCTTCCAGTTCCAGTTTAGTGAGATTGTGGTGTTGGGGTGAATCAATTTTAGTACCAACAAACGTTCACGTTCATAAATGGAACAATCCAACTGTGGATGCAAGCGATTTTAGGCAATATTCAATAATTGCCGTTGCTGTTCACTCAAATCTTACAACAGCAAAAAACACATCTGGTAAAAGAAACAGTAACTTTCGAAACCGAAACAAAAGAAACATCTTTAGATGAAGGAAGATCAACATTGACGACAGATCTTAAGATGAGGAAACGTCAACATTTGATGACAGTTCATGGAATGGCCTTTAAGAGGGGGGATTATCTGACCCAGAAATTCATTTAGCGTCTTTGCACAGAATGCTCATTTACAAATAATTAGCCTCCACTGCTAGCCGTCTTTGGCACTTTTGTACAATAGTTACTGTCTTCCTAAATAAAAATTTGCACCATTTGCTGCGACAGCATCATAGACGCAAAATTAGTCGGCCAGCCATCTAAATCCCATGACATCGGTCCTCAAAGATCTATCAGAATTTCCTCCACCAGATTAGAGAGTATATCCTCGCCTAGTTCAACACCATTCTCGAATGCCTCATTGTCGAAATCTGTCCATTTCCCAAGAGCGTGACTCATCTCGTAGTCGATTATCTCGTCCGCAGTCATCCCAGCTAAAGAGGCCCACTTTCTCACCTCCCCTCCAACATCTCTGATCAACTTCCCTACATTCAAGATCAATTGTCTCGTCCACCCTTGATATCCGAAGTTACAGTATCTCCGGTATTTTGAATCCAAGCACTCCAACAGGCAGTCGAAAAGAAACCTCCTCAGCTGATTGCCCTCTTTGGCTTCCTCCGATCCAAAGAAAGATTTCATATCTGTCCAGGTGGTGGCAGCAGCACGTTCGAGTTCATCAAGGAGAAAGAGGGTAATGATGAAATCTTTCAACCCATTGGAATGACGTTGAGTCAAATCCGTAAAGAGCAGTTCAGCATGCAATATCACATCCTCTGCATGTGTGAGCCTGCTTCCGGCCAATCCCAACACCACAAGATCTAGGCCTCCTATTAGTCTAGTTATCCGGTCAATAAGATCGATCAACACGTTGCGGTAGCTTCTTCGGTTGTCGAGTGATGTAGCAGAGTCCAAAAGGTCGGCTTCCAGATTGAGTGGTTGCAGAGGATCAGGGTAGTCCATGAAGTCAGGATGCAACTTCAATCCTGAAAACACAATCTAATTAGTTTAGCCAAGGGAAGCCGATATTCAGAGAAGAGTACATGAAGGTTCCAGTAGGGTGGTTCGTGAGCTATGACGAAAGCAACACGAATTCTGACGGGTTACCTGTGCTGTCATCTAAGCCACTGGAGATGCAGCTGTCATTGGAAAAGGATGCGTCAAGGACTGAACCTGGGCTCAAATGATTCACATCAGTCGAAAATCCAATCAAAGTCCCCTCCTTCTTTGCCTTTTTCTGATAGGAAAGAAGAATAGTTGTTAGTCTAGCACGTTTGAAGGCATCGTTATTCATTAGAAGCTGATGCATCAGTCAGGAAAAACAGCATAAGCCATATGGCAGAACAAACAGTGCAGTCCAATCAAAGGAATTAAAATATAAAGAAGTAGTATTTTTACCAAGTACAGATCCCCAAATATACATTAAACCAACTATGCTAATCATTTCCCATGAGTTTGCTTTCTTAGATTTTCCTCCATTCGCAACCACCACCTTTGATTACTTAAATGATAGCATATTCATATTGCACTACTTAAAAACCATTGAGACTGAGAAAACCGACCTTAATAGCATTTCCAGCATCAAGCGTATCACAGTCTTGTGACAGAGGTGGTGCAGCAGTTAAAGCGGCTATCAATTCTTGGAGAATCATAGCAGTTGATCGCTTGGGCATAGCACATGCCGTGCTCAGCTCATCTTCTTCTTGAGTAATCAGCTCCTTCAATTTACAGTCCAAAAGGGCACCTAGAGCATCTCCATTCCAGAGGAACTGCTTTTCAAATGCTGCTTTATCATCACTTCTGTTGAACACTGGCTCTCTGGAATCAGATGCCTTTCCACCAGGAAGGCTCTTTTCGGATTTCTTGCCATCAATACCCTCAGGAAAACCACTCTTGTGCTTCAGCGGAGAGTTGAATGTAAAACTAACAACACTGTTATTGTTAGTGCCCCCAGCTTTAATTCTATCAGCTTCACCCACCCATTTATTGCTTGCACAACTTCTGTCGCTGGAGGGAGCACGAAAGTTGACCTTGGTCTTGGGAACTACATTATGCTGAGCATTAGTTCGTTTACGGACTTCAGAACTGACAAAACTTGGACTCTCGACTAGTCCGTCAACATTAGCGGACCTTAACTTCCGTGCTGGAGATCTGAATTGAGACAAAGAATCAGCTCGTCTAACACGAGTCTTTCTGGTTACATCAGAACCAGAGTTTTCAGCTTTGACAGGCACCCTGGGACGCGTTTGACCACTTAGGCTGCGGTTCAGAGCTACAAAATTCTTAGGCCCAGTAGCAGAATTTCCACTTAACACGGCTTTCCTTCCATTGGAATTAATGCATTTGGCAGTTGGAGTCGTCCTACCAGTCTCTAACATCTCATTCTCGGTGGTGGGACTATTCTTCAAAGCATTGGATGGTGATTCTTCATGGTGAGGGTTGCACCTGTGGCTTGGCGGTATACACCGCTGCTCCTGGCATTCTTTAGGAAGCGGTTTGGCATCCTTAAGGGGCACATTAAAGGCTTGAAAGTGGCAATTTGGAAGAGAAGACGGAGCAATAGATTCTCGTTGCCTTCTCCTATAAGTTACGTCTCTTTCTTGCATGACAGCTGCTGCTGCTGGTCTTGGTTTATGAATTCCAGAGTCTTGATATGAAGCATGAAAAGGATTCAAGGTTATGGTTACATGATTTAGCATCTGCTGCGATGTGTTTTGTCTGAGGTCTATATCCACCAAATTACCACAGTTAATGCGTGACGTTTGTCCAGCGGCCACGGCTTCACTACAAATGGCCTGTGCAAAGGCATTTTGTGACTGCGATGGAGACCTTTCTGCTATAACTACCTCATTCGAAGGATATACAGAGGTGGAGTATGGAAGGGCACATTTAACCCTGCTCCTGGCTTGCAATCCAGGTTCTAGTATCCTAGCAGCCGCATCAATCAACCGAGAAGTCCGCGATGCATTCCTTATGGAAGAGATTCTTGGGCTCTTCACAGAGGCGAGAAGCTTGGGGTGATGCTGCTTCCTTGATTTAGTCAAGACACCTTTAATTTGCAAAGCCTCCGCTCCAAAGCGAGTAACAGCCTGTCTCTCCAATGGACCAGTCTTCTGAAGTTTCTGAGGCCTCAGTTCGTGCTTTAGCTGTCCGTTTTCAATATCCAAGTTGTCTTCCTTTGCGGACCCTTTGCTACCAAGGAGAAACTTCTCCACTTTACCATGGCGAGTGTCGCATGATAGAGGTCTGGTAACCTTCTTCTGAGCGGCAGGCATGGATTCAAGACCCATTAGCCTGGCAACCAACCCAGGAGCCTGAGTTTCATGCTTTTGCCTCTGTTCCAGATCAAGATTCTTATTCCCATTTCTCCTCGAATTAGGGAAACCCCCTTTGTTCTCATCGGCAATCTAAAGTTCAAGTAATGCCATGTTCAAGAAATTAGTAAGCACAACCAGTCATTTCCCACAGCAAACCAACAGAAAGAAATGAGGTATAAAGTTTCAGAAAGGCCTACCAAATGTAGCTTAGCAACGGGCATCTTCTCGTCCCGGGGGAAGTTCCTCGACACTTGCTTCGCGCGGGCTGACACATCGAATCAAAAGAAGAACGAGAATATCGCCGTGGGTTTACCACGATGTGCAAGATGTAAGAACCAGAGATTTGTGCATTACCGAGGGTGGTCGAGCAAAACGAAGCATAAAGAAATGCGTGGCAGAACAAGGAAATTACCAGAAGGAAGCAACTTTCTAGAGAAGAGCTTCTTCTTGGCGAACCTACGGTGCCAGTCAAAGAGCTGAAAAAAGATGCCGACACAACCTCCGGGCCTTGTCGGAGCTTGACGCTTCTCCGTAATCGCCAGACACGACGGCGCTTTCCCCGCACTCTCGTTCATCATCTTCTCCCCAAGAAGCGAAAAAGATGGACTAACCAGGTGGAAAACCCCTAATCAAACAACTCCAGCTAGTCCCAAACCCAATCCTAAGATCTACCTCAACGCTGATCGAACAAAGGAGAACCGAGTCCCGGACGAGATTGATCTTCAATGGCCTATACAACTCAGTAACCAGACAGGAATGTGCTTCGTTTCCGCCTCTTTGCACGTCTTCATGCGCTTCGCTGAATCACTCACATTCCCCCAAATCACTACACGAACATTTCCTATGCTTTACGGACAGAGC
Organism: Rhodomyrtus tomentosa; assembly: GCA_028455895.1. Classification (NCBI taxonomy): domain Eukaryota; kingdom Viridiplantae; phylum Streptophyta; class Magnoliopsida; order Myrtales; family Myrtaceae; genus Rhodomyrtus; species Rhodomyrtus tomentosa. The sequence continues at coordinate 25,629,702 of JAPCWY010000009.1, read as the reverse complement.
CAACCTTCGAAAAGTAAAATGGTCGTAGCAGAGCATTATCACATCCGCAAAAGCTTCCGTTTCGCGGAATCGGAAATCGGAACGAATAAAGAAGACCCTGAAACCGGAAAGCAACGCGATAGAAGAAAAAGCCGACCCAGCAGAAAACGACGAAACGATCTGGACAGCATCACACTGCACCACCAGTACAGTGCTCTCCTCGGTCTTGGCCCCCCCCAAGGCTCTCTCTCTCTCTCTCTCTCTCTCACCTTTTGTACTTCTCTTCACGCAAGGCCCAAACCCAGCTGAATAACCGGGACAAAGCTTACAATGGCGCAGGTGCCAAAAAAGGAAGAAGCGACTAATAGCGACGACAGGGGGACAACGATCGAATCAACCGCGTCGAAGGAGACGGAGAAGGCGACGTACAGTGCGGCGATTCCGCAACGAGGGAGGTGAACCGGATGGTTTCGACATCTTTCTACGCAAGTGCAATGGTGTGGTAGTAGCGCCGCTTGCAGCTTCAGGCTGTGCCATTCGGCCTATCTTTGTCCCCCCATCTGTCGCTGTGGTTCTGCGTCAGTGATTAGTTGAGCTAGAGAGAGAAAGTAGTAGAGAGTGAAGAGATAGAAAAGGGGGTGCGTAGGATAACCAGTAGAGAGGGGGGGGGGGGGATGCAAGGCCACGCGCGGTCAGAGCCAGAGGGAGGGAGGGGGGGGGTGAGGGAGAAAATTCACGAGGATGGGGGAAATCGGAGGAATGGACCGGTGACGTCGAGAGCACAGAGCAGAGACAAAATTCGCAGGAGCGATGTTTGTCCGAAATTGACTCCCCCACACACGTGTGAAACTGAAGCTCGGCGTAATTGGTGTTGAATTTGAATTTGGTTGTTCGCTACTGTGATTTTCAGTTACTTAATCGAGGGAGTGGTACTCGCTAGCGTCATACGACTCTATACGTTCAAATTTTGCGGTTCGTGCTATCAATGATTTTCGCGGGTATATTTCGGATTGAGGATTCAGATAAATTAAATGGGCCGTGAACCGTTTAATCGGGCTTTTCAAGCGTTTGAGTTAATATTGATTTATTCAGCGATGGATGAGACGCATTTAATAATAGATAAATAGAAATGTATTGAAAATTTGGATATTGGGTTAGATCCGGTTGAAAAATAATTAAAATATTGTTAAAGGATACTCATGATAATCAAACCTAATTTCGACTTCAAAACTGAATTAAGTGGAAAAAAAATCTCTTGACTTGTAAAGCAAGGAAGGATTACTTAATTTGATCAAGGGAAATTTAGCAATTGAAATCTTGCCTTTTGCGTTGCTATAAAACCTCAAATCCGCCAATAATATTTCACAAGTTCATGATTGATAACAAACTAATACTGTATTTGATTATTAACAAACAACAAACCTCTTCCGTTTGAAGCAGTTTTTTTTCGCATAATTTGAAGCACTTAAAATGGTCGATATTTGAAAAATTGGTCAAATGTCAATATTTGAAATTGAGTACTCAAAATTTTGGGCAGGTATTTAATCGGTTCTATCTCAACGGGCACGTACTCGTAGCTTATTTCTCACAAATGAAGTAAGTTTAAGCCTTGGGGGAAAAAAGCAAGTTGAATCATGTTGAAAGTCAAGCAACCAATACATGGAGTGATCGATTTCTGGTCCGGTCTGATTCCTGAGCGATCCAATGAAATGAAATACTGGAAAAAAACTTTTTTCTGTGATTCCAGTTGGTGTTACACCTAGTAAATTGTTATTAGGGGTGAGAAATACAAATTTAAATTATATATATTAATTAAAATTAGTTTTACATTTAGGAAATAAAAATACGTGGATTGTCAGATTTACATTTAAAAAATAAAAAAAATCGGTCCGATTTTCTTTTTGTGATAAATTTTGAATTTTTTAGAGTTTAAACATCTATTGTATTTTTCAGTGCAACCTAATTTTTTTTATCAAAGGATTGAATACAGATTTTCTTTCCTTTTTTTTTATCAAATTCTTTTTGTTTTGAAAGATGTAAATACAACTCATTAGGGGGAAAAAAGGCAAAAATATGGAGCCACCGTCCAGTCCACGTCTGTCTATCCATATAGCGCTGTCGAGGAGCGTTCGCCCGCATATTCTTATTCCTCATCTCTCCTTTTTTAACAAAAAGCCCAAAAGAAAATCGCGCCGGAAAGTACCAACCCCCAGTCGCCTCGATTGAGGAGAACACCGGAACTCGCTCGGTCCAGACGCCACGTGGGTTCGACCCGGGGGGGTAATTCGGTAAACACGGTAGCCGGAGATGTCCTCGGGAATCGGGGCGGGGGCGCTTCGGTTTCGGAGCCGCTGACAGTCGTTCGTACGTAGCGGTCAAGCGACGTTTTCGCGAAAATACGCGCAAAGCGGGGAGCGCGTGGGTCCGCGTGTGAAGGGACAACTAAGCAGAATCCACGAGGCAAATGTCTACTCTGAGTCTGCGGTGCCGGTGCTCGAGTTTTGGAAATTGAAAGTAAAAAAAAAAAAAACAAATTGCACGAAATCGTCGTTATTGAATAATTAAAAGAGTGTTTCCAACCAAAAAAATAATAATTAAAAAAGTGGTGAGCGTGAAAAAATTAATTATTAAAAGAGTGTATATAATCATGGGGTTACATTGACGTGGATCGTTGAGATATTTGTCTAAGCATGCTCAAAATTAGAATGATTTGATTTGAAAATTGGTTATTATTATTATTATTCATTATTATTATTATTATTCATTACACGAGAATATGCTGTGTATTTTTATTTAATTTTTGTCAGAATGACGTGTATATTGAGAACCGTATCCATTACCTTAATTTATTTTCCGAGAAATTACGTCAAAATCTCTTTGATTTTGTAGATATAACGTGTTCTCTAAACTTTCATTTTTTCAGAGTCGTGAATCCTCCATCATTTTCTTTCCCATTAACATGCACAGTGCGCATGACTTTTAAAAGAATGTTTCTTCTCCTTATTTTTTTTAGTTAAACATCTCTTTTACCCTGAATTTACCATAAACAAACAAAAATTAAATAAAACGACTGACAACTAAATTAACTTAGATACTAATAATTAAAAATAAACATTAGTAGTAATATTAAACAATAAAAATTTGCTGAAGTTTGATAACTACATCCACTTAAATATGACTAATAAGATACTTTAAGAAAATCAATAAGCACAAAGTAATGAAAAGATAGAGGCATGAGTACTGAGATAAAATGACAAAACCAACTACTCGTCAAAATACATAGGAAAAATTTCAAATAAAGGTCTAAAGTACCTTCATTTTCTTAATTAAGGGCATGCATTGGACATTATTTTAAAGAAAGACCTAAAATGGCCTCATTATTTCAAATAAGAGTATGATAAAATATATTTTCATCATTTTACATTTCTGAAAGTTTTTTACCTTTTTTTTATTTATTCTTTTCATTTTGACTTTTTTTTTTGTTGGGGTGAGCAAGGACTTGGTGACCTTCGCCGACCACTGGGCGAGAGACGGTGAGGGCTCGCTAGCAGTAGGGGGCTTGGGCGAGGATCAAAACGGCCTTCCCAGATGAGGGTTGCGATGTCTTCGCTTGCCAGGGGCGAAGCCGGCGCTCAATGGTGGCTAACCATCACTAGAGATTGGACACCAGTGAAAAGGAAGAGAAAAAAGAAAAAAATATAAAAATATGAAATGACAAAAGTGCCCTTGACCCAGCCATTCTTTTAAATATTAATGGTATTTCAAGATTTTATTCGAGAAAATGAGAGTACTTCACGCTATTATTTGGAATTTTCCCCGATACATATGAAAGGGTATGTCCTCGGTTCATAAAAGGAGATGATTACAAGAATCTCACATGATTTTTCCAGAACACCTTTTATTGATCGATCATTATTTGCATTAATGTTTCATTGAAATATACAAAGTGAATATCGAATTGGAGTATACGACATTCCTTTTCTTATAGTTCTATCAACATATTCATCAAATATTGAATTGATCTTTTTCTAATAATAATATCTCAGATAATTTACTCTTTTTTTCTTTTAATTTTTCATTATTTTACGGAAACCAACGATAAAAAAAAGGGAGTTATTTTTTCGAAACGAGATGGGATAAAAGTAGACTTTTACCCTTTGCAAGTCACGTGCATTATTCATGCCAATGGAAAACATAACGAGGGTTCAAACAGATGTAACAGTCCGGTGGCCCACTGTGTACAGTCTGGGAGCAAACATTTGCTACTACTCAGGGTGTGCACGGAAACCGGAAAGGTGTGGAACCAAACTTTCTAGACTGATATGCATTTTTTGTCAATTTTTTCTGTTAAAGAGTCGAAGGAAAGGGAAATCACCAAAATCCTAAATTGGGTCGGGATAGCCCGATCCGATTCTCAATTCTAGGATAAAATCGGCTCAGCTTGAGAATTGACGGCTCCTACCTAATTAGTTTGACCCAATCTGATTCTCAATTTTAGGACGTAATCGACTCAAAGACAAGTAACGATAATCCCTAGCTAACCACCGCCGGTCTTTTTCCCATGACTACCGCCACTATTAATGAAAATGATGGGGGTATATAGGAAAGAGGGTCGTGGATTTGAGTGAGGACCTACCGAGGGCTACGGAGAGGAGGAACTGTTGATTTCGCGCAAGGTAAAAGAAAGGCTGGACATGATAATATCTTTTGTTTGCTTCTGCTCGTGTGGGGGCATCGAATGATGAAGCAATTGTTACAAATCCCGCTCCTCCGCACGTGCCACCATTACTATAGTATTCTTCACTTTACCGACAAAAAAAAAATAGGAAAAAAAAATGAGGAGGACCATATGCCGTCTTTAGGCGAGCCGCTGTGCTTCATTATGAAGCCGTTTTGTCCGTAACTTTGTACGTCACGTTTTCCGGTGCCAATGTTTCAAATTTTTAAAAAATGTTTTGACAAAAATAATGCTTCTAGGACGGGTATTATGTAACCATATTAATATAAGAAGGTTCTTTTGTTTTCGACGCACGAATTACGTACTCCGTCAATCGAAATAATTGTTTATGTTCCAAACTTATAATATCTTCCTCGTGTCTTTCGTTCATATCGATTTCTCCATAATTTTTTTTTTCTTTTTTGTTTTGTTCGATAAGCTGTTGATCGAGGGAATATAGCTTGTCATGGAAAGTCGATCACCATTTAGCTAATATCGAGCAAGCCGATGTGAATGTTTAAGCCCATTGAAAGTTCTTATGAATGCGGGCTAGTGTTAAATCGCTTCATGTTCTTTTTTGTTCGGAACAAGCTTTTGTGAAGTAAAAATAAAGTGTGCGAGACAATGCTTGGTTGCTTGAATATAACTATCCATACAACGGAAAATGTTCACCGCAACTTTCGGACTATAACTTGGTCCAATGCTCTGAGAATTCCGATGATATTCTGGAATCTCACTTTTGTGCTTGTTATTTCGCAGAAATTGATTGAGGGCTTTTGTTATCCATGCGGTGACGTTTGTGCTCTCGAAAAATCTGTGTCCTAATACAATCCGCATGTGGAGAATTTCGAACTTGAAGTAGTTTCGATTAAATCCGAGGTAAGTACGTCGAATAGTAATATGGAGCTTCGAAATTCAATTGATCTGGCCTGCTGTGATCTCCCCTGTAAGGAACTCGAGCATCAAGTTTTGGTCTCACCTTGAGACCGAACGAACATCTTCTAATGGAACGCGGATTTCCCTTTTCATTTCGAAATCGACACGCAAATTTCCTACCACATTGTCATTTCGATCTATTTTGATATTCAATTTCCTATGAAAACTCATTTACTCATTGTTGACACTCAAATTTTGACCGATATTTTCAATAATTTATGTTGCATAAAAAAATCAGGGATTCACTTAGGTCCTGCCAACATAATTAATTTATCATTCATATTTAATTTTTACCAATCACACAATGCATTTTTATTTAATTTGACTAGCGACGAGGGGATTGGAGCTTAAATCTCGAACCCAGTCGAAATTTTCGTAATCATGAGGGAGCATGTGCTGAAAATTTCAACGCCATTAATTAATGAGAAACGCTTTTGATTTCAATATTTAGAATCATTTTTAAAAAGCCAAATTATGCCCAAAAATGCGCGAAATAGTCCATAAGGAGCTCAAAAAATTCCCTTGACTCATTGCACATGCTGGCCAAAATTCTTGATGAAAATCAAAGGCAATTTGATGCAACTTAGCCCTTTCGGACTTAATTTAGGTCATATTATAAGCCTGGATCTATTTTGCAAAATTAAGAAAAATTTAGGCCCCAAGCTTCCGACGTCTTTGCCTATAAACGAGGTTATGCCTAGGTTACATGGACGCTATATGATCAATTCCTATTCAGAAAATTTAGAGTTCCACAAGAGTAAAAATCGAGGGAACAAGGGTCATGAGCCAGGGAACTTTTCTCAGCTTAGTCTCCCCCAATGCCGATACCAGCAGCCCCGCCTCAACATTAGCTCCGGCGGTCCCAACACCTACTGCCACTGAGCCCTGATGTCTGGCGGTTGCTGCTCAGCACCGCTGGCGTTAGTCCGAACCCACTGTCGCTAACATTCGAGCTTGGCCCGTCCCAGTTCAACCCCGGTGGTGTCCCCGCTAGTCCCGTGAAGATCAACTAGCCGTGCTACTGTTGTTTCGGCCTTGTTGAATCCCTAGCTGTGGTGTTGCTGTCACCGCTGGTCCGCCTCAGTCGCCACGTTGATCTAGTGGAGAGTTGTTGTCCCATGATGCCGCTGCTCAAGCCTGTACCGCTGCTGTTTCGTCTTAGCTTAGCCCCATTGCTGTTGTGTAGCTGCTGTGAGGTGTCCCGCTCCTGGTGAACGCGTAGCCTAGCCAAGTAGTGAGGAGTCCCGCAAGTCGTGTTGCTGGCCTTTGCGAGTGTCCTAATGGATCGCTCCGAGTTCGTTGCTTGGTATCCGAGTTTCCTGCCAATTCGAATAGGAAAGTGTGCAATCTTGTGAGGTCAGGCAAATTTTCCGTCGTGAATTGGATATACACTTGCCTATTTTGCTATATTTGCATATATTTTTGCATACCATATATTTACATATCTCAAGCATATCTTGCATATTGCATAAGTGGATAATCTTTTTTTTTTCTTTTTTCAAAAAACAGGTTGATTATGAATTTTTTCTAATCAGCAACTTATCATACAATAAAAAAAAAGTTCATATTTAACATTATTTATGGAACATTAGATTATGTAAGGATTTGAATTAAATTGTTAGTCCGTAATATTACGGATTAAAGGTTGGGTTTAGATATCACGAAACTTTCCAAAAATTGATTGGCATACATTCACGTTCTTGATTTGAATTGATTGCATATCTATTGTTTGAAAATATATTCGCTGCATGATGTAATGATTTTCAAAAACTTTCTAAAAGATTTGCATTCATTAATTGACATGTCAAGATAAAAATTGCATCTTTAAAATATAAATCATGTAGATAATTGCACGATTAATTCAATTTGTATGTATTTAGGTTAGATTGCATTTTCCTTTAAAATTACATCTCTAAAGTGGTAATTCATGTTAAAAATACTTGATCTTTAATAAGTTAGGGTTTAGGCAATTTAAATCCTAAAATATTTGACAAATAAAGTGTTTTGGCATAGTTTTTGTCATTCAGTTCGAAAGTAAAAAAAATCATCTTTGTCATATCATATAAATTGTATTTAGAATAAATATATTCGTAGCATATAGTTTAGTCCATCATTAATTTTTTTGGTAAAGTAAGAAGTATATTAGATTTTCTAGGTACAAAATACAAATTAGATAGCCTAATACAAAAATCTCATACTCATAGCGACACTTGGAATGCCAACACCGGTGCAAAGGTATTACAGTTGAATAAGATACAGGCCAACAATTGGTGTGCAAATAAAAAGAAAAGGCCAAAAGCAGTGGCCAATAGGAAATTAAAGAATAAAAGCTGAGAAGCAAACAGGAGATTCCTCCAAAATAGAGGGTGATATGCCCCAGTTAACTTGGAGTCTCCTATCGCGAGGTGTATCTTTAACGCCATCAAAATTTAGGACTTTATCTCTCACCACCATCACAAGATGTTTTAGAAGGGCCAGCACTAACAGAGTCTTATTTCTGAAGAGGATGTGTGATGCAATTAGGGTTTACTTATTTTAGGCGATTTTTACAATTTTAATTTTTCTTAGGAATTTTTTCGATTTTTGGCAATTTTCATGATTTTAGTGATATTTTCATAATATTACATTTTCTAGGGTTAACACCGTATATATAAGGGTGTTTAGAGTTCTTAAAAGAGTTTATTATAGATTATTGAATATTGAGAATATTACGATTTGATATCGTTTTGAGGGAGCATAGATTGTTCTTTGATTATCGATTTCGATTCTTCCATTTAGCCTTGTTTTTTATCGCTCAGGCATCATTTGGTATCAAAGCATAGGTTGCTTTGAAATCAATAGCTGAACATAATTGAGGTGGTCGAAGACAGCGTGCGCGTGGAGGCTGGGGGCATGGAGTCGTGCCTAATGCAGATGAACAGCCGCGTCTTAGAGACTTGCGACACATAGAAGTTGAAGAACTATAGAGACGAAATCATGATTTGGAGCAGGGCTAGACGCTCAATTCGAAAAAGGAGCGAAATCTCTGGATCCATCCGATGATGAAGAGAAGGAGGACAAACCTGTTGGCATTTTGAACCAGGAACAACATCGAGGAGTATGTTGACATCTAAATTTTGATTTTTTTTAATTAGTCATATTTCAAAAAAATGAAAATTAACTTTAGTTCTCGCCAAAAATAATTTTCATGCATAATATATTTCATTTTTGTCATGTGTACATTGCATTAGTATCGATCTGCCTTGGTGAAGCGAGATTGATTTGGATTTGCGACATGCAACTTGATCTTAATTTGATAGGCGAATTAGAAATACAAATTTTTGGGCAATTCATGGACATATACGCCGAAGATTTCAAGCTATTTCTGGAGCTTAATTTAAAAAAGGGGGGGACTTCAATTAAAAGGCTAATTAAAGCCTGATTTAATCCCGAAAAATGTGCGGCAGGCTCATGATTGAATGATAAATTTTAGGCAATGCATGGATATAGATGTGCTAAATCTTCATGAGCTCTAAGGCCTATTTGGCTTTGAAGGCGTGCTCTCGAACTTTAAATTGAGCTGGGTTGGACTTGCATGATTAACGATTGTTAAAGTTTTCAAGCCCAACTCAGCCAATAAACTTACGAACCAACGTCAAATTAGAGCGATGTGCGGCCGGAAGTTTAATAAAGAAAGCAAGAGACCTGCATTGATTTGAGCCCAGTGAGTTGGAATAAACGGATGACCCATTATTCTTTCGGTAGCCGATAAATTGGCCCAGTAAATGAGAGTAAACCTAGATTATAATATTATAAACAGACCCTTAAGTCTTCACAGGGAGGGGGGAAAAACGCAAAAAAAGTTCTGCTCATAGACATAGTATCTACATGAGAAAAGAGAGAGGAAGGGAGCTCGACAACTTGTTTGCGCTGCCACCAATCATTGCTCGACCTTGCTTCTGTTTGGGGTCCTTTGTCACTGTTCAACACGTCTTCTTGTTGTTTGAACGTCCCATGCTTATGTTCGGCATCTCTGCTTGATTGATCGAAGTCCCTGGTTGCTGTTCGGTGCCTCTGCTCACTGTTTGGGGTCTAAAAAACGCTGCTGTCCAGTAGGGTATTCGCATCGAATCAACCCGGATCTCGCCCCATGGATCAAGATAACCTTGAGTATACTTGTAGGGTATTTCAAGCCCGTATTCTAGGTGATTTGCTTGCTGTTTAGTTGCTTTCTGCACCGTCCACATGCAGTTTTTGTCCAAATCAAGTTGTTTTTGTGTTATTCACGTTACTAACTCATGCAGAATATTGGGAGAGCTAAAAAGGCGAGTCTTTGACTTTTTTGGTCGGTGTTTTACACGTATTTCATGCTGTTTTGATGCTGTCATTGAAGCAAAAACGCAATGTTTTTAAAATTCGAGAGGTAATTATTTTTTTTATGATCTAAATATCGAAACCCTAATTTTTATCACAAATTTCGAAAATTGAGTTTTAATTGGATTCATTGGACATATTTTCAGAATAAAAAAAATCCAAAATCTAAATTAAGAAATTTTATTTCCTAATAGGCAACGTCTACGTTAAGTTGGACAACCTTGTCCATTGCCGCCCGACCCTCCAACTTAGTAAAGATGGGAATTTAGTTAATCAGATCGCCCTTTATATCCGATTCGCTATCTTTAAAAAGCCTAATTTAGATTTATGAATATCCTTTTTCCCAAAACAAATTGCAAGAAGATGCAGTTTGATTTGGTTCAATTTATCTGGATTGTTATCTTGTATTACCTGATTGAGTTGATATTCTGTGTTTGATTGATATCTTGGCTAATTTAAATTTCTTGATAAGCTTTAAAAATTTCTAAAATTTAGTGAGACATGGTTTCTTAAAAACCATGTCTAGTTAAATCTTTAAGAAGATAAAGTTTCCTAAAAAATTTATCTTATTAAGTTTACTTTGAAATTTAGGTCAAAAGAATCAAATCAGAATATTCTTAATTTGGCTGAAAACTCTAAGAAAAGGGAACAAAAATCATCTCATTGTCATCTCGTTGCCATTTCATTGCATATCTCATTTTATTTACAAAATAAATACAAAAAAAATCTCATGCATATCTTCATTTTGTTTTTCCATATGTCTCGCCTTTCATGCATATCTATGTGTCCATTATTTCGTTTATCTTGCAAATTCACTTCGCATATATTCGAGTATCATATAGTGCATTCCATATAATCCAAAATCACTTGCATATCTTCTGGTTCTCTTTTATCTCATGCATCTTTCATTGCCAAAAAATATGAAAAGATAAGATAAAAAATCTGCTCATTCATGATCTTGTATTATCTCATGTCACTCATATTTTCGAGCATCATCTAGCCCCTCATCCATTTTTTTAACCCATGCACATTCATCTAAAAAGCGAAAACATTAAGAACTCCTCATTTAAACTTAAAGTAAACTCAATCAAGCTTGAGTTGTCGATTTAGGATATCTCATGGAATTAATATACAGAAAGGGCATTAGCTTTAATGAGTTAATGTAATTAAGTCCCCGAATCCTTAAACGTTGGTTCATAGGAATAAGAATAGTCCTCATGCTATTTTTATTTAGGTTTCTAACCAACCTACCATAAATGGGTAGTGGCAACTCCGAATTTTAAATCATTCTAATTAATTAAAGTTGCGATTTGATGGTGTTTGGGAGATTTTGTATTAGGTTAGTCATTAAAATTAATTTGATAATCTATTAGCCTAAAAATTTGATTTTAGGTCGCGACAGAGTACGACCCGGAAGTCAGTCCACTTTTCCTAACATCAGGATGATGATCGAGATTCCCGAGCTTCAAGATCCATTCTTTGGCAAAGATTTGATCTTTGACAAGGATCCGATTTTTTATCAAGATCCGAATTTTGATAATCATCCGATTTTTTTATGAAAATCTAATTTTTGATAAAGATCCGGTCTATGAAAATCTAGTCTACGATGAATCTGACGAAGAACAAGAGGATAGAAATCCAATCACGACGGTAGAGACCATCGTGTCAACAAAGGGTGGTGAGGTCGTCCATGTTGACGCTCCCTAGGCGGCGGTGCGGATGCCGGCGTGCGAGGTGGACGACTGGGATTTTGCCGCATTCAATGACGAGGAGGCGATTTTCGATCTAGATACCAACGACGGAAATGGAGGCGCGGAGGAGGTTGATGATTGTTGTCCCCATAATTTCTTGCCGTTGGACTATTTTCCACTAGAGGTCATTACATATGAATAATGGGCACAGTTGAAACCAGAACTAAAAAGTGCACTTTCTGTTTAGATCAAAAGGGCTGTTGTGTTTCAGAATGGAGGTGCCGAGTCTGTGCTCAATGTGTGGGAAGAACCTGTTCCTACCGAGGAAGGGGCTTCAATTGGAGCTATGAAGGGCACGATAATAGATTTGATTGCGCCAATTAAAAAGCCAATCAATCATTGCCAATATTACAATGATGGATTGGCAATTAGGGGATATAGTTTCCTATTCTACAAAAGGAAAGATATCCTATGGTATATCCATTTTGGAATTGAACGTACGTTGTTTAGTTTTTCACTCTATCAGAATTCTCTCCCAAAAGGCTCTCTCAAAAGGTTCTCACAAAGAACGATATATCGCCGGATCGCTTTCTCGTCTACACTCTTGGGGATTTTAATCTGTGGTATTGATGCATTTCCGTTACTCATGATTTACTTCGTTGATCAGTGATTCAAGTTTGATCATAGGGCTTAATGATTCAGTACAATCGATGCGTAAAAGTACGTATTTGTTGATTCGATCATTGTATGATTGTAATTCGCACGTTTCGTTTGCGAATCCATATGTTTTGTTCATGGGTATAAATATGTATTTCATTCTGCTGTGTATATAGATCTCGTTTAGTTTTAGTGCGAAAATCCCTTCAATGGTATCAGAGCATAGATGTTCTTGTATCCTAGTCATGTTTACCTTTGTTAATTGCGATTAGCTTCGAATACACAATCTAATACGTTCTGTTTAGGAGTTTCTATTTTTGTTCCATACGGTAAAACTTGTTTATGAATATACCCAATGAACGGGCTCGATGAGACGAGAAAAACGAGTGGTCGAACGTCGCCGGAGGACGCCGAACGTCGGCACATGGGCTGCATGAGCCGGTGAAGCCCACCGCGAGTGGGCTTCACGCGCGGCGTGCACGGCGCAGGCCACGTGAGGCGCACGCCGGCTAATTGGTGCTGACATCAAGGTGACGTCATCGGGTCGGTTTTTGACCCGACCCGTGACGTCGTTCTTCTTTTCTTTTTCTTTTTTAATAAATAATGATAACTAATTTCTAGTAATTACATTTTGGTCGCTGGACTTTTGAGTAATTACATTTTGGTCCCTAAATTTTTAGGTAATTATATTTTGGTCCCTATATTTTTGGAAAACTACATTTTGGTCCCTAAACTTTTGGGTAATTACATTTTGGTCCCTAATTTTTTTAGGAAATTACATTTTGGTCCCTAAACTTTTGAGAAATTACGTTTTGGTGCCCTTTTTTTCCAGAGAATTGCAATATGATCCTTATTTTTTCTGAATAATGTTATAAAGGACCCCATTCAATGTACAATATCTTATAAACTCTCATTGTATTGATGTTTGTACCATGGATTATGAGTAATCCTCCTATTGTTTCTGTATACGTTACATAAACGATAATGCAAATGTGGTGTACTACCCATATTGTAAGGACGAGAGCCTAGAAGGCCAAACTTAAGAGTTTGCGCTGTGAGTTGGAGGCCATTGAGTGGGATGGGATGACTGATTTGATTGATCGTGTAATCAAATTCAATGAGAAGTTACAATATGTTATTTGGGCAAGTGACTACATGAAAGATTGATTGTCGCTTTTGCTGACAATCTATAAGAAAGCCAGATGAACTTTCTACATGATCTCTGGGAGAGGAATTGTCGCCCGAGTTATAAAAAACAGAAGCCCTCACAAGGAAGGATTTGAAGATTCAGGCATCAAAGACGGTGACTCGTTCAATGAACACCAGAGCATGCAGGAGTGCACCATGGTGTAAGTCAAATGTACTTGCTAAGTAGTTGGCCTTATCGGGTTTTTCACAAAAAAAGCTTCCAAAATATTTTTATGACACTCTCCCAGCCTACAAGAAAAGGATCATTCGTTGAAACGTCATACTTCTTTAAGCTACCTGGTTTTGAGACCTTTTATCTTTCCGTAATGAATAATGAATGGCAGTTATTATGATTCATATTGTTTATTGTCATTATTATTCAAGAAGGAGTTCAATTGGTTTGTATAACTATTAAAGGAACTCGATTTATATAAACGATTCTTTTAACGGTAGTTTCAAATTGGGCTCTAGACGATGATTGCGAACGTAGTGAACTTTCGAATCTAAATACCTTTTTTTTTAGATTATTCATTAATAAATCGGTTAGTATAAATCCTTATAGATGAAAGCTAGACATCAAAAGTCTTGTGCAAATAGTGTCTAAAGAACTTTGTATTCTTATAGAATGACTTCAGCAACAAAGAATATCGTGGCTAAACTAAACAAGGGAGGGAAACTGAACGGCGAAAACTATGAATGGAGCATGAAAATTCAATATGTCCAGGAGGAACAGGAAGCTTTATAAACCTTGAACCAAATTATAGAAGAACCTGAAGAAGGCACCACTGCACAACAGCGCAGAGATAGAGATGCATTTATCGCTTGAAAAAAGAAGAACTCTCTTGCTCGCATTACGTTGTTGAGCAGCATGGAAAATGATATTATGAGAGAGTTTAGGCGCTTTGATAATGCCAAGGTTATGTGGGATGCACTGAAAGCTAGGTTTGATCAAACTTTTGTGACTAAACTAAGACAGTCACTATAAGGTTCGACTCATACAAGATGCCTCATGGCTAGAATATGAAACAACATATGAGGCGGATGTCGAATACGATAAGTGAATTGTTTGATGTTGGTCACATATTGATTGATGAGCAGGAGGTGCAAGCGGTTGTACGCTCTTTGCCTCATAGCTGGGAAAATATGAAAGTCCACTTGACTTATAACGATAACGTTAAAACCTTTGAGGATTCGATGTGACACCTTGAGCTGGAAGAAGACCACTTTTAGCGGCTAAGCCACAAGAAGATATTTTCTATATTGCTTCTAGCTCACATGGATATGGGCTTCAAGCATCCAGGTGGCTTTAAGAAGTGGAAGGGAAAAAGGAGCGGAATCTTCGAGGAAGAAATCTAAAACTAGCCAACCGAAGAGAGGAAAACGTCATTTTAAAAAGAACACTTCAAAGGTAAGGTTTGTCAACTTTGGCAATAAAGTACACTTCGCTCGCGACTACACTGAGCTGAAAAAGGTAGAAACCTTGTGTACACTTGTGAGTGTTACTAATGTTTCTAGTTCACAAAAGGTTGTGAACGTCAATTATGTATCTACGCATAGTATGATAGCAAATCATATGACCAAGCCGATTCCCAGAGATATATTTCTCGGTCATGTAAAGTCCTTGGGACTGCGTAGAAATTGATGTACTTGATACTTATATTTCTTTTTCCCGAAGTTCACAATTAATGATATTTGTTATCATTAACTGATGTCTAATGAGTTTACTTTTATGGATTCTAATGTTCAGTACATTACATTGAGAAAGTATGACGGATAGATGAAAGATTGGCCCATTCATACGAGTAATCGCCTCTATTTGCTGGGTGACGAATAGAGATGAAACATTTCCAAACTCATTATCTAGGTGATAATTGAGAGCTCAAGTTTGAAATCCTTTATGTCGCCGTAATAGGAATGTTAAGATAATGTCATAATAAGTTATGCCCAAAAGTGAAGTAAATATGTATTTCACTTTGTCTGTCTTTGATGTTAGATGTAAGTTTTGTTGGATTCTTTGAAGAGAGTAGGTTTGATAACTCAAGTTAGATATTGAGTACATCTGAACTATTATATGTATCATATTAAATGTAGATACATACGCTCCACGGGAAATGATTGAATATCGTAATACGTACTTCATATTATGTATGCATGAGACGGTCGAGATGAGGTGGTAAGAGTTTTTTTATCTCGATTCTATAGCCGTGTGAGACTCTTGAGGATATGGGATTGATTTTTATTCAGTGTTTGCTATCTTAGAGTGTTGCTAATGATCATGTGATTGATTCGATCTAATGGGACATTTCTAGAAAAACTAGTTGGACTGAGATTGAGAGGTTTAAGGAAAGAGGAAGATCAATCTTTTTTTTTATGTCGCATTCAATCTTTATGTTCATAGGTCAACCAATTATGATTATTTGAGTTTAATCATGATTGTGAACACAATGCATTGTAATTGAGTACTCAAAGAGATCAAGTGAGAAATGATGTTAATGTGACATATTGATCTAGGTACAACATACTGAATCTACTCAAAAATTGTAAAGCCCAATGCGAGCTGCTATATATTTCTAACAGATGTATGGCAATGAGCTCTCAAAGTATGCTAGTCGCATAGATTATTTGACTATATGAACTTTGCAGCGAGAAGAGAGATAGGGATGTTTGGCCCTTTATTGGCGAGTGGGAGATAATGGATTTGATTGCATCAATGAAAGGCCAAATCAATCCTTGGATTGGCAATTAGGGGATATAGTCTCCTATTCTACAAAAGGAAAGATAGCCTATGGTATATCTATTTTGAAATTGAACGTACGTTGTTTAGTTTTTCACCCTAACAGAATTCTCTCCCAAAAAGCTCTCTCAAAAGGTTCTCACGAAGAACGACAAATCGTAGGACCGCTTTCTCGTTTGTACTCTTGAGGCTCTTAATCTGTAGTATTGAGGTATTTTCGTTACTCGTGATTTACTTCGTTGATCAATGATTCTAGTTTGATCCTAGGGCTTGATGATTCGGTACAATCGATGTATAAAAGTACGTATTTGTTGATTCGATCGTTGTATGATTGCAATTCACACGTTTCATTTATGGACCCGCACGTTTCTTTCATGGGTATGAAGATCTATTTTGTTTCGTTGTGTATATAGATCTCGTTTAGTTTTAGTATGAATATCTCTTCACACGGGAAAGTGGACTGTGCAGCGGCTGTGGATTTGTTCGTGGCCTCTCCATTGCTGCTTCGCTAGATTGTAGGTACCTGAGTGGGTTGATAAGGGCGAAGAGCATCTATAAATATTGGAATTTGAACTTCGAAATGTTGGCTAGGGTTGTGTTCGAAGGCGTATCGAGCTATGAAGAGGCCAAAGCAACGACCGTTGAATTGAAGGATGCTATTGACAAGGTATATTTGTCACCCCCAAACACCATTGTGTGTGAGAATATTAGTCTTTATATGGAGAGGAATGAGGAACTCTTTGTGATGAATTATGTTGAGTTCATTGGGAGGGACATGGAAAGTAGTGATCTTGATAATAGGAGAAGGGTTGCAATCACAAGGCAGTAAAGGAGACAAAGAAGGCTGGTGGTGGTGTTGTTTCTATTGATGTCGTTAACGTTGAGAGCTTCTTGATGTCTGTTATAGTTCCAGAATTGAAGAATCAGAATGTTTTCACCAAGGTCATGGATTTAAACCTAGGCAGTAGTGGAAATTGAGGTTGGTGGTGGCAGTAGTCGCCGCACCACTCTCTCTAGCAATTCGTTCACTCTTATGTTTCTGGAGGAGAAGAACGAAAGAATGCCTAGGGAATCGATCAGAGGTGCAAGCTGGGAGCGAGGGAATGTTGAAAATTTGGTGCCTTGTGTGCTTAGGTTCCTTAGTAGAGAGGACTAAGTTGTGAGGAAGGCCTTCGCACAGGTTCTACTGAAGTTGACCATCGTGGAGAGAGATTTGTTGGTGGAATTTGATCTCGTATGTCTTAAGGTCTTTGAGAATCGACAGTTTGATAAGGTGAAAATCTCCAACGTGTGCTCCGAGCTAAATGTTGATGGATTTTATGGAGTTGACTCAGAAGATGACGATAACCCTCCATTAAATTCATGAGCACTAATTTTCCTTATGATAAAAGGCACAAGAAGTTTCCTAATCCTATCAAAAAGGAGATTGAAGTCATTGAAGAAGACGTAGATTTGTTGGCGAATCTTTTCCTAGCAGGGGAGAATGATGCCCTTAGGGTTTACTTATGTTAGGCATTTTTTACAATTTTAATTTTTTTAGGCATTTTTTCGATTTTAGGCAATTTTTATCATTTTAGTGATATTTTCGTAATATTGCATTTTCTAGGGTTAGCACATGTTTGGGGTTCTTAGAAGAGATTATAATAGATTATTAAATATTGAGAACATTACGATTTGATATCATTTTGAGTGAACATAGATTGTTTCTCGATTATCGATTTCAATTCTTTTGTTTAACATTGCTTTCTATCGCTTCGGTATCAATGTGATTCTGTTTTGTCCAAATGATACGACAAAGCACACCAAAAGGAAATTTGTGCAATGCGCTAATGAAAGTTCTGACCCGCAACATACCAAATGGCCTATCAAAGATTGTCTTGCCACGTATAATTACGCCAAGCCAGGTTAGATTTAGAAACCCCAAAAAGCACAAGGGTGCCGATGGTAGTGCATCCAAAGAAAATATGATTGATAGAGTCCGACTTATAATGACAAAAGGCATAAACACTATCCTTAATTCTGTGATAATTCAAGAACAAAACCTGCGTTGAGAGTCAATTGAGAGTGATAAGCCACAAAAGAAAGCCATACCTTTGGGCAATGTCGCGATCCCATATGAATGAGTGCCGAGGGACAACATGTCCCTTACGTTTGATAAGATCCCAAGCTGAGGCATTAGAGAAGATGCCTGAGGTGTGTCCCTGCCACACTAATAGGTCACACTTCTCCGCGACAAAGATATGGGCAATATCCAACCAGCAGGTAATGGTATCCAACACATATGATGATTGCCAAATTGAGGAAAATAAATCCCAAACTGAGGCCTTTCTTGGGATGCTAGAACGGTAGATGTCCTTATCTGTGGAAAGCTTATAGAGAGGTTCTCTATGGTGCCAAAAGTCAAAATCAAAATAAAGCCAAGTATCCATTCCCATTCAGCCATTGAAATTGCAAATAAAGTTCCATCCATAGGTCAAGAGTTTTCTTCCACGTCCAAGAGCAAAATATTGGCTCAATAGTAACCCATGAGTTCTTATTCTTTAGAAATTTCGGGTGTATCCACTCACGCCATAACAAATCATTATCCTTGAATAGTGCCCATATATGCTTGAGCATGGCCGCTCAATTGCAATCAAGAAATCTACGAATGCTAATGCCATCTTCTTCTTTGGGGAGACAAACCTCCGTCCAAGGGACTTTAATACCACCAACACCCAAATCTGGTTCTTTCCATGGAAGTTGTCTGAGAATCAACTCAATCTACGATAAAGCAGACATAGAAAGAGTGAAAATACTAGCCCAGAACACATGTATGGCATGAATGATCGACTTAATTAGTTGGAGTTGGCCAGCAAAAGACAAAAATCATTGAGACCAAGATCGAGCTCTAGCGATAATGGAATTCACCAGAGATTTACAATCAATTTTACTAAGCCTAGAGGTAATGACTGGTATCTCAAGATACTGAAAAGGGACCTTCTTGAAAGCCGAAGGAGTGCAAAATTTGGTCCAGTATAACTAAGCCTACATCTTCTCATCCAGTCTAACAGGCACCAATGGGTTGGAATCCACTAGTGATCTCTTGACTATTTACAATGGAGCAAGTGTTGCTAAAACTCGAAATTGATAGATCACACTATCAATGACCCATCGTTGATCACACATTTGTACACTTCTCAAATCTCAAGTTATACAGAGTTAAGAACATCTTTTTATTGAGTAAATCGCAAGTAGCTCAAATCGTGCTCATTGCTTATAGTAAGGATGTGACTGTATTTGTATTTGTCAACTTTCTGAGTTTTCCTTCTCTATATCCTTCAATGTGCATTGATTCGCTTATACAGTCTTCAATTTTCAAGTTAGGACAATCTGCAAGAGGATCAATTTGCTGTTGAAAATTATGTAAAAAACAATCGGAAATCTAGTCACCCATACAATCATTTTTTTTTTGTTTTATAATGGCAAGACTTCCCTAAATAGAATGAAAAGTGTTGGAAAACCTTCTATCATGAACATTACCTGACTTGTTCACCCTCTAAAGTAAGTCCATCTATCTTCTATTAGTCTTCTCGATTTGTACTTTGAATTCCATCAATGACAATAGAGAAACATCATATCAACATTATCTGAAACAAGACAGTATTTGGATCTATCAAATAATGATGAGAAATATATGATTTTATTATTTTTAAAAAATTATAGAAGGTTTTCCAACACTTTTCATTCTACATTCGTATCTATTAAATGTATCGTACAATAATCGATTATTTCATAAATTATTGGTTGTTCACGTCAAATGGCTTCTTCAACAAGGATGATTTGATATTTCACCTCTTTATCTTATTTCACCCCCTCTCAAAAAACCAATGCAATCCTTAAAGTTTCACGACTCTCTATTTATTTCCTGTTTTAGAATTTATATCACATCTACCTTTTATAATTCTTGTAAAAATTTTCATCTAAGGCTGCGTTTGGTCGTCCATATAAAACTCGAGATATAATATGTTTTATCCTATCTCGTGTTTGGTAGGTGTCCCGAATATTATAAAGTCATATATAGAGGGGATTTAACCTGGATAAAAAAAATTTCGGAGAGGGGTAAGATAAGGTCGGATAGGATTTCTCTTATCTGTCACATTAAAGCTAATTTTTAGAAACCCTACCCCTTCATTCACGTACTCCTTCGCCCACGTTACAACTTGCTTCCGCAATTTCTTCATCACCAACTTCCAATCCACCGCTAAGCCATCCGTGCATTGATCAGCTTCGCCGCGAAGGCCAAAGAGTTGCTGACGATCCCTGCTTCCCTCTCGCCGAGTACGCTCTCTCTCGTTGGGCTCGATAGGCAGCGTTGACGAGTCTGTCCTTCATTTCTTTGTTGATTGGCTTTCGTGTTATCGGTTTCACTGCCGAAGTTCATTCCGTAAACTCAACTGATGTAAAATTTTGATTTTTTTTCTTGGGTTTCGACGGACGCGAGGAGAATTCGTCATGCTTTGGCTCTTCAGATTGGCCGTTCTTATGTGCCATCATGCACATGATTTCATTTGATTTGAACTTTGAGAATTTTATAACTTTTCACGTTCTACTCAACATCGATCTTTGCTCACCATAAGTTGTCGATAAAATCGAGATTGAAACATCGCTAGCATATTTATGGTGTATAGTGAAAGTGAAATTGTGTGTGTGTGTGTGTGTGTATGTGTGTGTGTGTGTGTTGTGTTGAAGTAGGATTGAGGGCCATGTGCTTGTGTCTTGTGCTCCGTGGATATATTTATGCAATGACGAAGTTAATCATTAGACATTAGTGCATTAATCTGTCGTGTGTGAGGCTTGTGCTTTGTGGATGGGTGGGCAATAGTGAAAATCCTAAATTAATCATAGATTAATTGTTTTCGATGATTTTGCTATTATCTAACCTATTAGTTAGTATTGGCCTATTATTATTATTTTTTTCTTTATTAGAAATGGATCACGATGAGAGAGAGGAAATTTTTAGCATTTTGATATTAGAGGAAATGAATTTGCAGATGTTGCTTTTGTGTATATGATTGTGACATCCACGACTATTGAAAGTCACTACCATAAACATATATTGAAGGATCAAATGTTTTTCAAAAGGCAAGCTCGTTTAGATCGCCTTGATTGCCTCATCAACAATAGTGACTTACATTGTGTGGAATAACTTAGGATGTATAGACGTACATTTACTATACTATGCGAGTTGGCACGTACAATTGGTGGGTTTAAAGAAGATGGAATTGTGACTATAGAAGAACAAGTGGCAATGTTCCTACATATACTTGCCCATTATGTGAAAAATCGTGTTATCAAGTTCAGATTTATGAGGTCCGGGGAGACAATAAGTATGTCTTTTAACTTAGTTTTAAGTGATGTGGTAAGAATACATAGTGTGCTTCTTGTATCGCCTGAACCAGTTCCAGAGGAATGCACCAACGAGAGATGGAAATGGTTTAAGATATGTTTGCTTTGCTATTACATGGATTAATTTAATACTTTAAACATAAGGTTATTATATTAATTTCATGTTTCTAGGGTTGCTTAGGAGCATTAGATGGCACATACATTAGGATATGTGTTCTAGAGGTTGATAAATGAAGGTACCAAAATAGAAAGGGTGAGATAGCGACCAATGTGTTAGGAGTTTTCTCACATGACATGAGATTCGTATATGTTTTACCTGTATGGGAAGGCTCAACAACAAATTCTAGAGTACTTCGAGATGCTTTAGTTAAACTCAATGGTCTGAAGATTCCCGTTGGTAAGATAAGCCCTTATCAATATGTTACATTATTTAATGCATAGGTTTTGACGAGTCTAAGACAATTAATAATGTTATCATTTTTTATTAGGTAATTATTATCTCGTAGATGCCGGATACACAAATGAGGAGGGCTTTCTTATTCCTTATAGAAGTATTCGATACCACCTATTTAAGTGGAGAGACGGTTGTATGCCAAATTCCCTAAATGAGAATTTCAACATGAAGCATTCACAAGCTAGAAATGTCATAGAAAGATGCTTCGGTCTACTAAAGTTATGGTGGGCTATTTTTAGGAGTCTATCTTTTTATCCAATTAGAATGCAAGGTCGCATTATTATAGCTTGTTGCCTTATACACAGCTTGATAAGAAGATAAATGGTTATTGATCCAATTGAGACACAATTAGATGAAGTTGCTAACACCATTGGAGATGTGGAAACAATTAATGTTCTTGAGCCATCGGATCATTGCACAACATGAAGGCAAAATTTGGCAATACAAATGTTTAATGAGTGGAATGTCAATCGAGGACATGGAGTAGTCGCCTACTTTGACATTATTCCTTGTCTCATTTGTTTGTAATTATTGAAAGTCGAGAACATGGAGAAAAATATTCCTTATGTAATGTTTGAATTATGACTATATCATTTTAAAATTTTATTACTATGTTATCTTTATCCTTAAATTTTCTCTATAGTGCTATCCTCTATCATTAAATTTTGTAAAATTGCAATGAGATGTTTAGGAATTGACGGTAGAGATTTAGTTGAACTCAAGGAAGGGGAACAAAGGGACCAACATGTATGGACAATAGATGAAGAAAATGCACTTCTATATGGTCTTGAAGAACTAGTTGCGCGAGGAATGAAAGCCGATAACGGCTTCAAGAGTGGTTACATGATTATGTTAGAGAAGTAGTTGGAAAAAAAAAATTCCTGGTTCTAGCATAGGTAATCCTCATATTGAGTTGAAAATGAGAAACTCGAAAAAGTTGTATAATCAGATTATGACTTGAAGGATCAAAGTGGCTTTGGATGGGATCACGAAAAACGTTATGTGGATATTCATTCGGAAGATAGTTGGAAAAAATATTGCAAGGTTAGTGTTACTTCTTCTCATTTTTCTTCTTTACAACTTGTTTCTTTTTTTTAAAAAAATAATTTATTTTCTTTGTAGGCCTACCCAGGAGCTGCTTTTTTGAGAGGAAAGTACTTCCCTCAATTTAATCGACTGACAACTGTATTTAGAAAAGACCGTGCCAAGGGAAATCTCAGTGAAGCCCCTTCAAAAGCTCATGTGGTTGTAGATAATGAAGAAAGTGGGAATCATTATGATGTGCCTACTACTGGTGCAAGTCAAAACTTACCACCACTATTATATTCTCAAACGCAAAATGTTGATGATTCTTCAAGAAGAAAAAGGGCTAAAGCAAGTTACAAGTGGGTTGCTGGGTTAGTTGAAATTGCAACCACTTTTGGCTCTTTTATGAAAAAGCTAATGAGAGGATGGCGATGATTGCTAGCCGCATCAGACATGCTAAATATTTGGATGACGACAAGAGAAAAATCAATGAAGAGCTTCTTAAGATGTCTCTAGATACCATGGATAGAATAAAATTGTGCAGAAAAATTGTGAAGGATCCTGAGAATATTCATCTTTTTTTGTTATTTCAAGGAGATGATGGGAAGACATTTGTGGACATGCTTCTCCAAGAGATGATAGAAGAGTAATGTCGTATATACTCTCTTTTTGTTGTTTTTAGATAATGAATAACATCGAACAATGTTGATTTTATTATTTATTGGAATGCTTCAGGTTTTTGGAATGTGTTGTTTCTTATGAAGTTTGGAGCTTTATTCATAGTTGTTGTTGTAGTTTCATCTTACCCTTGCTTTCATATTATATTTTATGCTCATTCGTCACTACCTTCCTAGGCAACATATTCAGCGGTGAAAGTCACTATAGAGTGTTTTTTGCAAAGAGGTTTGAAAACCTAATAAAATGTGCATATTTTCAAGTTTATTTGTGTATGAGAACGTTATTTTTATAGTAATAAGATCAAAATATTTCATGAGCATCACGTAGGGGCATATATGTCATTTATATTGATACACTATTTCTACCAAACGCAGGATAGGATAGGATATGAGAATATCCGACTTTAAATCTGCAGTTTACCAAACAATGGATAGCACATGGTCAAATCCCTAGATATTCTATCTTATACAATCCTATTATAACCAGAAACCCTGACGACCAAACACAGCCTAAGTCTTTTTCTCCTCTACATCTTTTAAAAGGCTAAGAACACTAAAATTCTTAAAAACCGATAGAAATGTAATTGAATCTAAAACTCAAATAGAATCAAGTTCTTCAGCTAATTCTACCCAATTTAACTAAAGTGGTTTTTTTTTTTCATATCATTTTTCCTCTTTTAAGTGGCGCTAGCCTTACTAAAACATTAAGCATAATGTTGATGTTTGATTTTTAATTATTTTTTTTATTTCAATTCTATTTTTTAAAAATTAATTAAAAAATCCAAAAAATCATAAAATTTTAAAATCAACTTCGAAAGCCTTGGCCTAACCTTGGGATTCAATTTTGAACAAAAAATATTTTTCATAATTTTTAATATTTTTTTCGGATTTATTTAAATATAAAAATACCCAAAATTTCAGAAAAAATATTATTCGTAGTCAGAAAAATGAAAAAAAAATCTAATAATTCTATTTTAATTCCCTCTTCAAGTATGTCATTTTAAATCTCAAATATTTGACTTGGTCACTATGTTACTTCATAAACAGAAACCCGAATTGAGTATGAAATTTTTTTTTGAGTTCTTTAATTTTCAATTCTTGATTTCAATAAGCCATGACATTGATATCAAGAACCTTGAAGTGAAATTGTGTCGATTTGTACTTTAATTTGATCATTTTTAACCAAAAGAGCCTAATTGCATAATTTTCGTTCAATTTAATACCCGGTTTCACGAATCTCAAAATTAAATTCTCTCTAAAGGCATTCATGAAAATCAAACACCTCTACCCAATATTTTTCGTGTTCCGAAAGCATTGGTGGCCTCAATTTGGACTGATTTAATCGTTTGAGCCCTCGATTAATTAAAAATCATTTTTGGATCCTAAATACAATTTGTGGTTTTCGCTAAATTCCAATTCATTTATTCGAGAAAATACTCATTTTAGATGGAAATCATGTCAAGGAGTCCGATTTTGGCGTCAATTTCATGGAAAAATGGTCAATTTAAGACTCAATTTGGCAAAAATTTAAAAACCGGGTCGATCGGGTCGAACCCGACCCGGACCGGTCGAACCGGGTCCGCAGCTTCTTTTCTCTTTCACGTACAGAAGCAGAGCTGTAGCAGCAGAAAAATAAGGGGAGCGTCGAGGGGACAAAAACTCAGAGGAGCAGATCGCTTTTGCAGAGAGGAGGATGGTGTGAAGATCCTTTTGATCCGAGGATACAAGAGAGCTCGGAAACGAGGAGGGAGAGAGCAGAGGGGTTCCATTTTTTTTAGGTGAAGGAAAAACAGGGAAAGAGAGGCTCGGCCGGAGGAGGGAGAGAGTTGAGGGTTCTTGGGTTTTCAAAAGAAGAAAGAAACACAGAAAAAAAAGGGAGAGAGGGGGAAACGTAGAGAGCAGAGGGCTGGTGAGTAAAAGGGGCCGTCCATGGCTTTTAGAAAGTAAAGCTCATGTTGCACAAGACAGGGAGTAGCTAAAAAAAGAGAGCAAACACCATTGTTCGAGAGAAAAGTCGAGAGTTTCCAACCAGTGTCCCGGACGATCCCAGTGCCATTAGATGCTCTAATCAGTCCCAGGAGCTTCTTGAGGTCCAGGTGAAGAGGTTGAACCTCATCGGACGCCACTCCGTCGCCGAAAAAAGGTGATCGCCACCTCCACCCGTGCCAAGCATCGTTAAAGGTAGCTCGGGGCATTGAGCACTATTCTTCAAGTTTTTAGTTCTAAAACGCTCTTTACGCACCACTAATCTCCTTCCTATAACTCGTTTCCCTGTTTTTGCATGAAAACCTCCGAGTTGCTCCCTAACCCGAAAAGCTCTGTAGAGCTCGTAAGCTCTGTACATTCAAAACCGAGGCCATTCGGTCGACAGGTAGGCACTCTTACTGTTGTATTATGTCTCGAGTTTGAGAGCCCGTTGAACAAACTGATTTGTTTTCGTATATGTCGAGTACAAGAAAGTGTCTATGGCTTGAATAGGATAAGTGCAACTGCACTTTGATTTGGAATGAGGCTCGGTCAACGTGGGTGAAACGGATGTGGACCGAGTCTCCTAGGATTCGTTTATTCTTCAAAGCACATGGGATATATTAGCATATATATTTCAATATTCGAAAGAGCTGCAGGGTTGATCGAATCTAGCCTTTTCTCAGGCGGTTTGATATATATAAAAAGGGAAGCCACGCCGTTGTTGAAAAAAAAAGAGGTTTGATCCGAAAAGGAAACCTCAGAAGCGCCGATTAGGTGAGTGATTGAACCGCCGTTTTTCACGCGAGTGCTAGGCATTGAATCTTCGTTTATTCGCGAAATTACATCAATAATTCAAATATCGAGACCGATTAAATCCCATTGTAAGATTTGTGTTTCAATTCATTTGCCAGATTAAGATATTATTTCGTTAGGAATTGGGAGCTAAGCACTGTGTGCATTCTTGAATGTAATTGGGGCTGGGAAACACCAACATTGTGTTTGTGTTCGTGTATCGTTTGTTCTACAGTGAAATTCATTGATGATCTCCCAATGTACGTAGGTCTTTGCGATCGAGCCATGAATATTTAATGTTCGATTTACTTCAATTTATTTGATCAAATCGCTTGTTCCGCGCAACACTTACCCTTCATGGATGCTGCTAGGTTGATTAGATAAACAACAACAACAAAAAAAAAATCGTTTGGTTCAAGTTTCGCCGGAGTTTAGCTCTCGGCCTTCACTGTTTAGAAGTTCCGGTGATGTGGCTTCAATCCAGTTTTCGTCTGGAATGTATTTTTAGGCGATTTAGTTCATTTAGAAAAAATAAAACGGTGGAAGATTTTGGTCATGGTGAGTTCTGTGTCCGGCTTTCGGTGAGGGTTCATGAGAAAAACATGCCCACGAAGAAGACGACGCAGAAAAACGAAAATAAGAATAAGAATAAAAAATTAAAACTGAAAGGAAAACGTGTTCTTGGGCTAGGTTGGATGAGTCGGGCATGAACCCTTACTTGATGAAGGGCCCATGTTGTTTTATTTGAGGAGAGTGAAAGCTGGGCTTGGTTTTAGGCGTGTGGGCTTAATTTGATCTTGAGCTTTACAATAAAAATTGGGTCTTTCTCTTAAAAAAGAAAAAAGAATCAGTTATGGACCCTTAACGCCTCCCAAGATGGTTGGGCTTAGAAGCCCATTTCCGATCACTATTTTCGGATATTTTAAAAATAAAAAATCATAAAAAAAATTTAAAAATGGGAAAATTCACGAAAAATTATAAAATTTCGAATGTAATTCTAGAAAATAGGAAATGACCACAATCAAATGTCCATGACTTATTTCGGGTCTTTCGAACCCTGATCCTTTAAAAAATGACGATTTTTCCCTTTCGGCAAATCGTCTCCTAAAAATTGAAGAAATTCAGAAAAATACAAAGAAATTCCAAAAAATGGGAAATGGCCACAATCAATTGGCCATGACTTATTTCAAGTCTTTCGAACCCCGATCCTTCCAAAAATGACTATTTTTCCCTTTTGGTAAATCGTCTTCCAAAAAATTGAAGAAGTTCAGAAAAATCTACAAAAATTCCAGAAAGTAAGAAATGACCACGATCAACTAGCCATGATCTATTTTGGGTCTTTCGATCCTCGATACTTCTAAAAATGATGATTTCGCCCTTTTAACAAATCGTCTCCAAAAAATTGAAGAAAATCAGAAAATTCCTAAAAGATTCCAGAAAATAGGAAATTGCCACAATCAACGAGCCATGACATACTTTGGGTCTTTCGACCACCCGAACCTCTCAAAAATGACGATTTCTCCCTTTGGACGAATTGTCTCCAAATCTTCTCATTTTACCCCTATAAATCACACATTCTCTAAGCCCTTAGAGCTATATTAGGAGGCCATTGATTTGAATTGATATACATTGACGTGGTTTATTTATGCACTTGATTACGCTTTCCTTATATTGATTGTGATTGATAGGACTAGTCTTCTAATCTGCATAAAACCCTAAATCAGAATCACCTCACCCAAATTTGCACGTGCATGAAATCTTAATTAGGAAAATTACTCACGTTAGGTACTGAAAGGGCATTGGTAATGACACCAATGTAACCAAGTCCCCGAATCCAAAATCTCTAATTCCGCAAAACTTATAGGTCTCTCCTAATTGATTAGTGAGGTTTCCGGTCTACGTTCCAAGAAAGACCGGTGGCGACTCCAAATACATGCACACATAACACAAGTTACCATGACCATACCAAGGTCAAACCCGATCGACTCTTATCGTCGAAAACTCTCTAAATTTACTTCCGTCGCGATTTGGTATGGGTCTGGCAGGGCTCACGCCAATCAAGGCCTGCAATCCATATTTTAGAGTGGAGGCCCGATCGGTAATTCATTAGCTCGAAAACAGGTCGCGACACATAAGACTAAAACACATAGTTTTAGTAGAAATCCTAAATTTTGAACACAAATCTTAGTCCAATTAGATTTAAAAATAAAAAAGATGAAAAGTTTTCTTAAAAAAGGCACAAAGAAAAGAAATGAAAAGAAAAGAAAAACTAAGGGGTTGCATGGTAGCACTTATACTTCAGAAATCAACTTCTTGGGAGAATTTATTTTTTCTACTTTTGCTCCAGAAGTTATTTTTGGTCAGAGAAATTCGTTTAGTAAAGGTTGAAAATTTCTAATTTTGAAATATTATAAATATAAAATATTCTATGAAAAATTATTATAGCCGGACAAAAAAATTTCGACTTCATTTTTAAAATTTTTATATTTCTTTAAAAATAATTTGTATTATTATTTACTTTTTTAAAATAAAAATTTATTATTTATTTTTTACTTTGGTAGCAGGAGACGATGACTAGGCGAAGCCGGCCGGCACGATGGTCGATGGTTGGCGACGATCGTAGGCGACAAAGTTCGATCGTTCGTGGCTATCGTGGCTGGGAAAGTCGGCAATTAGTAGCCAGTGAAGGTTGGCGGTGGGTGATGGTCATTGGCGGCAGCGATCGACGATTGACAATAGCTGACAGAGCTTGGCGGCGATGGACGTCGATCGCGAGTGGCCATGGGCAACGACTGTTGAAGGTTGGTGGTGGGCGTTGGCTGCTGGGGATTGTTGATGGCAGCGGAGGTCGATGGAGGTGAGTATGATTGAAAATAGTGCGAGGGCAAAAAAGAGTGAGGCGAGAAATGTTTTTTGAGTTGGAGAAGCTATTTTTTTTTACTTCTCAATTTGGGGTAAAAAACTTCAGAAGTGAAAAATTCTTTCTGAAGTAATCTTTTTTATCAAACAGATTTACTATCCATAAGTTACACTACCAAACGGATTTCTGTTTCAGAATCAATTTTGAAGCAGAAATGTATTTCCAGAAGTGTTATCACGCGCACCCTAAACTACCGTAGTACTTTCTCTGTCGGTGTGCCCCCTCCACCGGTAGCAGAACTAGTTTTATTAAGGTAATTGAACACATGCCATTAAGAACATATTAGCTGAACAAATTAAATAGCACGTCCCTTTACTTAATTCTCTAAGTTGACTTGTATCTTATTATAGTCAACAAAGTCAATTCCTTTTTTTCGGGTTTTTGTCAACCACACTTAATCTCATTATATTCTATTTTTTTATTCATAGCATTTAAGGGGGTTTAAAAAAAAAAGAACTCGTGTGACAAAATTGAAGAACAAGTGCTGAAAATTTGTGCCCCGAATATTGAGTCATGGACAATTTCACGCGTCGAACAAGAAAAGCAAATTTCCAACCCCCCCACCCCTCCAAAAAAAAAAAAACAGAAGAAGAAGGAAAGCACAAAAAAAGTGTATAATAAAACGTAAGAAAGCAACAACAGTATGGTTATTTCTTAATGGGGATTATGCAGATGTTATTAAAAGGTATTAGCAACATGATTAATAAGATTTTAATACATGTCCAGATGGCCACAAAGTTGCACAGCATGTGTGCAATGTTCCTGTATATTTTTTTTTTTTTGGGTTGAAAGATGACTTTCCGAAATTAAAAGTTGTCATGCAAAAAGCCCGAAGGTGGGGCTAAAAGGGATCGTCTGTACTTTCCTCAAAAGGGTAGGTCTTGCCCTTGAAATTCGAGCCGTCCGTATTATGAATAGACAGCCCGGATCATTATTAAAAAAAATAAAAAAAAACTCAAAACATTGCCTCCTAAAAATAAAATATCTGGATCGTCAGTTCAAAAACGGACGGTCCGGATCTTAATGGCAGGCTTCAAAGTGACGGCTCCAATTTTAATGGCATGATTACGAGGAAATGGCAGGCAATTCGGGAATAGGGGCATCATCACAAAGAAAGTCCAAAGGGGTTGGGGGAGGAGAAGAAACCAAAAAGCCGGAACACAATTTGAACGGTGCGATTTAGCGAGCCAATCTGCCAGTTGATCTGCACCTTTAGATTTTTTGATGACGAGCCAAGATGAATTGGGCTTCGCGTATGTGGGCTTCAGCCTCCCAACTCGAGTCGTCCTCCTTTAGCCGCACTTACTAGAGAGAGGCAGTTAGATTCGACTTGAACTGGAAACTTCGTCTCTCTCTCCTCTGTCGATAGCTTCAGACCGGCGATCAAAGCTTTCGCTTCTGTTTGGATCGGCAAGCAAGTTTCGATTTTTTCCACAAATAATATTCTTCTTTAATCATATTTTTGTGCTCCTTAGTCAAAGGTCTATTTTTCATCTGAATTTTTTTTTTCTTGTAGTGGACGTATAAATTGACTTTAACTCTCCCAAATCGAATTAGGTAAATAGAAATTTCGTGTAAGATTTTAAATGTCACCAAATCTTTAACACGAAAATCGCGGTAGTGTAACTAAATCTCCTATTCAAGAACATCTAGATCATGAAAATAAGTAGCCTTGGTACAGAGCAACTTCACGACAATAGCCATCGGTTCTATAATATTTAGCCGTCCACGCCGCCTCGGCTGAAGGGACGCCGCGAAACTCCTCGCGCTCTAGGATTTCTTCATGCTGGATCACACTCGTCACGCGATCTGTAGAGCCGATCGGATTTTCACAGGCCCGGATGGCGATGTCGGAAGTCCTTTCGAACCGGACTTTATGAAGTTCAAGATGTGAACTTCGACATCATCCCCCAACGGCTGCTGGATCACCATCCGAGAGCGGGTACATCTGCCATTGCTGTTGTCGATTGAAGATAATTTATAGGATGAATTCTGCGCTGCAAGAGAAACTATGTACAGGATAGATACAATACGAGGAAGGATCATACGGGATTGTTCTTGGTCTTCCTACTCGCGAATAAGTAGCTCAGCCCAAACATATCCATCGTAGGAACGTTGAGAACGACGGGACTAACTTGACGAGCTCTCTGTCGGTAATGAGACCCGAAACACTCGGACGATGAAGCCTTTTGATCGTCCTTTCTCGCCCGACACTGCAGCGGAGGGAGCCTTTGCCGATGCTGCTTCGTGTTCGGGGGAGATGACCCAGTTGAGTAGCTCCGCGGCATGAGCGGCAAGAAACACAAGCGCCTGCTGCACGAACTCGCCGACCCCAAACTGCTGCTTCGCCTGAACCTCCAGAATGACCTCGACAGCTTCGCGTCCTTCAAGTTTCCGTCATGTGGCACATCGTCGCCGTCGCAAATAGCCACCGGATCCGGTGATGTCGTGTTAGCATTATTACAATACATGCTCTCTTTAGGAGAAGGCAGCGATGGCAGCGCCGGACCGCTGGAGTGCCTCCATCTCGCGGGAACACTCTTCTTCTTCACGGGGGCCGCGAGAATCTTGCCATCGGAGAAGAGCTCATCTGCGGTGGAAGACAAGCTCTCCGAGAGTCGGAACTCGAAGTCGTTCCCTGAATCTGATGCCCGAACACAATCGGTGGCAGCGTTTGATGGAGGAGTGCGTATTGCTCTCGGCCCCGCATCCGAATCGCGGAGATTGAAAGAGAAGGAAATCCTCGGGCTCGAAACGGGAAAGACCTCCGGGTTCAGATGATCGATGGCCATGTTTGCTCGGCTAACTTCGAAGCGATGGGGAGATTCCCTATCATGCGGCGAAGGGCGTCTTTATAGACGAAAAATTGATGATAGTCCCATTTGAAATCAAGAACCAACAAGAGGGGAGGCTCAGAAAAGGTGAAGCACCGGAGTCACAGGATCTCTTTCAACTTTTCACTTCCAGAAGGACTGGGAAAGGTGGTCTCTGAATACAGGAGTCACGAGAGAGCTGCCAAAGCATTGGATTGGATTTTCTCTCTTTGTTTTCCTGGTTTTTTCCTGGAAAGTTGAAAGTGAAGGTTTTTTGAAAATTTCTAGAGAGAGAGAGTGACTTGAACCGAATCATCTGACTGGGCTCATTTTAGTGCAGCCATGTCTAACAGATTTGCTGCTTTTCCCAGAAACAAGAAAATCTCTCAACTTTTTCTCTTTTGAAGACTCAAACTTGTGACGGCGACAACGACAATGAGGCCGTCCCTTGGTCATTCAACCCAAGCGCGACGTGCAAAGCATCACTCTTTGAATGAAACAATTATCTAAACAAGCCCTCAAGCCTATTATACCGCAACCAATTCAATTCTATATCTTTTAATTGTCCCAATTTAATCTAAAGATTTTGATGATTTGCCAATTTACGACATGTCAATTTATTAATAAACCTTTTGACAATTATCAATTTAGTCTTAAATCTTTTGATAATTTCTCAATATAATCCTTTCATACAGTCATTCAAATAGTAGGATCAAGACTAAATTGGTAAAATTTCAAAAGATTTGGGACTAAATCGATACAATTAAAAATTTTAAGACTAAATTGATCATTTTATAAATTTAGGACTTTTTTGACAATTGTCTACTTTTTAAATATATGGAGTAATACCCAAAAGATCTAAATCCACGAATTGCCCTCCGGCAACCGGGAACATCCTTCCACGTCCAACCAAGTATTTCCACCTCTAATTTCGGGTTAGGGGTCTAGTATGATGCGATCACATTGACAATCGAGCCAAAGATTTCCGTCTTGTTTCGGGGCTTGCCGTCCCATTAAGAATGTTCAGGGGGTTTTTAAAATTTACAGGACAGTGAGGTGGTGCTCCTCAACCTGTTTGACTATTTCCAGGAGGAAGAAGCCACTCAGGATCTGTTTCTTGCGACGATTGCCGCAAGCATCTCCACTGATGTTTCAACTTCTGCAATTGAAAGAGTGCAAGAGCTCCCCCTCTTGTGACTACGGAGAAGTGAGAACGATGGCAGAATCGCTCCCTCGTGCCGACTTTGGTGGTTTACCCGATGACATGTCCATAGCAGTTCGGCTGTCAAATCAGCAAGCGGGAGTTGTTCATCGCTCGCTTCGATCGGATACGGGCTTAACCATACCATTTGGCAGAGGAAAACAGCCTTCGAAGATGATGAACTCCGGCCTATCTCCACCAGAAAAGTTGGCTGTTTAAATCAGCAAGCGGTGAATAAGAGCTTGCTTACTCCCCGGTGGTTTTCCTTCGGTGGTCATATGGGTTTGGATCCAAGTAGGACGTCTCTGAAGATTAGCCTGCGTCTCTGGCGCACGGTGGTCGACTGGTCGGGACTCGAGCTCGAATGACGTTACGTAGGACTCGGTGAACTGGCAAGCTGTACGAGGGGAAATATTCGAAACTACCGCTATTTCCAATTCTCTTTGTCCTATTTTTCCTGTCTCCGTAGTTCCCAATCAATCTCAACTGGATTCTGAAAATCCTAGGGACATGTGTCTCATCTTTTCTAAAAATCCTACCCAGTAGATCAAAGTTAAAAAAAAGAAAGATAAAATGAGCGGGTTAACGTAATAATAACCACATAAAGGGTTATACTTTCATTTAATATGAATATTATGTTTGGATAATCTATATATAATTTTTTCAAATTGTCTGCCATTCAAACTTTATAGATTGGAACTTACCAAAAAAAAAAACTTTATAGATTGGAAGCCTATGAATTGACGAAAGATCAAAATTGAATATCTTCGTATTGCGCATTGGATCAAAGACTATTTAATTAGATGTAATAATTATTAGTAGTTAAGGGACCACGTCAAATAAAATAAAATTTTAGAAATGATATTGCGCGTTGGATCAAATACCATTTGTGTCGATTTTGTTTTTGTTTTTGTTTTTGTCATTTATCAACCTTTTGTTTTGCTCGTGTGGCACCACGACTGACACCACGACAGGATATGGAATAATTGGAAGTCTTCTTATGTCAAACCAAAATAAAATTTCGACATACCTGAGTTGAAAAGTCCAGAGAACTGGTCAAGCCCAATTTGATTCCCGGATGTTCCTCTAGATCGCTGGATTAACTGGTTTTTCTATTATTTCTAGAGGGAAAATAACCACAATAAAAGTTTAATAAAGGAGATCCGACCTAAGTGGCCTGCAAAGCTTTTGACGTGCTTCCACCCCTTCGTAAAAATATGCGATTGTATCCATTTTATAAAAATACGTTTAATTTTGTCTTATAAATGGGAAAAGGACTTGCAATCACGTTCTCAGGTCAGGTCTGCCTTAAATCACCCGGTTCCAAATATCTATAACCGGTCCATACTGAGTAGGTTTTAGGTTTTTCGTCGACAACCAATCCATGGTAGAACAGGTCACTCCTAATATGAAAGCCAGAACTTCATTTGTCTCAATAAAAAGGAGAAAGATGAAAAGAACAAAATGGTGGAAACCAATATCGTTCGTCGTTTCCGGGAAAATGAGCCATGACATGTTCGCGATTCGTAAAAACTATAGCAACGTGATGTTGACACCAAAAAAATAATAACCACAAGTACTAAACTGGTAACAGCATCACTACGTACCGAATAAGTAACAACATCTCTATAGCCCGAGGGTCGGTAAGTTAAAAGCAATGTACTGAATAGGCATCAGCATCGCTACATCCCGAAGTTCGATAAGTCAGAGGCAGTATACCGAAAGGATTGCAAAGCTGCTCGAGACTCGATAAGTGGAGAGCAAGGTTATTGAACCCCGAGCTTCGACAAGTTAAGAGTAACGCGAAAACTTATCGAAAGAGTCACAAAAGATCAGTAGCAAGGAAGCACAACAACATAGCTGAGCATGAAATAGTCAAGTTAACCATGCCAGCGAGGCGGTTACAAGCAAAAACGGAAGTAATGGGCATGAACAGATCATGGGAATTTATTGGAGAAGATTTAAATTTGAATTTATTTTGGAAGTTATGAGTCAAAAGGAAGCATTTGAATTTTGGCGGACAAGCAATGAATATAGTGGGCAAAAAAGAAGTTATTTTTTTATTTTTATTTTTTTTGGGTAAGGGCAAAAAAGAAGTTATTGAAAGTGCCAAAATTCAAGATTTGCAAATATAAGAATAACTGATTGAGCAAGTACAAGAGGCAAGGGAAGACTAATATATAGGGAAGATGAGAGAAAGGGAAATCAACAGAACGCCAACAAAGAACACTTATCTTCTTCACGGTTTAACTTTCATAGTGCTTTACATCATTTGCACTTTTTCATTCCTAATAGCCGAGTTTGTTTCTCTTTCATCTACTGCTTACTTAAGAGTATTGTAAATTGTAGAAGTTTAATCCTTTGTTGATCTTACAATCCATATTCGATCCATCTGCTTTCAATCTATCCATAGACACCTATCTGACCAAACATTTGTCATCATAATCCTCCTCGATAATTAAGCCATAGAGCCCTTCTGAATAAAAATAGAAGAATGAATTTTGGTAAAAGATTTCCTCGTCATGAAGTGAGCGAATATCTTTTTGGCACGCCGGTGGGACTCTTTGTGGTGAGATTTGGAGAAAATGGTGAGAACTAGAAATTAATATGTGGGAGTACAAGTTTGTTGACACCTGATTTTTAATTATTTTTATTTCTAAATTAATTTAAAATAAAAAAAGTCATAAAAATATAAAATCAACTTGGAAAGCCTTGGCCTAGCTTTGGAATTTAATTTTGAACAAAAAATATTTTTCTTAATTTTTAATATTTTCTCGAATTTATTTTAATAAAAAATACC
Organism: Rhodomyrtus tomentosa; assembly: GCA_028455895.1. Classification (NCBI taxonomy): domain Eukaryota; kingdom Viridiplantae; phylum Streptophyta; class Magnoliopsida; order Myrtales; family Myrtaceae; genus Rhodomyrtus; species Rhodomyrtus tomentosa. The sequence continues at coordinate 25,593,411 of JAPCWY010000009.1, read as the reverse complement.
CAAAAAATCAAACAAATACCATTTGTGGTCAGAAAAAATGCACAAAAATAGTCATTAATTTTATTTTAATTCTCTCTTCAAGTTGTTCATGGCTGGTCAGGGGTTTTCAGGCATACTTTATCGTGGTTTCCATGTTGTTCATGTTACTATGTTGATGGGGGTCTTTTGGGGCATTTGGTCGAAAATTTCGCAAAGTTTGGGTTCAGGTTCGATTTTCCGGCGAACTCATCGGAATTTTCACAGTTCCGATGAGCTGCCGGTCATTTTTTCCAACCGAGGGGAGCTAACCTATCAACATTTGACCGTTCAACGTTGACGTGGCATGCCACATCGGCGGGTGGGGTCAGTGATGCTATAAAAAAAAAAACATAGATCGGACGGCTGTGGTTTTTCCACGTGTCTCGATCTAGAATTTTCAATATATATATATAACTATAAATTTTTTTCTAAAATAAAAAAAATCAATTGAACAGTCATCACGGCGCCAAGTGGCACTTGGAGATCCGTTGATCAATGCTTTTTAATACCATCAATTAAACCTAGATCGGACGCACTAGGGGAAGCCACGTGACATGCCCAAGAGCGTCCGATCGAGGATTTTCATAATTTTATATATATATATATATATATATATATAGCGTCCGATCGACGATTTTCATAATTTTATATATATATATATATATATATATATATAAAATCGCAAGATCGAACGGTTGTGGGTTGGCCACGTGTCACGATCTGGCCTTGTCATAAAAAAAGAAAAGAAATACATTTTCTATTTTAATAAATTATTTTCAAAAATATAAAAAAGGGATCTAGTGGCTGATAAGAGGCCACGTGGCACATCGTGGGCCGTCCGATCGGATTTTTGGATAATAATAAAATAATAATAAATTTGAAAAATCCAAAGCGGTGTCGTTTTAGACCGGTTTTCGACTTGTATGGTTGGGCCGGGCGCCCAGAGGTGCGGGCAGAATCTGACTTGGTCCGAAAAATAGTTTTAAAAATATAAAAAATCAAAAATAAAAAATTCAAAATTCAAAATTTAAAACTACGTCGTTTTGGCCGGTCTCCGACTCGTATGGTCGGGTCGGGCACTCGAGATGCGCGGGTCGGGTTTGAGCTGACCTGAAAAATATTTTCTAAAAAAAATTAATTAAAGACCCTTCTTGGAAAAAATTTTCTAAAAAAATTAATTTAAAAAAGAATTCAAAGAAATAAAAATTAAATTTAAAAATAGAAAAATCATAAAAAAAATTCAGAAAAATTTGAAAAAAATTTGAAAAAATTCCCAAAATATTTCAGAAAATAGGAAATGTCCACAATCAACTGGCCATAACTTATTTTGGGTCTTTCGAACCCCTAATTTCCAAAATGATGATTTTTCCTTTTTGGGCAAATTGTCTTATACAGATTGGAAAAATTCATAAAATTTCCAAAAAAATTCTAGAAAATAGGAAATGGCCACAATCAACTGGCCATGATTTATTTTGAGTCCTTCGAACCCCGACTTTTCAGAATAACAATTTTGCCCTTTTGGAAAAATTGTCTTCCAAAGATTGGAACAATTCAAAAAATTTCCAAAAATTCTAAAAAATAAGAAATGACCACAATCAACTGGCTATGACTTATTTTGGTTCTTTTGAACCCCTATACTTTAAAAAATGACAATTTTATTCCTTGGGCAAATCGTCTTCCAAAAATTAAAGAAATTATTGAAAAATTTCTAAAAAATTTTAGAAAATAGGAAATGACCACAATCAATTGGTCATGACTTATTTTGGATCTTTTGAATCCCGATCCTCTAAAAAAAGATGATATTTTCCTTTGGGCAAATCGTCTTCCAAAAATTGAGGAAATTCAGAAAAGTCCAATTTTTTTTTCATAAAATAGGAAATGGCCACAATCATCTTGCCATGACTTATTTTGGGTCTTTCGAACCCCGACTTTCTAGAATGACGATTTTGCCCTTTTGGGCAAATTGTCTTTCAAAGATTGGAAAAATTCAGAAAATTTCCAAAATTTCTAGAAAATAGGAAATGGTCACAATCAACTTGTCATGACTTATTTTGGTTCTTTTGAACCCTGATCCTTTCAAAAATGACGAATTTGCTCTTTGAGCAAATCGTCTTCCAAAAATTGAAGAAATTGTTAGAAAATTCCTAAAAAAATTTCAGAAAATAAGAAATGACTACAATCAACTGACCATAACTTATTTTGGTTCTTTTGAACCCTGATCCTTTAAAAAATGATGATTTTACCCTTTGGGCAAATCGTCTTCCAAAAATTAAAGAAATTATTGGAAAATTCCTAAAAAATTTCAGAAAATAGGAAATTACCACAATTAACTAGTCATGACTTATTTTGGGTCTTTTGAACCCCGTCCTTTCAAAAAAGACGATCTTTCCCTTTGGGCAAATCGTCTTTTGAAAATTGAAGAAATTCATAAAAGTCTCAAAAAATTTCATAAAATAGGAAATGACCACAATCACCTTGCCATGACTTATTTTGGGTCTTTCGAATCCCGACTTTCTAGGATGACGATTTTGCCCTTTTGGGCAAATTGTCTTTCAAACATTGGAAAAATTCAGAAAATTTTCAAAATTTCTAGAAAATAGGAAATGACCACAATCAACTGGCCATGACTTATTTTGGTTCTTTTGAACCCCGATCCTTTCAAAAATGATGATTTTACTCTTTGGGCAAATCGTCTTCCAAAAATTGAAGAAATCATTAGAAAATTCCTAAAAAAATTTCAGAAAATAGGAAATTGCCACAATCAATTGGTCATGATTTATTTTTGGTCTTTCGAAACCCAACTTTCCAAAATGATGATTTTATCCTTTTGGGAAATTTTTTTCCAAAGATTGGAAAAATTCAGAAAAATTCAAGAAAAAAATTCTAGAAAATAGGAAATAGCCACAATCAACTGACCATGACCTATTTTGGGTCTTTCAAATTTCGATCCTTCCAAAATGATGATTTTGACTTTTTGATAATTCGTCTTCCAAAAATTAAAGAAATTCAGAAAAATCCAAAGAAATTTCAAAAAATAGGGAATGTCCACGATCAACTGGCCAGGACCTATTTTGGATCTTTTGAAACTCAATCCTTTCAAAAATGACGATTTTGCCCTTCTGGCAAATTGCCTCCCAAAAATTGATGAAAAATCCAAAAAATTTCAAGAAATAGGAAATGACCACAATCAATTGGCCATGACCTATTTTGGGGATCCGACATCTAAATATCTCAAAAATGACAATTTTTTCCTTCTAGCAAATTATCTCCAAATCTTTCCATTTTACCTCTGACCCTAAATATTTCCATTTTACCCCTGATTTGAATTGATTTGCATTGACGTAGTTCATTTATGCACTTGATTGCGCTTTCCTTATATTGATTGTGATTGATAAGACTAGTCTTCCAATTTGCACTGAAACTCCAAGACTTACCCCACCCAAATTTGCGTCTGCATAAAATCTTAGTTAGGAAAACCACTCACGTTAAGTACTGAAAGGACGTTGGTAATGACACCAACGTAACCAAGTTCCCAAACCCAAAATCTCTAATTCCGTAATACTGATCGATCTCTCACAATCGATTAGTGAGGTTTTCGGTTTACCTTCTAAGAAGGACCAGTGGCGACTCCAAATACATGCACATATAGCACATGCCACCGCGACCACACTAAGATCGAATTCGATCGACTCGTATCGTTGAAAAATCTCTAAATTTACTCCCGTCACGATTTGGTACGGACTTGGGAGGGCCCACGCCGATCAAGACCCACGATCCACATTCAGAATGGAGGCTCGATCGGTAATCCATTAGCCCATTTTTTAAAAAAAAGGGGTCATGACAAAGTTGATAATGTTAATAACCCAAAAGATTGTGCACGGTCAGAGCATTATGCGGTTAACCTTGTTAAAGAAGTACCCCTTCGATAAATGCCAATATTCCACGACAGTTAACTAAGGAAGAGACTCGTGTTTTGACACCTGATGCTACATTAGTGGCCACGATGAAAAGGATGTTCGAAGAACAGTACAATGAACTTACCAACCACATGGCGCGACATGTGATTGGCATGATAAAGCCAATGGTAGTCAACGCCATAAATAAAGTAATATCGCTTCCCAGTTCATCTTCTCAAGCGTCCTCCTTTCTCTATAAATTCTCTAGGCAATATGTCATTCCCTCTTGTGTCGGGACCACACCATATTGGATACAATGGTAATGGAGGACAAACCTCACCACTTCCAGCTGTGAGAATTATACCAAGGCCAGAAAATCCAACTCCAATCAACTTAATGAATGAAGTGAGTGATTATAATTTTTCTCAAACTGGCCCTTTTGAAGTTAATACGGTTAAACCAATTGTTCAAAATCCATAACCGACATTGAATGTACCCAATGTGGATCTCATAAGGTCTCATGGAGTTCAACCATATCCACAGTTCATGGAGAACCCATAGTATAATCCAGTGGCACTGGTTAACTTCAATCTGGAAAATCAGGGGATGGATAGACTCCCACTAGTTGATCTAGGCGGAAAGACCCTTGGGTTGGTCAGAAAATTTGAGGCCATGGAATCTAGATCGAGTGGCAGAACTAGTGATCCAACATTGAGAGCAGACATAAGTGCTCTAAGACCTGTTTATAAGAAGCTTCATCCTGAATGGGTTGACAACACCCTTATCCAAGGGGATTCAAGACACCAGACTTCACAATGTTCACAGGTGAAGAAGAGATGTCAACAATGGAACACATATGCCATTTTTTGGCATAATGTGGAGAGGCCAGGACTAATGAGAATCTGAGGTTAAGGTTGTTCTTGTTGTCCCTGTCAAGAACAACATTCACGTGGTACACGAATCTTCCTGCAAACGCAATTCAGACGTGGGCTGAATGGAAAAACAGTTTCATTCTCAATTTTACCGTTCAATACCAGAAGTAGCAGTTGCTGACCTAGCAATAATGTAGCAATATAGCAATGAAATAGCTAATTAGTTTATTTGTCGTTTTAAGAAGTCCAGAAACAGGTGTTTGATTTCTCTCACTAAAAGGGAGTTTACTGACTTAGCCTTTAACGGGATAAAGTTTAATTTGCGAGAAAGGTTTGAAAGACATGCTTTCGACTATCTCTTCTAGTTAACCACGCGAATCTCAAAGTATGAGCATCTGTTGAAGGAGAGAGAAAAAGAAATTAGCAAATGACAGCCGTCAGACAATAGCTCTTGTAGAAAGTGTCGAATTCAACAATTAGACCAAGGGAGATGAAGAAAATGAAATAGCAATCATAACTATGGTTTTGGACAAGCCTTATGTGTGTCCTAAACTAGAGCTATCAAAAGTGAGAGACGTACAAAAATCAAGGCTAAGGAGACAAATAATTCTTCGTTTGATATTTACAATTGAAATATTCAACTTTTTGCTAAAATACGGGTTGATTAAGTTGGCTGAAGGATAGAAAATCACGTCTAAGGAAGAATTACCTTTGCAAATAGCATCTTCTACGGGCCATAACACAATGAATTGTATTGTCTTCCGAAAGACAATTCAAGAGGCAATTCAGCAAGGAAAAATTAAATTTGCTGAGGATAAAGGTAAGGCTCCTATGGAGGTGGATACTGGTCCTTTCCCGATAATAACTAGTATGGTTAGTGTCCATGATCCATCAAGATATGATGATAGTAGGCTTTGTACTCGTTGTCACCGAGAGTTGGGATATTTCAAGTCATCAGTTTATGAGAAGAATAAGAGGAAGATAGGCTCATTTGTCCGAAGGGAAGACAGACCTCGGTTAAGGTCTGAAATTGTATCATCAAGACACTCTTCTATTCATTCAAGGGAGGAGGTACAACATAGGCAGCCAACACGAGTGCCTGCAATTCATGAAACTGATAGTCAAGTTCACGGAGACGATGAAACCCCATGAAAGTCTGAGAAAACGAAAAGTATAATGCAACGATACATGGAAGGAAATCCTAGAGTGGGTCTGCTTGGGGAACATGGTAGTAAGTTTAACTACCCATTTCCGTCATTACCGGTCGAGCTAACTGGTTGGGGAGATGAGTTTAATGATCCACCATCAAATCCAGTCCTGCAGGAAGTACATAAGAAGAAAACAATCAAGGTTCCACATGATCTTTCTAAGGAGAAATGATTAGTAGTGGTCAAGCATCTTACCGAATAGTCAAAGAGCAATTTCAAAGGATGAGGAGTAGACAGAGGAATTTTGAGGTTATTCAAACAGAAAGAATGACATGACGTGCGTTGATGTCGCGGATTTATAGGAGGATTGGAAATTGGATTTAGAGGCATAATCTTCTTGAGGCAGAAGGCGCCAAGGTAGAGAAAACTATCTTTACAGGTTTTCCAAGGAAGTTACTCTCATACCGAGTTAGCAAAAAGGACGATGGTTCGGGATGTAACGCAAATAATAAACTTTGGCCAGTTTACTGTAGCGCTTACTCCGAAGCATAGAAGTGAGTTAGAATAGAGTAATGCCAAGTCACCATGAGAAAACAGTAAGAGTTGCTGAGCAAGACAATTTAAGATGTTGAAGGAACACAATTGTTCAATGAGGATCAATATGGTTAATGCAAGGATTCCGCTTGAGTATGGGGCATTTTCAGTTGTGGAAGAAGACCTTGAACATGTGTCAGAGAAGAAGACAACTATGGTAGAGTTTCGGTTCTCTGATAATGAGGTGATAGAGTTTGAGAAAGTGCCATTACACAAAGTTAAGCACTTAAAATTCCTTTTTATATTAGGCAGAGTCAATGGTTGATCTGTTAGCAAGATTTTTGTGGATGCAGGGGCAGCTCTGAACCTCATGTTATACCAATATTTCAAGAAGTTAGGCAAAAAAGAAGAAGAAATCATATCATTGAATGTTCAATTGTCTGACTTCCTTGGAGAGGTCACTGAAGTCAATGGGGCAGCTGTGGTTGATCAATTATAGGGTCTAAGACATCGAGGATTACATTTTTTGTGATAGAAATAGACGATTCATACAATTTGCTACTTATAAGAGATTGGATACATTCCAATTAGTGCGTGCCATCAACCCTCTACCAAGTGTTAGCATTTTGGAATTGTGAAAAAGTGGAGTATGTTAAGGCAAATTCGGGATTTGTACTGATAAGTTGGACTGAGATTCATCGGGATAATCAGGACTACCAATACAATAATCAAGTTGTTGAGCCACCGAGGACCGACCAATGGTCCTTTGCTTTTTGCCACTTCAAGGATGGAAAGGCTGAATGAATCTCTAAGTCAAGCTTGGCATTAGGTGAATCAGACGAACTGTATAAAAAGTGATTCCTTATTACAAGAAACTAGGGAGAGGTATTTCGGATATATGGAGGAAGCGACTCGATGAAATCTTGAGGCATCATATTGCATTGAAAAATTGGAGGAATCACCAATCAAGGAAGAAAACAAGTTAATAGAGACTCAAGATCCTTTATCAGAAGTCAACATCAGAGAGCCTGGATGCCACCGACCCATCTATATAATGCATTCATACAAGGAGGCATGAAAGAAGATCCGTTGAATTGCTTAAAAAGTATAGAGATTGTTTTTCTTGGGATTATCATGAGATGCTAGGTTTATCAAGAGAAATTGTTGAGTATCGATTGCCAATTAAGAATAGATTCCGCCCATATGAACAGCCAGCGAGAAGGTTTGCTCTTGACGTGATTGGCAAAGTCAAAGAGGAGATAGAAAGGCCATTAAAGGAAAGATTCGTTGAAATGGCCGGCATGTAGACTGGCTCTTCAATATTGTGCCAGTAAAGAAAAAGAATGAAAAGTTGCAAGTATGCATTGATTTCCACGATCTTAAAACTGTTACTCCAAAAGATGAATATCAAATGCCTATGGAGGATATTCTCGTTGATTCGGCATCAGGTAGTGAGATGTTGTCTTTGATGGATGGTCATTCGAGATACAATCAGAAATTTATTGCCAAAGAAGACGTCCTGAAGACAACATTTAGATTCCCTAGAGCTATCAAGACTCTCCAATGGATTGTTAGGTCTTTTGGCTTGAAGAATGCATGAGCAACGTATCAACAGGCAATAAATCTCATCTTTCATGATATGATTAATAAATTCATGGAAGTCTACATTAATGATATTGTGGTAAAGTCAGTCCAAGTAAATCATCTAGACTATCTTGAACAATCTTTCATTAGGATGAGGAAGTACATATTGAAGATGAATCCGATTGAATGTGCTTTCGGTGTCTGAGATGAAAATTTCTTGGTTTTCTTGGTCAATCAAAGGGGATGAGGTTGATAGAAAAAAGGTGAAAGCTATCATGGAGCTACCTCATCCTACATCAAAGAAGTAGATTCAGATGGTGCTCAAGAAGATTAACTTTTTCATGTGCTTTATTGCCAACTTATCTGGGAAGATAGAACCATTGCCACAGCTACTAAGGTTTATAGACCAAGGATTTTTCCAAGGGAGAAAGACAACATGTGGCATTTGATGCAATTAAGTCTTATTTGACTAATCCTCCTGTTCTTGTACCACCAAAAGCTAGAAAACCTTTAAAATATGACCATCGAAAGTATGTTGGCACAGAAAAATGACGAGTGAAAAGAACAAGCGGTATATTATTTGAGTAGAACATTAACTGATGTTGAAAGAAGGTATATCGTAATTGAAAAATTATGTCCACCTTTGCACTTTGCATTAATGAATTTAAGGCATTGTTTATTATCAACTACTGTACATGTGCTCGGCAAGACTGACATAATAGAATATATGCTGTCACGGTCAGTTGTAAAAGGGCGTATAGCCAATCGGGTATTTATTTTCTCTGAGTTTGACTTGCTATACGTACCAATAAAAGAAATTAAAGGGTAGGCCATTGCTGACTTTCTTATCGAGTATCCATGTTTGCAAATTGAAGAAAATGAATAAAATTTCAGCCAAGTCGTGCCTTGTACTATGTACTTTGATGGATCATGTGCCAATAGCTCAGCTGGAGCAGGATTGGTGTTGATTTCTCCTACACGAGAGCATACAAGGTGCGTATGTAAGTTAGACTTTGAGTGCTCTAACAATCAAGTTGAGTATGAGGCATTGATATCGGATTAGGGATACTAATCGATTTGAGAGTGTAATTTGTCAAGATATTTGGTAATTCCCAATTAGTTATTAAATAACTAAAAGCAAAATGTTTGGATGAGAATCTTATTGGCTATTACTATTTCGCTAAAATGCAGTAAAGCCAATTCAAAGATTATAACATAATTCATGTCAAAAGAAAAATAAACTAGGAAGCTAATGGGTTAGCACAGATGGCTTCAGGGTATGAAATATCCAAAGAATTGGCAGGCATTACATCCACCTTTATACTGTCAGTACCTTCTATTGAACAAAGAGAGATACTAATAGAAGGTACCGATAACGATGGTAAGGTAGTTCAGGAAAAAGATTAGAGACAACCCATTGTAGAATACTTTAGGAAATCTGATTCACGAGATCAAATGTTAAGAATACAAGCTCAAAAGTATTTAGTAATGGGGGAGGAGTTGTATCGTAAGTCCTATGATGGACTGTTGCTGCGACGTTTGGATAAAGATGATGCGAAACTGGTCAAAGAAGAGGCATGTGAAGTAACATGTGGAGCACATTAAGTTGGGATCAAAATGAGGTGATTATTGAAGAAATATGGATATTATTGGACAACAATATTGCAAGATTGTATTGATTATGCCAAGGCGTGTAATTCATGCCAAAAGCAAGGACTATTACAGCTTGTTCCAGCCATTGAACTTCACCCAATCGTAAAATCATGGCCATTCGGAAGATGGGTGATGGATATAATAAGTAAGATCTACCCACCTTCGTCCTACAAGCATAGTTTCATTCTTCTGGTTACAGAATATTTCACAAAATGGGTGGAAGCCATCCCATATAAAAATATCAATCAAAAGACAGTGATTAAATTCATTGAGAAAAATATCACTCATTAGTTTGGCCAGCATGAGTCTATCAAATTAGATAAAGAAACAGTTTTTGCTGGTAGTGAGGTTGTGAAGATTGCTCAATTAAGGGGTATTAAAATGATGCATTTCATGCCTTATTATCTACAAGCAAATGGACAAGCTGAAGCCATAAATAGAATAGTTATGGATTTAATTAAGAGGCATCTCGAAGAAAATCCAAGAGAATGTGATGTTTTATTGTCAATAGTGTTGCGGGCATACCGAACCTCGCGAAGATCAAGCACATGTGTTAGTCCTTATATGCTCACATATGGAAACAAAGCAGTGGTGCCAATAGAGATAACTATGGAGTCTCTAAAAGTTCTATTGCAGAGTAAAATACTGTCAAAGGATTATAAGGATTGGATGCATATCAATTTGAACGAGTTAGATGAAGTCTATTTGGATGCTTTGGATGAATTGATTGTACAAAAGAAAAGGGTGACTCGAACTTTCAACAAAAAGATTAAAGTTAAACAATTTGTCATTGTTGATTTGGTATAGAAAACTAGTCTATCACTTAACCACTAAGATCGGGAATTCGATAAATTGTTGCCGAATTGGGAAGGCCCTTACTTAGTTATCGGAATGTTTTGAGAAAATGTGTACAAATTGATGGATATTGGTGGGAAAGAGTTATCCCATTCCATAAATGAGAGAATTTTAAAGAAATATTGTCCATCGGTATAGGAAACACAAGAAGTTTGAATTTATTACAAGAAGTGAAAATACATTTCAATCTTAGCTACTAAAGTTCTCAAATTGCTGGCTAGCTTAGAATTTTTGCCACAAGATTGGAATGATAGCAGAGACCATGTTGGAGAGCAGCTCGGAACTCTTTGAGATTTGCCAGTCGGCGTGAATGGACACGAAGAACTTCAGACGTCTCCTCACCATCCCGAACCTTTTGATGATGCCGACTCAATGAGTGTTCAACTAAGATTTCAACATAAGTTAGTTCTTCTTCCAACTTTTGTCCCCTGGCTCATATAGAGATGGAGTTTGAAAGGAAGTTGAAGATTCCAAATACTACGTCAACTTCATGTTTGGACTGAATGCAAACATCCTTAGCCCATTCATACTCATCCCTCGAAGCAAATACTCGCGAAGACTCCTCCATTATCCGAGTATCATTCATATTGACTTCAACAATCAAAGGCTTAACGCGCCAGATTTTCTCAACATTGTGTCTGAATTCGTCTGAGCTAGAAGGAAAGAAGGAACATAACTCCCATATCAAATCCAAGAAATAAGAGTCAGTAGATAGAAACAGTTTGGATCTAAGTGCATCTATCAATTTGGTAACTTCCAGCCCATGCTTGGGACTTAGCAGTAAAGCATGGTATCCATGTGTTAGTAATTCATGCATCCGTCTCTATAAAAAAACAATCATCATTGGAAGTTCGACTAAAAGAAGATAGTTCTGCAAAAAAGAGAAAAAATAAATCAGCTGGCAAACAAAGCAAAAAGTTAGTATTCAATGGGAGCGTTACCTCCATGAATAGGGTAGTTTTCCCTAGGTCATTATGTCCTCCATAAATATAAACACGAATCGACCCCAAAAATTCCATTTCAAGTCTTTTAAATTTCGCTTTTTATAATCTATGACATTAGTGTCTTCAGCCTTAAAATATGATTGAGTCAATTTACCTTCCAATTTGTTCAAGTTCACCCAAAATGGTTTAATTGCACAATTTCTTTTTAATTTAGAATCCGATTTCGGTAAGCTTGAAATTAAATTCTTTCAAAGGGCACCCATAAAAATCCAAACCCTCTATGTGACATTATGATTTTTCCTGTTATTTCGAGACTTATTAATGAGAATGTATCGAACGATATATTTCAGTCGTATCTCGTTTGGATCTAATCAATCTTGAGTTGACTGACCAAAAAGGAAAGGCTAACGCAAGACAAGATACGTGGACCTAGGGAACTCGAATAGAAAATGATACTTTGATCATAAGTATTGTCGAGGAGACATTTAGAGCCATGAAAATACGATCTAAGAACGATTAAGGAATGCATTGCTAGCGTTATACAATTGGAGCGCAGTTGATGCCGCTTAACCAATGTATAATTTGTAAAAGTTTTTTAAATCGAATAATGACGATCGAGACCGTTGGAACTAGTAATATACCATCACAATTACATGACAACTAAAGTCGCCATGAATTGACGAGCCCTAAGTGTGATAAGAATCACAGAGTCGATACGCGTAACGTCTGCAAAAACCGCCCGTCAGTTCGAGATAGATTGAAATCACATCTGACAGAGAAGAATCAGAGACGAGTCTTGAAACTAGAAAATGGAGAATCAAGAATTTCAATATTATAATTGGATTGGTCGTCGCCTCATCAAAAAGAATTAGAATCATAAAAACGACGTTCCGAACGTCGAGGGTAAAATTACTATTTTACCTCTCAAGCCTTAACCTTGCCTTAATAATTGGATGAGGGCATTTTGGTCTTTCACAACACTCCAAGGATGCCGAAAATTGAGAGAAATCACAGCCCTTGGATGAGCCATTGATTGACATGAAGACAAGTGTCAAAGAATTAGGCATTGGCATTTAATGTCCAACTTTTAACCTATCATTCTTGCAAGTTTGACTCTCAAATTTGAGTATATACCTTTCTCTCTCTCACCTCATCAGCCGCGCATCACCTTCATTCTGCCATTTTTCTTCTTTTTCTTCCTTCTTCTTCATCGTCGAGAGAGCTCCAGCCCGACCATGTTCTGCCACAGCAATCGCCGCCGTCGAGCACCACTTCCGGTCACCACCTAAGCTCGAGCCGACCACCAGCACCTTCCTTATCCTCTTGCCGATATCCTCCAACTTGAATCAAGTCATTTGACCCACTGAGAAGTTCCAACCGGCCATTCTCCCGAAAGTCGACGAAAACCGTCGCAGCTGGAGGTAAGCTACTATTTAGACTCCGTAGGACCCCGAAACTTTCGAATCTTTCAGCCAAATGTGTTTGGACATCCAGAGGACATGTATAATGAGTTGTGTTAAAAATTTTTGATGAATTTGATGAAGTTTTGACCCCCAAATGGGTCTTGTGTTTGAAGGACAAAAACTGACCGGTTGAGGACTTGGAGGAACCGGCGCCGTTTGTGGACTTTCCGACGTCGCATTGGCTTCAAATTTTCGGTGAGACTTCCCAACTCCTAGAACTACATGTTAGCAAATAGATTAGTGGATAAATTGAAGATTTAGGATGGTTTATGGGTTGATTAGTTGAGATATGCATAGAACCGAAAATGCCCTGTTTTGGTTCTTTGCATACTGAATTTGTGGGGGGCTGTTGGTGATGGAATTGAGTCCCAAATTCATCATTGAGGCATATTAGGATGTCGATGAACATGTCATTGAGGTTTTTGCTTCATAGATTGACGAATTGAGTAAGAAAAATTGATGAATTTGATTGATTTCTAATAAGTACGAGCCTACCTTATTTCGAGAATTGTTGGACCGAGTGATTGAAGTGCTTGGAAGAAGAATTTTGTTGAATTATGCTTGAGATAAGAGGTTTCTAAACCTTGGCTAGGGGGATTGGACTCGATTGGGTGATTTGGGTGTGAATTAGGCTGAGTTTCGTGAGTTATGGTGTGATTGTCCATTATGCGTCCTTGAGAGGTAGAAATGGCTTGAATACTTATTGAATGCTTGTGCCATGAATTGATTGCCACGTTTGAATGTTGAATTTAATTGTCTCGCATGCCATAGATGTGTCGCTCGTTGCATGAGTTTACACTTGATCATGAGTTTTGAATTGAAATGAGTATTTGGCATGTCTGAGAAACTTATGACACCCTAAGGCGTTAAGACGCGGGGTTGTGTGGATTGATACCCTGAAGTGCTGAGGCGTGGAGTTTGTGTTGAATTGTACCGTGATGCGTTGAGACACGGGGTTGAAATGACCAAAGTCCTGATGCGTTGAAACGCGAGACGAAATTGAAAATGTGTCGACACAACCCTGAAATGAAATTGAAAACCTGATGCGTTTACGCGGGTTTGTCAATGTGATGGTCTGAGGCGTATTTACGCGGACTGAGCCTGAGGCGTTCTAAACGCGGGCGTGAATCAAATGGAGGCATGGAAGGGTGGAAGGTGTGATCTGGCTTGGTAATATGTGCCTGATTCCACGATGTGATATGATGTCATGATTGCATGCTTAACACTCATTCGTATCCGTATGTTATTTAATGACTGCTGAATGCCTCATGTGGTTGTTTGTGCATTTTGTTCTTGGTTGCATTCGCCTGAGTGTACGGTCAGCCTAACCTAGGGTTAGAATCTGTCTTACAAAGATGTAAATCTCACCCGTTGTGAGACCCCATTTTCAAATCCTAGGCCGTGAGAATGTTGCCTATCAGACTAGGTGACCCGAAAGAGATGTCCGCATATTTTGAGGAGTTCCTGGACGGACAGAGAACCATATACTTTAGGAAGTGTACTGTGGTCTAAGTTGATGAAGGTCGAAAGAGCTGGAAGCCTCATAAGTTCGAGGCTTGATTTCGAAGGGTATAAGAAGTTGCTACGGGACCACTGAAGCTCATTGAGGTACTCCATGGGATAATTCCTAACTGGTGTCATCCCGCTCAAGACTCTGTGGAGGTCGAGGGATCAGCAGCTGGCTCGAGGAATATTCCTGAGAGGACCCTAACCCTGAAAGACACCGACGAGGTCATTAAGGTCGAAGCCTCTAAAGGCGACCTGGTGGAGCAGTCAGCAGACAAGACGATGAAGGATATTGTAGAGGTGCGCTTGGAGACCTTCTCGAAGTACGAGCCTACTAAGGATGCTGAGGAGATTGACGACTCTAGCTGTTCAACTCAGGGGTTTCCGTTTTATGGACTGTTAGTTTGTTGATGACCTCGATGTCCTGTTTCTTTATTTTTATTTTTTTGGAGATGTTGATGATCATCTTTTATTATGGTCCTGTCACCTCTACCGACCAGCATGTTTAATCTGCCTGTACTTTTGTATGAAAGTTGGGAGGTTATGTATTTATTGGTATTCTCGTTATCTAATTTCCCTTTTTATTATTATAAAGGAGGAGTTTATATATTATCGCTTCCGCATGCTATCGATATTATGCATCTCTCGATATATGTGAATCTTGGGACGTTCGAGAGAGTTTGTGTTTGCAGGGTGTTGCGTGCTTGTGCTCGGTGCGCGGGGCGTGACACTCTATCCTATAGTTTTCATCCTTTTGAATCCATTGGTGATTTTTATTTGGGTTAATTTGGTCATTTATACTTTGAATGATTCAAAAATCAATTTCGGATCTCATTGTGAATTTTGAATTTTCACCAAATTTCAAACCATGCACTCACGAAAACATCCATTTCATATGTAAGACATATTGGCAAACCTAATTCCAGCATCAATTTCATAAAAAATGACCAATTAGACCTTCAATTTGATCAAAATTGCAAGACCGGATCCGCCAAGTCGAACCCGACCCAATTAATCCGAGTCTGCACTTCAGACCACCAGTAGCCAAATTTACAAACGTTTTCTCCTCTTTTGCTGGCAACTACGCAATCTCACCCCTAGGATGTCCTAGAATCTTCGCTTTGTCATTTCCTGCACACGACGAGCGGAACAGAGCAAGCTGGCGGGAGGTCTTTCTTGGATAAAAATGGCAAAAATCATTAGAGAGAGGGATGAGCTGGAAAACGGCCGAGAGGGTGTACGAGAGAGAGGAGAGATGGGGCTTGGAGGAAGGATATTCTTCCACATGCACAACTTGATAGCCCTTCACACGCACACACAGGGTAACAGAGACGTACAGAGAGAAAGAGAGAGATCGAGAGAGAGCAAGGGAAAGATAGAGATGATCGATCGCGCTGCCGGCCTTTGGAAAGCAGAGCAATCAAAGTCAAGAGGAAGTTTGACTTGTGGGTAGGAGTTGGAGTAGGTCAATGCTCGACCAGACTTCTCTGACACCCAATACAAGCCATGGAGCATTTCGATAGCTCCTCCGTCGTCACTGCTCCCATGAACAGGTCAATGCTCATCCCTATTACAATATACTCTGTTTTTCTCTGTACTATGAGTTTTAATAGATTTGGTCTCTAATCAAACCAAGCTAAAACAAAGACATCATGTCGTCGGTTTCAACCTCAATAAGCATATTTGATAGATATCTTGTCGCGGTTTTACCTGCGGCATCTCGACGTTTAGTTTGAATACCATTTTTTGAATGCAATCAACACGTTTGATAAAATGCCGTCGAACCTTTATACCTACTTGACCTCTCGGCAATGTCGCTCTTGATCTTCATTTGCATCTCTATTGCTTTGAGTCTGTCCTAGAACCTACATTGTGCTGTCTATGATGTTTATTTTGCATCAACACCGTAAAAATGGCTGTCGATATTCCCCTGGATCTCGGCCCGAACCAAGAGCTCACGCTAGTGTCGTACAAGTTGTCGCCGGTTCCCAATGAGCTCAAGTAAGTCTCCATGTCCCATTTGAATGTTGTTTAGATGAGTGAAATTGAGTTTGTAAAATAATTTTCACGAATACTATCGCTCGAGCCAAAGCTATCCCGGTCTGTGTGAACAAGTTCGAGGTGTCCATTGGTCGAGAAATGGATATATATTGATGCTGGGGGTCATTAGGGTTCAATTGGAGGCAAAATGGTCAAAAAAAATGTGCATTTCAAGTTCAGTCTCGATTTTCCCGCGAAGATTCCGGTGAGTCGCCAGTTATCTTCCCCGGTGAGAGGGGCTAACCATTCAATTTTCGTTGACAAGTCAGCGCCGACGTGGCTGCGTAGCGTGCCACATGGGCAACCACGTCGACAAGCGGGACTAGATCTATTTCATAAAAGGCGCCAAATTTGACGGTCGTGGTTTCGCTACATGTCGCAATCCAACATTTTTAAAATAATAAATTGATTTTCAAAATAAACAAATTGGAGAATAATAAAAAAATGATTGGAAGGCCATTATGGTGTTGAGTATCACTTTAAGGACCATCTGATCGGGTGTTTATTTTCAAAATAATTAAATAGCAAATCAGATGCACCAGGAGTGGAGCATCCGATGGGTGGAATTTAGGGCAATTTAGAAAATCAATTAAAAATTTAAAATTACTGAAAAAACCAAATACGTTATCGTTTTAGATAGGTTCGATCGGTACAGACAGGTCGAACCGGCGCCCGAGAGGAGTGGTCCTGGGTTCAACCCGGTCTGGAAAATAATTTTTAATAATTAAAAATCTAAATAAAAAAATTCAAAAAATCAATAAAAAAATTAGAAAAATCATTAAAAATTCAAAAATTTGGTGAAATTTAGAAAAATTCTAAAAATTCGAAAATAGCCACAATCAGCTGGCCAAGACCTATTTTGCATCTTTTGACTCCTGAACTTTTCAAAAATGACAATTCTACTCTTCTTGGCAAATCGTCTCCAAAAAAATTCAAATAATCGCAAAAAGAATCCGAAAATAGAAAATAACCATGTTCAACTAGCCACAACTTGTTTTGGGTAATTTGACCTTCGACCTCTCGAAAAATGATGATTTTTCACTTCTAATAAATCGTCTCCAAAAAATTCAAAAAATTTTCAAAAAAAATTCAAAAATAGGAAATGACCACAATCAACTAAGCAAAACCTATTTTTGGTGTTTCGATCCCTGTCCTCCCAAAAAATGATGATTCGCCCTTTTGGCGAATCGTCTACTGAATATTAGAAAAAATCAGAAAATTTCAAAAATTTTCCAAAAATTGAAAATGGCCGCGACCAACTGGCCTAGGCTATTTTGGGTAATTCAACTTTCATACCTTTAAATAATGACGATTTTGCTCTTCTGGCAAATGGTCTCTAAATCTTTCCAAACCCCTTGATCTTAATCACACATTCTCTAAACCATTAGGTTTATATTAAGATAACTTTGATTTGAATTGATGTGCATTAACGTGGTTTATTTATACACTTGATTGTGCTTTCATTACATTGATTGTGTTTGATAGGATTAATTTTTCAATCTGCATGAAAACCCAATTTAGACTTACTTCACCCAAAAGCGCGTCTACATGAATTCTTAGTTAGGAGAATCACTCACGTTAGGTACCGAAAGAGCGTCGGTAATGACACCCAATCCACGAACCCAGAATCTCTAGTTTCGTAAAACTGATCGATCTCTCTCAATCAATCAGTGAGGCTTCTAGTCAACATTCTAAGAAGGACTGGTGACAACTCCAAATGCATGCACACATTGCACATGACGCCCGACCACACCTAGTTCAAACCCAATTGACTCTTATCGTCGAAAACTCCAAAAAATAATCCCTCTCGCCATTTGATATGGGCTTGGGAGGACCCACGTCGCGAAGGTCCACGTTCACATTTTAGAGTGGGGGCCCGATCAACAATCTGTTAACCCATAAATCCCGTCGAGGTGAAGGTCTCGACGTCCGAAAAAGGGGTCGTGTACAGCTCTAGCAACTTCGCTGGGGATCACCCAAAATCTCTAGTTCTTGACCTCAAGTAGACTTAGCCCGTAATTAAAATGTTAAGTGATTTTTCTGATGTATTTTCAACAGGCGCTCTTGAAGGTGAAGTAAGTTCTCTTATGATAGGCGTTACATGTTTTTGCAGGTTGGAGTGATAAGGGATGTAGTCTATGCCTAACATTGTCTTGTGCAGGTTGGACGTAGGAATGTATATCATGTTGGATATATTTGAAGCACTGATTTGTATATATATTGTCTCGCATGATTCACTTGCATATTTAATAATCACGACACCTTGCACAAAGTTCAATCCAAAAGTGTTCATGCATGAACTCTTAGTTAGGAGAATCACCCACGTTAAATACCGAAAGGGCATCGATAATGACACCAACATAACCAAGTCTCCGAATTTAGAATCTCTGATTCCATAGAGTTGATCGATCTCTCCCAATCGATCGATGAGGTTTTTGATCCACATTTTAAGAAGGGCTGGTGGCAACTCCAAATGCATGCACACATTTTAATGTTACTCGACCACACCAAGGTCGGACTCGATCGGCTCTTATCGTTGAAAAATCCAAAACATACTCCCGCTCATGACTTGGTATACGTCTGGGATGGTCCGCATCGTGAAGGTCCATGATCACATTTCATAGTAGAGCCCAATTGGCAATCCATTAGCCTGTAAATCCAGTCGAGGTGGAGATCTCGACGTCCGAAAAAGGGGTCGTGTACAGTCAGGAAAGGGGAAAAGAAAATATGGGAGAAACTTCTAGGAGTGGAAATGCTGAAAAGAATCCTCGGACAAGGAAAGAAAACACTGCTGAATCGATGACGATAAAAGATGATGAGAAATTTTATGCCCATTTTGAAGAAATGGAGATAAGATTTTTGTTAAACAAGATCAAAGAGAAAAGATGTTCAGATCAGAAGATCATTATGAAATCTACAAGTCTTTGCTCACAAGGGCTTCACCTCCAAATAGACCAGTTGAGATCGAATCTCTTGAAAAGGCTGGTTTGCATATTCGTACCCTTTTTGCAGATTCTTATCCTGAAACAATCTGTAATTTGCAAATACCTTGCTGCCCTAAATTAACTGCTTATTTTTACTCAAACTTCTGCATGCCTGATAGAAACAACATTCAGTTCTTTGTACTTGGAAAGGACTGCACTTTAAGTGTTATCAAGCTTGTAGAGATTCTCAATTCAAGGAATTTTGTCTTTACCTTTATTCCAATTCAAATATGATTGTTCTCAAAACACTATTAATTAATCAAAGAGATGCAGGTCACCTTCCAATGATATGCATTGTTTTTCATAAGGTAGTCATAAAATTGCGCTAGGCTTTCCGAGACCATCACTAGATACATAGGAAAGATAATCTAGGCTATCTTGAACAGAAAACCCTTCCCCATTCAGCATATTGTCTTGTTGCACATGCTGAGAATAATAAATAAGGGAAAAGGAAAACTTCCCCATGGCTCCCAAATTATCAAGATATTTCAAGAACTGAAAATTGACATACCTGTTAGGCTGAGCTCATTACAAGTTCGAAAAGGCAGCACTAGCAGATCAATGCTAACCAGTATGGGGTACAGTCTAGTAAAAGGACTTTGGAGAGACAAGAAGTAGAATGTGACAACTATTGAACTCACTACAACAGCATCAGAGGCCTTACGTACTAAATCCTTATCTTCTGAAGCCAGACGAAAAAGAAGGTGAGAAACAAAGATTGATAAATCTTTTGAACCTGCAGAAAAGAAAAGGAAGGATGACTATCTAATACTAATTGACTCGGACTCAGATACTTCAGAAGAATATCGGTCAAATAATTATAATTATGTTATTCACCTCAACAACACTGGAGGAGTCAAACAAAGGAATGACACCAATGAAGGGAAGCATTCGGAAGTGGCCATGATGCTGACACAGTAGGCAAGGCTGTCTCAGATGCACCGGACAAGACAGACTGCTCAGACTCAGGGGAGTCATCAAATGTTGGCACTCATACTGATGATGACTTTGATGGGGTCAGCAGATCAGAGGTCCTCAAAGGACTTGTGGTAAAGCAGAGAGAAATTTGACCGACATTTGGACCTCTTTGCACCTAGATGTTGAAGGATTGAAGGTAAAAATGGATTCTGAAGTTGAGCAGAGAAAGAAGGATTCTGATGCTAAGCAGAGAAAGAAGGATATTGCGCGCCTCTCAGAATCTCAGTTGGGCCTCCTGGACAAGACGATCCTGAACCTAAAGAAGGATCTGGACCAAAAAATCACTCGGCTATCCAGATTTGTCTTAGTCCAACTCCTTACTAACCAAACTCCAATAATTTCCACACCATTCCCGTCTAGAAGCATTTCAAGTCCAAACTCATGAAAATCAAAAAACTTTTTCTATTTTAAAAATATTTTATTTTTGATGTGTTTTGATTGTTGCATTCTTGACTGTGGTTCTATAATAAAGTGTTGAACTTGAATTTATCTACTTGATTAATGCAATGGTTCAAAAATTTGAGCATTTGTTGCATATTTGTATGTATTTCGTTATAGCTCTTTTGTGCTGATAACAAAAATGGAGAGAAGTTAGGACTGGATTAACAATATCTGATAACAGATTAAATATATAATTATTTAACATCTGCGATTTTTATGTAAGAGTTGAAGCCTCAAAGGGAGAATTGGGAATTTTTTTAATAGGAGATCGGAGTGGTTTAAATATCCCGTGATAGGAATATAAGATTACTATAATACAATCCACAAGTTCCACAGGTTCATGTAACAGATTATGCTCTAAACAAATGAACTGGTGAATAGGTTTTGTTATGAGGTATGCTCTGAACAAGTAAACATGTTAAAAACAAGTGAACATGTTTTGTTTTGAGCTATATGAACTGTCTATAAGCTGAGCAGGTTGAACAGATTGAACTGATTATTAGAGCAATACAAAATGAAATTTGACAGAGCGTCTTAGTACAAAAATATCCAAATTACAAGTTTTATACTCTGAGATATTGTATTGCTCAAGTTTATTGAACTAATACGGTTCACGAAACCATATGCTATTATTATGAAAAATCCTTTGTTCACATGTTTTCGTAGTATAAACACTTTATACATGTATGTGTACACAAATCAAAAATCATTTTGGTACAAACTTCAAAAGTTCTTAGATTAATCATAATGTCAATGGATTCGAATTTTGAATTCAACTCTATATCAGAATTTTCTCTTGTTAAAATATAATGTATGTTGTGATGAATTATCATTTAGCAAGACTACACTTGAGTGACAAAATTATGTATTCCTTGCCTCTTTTTGCTTTACAATTGATATTCATATGGATGGTTTTGTCATCATCAAAAAGGGGGAAATTATTGAGAAAAACGCCGAGTAATTTTGAAGTAGACAAATAATTCTTGCATTCTTGGTTTGGGATAATGTCGTGAAATACTTATTTTACAATTGTTCAAAGGTGTTGAGATGCACGGGATTGAATCTATCAAAAGGTGACTCATATGTTACTCTAAGAGACTCAAATACTATGTAGAGCTTAGACATTGATTAGCAGAGCTCAAATATTGGAATAATGCTCAAGCTTTGAGAGAAATATCTTACGCGCAATAGCCAAAACTTCAAGAGAGATTTAAAAGATCATTTAATTGGTATATTACATCATTACAATGGCTAGTAATTGAGTTGGTTCGTTCTTGAAGATTCTCGAGGATGAAGATCAATCAAGGACGCGGATCAAAGGATACGAGTGCGACTTTACTATTGAAGAAATCCATTTATGAAAACCCAAGATTTTAATTGTATGGGAGATTTGATCCAACGGGAAAAACTTTACTTTGCAACACTCAACAGCTAATAGATCTTTGGATAAGGTCTCGTCAAAATGGATAGTTTTAGAGAGCGATCCTCTGGAGGCCTTCCAATGGATAGTTAGAGATGGAGGAGTATAAAAGACATCTCAAGGTCGAAGAGTATAAAAGTTGGCGTAAGATGGATTAGTGTTCTAAATTTCAAGATTGAGAGAGTATCAATTCTTATTTTCTCCTTGATCTATTCATTGTAATTCTTAGAGGTATACGCGAGAGTGTTGAGCCTTAGATATGGAGTATTTCGTCTCAAGGGCGATCACTGAGCTGTAACTTTTGAATAATTAATTAACTAGTGGAATCCAGCCGATTGGGTATCAGCTTGAAGAAGTGAACGTGTGTTTTAATAATGTCGAACCACTATAAACCCTATATATAGTCTTCTCTATCCCTTACTCATATATATATATATATATATATATATATATAATTTGAACTGCACACTCAACACATTGTAATATTACGTGTGACTATCATCTGAGAGTCAAGCTGCAAGTTTACTTAACCATAATTCTGCACAAAAATTGATGAAAATACATTATAATCAATTCACCCCTATAGGTATAATGCTCCTAGCCCAGCAAATGTTTCAACCACAAGTATTATGCTCTGAATTGTCATATTGCTCTAGATTATTGAAGTGATACAGCTTCACGAAATCATGTGCTCTAATCATGAAGAATCTATAGCTCACATGTTTCAGTAGTATCAATGCTCTATACATGTATGTGCATGAATAATCTAAATCATTCTGATCCAGGTTCCACAAGTTCTGAGATTAATCATAATGTCATGAATTCGAACTTTGGATTCATTTATATTTCGAAACTTTTTCTTGCCAAAGTACAAAACTTGATGTGATAAATTATCATTTAGCAAGACTACATTTGGGTAACAAAAATTGTGGGTTACTCGCCTCTTTCTACTTAACAAATGATATTCCTATGTCGCGACCTTAAAAAAATTAAAAATTCTTATAGGCTAATGGATTATCAGTTTAATTTTAATGACTAACCTCATATGGACTCTCCCAAGCCCTACCAAATCGCAACTTTGGTTAATTAGAATGATTTATAATTCGGAGTACCCACTAACCATTTTTGGTAGGTTGATTAGAAACCTAAATAAAATAGTAGGAGAACTATTTTATTCATACGAACTAGAGATTGTGGATTCGGGGACTTGATTACACTAGTTAATTAAAACTAATGCCCTTTCAGTACCTTAATTCCATATGAGATATCCTAAATTGATGACTTGGATTGAATCAATTTGAAACTCAAATGATATGTTTCTCTTTTTTGGGATTTTCGCTTTTTATAATGCAATGCATGAATGACATGGATGCAATGACGTGAAACTATCTAAATGACAGAGATGATATGCAATGGTATGCAAAGTAGGCAAATTTAAGATCGAATTGCCTTACGTACAAAAGTTAACTAATCAAATTTAACACATGCAAATGACATGATATTTACATGGCATGCAAGACAAAGATTTCAAGTTAACATGATATGCTAATGACATGAACAAGCGACATAGCAAAATATGACAATGAGACATGTGAATGATAATGCAATGCATGTAATTTTCCAAAAAAAAAAAGTGATGCGAATGATAATGCAATGCATGTAATTTTCCAAAAAAAATGATTTTTTTCTTCTTCTTTTTATTATTTTTGGCAATGAGGAAAAGATGACTTAAAAGATATGCATGGATATTTTGAAAATACGGAATGCAATGGGTGGTACTCGAAAACATGTTATGGATATGTACTAAAACATGAGATATGTATAGGATATGCTGAATATATGTATGAAATATGCATGAATGTGATCTTTGCTCTTTCTCTTTTAAAAATTCGGCCAATTGAACTTTTGAAGATTTATGTTATCTTGATTTTATTTGCTTAAAGTTTGATGAAATAAGGTTTCTAGGAAATCCTATCTTTCTAAAAATTTAATCAGACATGGTTTCTAAGAAACCATATCCTACTAAATCTTCAGGAAATTCTCAAAATGGCAAACCAAATCAAGACAAATATCAATCAACAATTATTCATGCCAAAAAAGGAAAGATCACAGCCATCAACCGCTTTTTAATTTTTTTTCGAAAATCTCCTTATTCTGAACTTAAAAAAAAAACCTTTTGGAGATAGCAAATCGGACCTAAACGGTAATAGGTCAAATGGACTAAATCCAAAATTTATGATATTTTGAGTGTCTTGAGTAATATTCAGACGATATTTCAGATTAATCATGTTACCACAAGACTAGCGCACAATTTCCAAATATTCATATGAATCTCAATCTTCTGATTTAAGCAAAAATATCTCGTGAATATGCAATTTTTAAACAAGGCAGTTCAAGCAATCAATGTCGCTACCAAATATTCAGAATATCCAAAATTCAATTTGTTTTACGTGCAATCTTGCAATCTTCCAAATCAGGCAATTTTCAAATATTCGAATTTTGCAACATGAGATTTTTACCTTAAACCGAAGATGCATGAAGTCTGAGGATAGCTTTGGGGATCACGAATTGGGCATCGGAAAGCAATCCTTCAATGGAAATGCCGAATTGCTTTATCACACCTAATTTGAATGTTATCGAAATTTGAACATGAACCTCGTGGATCGGTACGAACGATAGGGTTACGCACGGGTGATGTCCAGTGGTTCTCGGACCGATTAGCGCTGCTTGTCAATGCAGTGATGTCCATGATAAGGAGGGACACCTTTGAGGAGTGTGGCGTTCGTAGCGACCTGTGAAACTCAAAATAAAATTCAACCAGGAGTACAGTGGCGTCATGAAGCAAAATCCAAGGATCAAAAAAAGGAAAGGACAAAAGTATGCCCCCATTCCCAATGTATAATTCTCTTCATGAATCCATGTGTTCAAACCTCAACTGAAAACTTAATGCTTCGACTAAGCGATCCGCTTTTGGCTAATCATCTCCGCTGGAGTCAAGGCCACTTCCTTTCTCTTCGTGGAATCCCAATATTGAAATCATGAAGGCAGATTTGACCTGCAAATTTGACAACCAAAAAAGAAAGATTCATAATAAAAATATATATATATCGTGGAGTCGAGTGCAGGTCCTTCTTCTTGGGAAAAAAAAAACCCTTCAACGTGCGTATGAAAGACTCGGCACCATGGATGGAAACGAACACACAGCTTGGCTTCAGATTTCGACGAAAACTAAATTAATGAGGACAAATTTTTCGCCAAGTGAATTGAACAGAGTGGTTTATCGGAGCGGCTGGACTCATCGAGGATCCGAGGATAGCTTAGGGCGTGGATTGGACTTGCGTGGTGAACGCAAAGTGGACTTCCAGGGGCTCAACGGCTTGCAACTGCGGCTCGTGCACCGTATGCATGGCCTCTGGACCGCGAGAGAGTCTTTCGTACAGTATCTTCAATTTTTTTTTACAAAAATTCTCTCTTTCTTCGTATCATCCCTATGGAGGAAAATCAGAACTCCTTTTTGTCTCTTGCTTTTCTTTAATTGCTCAGCTCCTTCCTTCTTGACTCGATCGGTTCCTGCAATCACAAGGAAAAGAAAAAAAAAAAAAGCTTGTCGAGAAAAGATGAGACCATCGTCAGAACAGTGGGACTATCGCTCGAATCCTTTGGGGGCCATCGTGTCTTGGATCGAGGCTTCGTAACTAATCTAAGGACGACAATGGGATTGCGTGGATGTTGAGAACGACGTCATCAACACCGGCAGCTCTTGAACTGGGACTTGTCACGGCGACGCTTTGGATGATGAAGCGGTGGAGATCGCAGTGGTGCCCATTAACTCACGCAATGATCGATCTTCGGGGAAGGTTAATGATTATGAACTTATGCTGTGGAAGAATTGGAGTACTCAAGATGGCTCCTTCACAGATCATGGCTTTTTCTTGCTCTCTCTTTTGTGGCTGGGTATTATGTGTTTTACCCTCAAGTGCCGTCTGTGACAATTGCCGTGCGAGTGAATTGTCTGGCTTCCTTCAATCCTAGAGTATAATGACATATTTATAGAGCAAGGGTTTACTAAACCTAACGTTACTAGGACTCAATCTAGCCCGTTAGATTAGTAACCCCTAATAGGATCAATTCTTAGTTGTAGGATTTAAAATTGTGAAATTCAAGAGTCCTATTCCATTATAGCTAAAAATCGACTGATTATTGCTCTAGTCTAGTTGCTTGTCAAATCAATATCGCATTGACGATATAGGTAAATGCTAATGAGATGCATGAGTGAGAAAAATTAAATATGTTACGCATGAAAATTAAAGCAATTATTTTTTGTGAAAATTATGACTAACTCTCATTTTATGCTTAAATGGATGATTTTTTTCTAAATAAATAAAAAAAATATCAAAATTTAGGTGTCAACATCCTATAGATGGTTTTGTCATCATCAAAAAGGGAAAGAATGTTGAGAAAAATCCCGGAATGCCTTTAAAGTTGACAAAACAATCCATACAGTCTTGATTTGGGATAATGCAATGAAATACTTATTTTGCAGATTGTCCAAAAGTGCGGGGATGGACATGATTGAATCTGTCAAAAGGTGGCTCATATGTTACTCTAAGAGACTCAAATACTGTGTAGAGCTCAGAAGTTGAGTAAGAGAGCTTAGATGGTGGAATGATGCTCAACCTCTAAGGGAAGTATTTTGCTCGCAATAACCAAAACTTCAAGAGACATTTGAAGATGATTTAATTGGCATATTACATCATCACAACGACTAGTAATCGAGCTGGATCGTTCTTGAGGAGTCTCGATGATGAAGATCAATCAAGGACGCAAATCAAAGGAGACAACTGTAACTTTTCTATTGGAAAAAACCATATATGGAAACCCAATATCATAAATGTATGGACGATTTGATACAACAATGAATACTTTTCTTTGGTAACCCTCAATGGCTAAGAGAACTTCTATAGGATACAGTCTCTTCCAAATGAGTAGTTTTGAAGAGCAATCCTCTTGAGGCCTTGCAACGGATAGTTGGAGGTGTGGAGTATAGAAGACATCTCAAGGTTGAAGAGAAAAAGAGTTGGCTTAAGAAGGAATAATATTCAAAATTTCAAGATCAAGAGAGCTTCAATTCTTATTTCTCCTTGATCTATTCACTGCAACTCTTAGAGGTGTACACATGAGTATTAAGCGTTAGGTGTGGAGTCTTTCTTCTCAAGGGAAATTACTAAGTCGTAAACTCTGAGCATTTAACTACTGAAATCCAGTCGATTGGCTGCCATCATAAAGAAGTGGACGTAGGCTTGAACAAATTCGAATATAAATCCTCTGCGCAGTGTGCTCTATACCTTACTTACATTTGATTATATACATATCTTGTGATAGTTGAACTGTGCACTGCGCACAACTTACGATCTAACATGTGCTCATCATCTAAGGGTTAATCCCCAAGCTTATTTGGTTATAA
This sequence comes from Rhodomyrtus tomentosa, assembly GCA_028455895.1. Lineage (NCBI taxonomy): Eukaryota > Viridiplantae > Streptophyta > Magnoliopsida > Myrtales > Myrtaceae > Rhodomyrtus > Rhodomyrtus tomentosa. Next base: position 25,565,611 of record JAPCWY010000009.1, on the reverse strand, counting down.
TTCCGCATCAAATTTTTTAAACACTCTGAAATTACCTATTCATCCCCCTTTAGGTGATAACGCTAGCCCTGCAAGTGAGAGGTGAAGATGTCTTTCATTGAATCACCTCCATGGGAGATGTGTAGCTGGTGATTCTGTTGACTTGTAAGGGCACTAATTCATTTGTAAAGTTCATCCGGCCTCTTTGTGCAGCAGCTAAGTATGTTCAGGTTACTCTTAGGGTCTTTGTCCACGAGACTGGTTCCTGGAAATGCATAATGTGACCCATGTGGAGAGTTCTACATCCAGTTACGGAAACTCAAGATGCAGAGAGAGATCCAAAGTCATTTGATCGAGATCGAGTTGCTTCCTCTGGCGAATGGTCAAGGCTTAATGCTCAGATTTGCGCTAAAAAAGCAGTCGTGTCACTAGATACTCAGCGTCAGTTCAAGATGACTAAAAATTCAGGTTCAAGCTTGAACTCCACTTCCTGACTCTTAAAGCAAATTGAAGAATGAAACTCCACAGAATGCTTTATTTACAAGAAAAGGCTTTAAAAGCGGCTGATGCTGCTAAATCGGATTGTTTTTTAGCTCAACAAAATCCGACACTTGACCTACTCGTGCTCGGTCAGAATCGAGACGAGTTCCAGTTTGCAATTCAGTAATCGTTTTTACTTTTACGCCTAACTCTACTTTTAAGTCTAACTCTAAAGATTCTTCAAGGTACTCAACCGTCTCTCTGGTGCTTCCCTTCGTACCTCCATTTGAAGTTTAGCTCAATCGTCACATCATTATGCCAAGCCCAAGAGCGGCTGACATGTATGTAATTCCTTCAACCTTTAGCTTGGAAGGAATGAAGAAGTTATCTTTCTACAACCAAAAGAAGCAGCACTCTTCGTCGACCCGCCCATAATCAAGCAATTTGTGCTCAAGTCGAAGTTACCAAGTGAACAAAGTAAGCAAGCAACTAAAATCATTCATAGAATCAATCGGTTCATAATCCAAACGCATCAGCAAACTCAAATGTAGACGAAATATCACAGGACTTTGAGTGAAAAAGGGAAAAATGGATCATTGGACATCTAGCTACAATCTAAAGGTTTGGAACGATGCCGCTTCGAGCTAACCCCACGATCCACCATGACATAAACTTGCTTAGTAGCCCGGGGGCTTGTAGGCGATGAAGCTGATGCACTGCACTTGACGCCTGTTGTCGAAGCCAATGATTCTGACCAAAGCCGTGGGGTAAGCCTTCTTGCACTCCTCGACCTCCTTCAACACCTGGGACGAGTCGGTGCACCCGAACATGGGCAGCTTCCACATGGTCCAGTACCTCCCATCGTAGTACCCCGGTGACCGGTGGTGCTCACGGTAAACGAAGCCCTTCTGCATAAACAAAAAGGCGAAATCCCAGCATTCCATCACAATATGCGTGCTACATAAGTTACAAGTTAGGTGGCTAGACAAAGGAACCGCGCAATGGCATCGCAACTTGTGTGAAGAACTCGAAATTGAGCAAGGGTGCCGAAGAGGAGGACCTCCAACTCGAATTCCAAGCAAGGAATCCAGCCCATGCGGATCAGGTAATCGACTTCCTTCGCCAACTGCTGGGGAGTCAGAGTAGGAAGGTAGGACAGCGTCTCGAACTTCTTCTTCCCGATCGGTGGCCACACCTGCCCACGGCGCATCATCCACGTAAGTCTCGAACTTATTCGGGACGCTGTTGCGGCTAATGACTTCACGGACACTGACTAGGATCGTTATCAAGGAACTTCTCCTAAGATGTTCATTTTCTATGAACAGAACGAAAATGGGAAAACTTCCGATCGATTCTAACGAAGAACGAGTTGGACAACTCGCGCTCCGGGCAGCGAGATTTATTCCCACTCTGTATATGCTCTTACATGTCAGTTGGAACTAGGGCTACCTATGAGAACTTCTTCAGGTACGCCTTACAGTAACCGATCTAGCCTGAATCGTTCCAACTATCGAGAAATAATCCTAGACACTGGAGCTAGACGTGTATATACCTGCATGCATTGAACTCTTCCACCATTGCTGGGGAGAGCAGTGATGTCATTGCTCTTGCGGGTGACCGGGAAGGCCGAAGTGGACTTGAGGCCGGTGAACGGAGCCACCATGGTGGCCTGAGCGGGGGTGGTGCTCTTGATGGCGACCACAGCGGCCGAGGAGAGCACTGAGGAGGCCATGTCTCTCTCCCTCTTCTTCTTCTTTGAGTTGCAAGTGTTGTGAGTGAACTATGCTCTCTTGCAGAACCAATATCTATATATACAAACAGAAGCTCAGCCTTCACATATCCTACGGAGTCAATTTCCCGGCCTCGGAGGGCGTCGGATCCTGGCCGTCGGTTCCGATAAGTGATGACAATATCGCTTGCTGGCCACATAAGCGGGGAGGTTTTTGATCTAGCCTTATCGTTACCCAGCACAGGGACAACGCCACGTGGCGGGCTCTGGGTGATCTTATCTCATCCTAGGGAGGACAATGAATGTGTGATGGTAGTGACTAGTGAAGTTGATCCCCACTCTTTTGTAAGCCATTCCTTCAATATTCAATCACATGTAATCAATAAAACCTAAAAAGATAAAAAAAAAAATACAATCATGTGTCATAATGGGGTTATATTTTTATTTTTTTGTTCTTTATTTTTTTCCATTTTTATTTTGAGGGCAAGAACATAAAAGAAAATGGTGTTAAAGCTCAATTTCCGGAAAGAATTTCATTCTTCGCCTCGAATTTTTATTTTATTTTATTTTTATCTTGTCTAAACGTAAGATATGACAAATGTGATTAGATATATGTGTCCAAGCCATATGGGCAGGGGCGAAAGGCAGGGGGCAAGAAGTTAGAAGGGCCTGTTGCACCGTTTTCGGCCTGTTGCATTTGATAGTATTGGAGTTGGGTAATAAGGATAGGCCCAAGACCAAACAATTAGAAGGGCCTGTTGCATTTGATAGTTAGGGATAGGCCCAAGCCCAGCCCAATACAATCCTCAAGAAAAAGTAAAAATAACAAAGAGAGTAGTGTGCTCCCCTAGACTTGGCCGGTTTGGAACCGGAACCCGCGGTTACCGGCCGGTTGTTCAACTTCATTATATTCACTTCTTATAATTGTTTTAACCAATATAAACAATCAAAATGAAAATAATCAAGTGGCTTAGGGCGCGTATTTAAGCGAAAGAGACCGTGGATTTGAATTCCACTACAAGCAATTCTCATTTTCTCCTTTTTTTTCTTTTATTTTTTTTTTCAAATGGCGGTTCGAAACAGTAGGCCCGGGTCTGGGCCACAGATTCATTTGGTCGTGTCTGCTCCCCCTCCTCCTCCTCTTCTTTTGGTTTTACATAATTTTTGTTATGTCTATTTTTCTATCTCAAATCACTAGTAAAATTATCTTGAATCACTAATAAAATTTAAATTAATTTTTTGTGAGTACTTTTAAGATAATCTAGATATAGCCTAATTCTTTTCATATTACATATGAGTGAAATCTCGGTACTTTTCATAAAATTTGTTTTTTCGCTGTTAAGTGAAACACAATTGACTGATCGACATATGACTATGTATCGTTTTATTTTGTCTAAGTAATGATTTTCACATAATTCATTCTTTCCTCGCCATCTTGGGGATCGATGTTTCGAAGCCTGAATGATACAATTTTTTAATTCCTTGGTCTCATTCAAAAATCATAATCAATTTCGGTCATTCAGTTCAACTTCGACATGATTGATCCAGTCAGACGGAAATTTCTCATCTTTCGTTTTCCGCTTCCACGGCCACAAATGTTTGCATTTGCCTTTTTCAAAAGCTATCTTTGTTTGCTAGCGCACTTGCTCACATCGTAGCCTAGGTTTTATTTCTTAAACTTATTAAAATTATAATTTTATTGAAACTGCCTCTCCTATTTCACGGGTTAATTCCCTAAAAAAAACATCAACTTGTATGTTTAATGACAATTCTTGCTCAATTTTTTTTTGTAGCATAAAAAAGTACCAACGTTAGGTCCAATGACGATTCTGACTTAAACTTTTTTTCATCTCATGAAAAATCACAAATTTTAACTCGAGTCACAAATTCGCCCCCTTAATTTGAAACCACTAGCTCTCCGGCATGAAATAAATCCACATGGCTTGATATGAATTTAAGATACTATTTATCGTATTATTGACACGAAATATGAAGTAGTTGATCTTCTTCAGGGAGAAGAAAGGGTTGAGCTTGTTAAAAAAAGAAGGCTTTAGTCGTGAGCTTGGCGAATTTTGTCCATGGCGTTTCTCCATATGTGGTAATACACAATTCGAATTCCAGTTAGACAACTGATGCTTGCGGATGAAATTAATGAGATAATGAATAGGTTAACCATCGTCCTTCAAGGTATGCCAAAATGTGAAGCAGATGAACAACTTCAAATTCTATGCTAATAAGACAATGCCTTAATTTACATCAGCAAGCTACTTGAATTTATTGAAGACGTGAAAATGCCATGTTGGATAACTAATAGTTCTAACTGTATCCAGACAGGAGAAACAAACAGAATTCAAGGAAAGAATGTTATAGGAAGGACCGTGGCGACTGGAGGGCGAAGTAAATATAATGTGGAAGGAGATGTCTAACAGTATCCAAATAGTGGCAAAAGGGGTGTTAGGAAAAAGTAGAGGGAATGGACATCAAACAAAGGAAACCTGGTGGTGGAATGAAGAGATGCAGGAGGCAATTAAGCAGAAGAAGGAGCGTTTCAAATGCCTACATAAATGTCCTAACGAGAATTTGTAAAAGTTTAGATTGGCGAGAAAAAGTACCAAGAAAGCTGTATGAGAGGCTAGAGACAAGGTTTTTACCGATATGTACAATAAACTCGAGAGCAAAGAATGAAAAAAGAAAGCATCTATAGACTTGCAAAGTCAAGAGACAAGAAAAGGAAAGACTTGACGCAGGTTAGATTATCAAGGATGAAAATCAAATACTATTGATAAGAGATGAAAACGTCAAGGGCAGGTGGATGAGTTATTTTAACAAACTTTTTAATGGGGAGAGCGATAGAAGTGAGGTGGATCTGAAAGATGCTTCTGATTATTCAAATAGAAGGTTTGTGCGTAAAGTTAAAGTACGGAAAGTTAGGGAGGCATTAAAAAAGATGAAGAATAGTAAAGTTTTGGAACCCGATGGTATTTCTATTGAAGCGTGGAGATGCTTAGGGGATGTAGCAATAAGTTGGTTGATTAGTCTTTTTAACAAGATCCTCCATACTAATAAGACGTCTGATAAATGGAGGAAGAGTATATTTGTGCCTATATACAAGAACAAGGAGTATATTCAGAATTGTTCTAACTATAGAAGTATCAAACTTATAAGCCACACAATGAAGTTGTGGGAGAGAGTTATTGAGCATCGTTTGAAAATAGAAACCAAGATTTCTGTCAATCAATTTGAATTTATGCTAGGAAGATCTACCATGGAGGCTATTTTCTTAATACAACAATTGATGGAGAAATATCGAGAAAGAAAGAAGGACCTCCATATGGTGTTTATTGATCTCGAAAAGGCGTATGATAAGGTTCCAAGAAAGGCTTTGTGGTGGATTCTTGAGAATAAAAAAGTACCTTCAAAGTATGTCGAGGCAATCAAGGACATGTATGACGGTGCTACTACATGTGTGAAGGCTTGTAATGACACATCAAGTTATTTTTCAATCACAGTAGGTTTACACCAAGGTTCTGTTTTGAGCCCTACCTTTTTACCCTGGTTATGGATGAGCTAATACAAGATATTCAAGATGAGGTGCCGTGGTGTATGCTATTTGCAGACGATATCATGCTTATTGATGAGATCAGGATTCAGCTAAACGCTAAGTTAGAAGTATGGAGAAGTACGTTAGAGTCTAAAGAATTTACGTTAAGTTTAAGTAAGACGGAATACTTGAAGTGTGAGTTTGACACGGTAGGAAGAGAGGATCAAGAAGACGCAAATATGCTCGGACAGGAGGTGCCCAAAAAAGATACATTTAGATATCTGGGATCAATATTGTAAAAGGAGGGAGAGACTAATGAGGATATAAGCCATAGAATCAGAGCAGGTTAGATGAAATGGTGCAGTGCATTGGGATTTTTGTGTGATCGCAAAATTCCTCTTAGGTTAAAAGAAAAATTTTATAAAATAGCAGTCAGACCTGTCATGTTGTACGGAGCTGAATGTTGGCCAGCACAAAGAAAACATGAGTATAAAATGGGAGTAGCGGAAATAAGGATGTTAAAGTGGATGTGTGGTCATATAAGGATGGATAAGATAAAGAATGAAGAGATTCAATGAAAATTTGAAGTAGAACAGGTGGCGGAAAAGATAAGAGAGCATAGATTGAGATGGTTTGGGTATATCATCCGAAGGCCCTTAGACGCACCGGTACGAATAGATGTTTGCTATCGAAAGCATAACATGAAAAAAGCAAGAGGTCGGCCGAAACTTACTTAAAGGAAAGTAGTAAAACAAGATTTAATGGAGTGAAAAATAGATTGGCGTACAATTTATCTTATGACGGAGTGGAGGAAAGCTATTAGTGTTATGGAGAGATAGTGTATAGATAAATAGATATATATTTATTTATTTATTTTTACACATTTATCTCTTTTCTCTCGCTTAATTCTGCTTTTATTTTTATGATTCTTTGGAGTTCATCGAACGCCGATCCCAACTAGTTTGGGATAAAGGTGTTGTTGATGTTGATGTTGTTGGACAACTAATAGTTCTAAATTTTAGGGGGGCCGAATTTGGAAGTCGAGTTAAATTTGTACTTTTTTACGGAATGAAAAAAAGTTTAGGCCAAAATTGTCATTGAACCTAAAGTTTGTGTTTTTTTACGAGACAAAAAAAAATCGGGCTAGAATTATCGTTTGACCTAAAGTTGATGTTTTTTTAGGGAATTAGCCCCTTATTTCACCAATGTCATATGGAAATTAGTATTTTTCAGAGGGACAACAATTATGAGAGTTTATTAATGAGAAGAAATTAGGGGTGAGCGTAGTCCAAATTGGTGGTTTCCACCCTAGAATAGGAAACCGCTCGTTAAGAGTCTGTTTAGAAAAATTAAAACTAAAAATTTGCTCATTGGTTCCATGATTGTTCCCAGATGGGTCCATGAAATTGGTCCCATCAAGCAAATGGATCGAGAGGGAGAGAAGTAAGTGATGAATTGCCAAAGGTACAGCCACGAGTCGATGAGGATTAACAGTTGAGGCCGTGAGTCGAGTGACACAGACTGAGAGACCGACGTGAGAGTGAGACATTGAGAGTCTAAGACGAGATAGAGTAGAGATCGAGATGAGAGTGAATTTTTTAGACAAGATGAGTGAGTTTCAAATTAGGGATTTAAATATTTTTACTTTTTAAAAGTATAAATATTAATAATACATACATTTCTTATACTACCAGTTCGGTCCGGATGAGCGATCTATACTTGGAACCGGGAACGGGACCGGTATGCACCGGTTCCCTTAGGAACCATTGGTCCAATCTGGCGGTCTTGATTCCTTAATACACCCCTAGAAGGAACTATCTCTTAAGAATAGTATATATTATTTAATAGGTATAATTGAATATAAGGGAGTCATTTGTCTTAAGAATAAGTTCATTTTGCACTTACTAAACATCTCTCGTGTCATATTTTATAAAAGCTTTGAGTTACCGTGGTCGATCGAAATTATTTACTATAATGTTACACACTCAAATACATGTAGTTTTTTTTTTTTATCGAACGGAAGTTCTCACTCTCTATGATGTATTGTATTGTAATTGACAAAGTCAATTTTTCTCTTTATATTATTTTGTAGGTATATCAATAGATTCTTTTGTATTTATGCCTCATCGCCATGAAAAGTACGAAAAAAGTCGTAAAATTATTGTACTGGTACCAATTCAGCCCTAAAACTTTCAATATGACAAATTAAGTCTTAAACCTTTGGGTTTTTGTACCAATTTACTCAATCCGATCAATTTTAACGAAAATCATTGATATGGATACTAGGAGTCCTATGTGGCGCTGGCATGGACATTTAAATTTATTTTTTTAAAAAAAAGTTATTTTAAGAATAAATATTTTTAATCTTTCTTTATTTTTTTGTTCTTTTTTATTTTATTTTTTGCTTTACCTTCCTCTCCCCACTCCCCGACCCCAACCACCCAAACTGCTCCTCCCGCTGAACAACTTTACATTTCCTCTTCGTCGTATGTCACAGAAGCCCAGTATGTTGGGTGTAGCGACGGCCAGGGACGGTGGCCGTTTGGGAAGAGACTTGTTGGGGAACATGCGCTGGCTAAATTGCTAAAACTCGCCAAATCTGGAAAAAGCTGCAAGGATGCCTAAGGGGCTGCTGGGCTTCAATAGAATGATGAATGTTCCCAGGTGTGGCGAGCGAATCATCTGGATCTGCTGGGTCACGGAGCTATTGGACTTGGATCTGGATCACTTACCCTAGTTCAATCGGGGAACTCATACCTAGATCTCTTACAATGGGGGGATTTTTTTTTTTTTTGGAAATGATCAGGGCACCCCTGCCTCGATTTCGGCATGGTTCTGGACTGACTTAGGCAAGAGAGTCACAACAAGAAGGTCTCGCCGAAGCACACCACTGGAGTTTTTGAACTAACGATGACTCTGTAGGTGGACCATTGGGCGGAACTGCATTTGGCGTGACACAAAATGACATGTGGTTCTCATGGATGAGTTGTTCGCCGAGAAGGGGGAGTGTTGTTTTGGGATTAGGGGGTTTAGGAGGATTTGGATCCCCTTCCAAGTCAAAACCTTGGCAGGGTACGCCCTAGTGAATATGGGTCGTTCGATCAATAATGGACGACCCAAATATCTTTCAAAAAAAATTAAATTAAATAATAAAAAATAGAGCCACAATTTAAAGAGTCCGTTGTTGATCGGACGGCTCAGATTCACCTGAGTACACCCTGCCAAGGTTGCGGCTTGGCAGAGGATCCAAGTACGTTTTAGGGGGCTTTGCTGTTGCGATGAAGGGGAAAAGTAAGCATGCATATATATAATGATTAAAAAAATATTTAAAAAAATTGAAAAAAAAATACTTCAAATGTCTACGTCAATGGCGCGTAGGATTGCCAGCATGGACGTTAGTGATTTTAAGTTAAAATTGGTCGGATGTACTAAATTGATATCAATATTAAAAAATTTAGAATTGAATTGATATCAATATAATATGTTTAGAATTTTTTTTTGGTATTTTTTCCTGAAAATGCCAAACGGCCCTAAGGTAGAATGGCTCACATGCAGTTGACGAGATTCGAATAGATTCTCACTAAGTTTTCGAGCCAAATTTCCCCCAACACTCCCGTAGAATAGCGTCGACGTGGCGACAACGTTAACAAAACAAAATGTACTCGACTTTCCAAGATCCCGAAGGCCAACGTACTGTTGGAGCACGTTAAAATCAACATGGAGACCCAAAAAAAAAGGAAAGATGAGCATGATTGCACGGCAGGCGTGAGTTTAGATTAGTGACAAGTTGAGAGAGTCTGCCCTAGATTATGAGATGATTAATTAAACAAAATGGTGGCGAAGCCCATTTCCTTTTGGACCGACTAACGACGATGTCGCTTTGCCGTGTGGCCGCCCACGGTTCTTGGCATGTGCAGACGACCTGATCTAGAACAATTTACATGCAGTTGACGAGATTCGAACAAGTTGAAAATCCCGCACTTTAGAATAGCATGGACATGGCGACAAAGTTATATCATGTTGGGATGATATTTTGATGGCTCAAGTAGTCATGATACAGAGTAGAGTTCAGAGGGGAATGAAAAACAAACCTTCCAAAATTCAACAACCAAGAAAAAGATAAAAGAATATATTCAACTTTTCAAGGCGGGTGAGCGATTTAGGTTCCGTGCAGGTTTTACTTGGAACCCGAAACTTACCGTTTAATTGTATCAAATCGATTTTTCGATTTTAGAATAAAGAGTGACCTTATAATACCATTTTTCTTGTCACTTGATATATTATGTGAATGAAAACCTACTACTGAATTGAATGAGTAAAAATGAAAATAAAAAAAGTACAAATAAAAAAAAGTATCGCACAACCGATCAAATTACTCACGAAAATCAAATTTTTATTTTTCATCTAACTAGATTTGTTCTTTATTTTCTGGAAATTGAAACCTATCGTGCGTACACTGCACATGTAAGTTACCCCTGTCTTGGGTTTCAGGATTTATTTAGGCTCTCCCTGTATTCGTAATTGAGCAATTGCAATGAATTATCACATTTAATAACCACATTTACTACTAAAAATCACTAATCAAAATTCATATTTAGACACACGAATTAATATGTGAAATATTAATAAAGTAAAAATCTCAATTATAAATATCACCCGAAAATAAAAGTTTAGACTAGTACACTCAAATTACACACTCATCACCGGATACCATAGAATACTGCATGATCGCACGAAGACACGGACATATTAAAAGGCATAGAAACTTGTTACGGATTCCAATCCATCCAAATAAGTTACATGATTTTTAAAATTTAAAACTCACCTTGCATATCTTCGAATCTGAAATCGGACTTCTATCCGATCCCATGTTATCGTCCTTGCTTTCCAAGGTCCCGAAGGGAAGGACATCGCACTGTTGTGGCACGTAAAAAATTAAAATCAGCATCGAGACAAAAAATAAAAAATTAAAAGGAAAGATGAGCATGATTGCACGGCAAATGTGAAATTAGATTAGTTGCAAGTTGTGTGTGTGTGTGAGAGAGAGAGAGAGAGAGAGAGAGAGTCTGCCTCAGATTACGAGATGATTAACTAAACCAAAACGGTGGCGAAGCCCATGTCCTCTGGGACCCACTAACGACGATGGTGCTGGCGTCGCCGCCCACGGTTCCTGGAAGGATAACCCAAAACCATTCGCTGGTTTTTTGGAAAAAAATAAAAAAAGAAACGGAGACAAAAGGCAGTTTCCCTTCCAATTTCAATTCCTGAAAGTCAGGAGTCAATGATCGAAGCGGGACCCACCCCCTCAACAAGTTGCCATTATTTTGGTGAGGAAGTATTTCCCATGTTCTTCTCTAGGCTCTAATGTTTAAATGACCGTTCAGTTTTCGAAACATTTCATCACTACATAGGTAGGACTCGCCAAAGTAATTACAAAAAACGACTTTGGCATGAACGACTTCTGCGGATTGCTGCTCAGACCGATCTGCCAACTTATTCAGAGGGACGAGCCTGAAAGTAGGGATCGAGGATGGGTGCAGCAGCCCCGCCCCGCTCCGCTATTATTATAGATGCCTCGTCCCCATCTCGTCCCTCCACCTAAGGGCATATGTGTGTACCCCGTCCGCACCTACCTTGCCTCGTTCCAACGGCAACTTATGCTTGAGTAACAATAAGACCCGACAAAGAGAGCAAAAAGATCTATTCGTAGCGGCACGATAGTTACACTATTCATCAGTCAGTCCACTTACTCGAAATCTCTCGTGGTTCCATCGAGCATTTCTTCGCAAAAAAAAAGAAAAAACTGTTATCATGGAAACGGATATACGAATAAGAATTAGTGTTGATACTTGTCATTCATACACGAACATAAGAGGTGACACCTTCTCTTTGACAAAATACGATTAGGGTTCACGTGAAACTAGTGGCAAAGGTTAGGTCTTCCGCCAAACCAGGGATGCCCGGAATAGACGGCCAGGCCCAACTGGGGGCCATTTTGGCGACGGTGGGGGATGAACCTAAAGCTAAAAATATCTAGATCGGTCAAACGATGACAAGATATTCCCATGGATTTCGATCATAGTTCCCAGGAACGCATTGTCGGAGTCCATTTTCATTGGTTCCCAAAACAATGGGCGTCGTCCGCATCCCATCCCGGCCTTCCAAGAGCAGCAGGAAAATTGCACGTCCTTTGTTTTTTTTTTTTTTTTTTATAAAGATTCATCCGAAAAACCGGTTCAGTCACAATTTCTTTAGTTTTGTCAATTTATTCATAAATCACTTAACTGAACTGCCTAATGTACAATAAGTTTGTGACCTTTGGATAATTTTTCATCTTTTATGTTCGTGGAAAATCGGGCGATTGACGAGTATTTACTGAATGATGTGAAATCACGAAGATTTCTATAAATATATATTTTTTTCCATATTGATCTTCCCACGAAAACATAAGGAGCCTAAATGACTGGTTTTCCACAACCGCTCTATCCCGAAGGAACGTGGGCCATTTCAAGCTACGAAATGAACTATCACCTCATTGTCCCCAAAAGAACCGTAATCGAATTGTCTTCCTAAACAAACAAGAACTTCTTATATTGTAGGAATTAAAAAGATTTGAACTCAAAATATCTTGTTCGTAAGATTAAAAAAACTTGTGACTGAACCGGCTACTATGCAATAAGTAATCTTATATGATAGTTATTGGCTCGAATTGTCTTCCTAAACAAATTAATTAATTATAGACTCTAATTTCGTGCTTATTGGCTCATAATTTTATTGGGGGTTATGGACATCTTTTTCTTTATTCTTTCGTGATATCAACCAAATCTCTCATTCCTATTTGCATTTTAGTGGGTTGGTTTGGTATGAGAACTAAATTGCAATAAAGTGAGCAATTATGTCCAATTCATGTAATTGAGCAATTTGTGTAAATAATTGAGCTAAATTTCAATGAAGTACGATTAGATTAAATGTCAAGACCCTAAAAATGCCAAAATTACAAATTAAAAGACTCAATTGACATTTGCTTACCAAATTCAATCATACGTGTAACAAAGGAACACATAAAATTGAACTTAAATTTGGACTTTTTATGAGGTAAAAAATACAAGAAAATTAAAATAAAAATATTGAGTATTTTTCTATATTTTGGTGACCTCAAATGCTATTTTTTCTGAATTTTCAAGTATTTTTCTATTTTCTAAAAATACTAAAAAATGTGAAAAATATGAAAATTTATTTTTTGATTAAAAAAATAGTTCCTTGAGCTTGACCAAGGCCACCAAAGTTTTTTTTTTTTTTGGTAAGGACCAAGGCCACCAAAGTTGATTTTGCAATTTTCTAACATTTTAAGGATTTTTTTTATGATTTTTCAAAAATAAACTAAAAAAAAAAGACTAATCAAAATTCAGGTGTCAGCAGTTACCCCTCTTTAAGAGAAATCTCGTGAGATGTTTCACTTAAAGACATGTGACACCTGAGTCTACACTAACTTGATTAGGGAAAAGAAAAATGAATCCTGACATTCAATCTTTCTTGTCCTACTGGTGAACTCTCTACTCATTCTGTCTTTGCTGATGTAAGAGAGAGAGATGGAGAAGAGATACTCACCTGTCATTCACTTGCTTGATGCTTGTGCGACATACGCAGTATGTGGCAAATTCAAATAAGTACCTAGGGAACTCGTCTCTTGAGCAACCTAAGGTAGTTAAGTTCTAGCCCGTATAATAGGTCAAACTAGAATGAGATTTCTATCTGATAGGAAGCTAAGGATGATGCACTCGTTCTTTAGGGATTGTCAGATATTAGGTTTCATATCCACCAGAGACCTAAAGATGACGCACCCGCTCTATAGGGTTTATTAGAGATTAGGCTTTCTATCCACCAAAAACCTAAAGGTGACGCACCCGTTCTTTTGGGTATGTCTGATACTAGGCTTCTTATCCATCAGGAACCTAAATGTGACGCACCCGTTCTTTAGGGTTTGTCGGATGCTAGGCTTCCAATTCACCAGGAACCTAAAGGTGACGTACCTGTTCTTTGGGATTTGTCAGAAAGTAGGTTGATCATACACCATGAGGAATCAACGAGGGTCTATACAAATGAGGTATACATAACTCTTATGTTTTACCAAAGGGGTTATTCTGAGGTTTATGAGTTACGTAGAACCTTACAAAAAGTTGGTTCTAAAGATTGTCTTCTTGACGTGCAATGCTCCATTCTAGGATTTGAGAACTCTAAGTATCATGTAGAAAGCTCAAACCTGCAAAACTTTCGTTAACAAGATTCTTATGAGATTTAGGGGTTACTTCAAATCTCTCAGAAAGATAATTTCAAATATTGTACTTTCGACAAGTGAGGTACTATTCTGCGATTTGAGGGTTCCAAGGATCCTCTAGAAAGCTTAAATCTGAAAACTCTCATAAAAGACAACTTTGATGCTCTTCCTTATTGAGCAAGGTATTCTTCTTTGACCTAGGGCTGCCATGAGTCTCATAGAAGTTTCAACCTGAGAGTTCATTCCTCATCAAAGATGTCAATTATCTTGAGGCAATGACAGTTATAATGCAGGCAAAACTTTACTTTAACCTATGTGATTATGCGAAATGATCTATGACGTTGGAGGTTATCCAAGACATCTTGAAGTACACAAAGATGATCATAAATCCTTGCAAAGAAAATCCTAGATCAAACAATTTGAAGTTTCCAACGAAGCTCACTTTTTAAGCATTCTATTGGAATGTCTTCATCAAAGAGGGTTTCTCATCGATTCTTTGACTTTGGTCTTTTACAAGAAAATCACTTGAATTTCCTAATAACCTGTACTTGGATTTTCGGGGCTATTAGCAGCGCATACATTCTGATCAATCGAAAGGTCTTTATAAGAACATAATATTGGGCTTGGACACAGTTTTCAAGGGAGACTCATTCTCTCAGTCAGGCTTTTTGAATGAAAGTTTTTTTCATCTGCTCCGGGTTTACAAGTCAAGGACCCGGCAAAATGAAAAAGAAATAATCTTGTCCGTACCTCTTCGAGGTAAGGTATACGTTAACCTAGGCGTCTTAGTCAGAAAATACTACAAATTGTTGTAATGTCGATAGGATAAGGGACCGAAAAAGGCTTTTTTTTTCCAGAATCGCGAAGGGTTTAGCATTGGCGATCATTGCTGATCAATATTCTGTTTGTCTCTGGTCGACGACTCTTTGAAGAACATCTCTAGTCTTCTTGAGAACGGGTCTAATCTTTGAAAGACTTTGTTTTTCTTTTAGCAGTTGGCTATGATTCCATTCGAGGGATAGCCTTTTGCTGCACAGTTTCTGAGGATTTTTCTTTACTTCAGAAGTTGTTGGGGGTAGAAGCATCCAATAATCCCTTAGTGCCCCCAAAATCAGTCTTACGACTTTCAGCATTTCAATGAGCGTTAGCCTAGTTCTTGTCGGGCTTTTTGTTTCTTTTTAAAGCATAGAGATTCGGTTTTTTTTCTCTTTTTAATCTCGCATTTTCCTTTTCTTTATCTAGGAGTTAGGACTTTTGATGATTATGTAAGGTACGTGACTTGAGTCTCATCCTGCCTGAACATTCTGTTTTGACAGTCTCATTAGCTCCTACTTCTTGAACTTCTCTGTCTACTAGTATCTTTGCCACCTTCGTCTTGGTGTTGTGCAATGATCACCAACATGGGTACATGAAACGAATATGTAGGCTCAAATTGGCTATGCAATGGGTATAAGTGTATATGATAGAGAAATGAACGTCTCTTTGTCATTTTGTGGCACCTAGATTAACGCATATCAACACACGAAGATTGATGTCAATCCGAGCAAAAAGATTTCTAACGATTTACCTTTCCAAGCTGCTGGATTGCTTCTACACGACCCCAATGTGAGGCGGCTCTTAACAGGGTTAAGAAATGAAGATCACCGCTCAAAGGGTTTATCAATGATCACCTGTAGTGTTTATGGAGAAGAATGAATGCCTCCGTCATTCCAACTCATGTAATCGATGCGAATAACCCTTATATCATCGGGTTCAAGCTTTTCTGTCCTTACACTCTTCTTATCTATCTAGTGTGTATAAGACGTGTTTGAATTATGCTTGCCTCTTATCTGAAGAAACATTCCTACTAGATAGCATAAATAACTCTGTTGATGATCATGTAAGGTACGTGACTTGAGTCTCATCCTGCCTGAATATTTTGTTTTGACAGTCTCATGTAGCTCCTACTTCTTGAACTTCTCTGTCTACTAGTGTCTTTGCCACCTTCGTCTTGGTGTTGTGCAATGATCACCAACATAGGTACATGAAACGAATATGTAGGCTCAAATTGGCTATGCAATGGGTATAAGTGTATATGATAGAGAAATGAACGTTTCTTTGTCATTTTGTGGCACCTAGATTAACGCATATCAACACACAAAGATTGATATCAGTCCGAGCAAAAAGATTTCTAACTATTTACCTTTCCAAGCTGCTGGACTGCTTCTACACAACCCCAATGTGAGACAGCTCTTGACAGGGTTAAGAAATGAAGACCACCGCTTAAAGGGTTTATCAATGATCACCTGTAGTGTTTATGGAGAAGAATGAATGCCTCCGTCATTCTAACTCATGTAATCGATGCGAATAACCCTTATATCATCAGGTTCAAGCTTTTCTGTCCTTACACTCTTCTTATCTATCTAGTGTGTATAATACGTATTTGAATTATGCTTGCCTCTTATCTGAAGAAACATTCCTACTAGATAGCATAAATAACTCTGTTTTGGAAAATCATTCTGTTTTTCTCCAGGTATTTCACCTCATAGGGAATTAATGACGCATCATGCGTGCTTCAGCCATGTTTGGATAACCTCTAACTCTAACAAGTGTGCAACAAGTGTTAAAAGTTTATCTTTTGAAAGCATGATTCATTCCTAAGTTTGACCACATGTATGTCCATCTTCGACTTCTCCTTTCTTACAAGAAAGTGAGAAATTTTACGGTATTCCTCCATTGCTGCCTTACGTCTTCATCAGACATTCCTGTATGAAGAGAATGGGAACTCTAGTGAATAGAAGATATTTTAACGCTTGATGGAATGGATACATACCATCTGATTCTATGTGTCAGGGGCTATTCTGTTCTTGGTTCCATCTAAACGAGTTTGATTCAGAGTCTATTTTTTGGAATCCTGCAAAACATAACATATGCCATGTATGCATGGATGTATGATATGCCTATGTAATGACTGCTAAGGCAACTCGAATCGTTTTGGAGAAAGTCATGCAACCATCATCTAATTTCATTTCAAGGATAATATTTCTTCACAGCATCTGAGTTTACATGATATCTTAATTCTTCTCCTTCAGACTTTACAAGAATTAATGCTCATCCCACAAGGACTTTCTTGACAACATAAGTGCCTTCATAATTCGGGGTAAACTTGCCTCCTGGATGAGCAGGACTTGGCAAAGTCTTCCTTATCACCAGGTCATTCACTTCGAAACCTCTGGGTTTAACTTTCTGGTTAAATGACTTAGCTACCCTATTTTGGTAGTTCTGGCTGTGACAAATCGCTCTAAGACGCTTCTCGTCTATCAGATTTAGCTGTTCATATTTGTGTTTGATCCATCTGTCTTAGAGAGTTTAATTTCTGATAATATTCTTAAAGACGGAACCTCAATCTCTACAAGTAGGACAGCTTCCATTCCGTATACCAAAGCATACGGAGTTGTCCAAGTTGAGGTCCTGATCGAAGTCCGATACGTCATTAAGGCAAAGGATAGCCTCTCATGCCAATCCCTGTAATTCTTGGTAGTTTTAGCTAAAATCTTCTTGATGTTCTTGTTTGCCGCTTCTATTGCTCCATTCATTTGCGGGCAGCAAGGTGAAGAATTAAGATGTCGAATGCCAAAGTGATCTAGTAGATCATCGACAATCTTGTTGTTTAAGTTGGACCCATTGTCTGTGATGATCGTCCAATGGGTACCATACCGAGAGATTATATCCCTTTCAATAAATTTTGCCACATTCTTTGCAGTAACATCTGTGTAAGAACTGACCTCTATCCACTTCATGAAGTAATCAATTGCAACTAGAATGAAGCAATGGCCATTTGAAACTGATGAATTGATAGGCCCTATCATGTTTATACCCCATATAGGGAAAGGGTAGATTTCAGACATCTGATGAAGTTCGTTTGAGGGTGCATTAATTTTATCCCCCCGTATACTTGACATTGGTGGTGTGACCTGACATGTTGACTACAGTCAGATTCGATGGTCATCCAATAATAACCAAGCCGCATGATCTTCCTTGCAAGGAGATGGTTGTTCATGTGTGGTCCGCATACACCTTCATGGAATTCCCTCATGATGGTAGTTGCTTCTTTAGCGTCTACGCACCTTAACAGAGTAGAATCGAACGATCTTTTGTACAAAGTTTGTCCACTAAAGAAGAATTTATTAGCCATCTTGGCTATATATCTTCGATCTCCTACTTGACATCCATCAGAAAATTCTCTCTTCAAGAAATAATTCTTGACATCGTAGTACCACGGCTCTTCATCGAACTCTTCTTCGATTAGCATACAATAAGCTGGTTTTCTGGTTATGTCAATCCTCAGTGGCTTTACTTCTAATCCATCAGTTATCTGCAGCATGGAGGCCAGTGTGGCCAACGCGTTTGCGAACTGGTTCTGTGCTCTTAGCATGTATTCAAATGATGCTTCTTCGAATTTAAGCGTCAACTCTTCCAAGTACTTATGATAAGGGATGAGCTTTGCGTCCTTTGTTTCCACTCCCTTTGTGTTTGAAAGATGATAAGTATAAAATCTCCATAAACCTACAATTTAGATACCTCCATGGAGATGGCCAACTGTAGGCTTAGAATGCATGCTTCGTATTATGAAATAATATTGATGCAAGGGAAAGTCAGTTTTGCTGCAACAAGATAATGTTGACCATTAAGGGATATTAGCACTGCCCCTATGCCAGCTCCCGATAGATTAATGACACCATCAAAATACATGACTCATTTGTCTTCTGTTAGATTCAAAACTTGATCTTCTACTTTTGTCTGCTTAGAAGATGTGCAATTTGTGGCGCTCTCTGCCAACATATCAGCCATGGTTCTTTCCTTCACAGACTTTTGCTGAGAGCTTTTAATATCAAATTCAGACAATATCATTTGCTATTTTGCCAATTTTCCTATCAAGGCAGGCTTCTTCAGGAGATATTTGATAGGATTATTTTCTATTACCGGATGAATGTAGTGGTGTAGGGTATACTGTCTCAATCTGCGAAGTATCCACACTACTGCTATACAAGCTCTCTCAACAAATGAAGTGAATTTCTTGCTCAAGTAGTAGATGGCTCTTTCTTTACCATCCACATGGCTTGTTTGAGCAAGTAAGGTTCTAAAAAATTCTTGATGTATAGTCAAATATAAGGTCAATGGGTGACCTAGGGTGGGTGGCACAAGTACTGGTGGAGTGTCTAAGTAAGTTTTGATCTTTTGGAATACCTGAATGCATTCGGTATCCCAAGTCACTTTCATATACTTCGTAAGTAGTTTGAAAATCGGTTTAGCCACATCCGATAATTGATTGATGAATCTGGTGATGTAGTTTAATCTTCCTAGAAGACTTCTTACTTCTTTAACCGTTAAGGGGGTTGCTAGGTCACAGATAGCTTGAATTTTCGAATGGTCAATTTCGATGAGCCTGCTACAGACCATGAATCCGAGAAATTTCTCTGATTTCGCCCTAAACACACATTTGTTAGGGCTGAGTCTCAACTTGTATTTTCCGAGCCGCTCAAATAGCTTCCTTAGCACTTGAATATGATCTTGTCCTTTCTTGGACTTGGCTATCATGTCATCACATATACTTTGATTTCATTATAGATCATGTCATGAAATAGGGTGACCACCGCCTTCTGATAAGTTGCCCCAGCGTTTTTTAGTTCAAAAGGCACCACTTTATAACAGAAATTTTCTCAAGGGGTAGTAAATGCAGTTTTCGACTTGTCCTCCTGCTTCATGAGGATCTGATTATATTCGTATAATCCGTCCATGAATGAGAATAATTCATACCCTACTGTACTATAGTGAACTCCTAATGATCATCGTGTTTCGC
Source organism: Rhodomyrtus tomentosa (assembly GCA_028455895.1). Taxonomy (NCBI): domain Eukaryota; kingdom Viridiplantae; phylum Streptophyta; class Magnoliopsida; order Myrtales; family Myrtaceae; genus Rhodomyrtus; species Rhodomyrtus tomentosa. The sequence goes on along the minus strand of JAPCWY010000009.1, from coordinate 25,545,768 downwards.
ACGCTGGGTACTTTACTATTCTATGTTCTTCCCTAATGCAGGCATTCTTCGAACAGTGATCAATGTATCACAAAAAGGGAAACTTTCAGAGGATGAGATATTGAATATGCCAATCTAGCCGGCATGTCGGTTTATAGTGAGACAACTATAATATTTACTAAATTTCTATAAGTCGAATTTCCACATTAAATGGGTACATTTTTTTCACACAAATGATAAATTTTTTCCCCATTATTTTTCAGTGTAAACATCGCTGGCCAGGGGAGCCACACAAGAGCTATTTCTTATGTAGCGTCCTACATAGCATAAGAAATTACGCTTCTCTTTAACATTTACTCATTTAGCACTAAAACTTACCAATATATAGATATTGACAGCAAATTACATTTCCGTCGGGCAAAAAAAATATATGAAATGAGTGCGGTTTTTGTTTCATAGTTTAAATTACTCAACATACAGCTAGCTATTGTATTTCCCGCAAAAAGAGAGAGAGAGAATTAGATTCATAACATTTTGAAGTGACTTTACAAGATGATGTATGTGGTTTTGACTAAAAATATGTAAATACTAATTCTCGATTTCTAAAGGGACTAAAGTCAAAATCGACACTCATCCATGGATAGTTCAGTTGATTAGGGTCCACTTGAGATTGTGTGGTTAGATGCACTAGTCTCGGGATCATGGCGGTGGTTTGCTGTACTAGTTTATCCCGATGAATAGTTGAGGTGCGCGCAAGTTGGCCCAAACACATTGATTATAAAAAAAAATCCGATTTTTTATTCTCCTTTAGTGCTCAACTCTCAAGTTGGCTCTGCTCTGCCCTGATGCTAACGATTATATTTTAAGTGGGGGTCATGGCGACGGTTTACTGTACTAGTCTCTCTCGATAAATAATCGAGGTGCACGTAAGCTGATCCGGGCACATTAATTATATAAAAAAATCCCGATTTTTTATTTTCCTTCAGTGCTCAACTCTCAAGTTGGCTCTGCTCCGCCCCGGCGCTAACGATTAGAGTATTGACAGATCTTCCGCCGTTTGTTCGCATTCCATCAAATCGTGGGTTAGGGACACTTGTACAGGTTGACGGGAATATGAATCGGGATTTCACCAACCCCCAAAAAAAGCCAGATTTATGATCTCATTTTTGTTAAAAAAAATGGTCGATTTTTTTTTTTGTAATTAAAAAAAAAATTGGGGACTGGTGATTGTGTGTGGAACGATTTCCCAAGAAATAAGGAGAAAAGAGCAACCTCAAAACAGCCGGGAAGAACAGCGCCCACGCGGTCGGCTTCCTAGCTTGCAAGCGCTTTTCGTGGACCCTGGCATGCAAAATGTCACTTTGAAATTCCCCATTTATGTTTTCTCATCCTTGCGAGGAATGTTAATCCTCTTATTTTTATAATTTATCCTGCGAATTAATCTGTTCTGTCGCTAAGGTAGCTTCGATACCCGACCTGAAATGGCAAAGCAATTCATCCATTGCCAGCTAATAAGTCGACAATGCTAATACATTTATGTAGGAATGGGGTTAGATTCTCACGCTCTACAATAAAATAGAGATAAAATTTGGACAAGGGAAGTCAAAAAAATAAGAGAGAAATAGGAAGAAAAAGTAAAGTTAAAATGACATAAATTGCCTCTAAACTTTGACAGAATGTGCAATATGATTTTCGAACTTTTAATTTGTTCAATTTAATCCTTGAACTTTCACAAAATATGCAATTTCATCCATTTCAATTTAGTCCCTGAAATTTTAATAAATGTCCAATTTAATCCCTAGACTATATGAAAATGTTCAACGTTATCCTCGATCTTAAATTAACAAAAATAATATATTGAATATTTCCATATAATTCAGAGACTAGATTGAACATGCACTAAAAATTTAAAGGCTAAATTAAACAAGTCAAAAATTTAAGGACAAAATTACACGTCGTGTCAAAATTTTGTTTGCGGGGTTACAGAAACGACCACGTCGTTTTGCGTTCCGATCAGGTTTAGCCACTCCCTCAGTTCAGACCCTCACTCACTCGCTCGGGCTTAAAGTTAAATCTAATCCAAGTCGGTAACTTAAGTCCAAACTTATCGGATAAGCTGGACCCCACCGGGCCATCACCACCCACTAGAGTTTTGATTTTTTTTTTTTTTAAGTCTCATGATTACAAGATAAGGTCACAAGTTGCGAAGCAATGTTGGAAGTTATATCGCCTTTATTTTAATCACTCGATTTCTACCCCCCAGCAGCTTCTTCTTCCTTTCCCCCCCTTTTTTTTTTTTTTGTTTTTTGGCTAAATCTCAATGAAGGATCTAATCCTTAATGTTTAGCCATGTATTATTTGTTTTTTTTTGTGATTAACAAAAAAGGAGGGTACAACTACAAGCGCAAAGGAAAGACGCATGCAAAATCCTTAGGGGGACGCCCCCGCGAGATCCTAGAATCGCTGGAGCAGTCGGGGACTCGGGTACCAATAATTTACGGGACTTGGGGTTTGGGCGCACGGCATCCCCGTTTCCCGTGCTAGAGTTTCACGATGTGCCCGCACAGAAAATTGATGACGGCGAACGTGAAATGGGCCCACGCATCTCCCTTTTTCTCTCTCTCTCTCTATCTCTTTTTTTTTTTTTTGGGGGTGGGTTGGGGGGGACTAGATTACGTGAGAGGTTGAGGAGTAGGCCGGTTGAGAAATCAGACGGTACATTGGACAATTAAGTCGCGGCCTATGGGCAGGCTTTAGGAAAAAGCGTTTTGTTCCCTTCCTACAACACTTTGATAACATGAATGAACACGAATGATTAAAAAAAAGTGTTTCTAAAGTGTTTCGATTATGAAAAATAGAAATACTTCTGGAATAGAGATAAAGATTTTTTTTCTGGGAGGCGTAAAAAAAAAACAAAGATACCATGATATTTACCCCCCCAAAAAAAAAATCCCATGACTAATCCAAAGACGAGTTAATAATAATAATATTTTTTTTTGGGGGGGGGGGGGTGGGGGAGGGGAAGTGTATACTGTAGATAGAGATAGAGACAGAGAAAGAGAGAGAGACTCCAAAACCGTTGGCTAGAGGGGGCTGGTCTAGTCATGATGTGCGCCCACAGTCCCGCGATCAAAACCAGCTACTGGTTTTCTCTCTCCAAAAACACTTTACCTCATAGACTTCCCGAAAACCGGGAGCGTCACCCTTTTTTTTCCGTCCGTTTTCTAATTTTTTTTGCGAGGGGTATTATTCTGCTCGCGTAACAGATGTGGCGATTCGACCGCACGCCCAACCCCCTCCCCCCCCCCCTCCCCCATGGCAACGTGCTCGCCACGCGCGTCCCTGTTCTCTCCTCTATTTTCGCAACCCCGAACCCACTCCCACGTGTCGCCCCCACTCGGGTAGCTTCTAGCTTCCACCGCGGGAAAGGCTTATCCAAGTGGGACGTTCCCATCACGCGCCACAGCACCCGCGAGTGGCTTCGTAAGAAGATTTGTACGATTTGGGGGTGATGGGGTTAAGAGTAAGAGGCTTTATTAATAATCTTGCGAAGCGAAAGGTGGGTTTTACTTCCTGAATCCCAAAACCAAGATGCAATTTTCACACTGGGAAGCGTGGAAAAACGGGTTTTGCTGCTGGCTCACTCGCCCCCCTCGCCCCCGCACCCAGGAATGCATATTCATCAATTCACTTGTTTATAAACCCCCGACTCAAATCTCTCTCCAAAAAAGAAAGTCCTCCTCATCCTCCATCGTCTCAGACCTTCTCCCCCCACTAAGAACGATCCTCCTTTCTTCTTGATTTCCCCCCTCTTTGTTTTTTTAGCTTGTGATCCAAGAAAACGGGGCTGAGAATGCGGATGAGTTGCAACGGGTGCAGGGTCCTCCGCAAGGGCTGCAGCGACGACTGCAGCATCCGCCCCTGCCTTCAGTGGATCAAGAGCCCCGACTCCCAAGCCCACGCCACCGTCTTCCTCGCCAAGTTCTACGGCCGCGCTGGCCTCCTCAACCTCCTCAACGCCGGCCCCGACCACCTCCGCCCTGGTCCGTCCCACCACTTCCCTCCTCTTCTTCTTCTTTCTCTTCAACCCCCCTAGAAAGACACTGTTTCTTCTGACGCTTCTTTCTTTTCTCTTCTTGGTTCCTGCAGCGATCTTTAGGTCCTTGCTCTACGAAGCTTGCGGTCGGATCGTCAACCCGATATACGGCTCCGTCGGCCTCCTCTGGTCTGGGAGCTGGCCTCTCTGCCAGGCCGCCGTCGAAGCCGTCCTCAAAGGCTTGCCCATCACCCCCGTCGCCTCCGAAGCCGCCGCCACCAGCCACGCCCCGCCCTCCAAGGTCTACGACATCCGCCACGTCTCCAAGGACGAGCCCGCTGCCGATCTCCACCGCGTCAGGTCTCGCTGCCGCTTCAAGCGATCTGGTGCCAAGGCTAAGTCTCCGTCGGCGGAGGAGTTGACGCCGGTTCAGGACGAGGCGCCCAAGTGCTCCAACGACGAGCCCAACCGGTCGACGAGTCACGAGTCGTCGCTGAGCCACCAGTCCGAGGTGGTCGCGCCGGCGGCCAACGCGGAAGGCGACAGCAAGGAGACGCTGAGCGCGGTGTCCGATGAGGCGGCCGAGCCGCCCCCGCTGCTGTTCAGAGCCGCCGCCGAGCGGGAGCCGGGCGATCCCCGGCCTGGGGGCGAGGAGATTGGGCTGGAGCTGACCTTGGGGCTTGAGCCCGTGGCACGTGCCAATCACGTGGTCCCGGTGAAGAAGAGGAGGTTAGAGAATCGCGGGGCGAGTGGCGAGATGGAGTTGGGCCTGGAGTGCGCGGCCCATTTAGGCGGAAGCCCGAATTGATTGCGCAAAAGGGGAAGTCAGCTGGCTCTCAGTTTTGACTCTGGACGGCTCTGTTAATACTAAGTGGCCGGGTTTCCTTTTTTTTTTCTACCCCTTAATTTTTGTTTTTTCTTTCCTTTTTTGCCCTTTTGTTTTTTCCTCCTGCTTTTTGTGAGGGGAATTTGAGCTTGTTGAGAAGTGAGTGAGGTGTACAAATGCAAAATCTCTTTAGATGAAGTTGGGGGCCATACTTTGGACAAAAGCATTCGACAAGATGATGGAGATGTCATTTATACTTTAGTCAAAACAGATTAATGTGTCTAGCGATTGTAAGGGAGAAATGCTTAAAAGACTAAATTTATAAATATGTGGTGAAACTAGTTGAAGAAAAATTTGGATTTTTGGCACATTCTAAGGTGAAATCGAAATAATATTTGCAAGAGAGAAACCAAAAAAATATGATGGTGGAATTAAAATTTGAAACAAAGAAGAAGGGAAATACGAAGACCTCGGACATTGAGTAACAAGCGAAGCACGGCTAACTGGCGAAATCGATAGCCACTCCATTCACCATTTTGGGCTTAGCAAATGTTAACATTGGGAAGAACAAAGTGGGCTCAAAGAAGGGCCAAGGCCCGTGAGCAATTTAAGAACTACCTTATCCCTACAAAATGGAGCAGCATTTTTCTTCACAACTTTGGCCGCCGGTGACCGTTTATTTGGAAGAAATCTATGGCGAAGAAATTACCCGGTCGAAAAGAGACTTCGTCGCCGCCATAGAGAGACCCGTTGTGACGAAACGTAAATTACCGCTAGAGGGTATATATATATATATATATATATATATATATATATATATATATATATATAGTTTGGATCTGTACTTTACTGGCAGTTCGGCCATGGCCCATGAATAGCTATGAGAGTGGCCTAAAGCTTTGATCGGCCCTTAAGGTTTTCTTGTGCCGGTTACAAAAATGATCTTTCTCCCTTGTAATTGACACTTATAACTGGTAATCGAGATATGTGATGTGCTAATTATAATGATTTTTTTTACTGGATGTGACCCTGCTTTAAGGGTAAACTAATATAAACTTTGTATTTTGATTTTTTTGATTTTTTTTTTTTTGCATTTACTCTCTATTTCGTTATATTTATGTGCCTTATCCTAACACTATAACAACATAGGCGATCGAAAATCGATTTTATCGTGCTTGCATTATGTAAAAAGGTGATGAAATCTTTTTATGTCGCCCTTTGTTGCTAATCAATAGTTCCTAATGATAATTGAATGGGCAAAACCTTCCTATGGTAGTGATACAGGGCGAGGCGATTCGCGAGGACGACGAAGCAGGTATTAGCCCTGCCCCGCCTCCGCCCAATTGTATGTTTTAAAACAAAAGCCGTTAATTGTAAGTGGTGCATAAATTTTAAATTATTACATCATTTAACTTAATATCATTTATTATCTGCTTAATTTAAAATCAAGATACAATTAATATTTCCAATGAGCAAAATGATCTTGACCTATCATCTGGTCAATTTGCCAATATACAACTTAATTAACTCTTTTATTTTTTTTTTCTTCCTAAGTATACCTAATCCATAGCGAACCTAAATGACTTTTTTTTTAATAGATAAATTGACTATTGGATTCAATGAAAAAGTCAATAGAACATCCGCGTCTTGTTGCTGCGGATTCCATGCTTCCTCCCACAGGAAAAAAATGAATTGATTCTACTGTGGTATCGAGTAAATAACACAAACACGTTCCTCTATATAAAAAAGATTTTTTGTTTAGTCATATATAATTATATACACGTATTTACTTCTCGCAATGAGCTATTTGAAGGAATCTTTCGTTGTCTGGCCTTCGAAGCTTTTGCGAATATATTTCGAGTTTTAACAAGTGGAACCGCAAACAGCTCTTTGCTTTTCTCATAAAGCGAGGGGAAAAAAAAATGGAGTTGATCATATTGTTGTAAAACCTGACCTGCTGAGCCTATTGCTTTTTCAGCGATATTTCCAATTCGATCTGAGAATTTTCCTTTTTTTTTTCCCAAAACATTAGAATATATAACGAGCCAGTAGTGTACAGTTAACATTCTTAACTGAGAAGCAATGGGCACAAAGGACTCCCTGCCTCGTGCCCATCCCAACCAAGTTTGCCCTGAGTTTTCAAATTAATGTTTATGTTACTCTCTAGCCATAAGTTGGCATCTGTAGTCTTATTAGGTGGACCGGGTTTCCAGATGGCCTAGTATTAGATCTATCACAATATTTGGATCAAGTAAATGTAGCGTGCGATTCACCTGATCTATAAGATGGATATAAATAAACTCAATTCACGTAAATCAAATGTGGAGCGAGAATGTACTCTTGTAGTTATACTTTGATCGGTCCTAATCCTTACTTATCAGTAGATCTGTCAAAATGGCGGATCGGGTTGAGAAAAAGTCCAATCCAAATTGACCAAATTAATACGTTTTGATCCATTTTCATGAAATACAAATATAATGACTCATATCCAATCCGATCCATGTTGCGATAATTTGGGAAATCTTATACCAAGATTGAGGTGAAAGTGTGGAGTGAGCGAGTGAGGATGAGAGAGTGGAAAGAGAGTCATGGGTGAGTTGGGTCTAAATAAATTGTGAATCCATTTAGCACTCATACTATTATGAGTTCTACCATTCTAAACCCTTCTATGTGAAAATACCTATAAAATAACTCAGCCCATCAAATACGAGTTAAGAGATGGGCCCACCATCCATTTTTGACGGGCCTACTTATTCACCGGATAAAACCCATTACGGATCTTGAGACCACATGCGGAGTTTTGGTTCTCTTTCTATCTCTTTAAAGTTTGATGTGTGTGTCCCAAAACGTCGGTCAATGTGTTGGACTATAAAGTCGACTAGGGCAACTCAAGAATAACGTGTTTTACCACGCAAAGATAGTGCGGGTCATGCGTGCACGTGCAGCACCAAAAGTAGGATCCCTAGGTTGAAACAGACAGATTGGTCCTAAGCATGACCTAAAAAGGTTTCGTCTCATATGTTGGACGTAAAATTCAGAATATTTCTTGAAATAAAGGGGAAAAAATATTTTATCTCAATTTAAGAGGCTGACGGTGAAAAAGGATAGACTCTATGTCATCTTCGCATGGTTACTATCGGATATGCTCGCATAGTAGCGACCCACACTTAGGGTGAGTCATAGTAACGTTGGCTCCTGCGTCGTCGGCCGGAGCATCGCACAATGCTAGGTAATGAGCTTGCTGGCGTGATTAGCACAGTGCGAATATAGTGCGTGTTAAGGGTGGAGAACCAAAAGTAGGATCCCAAGGTTGAAACAGACAGATCATGGGACCCCTTCATAGTTTTCGGTCCAAATGTTCCCATCTACCGGAATAACTGAGAAAGAACGAAGGTTAAACCAAAGAAAGTGCCAAGTGTCCGTTGACTTGCTTTATCTTTTGTTGACCGCGCTGTTTATAGCCCAGGTGATCTGTCCCAAAACACGTGGAAAATGCATGTACTAGAGAACGAAAGAACAGCGTGCAAGAATGTGTTGACCGTAAGAAGAAGAAGAATGTGTTGACCCAGCTATGTTACTTTTTCTGGGTGGGAACAAGAGGATGACAAAAAGGACATTACAACCTCGGACTAACCAGTGTCGCCACTCCAATCCATTTTTATGGTACGAGGAGTCTAAACACTTTGGAACCGGTTACATAAAAGTCGGAAAAATTATAAAAAAAAGTCATAAATGTACAATGGATATAATCTAATTCTAAATATTTTATTTTGTTCAATTTTGTCCTATACCTTTTGACAACTTACTAATATAGTTCTTCAAATCAATTTTGATCGCAATACTGACATGGACACCGACCTTCCCATATCATTTGACTGATGCTGCTGTGGACTTTTTATTAAAAAATATTTTTATTTTTTGAGTTTTTATACAAAATTTATTTTTTTTTGTTTTTTTTCCTTCTTCCTTCGTCAACTTTTGGCAAAAGAAAAATAATAAAATAAGAACAAAGTCATAAAATTTATGAATATTAAAAAAATTAGAAAAAAATTAAAAAAAATCCATATTAGAGCCGGCTGTTGTCCCATGTAAGATGGTGTTTACATTAGTATTGCTGGTAAAAATTGGCCGGAAAGATTACATTTGAAAAATTTAAGAGTGATTGAGATCTTGTGGGACCACGCTCCCCTAATATTAAGGATAGGGGTTTGGAAATATTTGAACTCAAGATCTCTTGCTCTGATACCTTATGAGATTTTATCGGACCACTGCCAACTGCTCTAAAAGCTTAAGCTATTAGAAGAAGGCGTGATTTAATATTTATATATTTCAACATTTTACTGAAGAATAATAGGTGCGAGTATGAAGTGTCCATCTACTCTTTGCGTGAGTGCGTTTTATTCTGCAATTTATCGTCATTCCATTTTGAGATTTTAGCAAAATTATACGAAAAGTCCTAAACTTATTGTATTTTTGTCAATTCAATCTTAAACTTTTTAATTGAGCCAATTAAGTCTTAAATATTTTTCTTTTTGTTAATTGTGTACATTCGATTAATTTTAGCCGAAAATTGCGAACAAGGACGCCAGCTGTCCTATGTGGCACAACCGGTACTCAAGTGAAAAATATATAGTAATATTTTTTTTTAATTTTTAAAATTTCCTTATAATTTCCTTTTTTTTTCTTTTATCCTACTTTTTTTTTTCTTTATTGTGGCTTGCAAGGGTCGCCGAACCCTTGTCAGACAGTGGTGAGGGTCTCGGCTGCTAGTGAAGCCAACCTCACCCAAATCTGGGTGTGGCCAAGTTAGGGCCCTCACTGACCACAAAAAAAAAAGAATAGAAGTAAACAAAATAAAAATAACAAATGATAAGAAATTATAAAGGTTTTGAAATTAAAAAATTACCTATTTTAGCGCCGTTCGTACCACTTAGAATGACTAGCGTCCACGCTAGCGATTTTCGGTTAAAATTTGCCAAATGGACTCGATTGGTAAAATGTAAAAATGTAGATGATTCAATTGGCACAATTGAATCATATAAAAGTCGCTGACTGGTTAGCAAAAAAATTTCGTTTAGACGGCGTTTCGTTATCTTGGGTTTCTTATCCTCCTCGATCCCTTTGGAATTTGCTTTGCATTGATGCCCCTTTGTTGGGCCTTTCATGTAAGGACCTTTAATTTTCTGGTAATGGTAGTACCTTTTTTCGACAACAAAAAAAAAAAATTACACAATTAAAAGATTTATGACTAAATTGGCAAGATTCAAGACTTTTCGGAAAAATTTCCCCAAGATTATTGATGTTGCTCTCCAGTTCAATCCCATATGTAGTTACAAGAACAAAATCACCAACAATCTTCGTGAGGAACATTACTCAACATACCGCTCTCGATGAAACATGAACCGAGATACACGAAACAGAAACAAATCTAGCAATTATTCTCACATGGATTCAAGGGCTTCAAACATATTTGAACCCCGTACTTAGGTTTTATGGTGAGGACAACCACCGGGGCATGACGATAACTCTCCGAGATGGTGAAGCTAAACCTCGATACCAGCATCGCTAGTATGATCTTGGCTTCCATCATAGCAAAAGATTGGCCGACACAATTCCGCGGCCCCATCGCGAACGGCATGAACCGACCTGAAGGAAATGGTTTGGATGCGAATCGCTCGGGATTGAACTCGTTGACGTCTTTTCCCCACAGTTCTTCGCTGTGATGGATCGCTAGCATCGGGATCCAGATCGATAATCCCTTCGGGACATGAAGGTCGCCGAGCGTGATGTCTTCGAAGGCCATGCGCGGAAGAACTGATGCTGGTGGATAGAGCCTTAGGGATTCGTTAATAACCATATTCAGCTGCAGAAACGTGTAGAGATATTCAACAACTCATCGCATGATATTATCGACGTAGTCCTAGGATTAGTCAAGGACGGAGAAAAATAACCCTCGTGTATCCGTATTAACAGGTTTAATGGCACAATCAATTCCAACTTTCATTAGATATTCCTCTATCAAATGGAAGTGACCCAGTAAAAACTACATTGGCACTGGTAGGCGACCTTTTTCACTCAACACCGCATGCAAATAACTCCATTTTCTCATCGTCCATGGCAATAACCCTCCAAAGATCTCAATGCTATTATTTCTCCTCCAGGGCCGTCGAGGTCTTGACGACCATGGAGGGTGGACATCCGGCGGGTGAAGAGAGAGGTTAAGCTGCATAATTTCATGCTTGCTTAAGTAACTCGATGCAACTAAACCTTAATCCCATCTCTGCCTTCTCCCTATCAGTAGCCGTGAACCAGGTCCACTACAGTCCTCGCCATTGGACCACTGCCGCTCTGCCCGGCCCCCAACTTAGGCCTCCTTGTCTTCCGAAAGTTCGGGTACTTGCCGTGTAATTGTCTCAGAAAACGCACATTCTTCTTAGGACTCAAGTTGAGCCAAATTTTGAAAAGTAGAGGTACTTGGAGAGTGAAACGGGTAAATTCATACAATTTTGGATTGTTATCCCTATTCATCTGTTGCGTTTTGAAAAGTAGAGGTACTTAAGGGGATGATTCCAAGATTCGATGGTCCCACGAGTTGAAAGATCGTGCAACTAATCCAAATTTGACTTCCTAGGACTTGCAGGAACTTCCCAGTAACATGAACATCTTCGATGTCCTTTAGCATTCCTTTTGATTTACGACGGAAAACCGCCACAGACTCTTGCGGAACACTTCAAATAAACGAACATGAAATCATCCTAAAAACTTTTGAAGCTGGTGTGTATATATTCTGATTTGTGACTTATAAATATTTAAATTTCTTGTTTAAGTTGGTGTATAGATGATGTTCGTGTTAGCCCCAGATCAGAAATCAGAAGTCTCGCAGGAGAATTTCCGCCAAATAAGGGGAGGACGGAAGCGTGACCATGTTTCCTATAGAGTACGTGTAATTTAGCGCTTACCAAGCTGAGTTTGGGAAGATGATGGACCGAAGGGTTTTCGCCGCTGCAGACCCGAGTCACTTCGGCGCGGACCTTATCTTGCCAAGGCCGGTTGCTTGCCAGCAGCATGACGGTCCACGTGAGCAGAAGCGCGGCTGTCTCGTGCCCCGCGAAGAAGAACGTCTTGCACTCGTCCATGATCACTTGCATGCTAGGACTATAAGCACTCTTTTTCCTTGCCGTCGTCTCGATCTCGTTCAACAGCATGTCGAGTAAATCGTCGCCATAGGTACAGCTCCGACCAACCTCGGCACAGTCTTTTCTGCTTTCGATTATCTCCGTCAGGAGCCTCTCCACCTCCGCCTTCAACGTTTTGATCTCCTTATTGTATTTGGTGGGAAAGAACCTGCAGCAAATTTTTCATGTCACATTGACAAAAATTCTTTGATTAACTTTATAGTAAAAAATGGAATAGGAGACATCTTTCCACAACTCACCGGCTTCCTGGGAGACACAAATGTCGGCTTGCTTGGGCACAACGATGCTGCAAAACTGTCAGCAGATGGAATATTCGCTTTCCCTTCTCGTAGCTGCTCCCGAATTCGGTCCTCGAAATGATGTCGGATGTAAGATTAGTCATGTACTCGCTGATCTCGATCTCGGTTTTACCGGAGTCTATGGCATTTTGCAATGATTGTAGCATCTGGTTAGTGCACTCGACCATGAACCCAGCATAACTCTGATTTTGACGAATATAAGAAAACTGAGACTTGAAGACAGTTTACTGATATATATAACAGAAGCATTCATGAAATATGCTGAAAAAAAACCAACTGCTAGTGTTTGGACGAACCTTGAGTTTGTCTCCTATGAACGCAGGAGCGACAATGCGGCGCTGATGTATCCAGTCGTCTCCGTTAGCCATCAGGAGCCCTCTCCCGATGAAATGCTTCGATCCCTGTTGCTGAAGCCATGATTTTCCAGTTTGAGTGCTGTACTTGGACAGCAACTCCTTGACGAGGTCGGTCTCGGTTAAACACAGGCGAGGCTCGACCCCGTTCCAATACATGAATCTCTTCCCTGCAGTAAGAAATTTTCTCATCGGTGCATACTCGAATAAGCTGAGCTAATAATTCTCATCATATCACTGGCGGTATGATAACGATCATCTCATCACAACAAGATCATACGAGGAAGAATTCAAGGACAGACCGTATTGTTTAGTCCATCTGACGTAATGAGGCAAGAGGCGATCCACGATGTCGTGGCGTATGGACTCCATGTCCTCGGAGGCAGATTCGGCAACGAGAGAAGACACGTCGCCGAGGTTGCCGACAAGAAACCGCGGCTCTGGGCCACGCACTCCTTGCCTTTCCATTATTTTCTTGATGCGTCTCGGAGTTAGCAAGTAAAACGAGAACGTCCCGCACACGGCTCTCGCAATCAGCGACAGAAGCAGAAGCAAAAGAGTCACCGTGACAGCATCGGCCGCGGCCACGGCGGCGGTTGCCATGGTACGTAGGAGTCTTTTGCGCTGCACAAGCTCAACCAGACGAGAGGGAGAGGGAGAGGGAGAGGTTGATGATACGCTATGTATGGCGAGTGATCCCGGGATGGCCTATTTATAGTGTCTGAAAAGCAAACTAATTCTCGTAACGATAACAAAAAGTTTAGTACATCTCCCATGTTGGTTGCCGTGGTTTTGATGGGACGCTTGTCTTTTTTATTTTTCACCCCCACAGAATCTATTAATAAAAATAATAAAGTTACCTAAAAATAATTTGCTGTTATTCATGTAATACTACTTGTGATGTTATTATTTTGCTACGTCAGGGATATAGAATAATAAAAGTCCATATGTTTCAAATTCTCACCATTTGGGTCAACCTTTTTGCTCGAAACGGAGTGTTGAGACACAACATAACGCGTCTTCGTATCAAAGCTCATTAAGCGCTCGAACTAATCAATTTGGCACCTCGCTTTACCAACAATAAAATTTTTTTATTTCATCATGGCGAGTGATAGAGGACATATATTTTGTGTGCATTTTTCTCTCTCTTTCGATGTGACTCTGTCTCTGATATGCTCTTATCGTATACACACATGACCAACCCTTAAGGACGATTGGGGCACGTGACCAACCCTTAATCAAGTTCTTGAATTTAGAATGAGAATCAATGCTCCACTTAATTACGATACCGATTCTTCTTCGATTGACGACTCGGGAAACTTCAACGTGTGTCGCTATTATAATTATTATATTAATCGATCTCGAAATTAATTAAATTCCGTGACTAAATAATCTGTCGATCCTTCTCTTAATAACTCTTTTCACTAAAGATAATGTGGTTGGGAGTCCGCGCCCGTGATGAGATTTTTCTCTATTTGTTTATAATTAAGGAGTTCTCGAATGAATATAATTATGTTAATTAGATTAATTTGTTTCCGATGAATGTGGAGAGTAGAGAGAAGGGATTGGCCAAGTGGTGACAAACTACTATACTACTGAGGAAGAGGAGGAGGCGTGATGTTGACTTTTCAAGTGCCGACTGACTTTTGACCTAAGATGGTGGACTTTTTAGGGAAGACGATAGTATCTTTATGGTGGGCTTGATTCCTATTTGTTTAGAGCAAAAAAAAAGACTGAATTAGGACAAGATCTTAGGTTGAAAGTAGTGACATGCGAAAAGATTTTGCGAGCAACCAAGGGAAGTATCCTGTTGGGCGGTTGATTTCGGAGTCTTGCAACTTAGACGTGTCCACGGGATTAGAATTACTGGTTTTCGTTTAGGAACTGGAACTGAAACCAACGGTTCCAATTCTAAAAAAAGGTGAAACCAGAACCGGCCCTTGAAGGGTCCGATTCCGGTTCCAGGAGTTTTTGAACCGGTTTTAGTTTCATTTTTAAAATTTAATTTTTAAAATAAAAAATAAAAAATTATCAATTATAAATTATAAACAAATTGTACATTATAATAAATTCGGAAGAGGGAAAAGGAAGAATGAGCTTGAACTTAATGAATTATGAATGACTATTTCCCTCATATTATATATATATATATATATATATATATTAAATTTGCGATTTTGAATCGGCCGGAACCGCTGATTTCGGTTTCGAATCGTGGGCTCAGTCAAAGGGCCGGTTTCGGGCCCATGGTTTATTTTGGCCATGTCTACCGTAACGCGGTTGGGCGACCAGATCCCGGGAAAAATTTCGGCCTCTCGAGAGCTCTGCTAGCCTAGTAGGGCGTGGGGTGCCTACATTTCATTTCTATCGAGGAGATAGAACAGTTGTGGTTTGCATAAGATGGCCCGGATTGGACCGGATCGAAACATGCGGCATTTAATAATCTGCAGTTTATTCATCGGAGGTCAGGATAATTAGGTTATACCACTTCTATTTTCGATATTTGGTCGTTACTCGTATGAAATCGATTTCGATGTGCTCCTAAAGTTGACTCCGATTAAATTCTTGTCGGAACTTCAATCCTATGCTTTCCCGTGAGTTGCTGGTGAAGGGTAAAAAATATCAAACACCACGAGGATTTCATTCGTCAATTTGGAATTGGTCACGTTATTATAAAGTGCCTCCATGTGCCGCACCTTTTTGAAATTTGCTGCTATTTGTACAAGTCAAATTAATTAAACATAACAATAATAGTAAAGAATAAACAAGTAAATGACACGATAGAGGGGAATGTGTGCTTTTTAGCTACGGTAAGTAGAGATATATACGTGGCCGTCATTGTCGTTACACTTTCTTGGGAACCTAAAGTGATTTTACCCAAGGACCGATCTCCCTCTTTCTCTCTCTCTCACTCGTTCATTATTCAACCGGCATGTGGTTAGAGTCTATGCAGGACGGGTCGATTCTAGAAATTTGCGACCTAAATTGACCGGATGAGCTCAATTGAAAAAATGCGATAAGGTTTAGGACTAAATTGGTTCAATTGAAAGATTTATTACTGAATTGATATCAACCATTAATGCCATAAGTATATGACTTTTTTGGTAATTTCTCCGTAGGGTATTTGTCGCCTCCTCGTACAGCTTCGGAGGTTACAGCAGTTAAATAAGCGATGTTGCCTACCCACCATCACCACCGAGGACCTCACCTAAAGCAGCAATAGTAGCAATATCATTTTCTATTGACTCCGCAATTAATGCTAGTGAGAAACTTAGCGGTGAATTCCAGAAAATCAAGGGGCACATTGCAAAGGACTTGAAATGCGAGGGAATAATTTGCCACAAATCTAAAAACCCTAGGTCACAAATGAAAAATTTGTCCAAAAAGTAATAAAACTTATAGCTATTTTACCTATTCACTCCTAAATCTTTTCATGTTTCTCTCAACGTGATAATGTCGGTGATGACGTGAATAATTTATAATATCATTTTAATATTTGACCGGGACATGCAGTCCAAGGTCTTCATCCTTTTGTGTAGATTGAGAATCGTCATCTCCGGTGCTCAATCTGAGTTCACACCCAGAAAAGTAACGTCTTGATACAGAAGGACTTGGGAAGCAGAATTTGGAAAAACTGATCAAAGTTCATTCTGTGGGGGACCTTCTTCGTCGGTGCGTAAAAACTCGTCAGCATCATTCACGTGACAGCCAAGGTGAGTCCTTTTTTTCCCCCCTCCTTCTGGAAAGACGGCGCTTTTCGGAAAGAACGGGGAGCTGCGTTACATTGTCATCAATGGCGGAAAGTGCCTTGAGAATCATCATCATCATTCTCATCATCATCATCATTCTCATCACCACCTGCTCTGCTGATGATGCATCCGCGACCTCCTGTTGCGTTTGCGGGAAGACGAAGTGAAAATGCGGGAAAGTGGCTTTCCTCCACCGAATTTCGGTCCGCTAGAGAAAGGGTGATCCTCCACATTCATTCCTATTCGAGAAAAAATGGATCGTCGGCAGTGGAAAATTCTTTCATGAGACCCGGATCCGATCTGACGGATCGAGTACTTTCAGAACCACGTCCATTTTCACGGGGCTTTAGACCAAAAGTTAGCATTGCGAATGTCCAAAGTGTTGAGAAACTCTCAAATTTTGAAGTTGACAAAAGTATATCTTGAAAAAGAGTTTGTGCAACAATTTGAGGACTCTTTATGAATATATCATTATGCCTAAATACTTATATTCTGATAGAATCAGGTTTCGTGGACAGAAGCAGATTCTCTCAAGACTTATTTGATCATTATGGCAAGATATATTTTGAATTTTCAAGCAATCCTCGCTGTTTTTTTAAGGTTGCGTTTGTTTCCTATTCCTTTATGACTTTGACACTCATTTTTGTATGTTTTTTTCAACTGTGTGTAGCCCACCAAACCAAATCTGATACAATTTCATATAATTTTTTTTTATTAATTTTTTTGTTTCGTCTTTTTTCCTTCAGGTCCCACCTGCCTTCCTTTTCTTCTTCTTCCTCTTCCCACGCCTCCTACCGTCTATCTGTTTTTTCTCCTGCATGAAGTTCGCTTCGGCAATGAAAGATAGGAGGAGGATCATTGTCGCATTGCAAATCAGAGTTTCCACGCGAGATCTTTCCACAGTTCCTAACTTTGCTGTTTGAATTTTCCGTTTAGACCATGTCTTTCCTTGTTAATCCTGACTTCCATGCGATTTTGATCCAATGGGAAGGACCTTCTTGCTCAAGCTAATCCAGAAAATGGAAGCCTCCCAAGACTTATCATGGGTTTAAGAGCGTCACTCTCTGTAAATCTTGACCAGAAAAGTACCCCAGCAAAAGCAATGTAGATATCGAGCAAATTCCCGTAACGGAGTTCATGGATTGATTGATGGCTTCTAAAGATCTGGCTACTTGGTGTTTGAATCCGAATGTACGTACCTACATATCTATGTTATCCTCCATGCTACGGAGCCGTTTGCTATGGTCAGGACTCGGGGTTTGCATTTCAACTCTCGAGCCAATAAAACAGGAACAACATGGAAGAAAACATAGATCGAAACTGACAAGAAATCACCAGAAAGGACATTAGTGAGACTGCATCCCTTTCCTTCGGTAGCTCTTTTTGTTTCCCAAGGATGGCGGTAGCTGGGGCAAAGTCCGTTTTCTTCGCTCCGCGAATGAATGTTCTCATCAGGATAACCAACTATATGAAAGCAAATAGTTTACATGAAAGTTTCAAGGTCTAAAGAGCCATCATCCTAGTTTATTATCTACCATTCTCGATTGTAAACTTGTGCCAATATGGTTCTTCAGGGCTTGTCCTGAGAATTAGAAATGGATTGGTTATCCGAGGCATTGAACTAACGATTGACGAAGGCAGCCTTGCGAGCAGACTCTGTTTGTGCAAGGTTATTTCTCTAGACAAAGTTCAGCATCCAATGACCGCTTTCAGATTCAAGGCAGATAACAACTCAGTGCAAACGTGACCGAGTACAGGCTTGACAAAAAATTCAAATGCAGCGATAAGTTGAAAGCTTTTTATGAGTCACCGGAAAAAGCACAAAAAGAGGAGCCAAATCTTGCACTACAAATGTCAATTCTACCCGGCCCGTTGACACCCCTACTTGTGGTGATAGTATGTGATTATTGTGCTAAGTGAACGTTTTTCTCGACGCTCTGGTGGTGCCGCGGTGAGGGCTCGTGTCGTGCTCCTACCCGTGGAGCTAAGTAACTACGACTCAACATGAACATGTTGATGTCAAACATCATGATAGGTAATATGAAATTCTGTCTTGCATTTTGACGAAAAGCGTGATATTTATCTTCAAAGTTCTAGGATTGAAAATTAGTTTAGGGACCAAACCTGTCACAAAATAAGGTATGCTGAGAAAGATTCAACTACACAGGCAATAGTATTGGGACCATTTTTCCAATTTCTCCTCCATTTTGTCTTCATCGTCGTCGTTTTTTTTTTTTAATCTCCAACGTCAGGGCCACATGCTCCTCTTCAGTGTCCTGTCCCTGCGGTTACGGCATTCTAATAACTTGATAAGTTCTCTGCTCGTGCTCCAGTCGAGTGAAGCCCATAGCTCGTGGATCGAGACAAAAGATTATCTAAAGATCAAATTCATCGTTAGATAAAGTACAATGACCAAAGTCGAAAAGCGGATTTCTTAAAAGTATTATGTTTTTGGAAGTAATCATTTGGAGATTTGATCCTATGTAAGAATTATAAGATAGGGAAAATTCGAATTTATAAAGTTTTGGCTATCTAGAAATCAGCTAATAAAATTATTGATTGCTTCCATAGTACCATTTGTTGACTGGCAAGTTGGAAAGCCAGTGTTCCTAGAAGCATCCTTAAATTATTTTCCTTAAATAGTAAGTCAGAAGAAATATGAAAAATCTCGGGGGACAAAATTTTAGGGATGTATGTGGAAACTAATTGTTTATGATTGGGGTCTAAAACAAACTTTTAGAAAAGTCGGGGAGGGGAAATCCCCCGGGTCCCCCACCAAATCTGATCCTGATTAGAAATAAAATGTCAAGAAAGAATTTCAGAGAAGCCACTTTGATTATATCACTTTGTGAATGTCACTTTTTCTACGATAATGGCATTCATTTCCCTTTCATTTTCACTTTGTTACGCTGGAATTACGGAAAAATGACGTGGGCAAGCGAATTGGAGCGTTTTAGTTTTACTACTATATATGCTATTTGGAAATTGAAAAAATAAATGGGAGTACTCTCAGCTCTGCGAAGGAAAATCTAATAAGAGGAATTTTCAAGTTTAATTGTATTTCTTGTGATTGATTATTTTATTGCGACAAAAACACATTCGAAAGAATATAAATCACAACAAAAGAAGATTGGGAAGACGGCACAAATGGTCCTTAATTTTTTGCCCAATATGTAATGTGATCCCCGAACGCTTTAATTTGGCCAATATGGTCCTTAAAAATTAGCCCAATTTTCAATGTGTCCCATGAGTTTTTAATTTGTTCAATGTGATCCCCAAGCTTTTGAAACATGTTCAATTTAGTTACTGAATTATAATAAAATGTCCAATATCGTCTCTAAATTTGAATTAATTGAAGGACTGCATTGAACATTTTTCTATATTTCAGGGGCTCAATTGAACTTGGTCCAAAAGTTTGGTGACCCAATTGGTTAAATTAAAAATTTAAGGAGCACGTTGCGTGTTGGGCTAAAGTTCAAGAATCATATTAGTCAAATTAAAAAATTCATAGATCACATTACACATTGGATCAAAATTCAGGGCTATTTGTGTTATTATCCCAAGAAGATGAGAGAAGCGATGACAAGAAACAAAATGAGAGAAAACGAAGCGATCATTTTTTTAGAAAATTATCTTTTAAATTATTTATTTTTTTGATAAACGAACAGAATCTAAATTTAGAATGTTATTTTGGTCACTTGAATAAAAAAAAAATAGCGTTTTTGCGGCTAAAGAGAAGGTGGAAATAGGCCCGTCCAAAATAATTATTTTTCTTCTTTTTCCTCGCCAAATATTGGGCAAGCCCTTGTGTGGGACCATTGAAATCCATGTGGAAGCCCATAAGTTGAGCCAAGCTAAGCCCACTACAGAGTTTTGAGATTGGGCGGGGCCCAAAAAAACAATTTGATTGTGCAAATGATGTCTTGCAAAATAACATTTTAAAATTTTAAGTTGTAATACCAATGGATGAAACATGAATCTTGCTCTTATATCAACTGATGAAGCACAAATCTCATTCTAACATTAATTATGCGGAACGAACGCGTAATGGGTAAGAGATATTAAAAGACATTGGAATGCCAATCCTATAGAGAAAGAGGCAATACCAATCACGGTAACTTGTTTTGTAAGCGACATTTTCGATTTGTCGGTAAAAACTAACGAAAATAATTGTTTGGGCATATGTTGGCAGGCAACTTTGAGAGCAGAGCAATTCATCAAACTTCCAAGAACGTAAACATTGAAGAGAGAGAGGTAAATTACGATAATATTCTAAATCCTAGTGATGTCAGATACAGTTTTGAAAATATACAAGAAGAAACTAATGTGTTGAGAGTTGGATTACAAGGTACATCTACTATAGAGAAGCAAATCAAGTCGTGAATAAGTCATAATTGTATGATTGTCGCCAGATACTTTTTACAATCATGTAAATTTTGCGGAAAATAATGTCTATAGTATTAAGGTCTTCCTGATAGAAACGCTAATTTACCATTGGAAGTACTCTAATTACTCCGATGATGTTACGTTCTAATCGGAATCATGAACAGCCATCCAACTTAAATTTCTCTTTGCCGGGCAAGGTGATCCGCATTCAATAGGTATTATCATGGCAAAAATATCAAAAAAGTTCTTAATCTATTGTACTTGTGCCAATTCAGTCATAAACCTTTTAATTGGGTCAATTTAGCTTTAAACAATTTTGTGTTTTGCTAATTAAATTCATCCGTTCAATTTTGATATATATATATATATATATATATATATATATATATATATATATATATATATATATATATATATAAAAACCACTGACGGGGATGAGAACCGTCCAATATGGTGCCGCTAGTGCTGACTTGGACATTTTCAAATTATTTGATAACAATATTTTTAAATATATTTATAGTTATTTTTTTTCCTTTTCTTCTCTTTATTTATTTTTTGGGCCAAGGGTCATATCGTGGCCAACGCTGGCTCTGGGCAAGAGCCGCAATGCCCTCATGTGACTTGGGCATGTCGGCATTGCATAGATGGGTGAGGGTTGCCATGCCTCGCCTAGAGCCAGGGAGGGTCTCGGCCACCTTGCCTAGAGTCAGCCCTCAAACCGTCAAAAAAAAAAAAAAAACCAAAAACGTTGTAAAAAAACTCAAAAAATATTGAATAGTTATTAAAAAGTGTCATGGTCAAACGGGTTGACTCCTTCCTTTGATGGACATTTCCCTCCCCGACGACCACGAGGCTAACATTCTCCCCATTTTCAAAATTGTGCAGGGCAGCTTTTTTATTTTAGCCAACTGGGACAACTTGAGAAGAGCAAATGGAATGATTCTAGAGCCATGAAATCATGGGAGGCCACTTTCGTCATAATGGTACTCCGCATCGCAATTGATGAATTAAATGTCATCACCATTCTTTGAGTTTTCGTCATACAAGGCCAGCTATTTTCGACTCCCTCTCCCTCTCCGAGTTTCAACCTTTCTACACTCCTTCAATTTCTGAAGGGGGAGGGTTTTCATCTAGATCTGTTTCTCCCCTCCCTCCTTGATTGTTTTTTCCTTCTATTTTCTCTTGTTTCTTGTTCTATTCTTCCGATCTAGTTCTAGACGTAGGAGTTTTAATGAATAAAATACTCCGCTTCTCGTTTCCGTACTATTTACATTAGCCCTGATATCAGATCCGTGCTTGTCCAACATGTTTTGGTTAGAAGCCCTTGACATCTCGTACTTGCTAAATAATGCTAAAGGTCTCGCTCTTACAGGTGTAAAATCTGAGTTTGTTCAACATATTTTTACTATCTCTGCACGATAATGATGTTGGGGACAATGATCTAGATGCACACGATTGAAAAGTAAAGTCATAGCTAAAGATGGAGATCCCACAATGTGCTTATCCCTAATTATGTCTTGTGATTCGGTCATCTGATCCTTTTGTTTGAATGCAATCATACATTTGGTATTGATAGAGCTCAACTTGTGATACTTGGTATGAATAGTTCTGGAGAAAATCTTTTAGGTGCTTCTCACTCCACTCAATCAATCACCAAAAGTTCATAGGAACTTCAGGGTTTGCTGTTCCTTCTATTCCATAATTGCTTTCTAATGCATCATGCTTTTTCTCACAAAAAGTACTAAAAACTCTATAGTTGAATGATATTCTTTGATTCGACGCAAAAAAAAAAATAACTTTTTTTGAAAAATGATTTATTATATCCTTAGAAATAACGGAAAATGTTTTCATTATCGATAATAATTTATAGCTAATTAATTTCATGGATAATGGAAGTTTTTTTTTTTTTTTGCATTTATTACTTTTAAAAGTAATATAAGCGTTCGACTTTTTTTTTTTTTTTGAAATTAAATGCAACTCGATCAGACATGTCATGTCCACGTCGAATGACAACGCTACGTTTGTGTGTCATCTTCGACGTGTTGAGAAATGGTCAATGAAGGGGCTAACACAGCCTCCACGCACGAAGGACCAAGTCAGAGCGACAGAAACTCATGTTAATCAAAGACCTATAACAACGAGGTCGGATGAAGGACCAAGTTGTCGGATTTCCCGGAGTATTCTTTTTTGTCCCTTCCAGAGATAGCTCGCCGCCATTTGACCCGACCCGTTCGTACGTCCCTGCGAAGGCGAAGAAATGATTCCTCCAAGAGCTTCGTGTGTTGGGCATTCGCCTGCTGACTTTTGCAAAGTACAGTGAGAAACTGGCCCTAGAGAGATATCTTCAAGTCAAGAGCCCTGACTATGTCTTCTCTTTAGCTAAAATAAAGCTTTGAATCTACCGGTCAGGTACATGAAATAACGCCCCGCGACGCGGACATGTTCTCTTATTTAATGAATCCCCTGTCTACTGTATCTTTTGGGCGTATATAAAGTCTAAAGAGGCTGCAAACAGCAAGGGCCTGAGTCTGTGCTTGAGAAACTCTTCTGCTGTCAAGAGCTCAGATCAAGGAATATAGCAGATCAAGAGACCATGGGGAGGAAGCTGGATGTTCTTCTTGGCAGGAACGGCAAGGAGTCCAAGATCAAGACCCTCTCCAAACTCGCCATCTCTAGGATCGCCCTCCTCAGAAAGCATCGAGAAGTCCGGCTGTCTCATGCCTGGTCGGATGTCGTTCAGCTACTAAGCCTCGGTCACCAAGAGCGTGCTCTCCTCCGAGTACGTTTTCACCCCCCCCCCCCCCTCTCTCTCTCACACGCAAACACACAGCACAACTCTGATATGAATTGTCTTTGTACAGGTTGAGCTTGTAATTAAGGAGCAGAATATGGTGGATGCGTTTTGCATCTTGGAATGCTACTGCCACATCCTTGCACAGAGGGGAATGCTCATGCAAAAGAACTTGTATGTTTGCCTGGCCTTTGAAACTTTCAGTAAGAACACTAAAGAACCGATCAAACTACGCCCGAGTATTTTCACTGACACTTTTACGAACAGGGACTGTCCCGAGGAGCTCAAAGAAGCAGTATCTAGCTTGACGTTTGCGGCTTCGAGGTACGGGGACTTCCCCGAGCTCCAGGGGATCCGCACTGTCATCACAAAGATATACGGGAAAGAGTTTGTGGCTCGAGCAGTTGAACTACGCAAAGACTCTGGAGTGAATCTTAGGGTAAATGAATTTTGACTCTTATCACTTGATCAAAATTGGCCAGTTTCTTTTCATGTCGGGATGACTCAAAGCTCAATGAATTCAGATTGTTGAGAAGTTCTCCACCAGACAACCGAGCGTGGAAAGTAGGATGAAGGCACTAGAAGAAATTGCCTACGAAAACGGAATGATTTTGCGCTTCAAGAGGGCTGCTGGTGAGGTATGTCATTGAGTCAGAGCGGCAGATTCATGAATCGAAGTTGATCGGACAGTTTTTAACTGAGGATGTATCCTATATTGCAGGAAAACGCAGGCATAAATTACGACAAGCGAGCTGAACACAGTTTAACAAGTTCTGGACTCACAGAGGACACCTGTGATGCACCCGAAAAGATAGGCGAGGATGAGGGCTTCTCAGACTCCAGTGAGCGGAGGATGTACAATGACGCGGTTGCTGCAGCTCAAGATGCAATTGAATTAGCAGGTTATGCGGCTGCCGCTGCGAGGTTCACAGCATCGGGATCAGGGGACCATGATGGCGATGATTACTGTAACTTCGATGACCGTGACGAAACCCTGCAAGCTACAAGCGACTTCTATGAAGCTTCAGAGGAGGTAGACGCAGATCCCTATCCTGACAGGCCGATGTACGACAACGTCCATCCAGTCTATTACTCAGACTCGGAAGAAGATGCGGAAGCTGATCGGATTTATCTTGAAAGGGAGGAGAAAAGCGAAAGGCAAATATATCGAGAAAGTCGACCAGTGGCTCTACACTTGAACTGGGATAGGAACAAAATCGAAGCGAGATGATTGCATCTTCGAGACCATGGAGTCAGACAGCCCTCCGACAATAGAATGTGGTTTGACGCCAACCACAACCATTCGAACAAAACGTGGGGGTAGCAGGGTATGGCTGTAACTGTAAGCCGGGAAACTGAATATCACCCCGCGAATGAGTTCCTTAATCCTGCAAAATATGATGAAGTTGCAGATGAATGCTCCCTGAATAGGAATTAAAGTATAGAGCTGTTGAGCAGATCTAAAGAGAAACAGGAACAACGGGACAAGTTCATGCACACAACAAAAATATAAGTCTGCCAGGTTCCACTATTCTTTGTTGATTTCTCTTGTATCCGCTCCTAGGTTCAACTATTCGTTTGTTGATTCATCATGTATTTGTCTACCCCTTCCTATTATCGCATTATGGGCTTTTTTTTTCAAATTAGAATTTTTTTAAAATTTTTTTATACTGAAATAGGATTAAAAAAATTTGCCGAGTGGCACCCACTCGGCAGTGGGACTGCTGAGCGGGCCTGGACCGCGGCCTGCTTGGCAGCCCGAATGCCGAGCGGGCCCAATAGCCCCATTTTTTTATTTATTAAAAAAATTTGTTTTTTTTTTCGTTTTTATACTTAAAAAAATTAGAGTAATTAACTTATATCTTAATTATTGATGCTTATAATATTTATTTATTTTTATTTATAACTATTTATCTTTTGAAGCTTATTTTGATGACATAATCATCAATCAACAACATCTTCAACACTCCTTACCAAAAAAAAAAAAACATCATCAACATTATTATTTATTTATTTTTCTTTTTTTAATTATTGATGGTTATAATACTTATTTTTATTTATAATTATTTATCTTTTGAAGCTTAGTCTGATAACATAATCATCCATCATCGCTTAAAAAAATTGGAGTAATTAACTTATATATTAATCATGTTTTTCATATATCTTACTAATCTCGACTGGAGTATACTAGGAACGGAAAAAAGATAGAACAAACTAGGAATGGAACCCATGACCACCAAAGCACTTCGCCCAAACAACAACTACTAACTGAGTAAACAATAGAATTAGCAATATTGTTCACAGTTTAATTAATCTAGATACACATTAAAAGACGTGATAGTAATTTGGACTTGAAAAACTGCCTAGACCCCTTTCCCATTTCAAAAGACGCGATATAATGAGTCTGGTATGGAAAGATAGAAAGAGGAAAGATGAAAAAGAGGGTTCGTTTGAGATCAAGAATTGGCATCGAAGAGAGAAAAATGCAAACTTGACAAGGAAAACGGTGTTTTTTAAGGAAAAAGCCCGACCAAACCACCTACAGCAGTTTTCCAGTGGATTCGTATTGAAAAGTTACGTGAAAAAAACAAATTGTCCAAAACGGACGCCTGAATGATGAGATATGTACTTTCAAAGTTTTTCCCTTTCTCTACTATTTTCCACTCTTTTGCTACGGTTTTACATCTATCCATGAGTTTTTAAGCTATTTTGCTGCAATTTTCCATCAATCTATTACTGTGGTTTTCAATATATTACTGCAGTTTCCAACATATTCTTGCGACTACAGTATTTTACCCTTTGTTGTCATTGTTTTAAGTAATGATTGATAATTATGTTATAAAAATAAGTTTCAAAAGAGAAATAATCACAAATAAAATAAATATTATAACCATCAATAATTATTAATACAATTAAAAAAAATAATGGGGCTCCTGGGCCCACTCACCGGAGGCCCACTAGGCAGTGGGCTTGCCGAGCAGCACCCAATTAGGTAAAAAAAAATTAATCTTATTTCGGCAATTTTTTTTTTTAAAATTGTAATTTGAAAAAAGCTCTTGCGTTATCACGTTCCCCTACCGGTTTTCATCCCAAGCTAATTCTCGCATGGTGTGGAAATCGCAGGTTGCAGCGGTCAAGTTATTTTGCCAATCACAACTGACTGCAGAAACTAAATAAAGCTCGACGAAATAAATTACTTGCTTAAAGAAACGCAGATTGTAGTAGTACAGGCCTTCCCGTGTGTGTAAGGCTCCAACACTAGTTTCTCCTTTCACGCCAGTTCCATAAGCATGACTGGACTGCAGAAAAGCAAAATCATATGAAATACAGCCACAGTCAAAGACATAAAAGCATTCAGCCCCCAGAAGTGTTCAGCAGAAAATATATTATGGCAGGAATTGTTGCATACTATTGAGCCCAATACATTACGCTACATCCTCAACCTTACCTCAGATAAGATAATTAAACAGAACCTGATAGGCTGATCCAACAGAAAGAATACACATAAACTGAAGCAAAAATACAAGTGTTCAAAGAAATTATTCCGGATTACAACTAACTTGGCTATTTTTGATCTATCACCCAGTAAAACGAAATAGATCACAGAATTACAAACTTCAGTATGCCACTGCTACAGCTTACGATAAATCCCCTCCGCTCTGTTGCCACAAATTAATGATATCGGTAGCCTGATTAAGAAGAATAATCATCTGCTTCTGTGAAATCCATGGTTTGCTTTCGAGTAAGACCTTAAGCTCCTCCCAAGCATCTTTCCTTGGCCAAAAGTAGTAAGAACTCAACGGAATTGTGCCATGGCCAGGTATCATTTGATCTAGTGCAATCCCAATATTCTTCTCCATCCAAATAAACTTCAAGACAAGTCTCGGATTATCCATTGGCTTTACAACCACTCCAAGCTTCTGAATCATTTAAAAAAAAAAAATTTACTCCCACAAAAAGAACTGTTTCACCAAGCAAGACTGCATTTAAAAAAACCGAAAAACTAAAGATGAAAACAGACTAATATTAGCAAAACAAATGAGCGCCTCAAGCTCCTGAACAACCAAATTGTGTCTCTACCTTTCCTGCCGTGTGTCCTTGGTAAGCAAAGAGAGGGCCAATGAAGTGAAAAGAACGAATTTCAACATGAGGGAGATTTAGATTATTAAGTATAATTCCACATTGTATAAATACATGGTTATACTTTGTCTTATATACATGCAATCTCCCTCCAACAATTAAGTTAAACTTTTGGGTTGGACATTCTTATATAGTATCAGAGCACAAGTCAAGAGCTTGAATCCCAGAACTCCCCTCTCAAACTCATTTCTCATGGTGTACTCACAACAACTGGCTCACAGGAAATAGGAGTTGTGCCCATTCCACAATAACTGGGCTTGAGTCTTGTGACTGTACAGGATCAGCTTACACATGAGGCGAGTGTTAATTGTTATCTAACATTGCTTCGATATATGGTTATAATGTGCCTTATATACATGCGATCTCTCTCTTCCTGTTTATTCGAGTATTTCGATTAGACATTCTAACACAGAGCTCGATAACGAACTCCAATTACTAATGCAACAAAACAAAGAAGCAAAAGTTCCATTAAGGAGACCACAGTAGAAGCATAAAGAAGTGCTATGACAAATAGAAATGGGAAGTGTTGTGGCTTAGTAGCCTGATGTGCTGTAATGAACCAACAACTTTTCAAATTTTGAATTTGGAGGCACTCAATGTGAGATACAATAGTTGATTGATGAAATAGTATTAATCAAAGATAGACCAAACAAAAGATGGATATCTTTTCAATATGGAAAGGATTAAGGTGATCGAAGATCGATTTTATTTGTTAATAGGAATGTAATCCACATATCTGATCCAGTTCGGGGTAATTAGAAAAAAAAAATCGACTAAGGAATTTCTAACTGTGAGAAAAGGCTAGTCGGCTTGAAGATGTGATTGAAAATTTGATAGAAGCACATATACAGAGGTTGCTTATGTGATTGACAATCAAGCTACTAAGGACTCTAGAGATATGAATGCACATTCTAAGGAAAGTCAACAAAACATGCAGCATCTAGTGCATCATAAGGAAAATACCTGATATTTGTAGCATATGAGGGCTGGAAATTGAAGTGCAGGAAAAGAGAAAAAAGCTACGACAAAGACAGCAACCAAAGAAGCTTACACCCTGATTATCACATTTATTCTTATTCACACACTTTTGAATTTCTGCAGAGTATTTCTCGATTACAATCTTGTAAAATTGAGACCAAATTTTGTACGAGAAGAAAAGTATGACGCCACTGATTGCATCGATAGAGAAGGAACAGGTTCACAGTACTTGAGTTGCACACAAATCAGGTCGTAATCTTACTGAAGGTGTTCAACAAGGGAGGAGGTTTTGTATCGGGGGGAATTACAGAAGCAACTGCTACTGTTGCAGGGAATACATGTTGCAACTCTCGTACTGCTTGATTGAAGTAGCGGAGTTCAGCCTTAGTTCAAGGCTCCTAGAGCTGGAAATGAGAATGTAGACATGTATAGCCAAACCTCTTTAATGCTTGGTTCAATCTCCTTATTCCCCCTCCTTGTTATCTACTGAATGCATCAGTTATTGCTGTGACATTACTAATGTTACAATATTAACTGATTATTTAGGAGCAAGATAGTGTGACGTGTAAGACAATTGCAGTTGTCACGCCACTTTTATAATACAGGATTTGATTCCACAGGCCGCACTTTGCTTTATGCTATGATTTTCAACCAGCTGATCCTTACCTTCTTGGTCTCCATAGACAGGTATTTCAGAAAACCAAATCCATAATAGGTAGCAGCTCCTCTAAAAAATCCGCAATTGCATTAGAACTTAGCTACCAACTTGAGATTGAGCTAATGCTTCCTCTAAGGTATATCAACTAATTCATACTAGAATGCATATTCACTGATCATTCCACTCCACAAATAAGCTAAGCCACACCACAAGAAATTGAGTCCCAAGTCCCATTCATCTCCTCTTTAGTTTACAACATCCTGGGGCGAAACAATGAACATTCTGTAGCAATTCTCAACCACACTCTCCTAGGCATAAACGCAAACACATAAAACTATCACCTACACACGTTAGAGTACAGAGAGAGAGAGAAATGACAGGAAAACTCCACCTCTTTGCCCTGCGCAACTCCAGGGGACGATTCCGCTGCCGACGTTTCTTCCGCGACGACCGCTTCGGCGGCCGCGGATGCCGCCGGGACGCAGATTCCTCTCGAGCCGCAACGACTCAGTTGGAGTAGTCCAGCACACGGGCCAGTCTTTCTCGCGGCGAAGAATGGAGCTTTGGATGGCTTCAAGACAGCGTCCGAGCAGGGGAGCGACAGGCGCTGCATGAGAGCGACGTTGACCTTTGGTTCTATAGCCATGGTCAGCATTGTTTCGGATGAACTGAACTGTACCAAGCTTTGAGGGAGGGCGAGGGAAGTCTCAAATGTAGAGAGAGAGGGAGATTGGTTTTTGCTGTGTTATTGTGGGGGGAGGATAAGATGATGCTTCAGGAAGAAAGGGGATTGGGCTTGTTGAGACCTCATGGACTGAATGGGCTCACAAATAAAAATATTTTCAGCCCAGCCCAAATATAAAATAATTATTCGAGTCAATTTGTAGTTTTCATTGCGGGAAATATTTGCACATTTATTTGGCAATTTCAAATAATAACATGAAGTGACGTCATTTTTCCAAATAATGATCTGAAGTAGATTTCGTTTTAATTAAGGGTTTGAAATGTTCTTTTTATTTCATTGAAGGCATAATCAGAGACATTTTCTTCATTTATTTTTCCCCTTTTTTCTTCAACATTTTTCCATGGAAAAATCACGTGTTTTTTTTTAAGGAACTTCAAAACGTGTGTGTGTGTGTATTGAGAAATTTCATTACTCCCTTTTTATTGCTTAAGAGAAATTTTGTGAATTATGCGCTTTGCCCTCTAAATCTAGAACACCTGAAATTTTGACAATCTACAATACGTTGAAACTTATCTTTACATAATATATCCACTCTTCTGTCCAATTGTTTTTTCATCTTTGGTATGGTGTTTGGTAAATTTTAATCCTTCGTTTTTCTTTTCCCCGATTTCATCATTTAAGTGTATTCAATTGGATACTATTGTTGTACTTCATTTCTACTTTATCCATTCATTTTAATCATACCATTTATAAGAACTCCCACACTTACCCATTTGAAACTTCAAAAAATATTCATTTATTTTTAATTTTTAAACGAAAATTTCTCAACTTGTTCACTTTTTCTACTAGTTATTTAAAATAGTTAAATTGATTATTTGTGATATTTTTTAAATGTTTATTTCTTGAAAATGAATAATTTGATTTTTTTTTCTAAAAATAATCACTTGTGTGACTTAACATAATCGATCGATCGTTCATTCATTTTTTGAACAATACAAGAAGTCATTTTAAAAAAAGTATTTTTCATGAAATACACGCACCAGAATGTTTGAGATTTTTTCAGTCGATTTTTTTTTGTCATATCAATTCAAGGGCTGGGATATGTAGCCATACGGTGCAACATTGTACCTTAGAAGTTTCCGTGAGTTCGTAGCTTTCCAAGAACTTTACTTTAAACAGTAACTACAATCCGGGCACGAAATTAAAGGATTTAAATCAGAGTGAAGGTTTAAAATATGTTCTGCTTTGTTGCGATTGTCCAATTACATCCGTGATCATTAAAATGCTAAAAAAGCTGCAATTTATAGTCTTTTACAGGGTTCATGCTAAAAATGGTTGAGGTGCATATGTTAAATGCTGCACTGATGATATTTCCAATCCTTGACCTGAGCTGGTTCCTTCTTCCCCTTACTGACCTACATCCTGAGGATATTTACATCTGAGTGCCTAAGCTTCGAATAAAAAATCGAGTCGACTATTGAAGCAGCAAACTGCGTTGTCTTGAGTCATCCCGAGCCACGACTATCAAGAAGGATCGAGCAACAAATTGGAAGACACCATACTGTAAAGCGTTTCTAGAAAATTGAGTATAGTAAGACCATCCTCGTTCAAGCTCGCCAGCCTGGTAACGCCAGGAAAAGACCTGACTTCCTCATCAAATGGATGTTTATCGTCGCATGAAGGTAAAAAAACTTAAAAAAAGTTGTGAGAAACAGCTCTTCCACAAAAGGCCGGATCATCCTCGTTTCCTCCACCGTCATCTGTCTGAGGAATGGTCAGGGCAAATTCAAGACCAAGCTTCAACATGATACTTACCAGCCTTCTCCAGTGCCCTAAGCCACCGAACAGCAGATTCTCTCGAAACCGCACCTTCTTTAGACACGATGTCTTCAAATGCTGACCAAACATCAGAAGGCATTTTGGTTGAAGAACCTGCGACGTAGATGGCAGCGCCCGAGTTCAACAAATTCCAGACCACTTTGCTGTGTTCCCGTATCTTATCTTGTACGTATACCTTCTGAGGTTGGTCTCTTGAAAAAGCAACAAAAAGGCCCCCGCCCTTGGCATCAGAGAGAACCCCGTCATTTCGTGAATGTTCAAACCAAAAATCTCTGTATAGAAAATCATTTTCCTCATTTCGGCAACCAAAGAAGAAAATGATGGGAGCAGTCCACGTGGACCGATTTTGAGTGGCTCTTTCCTCAACAAAACCACGAAATGGTGCACATCCAGTTCCAGGTCCAATGAGGATGAGAGGTAGCGATGGTGGTGGGGAAGGAAGCGAACCTTTCTGAAACCATGCCGGAATATGAGCACCTACCATGTCGGATTCAGCATTTAGTGTTGCAATACGTGCATTTGATAACTCCATCTACGTATTCTTGTAGTGTGTGGGTGTAATTAGTAACTCACCCTGATTAGGATCAAGGTTGGCCAGCCACATCGAGCAGAGCCCTGCTCGATTCCTCTTAAAAGGCGTCATCCATGACACAACATTCACAGTTAAGTGAACTTGATTAGGATGGGCTGAAGGAGAAGATGAAATGGAGAAAGCCCTTGTTTTTAATGGAGGGACCAACTGGACCAACCACTCCAACGTCAGTTGTACAGAAGGGAAATCTTGTAGTACCTATTTGGAAAATGAAAATTTACTAATGGATTCCTCTCCATAGAACTTCTTGTAGGATACATACCTTAATGTGGCATATCTCATATATTCGAACAATGATGTCAATAGCGCATGATTTGATACCATTTTGACATAGCTAAAAAAATCATCTCCATTTCTTGTATGCAGCATGTAGAAGACAAGTGCATTCACAAAAGGTAGGATTTCTTTCCCAGTGATTCACAAAGAATAAATCTTGAGCAATCAATTTAGTTTACGCACCTCCAAGACAGTTCTGCGTTCTTTTTGGTTGTATTGGTATAGATCATCTCTTCCTTCAGCCGATGCAAAATATTGAAGCCTTTCCTTTTCATGTTCGGCTGTAGCAAAATAACTCATTACCTGATAAACAGTGCTATTAGTACAAGTAGCGCCAAAATAAATGCAAGACATGCTGAGAAAAAAAACCACCAGACCAAAGCCATGATCAATAGGTACAAATTTCAAGTCTATATTTTGCTTATGAACTATCTATTCCAGCATTTCCCAGTGGAGTTTGCATCAGTAGCAGATAATCATGGATATCTGTAGGCCATGAGAATGTAGTTTAATATCTACGCAGACGAGATTGTATTTACCAGAAGGAAGCAGTATCTGAGAAAACATAGCAGGGAAGCTTCTTAAACCCCCAAAAGAGAAAATCCACTACTCATGCGACACGGCAATGAGTATGATCTCTCTCGACTACTTAGTTCCCAAAACTCAACCCATTTCACAAAAAATCAAGCTGTGTCTCATATGCCAAAAAAAATCCCAATGCTAGGCTTTTCTTTGATATAGCAGCAGACGTCTACCAAGTTCGGATCTGGCAATTTTGGATAAAACAATCGTTGGATGGCAAAACAAGGAAGACGATAGGCATTCCAAAATCATACTGGAACTTCAGGAATCAATATCTCGCAGATGAACCACTCTTCCATTTTTGTGTCAATTCACAATCTAGGTTTCTAGAAAGTAGAATGAATATATACCTTCACAGCAAAAATAGGCTCATAAAGTAGTTGATCATAAGTTGATGAGCATAGGGATTATAACATCAGATATAAAAGATTCTTGCCTCAAAGAAGTAACGTCGCGGTGATGCTGATGAAATATCCATTGCCAACTCAACAAAGGTCCTTAATTTGATGGGGACCATTGAGGCACGTATTCCATTGGCTATAATTCGATTATCCTGTTTTGTTGGATGAACCTGAAGCATAGAAAATGGTTTCAAGCAGCAATTAGTAATGATGCACACAGGAGGTTTATGAGAAATTAAGATAACAGTTCTTCAAGAGAAAGGAGCTTTTCTGCCTTGATTTCTATTAATTAGTTAGGATTCGTTCGATATTTAGTCAGGATAGCATATATAAGTTTTAAGCATAAGCACAAAGTATTTTCCCACCAAACTCAAAGTACTATCTAATATCGGAAAACTTATGAGTAAAAAGGGCTAACCTACGTGTCCACATTTATATGCTGTGAAAGTTTCAGATGTTTGTAGACGATATTGTGCTTATTGATGAGACCAGAGCTGGGGCTAGCGCAAAATTAGAATTATGAAGAAACACGTTGGAGTCTAAAAGATTTACGTTAAGTTGAAGTACGACTGAATACTTGAAGTGTTAGCTTGACATGGCGGGAAGAGGAGATCGAGAAGCTATACGTATGCTCGGACAGAAGGTACCCCAAGAAAGATACTTTTAGATATCTGAGATCAATATTGCAAAAGGGGGAGAGATTGATGAGATATAAGCCATAAAATCAAAGCAGATTGGATGAAATGACACAGTGCATCGGGATTTTTGTGTGATCGCAAAATTATTCTTAGGTTAAAAGGAAAATTTTATAGAACAACAGTAAGACTTGCCATGCTATACGGAGCTGAATGTTAGCCAGCACAGAGCCAACATAAGCATAAAACGAGAATAACAAAAATGAGGATGTTAAGATGGATGCGTAGTCATACAAAGATGGATAAGATAAGGAATGAAGATATTCGATGAAAAGTTGAAGTAAAACCGGTTGCAGAAAAGATGAGAGAACAAAGATTGAGATGGTTTGGACATATTCTCCGAAGGCTCCTAGATACTCCGGTAAGAACAGAAGTTTGCTATCGATGGCATAACATGAAGAAAGTAAGAGATCGATCGAAATTTACTTGGGGGAAAGTAGTAAAACAAGATTTAATGGAATGGAAAATAAATTGGCGTACGGTTTGTCTTAGGACGGAGTGGATGAAGGCTATTAGTATTGTGGAGGGATAGAATTTCCATGTTCCCGACTGTTCTTTTTAGTTATTTCCCTATGTATATGTGTGTGTATACGCGCGCGTGCGTGTGTATTTGTTTATTTACTTGTACATATTTATCTCTTTTCCCTCGATTGGTCTGGCTTTTATTTCATGAATCTTTGGGGTTCATTGACAGTCGATCCCAACTAGTTTAAAATAAAAGTGGTGTTGATGTTGATGTTGAAAGTTTCAGACGTTTGGGATAAAATAAAAGTCAAAATGCGTACACCGCGAAATTCAGATTAAGCAGAAAGTATAAAGTGAAAGTCAATCAAGACACACCCTAAATCTAATTGGCTTATCTTTTAATTAGGCCAAAATTTTATTGGAAGTTATGACCAATGGAATTGTAAAGTACTTTGGTCTTTGTTTGTAATAGGTATCTTCACTGGGTAGAATCATATTCTGTGTGCAGATCATAGTTATCTTCTATTTCTAAATTGTATTACATTTTTCATTTAATTTCATTCATCATTTACAATGACACAGATAACATATTTTGAGCTTTTTCTTAACAGTTTGTAAAATCTTTTGATCTTATCATTTGGTTAAAAAAAGCTTGCAGTGGCGGGCCAACCACAGGGATCTTACTTAATAAAGTGATTTTAACAACCACAGAGAGAGAGAGGAGGGACAGTCAAGGCTAAAATGAGCTTAACTAAATTTATGCATGAGAATAAACAATGGGACTTTATAATCTAATATCAGGAACAATAACTTCCTGCAATTTCTTCAACAATAAAAAGATAAAAAAGCAGCAAATAGCACAGATCTTCAGTTCAAGCAAAATATGAAAAGGCATTGAATTATCTGAACACTATTACCAAGATGTTTAGTATGTGTGCCTGCACAAAATTTTGTCCAAGGTTGCTTACGCATGTCAAATTGAAACGCTCAAAAGAAAGAGAATAGCACACAGACAGCATGACAAATCAAAAGACTAATATACATATTTTGTTGATGAGGGACGATAGCCATAGAGCATATACTATAGCTTACAAAATATTAGTCTAAATGGACAAACTTTATCCAGGTCCTTCATTAGCTATATGTATATGCAGCAGCATATGCACAGAAACATAACAAGCCTGTGAACATCACAGTGAGTGCAGCAAAGAACATGTCCATTTTAAAGAGCAATTTCCCCTAATATTACAGCAAAATCATGGCAATAATGAAAAATAATCAGTCTGACTGCAACAGTTCCTACCGTGATGAATGATTCAGGGTCCAAATGACAACGTTCCAAGAAAGCATCTATCGCCTCTGGATCTTGACCAGGAAGAATTTCCAGAACATCACCTACATCATATTCAATAGCCTGAAAATTCTTTATTACACATTATACAAGAAAGAGAACCAAGCTCCAAAATTCTTTTTAACAGTATATTTAAACATCTTACGGATGACTGAAAATTAAATTCGAGGTGACGCACATCCTTTCCACGGCCTGCTTTGGTCAAGCAATGATTTTTTACCTGCTCAGGAGAAGTTGAAAAAAGGACCAATCACTTTATTTGTGCTTCTGACCGATACACACACACACACATGTGCTTTCCAAATCCAAATTCAGCTCCACAGCACACGCATAAAATGTTTTATATTCTTTCTCACTCGTTAAGTGCATCAACAATGCATATTCACTTGAAAGTTAAAAAAAAACTACAAAATAGATTCAACAGATTTGCCAAATGAATATGGTTGGTAGGGAAACTTTGGCTTATCAGTATATTATATTATTTGCTTTTGATTACCCATCCTCCCCACACCGTTGATTGCAGTTTAGGCTCCGCTAAGAACTTACCAGGAACTGGAAGTACTGAACTCACCCCCAATGGAATTCAGACAAAGTTATAGCATATGTTTGATGACAAAATCAACCATAACTTGAAGGCAAAGGGTTGAAATTGCAAATTATCAACTGCATATATCATATGAGTCAGACATTACCAATTCAAGAAAGCAATCAGGTCTTGTTTGGCGACCAGAGAATCTTCCAGGAGACATAGAACGAGCCTTCTCGATTTCAATCTCTGTGCAAGACAAGCCTGAAAAATTGAAAAAGACAAATAGTCAAAATGACAATACACCTGAACATCAACATCAACAACACCTTTATCCCAAACTAGTTGGGGTCGGCGGTCGATGAACCTCAAAGAATCAAAAATAAAAGCAGAATCAAATAAGGGAAAAGAAATAAATATATAAAAATAAATAAACAAATATATATATCTATATCTCTATCTATCTATCCACTATCCCTTCACAACACTAATAGCCTTCTTCCACTCCATCCTAAGATAAACTGTACGCTAATCTATTTCCCACTTCATTAAATCTTGTTTTACTGCTTTCCCCCAAGTAAGTTTCGGCCGATCTCTTGCTTTCTGCGTTGATAGCAAACTTCTGTTCGTATCGGTGCATCTAAGGGCTTTCGGAGTATATGACTAAATCATTTCAATCTATGCTCTCTTATCTTTTCTGCCACCGATTCTACTCCAACTTTTCGTCGAATCTCTTCATTCCTTATCTTACCCATCCTTGTATGACTACACATCCACCTTAACATCCTCATTTCCGCTACTCCCATTTTATGCTCATGTTTCTTTTATGCTGGCCAACATTCAGCTCCGTATAACATGGCAGGTCTGACTGTTGTTCTATAAAATTTTACTTTTAACCTAAGAGAAATTTTGCGATCACACAAAAATCCCGATGCATTGCGCCATTTCATCACACTTGCTCTGATTCTATGGCTTACACCTCATCAATTTCTTTCTCCTTTTGCAATATTGATCCCAGATATCTAAATGTATCTTTCTTGGGTACCTCCTATCCAAGCATATTTACGGCTTCTTGATCCCATTTTCCTGCCGTGTCAAACTCACACTTCAAGTATTCCGTCTTACTTTGACTTAGTGCAAATCCTTTAGACTCTAACATGCTTCTCCATACTTCTAACTTAGCGTTAACCCCAGCCTTGGTTTCATCAATAAGCACGATATCGTCTGCAAATAGCATATTTCACGGCACCTCATCTTGAATATATTTTATTAGCTCATCCATAACCAGAGCAAAAAGGTAAGGGCTCAAAGAAGAACCTCGATGTAAGCCTACTGTGATTGGAAAATAACTTGATATGCCATTACAAGCTTCACACATGTAGTAGCACCGTCATACATGTCCTTGATTGTATCGACATACTTTGAAGGTATTTTTTTTTTCTCAAGAATCCACCACAGAACCTTTCTTGGAACCCTATCATACGCCTTCTCGAGATTAAAAAACACCATATGGAAGTCCTTCTTTCTTTTTCGATATCTCTCCATCAATTGTCGTATCAAGAAAATAGCCTACATGTTGATCTTCTTGGCATAAATCCAAATTGATTGATAAAAACCTCGGTCTCTATTCTCAAACGATGCTTAATAACTCTCGCGCACAGCTTCATTGTATGGCTCATAAGCTTGATGTCTCTATAATTAGA
This sequence comes from Rhodomyrtus tomentosa, assembly GCA_028455895.1. NCBI lineage: Eukaryota > Viridiplantae > Streptophyta > Magnoliopsida > Myrtales > Myrtaceae > Rhodomyrtus > Rhodomyrtus tomentosa. Next base: position 25,507,262 of record JAPCWY010000009.1, on the reverse strand, counting down.
ACAATTTTGAATATCCCCCTTGTTCTTGTATATAGGCACAAGTATACTCTTCCTTCATTCATTAGGCATCTTATTAGTATAAAAGATCTTGTTAAAAAGACTAGTCAACTAACTTATTGCCACATTCCCTAAGTATCTCCACACTTCAATAGGAATACAATCGGGTCCCAAGGCTTTACTAGTCTTCATCTTTTTTAATGCCTCCCTAACTTCTTGTGCTTTAACTCTACGCACAAATCTTCTATTTGAATCAACAGAAGCATCTTCCAAATCCACCTCACTTCTATCGCTCTCCCCATTAAAAAGTTTGTCAAAATAGCTTATCCACCTGCCCTTAACGTCTTCATCTCTTATCAAGAGTGCTTGATTTTCATTCTTGATGCATCTAATCTGTGTCAGGCCTTTACTTTTCTTATACCTTGACTTTGCAAGTCTATAAATGCCTTTTTCTACTTCTTTGCTCCCAAATTTGTTGTACATATCGGTGAAAACTTTGCCTCTAGCCTCTCGCATAGCTTTCTTGGCACATTTTCCCACCAATCTAAACTTTTGCAAATTCTCTTCATTAGGACATTTATGTAGGCATCTGAAACACTCATTTTCTGCTTAATTACCTCCTGCATCTCTTCATTCCATCACCAAGTTTCTTTTATTTGATGTCTATTTCCTCTACTTTTCCCTAACACCCCTTTTGCCACTGCCTGGATGCAGTTAGACATCTCCTTCCACATCATATTTACTTCACCCTCCAATTGCCACGGTCCTTCCTTTAACATTCTTTCATTAAATTCCGTTTGTTTCTCCTCATGCAACTTCCACTATCTTACTCTGGAATGCGACGCACTTCTCTTCTTATTTTGTACTTTGTTATACCGAACTTCTAAGACCACCAACTTATGTTGTGCAGCTACACATTCACCAGGGTATACCTTACAATCTACATACGAGGTCTATCCTCTCTTCTGGCAAGAAAGAAATCAATTTGGTTACAATTTTGACCGTTGCGAAAAGTGATCAGATATGACTCTTTTCCTAAAAAAGGTGTTTGCCAACATCAAATTATAAGCTAATGCCACACTCAAGATGTCTTCGCTAGCCTCATTTCTAGTCCATATCCAAAACCTCCATGAACTCTGTCAAAACCTCTACTACTCTGACCGACATATCCATTTAGATCTCCTCTTATGAATACCTTCTCCTCGTGTGGCATTCGCCTTAAAATCTCTTCCAGATTTTCCCAAAATCTGCTCTTCTCGAATGCCTACAGTCCAACTTGAGGGGCATATACACTAAGGATATTCAAAATCAAATCCCCCACTACTAGCTTCAACATCAACACCTTTATCCCAAACTAATTGAGGTCGGCGGTCGATGAACCCCAAAGAATCATAAAAATAAAAGCAGAATCAAGCGAGAAAAAAGAGATAAATGTGTAAAAATAAATAAATAAATAAATATCTATATCTATATCTATCTATCTATCTATTTACTATCCCTCCACAACATTAATAGCCTTTCTCCACAACATTAATAGCCTTCCTCCACAAATTAATAGCCTTCCTCCACTCCGTCCTCAGACAAACCGTACGCCAATTTATTTCCTACTATATTAAATCTTGCTTTACTGCTTTCCCCCAAGTAAGTTTCGGGTAACCTCTTGCTTTCTTCATCGATAGCAAACTTCTGTTCGTACCGATGCATCTAAGGGCCTTCGGAGGATTTGCCCAAACCATCTCAATCTATGCTCTCTCATCTTTTCCGCCACCGGTTCTATTTCAACTTTTCGTCGAATCTCTTCATTCCTCATCTTATCCATACTTGTATGACCACACATCCACCTTAACATCCTCATTTCCGCTACTTCCATTTTATGCTCATGTTTCCTTTGTGCTGGCCAACATTCAGCTCCGTATAACATGACAGATCTAACTGCTGTTCTATAAAATTTTCCTTTTAACCTAAGAGGAAATTTGCGATCACACAAAAATCCCGATGCATTACGCCATTTCATCCAACCTGCTCTGATTCTATAGCTTACATTCTCGTCAATTTCTCCCTCCTTTTGCAATATTGATCCCAGATATCTCAATGTATTTTTCTTGGGTACCTCCTGTCCGAGCATATTTACGGCTTCTTGATTCCTTTTTCCTGTCGTGTCAAACTCACACTTCAAGTATTCCGTCTTACTTCAACTTAGCGTAAATACTTTAGATTCTAACGTGCTTCTCCATACTTCTAACTTAGCGTTAACCCTAGCCCTGATCTCATCAATAAGCACAATATCGTCTGTAAATAATATACACCACGGCACCTCATCTTGAATATATTTTGTTAGCTCATCCATAACCAGGGCAAAAAGGTAAGGGCTTAAAGCAGAACCTTGGTGTAAACCTACCGTGATTGGAAAATAACTTGATGTGCCATTACAAGCATTCACACATGTGGTAGCGCCCTCATATATGTCCTTGATTGCCTTTACATACTTTGAAGATATTTTTTTCTTCTTAAGAATCCACCACAAGACCTTTCTTGGAACCCTATCATACGCCTTCTCGAGATCAATAAACATCATATGGAGGTTCTTTTTTCTTTCTTGATATCTTTCTATCAATTGTCGTATCAAGAAAATAGCCTCCATGGTAGATATTCCTGTCATAAATCCAAATTGATCGACAGAAACCTTGGTCTCTATTCTCAAACGATGCTTAATGACTCTCCCCACTACTAGCTTAGCTAAAATAATTCTATCTCCTGTTCTTTTAACATTAACAGCTCTATCCTTGAAATTTTTATCGATCAGAATCCCAACTCCATTTATACTCTTTGTTGTGCCTGTATACCATAGCTTGAATCCGGTGTCATCCATTTCCTTAGCCTTCTCTCCTTTCTATTTAGTCTCTTGCAAGCAAGCAATATTCACTCTCCTTCTAGCAAAAGTATCTGTCAATTCCCTCAATTTACCCGTTAAGGTTCCTACATTCCAACTCTCCAATCGAATCCCTACCCCCTGGGCTTTTCTTGCCCCCCACACTCGCCCACAAAAGTGAGGACCCTTACTCATTTATCACCATATCCGGGCACCGATGTGGCGCATTACTCTGGGAATGATGGCCCAAGGCTAGCTTCCTTACCCCCCTGCACTCACCTATCTTGGTGCAAAAACCCTTGCTCATTTTTCACTATACCAGGGCGCCGATGCAACGCGTCGCTAAGAAGGGTACACTTCAACGAAATATCAATGGGGTTCATCTCATAAAGGTAGCTCTTTTTTTTATAACTGGCTTGCTACACCTGAACATATACAAATAAATTGGATAAACAACTCAGCGACCTCTTCTTTTGCACCATACAATCTCCACTTAGTAAGGACAATAAAGAACCACGCATACTAACACTCTCAAGAACCCAAATTAGCTAGACACCACATCCAGTTCTAGCAATAGATTGATCCACTAACACCCAATATGTTCTTTGGCTAAGCTTGCATTTTTAACCTAGATTCACATCACTTGTATAACCTATATCAATACGTGCCAGAGAGATTCGAAATTACCTGAGCCAACTACATATTGCGGACTCACTTCATCAATGGCATAATATCTTATCCGAACCTTTGGCAGATCCAGAAATTCCTTATCTGATATCACATAATCTGGACCATCAGGAAATAACTTTGGATTCATTTGATTTAACGTTCTCCACAAGGATAACAACCAAGGGTCCAGAGCACCTTCATACCTTGAATTACAAATTAAGATGTTGGTTATTCTTCGAATTTTGACTTTAATTTAAGGTAAAAGACTCCACCATAAAGAGTCAACTTTCATGAAACTCCAACAAGGTGACAGAGAAACAATTATGAATCAAAGTCCAGCACAAAAGAAATGGAATTCTAAGTCACACCAAGAACAAAAGAATTCCTCAAACACGACAAAATATTGGTTATAGAAGAAAAAACAAGTAAAACTATGAACATCAGTTGACAAAGACTCCTATTTCACGGAGGCATAAGCTAATCATTAAACTGGATGCTACAGTTGAAGAACTAATCAACCAAATTAGTTCAAAAGTGAAAGAAAGACGTGAACATAAAAACGAGTGTACACAGAAATGAGAAAGCATAGAATACGACCAAACATGACAAGAACTACATGCCACCAAACAATCATGACAAAGAACTACATGCCACCAGGCAATCCTAATAAAACATGAGATCAGCTCCACAAGCATGAACCTAAATACACCAAGGATTCTCACATAGTCACAGGGTCACATTGCATAATATTAGCCAGAACTTGGAAACTGCATTCAGAGGGAAAAATTTCCTTTATAACTATCAAGACTGTAGTTTGCAAAGCAAGGTTTCCCCATTTAATTGCATAAGCACTAGTTATAACAAATTTCAAATATGTATTTAGTTTATAGTACCATGACATACCCTGAAGGATGCTGGTCATCCCCTAAACCTCTTTCAACAATGGCCCGCGCTCCAAGATCGGAAAGCCGCTTATCAAGTTTTTTGGCAACAAACTGCAGTCATCGGAGCATGAAGATGAAGATAAGTTCCTCCAGCTGAAGTTTTTTTTTTTGGTAAGGATTCCTCCAGCTGAAGTTGTTGAGAGGTAAAAACAAAAATTGGAAAAAATGATATGAGTTTAGCACTGAAAGCATGGATGAATCCAGGAGACACGCAGGCACTTAAACTTGAAGGTAGCCGAATTATTCAAGGAGAGGAGAGGAATGGGCTGAGCAAAGTGGTTGGCAAGACGCTTGTCAATTAAAGAATAATGAAATAGATGTACAGTTGGAATTTAAGCCAAATTACAACGCATATATTGAACTTGACACACTATTATGCTTCAAGTAGTTGATTCCGCAAGAAAGTAAATCGCTAAAAACAGTCACTTACAATTCCTGTAGAAAGGAAAATACCAGCAAATGGCACCATATAAGTCACAAGAAAGCACCTCTAAGCACTTCCTCTGAACTACAATTCTACAGAGCTCAAGGAATATAAAAAGGTAATGGATAAACACACTAAGAATACCCAATGGAAAAACTTATAGACATCAAATGATCCACACAAACAACGTTGGCAGGTACATCTAATGCATCAAATTGCTGTTATGGAACTATGATTTCTAGAAAGATGGTGCTCGACCTTGAAAGCAGAAGTAGCAACAGACACTAAATGTTTTTATGATCAACTTCAATCGAAAGCAAGTTTGCTTTGTTGGGCATAAATGCATCCTAGGAATTCAAACAGATCATGATCCTATACAATATTCAACTACGTCTCCTACTTCGTAGAATAAGCACAAAAGCAGCAGTTGCATGACAGTGGAAGCCAGGTCAAGAATGTTTGATGCCACATTAATGCAGATGCCAATCTTAAGAGAAGGCAGCGAAAACATGATTACATTGTATTTCTGGTAACCAGAATCACCTAACCCAAACACGGCATAATGAAGTCCCTCTAACCATTGTCGGTTTAGATTTCTCTGCAGTAGAAACCTCCAAAAGACCTGTTTTCACAATACAAAGGACTATCAGAATGTCTAAATTGCAACCAATCCGATCACCACAGCATCTTGAAATCCAAAAGTGTCAAAGTTTAATCTGAAACCTAAACCAACCTTCATGGAATCTGGTGTATCCCCCTGGCCCGTGGTAGAAACCACAAACACCACAGTGTCCCCGAGAGGCAACAAACTCTGCCACGCATGAAAGCAAACACATACTCCCATGAGCTAATATGACTATTGCAAACTAAAACACATCACCAGTTCTCGAACTAATATTAAACACCCAATGCATCCATCCCTTTATTTTTCCTCCCAGTAAGCCAATGCAAGTGCGAGAGACCGATTCAAGACTCACGACATCATATTCGTCCACGGAAAGGAGGGAAGCGGGATAGCCCCTGCGCTCGGCCTCACGGCCAATGCGCTCCGCCGCGTCCATGGCGTTTCCCGTCTGAGTCGCGTACAGAATCAGAAGCTTCTTGGACTTGGTCTCCGTCATGGCTCTGGGGAGACGAAACCGACGGTAATCCCTCGTAAGCGAGATTCAGGTCACAACGATGGCAAGCGACTGCAACCTGGCAGCAGAGACAATCAGCTGGACCCGATACTGAGACCCACCATCACCCGGTGACGCCAAGAGATCTCTCTTCCTTCTCCGGCAGGCTCGAGCGGTTTGGGTTTCGGAGTTCCCAGAGGTGTGTAGGCCCGAACGAGCGATGGAAGAAAGGCCCAAATGGTATATAAATTTGGAGTAACATCGGAATTTCCGAAATACTTTATAAGCTTTAAAGTTTAATATCCAATTGCACAACACAATACGTCAGATGTTTATCCATATATATTTTTTTATAATTTATTCACGATCGTAATAAAAAAATGAAGCACATGACGTGTGATTATGCTAAGATAAATAATATAATTACTACTTTAATTATGCGAGAGCATCCCCGCAACCGCACCATTTAATCATCATCTACTTAGTAATTAGTATTTTATTTTCCTTCTTCTCACCCAACGAACTCCCTTATCGTGATTAGTTGGAGCGCTCGATATGGATCTCCTCTTACAATCCAATATTACATGATGCGTCCAACCTGCCTTTTTAGATTGGGACAGATTGCGAAGAGATGCTACTCCTACCGGTTTCACTATTGATCCTGTTGATAAATGTGCTTCAAGAGCTTGAACTGCAATGATCTGATTGGCTCTCGTGTCGTTTGGGTTCACCTGGCACTATAAATTCTATTGATTAATGAAGATATTCTATCTAATTGGAGTTGTCGCTAATCTAGTTGGGGTGAGGTAGGAGTCAAATGAAGTGTGAGAGGATGCTTCACTTCCTATGAACCAGAAATCTTAAGAGCGTGGACTCGATTACGCTAATGTCTAATTAATACCCTTCAGTATCAATTTTCAATATGTCAAAAAATATTGTTAATGTCTAATTAAAAATGTGGACTCGAAAGGAAGATTTGGGACGTTACTTAGGCACCGCCAATTTCATCATTCCATACCTTGTACATCCGACTTTCAATTATCGATGAAAAGCTATCATCACTAGCTTTGCAACGAGCTGATAGATGCGGAAATGGGACTTGCAAACTTCCCCCACGTTGTTTTGTTTTGTTTTTTTTTTTATATATATAAAAAGAGTGTGATCGATGGTGGAGGTTAAAAGTGGACCGGCAACTTTTTGTGGAAATGTAATTTTTTGTCTTTGTATCAGTCAAACCATGGTCAATTCTAGGTAATGTGTTTCCAAAATCTCCAAAATTAGAATGTTTGCAGGCGCCACGCGATGGCTCCATAACTCGAACAAAACCAAGCGGCACCACTTCTCTTTGGATACTGTCGGGAGCGATTTTTGTCAAAATGACCTCCATGGGCACCATTGAAATGTTCCATTCTCATTCACACAAATGTAATTGAAAATCGATCTACAGCCGGGCAAAAGAGATATTTGCAAGAATCGATTTGCACCGAGGCAATCCAAACTTTAGACGATTGAAAAGAAATTGGAATAGCTTTGTAGTTCCGCACTCGAGCCTAAAGTGTGAATCAGGGTTTATGGAGTGATGAACCATACGAATCTATAGAAGTCGATTTAAGGTTTTGTTGTTGAGCGAAAATCTCCCTCGGTGAGGCCCAATCGATTCTCCTAGAGTTCGGCCCAAGAGGTTGGAGTCCACAAGGGTTGTTCTTATGAAAAATTCCTTTTATCAAATGTTAGCAGTTTGTTAAGAAAGAAGGGTTTCGGGCAAGCTATGGACAGAGAGCGTCAAATGCAAGGTATCTTATTGATAGGAGTGTGTCTTTTGCTAGTTTTCTACAAGATTTTGTCGAACCTACTGGAGAAGAATTTTGATGAACCTTGTCGAATTAATTTGATGAAAAAAAGGGCCGAGGCTCAACACCGGAATTGAATCGATGATGTTGGACCACACTATAAGACACGATGTCGGAATTTAATTTACGACATCAGACGGATGGAAATGTAGCACAACACTAGAATTGAATCAACGGTGCTAGACGGGTAGAAAATGAACCAATACAATACCAAAATTTAATCGACGGCACTGGACTGGGCTAGTAGAAGTCGGAATTTAATCAACGACACTTAACTCTGGATATGAAACACATCGAATTGAATCAACGACGGGAATCTGAAAGCTACAGCTAAGATTAAACTAGGTTGAAAGATACATATTTGTTGTATTATTTTTGGGTGTCTTCGGTGAGGATACCTTCGGGTATTTATGGCGTATTTTGGTAACCGTTGAAGGGTCTTTGTCTTGTGTTCCAAGTACATCTCCCTTTGGGGACGAGGTTTGCTTAGATAATCGCTGGACAGCTGTCACCTTCGAGCTTTTGCACGTTTCCCTTCGACGATCCTTGCAGATGAAGTCTACAATGATTTCCGCGCCTCTTTTGTTCCTTTTGATGGGATTGCGGCAAAATCTTTCGATTGGCCCTGATTGTATCTTCTTTTGCGCGCTCTTTTAATTTTGCGCTTTAGGACAAATTTCGCTAAAACCATCCCCTACGTGGCGTCTCTGTAGCCGATCCTCGCCCGTGCTACCTATATCCTTTCGTAACTGATTATTCTTTCTCTTGTGCACATCACGTGACTCATAAGATAGTTTTAGGTGTCAACAAATGCCCTCTTTTTAAAAGATATAAATCAAGGATTTATGCCTTTTAAAGAACATTTTGATTTGACGACTGCGTTATCATCATGATTTCTTTTCCTGAGAGTATGATCATTTCGCCTTTCCTTTGACGCATCATCTTTTGGTCCGTAGTCCATTTTAGACAAAAAGTCTTCAACTGTCGTCTTCTTTGTTATTTTAAAATCCTAAATCCTTTCTGGTCTCTGCTTTCGTCCCTTTCCATGGCGTCTTTATCTTCTTCTTCCGATCCAAAACAGATGATTGATCGCTTTGACAAGCTGAAGCACGAGAATAAAGACAATTGCTTTTTCGAGCTTCTGAATACTTCCAAAGAGTATTTCAGGTTTATCCTAGGACCCAGTCTTCATTCCCATTTTTCTGTCCTGGCATCCCTTTAAACTTGTTTTTCGCTGCGTCGGAGTGAAAAACTTCATATCCAAGCTTCTCCTATGCGGGACATTTGGTCACTTCGTCTCAGCAATTCCGCAGCTTCTCGTTGCATGACAACATGTTTTTGGCCTGGTTTCGCCGACTCAAATCCGACTCATTGACTACAACTACATAGATGACAGTCCATATCAGGACAGCCTTGGAGGTTAGTTTGCTATCCCACGATCTGAATAAGAGTTTGCTGGGCTCTATCATAAGCTTCTGGTCTTCGTTAACCAACTGTTTCTTTTTCCCGTGGGGTCCCATGTCGGTCATCCTTCTAGATGTTTTCACTATTGCTGATTTGGCTTCTCATGGTGCGTCTGCCATGAATCTAGAAACGTTAGAAGATTGTTCCACTCCATAGACCTTCATGGCTTATGAAAAATTCCTTAATCTCCATTGTAAGACTTATGGTAGTGTCTCCCTTGACGAGCGGATAGCTTTCCTTTTGTATTGGTTGTCGAAATACTTTTTCCTCAACCCAGCCATAAAGGTATCTTAGGACTATCTTATCCTTGCGTCCAATCTTGCCAGGGGGAGAGACATCGCTCTGGGTCCTTTGGTTTTAGCCGTTCTTTATAGGAGCACAACTCATGCCTCTCGATCAATGATGGCATACACAAAATATGTTGTTGTCCGGTACTCTCTAAATTCTTCAGGCTTAGATAACATTGTATTTCCCTTTTCTGTTTGCGGATATTCCCCTTACTCGACGAGAAGGTGGACCTTCGGACATTGGTATCAGATTGCTTTCTACTACTCCATTGGAGGTTCCTCCTAGCGTCTCGTCTTTCACCTTTTACCTTCGGAAAATCTTATCAAGTGGCTCTAACAGAGTTGATTTGTTCCCATACCGTTCCGCTGAGCTCAACTTTCTTCTTGATCCGAAGACTCATGAGCCTTTTAGTTTTCGTGACTTCCTAATTTCTGCCCTTTCTCCTAAAGACCTCCCCATTCGGTTGTCCCTCAAAGGCAAGTTCTATCCAGGGTTTGAACCTTATTCTCCTCAATACTGCGCTCGACAATTCGGTTTTCGACAAGCTGTTCCCATGCCCACTACTTATCTTATGGATTTTCCGCTGATGGATAAGAAGGCCTACAGATTTGATGATGATAATTGCTGCCCTGTTGTGCTCAAGTGATTGCTTTAATGCACCAGCGTTTCTCTAAGAACATCATTGGAGCTCTTTGGTTTGATCTTGGGGCAACCTCAGAGTATACAACCTGGTGGCTGTCCTTCAGTCTGGAAAGTCCCTATGAAGCAGCCACCTCTTCGTTTCCCAACAAAGATCGAATCAAGTCATTTGGCCTGAATCCGAGTGGGGCATATCCTAAAGGAAAGATGAAGGCCTCCCAAGACGTCCTCGAGCATCCAATATTTCCAGTAGGTTGGAAAGACTTTTCTTTGTCTTAATTGATGGTTAGGACTTCGAGTACTTACTTGTTTATGCTTGTCAGATGATGAGCCGGAAGATGATGAACCTATTATTTCTCTTCATTGAAAGAAACGTCTTGTGCTTTCGATCATCCTATCCAATGCTGACAAGCCCTCAGATATTCCCCCTGAGGATCCTTCGTCGGATGTTGCTCAGACCGACGAAAAGTTTAACGATAGCTCTTTTGTCAGCGAGCCATCTGCCCATGCTGAATCATTCAATCCACCATCTCTAGAAGTTCATGGCAGGCCCTTGCTAGCGCTTACTTCTTGCCAAGTAGATTCTCTTAGCAATCTCCTAGTGGTCGAAGAGCCATACAATGAATTTCCATCTACGATTCCTCAGTTATTTGTAGCTGTTGATCCTACACTTACTGAGGTTGATCTATCTGCAACTCAAGCATCACTGGTGGATATTCAAGCTTACTTTGTGGAACCTTCTACTTCTCAACTTCTCATGATATGTATCAATAGGGTACTTCCCCATCATCAGCAGTTTTAAATCGGCTAAAACTCAACTCGTCGGGCTCCCTAGATCTCCTTTTTGCTGGGATTTCTTTTTTTGTGGATAATCCATCAGCGATTGAATGTATCAGGTCTGTGACAACAGAACTGACCAAGGAAGAGTTTATGGTGTTACTTCCTCTGAGTGCGGCTCACCGCTTGAAGAATTTTTCAGATCATTTTTTTACTGGCTTTTCTCATTATAAGGAATGGCAGGAATGAATAGTTGCCGTAACTAGCCTTATTGATTACCCTTCTGATGCTGAAGCCTAGGAAGCAGAGCAACTAGTACGTCAAGAGAGGGATTCTCTCCAGGATGTTGCTAAGGAGATGTCTGAGTTGGATGAGAGAAAACGGACTCTTGAGTAGCAGAAATCGGCAATAGAGAAGGAATTAGAGAAAACACTCCTTCGGCGGTCCGTTATGTTGTCTCGTCGTTCGCTGGTTGAAGATCGTTTAAAAATATCCGTCATTGCTCTTGAGGCGAAGAGACAAAAAAGTCTTGCTAAGATGGCACAAGAAGCTGCCCACCAATGCCAAATTAGGAGTGAGTCGATAATGAGTAACAAGAGGTTTGAGTCTTTCTCGTATAAACTCTTTTTGGACGTCAAAAACTCCTTGTATTCTCAAAAATCTTAATAATACCGCCTTTGATATCTTCTTTTGGCACAAAAAATATCCACTATCTACCCACGTTTGCGTAATAACTTGATCTAGTTGCCTTGCTGACCTCTTATAAAAGCGAGCATGGCGTAGCGTCTTGGACTCAAGTTACCATGGCGAACCAGTCCTTCATTGGAATCCAAATGGCTTCTTGCTTATCATGTCTTGATGATATTCTAAACCATGAAGATAAATGAGACGTTTCTCTCTCCTTCATGGATCATCAACCTATTGAAGAGCAATCGTTTATTTATGCTTTTGATTGGCTGACCCATAACCATCGTTTTGCCTCCTGTCTTTCAACATACGATTCTTCTATTGGTATCAGTAGTTGAAAGGATCTTTTTTCCTGTGTGGAAGAAGGCTAGGATCGACGAACCATTGGCTTTCTGCCGTATCTCTATCGATTCTTCAGAATATGATCTAATTGGAAGCATGTGTTACTTGTGGTCACCCTCATCGTATTGCTTCTTCTTCCCTTCCAGTCTGTATCCATCACTCTTCTTGATGTCTAGTTCTTAACCGGTCTATCATCTTTTATCGAATACGATGTGCCGCGTGTGGGTGACCAATATCACTTCGGCGGGCTCCATTACGTTAATTCTCCTTATGACGTATTTATGGGATATCACAGTAATTCCATAGGTACACTTTCGACGAAGGAGCATATCGCCTTCCTCTTGTGCTGGCTTTGCTGTTATGTCTTATGTCTTATGTCTTATGTCTTCCGTCTTTTCGTCCTCAGTTTGCGAGTTTTCTTCTCTCTAGAAGGAAATCATCTCCTTCTTGGGCTATACGTATACCTTGCTGATGACACATCCTGAAACCCTCGAAAAGCTCAACGGCCTTCTAGGTCGTGCTGCCTTTGACCATTTCCCTATTGGCCACCCTTTTCAGGAGGATTTTGACAAGTTCTTCACCATCTTTTCTTATGGCGTGGACAAGTTCGGGTGGAACCTATCAGCCATCACTCGTCACGATCTCGCTGATCATGAGATATGGTGTAAGATCGAGGAGATATAAAATAACGAGGCATCGTATAAAGAGCTCTGCAATGCTCGGGAGGCTGTTTCCTTTTCTTTCACGAATATCCTTCAACTTCAGGGCCTTATCTCTAACCGGCTGGCAGCGAGTTGTAGGCATTTGTCTAAGCCATTGAAGGATACTGAAAGGCAAGAGCACGAGTTGGGTGAGGCCTGTGAGGTTCGCTTCTTGGCATCTGTCGAGGGTCATGTCGAGGCCTTAAGGGTGATTCTAAACACCCTTGATGACCAGATGCAGACTCACATAGAGCACCTAAAAAAGATGAAAGAGGAGCGAGATGTCCTGAAAGCTTCCTTAGATGAGTTGGCCAAAGCCAAATACTCTGCGGAGGAGGAGAATAAGAAGCTGGAGGATCGTCTCAACCACTTCATCGTGCGCCACCTCAGGCAGAAGTGAGGGTGAATTGAGCAGAGTTGAGAAGCAAAGAGAAGAGAATGGAAGAGGAGAATGGAGAATGATAGAGAAAGAGAGAGAGTGAAAGGAAGAAAGAGAGAAAGAGAAAGGGTGGGAAGGAAAGGAAGAGAGCAAGAAGAGAATAATGTACCCGTCTCGTTTATCCAATGAACTTTTATTTTCCTTACTCCTTGTCCCTTTGCTCTTCTGTGTTTTCTTGCATCTTCCATATTGATGGATAAAATCTCTTCAAGTATTTTCCATTAATTAATCGTGGTAGTTCTCTACCATCAATCTTCATCATTCGATATGCATTTCCTGAGAGTGTGTCGGTTATTAAGTAAGGTCCTTTCCATTTTGACGACCATTTGCCGAACTTCTCGTTGTCGATACTTGAGGGAAGAATAGTCTTCCAAACTAGATCTCCCTTATTGAAGCGTTTGATCCTCACATGCTTATTGTAAGCTTTGGCAACCTTTCATCTCCGTGCCACCAACTTTTTCAGTGGCAAGGCCCGACTTTCTCCCAACTCGTCGATGTTTGCATGCATCACCTCATCGTACTGTTCCTTCGATAAGTTTCCTTGGAGTTTCACCCTTAGTGACTGCACGGTGATCTCGAGTGGAAGGTCAACCTCTTGCCCATACGTTAACATGTACGGACTGACACTGGTACTTGATCTTTTTTAGGTTCGGTAAGCCCATAAGACTGTTGATAATAACAAATCTCATTCCCTTGGGTTATCTTCCAAAAGCTTCTTTATCAAATCAATGATGATCTTATTTGAAGCTTCGGCTTGACCGTTGGCCTGAGTATAGTATGGCGTTGAGTGGATTATCTCGATTCCTCTTGACTTAGTAAAATCCAATATTTCTTGCCCCGTGAAGATTGTTCCTTGATCTGCTGTTATAGTCCTTGGAATTCCAAACCTGTGGATAATTTTTTCTTTGATGAATTCTTTGACCACCTTTTATGTCACGTTTTTATAAGAAGTTACTTCAGTCCACTTGGTGAAATAATCAGTGGCTACCAAAATAACTGTGCTTCTTCGACGAGGGTGGATAAATTTTTCCTACCACATCCATTACCCATCCTCGGAAAGGCCATGTCTTAGTAATGGGTTCATTAATAACGCGGGGGCGTATTGGACTGGTCCATGTCGTTGGCATGGTTGACATCCCTTAGCATATTCAACGCAGTCTTTCGTGACCGTTGGCCAAAAGTATCCATGTCTCTTAGCAACCATTTTGTCTTCAAGCCCGCTTGATGTGCTCCACAAATCCCTTCATGAACCTATGTCATTTCTGTCCAAAGCATTTCAAAAGCAATCCGTCAACTTTCCTTCGATATAACTTGTGATTAATCAGGAGGTACTTTAGGACTTGCCTTTTAAAGTCTCTACTGCAAGGGCCAGGGCTCTTTAGGTAACTTATAAAAAGACTTCTCCAATCTTGTCAATTTGAAACTTGATCCGGACCGTCAGCCGGTTCTTGTCGAACCATCATCACCCGAGCTTCTAATGTAGGTAGAACATCCTTTTGAGTGATAATGTTGCTTGCTAATTCACTTGATATCCTGTACTCGGATGCCATCTGAGCTAATTCGTTGGCTTTCGAATTTTCTGCTCTCCTCATATGGACCAAGTCATATTCCGCAAAGTTCGACAATAGTTTCTTTACGAGTTCATAATACGATATGATGTTCTCACTTAGACATTGGTACTCACCTTTGAGCTGTTTTATCACCAATTGAGAATCTCTTTTGATTGTGATCGATTGCACTTTCGTGTCAATCAGGACGTTCAACCCTACTATCAAGGCTTCATACTCGGCTTGATTGTTTGAACCCTTGAAATCAAGCCTGAACATGAGCTTCGTTTTTTGTTGGTGGGGAGATACGATCATGATTCCGGCCCTTGGTGATTCCGATGTTACCGACCATCGAGATAGAATATCCAGGGCGCGATGCGAAGATAATTTTCATCATCCTCTATTTTTAAACCCATTGGATACTCAGTGATGAAGTCGGACACGGCTTGCCCTTTTATTGCTTTGAGTGACACAAGCATCAAATTGATTTTCCTCAGAGTGAATGCCCACTGTGGGATCCGGCCTCTTATGATCGGCCTGGACAATATGTACTTTATTACATCTATTTTTGAAATTACATGTACCGTAGTTGTCAACATATAATGACGTAATTTCTTACAGGCATGATACAAAGAGAGGCATAACTTCGCAATGGGAGTGTATCTTGTTTTTGTGTCATTGAGCATTCTGCTCAGGTAGTACACGACATGTTCTTTTCCTTCATCATTCTCCTGGGCCAGCATACTCTCGACCATGGTATCGATTGTAGATAAGTACAACTTTAATGACCTACCTGCTTTTGGTGGCATCAATACTAGTGATATCAATACTGGTGGCTTGGTCAAGTAATTCTTCAAATGTTCAAAAGCCACCTGTTGTTTTTCCTCCCAGATAAATTCTTGCTTGTCTTTCAACTTGAGTAAGAGGAAAACACTTCAATTTTTCCTGACAAATTAGCTATGAAACGACGTAGGAAATTCAATTTTCCAATCAACATATGGAGTTGTTTTTTGTTAGTGGGAGCGGCAATTCTAGAATAGCTTTAACCTTATTTTTATCCACCTTAATTCCTCTTTGATGGACAAGAAAACCTAGGAAATTACCAGCCTTTATCCCAAAAGCGCATTTTAATGGATTCATTTTTAATTTGAACTTGCGCATCCTAACAAAACATTGCTCAAGATGGTCTAGATGACTTACTTGGTTGGTCTTGACTATTATGTCATCAATATAGACTTCCATGAATTCTCTAATCATGTCACGGAAGATGAAGTTCATCGCCTTTGATAGGTGGCTCCGGCATTCTTCAATCCAAATGGCATGACAACCAATTCAAAAGTTCTAATAGCTCTAGGACACCTGAAGGCCGTTTTGTGGACATCCTCTATAGCTATGCAGATTGATTGTACCCGAAATGTCCATCCATCAAAGACATGATTTCGTTGCTACCAGTTGAGTCAATTAGCATATCTACCATAGGCATTTGATACACATCTTTAGGCGTGGCAACATTTAGGTCGCGGAAGTCAATGCAAACCCTTAGCTTGCCATTCTTTTTCTTGATTGAGACGATGTTTGACAGCTATTCGACGTATCTAGCTATCCTTATAAATCCAGCAGATAGGAGCCGTTCGATCTCTTCTTTTACCTTGAGGATCACCTCAGATGCGAACCTCCTTGGTGATTGTTGATGCGGTAGAAATCCACTTTTAATCGATAGTCAGTGCTCGACTATATTTCTTGTTAGACTAGACATTTCATGGTAGTTCCACACAAAGCAATCTTTATACTTTTTGAGCAAGTCTATCAATTATGCATTATATGACTGATCGAGCAACTTACTTACATAGGTTTGTTGCAGGGAAGTTTCATCTTCAAGGTTTACTTCTTTCAATGGATCTCGAGCTTAAATCACCTTGTTGTCTTCCTTGATTGGAGACTCCTTTAAGTCCACAATCCCATCAACCATTTCGTCGCTTAGCTCGGCTTGCTCGGCCTTATAGGCCTTATATCTCTCAACGATATTTTGTGATAATTGCTGATCCTCTATCAGTAAATTCTTCAAGCTGAACTGTCGGTTCTTTTCTAGGGATCCATTCAGTTTTTCCCTTGTCGAAATGGCAGAAAGCAATATTCCTTGAATCGATCTCAGGAGGCTTTAAAATACGTAAACAACCATCTGGCATGACCTGATCTCACCTTGATATCCGGGTCCACGTGACGTAAGTCTGAGGATTGGGTCTTACATGTTCTATCTTATCTCCATTTCAGAATGCCAGCATCTAATGCAATGTAGAGGGGACACACTAGTTCCCATATATCCAATCTTTCCATAGTAGGAGATTATATGAGCCGTCAACATCCACTACATAGAAAGATGTTCTTGATTTCTTGGATCCTACAGCAAGATTGGCGACGTATATCCCCTTGACTTCAGTGATTTCCCTGGTGAAATCCAATAGCTGGATGTTTGACGGGATAATCTCATCATCAATTCTATCAATCTTTCTAAAAAATATGTATTGGATGAGATTCAATGTTGAACCATCATCTTCTAAGACCTTCATCACTGGCCACCCATTTATCTTGGCATTAATATTTAGTGACCTCAAATGATTGGATACCTCATCGATGAGTTTTTTGAACTTCATGGTCTCTTCGTCATCGAAACAGAATTGAACGCTCTCTTTTTCTTGCGTGGTTACTTCATCGTCAAGACGCTCTGGGTTCAGCTCCCATCGGAACACATTAGGCACTTAACTTGAACCATGCAAGAGCTCAACAGTGAAACTGACCTACTTGTATCAGTCTTGAATCGAGATTTCGGCTTTGATGGCTTCAAAGGTTCAAGCTATCTGCAAGTCTGTCCCTGAGTTGGTTGCAACTCCTCTTGCTTACGTCTTAGTTTGGACGAGGTAGCTTGATGCTGTAACATGCGGGCCCTCCTTTTTTGTTGTGCCCTTTTTTTCTTGGTACGAGTCATGATTTCTTCTTTCTTTTGGGTCTTTGTAACCTCGTGCCATGATCCTTTTACCGGATTGGGTGGAATCTTCAAGGTTTGTTGGGGACGTGGCCGAACCAAGATGTAGTGGTGTGGCCGAACCGGGATGTAGTGATTTTGATGCATCTTTCAGTTGAACTCATTTTTCCTTATTTGAGAAACTGTCTCCTGAGTGCCGTCTATCGGAGGACCGTAGCTCACATAATAATCAAATTTCCCACTAGGTTCCCCTAGCGAGTCAATAGAGGGGTCCCTTTCCTCGCATCTCTACTTAAATGATTTGTAAATCACCTCTTTGGGGACCATCTTTTTGACCTACAGTATGCTCCGGCCTTTTTGGTTGATGCGGTTGTCCCGCTGGTTGCGATCCGTGCCTCCTAATTTTTTTTTTTGCAGCGTGGGAAAAAATTTGACAAATTTTATCCTTTGTCTAACCATTTTAAGGATACCATCCTAGTCATCACAGGAAATGGGTCAGTATCAATATCCATGGGGGACTTACCCTTATCATCAGCAAACCAAATCTTTCCTTGTCAGATGGCTTCTTGGTTATTCCTTTTTAGAACAAAACAATCTGACGTATTATGACTCCATGAGTGGTGCCATTTGTAGTATTTTTTACCGGACATTGTCCTTGGACAGTATCTATTGCCCTTCTGTTAGTTTAATCTGCCAATCGGCCAATAATATGTCAAAAGTTTCTTCGGTCGGATTCATATCAAATGAATAATACATTGCCTCCTTGGCTTTGGCCATAATGGTAGACTTTTCCTTTATTTTTGCCGGCCTCAGTGCTTGACAAATATATGGCTTGTCTATAATTAGTTGGGCCACGACAACTTCAACAGGATCTGCTTGTTCTTCGTCGTGATCATGAGCGTCAACAAAATTTTCTTTCCCTTTTCGGGTGTGCCTTTTGCCTTTTTCTCTGAGTAAGCTCTCATGCTTGACAGCCATGGTAGATAGTTCAAATAGATTCGCGCACGGATGCCCTACCATCCTATCTCGTATTTCGAGCTTCAACCCGTTAAAGACGAATTTTGCAAATGTTTTCTCAAGTAAGGGAACCAGACACTTATTCCTAGTTCGCTTGAATCTGGTAATGAATTGGTCTACTATCTCGTTGTACATTTGCCTCATCGTTGATCAGTCAGCTATGGATAGGTTCGACACAGCTCGTTGGAACTGCCCATGAAAAGGACGCTCCATTTGTTCCCATGAAAGCATCGAATTTGGTGGCAAAGCAGTGTACAATGCGAAAGTTGTTCTGCATAAAGATAATGGGAATCATCTAAGCTTCCAGTGATCAGCATGAGTAGCATCCCCACATAGTGCCAAGAAACGATTAACGTGTTCATAGGTGGATTGGTCGTCTTCACCAATGAACAGCGTAAACTTTGGTATCTTGAATCTTCTTGGGTACAGGATTGTATCCATCCAATCTGGGTATGGTTTTCGATAGACATTGACCTTGTACCCTATTGCGAGATCATTATACCCAACCCCTTGATCAAGAAACGGTTGATTTTGGTATACCAGTTGGTATGGCATCTGATACTCGAGATGTGGCAAAACTTGATATGCTGGTTACATGTTGGGTTGAAAGACTTGTGGCACCGGCTGATTTCCTTATGGCTGTAATACCTGATTCACCTATTGATACCCTCAGTTGGTATGGCATCTGATACCCGAGATGTGGCAAAACTTGATATGCTAGTTGCATGTTGGGTTGAAATACTTGTGGCACCGACTAATTTCCTTATGGCTATAATACCTAATTCACCTATTGATACCCTGGGTGCAAGATCTGCCAAAGGACCGCTGGCTAATCCTGCCCCCTAGGCTGCCATTACCCCCTAAGGAAGGCTAGTAATGCTCCCTGGTTCTCAGCGGCCATAGACGTAGGCTGCTCATTCATAGGTATAGGATTTGTCTGTGTGACAATCCCATACTAAGTAGCAGGCATTTCTTGTCGAAGATGATGGCCTGGGAATATACCTGGTTCA